>PVKZ01000061.1:25069-1482809 GCA_004027375.1 Macroglossus sobrinus | reverse complement strand
TGGCAAGATTTATGGAAGATCAGTCTAGATTTCAGGGGCTAGATTTTGCTGTCTGGCAGTATTAGATACAGGATTGAATGTAGGTGTTTTAATTTTTGTCCTTTGTCTTTTTCTAAATTTTCTCAAGTGAAATAGTACCACTTTTATAATAAAAAAATGAAAAAGAAAGGTCTTTACAAAATATATAAATGCCATGTGGCTTTCAAGGGGCTCACTATGAATCACCTTACTATGTGGGAAGGGGCCTGATGCTTTTAGGGTTTTTATTGTTCCACAGTATCCCTGAGAGTCCTCAGGGAGAATGTGCATATTTGACTAGCTCTCTCTGAAAGGCATATATCAATGTGGTTAAGATCTTGGACCTTAAACGTAGCTGGCCCTTCTCAGGAAGGATGTATTGCAAGACACATGGTTTCTTCTTCCCTGAATATATTCAAAAAGGATATGACTTGTTGAGATCTCTTTTGTGATCCTGAGAATAAGCAATATAATGCTGACTGCAAGCCACAGATCAATATTTTAAGGGATCCCTTTGATTAGGTTTTGATGACATTTTAATTGGTCATTTTAGGGCAGCTTCTCAGTTCGTACAGCCAAGATACAACAGCATGTGTGTGAAACCATCATTCGCATCTTTAAAAAACATGGTATGTTCTTTTTAAAAAATTATATGCATTCTCAGAGGATGTGTTTTTCACCATTACAAAGTACTGTTAATGGATTTGGGTGCATCATATTTTACCTTTAAATTCACAGTTATAAGCAACTGATCATGTGAAATTTAAGATTTTTTTTACAACTCAGCTTGTTGAGGAAAAACAGATTTGAATATTACAACCTTGCTACTAAAGTACAGCTGGTTTGTAGAGAAGAAATATGACTTGATTCACAAATTTAACCTTAGGCAACCCCTCCATTGAGAATCAAAAATAGACTAATGATAATTTCAACAGTCCCAGTAGCAGATTACTGCACTGTCAGGTTTGTGTTCATTTTAACTTTCCTTCTAGGAAGAATGAGAACCTGATGATCGGTTATTTTTTCTAATTTGGTGTAGGAGCTGTCCAATTGTGTACCCCACTACTACTTCCCCGAAATAGGCAAATATATGAGCACAATGAAGCAGCCTTATTCATGGACCACAGCGGGATGCTGGTGATGCTTCCTTTCGACCTGCGGGTGAGGCTAAGAATACTCTGCTGACAGTTCCGATGCCATGTCTGGTCACAGAGGTGGCACATCGGTAAAAGATTACCGATACCAGTTTTTTTTTCTGAACATATTTAAATGTCACCCTTAGGAAATGTATTCTTAAGGCAGTTATCAGGGTGAGAACTTTACTGGAATTTAGTAAATGTTTGATGCTGTGTACATCCACTTTGCTGATAGCACAATTACTTTTAGCCCTAGAAACCAGAACCTTGCATTGTAGGTGCCATGTCTATACCTCTGTGTTGAGCTCTGCCAAGTGACCATAGCAGGTTAACCCGGACAACTCAGACAGTTTTTTTCTTTACTTCCTGTAATTTCCTAACACTTCAATATCTAGAACAATTAAATTCTTGTAACTGCAAGTGTCTATGCTAATTGGGTATACTGAATTTTGCTGGTGTTTGCTTGCTTCTGATTCCCAGGGTTCCCTTTTTCAGCAACAGTCTTACCAGTTGTTCATTCACATAGCGTTAGCTGCTATTAAGCCCATCTGTAGCACTGTACGTTCATAAGACAGACAAGGGTTTAATACCCCTCATGTACAGAAAGCACTTACAAGTAGAAAGATGAGCACAGGATATAACCAGGCAGCTCTTAAAAGAAAATATATACAGAGCTGATAAACTTCTGAAAAAGTGTTCAGCCTCACTAATAATGAGGAAATACAAGACAAAGGTATCTCCACTTTACCCATCAGACTGGCAAAAATATTTAAATTAATATTTGGAGATGACAAGCGTGTAGGAAAATAGGCACTTTCATACGTTACTGATGGTAATGTAAATTGCTGAACCTTAGAAAAGTAATATGAAAGTATTTAATAAAATAAAAATTTTATATATATACTATACCCTTTGAACCAGCAATTCCACTTTGAGAAGTTTATTAAAGAAAATAAAATATATTGGTGTATCATATTAAAACACTTTTCACTGTCATATTATTGTGGTGGTCAGAAACTGGAAACTGCATGTTCATCTATAGGAAAATGATTGGATACTTTATTATGGAATATTAAAGAGGTATAAGATCAAAATGCATATATATTTAGATATATCCATATGTATATTTGATCTGTAGAAAGGTCCATGGTATATTGTTAGCTGGGAAAAAAAAGTGTTTAAAGATAATTCTAATATCCCATTTTTATTGAAGGAAAGAAACGTTTAAAAAAAAAGTATACGCACAAGGTGCACTGTAGGTTTGCATCGCCTGGTATGTGTAATGTATAAATATGCTCTACATGTGTGAATGACCACACACACTAGCTTTTTTATCACCACAGAATGAAGTGTCAAAGATTAAATACACTGAACCTTTGACTATTTTTCTAGAGGAGGTATGGAATCAAGTCATTTTCTTTTTTATATCTATGTTGTACAGCTTATTGCAAGAACATATTTTGCTTTTATGCTTTAAGGAAAAATTCCTTCCAGATTTTTGGCTTATGTTTTTCTTTTATAATAAAGGGATTTGGAATTATTTTGAATGAGATGAATAAATAGCCTATCAGACATTTGGGCACTGTTGAAGGAAAAGGTAGAAGTACACATACTTACATAGCTATGCTTAAAACTGGCTGCTGCTTCTCTAGACATTGAGAGACTAAAGTATAGATTTTTAAGTATCGCCTTCCTTTCTATGAGCTGATAGTCTATTCCAAAAAATAAAAAAATAATTATGTTTTGAGAATTGGACCTATTAGTTAATGATGCTATCAGATCACTTGGGACAATATGAAAATGGTTTTATAACTTGTAGTGATTATTAGTGGGTGATTATTAAAATTTTCTCCTAAGAGATTGATAGGAAAACCAGGAAATTCACCATAACTGATAATACCCATTTCGATTGCATTATCATAAATGACACTTTTAAAAAGATTCACAGGTAACCAAATAACTTGCAATGATTTTGATTTGGCAAAAAAACTATAAAAGTATATTTAACTAAAAGCATATTTAAATAAAAGTGAATTTTTCTCAAACTTAAAAACCTAAGAAATACTATGATGAGTACAATTGGTGTTATTGTCCGGCAGTGGGATCTCCTGCTGACTAACACACTCAGGAACTGTTTAAGGAATGTGAATGATGACCAGTGCACAACTTTGTGAATGTACTAAAAACCACTGAATTGTATGCTTTAAAATGGTGAACTTTATAGTAAAGCTCTTATTAAAAAACCAAAAGGAGTATGCTAATTGGCACATCTTGATATTGACCTTCGAAACTTTATTTTTCCAGGTTCCTTTTGCAAGATATGTGGCAAGAAATAATATATTGAATTTAAAACGGTAAGAAACAATAGGGATTTCATTTGGTGGATGTAGGAAAGAAATCCACATGAATGTTTTATCTTCTGTGATACACAGTAAAGAATGTAGGATTTAAAGTACTGAACACGGTCCAAAAGCCCAGCCACAATAATGCTTTCTATAAGGTGATGAGGGCAGTCCTCCTCCTCCCTAAAAGGAAGGTAGCATGAGGTAAGTGTCCTGAAGCTCTTGCAGTCTATTCTGTGACTTCTGGATGTCCCCAAGTAACATAACTGATTATTTTCACAAATGGCAGCTTGAAAAAACATCTGGCTATTATTGATCACAGATGGCCCCTTTTAAAATTTAATTGGAAGGCTAAATGGCCAATGGTCCCTGTGTGAAAACTGTCTACACAGATAACTGAACAAAAATTGTGTGTAGGCAAGTGGAGTAAACCAGCAGGAGTGTAAACACTAAGGAGCTCCAGGCACTTAGCAGGTTTTCTATAAATGCAAATACAACAGGGGTCTAACACTGAGGTCTTCATAAATTGGAGCAGTATTATTGTCAATGAGGCACCCTGCTTTGAAGCTCCTTACCTCAAAAGAAATTGGAGCTCTTTGCATGCTTTTATTCTCAACTGCAAGTGAACAATTTAATATTCATAACCCTAAGGTGTATCACCATGTAGAAGGTAAGCACTTAAGGTAAACTAGTTTTTTGTGTATTAATTTCATTTTCATTTCTGACATTAAAAAAAAAAAAAAATGAGCCCCATAGTTTAATAGTGGGAAAACTGGGTATTGGAACCTAGATCGTGAGGTACAACTGTTCGGAGCAAGTCTGTCTTTAAGCTTTTTTAATCATTCCACTGATAAACTTTCATATTGGTTACTTTTATCTTGTTCAGCATTCTCTTATGCATATTTGATTCATGTAAGCATTAACCTTAGAAATCCACATTTCTCTCTCTAGATACTGCATCGAACGTGTGTTCAGACCTCGCAAGTTAGACCGATTTCATCCCAAAGAACTTATGGAATGTGCGTTTGATATCGTCACCTCTACCACCAACAGCTCTCTGCCCACTGCTGAAGTCATCTATACAATCTATGAAATCATCCAAGAGTTTCCAGCCCTTCAGGTTCTTTTCTGTATTCTGACATTATGAAGTTATGCCGCTAGAGTCCTTTACCAGATATCAAGGGAAAACACCAACTACATCAGCGGTCCCTAACCTTTTTGACACCAGGAACCAGTGCTCCTATGAGAATCTAATGCCTGATGATCTGAGGTGGAGCTGAGGTGGTGATGCTAGTAGTGCTGGGGAACAGCTACAAATACAAATGAAGCTTCGCTCACTGGCCAGCCGCTCACCTCCTGCTGTGCGGCCCAGTTCCTAACAGGCCATGGATCAGTACTGGCCTGGGCCTGGGGATTGGGGACCCCTGGACTATACAGAACTGCCCCTCAGTTTGCCCTGGCAGTAATTCACGTTTTTACTAATGCAACTGAAAGCAGTTGAATGATGTTGCTTTTGAGGTTTGCCTCAGACTCTTACCTCTGCTTCCACAGAAAAGGGTTTTGTTTTGTGTTTGTCTTGTTTTGAGGGAAGAGTGTTGTTTCCTGCCCATTCTTCCAAAATAGAAGAACTTAGTCTAAGATTCCTAGGATGCTTTTAGCTGGTTCATACCCTGTTCCAAACCCTCAGTGGCTTCCTCCTACACCCAGTCTCTCAACTTCCCACCTTCATTTTTTCATCGTGTTTGCATGACTGCTTCCAGCACAACAAATTTGCTTTCCTCCGGCCTTCTTTTCACCCCACACACATGCCCTATTCACATGCACCACAGTGCTGTCAGTCACGTGTTCCTTTGTCTTGAAAGACTCTTTTCTACCCAGCCATGGTTTGGGTTCTTTATCCCCTGGAAGCCTGACTGCTCCCTCATGGATGGTCTTGCCACCTTTTCTTTTCAACTCTCACAGACAGCACTTGAGATGAGACATCTCCTGCTTTCTTGAGCTGTGTTCTTGTTAGATATCCAGTCAGTCAGAGGGTGTGCTTTTTTAGGGCAGAGCCCGTGTATCTACTTTTCTGTATACCCCATTGAACCTAGCTCAGCGCACAGCTCATGACTTTCAGTGCTCATAAATTGGCTTGTATGAACAAAGGTAACAAACTGTTCTACCAGCCTGTGTTTATATGTCAGTTACTATTGGACCAGATCTTTTGTTTCTTTAAACCTGTGTGAATTTACTTAGGCTTTTTAACATAAAAAGTATTTTCGACGTGTTAATAAAATGTTAAATTATATTATACTCTTTGACTGCAACAGTGTAAAAAGAATATATATGAAAAAATAAGCTAAAAAGCAATATGCTAAAATTCAGTCTTTGTGTTCAATCCTCCCATGTATGAAGAATGGTTAATTGGCAGTAAGAGTCTAGATTTGGTCATGTACCTAAATTGCTTTTAGAATGAAAATAATTTTTTCGGTATCCTAGGAAAGAAATTACAGTATTTACTTGAATCATACCATGTTATTGAAAGCAATACTGTTACACTGTGGGATCCCAGAAGATAAACTCAGTCAAGTCTACATTATTCTTTATGATGCCGTGGTAAGCATTTAATTACTTTGACTTGATACTGAAGGATGATAATAGTTCCTGAGCATTTTCTTACTGATGTAAACATAACACTGAATTGGGAGTTTTATCTCTTTTTCTCATTGCTATAGGTAAAAGAACCACTTCTCTTTGATTATGTCAATAGTTAACAAATATTAGTTGAGCTTTTATTCTAGACTGAGCCTTATACTACTAGTGACCTCTAGGGTATTTTCTTTTTTTAAAAAAATTCTGATTTGAAAAATTCAAATTATGTTACTCAGTTGTATGATAAGGTTCTTTACTAACCTACTCTCAAGGGAAAAAGTCAGTCCTGATACTTGGCAATAATGACCTTATTTGAGCACTTATGCATGTGCCAAGCATTATTGTAAGCTCTTTACATGGATTAACTCACTCTATCCTCACAAGTGCTGTTATTAGACTTACTTTACAGAGGTCAAGAAAAGGGAGTGTTAATACTGAGAATCAAAGACTTATGCCCTGCCCTTAATTTTTCCAACCAGCTTGTGCTTATCAGTAAAATTATTTATAGATTTGGATTCGTTAAATTGGGAAAGAGTGGTTTAAATCTTTGTTGGATCCTCATGTACCACTCCATCCTGTAGGAGTGGGGCAGCAGCATCTTCAGTTACTCTTCTCATTTAGTGGTATTTCATTACTTAGTATATGTGCAGTTACTTTATAGTATGTGTACAGAACTTGGAGGGGAAACATTGAAATTTTTAAATAGTGTTATATTATGGGGCTTGGATGAAGGTGAATGCTTATCTTTTCTGATTTCTTTTCATTTTACACATTATTTTTATAATAAGAGGCATCCAGGAGATTCAGTAACAGTGCCAGTGCATGATTAAGGCACAACACATGGTGGAAGTCTATTAGGGCTTATTGTTTTTTGTGCACCAAAAGGCTTAACTAGCTTTTCTTTTATCTGGCAGATACACATGGAGGACCCTAACATTACCATTTGTTTCTAGTGGTTCTCTCCTCCCCCAAAAGTGCTGCTGCTGTTTAGCAGTGATGGATACAATGTGATATCAGTCAGACACTGGCAGAAATCCCAGAGATTGTGCAGAGGGCCTTCATGTCAGCCTTGTTCATATCTCACAGCCACAGCCTAATTGCCAGTGTGAGATGGAATGCTGAGCCTATCAGTACATAGTTTTTATTAGGGGAACACAGATCAATTGACTACCTCCCCAAACAAACAGAAACACCTTGGTTAAGCCTGTGTAATTCTGGGTCGCCACACCATTCAGCAAGTGCAGTTTTCTCCTTTTTAATTCTTTTATGTCAGAGTTTTTCAGATTTTAAAACAAAGCTAGTAACAGTTTAATGTGAATTGGAAAAAATTTTTTGTAAATCGCAGAATTAATTTATCCTTCGTGATTAGGAGCAGTTTGTCCAAAATGAATGTGTACTTGTCAGAATTAGCCTGGAAATTGTATCTTGTTCAGGGCCAGTTTGACCACTCTCATTGTCACCTTATTTTTCTACATTAGACAGAAAAGCTGACGAGGAGAGAAGTGGAAGCCAAATTTTGTAATCTGTCTTTGTCTCCTAATAGTGTAAGTATAGTGTAAATACCTTCTAATGGTGTTATTACAGCTCTCTCTCTCTCTGATTTTGTGGTACCAGAAAATGCTGCCGAATTCTTGATGCAGTAAGACAGCAGCATTTCCTGCCACCTCACAGACAGTTTTTCCCTTGAGCATTAACAGGTACCATGGCAACCTCTGGGATTAGGGGAAGAGAGAAACCAGTGTTGTGATCAAAGAATGCCTCTCCTGCTGCTGCTTAATGTGCTATAATCCTGTTCTTTTTCCACCACCAGACACTTGTCTTTCACACCCCTTGTAAAGGCTGTGCTTGGTAGAGCCTGCTGCTGAGCAAACCTAGGACTAGCTGTCCTCTTCTAAAATAGAGCCCGTGCAACAGGAATGAGGCACAGAGCTCTGCAGAGTCATTTGGGTATCTACCAATCCCACACCCTACCCCGGTCTTCTAACACCTCAGCGTTGAATTAAAGCTCTTGCTTTTCTGGTACATTTCCTCCTCCTAATATCTTGTGTTTGATTCTGTTGGCCATGGGGAATATCTCACAGAGTAACCAGGCTTGTGTTCTTTCTACAGGCAGCAGATTGGGCCCAGATCTTTGGCATAGTAACCCACATTTAACTGAGTCACTGAAAAGCAGAGGACAACAGGGATTTCTTACATTTTTCTGAATATTTATATAAGACTTTAAAAAAATTTTTTGCCCAGAGTCTTTCTAGCTCTTGATCTGACAGTCAGCTATTGATCCTGTGATGATCAGCAGAGTTTACATATGGGATAAATTAAAATATGATTGTACATAGGTCAGGCAGAATCACTCAATCTTTTGGACAGAATCACACTTTTACAGTGTGGCAGGCAGAGTACTAGGGATATAACAAGGAGTAAGTTGAGAAGCCTACAAACTTCTCTCAATTTCTGAATTTGAATTAGCCTTTAAAAAGCCATGAAGGGATGGATGGATACATGCAGCATGTGTCTACCCTCAGCTCTTTTAAACAACTTTCACAGGGCACATGCAGACCACAGTTTAAAGAAATCAGCCATACAGTTTGCAGGCAGAGAAAGTAAACCCATATACATAGCACTAAGAATTCTAGAAATTCAGCCAGGTTAAATTTTAAGTGTTAAATATTGGAGGAGCTATTAATGATATACAAAGTGACCCAGTGGAATAATACTCTAATATGAAGAACAGTACTTAGATAATACCCTAGATGTGTACACAGCACATACCTATGTGTACAAATAGTCCCATGATAAATAACTCAAGAAACTGTCTATTTCAGTAATGTCTTAACGAAAAGTTTAAGTTGAAAAGATTCTTTGAACTAATGTCACATTTCAAAAATATTTCACACTTGTGCATGAAAGCTGCATTGGTTGCTAAAATGTCAGCTTTTTTTGCTAAATCTATACCCACTAGTCATTTGATGATGATAAGCATTAATTCAAAGTAGTGTGTTTGATTAGTTTAAAATGGAAAATTAGTGTCTAATAAAGGTGATTAGTACTCTCATGATTTAAAAATGGAACTCTACGAATATTAGAAAAGGAAGTAGAAATATTGTAAAAGAGTTTCAGATATGTGGCCCACTCTTCTTTTACAGATGAGGAACTAAAGCCCAAAGAGATATACTGACTTGTCCAAAGTGACATGGAGTTAGTTGATGATAGGATGAGGACCCAAACCTGGGGATGTTGACTCTAATGCTTCTGGCATTTTATTAATGGGGTATTTTAATGTTAAAATTTGAGAATAAATGATTTATTTATTAAGAAGAGAATTTAAATGAGGATATTTTATCTTTAGTAAAGAGATTATAGGAGATTTTAACATTTTTGGATTTTTAAAAAAATACAAGTGATTTATAATTATTATATTAAACTACATGAAGCCAAGTCTTCATTCATCTCTTAGTTTCCAGGTGCCAATTTATAGTTGAACCAGGTTTTGCTTGCCTGCAACCTTAAAATAGCTATTATTTTTGTTAATTTCCATTTTAGCTCCTGGGAGTTTTCTTTCTGGTCTTACGATCCCAGTTATTTTCTCTTTCACTTCCTCTGTGCCAGGGCCTGTGCCTGGCCCACAGATAGATCATAGTCCACCACTGCCTTCTCCTGGGGAGGACAGTGTGTACAGGTCGTAAGAGCTGCGAGCTGGGATCGAGGTCTGAGTAGGAGGGAAGAAAAGATCAGCAGGCTGCCTGCAGGAGATGCCATCTGAGTTGCATCCCATGGCTACCAATAGGAATCATTCAAGCAAAGGGAGGAGAGGGAATTTCTGGCCAATTTGGTGTAATATTAGGACGAGTCAGACTTTGCCTTCCCTCTTCCCCCTCCTCTGTTTGTGTGCCTGTAGTAATGGTAATTCATGAGAACGGAAAGGGGAACAATACTGGCTTGAAAATATATAATGGCAGCTCTGCTAGTGCCAAGGTCTGCTCTGCTGGGGTCAGTATTAACTACAAGTGAGTGTGTGTGACTGAAAATGAACTGTAAGTAGGTGCCTGAAGCACTTCTGTGAAGTACCTTAGAGTTGTTGGAAAAGGATAATAATCCTCAGTTTGATTGTGGTAAAGGCTAAAATAACCTTCAACTACAAGATTCCCTTCTTAGAGTGCTAAAGCTTTGCTGGGTTCCCCTGTGTATGAAACAGTGCAAAGTGAGTCTTCCTTGCCGTGGACTGCAAGCTAACTGTGCCTCTTTGCTTTCCAGCTGTGTCGACTCTACAGATTTATTGAGCAGAAGGGAGATTTGCAAGATCTCATGCCAACAATAAATTCATTAATAAAACAGAAAACAGGTGTTGCTCAGTTGGTGAAGTATGGCTTAAAAGATCTAGAGGAGGTGGTTGGACTGTTGAAGAAACTTGGCATAAAGTTACAGGTTTGGCAATTGTTTGATTCTGGCAGTACAGATTTGTAGATTAATAACAGCACAAGAGGGAAATGGGTTTTATTTTATTAATGCTAATAAGTGTTTTATTTTTCCTAAAGAACTCTGCTTTCTATATTTTGGAACATTTGATATCTAGTAATAAATTTAGCTTAAATTTCTTTGCAAGCATCACAATTCCTCTTACACAGCAATTCTTATTATGTCTGTTAGCCTCAGGGAAGTGATTATTCTTGAAGAGAGCAGAGTTTCTCTTACTTGGCAATCTGCAGTTAAACAGACTTTGTGCCAGATCTTACTGAATCTTGGTTTACGCTGTACAGATTATTCTGATGCCATTGATGGAAAACAGTGCCTTTGACTCGTTTGTGTGGCATTTCACTTAACAGGTCCTGATCAATTTAGGCTTGGTTTACAAAGTACAGCAGCACAGTGGGATCATCTTCCAGTTTGTGGCATTCATCAGACGGAGGCAAAGAGCTGTATCCGAAATCCTTGCAGCTGGTGGCAGATACGACCTGCTGGTGAGGGCTTGCCCATTATTTGTTGATCTGTTCTGGCTTAATTTCATTTCTTCCTCAACTTGTTATTTTGAGATTTTTCAAACCTACAGAAAAATTGAACCAGTAGTACAATTGAATAGCTGTATATCTTTCATCTAGGAATAGAAATGTCTTGTGAACTACATCTGTAGTGTTTTTAAGCTTTTATTTTTAAATAGATTTAGTTGCAAAAGTAGTACAGAGAGGCCTTGTATGTTTTACACACTTTCTTCCAATGGTTAAACCCGGCATGACTAATAAAATATCAATACCAGGAAATGGACATTGGTCTATGGTATGTGCACAGTTCTATGGCAATTTTATCGCAAGTGGAGCTTCCCATAACCATCACTGCAATTGAGATGCAGAGCTGTTCCATCACCACAAAGTCTGTTGGTGTGGACATTTATCAGTTCAAATGAAGTGTAGAACCTTACCTGCCTTTAAGTCCCTTTACCGCATCCCTCCTTTTATAATGTAATAGTCTTAAATAACTTCCTCTACACACATTGAGATCCACATGAGACAGTGTTACACTTAATACTTCAACTGTCAAACTCTGAGAAACTCAAGAGCAGAAATCTATTGCTTTTCCCTAACATTTCCAGTTTCTGATGAGAAATGTGCTGTTATTTGGATTATTTTTTCCACTATAGAAGGGTTTTAAAGATTTTTTTTCTTTGTCTTTAAAATTTTTTTCTTTGTCTTTAAAATTTGATGATAATGTGTCTTGGCGTGACTTTCCTTGGATTTATCTTATTTGGTATTTTCTCAGCTTCTTGAACCTATGGGTTTATGTTTTTTGCCTATGTGGGCCCGTAACCAAGCCACAGCAGGGTAGCATCAGAAAAGATGAAATTGGAGCCAAGACATTCATGTCTACCTGTGGGTAAAGTCCCCCACCAGTGGTGTCAATGGAGGATCCTGGACTTCCACCCCAACCCAAGCAGTAACAAGGCCACCCTCCCTGCTGGGGTGGTGCCAGAGAAGGCTGAGTGGGAAGTTGGAATTTTCACCACTTTCCAGCTAACTCTCCCAACCCACAGCCCTCTTACCATGGTATCAGCGGAACCATGTTTCAGGCATTATTCTACTATTTTTTTATCTCACCTATTTCCTCTTCTTCTAGGACTCTGATGACATAACTGTTAGATCTTTTGTTATATCCCTGAGGTTCTGGGGCATTTTGCCTTGGAGTCTGTTTTCTCTCTTGTTCAGACTGAATAATCTGTTTTCATTTTCAGTTTCACTGACTGTTTTTGCTATTGTCTTCATTCTGCTAGTGATCTATCCACTGAGTTATTTTATCTTCTTTGCTAAGATGTTCCATTTTTTATTTGTTTCAAGCCTGTTCATAATGCTAGCTGAAGCATTTTTATTATGGTTGCTTTAAAATCCTTGTCAGATGTGTGATTTTCAGTTGTATCCTGAATATTTTGAATATTTTGAATATTTTGAGACTCTGGAGCTTATCTAGATCTTCTAGCTTAGCAGGCCTCCTCTGATATTGCACCTGTGGGGCAGATGGGTGTCACCTTGCCACTGCCAGTTGAGGATAAAGACCCAAGGTCCTCATTTGGCCTTAGACATCTCTAGAGTGGGAGGGGGTGCCCCGTTACTGCTTCCCACATTGTCTCCACTGATACTATGTTGAGGGGACTGGGGGCTGGGGGAGGAGGAGTTACTGCTGGAAAGTCCAGCTTCCTACTCAGCCTCCTCTGGCACCACCCCAGTGGGGAGGTTGGCTTTGTTACTACTTAGGTAGGAGTGGAATCCAGGATCCTGGGGTTGCTGGCCTCCACAGACACTGTTGAGGATGGAGGCTTTACCCCCAGGCAGATACATGTTAAGTCCTAGCTTCTATTTCATCTTCTCTGATGCCACCCTGCTGGGACTTTTGTTAGGGACATTGCTCCTCACATCTAGGTGAATGTGTAGGCCCCCACTCAGCCTTTGCTGGTGAGAGTCAACCTGTGTTTTTTCCTATGGTGTTTGCCTAGAGCAGGGCAGGTACTGTCTAAAAGTTTTCTGTCCTGCTGGGTTGCCCCTTTTGTGGTCTTTTGGCCAGAGAGAACAGGTTTTCATCAGGTCTTTTTTGCTGGTTCTTCTTGGCACGTCTATGTCGCTGGTTTCTCCAGCACCCAATCCAGGATATTTGAGGCAAAGACCAAAACTGGGGGACTAGACACATGTCATGAGAATCCTGGCTAGTCTACTACCTTCTCTCCACTTCAGAGTCTTCTTATGTTTGTTTCATATGTAATGTCCAGGATCTGTAGCTGTACTTAGCAGGAGGAATAGGGAGAAGTATACCTATCCATCTTGGATCCAGAACTATAATGTAAATATGTTACATGTTTAATTGCCTAGTAATATTATGTAAAAAGAAACAGGTGGAATTAACTTTAATAATATATTTTATTTAATGCAGTATGCCCAAAATATTGTTTCAACATGTAATCAGAACTTTAAAATTATTAAGGAGCTACTTTTCATTCTTTTTTCATACTTTTTTTACATTATTTTATATACTTTTTCTAAATATTTTCAATTAGCATTTACTTAACCCAATATACTATTTCATCATGTAATCAAACATCTAAAAATTATTAATGAGCTACTTTACGTTCTTTTTTAAATTCTAAATCTTTGCAATCAGTGTTTATTTTATACTTATAGCACATGTCAATTTGGACTAGTCTTTTTTCAAATGCTCAAGCCATGTGGCTAGCAGCTGCCATCTTGAATAGTGCGGTTATAGAGTAGCATTTTCCTAAATTGGCATGTGTGCTTGCTTTTCACTGTCTCCCTTGCTACGCAGACGCATCTTTTTGTTGAACCCTTTGATGATAAATTACTGAGAGAACATGCCCTTATGTCATTGCTTTGCCCACAATTGCAGTTTCTTCTCTATTTCACGACCAGAACTGTGTGTCTTTCTCCACAGATTCCGCAGTTTAGAGGGCCACAGGCTCTGGGGCCAGTTCCCACCGCCACTGGGGTCAGCATAGCTATAGACAAGATATCTGCTGCTGTCCTCAGCATGGAAGAACCTGTAAGTTCTGGCTTTGCTTTCCAGCGTGCCTTGGGTTGTCTTTCACTCTGTAGTGATTTACATGGAGCCCTGGATGTGGCAGCAGTAGACTGGGGTTTGAGAGATTGTCTTCACCATGATAGATAAGCCTAAGACTTGGCATGAGTCCTTGCATTTCAGTCCTTAGCCTCTAGCTGGGGACTTCACACAATCCATCTATTCTTTCCTAGCCTCACTCTCCTCATCTGTAATGAGCTATGTAAATGTGAGATGTTACAGTTGTTAATAGACTTATATCAAAGCTCCTTGTTCTAAAATCTTGCTGTATGCTACAAAGCTAAAAGTGATTCTTTTTCCTTTGTGTTTCAAGCAAGATTAGTTTCCCTAGAGGAAAACAATATCTTCCTGATGGCTTAGGGTAGTTGAAATTATTTTTATCTTAAAAGACTAATATTAAAGTTTTTTTTTACTGTTATTTGTTTTATTATATCATTTTTGAGCAAAGACTTCTGCACATATGTTGCTGTATAAGATTTCAAAATGCCTGTCTTCACATGAGTGCTGCTTCCCTCTCGGTGCTGGTTCCACCTACACATCTGCAATCTCGCTCTTCTAAATATCACTGTTTCTGATCCAGGTTACAGTAAGCTCCTGTGACCTCCTGGTTGTAAGTGTTGGCCAGATGTCCATGTCCAGGGCCATCAACATAACCCAGAAACTCTGGATGGCAGGAATCACAGCAGAAATCATGTATGACTGGTCACAGGTAATGAGACAAAAAGCACCTGTGTGTGAGTGGTTTCCATGGCAAGTTACCTTCAGTGGCTTTAGGTTCTCAAACTCTTATTTATCCATGTGGTTAGAGTTGCTTCCTGCTATAGTTTCTGATTGCTGCAGTAGCAAATTACCACAAACTTAGTGGTTTAAAATAACACAAGTTTATTAGCTTACATTTCTGGAATTCAGAAGTCTGAAATCAGTACCACTGGGCTCAAATCAAGAAGTCGATAGGGTGATTCCTTCTGCTGGTTTTGTGGGGAGAGTCCATTTCATCACCTTTCTCAGCTCCTAGAAACCTCCTGTATTCTTTAGTTTATGGCCCCATCCTCTCTTCAAACTCAGCAGTGTAGCATCTTTTTTCCTCCCCGATCTATGCTTCTATCCTTACATTTCTAACTCTCACCTTCCTGTCTTCTTACAGGGACCTTTGTTCTTAAACTGGGCCCAGATAATCCAGGAGAATCTCCCTATCTCAAGATTCTTAACTTTATCACATCTCACAGCTCCTTTTACCATGCAAGGTAGCATATTCACAGGCTCTAGGGATTAAGATGTGGACACCTTTGCAGGCCACAACCAGCCTATCACAGTTCCCAAAGGTATTCTATGTTTAGTGTTTTGTAGCCTCAGACCACCCATACCTGCCTAACCTTTAGAATGTGGGGCCTTTAGATTACTAACTTCTGATCACTGTGTGGCTCACCGATAGGTGATCATCTAAGTTGTGCACATGTTCTCCCATGCTCAAGGTGCCCCAGAGCATGAAGAGATGCCTGGGGAAACAACCCCCACTCTCCCACCTCCTCCTTTCACATCACCTGCCATATGGTTTTTCTGAAGCTGCTGCTGTTCATTTTTGTGGGTGTTATATAAAAATTCGTTAGAAGTAGGCTGAGCAATAATTTTTATTCATTTGACAGAGCAGTATCCTTTTCCACTTATTTTCTTATTTCACAAATTGTTAGAGAAGTGCTCTTTCAGTAAAATATAAGCCCTATAACAGTGACTTCAGTCCAGCACAGTGTTATCCCCTACAGGCTTCTCTGCTCTGATGTTCTTTGCTTTTTTCTGCTTTTCACCTGCCACTATTTCTTGTGTTGCCTTTGCTTTCCTCACAGATTGTTTGTGTGTGTTGGTGGGGAGGAGGAGTGTAATTTTTGACACTTTCCATCAGGATTTGAATCCTTTGAAAACCTCTTAACTGTATCCTCACCTCATTGATTGCCAGTGGCCCCTTAGAACAATAGCGAAAGGAATGAAAGCACAAGATCTTATTTCTCCTTTGAAATCTGTACTTTCCTTGCTTAATATTTATAACCCCTGATGTCAGCATGTTCACTTTGAGAATACAATTGAACAGTGTTTTCATTCTCCTTAATTACTTGAAGCTGCTCCAGGTGCTCCATATTTATATCGTACACTGTGCTGATTTATTTCAGTCCCAAGAAGAATTACAGGAGTACTGCAGACATCATGAAATCACATATGTGGCCCTCGTCTCAGATAAAGAAGGAAGCTATGTCAAGGTAAAGACTGGAGAAAATCTTTCACAGTTCAACATATTTCTAAAACTCAGTGTTAACTGTGGAGCACACAGGTTTCCACTGAGGTCCTGGCCTTGGGTGTGGATGGAAATTCATTACTTCACTCTCCTTGCATTGCTGGGCTTGTTATTGGAAAGAGTGTAAAAAATGAAGAAGAGAGAATTTGAATCTGAACACTTCCTTAGAGCTTAAAAAAATAAAAACACTGTGGCTATAGTTTTTTCCTACTTTTCCCCCTTCTTTTCTCTTTCTATAAAAATAAGAATAATTAGAGTTGATACTGTTGACTGACATATCCTCTGGCTGCATACTAATAAGTTTTACTACATTGCATTTAACTAAAAATGCACATAATTAAGCCACCTCATAACCTTTATTTCTGTTTTTAAAGGAAAAAAATTAACATTTTCCCCCTTTTATAATGTCTGTCTGGTTTGATACCAGGTTAATGCTGGCTTCATAAAATGAACAGTGTTCTCTCCTTTTCTGTTTTCTAGAAAGTTTTGTGTATAATTGGTATTATCGCATCCTCATATATTTGGTAGAATTCACCAGTAAAGCCTAGACTTATTGGTATTCAGGTTGCCTCTTCTTGAGTGAGTTTTGGTAGTTTGTATCTTTCCTAGAATGGTTCCGTTTCATCTAGGTTTTCAAATATTTCCTTGTTTTACTATCTGTAGGATTTATAGAAATATCCCTCTTTCATTCCTGATATTAATAATTTATGTCATCCTCTTTTTCCCTGATCAGCCTGGCTAGTGGTTTATCAATTTTGTCTTTTCAGAGAACCAACTTTTGGTGTCAATGATTTTTGGTTTTTGTTTGTTTTTTACTTTATTGATTTCCATTCTTTATTATTGTCTTTATTCTGTTAATTTGGGATTTCGTTTTTTCTTTTTCTGGTTTCTTCAGTCATCACTTTATTTTTTTTATTTTTTTTAAATTAAGTTTATTGGGGTAACATTGGTTAATACAATTATATAATTTTCAGGTGTACATTATAATTTAACATCTGTATATTCTAGTGTGTGTTTACCACCCGAAGTCCAGTTTCCTTCAGCCACCATATATTTGATCCCCTTTATCCACTTCACCCTCCCCCCATCCTCCTATATTTGACCCCCTTTACCTCATCTACCTCTCCCCACTTCCCCCACACCCTACCCTTTGGTAACCACTAGTCTATAGTCCATGTCCATGAGTTTCTGTTTGTCCTGTTCCTTTGTTGCTTTTAGGTTTATATTCCACATAAAAGTGATATCATGTGGTTTTCAGCTTTTTCTGTATGGTTTATTTCACTTAGCATGTTTAATCTCGAGTTCCATCCATGTGGTTGCAAATGGCAGTATTTCATCTCTTCTTATGGCTGAGTAATATTCCGTTGTGTATATGTACCACAGCTTCTTCAGCCAATTATCTATCATAGGACACTTTGGTTGCTTCCATGTACTGGACACTGTGAATAATGCTGCTATGAACATTGGTGTGCAAATAACTTTATGGATATGATTTTTTAAGTCTTTGGGGTAAATACCAAGTAGAGGGATTGCTAGATTATATGGTAGATCAACAGACAAAACTTTAGATAGAGGTTGACAGACTACAACTTGCAAGCCATATCCAGCCCATAGCTTATTCCTGGATGGCCTGTGAGCTACAAACCATTTTTATGTTCTGTTTTAAAAAGAAGAAGGGTGTGTGTCAGAGACATTGTGTGACCTGTAAAGCCTAAAGGTTTACTAGTTGGCCCTTTACAAAAAAGAAGTTGCCAGCCACCTGGCTTAGATCAGAGATTTTAGATTTTTTTCTTTTCTCAATATAAGCATTTAATGCTATAAATTTCACTCTAAGTACTGCATTAGTTGCATTCCACACATTTTTACACTTAGTGCTTTTGTTTTTACTCCACTTAGAATATTTTCTAATTTCTTTGATGATTTCTTCTTTGATCCATAGGTTATTTAGAAGTATGTTAATTTCCAAATAGGATATTTTCCAGAAATTATTCTTCAGTGATTTCTCATTTATTTCCTTCGTTGCCAGAGATAATACTCTTTTAAATTTAATAGTCCTTTAAATTTTACTGAGACAGGTTTTAAAGTCCATAATATGGTCTTTTATTGTAAATGTTTCATGTACACTTGAAAAGAATATGTATTCTGCATTGTTAGAAGGAGTGTTTGATAAACATCAGTTAGCTCATGTTAGTTGATAACATTATATAAGTCTTCTATGTCTTTACAAAACTGTTTTATCTACTGGTCCTATCAATTACTAAGAAAAGAGTGTTGATCTTCAGCTACAATTATAGATTTATCTATTTCTCCTTTTAGTTCTATCAGTTTTTGCTTCGTGTATTTTGAAACTCTATTGTTTGGTGAATACATATTTCAGATTTTATATCTTCTTGATGAATTGACCTCTTTATCATTATATTCTTTATCAAAAATAATATTTCTTGCTCTGAAGTCTTTTGCATAGTATTTACATGGCTCATCCTTTTCTATCGTGTTTCTTTATATTTAAAGTGGGTTTCTTAGAGATAGTCAGTAGTTGTGTTTTGTTTTTTTATGCATTCTGACAACTAACCTTTTAATTAAAGCAGTTAGACCATTATATAGATGCAGTTATTGAGAGGGTTAAGTTTAAATCTACCACTTTACTGTCTGTTCTTTTTTCAGTTTTTCTCTTTTCATGGCTTCTTTACATTTATTCTTCCATTTTATCTCTACAGTTGGTTTACTGACTGTAACTGTTTTTGGTAGAATTTTTTTAGTGTCTTCTTTATGGTTTATAGTATACATCTCTAACCTATCACATTTCTGTCTTCAAAAAATATTATACACCTTCTCATATATTATAACAGACTGCTGTTACAACAGAATACTTCCATTTTCCCTCTTTTATCTTTTGTGCTATTGTTGGCAATTTTTTTTCTATATATGTTATAAATTCCACAATACATTGTTAATATTTTTGGTTTTGTTAATTATCTTTTAATGAGGTTTATAAATAAGTGGGAAAATGTTCTGTATATATATCATTTGTGGAACTGTTTATTCCTTTGTATTGAGCCAGATATCATTCTGATTTAATTTTCCATCTGCCTGGCAAGCTTCCTTTAATATTTCTGCTTAATGCAGGTCTGCTAGTAATGAATTCTCTCAGCTGTTACTGGTCTGAAAAAAGTCTTCATTTCACATTTATTTTTAAAGGGTTTTTTTGCTACTTGTAGATTTCATGATTTACATTTTTTTTTTTTTTTAGCACTTTGAAGATGTATTTAAAATCTTCTGACCTGATTTTTAAAAAGTCTGCTTTGATCCTTTGTATGTAATGTATCTTTTTTTTTACTTCTGGCAGCTTTTAAGACTTTTTGTCACTGGTTTTCTGCAATTTAAATATAATGTGCCTCAGTATGGTGTTCTTTGTTTTCTAATACTTGGTGTTGATAATGCTTCTTTGACCTGTAGATGTGTAGTACATATCAAATTTGGAAAATTTTTAGACATTATTCCTTCAAATTTTTTGGTCCCTTTCCCTCTTTCTCTCTGGAACTCTATTGATTTTGCCCCACAGCTCATTAAGACTCTTTGTTTTGTTGTTTTCTGTCCTGTGTATGCTTTATTCTTAATCAGTCCCTGATCTTTTCTGCAGTCTCTAATCTATTAATCCCATCTAGTGCATTTCTTTCAGATATTGTAATATTTTTATCTGTACAGGTTACATCTTTATGTCTTCCATTTCTTTCCTCATAGTTCTTACTTTCTTTATAAGCTTTATAATAGTTGTTTTAAGATATTTGTCTACTAATTCCATTATCTCCAACATTTCTGGGACTGTTTCTATCTATTAATGTTTCACTTGATTATATTTTCTTACCACTTTGTGTGCTTAGTATTTTTTGATTGGTTGTTGGACATTATGAATTTTACATTTTTAGATGCCAGATTTTCTTATCTTTATATAAATATTGTTGAGCTTTGTTCTGGGATATAGTTAGGATTCTTGGATTCTGTTTGATCCTTTCCACGCTTGATTTTAAGCTTTGTTAGGGCACATCTAGGACAGCCTTTAGTCTCAGCCTAATGTAGCTCCACTACTAAGTCAATACCCTTTGGAAGATTTTGCCTCACGTCCTGTTTGTTATGAGCTCTCTCTAATCTGGTATTCACAGCCCCGTGAGTTCCAGAAATTATTATGCCTATTCCTATCTGGTGACTGTTTCCTCAGCCTTGGATAGTTTCCTCTCACCCATGTACATTCAGTTCTCTGCCAAAAATGTGAGTAGACTCCTCTTCAGAGCTTCAGAAATCTTTCTCTGTGAACTTGTAGCTCTCTCCTCCTCCGTCTTCTGCCCATAATTTCTAGCCCACTTGGCCTATCTAAACTCCAGTTTGTCTTCTCTACTCAGCATGATACCTGGCCTCTGCTTAAGTTCCCCCTCCTGGCACTGCAGTCTGCAAAGTTCCTCAACATAGTAACCTGGGGCACTCCCAGGCTCACTGTGTTTTCCTTCTCTCAGAGGTGACAGTCCACTGCCGGTTGGTTGTCCCATGTCTTAAAACCGCTATTTATGTTTCATCTGGTTTCTAGTTTAAGGCAGGAGGACAATACTTGTAGTAGTTACTCCTTCATGGGCATATATATAAGTCCCCAAAGGCTTGTTAGTCACAAAACCATAAATGACTCTAAGGTCATCAGGCCTCTTCCAGAGCAGCAATTGAACCTGTGATATGACCAAGAGATAACTGACTTTCTAGCATCTGCTGGACAATTCATAATGCACTGTTATCATGGTTAGCAAATTTTTAAAAATTGAATCAGAATCTGCCTCCCAAAATTTCACTGGTCCTAGTTCTATACCCTGGAGTAGTCAAGGTAACAAATCTAATTCATCCTCCTCCTCCCAACTACTTTCATATAAATTATAGGAGTTAGCTGCTATGCCACTTTGTCCTCTTTTCTGGTTTCAACATTCTGGTTACTTAAGCCATTCCTCATAACATTCTTTCCACATCCTTGACTCTCCTAGTTAACCTCCTCTAGACACACTTAACTCTGTCAATGCCTGTCTTTAATGTGACACTAGAATTCTGCAGAGTGCTGTAAGCATGTTCTGACTAAATGGGAAGGGTCTCCGACCTTCCTCAATCCAGATACCATATTTCTCCTGATACGGCCTATAAGTGACTCTTGGTTCATACTAAATGTATCAACTAAAACCTACTGGACTTTTCAGTTATCACCATGTCTGGCTGGCCTTCTACCATGATAGCTTAATTACAGGACTTCATATTTATCTCCATTAAATGTGATCTTATTTATTTCAACATTATTCCAGCCTGTCTAGCTCTTTTGAATCTTGCTTCTGCCTGTTAATGATAAGTTATCTTCATGTTTGAAGGGCAAGATATCATTTCATTCATCCATTCAGCAAATGCATTTTAAGCATTCATAGTGTGGGAGGGGTTAAATTTAGGGCCATAAAGAACACAAGAACATTTAAGCCACAGGCCTTGCTGTCAAGGATCCTATAATCTGGTAGGAAACGTAAGACTTTTTTGCATGATTATGACCTAGAACAATACTAAATAATTCCTACAGAGAAAGTTCTCTGAGGGTTCATCAGACTGGGAGATTATTTCAGAGGTAGCAAGGAAGTCTTCAGTGTAGAGGTGGGATTTATGATGGATCCTCTTGGATGGGCAGGATATAGGTAGGTGCTGAAGGGCCTTTTAAGCAGATGAAATAGCAAAGGTACTGGCAGTTCTTTCAGTAGATTGTCCCAAAGGTAAAGCTAGCAGAAAACTATTCTGGTATTATCCTCAGTAGTCTATTTTGAGTGGAGCAGGATTGTAAAGAAAGGTACTTCAGCAAGAGAAAATAGTTCTAGCTAGATCATGGAGAGCCAAAATGCCCAAGGAACTTGAACTTTATTTAGCAGCTAGTGAGAAGCCAGAGCATGTTTTGTACAGAAGGGGACATCAGAGTTGTATACGAGAAAAATTAACCTACAGGGGTGTGTAGCATGGAATGGAGTGAGGGAAAATTGCAGGCAGGAATAGCAGTGGGAAGAAATTCAGGCTATCTCAAGCCAAGGTTGGGCGCTGGCCATAAGAGTGAAGATGAAAGGACAGGAACCATAAAAGTGAGATGACAGGAGTTCTCTTTAGAAGGGAGAGGAAGGGGTTGTAGAAACTTTGGTGACTGACTGAAGGATGTTTAATGGGAAGAATATGTGAAAGAAACAAATGAAATAAGAGCTGGTTTGTCCTGACTTTTTATTTCAGTCTGTCATCTATGATAAGCTGTTCTGGGCCAGGGTTTTTCAACAACCATATTTTGACATTTTGGGCCAGATAATTCTTTATGGGGGCTACTGTCCTATGCATTGTAAGATGTTTAGCAGCATCCCTAGCCTCTTCCCACTACAGACCGGTAATACCCTTTACAGCTGTGACCACCAAAAATATCTCCAAGCATGACCAAATGTCCTGTGGGGAGCAAAATCGCCCCTTGTTAAGAATCACCAACCTACACTGTTGAGTAGTCTTACTGTGGTACCCTGATTTAGCCTGTTGGCTTCAGAAATGATGGATCTGTTTCATTCTTAAGGTTAAATCTTTTGAGAAGGAAAGGCAAACAGAGAAACGTGTGCTGGAGTCTGATCTTGTGGACCACGTTGTGCAGAAACTGCGGACTAAAGTCAATGATGAAAGGACTACCAGGTAATGAGTAAGCAAAGCCCAGAAAACCAGCAACAACTACCTATATAGAACTTACATTTATTTTTAGTAAATTTGATTATTTGGGGGAAATAAAGATAGATCAAGATAACTTTTAATGAACCTTTTTATTGCTTCTGAAGAACTCAGCAGTTTAATTGTATGACCCCCTAAGTAAGACTAGTTTGTTCTTTATAACATGTCAAAGAATATTTTATCAATTTGAAAGGCCTAAGGAGCCAAAATCTACCTGCGAATATTTTTGTTGGTCAGTAGTGTTTTGTCAATGTATTTGAAAGATCTATGTACTGGGAAAGGATCTCATATACTTATAATGGAAGTATAATTGGTTCAACTCTCTGGATGGGAATTTATTACAGTAAGTAAAAGCCTTAAAACTAAAAATAAGAAAAAATTGACCCAGTAATTTCAGGAATTTATAGTAAAAATTATTCCTGCAGGATATATACAAAGATATCTATCAAGGTATTGTTTGTACTGGCAGTTCTGAAACTTTCTGGTCTCAGAATCCCTTTATACCCTTAAAAATTTTTTGAGGACCCTGAAGAGTTTGTTTATATAGGTTATATCTATAAATAATTCCTGCTAGAAATTAAAATGTAAACATTTTTAAATAATTATTTATTTTAAAATAACCTAAACATTTTAATAGGAAATAACTATTTTCCAAAACAAATTTAATAAGAAGAGCAGCATTGTTTCACATTTTTCAGATACTTTTAATGCATTGTTCTCCATCTTTTGAATCTTCTTAATGCCTTAATAGAAGAAACTAGATTGTCCTATCTGCTCTGTATTCAGTCTATTGTGCTTTCACACATCATGTAATCTTTATCAAATTCCATTACACATTTGTGATAGGATGAGAATAAAAAGGATAATTAACATCTTAGAATTATTGTGAAAATAATTTCGAGCTTGCAGATCCCCTGGGAAAGGATCTCAGGGATCTCCAGGGGTTCCTTGACCACAATTTGAGAATCTCTTACTTTATTATAACATCACAATATTCATTGGTAGTTTGAATTACAGTAAATACAGTGAAATACTGTGCAGCCTTTAAAAATGATTCTAGTAAAGCTGAGTTTATTGACATGGAAGGATGACCACAAATAGGATGCATGATATGATCCCAATTTTCTCAACCAAAATACAGAGCTCATACACAAAAAAATGTCTGGAGTAATGTGCCACATTTTTAATTGTAGTTATTTCTGGTTAGTGGAATTACAAGGGGTCTTAATTTTCTTTTAAGTTGTTCTCTGTATTTGTAACTCATTTATATGCTCATAAACAGAAAATACAATACTCAACTCTTTTTGGCTTATATCAGTGTTCTCAACAAATATCAGTTTTGCCCTTCAAGGGACATTCCCCAATGTTTGCAGACATTTTTGGTTGTTAACTACTGGGAGTGCTACTGGTATCTAGTAAAGACCAGGGTTCCCACTAAACATCCTACAATGCACTCCTTCTCTCCCCACAGCAAAGAACTATCTGATCCAAAATGTCAGTAATGCCAAGACTGACAAATCCTGGCATATTAAAAAATAACGTTTTGCTTTCTTCCCCCTCCCTGCTCCACTCCTTCCCCTCTGGACCCAGCTTACATAATTCACCATCAGGCTTTTTCTGAGGGAATATGTTTTCGAAGCCACCAGTTATTAGGATTACAGATCCAAATCAAAGACAGAGGTTTTAAAAGAAAACACAAGAAATCAACTAATAGTGAGTTCAGGTGAATATTATCAAGACACTTAAGAGGCCAGGTGGGCTCTACTTTTAGCAGCAAAAGGTTCAAAATCTTTTCTTCATATAAATGATTGTTTCCATTTTCCAAGGATAGAGTGCTGCTGTCTCTTAAAGTATATAAATTAATTCACAGCTTTTGAAAGAATCTCCTTTTTTACTAAATGTTCTCCGGTGGGTGATCGCCAAGGTTGCTGCCATAATGAAGGTGGGACCTGCCATTGCTGTTTCCTTCTATTGTGAGGGTACCGGAAAGAACACCCATTATAATTCATCGAAGTTGGCTTCTTATGTTAGCCAGGAATTCAAACCCAGCTGAATAAATCAGAATGTTGTCTTAGGCATTTGTAATTTGAAATGACATCCTTTATAATTTTTACTTGCTCTTGACTAAAAGCATAATTAAGTGTAATTTTTTTGTTTTTGTTTTCCTTCATACTAATAACCAATATTTGTTAAATGTTTTTATATTTAAAAAATGGTTCACTCTAAGTAAGCTCACTATAAGTAACTGTTGCTTTTGCCTTATTGACTATCTTCTAATTGTTTTTGTTTGCTTGTTTTTAGAGAAGCTTCTGATAATCTTGCAGTACAGAATCTGAAGGGGTCATTTTCTAATGCTTCAGGTATAATTACTAATTATAATAGAAACATAATAATGCTTTTATGTGTTTGTGTTTGCTCTAAGCACTTATGACTGTGGCTCTTTGCTACATCAAAAAAATATATTTTTAAGGTAGCATATATACAACTAATTGTATCCAAATGGAATTTATCCCTATATTTTGAAACCTACATCCTAGAAAATAATAAATCAACTAGGCATTTGGTGACTCTTCTGATCCTGGTATGTCTCTGTCTTACTGTCTTATTTTTACAAGTGCTTTAATCTTACTTTGACTTAGTAATATTATTGTGTAGTTTAGATGTAGATAATTTTCCTGGAAATTTTCCCTATACAGAAGCTGGAAAAAAAGTATTTTGAAATCTCTTGGAGAAAGACACTCTATACATTCTGTTTTCATGAAATCCAGGAGGGAACAGCAGTGATAGTTATAGTTTTATCACATTTATCTTATGGAAAAAGAAATGTCCCAATTAAGTACACAAGAAGACATCTTTGGCTTTTAAGAGAATTGAGTCTTTTGGGTTTATTTGTTAGCATTGACTGCCACCATCAGATTTCAAATATTTGGAGGAATTTAAGGAAGTAAGTTTGAGAGATACTGATTTTTTTTCTTAGGTTCATGAGGTTTTGATGACTCATATTGCCTCCTTCTGTCTTTGTCACCTCCCACTCCCACCTGAAGAAAGAAGGCGAGTGGTCTTGACAGAAGCATCAAAACTGCCGGGTATTGGAGTTCTGGGCCCTTCCTGGGGCATGTGCAGGCAGTTTCAGAGAAAGGAGAGAAAATAAGGCCCAGACACAATCTAGCCCATAGAATCACACCAGGGTGGGTTTTATTAATCCCCCCCTCCCACCTTGGTGGTATATTACAGAACATAGGACCAGATAAGGCCATGAATTCTGAAACTCTTTATTTCAGGTCTGTTTGAAATCCATGGAGCAGCAGTTGTTCCCACTGTGAGTGTGATAGCCCCGGAGAAGCTGTCAGCCAGCACAAGGCGGCGGTATGAAACTCAGGTACAAGTCAAGAGTTTCCATGGCTTTCTCATGGAAGCTACAAAGAAGGAAGAAAGCAGAAGATAAAAATAAAGTTTCCTGGAAATATTTTCTTCCCACTTCCCTAACTTGACAGCTTTTGAAAGTTCCATCAACACAAAACATCTCTCTGGTGCCAGGATTCTGCCCTAGCTGTCCTCCAAAGAAGGATCAGTGTGGACTGTGTGCACCTAGAAGCAGCTGTTGTCAGAATTATAGGATCTAAACAAAAATGATTCTGACCTGGCTCTAATGGCAGATGGGGTTTGTCTTTGTCATAAGTAACAAAGCAGTAAAGATCTATCCTGAGACTTGAGGCAGGTTTCTCATTGCATATATGTTTTTGGTATCTGCTATATCCCTGATTCTGTGCTGCCATGTGGAATATAAAAGACATAAATATGGTCCCAGTCTTCAAAGAATCAATAACCTTAGAAGCATATGTATTTTATAGTTGGAGGACAGTTGGTGAAAATAAGTCATGGAATGCTAAATTAAATATATTTAATGTGAGTGTTAGAGTATATTACAGACATATGGGAGAGACAGAGGTCAGTGTTTGCTTCATAGAGGTGATCCCTGAAGGACTGAAATCGGCAGGGATGAAGAAGTTAGGGTATTCCAAATGGGAGGGACAGTAGGAATGGCGATATGGACAGTGCTAACGAGCACAGTCTCCACACTGGCCTCACTTGGGAAGAGGGTGTTAGGGAGCAATCATTTTTTAGAAATGTAAATAGATTGAAGGATGAAAAATCAGCTTACCTCATTTTCATAAGCTCTCCTGGCTGTTTCTCAAGATGTTGGGTGATAATTCATTTTCCACATCTTCATACTGTTTTCAACACCTACCATATTTCAGTTCCATGTCCATTGCTGTCACCTTCCCCTTTTGCCAAATTGAGCTTAATATAAACTTTCTGCTTCTATGTGCACTGTTTCACTGCATTGAGTTTTTCACTAGGTATCGTTTCAAAATTCTAAAGAAATAAGCAGGTGGAGTATGAAACAAATTATAAAAATAGGCTATAAAATCTCATTTCTCCTGAAATCATAATAGACTACATACTCATCTTTCCAAGGTGGATTAAGAGCAAGTTGTAGGATAATATTTGGGATCCCTTATAGGCCTCGGTTTGTCACCTGTAAATGTTTCCTGGAATAGGACAAAATGTCAAGAAAGATGGCTTGGTTTGACGGGTTCTGAATTCTGACATGTTTTCTTTTTTAGGTACAAACTCGACTTCAGACCTCCCTTGCCAACTTACATCAGAAAAGCAGTGAAATTGAAATTTTGGCTGTAAGTTGCTTTCTTTAAAGCTTTGAGGATTGCTTCTGTCTATGCTGTAAAAGTAGTTTCCTCAGAGGTCAGGGTGCTCAACATCAGCCATATTGGGCTTCAAGCTTATTACCGATGTGAACTACATGTAATCTAAATCTGTGAAAAACTGGGGAGAATTGAAAGTTTTGCTTGTTTCTCCTTTCTTCCTTGAAAGATGGGGGAGAAAAAATGAAAATCATCTTTCTAAATATTTCAGGCCTTTGCCTCACTAAGCCAACACTCAGTACGGGTGGCAGTGTCCAGCCTCTGGAGTATAACTTGTGAGGACCGGGTATTAGTTCACCAGTGCTGAGATCTTATTACTGCATGGTTCATTAAGTTGGCTTTATAGCACCGTAGCATCCCAGACTCTGCTAGCACTATTCATGTTGCACTAGCCACAGTGACACCATCATCACAAGTCAATATGTGCTACCTGGGGTTCTCTGATGATGACATATATTTCTATTTATTGACAGGTCGATTTACCCAAAGAAACAATCTTACAGTTTTTATCATTAGAGGTAAGCAAGATAACTCTTCTACATTATGGTTTTCAAAATCCCAAAGCTTTGCTGTTAATTTGCCAAAAGAAAATTGAAAATGGCATTATTTTTAGTCATATCAGATGTTTTTTCTGGCAGTTCCAGGAATTTGGTAGGATTGTTCCTTTTATGTGACATATATTAATTACTAAATCAGATTTTGAAAGAATCATACTTTTCCAGTGACGTTCTTTTAAATTTCAGATTAACAAATACCTAGTGCTTTTACTGAGTATCAGGCTCTGGCAAGCCTTGTTCTAAGCACTTTACAAATATTAACTCTTAATAACCCTGAGAGAGAGTTATCATTAGTATCCCCATTTTACAGATAAACAGAAGCATTTTATGGAGAACAGAAGTAGAGATTAAATATTTTACTTGAGGTCACCTAACTAGTAAGTAGCAGAGCTGGGATTTGAACCTAGGCAGATTAATGGAATGTATGTTCTTAACCACTGTACATACTCTTCTGCCTCAAACAAACCTTCATTCCAACTAGGGAAGCTCATTTGTAGAAGCAGAACTATATGAAAGATCTTTTTGTAAAAATACAGGTCCTTATAAGAACTTTTTAAAATTTAAGGGTTAAACCTTTGCTATTAAGACTGCTCCATTATAATCATGGCTCTAGGTGATTTTTGCAACACTGTCATATCACTACTTTGTGACTAAACACAGATTAGTCACAGATTAAATGAAAAGTGAACTTTCATTTCACCCAGAACTAACATTTCATACTACATTTTCTATTGTGGTCTTGTAAATAAGCATGTACCGCTCTACCAGCAATGTAATGCCTTATGATCCACTTAAATGGATTCACATCAGAGGCGATTACCTCCATTTTACACCAAGTTACCAATAGGCAGAAATAACTGGTCTAAAGTCACATAGGCACATGGGCTGCAGCATTGTTATCAGGATCTAGTAAGGTGTCTGTTGTAAAGAAAATTGATGCTTAAAAGGAGCATGCTCGACATTTTCCCCACCAGTTCTATCTCCCTATAACGATTTCTTCAATATACTTAAGGGAGACATGCACTGGCATTTCATTAGTGACCCAGAAAAAGCCAGTTAATAAACCCTAGA
Organism: Macroglossus sobrinus; assembly: GCA_004027375.1. NCBI lineage: Eukaryota > Metazoa > Chordata > Mammalia > Chiroptera > Pteropodidae > Macroglossus > Macroglossus sobrinus. Next base: position 1,453,232 of record PVKZ01000061.1, on the reverse strand, counting down.
ATCTGTTGTGAAGTCTTATCTATTTTTTTCCTAGTGGGATGCTGATGAACACGCATTTAACACAACTGTGAAGCAGCTGCTGTCACGCCTGCCAAAGCAAAGATATCTCAAATTAGTCTGTGATGAAATTTATAACATCAAAGTAGAAAAAAAGTAAGTTATCCCGTTAGCATCACAGATTTCAGCATGGGTTAAAATTCAAGGAGGAGTTTTAAAGTGACATGTTTTGTCTTGTTGAGGTTTGATGGTTGATAAGCTATTACAACTTCAACTGGTAACCAGTAAATCTTGCTCAGGACTGTGAATCAGTCATAATACTGTCAATAACACAACACAGCAGTCCCAGCAGTAGCTATCCCAGCTATAATTTTAATCATCCCATTAACCCCTAGAAATGTTTAAATGATAGCTGTGACTACTTTGCTTTATGTCCTCATGTCAGACGCGAACTGTTCATGTTACCTTCCACTTAAAAGGCAACAATAAAACCTGTGAAGCAAATGGTGGTCTCCTTGTATAAGACCTTACACTATAGCCCCTTGCCACTCAGTTTCTATAAAATTTGTATAGTGTTTTAGGGCCCAGCCTTCCATCTTATTTTTGATTAAACAAAACTACAGTTGTGTTCTAAAAATAATTTACCTGTTCTTTACCCATTGTATTGACCCTGCCTTTTCTTTTCTTTTGCAGGGTATCCGTGTTATTCCTATATAGCTACAGAGATGATTACTACAGAATCTTATTTTAATCCTAAAGAACAGTCATTACACTGTTCAGACAGGAGTGTATACTATAAAATATTGTACAGTCATTGTAATTTTAAATTACGTTCTAAGTAGCTGTCCTAAAAGTTAAGCTGTTTTTATATGTAATATATTATAAATTTATCTTTTTGAATAAATGCTTTCAGATACATGCTGCTTTTTTATTGCAAATTTAGTAACATTAAAGGTTTTGTGGAGCTAGAATAAGAAAATAGCCTTGTTCTTCCCCTCAGCCCTAATGACTAAACACATGAAAATGTCCATATTAAAGGGCATAAAGAAATCAAATATCATTAACTTGTAATCTTTATTCTTGAATTTGTAATATGCTCATTCTAAGATGGTTAAACTGAGTACTCATTCAAGTTTGCTAAAGGAAATATGATGACAAAATTATATAGCCAGTTGGGAAGAATACCCATGAACTAACACAACTTTTTATAAAATTGTCAGGTTTCAACTCCAGTAACCTAGAAGACAAGACTAAGACCTTCTAGAATTAGTAGTTATTGCCAGAAACTATTACTGTAGGGTGGGAAAAGGAATAAATAAGAGATGGCCAGTGCTGATAAATAGACAGGTTTAATGATACATTGCTCTTCAACAACATATGGCTACAGAGATAAACTAGAATCCAGGAATATACAACTATGCAACACAGACCAATGAGCCAGATCTAAGATAAACTGGCTTCTTATAACTACCCTGTAAACATCACAGCGCTTCTTCCCTCCAAAACAACCCTAATCTCACATGAAAATAGCTACTGTAGGGGAACAAGAAACCTAGCTCTGATCGAAAGGAAAAACAGCAATTCAGTGATTAGTTGCTGAAAGCAGGTAATCTGGTGCCCTTCACTGTGCTGCTTTGGTCTTCTTACTCTTGCTCTTTTTGTCCCTCTTCTTCAGTCCATCCATGTTGGCTCTCAGTAGGTTTGAATAAGCCTAAAAGACACAGAGCATGACCTTAGAGGGAAGGGATATGAATTGGTGAGCAGCTGCCCCATTTCCATATGGATTTAATGTAGCCAAAATCAGAAAGCCTATGTAATAAAGCATAATACAGTGGGATACTTGTATCTTAAGGAAAATGGTGGGAGAGGAAAACACTCATATTCTAACAGTTTCTGCAACATCCACAGTAAACTGCACTTTTTTTTTAAGCAAAAAGGGAAAACTGCAGGCAACTTCTTGCTCAACTATACTATAAGGAGAGCATATCTCAGGCCTAAGAAAAAAATCTAGCTTTAAAAAAAACTAAACAGGAAGACAGTATCAGTGTTGAAAATAAAATGTATAGCCTGGCAGCTTTTACTCATAAACCATTGGTAAAACATAGGAGAGCAGTGAATCTAAATTACCATGTTAACCCAGTGTTCAGTATTATGCTGACTCTTGCCCTGAAAGGGAATATAGGGAACAGTAAAAACTCACCATCTGAAACTTATTCACTTCTTTGGAGCTCACCTGGAAAAGAAAAAAGGTCACCCCTATTATCCATATAGGAATCCCTTGCCTCACCCCAGATAATAACTCAAAAGCCTTCAGAAGAGAACATCCTAATTTTAAAAATATTTCTTTCCAACTTCAGGGTCATGACACACTAAAGGCTATTTTTCTACTTCACCTTCCTCTACCTGAGGAGCAAGCAAAGTAGCTCTGGACTTTTTTCCACATGAGAACTGTACCAACATGGGAAAGAGGCAGAGGTGACCTCCTAAAGAAATTGTGCTTCTCACCTCTGTTGAAATCTCTTACACAAATGGCACTGACTTTTCCCCCATGAGTTCCGAGAGATGTCAAAAGACTAAATATTAATCTTTTGTGCAAGATACATTTAAACTATTTCCTCATCTTACTTTAAACCTACCTTCCATCAATTCAGGTCTATTTAAGCAAGATGCAAACTACCACAATGAGAAATTCTACCTCTGAAAATTCCTTAGGTTTTTTTATTTCATGATACCCAATTTTATTTTTTAAAACCACATAAACCTTACTGTAAAAGTACTCTCAAGATAACTGGTAATGGAGACATCAAGTCATTAGCATCTACACTCTGGTGAATATCCTAAACTGATATTGTTGGGGGACAATCTGGTCCTGCCCCAGTAGAATAAAGTACAGGCAAACCTCAGAGATACTGCAGGTACTGTTTAGGACCACTGCAGTAAAGTGAGTATAAAACAAGTCATAATCTTTTTGCTGGTGGAGGGTCTTGCCTTCAATTTGTAAAAAACACAACATCTGGGAAGCACAATAAAGTAAAGTTCAATAAAACAAGGTATGCCTGTATTCATCTGGAATCCAGGGAGTCTTCTTGTTTTGCCAATTTCCACCTTGAAAGGGAACACTAAGGTTTTTGACTAAATTTATACTCTCTCTAATACCAAGCATAACATAGCAACATTCTTGCTACATGAACCTCAAAGATAAAGGAATAATTAGCTTAAAAGCATCATCTGGGACCAGAAACTGTTCACTGAAGGCATAGTGCAGTAAGTAAAAGGATTAAGTAATCACATATTTATGCCAACTGCTCCTTACAGTGTTACTATGAGTAAGGACCAATTTGCTCATTTCCACAAAAATCTCAGAACAAATGACTTCTACTTTCATTTCAATTGTGCTCTTGAGTTTTCTACTACTAAGGTGATAACAGAAGGCCCTGATCCCAAAACAGCTTGGGAGCTACAAAATTACTAGCCTTTACTTAAACCTAGTTCAAATATGCCCCATCCTCAATTAAGTTTTAAGTCTTTAAACTCCAAAATTGTAGTGCTAGGAATTCAACTCACCACAGTGCTGATCTTCTTTTTCCCATCAGTAGCTCTTAAGAGACACTTGTTGTCTGAGGGCTCAAACCCCTCCACGGAACCTTTCCTTGGGACGGGTTTAGTTCTACCATCATCTGCATGAAAAATACATTCTGGTGAACACAGCCACAGACGTTAACAGCAGTTAAAAAGTTAAGCAGGGAAGAGATATGAAAAGGCTCTTTCTACTCCACCAGCACTGCTCTACTTCTGTTAACCACCTCATCCGCCATAATCGACGGTTTGGCCAAACCTTGGGAAACTACCTGCTACTTCCACGACGAGAATATTGTAATATCTAAACAGGTTAAATCCCACTAATAGTGGAATTTGAGATTCGTGAGAGAGAGAGAGAGAGAGAGAGAGAGAGAGAGAGAGAGAGAGAGAGAGAGAGAGAGAGAGAGAGAGAGAGAGAGAGAGAGAGAGAGAGAGCGCGCGAGCGAGCCAGCCCTGACATGCTGGGACCCACTGTAAATGGAAACGGCTTAAGTAGCTAAGTGTTGGGAGCTGCACCAGCAACAACCCCTAATATCCTCCAGTCCTTCAACCCTGAATGTGCCCAGTACAAAGGTGAAGTAAAGTAAGAAAGGGCGAGAATACGCCGCAGACTCCGTGCATGGTTCCTAGACACTGGACACCCAGGCTGGGGTATAGCTCAGTCTCCCAACTTCCTTCCGGCCTTGCCGTATAGACAGCTGCTTACACTTCTTCAGGGTGATGAAGACGCTGCCCGACAACCGGCACTTCTGGAAGAGCCTAGTCAGCTCCGTCAGGAACTGGAACACACAAAAAAACCCAGGCCCATTAAGCAGCCCCAAGGCCTCGCCGCGTCAAGTCCCAGTTCCGCCCGCAGAAGGATACAGAGGTCCCGAGCTAAACCCCTAACGGCATCCGTCCCTCGGCCTACCAACTCTGACTGTACCTGCTCGCTCTCGAGCAGCACCATCCCGGTTCCGCTGGTTCCGCTCGGTCAGCGTAAGATCCGAGCAATTGGATCCGGAAGTTCCGCCCAAACTGGGCGGGACTTCCGCTATAGGTGTCAACTCTATTCCACCAATCCCTGCCTCTACCCTCTCTCCGCCCAGTCTCTGGAACGCCCCCTTCTGTCCCGGCGGATTTTTGGGCTGTCAGAGATCTCACCGAGGAGGAATCCTGTCACCCCAGTGAAGGGACAAGGGGGCGCGAAAGAAAGATTTGATAAAAACCTAGAGTTGTGTATATTCAGCTGTATGTTGGGCAAGTTATCTAACAGTAAGTTACCTCAGTTTCCTCATCATTAAAGTGAGGAGCATAATGGTATCCACTTCACAGTGTGGTTGTGAAGAGTAAATGAATTCTATTAAATACCAAGAACAGCTCCTGGCACATAGAAAGTTATCGGTAAGCATTAGCTGTTGTTTTCATTATTGTTGTCATCATTATTATAAATTCCTATGACAGTCATCTGAACTCTCCCTCTTCTCTGACCAGGCTTGGTGACACTTAAGGGGTTCCAGTCCCTCTAGAAAGAGAGACTGGAACCCCGTCTTAGTTTTACCTCTGGATTCAGTTGAGATCTGTGTTGGAGGCCATGCTATGCCAGTAGCCAATGTGAACCCTAGGCTCTCTGTAAAGTCAAGGATTCATCATGCAATGGGTGTTTACTGAGAGGGTCTTAGCCTGTACCAGGCACTGCTGTAATGGGAGTTGGGGATCAGCACAAGACAAGACATGTTCCTGGTTTCCTAGAACTTGTGTTAAAGAAGTAGGGAGGGAATAAATAAAACTAGTAAGAAGTATAGCTTCAGATAACGCATGCTGTGAGGACAACTCAACAGAATGATACAAATGAGCAACAAGGGAACTGCTTCAGGTTGAAGTCAGAGAAATCTCTGAGGAGGAGGACAGAGCTAAAAGCTAAAGGGAATAGCCAGCCATTCAGAGATCTGGGGACAAAACTTTCAGACAACAAGGAATGGCTAGGGGAAAAGGCCCCAAAAGAGAAACAAGTTGTCCTGTTTTAATAAGGCTGTAGGTGGTGGGGGTGTGGTGAAGGCATATGGAAGGAGGAGTGAAGGAATATTGGAGCTTGGAGAGGTAGCCAGTAATCAGCTCATTTAGGGCCTATGGACTGGTAAACTTGGATTTTGTTCCTGATGAAAAGGGAAACTTCTTTAAACAGGACAGTGACTATCTAATTTACATTTTCGAAAGATCTCCCTGTCTGTGGTATGGAGAATGCACTGTAGAGAGACAAGGCAGGAGATGGGGAGACCAATTAGAGGACTATAGATTCCTATGGCTGTTGAAACAAATTATCACACTTAGTTACTTAAAACAGCATGAATTTACTCTTTAACAGATCTAGAGACCAGACATCTAAAATCAATGTGTCTGCAGGGCTGCATTTCATATGGAAACTTCATAGGAAAATCTGTTTACTTGCCCTTCTAGAATCCACCTGCCTTCTTTAGCTTGTGACCCCTTCCTCACATCATTACAACCTCTTGGTTCCATTGTCACATCTGCTACTAACTCTGATCCTCCTGTCTCCCTCTTATAAGGACCTTATGGTTATATTGGGCCCACCTGGATAATCCAAGATAACCTCCCCATCTAAAAAATTCTTAATTTAATCACATCTGCAAAGTCCTTTAAACCAGTGGTCCCCAATCTTTTTGGCACCAAGGACTGGCACTCCTATGAGAATCTAATGCCTGATGATCTGAGGTGGAGCTGAAGCAGTGATGCTAGCGCTGGGGAGTGGCTGCAAATGCAGATAAAGCTTTGCTTGCTCCCCCGCCATTCACTTCCTGCTTTGCGGCCCAGTTCCTAACAGGCCACGGACTGGTACCAGTCCATGGCTCCGGGGTTTGGGGACCCCTGCTTTAAACATGTAAAGTAACTTATTCATAGGTTCTGGGTATTAGGACACAGACATCTTTGGGGGGCTCTACCACAGAAGTTATTGCAGAAGTCCAGGTGCTAGCACATCTACAATCAGGTTAGGGTATACAGCAGGTCCTCGATTAATGTCATTTCATTCAATGTTTTTTCATTATAACATTCATAGATATCATAAAGATTTTCATTATAACATTGTTTATATCTGTTACCCTATGACAAAATTGATTTTGTTATACATCATTTTGCTTAAAGTCACAGATCCTATAGACAATGTTAAGTCAGGTCTCACTAAACTTTGAAGGTAGAGTCAATAGGACTAATTTTCAATTGGATGTGAACATTAAGAGAAAAAGAGAAATCAGGGATGACTAAGTTTTTTGGTTTGAGCAACTGGGTGAATGCTGGTGCCAGTTACTAAGATAGGAAAGACTTGAGATGTAAAAAGTTTTGTAAAAAGATGAAAAGCTTTGTTTTAGTCATATGATATCTGAGATGCCTATTACATATCCGGGTGGAACAATCAAGAAAGCAGTTGAATATAGAAGTTTGTTGCTCAGTGGCAAGGTCAACATTATAATTAAAAATTGGAAAGTCATCTGCATATGCCTATGGACCAGCACAGTGAGACCCCTCCTATGAGGCTGCCAGCACAGGATCACTCTATGATGACCACCACTATGAAAAGCCTCTAAAGAGCCTGGGTCTCGGTATCAGGTTGGCCAATCCTAGGTCATATACTTGAGCCTAAATCCTAGGGGTGGGTGAGAGGGTGACCCGCTGACCCTTTATTTCCTTTGCATTTCACCAAGACCCACACAATGGGAGATTACAAACAGGTTCAGATCCTGAATGATCCTTGGAGCCATGGGGTTGGTGCTGGGGACAGCAAGGTGAAGGAAGTGGCCCTGCCCTAGAAGAGAACAGAGCCTGGAACCCATGATTCATCTGGGGCTTCACTGGGATTAGCCCTCAATTAGACACACCTCACTGCTTCCTTTGGGCTCAGTCATACCTCAATTCCACTCAAGAATCAACAGTCATGTTGGACCTTGATTAACTCTCATGGCCATCCATGAAAGAATAAACCACTCTAGTAATAGAAATATCCAAGTCTGCCAGTTTTAGCATCACTCTTGGCCCAGTACAATTCAACTACAGAGAGAGTCTTCTTCAGGCTCTGTCTTTCTGTGGGAAGTGATTAAGAGCATCTGTTCTAAAGTCAAATGATATGGGTTCAAATCACACTTCTGCTACTTATTATGTGATCCCAGGCAACCTCTAAAAGTCAAAAGCTCTATCAGAAAAATGATAATAATACTACTTCATAGATGTCATAAAGATTTTTATAATATACTATATTTTAAGACCATTGCAATTACTCTATTATGGTAAGTATGGGTACTTAAGTGTAAATGAATAAAATTAAAGAAAAATTCAATTCTTTAGTTACACTGAACACATTTCAAGGATTCAATAATCACATGTGCAGAGATAGAGCATTTCTGTCATCACAGATTCTGTTGGCCACTGGTGTGGATAGCACTGGGGCTGGCACACAATTAACAGTAATAAATGGTGTTATTATTTATGGACCAACCACCTTCTGTCATTTGGACATCACCATCTTGATTTTTTTCATTATCATAATACTATTTGTACTATTAGTTAATTCTTTCTTTTATGTTGACTCATTTTACACTTAAACAGTTTTATTTAATATAATTATCATAAATGAAAAACCAGTATCATTTGCCATAAATAAATAATAAAAATAAGTACTACAAAACAAAACAATGTAGTTAAATTAAATTTTTTATATTTAAAAAATTAATAAATAATGCAGTAATAAAGCAAATCAATTTAGAAAAATAAATATCTGAAAATAAATTCTCTGTTGAGAAAAAAATGAAATTGTTGATCAGTCAGGAATGATGACAGTTCAGTGAACAATGAAATTGAGAGTCTGTCAATGAAACGTGGTTAAATTTTAATGTTGCCAAACACCCAAAATCCTACCTTGCAATTAGAATTAGGTTGGTGGCTTTTAGCTCTTGGAGCAGAGGAGTATATGAGACAGGAAGCTGGATCATCAACTCCAAGTCATGCTAGCTAAACATCTTCCCCCTCCTCACTCCTTCTCCCTCATTTGCCCTAGGAGACCTGAGAAATGAAAATGGCTCCCACTTCCTGGGGCCTTCAGCAAAGACCTACGCAGCACCAAGAGCAATACAGAGGCCCTCAACACAGAACACCAACATCTGCTTGACTAGCCTTACCTTCCCCAAGTGCAGGACTGCTGCAGGAAGACCTGGAAGAGAACACCCATATTCCTCAGTGGCCTAGGGCCTATGGGCCCGGACGAGTGTCCTGCTTGTACCACCTAGGATCATCTCTCCCGAATGCTGTGGTCATATTTGTTCTTTCTTCAGAAAGAACAATTGAATTTATTAGGTTTTAATTAGGTTCAAGGGTCTTGTTTAGGTTAAGATTGATTAATTTACAGCTGCAGTTACTCCAATGCAATTAAGCTTGGCAGGGTGATGGTTATAAACACAGATACTACACTCTGGCTTCCTGGGTGAATCCCAGCTCTACTTCTCCTTGTCTAAGTGACTGGAAGTAAATCACCTGACCCTTATTAAAAGATCATTTTCTTAAAAAGGTGAAATGACTTGCACACATACACATATTCAAGATCTATTTACTTTATTTTAATGAGGGAACTAAGGAGATGTTACAACTTATTCAAGGTGAATGCAAAGAGCTGACCATTTATAGATCAGGAATATAGAAGTGAATTTGTAGATGGAAGCAAAATTGAAATTTCCACAAGAGAGGAGTGTTGAACAGAACTCATTTGCATATCCATAGACAAGAATCACTTGCATTGTTATCAGTTCTCTGCAACCTACAGGGTTGCAAACTAGCTCACAGGCAATGAAAGGCTATAAGCAGATGGTACAGAAGTGTGTATTCTAAACAGTGCATTACTTTCTATTGGAAACACCTGCTAATTTTTTTTGCTTATTCCAAATTTACTTAAATTTTTCTGTCTCTCAGGTGCCCACCTCACCATGTCATGGGGAGGGGTAAATGAACTAAGATATGCATTGTTACACCTCAGCCCTTAGGTTGGAGTTGGCTGTTCCCTTTTGCAATTTGTCAAGATGGACTCCTTCAACAGAAGCAGGTCACAAATGACAATAAGCACGGATTAGTGCTCACCTTGTCAGATCCTGTGCTGGTTTCCAATTTCACTCTGAGGGGCACCGCAGGTTTTGAACTGCCTCACTGTAGCCCCAGAATGCTGACTTTAGGGTCAGCTCAGAATGAAGGAAAGAGAGTGTCACCAGAATGTAAGCAGAGAATGGCATTGGCAGGTTTGGGTTCAGGGTGGCAGAAGTGAGGTCCCAAGGCCTGGAGATATCCCGAGCCTTTGGGAAGTAGTTAGCTCTGGTGGAGGCATCCTGGAGAAGGCCAGAGGGGTGGTGAGAGGAAACCAAGGGCTTGTCCTAGATGTCTCTGTGCCCAGACTGAGAGAACAGCCTCCCTGTAGCCATGGCAACACACTCCTTAAACTGAACCCACCCAGAGATTTGGAGTCACAAATTCCTTTATTCTTTCTTTCAGTCAGTCAATCAACAAGTGTTCACTGTGTCTTCTTGGAAGATTCAGGGCTCCAGGAACTTCCCTTGCCCCTCAGCCAGGGATGAACTCCTAGATTTATATCCCAGCCCCAGAGCCCTGGAGAGACAGCATAAGAGCACTCAACTGGGAGTCAGGGGGCCTGGTTTTGTTCCTGATCCCTTACTTTGTGTGGGACCTTGACCTAGGAACTTATCTGCAGTTTCCTCTGCATAGGACCTACCGCAAAGGGTTGTTTTCAGATTTCAGTGATATAATGTAAAGGGCTCAAAGTAAGCACAAAGTAGATTTTTTTTTCTTTTTCTTTTTCACCATTATATTAAGGGCTTCGACTGGATTGCTGAAATTATTTCCACTTCCAAAATTCTGAGAGCTACTGCTTCTCTGCCCTCGCCCCTCCTGGGGAGCCTCGGGAAGTTTCCGGAGCACACGAGTGTCAGTGGTTAGCAATGATCTCCCCTTTGCTCATGGCAAGATAGGGGAAGTAGGCGATGCCACCATGCCCTTCCTCCCTCTAAGCCAGCATCTCAGGGACCGCCCGCCCCGAGACGCCTTGCCTGCAGCACTCCTTGGGGGCCGGCAGGGGACGCCCTGACCTCACCGCAAAAGCACAGCCACAGGTAGCCGCAGCCTTCCCAAATCTTCCCACCACCTTAGACCATAATAATAGCCAAGATTGTGGTCGTTATTTTTCAAGGTCATTTCTGCTGAGGCTAGAGGCCTCTGTGTAATGTATATTACCATTTATTCATCATAGAACGAGGACTGAATGAGTGCCCACTCGTTTCCCGCACTGCTCTAGGTGCTGGAGTCACGAGAAGCTGACAGAGTTCTGCATTAGAGGAGGGACTCATTTTTTTCTCAGGCAATGATAGCACGCTTATATTTATTGAGAACTCACTTCTAAGTGTTTCAAATATATTCTCTTGAGACTTCATAATAGTCCTGTGAGATAAGAGTTGTTTTAGGTCCATTTTTTGGCCAGAGACACTGAAGCACTAGAGGTGAAATGAAAACGCGCCTCAGGTCACACAACTAGTAAGAGGTGGGGTAGAGATTTGAGCCAGGGTCCACTGACTTCAAAGTCAACCACCATGCTGCACTGTCTCTGTGCAGGAGAGGAAGAGCAAATAAGCACAGCCTGAGGGAAACCCAGGCTGGAGACAGGCCCTTGCAGATGTCCAAAGAAGAGGTGGGAAGGCAGGTAGGCGATGGTGGGAAGGGATGGAAGTCAGAATAAGAGTACAGGTCTGAGCAGAATAGGAAAACCTGGAAGTCTGCTCTCTACCTCTCATTTTCCTTCCCTTTCCGTATGGATCCACATCCCAAGCCCCTGTCCACTGTCATCCCAGCTGCACTGCCACCACCACAAAGGCAAAATCCTATCTCCTAGGTCCTCAATCCTTAGGTTCTAGGCCCAACTCAGCACCTTCTAGCTGTGTCTCTCAAGGAAGGTCACTTCTTTAATCCCAATGAGACTTCATTTCTTTAGCTATAAAATGGGAGTGTCTTCCTCACAATGCTGTGGTGGAGTTATAAGTGAGAAAGCATGGCAGGAAGTCCAGGTTTCAATGATATTTCCCCCTCCTACTCGAGCAGTGCCCTACATACAAATATTTCATCCTCCAAAACCCATCCCCTCTACTCCCACCAAAACCCCAGTCTCTTGTGAACTTCAACTAGCTGCTCAAGGCAACCAACCCATCTGAGAGCTACATCATGCTAACATATTCATCACAAATGGTTACATATGTAACACACACTCCATTTTTAGAGGCAACTTAGGCAATATGAAACAAAGAAAAGACTCTTAAGGTGGGATTTCAGGTGCTTTGGGAAGTACAAAGGAATTCCGTGTACCCCACAGACTGTATACCCCATGGACAGCCCTGGCCCCACATGCCTGGAAGGTCAGCCATTTACAGAATCAGGTGGTGGCACTCATGTAGCATGTGTGAGCTTTAACAGGTTCTCTCCTTAGATGATTTCTTTCCTTGCTGAACCTCAGGAAGGGGAGGGTTGCCACACCCCACTCATTCTGTATGAGGGGAAACTGAGACCAAGAAAAGTATGTGTGTTTGTTGCTCAAACAGTCCCTGCTAAGTTGGAAGTCTGGGGCATAAAGAACTCTCTCTTCCTGTCTTCCTTCCCACACACACACCCCCGCCCACTTCCATGGGTGTAATGAGCTGGAGAAGGGGCCCCTTTATTCATGATGATTAGGGGTCCCAAAAATTTCAATTTCCTGGCTGGAAATCAAGGACAGGAAATTAGATAGTCAGAATTTCTGCACGAATTATCCAGGTGTCCTAACTCCCAAAAGTAACAGATGCTGTTCATCTCTTGGCCTCTGTCATCATTCATCTTTAGTTATCCAAGGAAGCCCACTCCACGCCTCTGAGGGACCAGCAGATGCAGAGTTATGTAGGCAACCTAGATGGACACAATGAATAGGCTCCCTACTATGTCAGAGCCAAGTCCTGGTAATAACATTCACAAATCACTTACTTCAGTGAGTCACAATATCAAGCTGTAAGAGGCCTCTGAGATCTTTCTAGATCAACTCTTTATCACCTGCTTACTGACAAGAAAGAAAACTGAGTGAGGCCTAAGAGGGAGAGAGACTTGCCCAAGGTCATGAAGCTTGGTAATGGCAGAGTAGAAGCTGGAAGACCTGAGCCACAGGCCCATGAACTTTCCACTGACCTTCACACCCTTCCGAAAGCTCCATGGGACTAGGGCAGAGGGCAACAGGGGAAAAGATAAGCTCCTCATAATTAGCCAAGGTCAGCTAAGGCGGTCTCATAGCAGGTGGGCTTCCATGCTAGCCTCAGCCCTCCCTGGGAAGGGGAGAGCCTGGGACCCATCCTCACACCCCAGGCGCCAGGACTCAGATTAGAGGCTCTAGGAGGCAGCTTCCTGCTTGGCCCTTATCCAAGGCCATTTCACAATGGGGGGAAGAGCGCTAGGCTGAGAGTCCTGGGTTACTGCTCGCTCCACCGCTACCTTAGCCCCTCAGACCCCCTGGAGGGAATGAGCTGGGCCCTACCTGAGATTTGAGGTATAGAAGGAAGAGCAAGGTTGGAGAGCCCCCATTGTGAGTGCTCTATGAGTGATGACCTAGAGGTGGGCATGATGGCAGCCTTTCAGGCACCCACCACTCCTCCCTTTCCCTTGTCATCCACTTGCAAGCATTCCCACTGCAGGAATCCTTTGCAGGGCAGGAGGTGGTACATTCAGGCCAGCCCCATAACACTCATTATTAGTCAGACAGAGGAAGCCTGGGAGCAAGCTTGGAGAGGAACAAGGGATTGGTCAGCTTCCTGAAATGTGGCAACATGACTACATGACTACCAGGCAAGGAAGGGGAGCCCAAGTCGTCCTTCTCCTCCTCCCAACATGCCCTAGCCTGGCATGACTGAAATTCAGGCAGGAACCAAGACAGAGATATTGGAACATTCAGTGAGGATTTATTGTGTCCTTACAATAGGGTCAGCTCTGAACTCACCTCTGTCGGAGATCTTGTTTGAAGTAGGAGGCAGTGGTTAGGGACCCAAATTTTCCTGTCTGTAAGTCTTCGAGAGGAGACAAAACAAACTCAGGTGAAATGTCAAACCACAAAATAAGGCAGTGTGGCATTGGGGCCCCCATTCTCATGCTGGACAGTCCCATTTGGCCCAGGGGAGTTACTTTGGACAAGGCTGAGGAGGCCCTGAGAATGGGGAGAATTCGGCTCTTCAGAGATGGTGGGGAAGATCTTCCAGGCAGGGAAGGGAAAATGAGGCAGGAAATAAACATGCACATTCAGAGGACAGGACCCTGTTTGCACAGCAATGAGGCTTGGAATGTGCCTGGCTACGAGATACGTCCTTCCTCAGCTCTTACTTCTTAACACGGTCTTCCTCTATGTCCATAGGGAGCTGCTGGCCTCCTGAGCAGGTGACCATGTGGAGAGTTAGGCAGGGGTTTGGGGGTGCCAGGGAGCTTAGCCCCTCAGTGGAGGAACTCTGTGACAACAGGAAGCAGCTGCAGCAGACTCCAGGGCTGTGCTGGTGTCTGTCACTCTCCTTCCACCCAAACTGCAGCCCCTGCAGAACAAACTGTTCTTAGAGAAGCTCTGGGGACAGAGGGCCCACACCTGCTCCCCAGGTCGGTTTGGATAAGCTCCCATCAGCCTAGGCAAGGAGCCCAGTAGAGTCATGACACGGCTCAGCAGCCCCCCTTCACCTACTGCCTCTTCCCACCCCAGAGCCCTCCTGCAGTTTACTGAGGCAATGAAACACAAAACAAAAGGTGGGTGGGGGAGGGGAATTTTATGAACTCACTCTTCATAAAAAGACCTCATCTTCAGCTCCCAGACCCTGAACTGAGTGGGAATGCTAAATGGTGTGGCTTTGAAGAAATGGCACTGGACTGGAAGTCAAAGCCCTAAGTTCTAATCTTAGTTCTGCCTCTAAAAAGCTGTGTGATGTTGGAGAAGTCACTTCCCATCAGTGGACTTCAGTTTCCTCCCCTCAAACATGGGGAACTGGAATTGATATGCTGGAGGGTACCTTCCTATTTAAAAAGGTGAGACTTTGATGCTCTGAGGTAGCTTTGGGATTGCTGTAGTGACTGTCTGGGGCTGAGGTAGCTGGGAGGAAAATTAGAAAGAGAATCTGATTGAGGGCTAGATAAACTGGAAATGGATTCAATTTAGGGTCTGAGATGGGTTTTGTCTCCCCAGATCCCCATGATAAAGAGATGTGGGTCTGTCAGGCTGAGAATACCTCAAAAAGAGCTAATTTTAAGGAAGAAGATTCCCCAACACTAAGTGAAGAGCTAAAATCCTTCCAGATATTTTCCTTCCAGAATATATCCCTCAGTCATAGTCCCTCACCTTCAGTTTGGAATGAGCTGGGAAAATAGATACAGTTGAGAACAGAGAGCAGAGTGTGGTAATGCCAGGCAGGAAAGGTCCCAGCTCTCTGTCACTTAAGCTGCTCCTTAAAATTCCTTCAGCTGGAGACCAAGCCTTTCATACCACAGTTATATCTAAAACTGGACACAATCACTTATATTCCCAGAATGGTCTAAATGGCTAAGATTCTACCTTTCTAGGCTCCAGAGTATGCTGAGAGAGGCTTTAAGAGTGATGGGACTGGCAGACAGAAGGTGGTGTTCAGAACATCATAGAAGCCAGGCTTTATCTTATGCCAAACGTAGGCCTGGCAACTCAGATCAGTTTCCCATGGGCAGTAATATGGCAGAAGGCTGGGGATCTCCTAAATGCCCTCTGGTTCACTTTCTAAAACCCTCCACATATGCCTCCCAGGCCCCAGCAGCCTGAGAAGGGGAGCCTAGGTTAACTCCAACATTTCTACTACCTGCTCATCTTCCGGTGTGGTGGGAAAAAGGCAGGGCCTCCCACCTGATTACCTGTGTCTCCAGCGAATAGACTCTATCTTAGCTATTTAAAAAGGAGCCACACAACCTTGGCTCTCAGAGGCAGCTTCAGCGCAGGGTGGAGAATGTGGGGTGGAAGGGAGGGTATGAGGGTGTAGGAGAGAGAAACACGCTGCATACTGCCAAGAGCAATGTTGGTAAAAAGCTTAGGGAGAAAGGAGGAACAGGCCAGACCAAGCCTATGTGTACCACTTCTCAGTTGCAGCCCAGAGCATGCACACATAGGCTTGGCATGCTCCCGTGTGTGTGTGTGTGTGTGTGTGTGTGTGTGTGTGTGTGTGTACACAGGTATACATGCACAAGAGGGTGTGTGTTTGTTAACTTAAGTGAGCACTGGCAATCACAATAGAAAAGATGCTAAAACTCTGTATTGGCCATCAAGGCCACTGATGGTGGGAGATGCAGAGCAAAAGCCCACCTCCCACCCTTGCTATCCCAAGATACTGCTTCTCACAGTACATGGAGGAAGGAGAGAGGTAGAGAAGCCTGCTGTAGAGGCTTTAATCTTCAAGGACTACTCAGCCAGGCCAGCAGCCTCCCTCACTCCAATGTGGCCTTCCCCTCCAATTATCCAAGGAGCATTGAAAAAGCAACTTCTTTGCCCTCGTCAATAAGCAGGCCCTTCTCCTCAAAACATGTGCTATCTGGCAGGAGGGTAAATTCATGCATACAAGGAAGAGCTTCAGCAGCACCTCTAGTACCAAGTTATGAAGGAGGTAGACTTTGAAGGGAAGAAAGGATTTGGAAAAACTGAGACAGTGGATGTGGAAGATGGGAGGCATTTCAAGGAGGAGAATGGGTTAGGCATGTAATTTATAGGGAAGATTATAAGGAGCCCACTTTTTTTTTACTGAAATATCTCTAACACCAACTAGGTGTACTGCAATTCAATTCAGTGTCAATTCTGACACTAACTACCCAGAGTTAGTGTCAGATCCCACAAGTTGAAGGGCAAAGACCCCAAGAAGACTGCCCTTACTTCAGATGCCAGATGAAAATGGGGTCCCCAGGCCACCCACACTTCTATCTGACTTGGCTCCCACTACCCCACTTCGGGTTCCACAATTTGCTAGAATGACTCACAAAACTCACTAAAAGTGCTATACTTAGACTTAGAGTTTTATTATTAAATACAACTCTGGAACATTCAGTGGGAAGAGACATATAAGGAAGGCCTGGCGGAAGGGGGTGCAGAGCTTCTGTACCCTCTCCTCATGGAATTGGGTGTGTCATCTTCCTAGCATATCAATATATTTACAAATGAGGAAGCTCTCTGAGTTTCAGTGTCCAGAATTGTTATTTGGGGTTTCATCCCATAGGCATGGTTGATTAAATCATTGGCCACATGATTGAACTCAGTCTTCAGTCCCCCTCCTCACCCCAGAGGTTGGGAGTGGGGTGGGGATGAAATTTTCAACTCTCTAATCATACCTTCCCACAGCCCCTCCCTTGAAACTATCTTTGGGCCCATGGTAAATCATCTCATTAGCATAAACTTAGGTATGGTGGAAATGGGCTCATTACGAATAATAAAAAAAAAACTTCTATTATTTAGGAAATAACAAGGGATTTTGAAGCTCTGTGCTGGAGAAAGGAGGCAAAGACCAAATATATATTTTTTATTATTCTGGGGTAATGTAATGGACAGGTCCTGTAGGGCAAAGGAGGGAAAACTGATGATAGAAAGGTAGGATAGAGCAAATTTATAAGGTCAGAAATTGATGGGTAAGAGGAGAAAAAGTCATACCTTCCTTCCTAAGGAAGTGGAACCAGAGGAAAGGCAGTAGAGACAATGATAGAATCTTTCACCCTTTTTATATATTTAATTTCCCTTCAAGTGTTTCATCCAGGAGAAAGAGGCCTCCCCTAGTCTCTGCTTTGGCACCAAGGTCCCCAGTACTTAAGTCTGCCTTCCCCCAACTCAGCCTGTTGACATTCCCCACAGTTCAAATACCATGTCCTTCTAGAAGCCTTTCCTGATTACCCCAGTGAAAAGTAACCCTGCTCTGAATTCCAAAAGCCCTTTGGATCAGTCAGTCTCCTACTGCCCTATGTTGTGACTCATATTCATATCTTCCCAATCTGATCCAAAGCATTACCTTACCCTGTTCTGCTTCATTCAGAACAACCAGCACTATATGTTTCATATAACATTTGTGAGCTCTCTGCAGACATTCATTGTTATCTTTGGCCTCTTCTCTGTCCCTGAAGACCTTGGTGCCTTCCCTCCAGCAGAGCCCTGTCTCTCTGAATAAAGTGTGAATGTCTCTCTCATTGAATAGAGTATGACTATCTATCTTTTTGAATAGAGTGTGAATGTCTAACCCACCAGACTGTTCCTCCAGGGCAAGGACATTTTTCTACATCCCAAGCTTTAGCACAGCCTGACAAGCAGTGAGTGCTCAGACATATATACAGAATAAATTCAGTTCCTCCTAGAAAATGTCACCTTTCTCATATTTAGGAATGATCAAGAGAGTAGGGGATGACTTATACTGGGAAGACTGAGAAAGGGATGGGGCTAAAACAAAAACAAGTCTGGCCTTTTCCACAAGATCCTGGGCCTCCTGGCCTCTTGCCAGAGACTGCTCTTGTTGGGTGCTCCACCAAGCAGGCAGATGGACTGGCAGGGTGAAAAGTCAAACCAACTAGGCCAGGCAGGCAGGCAGATGGGCAGCATTAAGCACCACGGTAAGCTCTGGGGACAGGCATAGTTGAAAGGAACCCTTCTTTCAGAGAACCGTGTGAAAGCTTTCCCCTTGAATGGTTTCCAGTCCCTTTGACAACCCCAGAGCAGTGTCCAAGCTGTGGTTTACTTGCCACTAATGGTTGCCATTCAGAGGCCCCAGGCTGAGTGGGAGCAGGTCTGCTCAGCCACCAGCCCCTCCTCTGAGGCTGAGCCTAAAGTTTCCTGCGGGTGAGTGCCGCAACTAAGGATGAAGCTCCCTTCCATCTCCCCCCAGGCAAGGTCACATGACATGGAATCGCTCAGGGGAAGGGGAAGCCAGACATGAAAAGGGACATGATACCCAAGGTTTCTCAGTGGCCTCCGAAGTTGGCCCAGAGTCAATGACAGTGCCTTGGCCTCTTTATGCAGGTTTCAGGGCCTCTCAGGCAGGGGTTTGTCTCTCGAATCCCTGGATCACAAATCCTTTGACTTTTCTGTGGCTGTGTACCTCCCTCACACTCCCCAGAGTGGTGCCTAGCATCTTGGGGAAGCCAGGGTTTGGGAATAGAAGGAATAGAGAATTGCTCCTAAGAAATAGTTAATCCTCTCCCCTTCCCCCAGGCCCCTTGCACCTGCAGGCTGCGGTGTGTGGTTTCCCACAGCTGCAGCTGGCTCTGCAGCAGCCCCCTCCCTCTTAGGGAACCTGAGAGGCCCCATGGCCTGAGGCGCCCAGGAGGGGCTCCTCACCCGGGGTCCAGCTGGGGGGTAGATGGTCCAGCTTGCTGTCCTTTGACCTGAACCTGCCACAAGGAATGCTCTGGTTGAGTGACCAGTCGTGGAAGGGGTCTGCTGGGCTTCCCACCAAAGCCTAAGGGAGAGATTCCAGTTTGGGAGGTGCCACAGACCCTCTTCGCTAGGCCTCTCAGCCCCTCCCCTGCTCCATCTTCAACTTACTTCTGGAAAAAGCGGAGGGCCTCTGTAATGTGGGCTTGGCATTCTCCCTGGGGGAGGGGTGGAGATGGAGCTCCTGAAGGAGAGGATAAGTTGAGTGTGAGAGGTGAGTGGGAAGGACAGGAAGAAACAGGAGGAAGTGAAATTTGGCAGGGTCAGGCCTCTCTGTTGGTCAAGACAACCTTGAACCAACGATGGTAGAACTCTGGCAGGCTCTGTTCTCTGTCTAGCCTAGAACAGGGCAGGTTGCCACAGAGCCTGGGCAGATACTCAGTTGCCCTCTAGGCCAGACAAATGTGATCAAGAGACGCTTCTGAACAGTACTCATTCTGAGGCACTGAAGGAAAAGTTCGGGAGCTTCCCTGCTTCGTCATTTCCCCAGGATGAGTTAGAGGGGTCCCCAGGCTCAGCCCCTACTCCTTGCCCCTGCCCCACCCTTGGCTACTGGGCAGGTGCTCAGATCCCAGGGGAACATCTGGTTGATGCCACATGGGGTGTTCTGCCCCAGGTCACAGCCAAGGGGTGTACACTTGGGACCAGAGACAAGGCTTGGGAGATGGAGGGATGGGAAGGCAGGAATCTGACAGGCACAGGCGGTGACAGGGCCCAGGCCTCTGGCTTATCTCACATCCAGCTCCAGGCAAATTGCTTCAATTCAACACTTTCCCTGTGAGGCCCTGTGGCCTTAGCTCAGGGCTTCGTGGCTTCTAGTCTGTAGGAAAAGCCCAGCTCCCTGTCAGAGACAACTCCCCCACCAGGAAAAGAAGAGGGAGGGCAATTTGGCAAAGAAGGCTTGAAAGGAAACAGAGCTACCCATCTGCAGAAACCCCTGAGTCAGATGTGGGGAGGAGGGAGAGAGAAGGCCCAGCAGAAGCCACAATATGGTCCTCACTTGCTTGTCTCTGGAAGAGGCCAGCTGCAAGGTGGCAGCCAGGCCAGAAGGAGGTGAGGGCGTGTGCTGGGTGGGCAATGGACAAGCTTCGATTCTGGCTCCTGTGTAACCTGACATTCCTAAAGTGGTTTAACTGATGCCAACCCCATCCTACCCCACCCTACCAGTGCCAGGAGTCCACTGTATACTCCAGACTTGTGCTTGGCCCTTTCTCAGCAGCACCACGTGGCTGCAAGCACAGAGTATGGCTGGGAATTGCCCGCTGATTATGGTTTGCCTTCAGGTACATGGAGGCAAAGCCTTATGAAAGAACTCTAAGCTCCTGAAAATGAGACTACACAAAGAGGCCTGTGACAAGGTGGTCCTGCCTAGGGTTTCTGTTCTTGTCTTTGTTTTTGCTTTATTGCTGTTTTAGCACTATATTCAGCATTTACTCATTATGGTTATCCAGACACCATGTGTCAAGAAAATTCCAGGAAATCCATTGTTGGGAGAACTACAGCACACATCTAGAGTGCCATCTTCTGATTTTTTATTTAAACAGCATTGCTATTTTCCTCCTTGCTCAGATCCATTCATTTTGACAATTTTATATCAGTATGGACGTTTTGTCAAGACTGAAATGTTCCATTACTGAGTTAGAAATCTTTCTATTTATGCGTTTATTTCATATTTTATTCAACAAATAGTTAGTGAGTACCTACTGTGTGTTGTCCATTGTGCTGGTGTTGGGAACACATTGTTGAATAAAACAAGGCCCATCCTTGGTGAGCTGACAGACCACACCCCAGACATCACAGACAACGTCATAGGGATTATTATCTGCACACAACCATGACTACTGAGCACTTTCAATTTCTCGAAAGAAAGATATTTGACTCCTAAGAAGATAAGCACCCCCCAATTAGAACCGTGATTTTTCTTAAATATATTTTTACTTGTTTATTTTATTTTTCAGTTTGTAATACAGTCACATGATTCAAATACAAAAACGACATAAAATCTCAACGAGATTTCCTCCTAATTTTCCCCTAACAGTTCCCATCCCCTGATACATAAAAATGTTCTTGCCCTTCCAGTATTTCTTTATGTAAATATATCTTCTTAGTTTTCCTCTTTGTTATTCAATAGGTAGTTTACTATAATCGTGGTTTTTCTTGACAGTTTGTCTTGGGGATTTTTTCATATCTGCACATAGAGGGTTCTCCATTTCTTCTCATAGCTACAAAATGTTCCCTAGTCTAAACCAGTTCTCTACTGATGGCAGTAGATGGTCAGTCTCCAATCTTTTATGAACAGTGCCAGATGTGTCCTTTCAGATGTGCGCAGGTACCCAGAGTCCAAGGGTTCATGTATTTGTAATTTAGAGAGATATTGCACTGTCCATCATAGTGGTTGTGCCATTTTCACTCCCATCAACAATGTATGAAAAGGCCTGTTTTCCCACTAGGCAATATCAGGATTCCAAAGAGGCAAGATAAGAAGGCCAAGTACAGAGCAGAAGCCTAGAACTTGACAGATGATGGTGCACAGATAACTGAGAATTGGGTGTCTTCTGGCCATGGTGTTTTATTTGTGTTGGAACAGTAACCCTCACAACTGTTAAGTTGGGGAGCAAAGGACCCCAGGAAGAGACCTCAGGAGGAAAGCCTGAGAGAAGAGAGCTTAGCTGGTGCATGGAGGTGGGAGTTATATACAAGTAAGGACCATAATACCCAGCAGGAAAAGAAAATGATTGTAACATAGTGGGATTTCAGTAAACCTAGAGAGGAACTTGTAAATTTGAAGGTGTCTCATGCTGTTTTAGGGGATGGAAAGAATCATGGAAACTCCCTAGTGGGATTTCCAGAAGCTTTACCCACGCGTTTGTGCAGCAAATGCCAAACATCAACCCCATTGATGTCCAGTCCCATTCCAAGTGCTGAGAATACAAGTGTGAACAGCACAAAATCCCCACTCTATGAAGGCCTACAAGGGGAGAGAGCTAGTATGCAAATAAATAAACAAACACATAAATCGTTCATATAGTAAGGGGAAAGGGTAGGGATTAAGGAGAGTGTAGAAAAAAGGGAAGTCCTCTCTGAGAAGGTAATATTTGAGCAGACACCTAAATCCTGAGGAGTGGCCCGTACACAAATCTGAGAAAGGGAGTCCCAGGCAGAGGGACAAGCAAGGATTGCAGGAGGGCGAAGGAGTGGGACCTACTCAAAGCAGGACAAAGGAGATAGACTGGGAGAGGCAGACAGCAAGCTGGGGAGCCTCGGGTGGGCTCTGGACCATAGCAAGGAGTTCGGTTCTTATTTTAAGAATAACAGGAAAAAGAAACTGGTCACAAAGACACATATCGCATGATTCTATTTATGTGAAATGTCTCAAATAGGCAAATCCATAAAGACAGAAAGTAGATTCATCTCTCAAGTAGGTTAGCCCAGGGCTGGGAGGTTTGGGAAGAAATGGGCAGTGAATACTAATTAAGGGGGGTGATGAAAATATTCCAAAATTGATCGTGGTCATGGTCATATAATCCTGTGAATATACAAAAAATCCATTGAATTGTGCACTTTGAATGAGTAAATTACATGCTATGTGAACAATATCTCAATAAAGTTTTTATTAAAAAATGATAACAGGAAGCTGCTTTAATCAGGGGAGTAACGTTATTACTCAGACTGCTGTGGGAGAATAAACAGTAGGGAGGCAAGAGCAGAGGCTGGAGACAGTTGTGGGGCTTCTATAGTGGGCCAGGGAAGAGAGATGTGACTTGGCCTGGGCTGGTTCCTTTGTGATAGAAGTTAATGAGGTCAGACTGGGGTGTATTTTGAGTCTGATAATTGACTGGATGTGAAGGGTGGGAGAGAGAGATGAATCCAGGCTGTTCAAAACCAGTGGAGAAGACAGGAGGAAGAATCGGCTTGGGGGAGGGGCAGAAAGTCACAGCTCTATTTTGGACATAATAGGTCTCTGCGATGTCCACTAGGCAGGAAAGATATCAAGGTCAGAATCAACACCATGTAAATGATCATTTGCTAAGGACCAGCATTCTTATGAGGAGAGCTCTATAATTATCTCTGTATGGGCACGTGTTGTGTACTGCTTTAGATACTCTCGGCTTCACCTCTGGTTCCATGCACTGCTGCAGTAACCCATTTTGCACAGGCCTTGACTAGTGTCACACAAATGCAGTCTGACAGTGTATGCCTCCTATCATTGTGGTATGGGTGACACCCAGAGAACTCTCTTGGCTTTGACATATGAGCCACCCAAAAGTGCAGAGAAGTTCACATCCATGGGGTAACTCGACAGTAGCTAATGGATAAGTGATCCTCACTTTCTTCCAGCAGGTTCTGAAGTGCATTTCATTACATTTCCCTGAAAAGTTCCTGGGATTCAGCAACAGTCACCCATAGGGTTAACTTAACCCTCTATCCTTGTCTCACTCTTCTCCCTCACTCCTATTTGCTGGGTCACAGTCTCAATAAACTACCGACACTTAAGCCTTTGTCTCAGACTCTGCTTTGGGGAGACTCCATGTAAGATGCTATCTTACCAAGGCACAGAGGTCTGTTTAACAACAATATCTCAGCTCATCAAGGGCAAAACAGGGACTCACATCCAGCCAGAGGTTTTAGAGCTGGAGCTGCTGTTTCATTCTCTACTCTGTTCCCTATTGCCTCAAAGATTCCAGCCTCTAAATGACATTTAAAGGCACAGGCTTAGATGGGATTTGATCAGGAAGAGACTAAATTGGGAAGAAGTCCCCACACCATGCTAACATTTAGAGGTCGAGAAGAAGAGTGAAAAAGATGAAGAAGGTGAAGGGATGAAGAAGTACAAATTAGTAGTTACAAAACAATCATGGGAATTTAGGGTATAGCAAAAAGAGAGAAGAAAGAAAAAAAAAGAGGAGAAACCAGTGAAAGAGTCCTGGACACTAAGTGAAGACAGTGTTTGAAGGAGGAGCAATTTCTCTCCTGTACAAATGCTGCTGACAGACTGAATGACAGGAAACTGACCTTTGAAGGTCACTGATGAGTTGGACAAGAACAGTTTCAATGGAGTAACAGAAACAAAAGCTTGGCTAGAGTGGGCTAAGAGGGAATGGGGTGAGGATGTAGGAAGGAAGGAAAGGGAGCAGGAGCTGAAGAGAATATAGGATTAAGGGAGAGCTTGTTTTTAAGATGAGATTATAGCATATTTATATGCTGAAGAAAATAATCTGGTAGCGAGGGGCAGTTGGATTGTACAGGAAAGAGAAGGATGATTTGGGGCAGACTTCGAGTAAGTGAAGGGATTAGAATCTGGTGTACAAGTGGAGGGGCTGGTCCAGAATTTAAGAAGAGGTCATCCGTATAAGAAAGGAAAGCAGAGAGTGAAGTATAGCTGCAGGCACCTTGGAACACAGAGAAGATAGGTACTCTTCATATGATTGTATCTATTTTCTCGGTGAAATGAGAAGCAAGGTCATTTGCTAATAGCAGGGGAAAAAAGAGAAGATGTTGAGGGTTGGAGGAGAGAATATGTGAAACACTCATCTGGAAAGTGGGGCAGTGAATTTAGTAGAGAAACACAGTAGGATTACTGGGCAAACTGAGTGCCCACTTGAGGTTTGTGGTCAGAAATGTAAAGTGCGGCTAGTCAGCATGGCTGTGAATTTTCTTCAGTGATGTTAAGCTACTCAGTGCAGGTGCAGAGTAGATGGGTGTTGGGGTTAAACAGGGTCGAGGTGTATCAGGAGAGTCCAACCCAAGGGAAAGAGCCAAGAGAGTTGAGGGCTTTTTGTAAAAGAGTGATGATTGTCACAGACCACAGAATCAACTTGAGAGGGAGATTAGTGAGTGTATGAAGGTACTGATGGACAGTGAAAGGGGTGAGTTCAGTGGAATGGAGATCCCAAAGGGGACAAAAAATAGAGTAGAGGGAATAGAGTAAATGATCTAAACACAGGAAGTGGTGGTCAGAGAATGGAAGGTTTACAAGGGCTGAGTGACAGACTATGGCTATAGGAGTGGGTGGGAGGTGGGAAGAAGACTAGTGGAGAGAGGAGGTCAAAGACCACGAATGGTAGGTGTTGGGTGGATCATTTACATAGATGACCTTCCCTGCCCACTGTCTCTAAGATAGTTCCTTCATCCCCTGTCACTACTCCTTCACCTGCCTTTTTTTCCTTTCATAGCATCTTTACCTAACTTTATATTATACAGTACTTATTTATTTGTTGATTATTTTTGCACCCATGGGAATGTAAGAACCTTAAGGGCTGGGACATTTTCTCTTTGACATACTCTTATATCCTCAGTTCTAGGAACAGTACCTGGCACACAGTAAGTGCTCAAAAATATTTGTTGGGTAAAAGAATGAGTGTTAATGTCTTAAAAAATAACAAAGGAGTGGTGGTGAAAAGGAAGATCATGAGTCAGGCACTAGAATATTCCCTGAGTATGGTAAATGTCTACAACTAGAAGGGGTGGTGGCTGGTTTGTTCTAATGATATGGCCTTCAAAGAAGTTGGAGTTTTAGTGTGAGGAAGAAGAAGAAAATCCTAGAAATAGCCATTAGGCACATTAGTATGAGGAAAGCAGGAAAAGAAACAGCCACCACAGAAGGTGGTTGAAGGGAAGTTGTGTTTTGGGGATTAGAGAGGGTTTCATTCAATCAGAAAGGTAAGAGAATGATCAGAGAGAATATTGAGTACATGGGAAGATTTTGCCAATAATAAACCATGAGTTCAAGAGAGAAAAGTGCAAGAATTTGGGGATACGAGTATTACAGAGCTATATGAGAATAAAAGTCTGGGGGATGAAGATGACCAGGATTCTCAGGCTTCTGTGGGGACGTGAGGATTGCCAGGTAGGATGGGATTATCCTGATGGTATTTTAAGACAATGTAGGTAACAGGTCTCACTTTAGCTTCCTCCTCCAACCTGGAAACCTTGAGTGGCATGTGGCAGTGTGGCAGCGATGTTGGCGTTGGGAGGGAAGTCTTGTCAGACACCAACTGTGCAGAGCAGAAGGAGAGAACAGCATTGGGTACCGGAATAAAAAGCTGAGTGTGCTTTCAAAAGGCTAGACTATCATCCCAACCTTTCCTACAAGCAGTTATGTCACTTTACGCAAAATTGGCATAATTTTTTTTAAATCTATAAAATAGAGAGGAGAAGAGGTCCCTCCCAGCTCTGTAAATCTTGGTCTCTCTCTCTTTTCTATCGCCTCCTTTCTCCTCAGCCTTCCTACCACTTAGCCAAGGGTTTATTCTTCCTGCAGCCCTTATATATTAACCACTCTCCTGCTGTTAGGATAGCTGGGAGTGAGAACCAAGGCATGCCCTCTTTCTCCTCTCTGAATCCAAAATGTTTCTTGTATTGTCCCATGCCACTGATTCTGAGCAACCAAGGGTGTAGGCTGTTATTATCCAGCAGCTCCATGAGCCAGGGGCCTGGTCAGGGAACTAGCCAGAACAAGGTTTTGGCCATGGGCCTGATTTAAAGTTCTGGACTAGGATGTGGGGGAGCCAGATTCTCATTCAGGTTTCACCAATGGCAAGTGTGTGATCCTTCCTGACCTTTTGGGTGGGAATAGTAATAATGACCTTGCTTACCTCCCTTGCTGAAAGGTGAAATGATAAATGCCAACATTCATTGAGTGCTCACTGTGTATCTGGCATGAAGTCATCCTCACAATGACCCTCTAAATTAGCCTCTACTATGATTCTCTCTTAGAGATGAGGTGACAGAGACACAGAACATCTAAGTCATTTGCCTAAAGTCCCATAGCCAGTAAGTGACAGAGCCAGGATCTTAACCTCTAAACCATATTTTAGAGATTTATTGTCATTTATTGTCAATTAATTGTCATTTCCCTCAACAACCTTTGAAGCAGGTATTATTGTCCATTTTTCAAATAAGGAAATGGGCTCAGAGAGATTGAGTTATTTGTCCAGGGTCACTGGGCTGATTGATGGCAGAACCATGATTTGAACCAAGGCCCCTGCCCAAAGCTAATCCTTTCCTGACAGGGCAATACAGCACCCCCAGCGTCAGTACCAGGATGAGTCTTCAGGCTGTCCTAACCAAGGCTCCAGGTGTGAAACAGAAGAATCACAATCTAACTCTAAACAGGTTCTGCAGGGTCAAGGAGGCAGTTAGCCCGATACTAGCAGGAGGTTTTGCTGAGATGCATCTCCATTACTCCAGAGGTCCTACTGAAACTCCTTCAGACAAGGTGGCTCTCCTGATGCATAAGAAGGGTAAGACCTGCCTGTATCTCTGTGTTCTTGAAAGCTATGCTAGGGTAAGTGGCTATTGACATTCTAGCTTCTTTAGAGATTCTCTGGAGACCTTTAAGTCATTGTCAGCTGGTAAGGGTTAGCCTCACCATTTCTCAGAGCAAATCCTTTCCTGGTGTCTTTTATGTGTAACATGAGGCAAGAGATGGGGACAAAGGTGTGCCAGGCATAGTTACTGTTCTCTAGAAGACACAGGTTAGGAGCAGATATGTGCAGGGTCCTAGAGCCTTCCTATTGCCTGCTGTCTGTGTGCTGTTGATGGTGAAACTATCATACTGGCCCTGTGGTGTGGAGACTTAAAAGCACTCATATCAAAAGGTTCCATCTTCATCTTGGCACCACCATTTTCCACTGCCCATGCTCACCCATAACACAAATATAATATGTACTCAATAAATGTTCATTAGCCTCATAAAGAGATCAAAAAATGGCTTTGGAGAGAAAGAAGGTAGTGTTTCACCTGGACCTTGAAGTAAATTTAGTTGGTACAGAGATGGGAGGAAGGCTTAGGCTGAGCATGGCTACATGGTATGCTGGTGGGAGAGTATAGTGTGAGACAACATTAGACTGGAACTCAAAGTTATTGAGTCTTCAACTTCCAAGGCTCTGGTTCCCACGTGATGATTTACATATCCTGTTCTATATATAGACTTTGACTTCTCTTAGGCCCATAACCACATTCTACTCCCCAAACCTTAGCTGCAACCACCCAGAAGAAAAACCTTTTATAAATTGCCACCAAGGCACTGGACAGGCTGACAAGGGTCCTACCTGATGATCTGGCTCATCCCATCCAGTGTAGTGACCACACTAAGCACTTAAGAGCCGTTTGCAGTGATGGAAAAGTTCTTGATCTATGCTATCTAATATGGTAGCACTAGTCACCTGTGGTTACTGAGAACTTGAAATATGGCTCGTGAGACTGGGGTCTGAATTTCACATTTTATTTAATTTTAATTCATTTAATCAGCCAAGTGTGGCTGGCTAGTAGGTATTGTATTGGGCAGTGCAGGTGCATATTCCTGTCTGGCTTGGACTGTCAGCTCCAAAAGAGACTAACTGTGCCTGGTTTGCTTACAGGCTTCTCCCCAGGACCTACACAGGGTCTGGGACATGATTGGCACTCTGTTAATTAAAAGTTGCCAGATAAACAAATGAGCGAATTCTGTTGCCCTCACTAAACTCTATAATCACTGTAAGAGCAGAGACTGTGTCTTTTTTCTGTGTGGAAAAAGACCACATAACATAAAATTTTCCATCTTAACCATTATTAAGTGTACAGTTCAGTAGTGTTAACTATATTCACAGTATTGTTCCACAAGAGATTGTGTCATTTTGTAGTCTCAGAACCTAGCACGGTGCTTGGCACATACTCTTAGTAAATATTGACTGAAGGACTCCAGGCTTTTGAGGACAGAACAAAGTTCCCAGTGCTATCTCCTACCCCTGCCCCCACATTCCCTTGGACTTTGAGAACAACCTTGAGTGAAAGTTCTAGAGTATTGTGTTACAAAGAAGATTCACAAGACAATCTACTGGGGGTAGAGAATACAATAAATTTTGTTCTGAAAATCTAAAAATTTAATTCACATAACATGGGGTGAGAGTAGTACATGTATATAATTTATAAATGTAACAAATATTGGGGGTGCTGCCTCTCAATTTTTTACTGATTTGTTGGATGCCACAGGCATCTGTGTATTTAAATCATATCTATTTTTGAACTCAGTCCTAGCAGAAGAGTCAAAATTTAAGTTCTGACCCTCAAGTAAATTTTCAGTCTTAGTCATAAAATTGAGGTAGTACTCCAAGAGTGATCAAAGAAAGTTGTAAATCAAGAAAGTTTAAAGAGAATCCACTTTCTGGCACTCGATTTTCTACGCTGTCTTTCCTAAAAGTAGTCTTTATAAAAAGGCACCTAGGACTAGGCATCCCCTTTCTCACCTGATTGGAACAGAGAGCTTTACAAGAAAAAGCAGTACCTCTCATCTATTCTGACCTCCACTGTGGGCCTTGTATTGTGGAGTAGGTTTGAGAACTCTGAGTGACTCTAAAATGGGGTAAACAAGACTTTTCACCAGTCAGGTGGTTTCCAATTCTTTGCTTTCAACAAAATTGAAGGAGATACTAATTAAATTGTCAGTGGATCATTAAAAACAATTTGATAAAGGCACATAGCTTGGAAGTTCGAAGAATTGAATGATATCCCTATAACAAAATTCATTGTTTTCCACTTATCTATCTATTTGAAAAATGTTTAAATCTAGAAAAATAAAACATGAGACTAAAATAGATGCTGAAACTTCAGTCTAGCAATAAATAATAGTCATTCACAATACACACACTAATGGGGAAGAAAACTTGCCCCAACCACCTCATTAAGAGATGTATTTCCAAGAAAAATTTACTGTTCATGTTTAATAGTTGTTTATCAAATGTTACAATTATTTATATTGTTCTGATTGATCGAGTGTAAATCACTGCAACAAAGAAAACCATAAAGTTGTTAACACTTAGAGCTTTATGAACAAGAAAGTTTTAATTAAAAAATTATATTGATATATTACTCAATAAAATTTGCAATAATAAAAATGTAATATTACATTTGGATAAAATCTATAACAGGAATGGAATGGAATGGAAATACAAGCTCATGGAAGGAAAAGACCAGACTGTTAAAGAATTAGTTTGTTTCTCCATTTTTTAAATGAATAATGGAGGATATCATTGCTATATTAGATTCCTTGGACATTTAAAATAAATATTAAAAATTTGTATTTTAAAATGTCAATATTTGTTTTTCTTTGAATTTTCATGACTGTAATGTAATATCAAATAAAGGCAAACAGAAGGTGAAAAAAATCAATGTTCATAAAATGCTAGAAAGGATATCCTTTGGCAATATTTAAACTTGTGATAAAAAAATTTAAGTGTATTGGGGTGACATTGGTTAATAAAATTATATAGGTTTCAAGTGTACAATTCAATAATATATCATCTGTATATTGCATTGTATTCACAACCCAAAGTCAAATCTTCAGTCACCTGAATATTTGACCAGAAAAATTTTAAATGGTAACTTAAAAAATGCAACAGGGTATGTTATCGTTGGAGGCAATTTAAACTTTGGTGTCCTGTTATCTTCCCATCCCAATGCTGTTGGGACAACACTGAAATTTATACCTCCCCCAACTGTAAAAGGTATGCAATGTAAACAATCTTTTAGAGGATTTGAAGGCCACTGTCTGGGAGTTAAGGATCCAGTCTACAGTGCCTGCTCCCCACCCCTAAGGTACCGGGTTGGCCTCTGGAAGTGCATTTGTCCCGCTTTGCCTTTACCGGGAATCTTTGATGTGGGGGATAAAAAAAAAAAACTAAACTAAAAACTAAACAAACCTCTCCCCAGCATGCCCTGCCCTGAGGCTCTGGCCGCGGCCTCCAGTCCTTCAGCCGAGCTTAGCAGGCCCTCGGCCCCTCCCCACCAGCAGCCTGGGAGCCCTGCTCCCCACCCTCACCCTCGCCCGCCGCCCCGCCGCCTCCCAGCCCCAGCCCTACAGCCCCGGAGTAAATAAACCACCGGGCAAGGACCCAGACAATGGGCCTTGGCGAGGAGTTAATGGGCTGGGCCTCTCGCGTTAGCCGAGTGTGACCGGAGCTGGCAGGGGGCCTGGCCTGGCGCCAGCATCGATTACGACTAGACGGAGCCAGGGCAGACTTGGCACGGGCGGGCCCCACAGCTGGCAGATTCAGTCACCCTAGCCACGAGGGCATTTGGCCTGCCCCCCCCCCCCCCCCCACCCCCCGCTCCTGCGGGCTCCCGCTGCCACCCGCTGGCTGGGCTCCCGCCTGCTGCCGTCACTGCCAGTCGGTAAGGGCCGCCCAGTGGGCCCCCAGACTCTCGGCCCTGACCTTTGGTCCTCCCTAGGAGACTGTCCCTGATCTGGCCTCTTCTTGTCCCAGGCTGCTTGGGAGGCTGCCCCACAGACTGGGGGTAGGGTCGGGATGGAGGAGGGGGCAATGGCAAGAAATGAGGACCTGAGGAGGTTGCTAAATTTGGCTGGTGTCTGTCAGCAGGAAAGGCAGGTGAAGCAGGCCTCAAATCTGTCTCCAGATTAGGGCCCCATGGGACCTTTCTTTTCCTGTCCCTCAAAAACCCTGTGGGGCCACTTGGCTCTGCTCCACCTCAGCAACCCCACCCTGAAGAGGCAGTAGGACTGGAGGCAGGGGGCCAACCGGAGGACTCTCCTCAACTCCTCTGCTAAGAAGCTGTTCTTGTTATAGTTTACAAGCTAGGCTTGGCTGGGTGGAAAGGAAATTCTTTGCTTTCTTAACTTTACTTCTGGTTCCCAGACTCTCCTTGGACACTCTCCCATGGGCAATGAAACATACAACTCTTCATCACCACAGGGGTCTCCATCTCACGTTGGCTCCTCCTCCTATCTTGAGGAGATCCATGGTCTCAACAGTCTTGCTGGGCAAAAGTTTTGCAGATTTGGCCTGACATCAGGGACCCAAATCATTCCACTGGGCAGTCTCCAAACGTGAGGGGATGATCAGGACATCTCTCCAGAAAGGTCCAAGAAACCCCACTGAGGAGAGAAAAATACCTGGCCACATGCCCATAGTGACAGTCCCTGCTCCCTGAGGCCACAGGTGGAGAGCAAGGAGGGCAGGTCCTGCTAAATCTGATCATCCCACATCTTCAGAGCTGCAGGTGGAGATGCATCCCATCCCAGGAGGTAATTATAATCCCACCTCACCATTACCCAGAGAGGGAAGTTGAACCAGGAAGTGATAGAGGCATTTGAAACAGACCCAAGAGTGCAGGAAAAGCAGTTGGGTCTTATGCCACCTCTTGTTCTTCCTTGAACCCTCAGTTTCCTGCTTCTCTCCTCAAGCTCTAGGACCAGATCTTTTACTTTTCTGTGGGCTCTGTTCTCAGAGGGTATTTGATATGTGTATTGACTGACCAGCTGAGGGTGGGTGGTGCTTAAAGGGTGAAGGAGTGTGTGGCCCATCAAATGACATCAGTTCTAACAACAATGGGGAGTTGTGGCTTCCAAACTGTGAAAGATGTACACAGTGACAAGAAACAAAACTGGTCTGGACTAGGAGTGAGAAATGTCCAGACATTTTGGACAGAAAGGAGGAATGGTGGGAGGAATGAATTTTCTAAAAGAAATATGGACATCTGATAAAGAAATAGAAATACAGACAATTCCCCCACCTCACACTTACTTTTTTAGTGTCCTTTAAGGACCCACAAAAAAAACAACAACAACACTTAGGTCGTTGTGGAACATAAAATGTGCTATGCATAACTTGGCTCATAAAATTGTCACCTTTGTTATATGGTTTTAGAGATGTGAATGCCTGTTAAAAAGTTAAAAACGTGTTGTTAATGGTGAGTCCTTATTTTTCTCCAGTATTTTTTAAAACCAAAAGACTCCTCAGGGAGTTTGAATTTTTTTCACCTCTGGCCTTCACAGTTAGAGCCTAGACTCATCTTTTTGGCATCCGTTTACACAGGAGCTTGAAGACCTCTCACACTGGAGAACCTCACACCCAGGGCCGGCTTCATAGGCATGTGACTTGAGCAGCTGCAGCCACAACCACACAGGACCCTGTGCTTAGAAGGACCCACACTCATTTAATACACTGCTGTTGCCATCTTGAAATTCCTCATTATTTTTTAACAAGGGGCCTTGATTTTCATTTCACATTGGGTCCCATAGATTACATAGTGGATTTTGTTTGCACCCCCACCTGTCTCCCAGCCTGAGGCCAATACTGACCTTCCTGTTCCAGATCCCTCTAAGTCATTGCTGATCCTCTGGACCAGTATAGTCTCTCTGGATCCCAGATGGCCTTGTCTTTGCTTAACTCTCCTTTTCTGCAGGCCCCTCCATTCCTCTCCCGATCCTCCCCTGTCACCAGCCAGCTCATCAGCATCTACTTCTCATATCCCCCTTTCGTCTGACTCTGGTGACCACCTGGAACACAGCAGCACCACTGAGCATGTTTCTAGTGTGGGGTCGGTTTGAGCAGCCAGGCTTGCTCCTCTCTCCAGCTGGTGTTTCCCTCTAGAAACCTTACTTCACAGAGCGGGAAACCTTCAAAGGAGCCATGCCCTCCTGGTTGTTCCCTTTGCATCCTGATCCAGTCTGGGGGATGTTTTTGCAATTTTCCTGTCAACTCAGTGGGAAAAGTTCAAAGAGACTCTGTCTTCCTTTCTGGCTTCCTCTCCAGACTGAGCTGCTTTCTCTCGCCTGCTCCCCTGCCCCACCCTTCTTGAGGAAATCGGTGTCTTTCCTCCTCCCTTCCCCATCAAGAAAAGGTCCATTCCTGATGGTTATACTGAAAGCAGGTGTGTGTGTGTATGGGGAGGAGGTGGCATCTGAAGTACAGGACACGTCAGAAGTTCAGCAACTGCCTGGCTTTGGGATCTCTTTGTCAACGCTCCCCTGTGGAGTTGACTCTCAGAGGAATAGAGAGGGAGAAGCAGGGGGAAGAGAGAGCTCCAGGGGCTAGAAGAACAATTGCAGCTCACATTAGAGCACCTGCATCACCAGTTCTGAAAGAAAGTGATGAACTGTTGCTTCTCCTGGATGTACTTCCTAGTGCCTGCCGATGAATGGAAATTTGTCCCACCTGCTGCTTTCCTTTGGAGGAAGTTTAGTGGCTAAGGCTATTTACTGGGGAGAACCTTGGATCCTAGGGGTCTTGGAAGGGGCCTCCAATTCCAGAATGTGTGGCAGTCACTCCTGGTTCAAACTGGGAGTTTTCCAGTTCTCCCAAGGCATTGGTGTTGCTCAGCACTCTCCTTAGGCAATTCTAACTGCCCCCAGAAAACCTAGTATAGTGTTCAGGGAAGTGTGTAAATACAGTTAACATCATTTCTCCATCTTGCTCTCCCTCTTTACTCCTCTGACTATTAAAATGAGGAAACAGGACCTGGGGTAGAAGTGCCTTACCTTTTGTTCCCGTGTCAGACTTAATCAGCCATTGCAGGAGATGCCACCAGGCCCAAGGACAAGCCCTGGTCTCCAAGTCTGCCCTTCAAAGTCAACACTGAAGCCAGCCAGAAACAAGCTACATCTCCCCAGATCTAGGGACAGGACTAAGTAGTAGGACTGTAAGCAGCCCAGGAGACAAGGTAAACAGCGAGCCCAGAACCAGCAAGATCATGCTCTGAAAATCTAAATCCCAAAGGAGTAGAGGGAGCTGGTTTCCAGAGAGGGCCCAAAAGATAAGTCTTGTGGAGAAAACTCAAATGAAATAGGAATATTTGTTCAGACTGGAGAAAGGGGGAAGGCATTCTAGGTCAGGAGAAGGGCACAGGAGCAAATGACGACAGTCAGCAAAAATTACTTCTTACCCCTAAAAGGGAAATTTTCCCCTTAAGCAAGACTGACAAGATTCTGGGTAAAAGTGGATGGGAAAGAGGTACACACTATAGGAATCAAAGTGATGTACTGAGTCCTAGTGATAAGAGAAGGAAGGGAAGTGAGTAAGTGGTAGAATTTTAGCCATTTTGTCATCAATCATGGGACCCAACAATGCCTGGGACTTTCCTTGCAGAATTAATGCAAATGGACTTGGAATACCCTTTATGGCCAGAGATGGTTATCTGTGCACCAATTATGGATCCCTCCATAGTGTGTGGGTCATACTAGGAAGTGCCTGCTCAGCCAGGGACTATATTCCCCTGTTTCTTTTGCAGTAAGTGTGGTACTGTGTGACTAGTGTTCATTAATGAAAAATAAATGGAGATGGTATGTGGCATTTCCAAGCTTGCATGGCTAAGAAGCAGATGTGCCTTCTCCACCCTCTTTCTCATTTGTAGTGGCTTTCAAAGGTACATGTGACATTGGCTGAGTGACAAGCTGAAAGCCTGAGTCCCTGAATTGCCACCTTGAAGGCCACCCACTAGACATCCTCAGTAGATAGCTGCGTGAATGAGAAATAGATTTTTTTTGTGTTAAGCCTTTGAGATTTGGAGTGATTATCTAATCGAGAAGTTAGTGTTCCTTACATCTCTTACCCAGAAACTGCACTTATAGGAATGTTTCTTAAAGAAATCATCAGAGATGCAGACCTTAAGTGGTTATAATGACAGTGAGTGCAGCACAGGGCTCTGAAATATAGGAATGGGAAGTGGCCAGCAGAGAGAAAATAGATTGGGCAATTACACAGTAATACAAATACTATGAGTTGTGATGGGAATAAGGAAGAACAGCAGTTGAGAAGAAAATAAGAAAACTGATCAACAAGCCCTGTGTTTAGCAAGTGTGTAAGCTGAACTATCTGTACAAACATTTTGGAAGAGGTTGATGAATAGTTCCTGGCATGGAAATACTTTGTTAATTGTGATCAGGGGATAATCAGCATTTTTTCCTAAGAAATCCTTTGACATATGCTTAAACTTCCAATGTCTCTTTTACCTTTTATATCTAGATTTCTCTAGCCCAAGTAGTGTTTTCATAAATCTGAAGCCTTTTCTTCTCCTTTTCATAAGTGGTCCTTCTCACTATCCTCTCTGGCTCCAAGCAGTGATGGTAGTACTGGTATAGTAAGTATTAGTACTAGAAGTAATGTTTAAAATATATTATATTTATATATTGCTTATACTTTCAAATTACTTGCACAAACATTTTCACTCTTTTGCAGAATTGTAATTACTACTTCGAACAGCATTTTTTTGGGCTGGCCACTCCCATAAATACCAGAAATGATTTTCAATATTCTATCTTTTTTTTTTTAAATAGTCATCTCAAATGTGGACAGAACATGAAAAAAGAAAAAAAAAACTGTTCTCTTCTGGTTACAATATTAGTCAGAATAGGCAAAGTTATGCTGCAGTAAGTAATAAAGTAACTCTGAAATTCCAGTGGACACAAAAAAGGTTTATTTCTCTCTTATGCTATGTGCAACATTCCAGGTTGCCAGGGGCTCTGCTTCACATAGTTCTGGGGGACCATGGTGACAGAAGTTACACCATGTTGTAGCTGTACTATACTATCTGGAACAAGAGGCCTCCTCAATCACTGGAACAAGGAAAGAGAGAGTAAAGAATGCACACAGGTATTTTATGTCCCAGTCTGGAGGTGACACATAATTTCTGCTTATACTTCATGGCTCAGAACTTGTCACATGACCCAACTAATATGCAGGACTAAATACAATGTTTAACGAGCACCACCATCTCTGTCATGATTACTCTGTCTCCTCCCATCCTCTCTGGAACGGCCTGTTTTTTACTTATCCTCACATATATATAATAATCTAACTTTCTGAGATTACATTAGGACAGGGATAGCAAATACGCACTGTCATTTTCATTTCCCATGCCCAGGAGACATTGCTCAGCGATCATGGCGCTCTCTTCTGCTAAGTCTAGATACAGCATCAGAATCCATTCCAATGCAGGTTGCTGCCAGTTCCTCAGTATCATCACCAGAGATGAAACTTGCTGTTCCCTGCCTAAGGAATTTCACTGACCCTGAGAATGTGTAACCAGCTTGCTTGGCGCCACCTCCACTTCTCTTTTGGGAGATGAACATGAGGCCAGCAGGCACTTGGTCAGTTCTGTTAGCTGTACTGTTTACAAATACCTAATCTGGGGATTTCAATGTTACCAGCATTTTCAGGCTCTGGTGTTTTCCCTTCAACTTCTACCACTTTGATCAGGGTAAGAACAATCAAAGGAAACCTGACTTCCTTCACAGCTAACATGTGCTAACATGAGACTGAAAGAAAAGGAATCTTTAGGGAAAAACAGAATCTCAAGTTCTTCTGACCCAGAACTTTGAAATGAACAGTCCAGATCTCTCCAAAAGCCTCTGTAGTTTCACAGGTTACTCCTCTAAATCAAGGAAGGGAATATTTCATTTAGAAATATTCAGTGATGTGGCACAAAGAGAATATCCTTCATTTAAAAAAATAATGAATTAAGAAAGGAAAGAAAATATGCCTTTCCTGAAGGGTTAAACAAAGTAGGATCACAATAAGAAAGTCTAGAATGTTCTTCACCTCAGCCATTGAAACTCTGCTCACTGTTTTCTGTTTCTTGCAAACTTTATCCTGAGCCCCTGGGGTCCCTGGTAAGAGACACTTTAGAAAATAGAGAAGTTGGGACAGGCTGCTGGCTTCCTTGTGTGTGTGTGTGTGTGTGTGTGTGTGTGTGTTTCCTTTTTCTCTAAGTCGTTTCCCAAAACTTCTTAAAGTCCTCACGCTATACAAAGTGAAGATTTGTTCTCTTACACCAATAGTCAAGAATTCTCTCCCGACAGAAGTTTTCACTACTGTTGCTGTTTGGAATTGGCTCAGCAGACATAAACAGGGTCATCTGGGGCCAAAGAGGGTGGGTGTTTAGTTTTAAAGCTCTGGGGTTAAGAGTGAAAGCATGTGACTCCAGCCTGGCCAAAAACAGAGAAGCCTTTGTGTTCAGAGAGCAAGCGATTGGCAGTCCTGAGGCTAAACACAGGGGGAGAGGGAAAGAGCGCTGACACAGGTTTCAAGGGTCTGATAGGATACCACTGGAGGGAGGTTAACTCTTTGTGTCAGACTTTGAATCTTCTGTGGAGAGAGCTGTTTGTAGCTCATGATAGAGCAAAGAACTTCCAAAAACAAACAAATAAATAGAGCTTCTTGGCTTGCAAAGGAACACATGTACTCCTGTAGCCAGTGTTGAGATGAAGCAGGCTGAAGCAACTAAAAACAAAAGCAACATCAAAGGTCGTGGGCGGAGTGGGGGGATTGGGTTGACAGATAATCCTATAGAACTTCCTTAGAGTCTTAACATCTAAACACTGAAGGCTATTCCTGTGCCATTGCGCCCCCCAGTTCCTCCCCCTTCCTGTCCTGGAGGCTAGGACGGACCAGAGAAGAGAACAGTGCAGCCTATAAGACATTCCCCCACCCCAATACCCCTCCTCAGGCGGTGAAAGAATAGTAGTTGGCAGAGCACTGCTAGAGGGAAGTTGACAGGCTGCTGACTCAGCCCAACATGGCTGTACCCTCAGGCATCAGCATCCCATTGGCAGCATTATTCACCAAGGTGCTGGGGACCCATGGGCACTTGGTGATCTTGGGTTGGGTACTACTCATGGTCAACACTGAGTGAGATAGGTGGCCCTCAGCCTGGCCCACTATCTTAGCCCCAGTACCGATGGGACCTTTTCCCCTATCTCACCTTTGCCCAGAAATTACTACATTGAATCTTTCTTAAGTGAGCAAGTTAAGTTTCCT
This sequence comes from Macroglossus sobrinus, assembly GCA_004027375.1. Taxonomy (NCBI): domain Eukaryota; kingdom Metazoa; phylum Chordata; class Mammalia; order Chiroptera; family Pteropodidae; genus Macroglossus; species Macroglossus sobrinus. The sequence continues at coordinate 1,414,634 of PVKZ01000061.1, read as the reverse complement.
AAAAGTCTGCAGAATCTGACTTTCAGACTTTAGCAATATGGAGGAAAAAGAAACAGGGTTCTTTTTGTCACTCAAAGCCTGGATCCATTGGACTCTGCGGGAAGAGTTCAGAAATAAACATGGTGGTGGATGGCACACCGCACTGAATATCATATTAGTATTCACCCCATTCCTCCAATGGCTACTCATCACTCTTTCCTTCCACAAACATTTCCGAGCATCTTGCAAGTGTCCCGTTCTTTGCTGGATGGTGCGGACACAATGGTGAATGAGACAGACTACCACCAGGCACCTTTATCTATCTAGACATGCACGGAGCCATTCACACACCGTGCCCATGGGCAGTCAAGAAAATGGGGATAGTAGTGCTGGAAAAATGGTGACTGCTGGTGATAAGAGGTGGGCCTGATACAATAAAATCTAGGCTTACAGGTGGATTCAGTTTCCCTAGTTAAAATGTCACCAGCTCTTCTCTACCTTTTAAGGAGGGGGTCACTGCAACTCTGTGTCTGGAATGACAATTAGCAGTAGGATGCTGAGGCAGTACCAAGTCCTAGCTCTTAGGCAGAAGGATCATGACCCCAGGCTTGTTCTATCAGACTTAGGGCTGATGGATTTTTCTATGGTTGCTATCTAAAACACTACCCAGCCCACGTGTGTGTGTGTGTGTGTGTGTGTGTGTGTGTGTGTGTGTGTGCGCGCCCAGGACCTAGGAAATTGGTGCCTGGTACTTAAGGGCACTTGGCAAATATAATGATGTATTAGAAATGAGGCTGCCACCAGGCACTGAACCCTCTCCACTTCAAAGACAGAGTCATTGGGCAGGACCTGGGCTCACTCAGGTGAAAAACAAGAACCTTTTATCAGGGCTGCCTAGACTGCCCAGGCTTTTGCCCTTGACAGCTCCTGTGTCTCCCAGAGCCACAGGCCACATTCTTCTACACCTTCAGTGTCTGATTGCTTCCCACCAGATCATTCAGCACAAACCCTGAGACACCTTCATCAGGAGCCCCTTTCCTCCTTCAGTTTGTGGAAAGGTATCCAGGCTCATTGCCCTCTTCAATCTGGATAAGGTAGCAGAGCTGCAAAGACAACTGTGACCACAAATACCCTGTCCAGGCTGGGGATGTGGCCTCCAAAAGGACCTAACCATTGTCACAGCTTCAGTCTCTGAGTATGCTAAAGAAGTAGAGCATGCATCTCTGAAATCAGAATGCAGCACCCAGTGCCTCCAGAGACTGCACTGCTCTCCTTCATGGTGTACACTGGGGTTGCCGGGGCAGTGGAGAAATCTAGGAGGCAGAGGTAACTGTGGTATGAACAAAATCAGAAGTGCATGGAGGAAGAGACTGGCTTTGGTTTCTAAGTTTTTGCCTTAGTTGTTCTTTTGCTTTTCCCTTTGCAATAAAACTATAGTCCTTAAACCTGGGGACCAAGTGACAGATTCAGAGACTCAATAAACTACCTGAAATCTTATTCAAAATGAGTCTGTGCATATTATGTGCCTTCTCTTGAGGAGAGGATTCTTATATTGCTTCAGTAGAATTTGAAAGAATTTAAGATTCAAAAAAGAAACTGTTGAATAAAATGCTGGAGTGGGGAAGTCACAGATATGCAGTCTGGTCCTACCCTATTTTACAGGTGAGGACACTGAGGACTAAACAGGTAAAGTCACTTATTCACCCAAATCCTTCAGCCAGTTAGTGACAGAGTCAGCTTAAAAACCCAGTCTCTTTAATCCCAGTCTGTTGGGGTTTCCACTACTTCATACCAACTGGATTTCTTTTAGGACATAATTTTGAGGACAGGGATCCTGTGGCCTGTTTCTTTAAAATCTGTGCATGGGCATCGGGTGGTGTCTTGTTCATGGTGAAGGGGCTCAGCTAGTGCCATTGACTTATTCCAGGGCTTGGCATCAATTCAAATGCTAGTGACCAATCCAACTGCAAGGTAGCACGGGGCCAGAGGACACTTGAATGGCAATGAAAACACCAGCCAGACAGGACATCTCTTAATCTCACCCTCTCAGGGCGACTCCAATTCTAATTCTACTCTGAGCCTTCCCAGCTAGGACTTCTCCTGGGATTAAAGACAGAGTAACTGGGTTTAGTGGTTCTATGAAATCACATTTTCACAGGAACTGGTTGGTTCCAAGACCTCCTGTAAGGCAAAAATCACATGAAGTGAAAATTGCCCTTGAAAATGCTTTCAGACACTCATGAAGTACAACAAGCAAACATATCACTTCTCAGGAAATCTTAGCCAACCAGTTTTTCCTGCAGCTCGGAAGAGAGTTCTGTTGTCTTAGTTGAGCAGCAGAGGAAACCACTGGCATTCAGGGCCATGCTGCGCCAGAAAACTTATCTTTGAGTGTGATGCTGATGTTATATGAGGCCAGGAAAGGGCTGTCATGCATATTCCTATGTCACACTCGCTCCAGGCACCACACATTCACTGAGCAGAGGGCTGAAGACCTGTCTGCTGTACTGTATCACCATATGCACTTCTCTCCCTCTCTTTCTGCACCCAACGGCAACTGAGATTGTCTAGTTGACTTTGTGTGAATTAAATGGGTGCTCCAGGAATCTCTACCTCAACACCAGCCACTCAGCATGCTGCTTGCCACCTTGGGCTGCCATTCCTGAATGACTGAACCATAGAAACTGAGATAATAACTGTTTGTGATTTTAAGCTGCTGAATTTGGGGATAATTCATTATACAAAATACAAATGTAGACTTCTAATACAAGCAGATAACTGGAGAGGCAGGCTATGGATTATGGACTTGATCCAGTCAGGCAAATTTTCCAGTGGGGAGTGCTGGGAACTTTGAGAAAGTTCCCCTGGCCATAGAGAAGCCCCTGGGGGAGGAGCAAGGCTGACAAAGAGACCAGTTAGGAGACTCTGCAGATGTCCAGGCAAAAAGACTCTCAAAAGGCAATGCGGCAGAAATAAAAGATAGGTGTAAGAGACATTTCCCAGTAAGAATGGTGGGAGCTTATTCATTAGCTGCCTATAAATAATAAAATATTATTAATAATAATATCACCTAACTTTTATTGATAACTTAATATGTACCAATCGCTATTCTAAGCACCTTACATGTATTTACACATTTAATACTCACAATGACCTTATGAGGTAGGTACTACTGTCATCTCATTTAACAGATGAGATGCCACTTAGCAGGTGAGCAGCAGAGGCTGGGCTCAAACTCAGGCAGCTGTACCTTCAACTTCCCACTGGACTTTCTCTGGAGCAATGAGTGGGGAGGGGCAGGGTGGAACAAGGGTGAGCTCTCATGTTTCTAGCCTGGACAACAAAGTGCGGCCTTACCCAAAGTAGCAGATGAGTTGAAAGAAGGACAGTATATCACTAATCACCTACTAATTCCCTCTGTACCTCATAGGAGCTGCTAATGGGCTCAACTACAATCCAGCACGTGAAATGTAGAATAACATCCGGACGTGGCACAAGGCCTCACTTCTACCACACTCCAGTAAAAATAAACCTCTCTGTCCAAATATAGAGTGGTTAGAAGTGCCATGTTTTACAGGAGAAGAGGCAGTTATTTGGCATTAAAAATAGACAAGCTTTGGCTTCCCCGCAGATCTGGGCAAGAGCACTGCAATTTCTAAGTGGAAACCCAGATGGATGGGGTAAGCCCCCCTCAAACTGACTCAGCTATTTAAAAAGCCCAAAGAGAAAATTACATTCCCTCCCTGGCCTCAGTTTACTCATCCTTAAAACTTAGGGGTTAGACAGGAAGGTTCAGTGTCACTTAGAGCTCCCACCGTCTGTGAGGGGAGGAACTGGAGTCCAAGGCTGGTCCTCAGAATGCTGACAGCTTCCTAAATCATGAGGCCCAGCACAGGCGAGGCAAGTTGGCCCTCTGGCTCACAGCTTACTGCTGATAGGACCAGGGGTGGTTTTTCCTAAGGATTTTCAGAACTCTGTCAAGAGCTTTAAATTACTCTCTTGAGTCAGACACATTGTTAATTCACAAAGAAATGCAAGCCAGGAAGTCTCCCTACAACCGGCCTACCTCCTGTGATACCACCTTGATAAAAGGAAACTGAAGCCCCAGCTTGATGGCAGTAGGGATGGCAGGGGTGTGGTTGGGTCCTTTGCACACATTCCCTTTAATCCTGTAAGGCAGGCACAGCTGTATTTTACACTTGTTAGAACTGTCAGCTCAGAGTGGTTACATAACTTTCCTGAGATCATTTAGCTGGTGGAGGCTGGAACTGGATCCAAATTCAGGTCTGGATCCAAAGCCCATGTCTTTCCACTTTATGGGGCCTCTGCTGTGCTGCTTACTGTGTGGTCAGAAGTCCGAGCTCTTTCTTCTTCACTCCAAGAACAGAAGGGAAGGCCTGACAAGCCAGGAGCCTTAGGGGCAACAGGATGGCAGCTCAGCCACAAGTTAGGAGTCTCAAATTCCCTAACAAGTCCCTTTGCATTTTTACCACACCTTGAAAAAGACAGACCAGCTTTGCTTTAAATGGTTTTATTAAAAATGGTACCAATTGATAGGGAAAGATACACATACACACACATATATGCATGTGAAGAACAGAAAGCCAAATACTCTGTACAGGTTAAAGAACAATAGGTCCCCTTTCCCCTCCCTCTTTACCTGACTCTCTCCCAGAGGCAGAGTGCCTAGAACCTAGGGCAACTAATCTGGGATGGACAAAATGCTACATTCCCACTGGGTCTCCCTACAGTCCCTATGGACCCAGGGATGGGGTGGCCAGCTGGGCAATGCTCACAGAGCAGGGAGAAGCACTGGCCACTTGTACAGAGAGGGGTGATGTGGACCAGGAGCCTACAGGCTCTGAGCACCTTCAGCCTCGAGTCTGGTGCACCTATGGAAGAGCTCAGCTTTCTCTGCCATTCATACCCTAAAGGCTCTCCAGCCTCTTCAGCCCTGAGGTACTCACTGCCAGTGTCCCCAGGAGGCTTCAGAGGCTGACAGGTTAACCCCTTTCTGGAATAAGTCTTGCCAGGGTAGCCTGCCACGAAGGGTCGCCCCCTACACACAGAGGGACCCCACGGCTTCATCCAGCCTGGGCTGCAGTACTGATTCACTCACAGAAGCCCTGAGAGCCGTAGTAACTGATGAAGTCTTCCTGCTTCTCCTGCGATCTACTCTCTCTACCCCTTTTTCATCAAGTCCCCCTCAAAAGATAAGCTTTCAAGTGTGCTCCTTGCTGACCAGGACAATCAAGTGACTCTCCAGCCACCTTCTGGGAAGACTTCAGGCTGATGGAGGCCCTGGCTAGACCATCTCAATCGATCCCCTCCTTGCATGCCCAGGCTAGAGCCACACTCAGACAGGGCTTGGCCACCAGGGACAGTGAGACAAGTCAGCTGGGCCCCTCTGAGCACTCAGAACATGCCTGCCACATAAGCTCTACACATAGACCCACTCCCCTAGGGGATGGGAGAGGTCACTGGGAGGTAATCTTTTTCTGCCTCAGATTAAGAGAAGGCCATGGGGGCAGCTCTCCAGTAGCCTAGACTTTGAAGCAGGCAGAGAAGCCAGGCCTAGCCCTCCAACTGGCTGGGGGAGTCAGCCATCTCGCCTGGGGGGGGTTCCCTCCCCAGTCTGCCTACAGGCTTCCAGAAACCCCTACTCTGGGGTTCTGAACTGGAAGGCCTGTTTTGACCCTGAATAGCAGGCTTCCCTTCATCCAGGGCATTTCTACAATGGGAAGGGAGGTTTCCAGTCCCTCTCCCATCCCTGCCCTCAGCAAACCACAAGAGCTCTACAAGTCTTCAGTTGGTTACAGGTCAGGACCCAAGGTTCTCCCTCCCCTCACTGGAGACAGCCAAATCTCTGGGGCTGGGGGGTCAGGAGGGGGGCCCAGGGGCAGGGATGCGTCTCCTGAGGCTGGACTTGAGGAATGTTCAGACCAGCGCACCAGGCAGAGGGGGAAGGAGCCCATCTTTATCACTAGGCCAATTAACAACAGCCAGCCAGGAGGAACCTCTCTCCTTCCTGGGGCTATTCTGCCAGTAACCTCCCAAGTTTTCTGGGAAAGGGGAAGGAGGGAGTTTTTAAGTTTTGTCCTGGCTTGCTTAGGATAGTGAGTTACTTCTTGGCTGCACAGAAGACAGAGACAGTGCAGTCAAACCACCCTCCAGCCGGTCCCAGGCTCAATGTTCAGGTGGGCTTGTCAAACTCTGGGCTCAGTTCTCAGGACAGGCCTCAGGGCATCCCTCCTGGGCCTGGCAGGGTCCCTGAAGCTGATGGCTTTGCCTCCACACCAAAGTATAAACCATTTATTTGCTCTCTCACTGAGCTCAGGTAGAAAGTCTGCCAAGACGTGTTAAAAATGGTTGGTAGAAATAATCCTGATTTTCTTTTATGTTCCACTGAAGCATACACCAGCAGTCTGACTGTCACAGCCTTGGTCCAGGAGAAGGGAAAACACCACATGTCTTATGCACATTGTAATGATATGGAGACACACAGGGAAGGCTGGATTTCACAAGGGTCAGCGTGTCCCGGAGCCAGTCTTCATACCTGTTCCCTAGGCTCCTTATAAGCAGGAATCCATCTTCTTAGCAGACAAACCATGGTACACACCCTGAGAATATAATTCTGGCCAAGAAGAGGTAATACCTCTAGGATATCCAAACAGAACAAAACAAAGGCTTATTCACAGTCTCAAGTCCTTCTCCCAAGGGCCACTGTGAATCCACACGACAACTTTCGTGCAAATTAGGAAAGGTATCCCTTCTTCTAGGCCTTCCTTACCCTAGGGCATACAGTTTAGTGAGCAGAGCACAGGCTGGATTTTAGCCTCCATTATTTTCCTCTGCAGGTTCCCTTGTACAGTGAGCAACCTGTCCGACTGTATATCCAGAAGATCAATGCTTCCCGCTACAGTACTGAAGACCCTCTCTCTGCAGAACTGGAGGAGCTCAGGCTTATTCAGATTTGAGAGTCTACTCTGGACTCCTCCAATTTCTTTGGTAGGTCTTCTCTGCCCAGGAAGGCCATTTTTTCTTTGGGCCTTGCTTCCCTGTTAGCACCAATGTTATCTTTTCTTATATATGCAAAAATTATTTAATTTCCAGGTGTCTGGTTCACAGATTCTGTTAACCAGATTCTCTATGTCTTTCCAGATTCCGTGTGTCTGCTATCGGAGCTGGCAGACTGGCTGTTTTAAATTCTCTCCAGTAGCGCCACAACAGGGAGAGAAAGGAAGAAGTTCAGAGGCAGCTGTGATCCTGCTGAGTTCCGGAGCATGCCCTTCTGGCCTAGCTGGTAGCCGAAGGAAGACAGGAAACGTGTATCCAGCTTTGCCGGTTCCGCACTCTAATCATTGTCTGTTACTCTAAAAGACACATTTCAGCTGACAAAGCCACTATGCTGGCTTCTTCCTGTATCTTTCTAGGTGTGAAAAAGGAATGGGGATCAGGGGGAGGAGGTATGTTGTTTCTAAGGAATCCAAGGGCTGACTCATCGGTGGGATGGCCACCACATTTCCCAGTCCAACTGCAATCCTGCCCCTTCATGCCCTAGAGTGCCAATATTGGGGGTGGAACGCAGTCTGCTGCTGGGTCTTTGGAAAGAAGAGCCGACAGAGGCACAAGCTGTTGGTGACTGTTGATTGGCTTTTTGGCTCATCCCTGGCTAACACCCAGCCAGATCCAGGAAGTGAGAGGTGGCAGTGGTTCTGTACCTCAGGACCAATCCCGGGGCATCCAAGTAGGAACAAGTCAGATTTGAGGCCTATACAGAAGTTTGGTTCATTTCGTGGCATGTTTAATGGGTCCTTGGAGAAACCCAACCCTCCCTGAGGTCTGCTGGAGATGACAGGGGCTGGGCAAGAATCCCTGAACCCTTGGGGGCAGGCACTGGCTGGGCCAAATGAGAACCCAGATGTAGGCTGACTGGCCTAATGAAGTTGCCACACTCAGCTGGAAAGCCCCTGGCTGAGGCCTTGGGGTGTTAAAGCAGTGTGAGGATCTGGACCTTGGCCCCACCCACAGTGGAAGGCCAATAGGTCTGGTGAACCAGGAGTCTGATAATCCAGTCTCCTATTTCTTAACCAAGTTCCTGTGGGAAAACTATAGTCCACCTACCAGAGGACATCACTACCTGGTCATCTTCAACAGCTGTCGGCAGAAGAATCTGCTTGTCAGAGCCCTTGGGAGGTCCCACCGTCAGACACATTGACCTCTACTTCAACAGTGTTTGACAAAGGGCCCCATTCCTGGTCGAGGCCCTGAACAGGGAAAGAAGTCCCATATGGGTATGTCTTATGTACACATAGAGATACATTTTTAAAATAAAAACAACAAAAATGATTTCACAAGACACAGTGTCAGTCCTCGCCGATGTCCTTCCTGTGGTGCCCCTTTTGAAGAGGGCAGCCCAGCCTCACCTGGGACCTGCCCCATTCCTGTTCTCATCTCCATTCAAAGCAAGGTTGTGTAGGAAGAGGAGGATCTGCCACCACACACGATTTCGGTTCTGCTGGTGCTGAAAGGGAAAAACAAATCAACATGACTCCTAAACACAGCTTTAGACGACTCCTTATCATTTCCAATAAAAGTTCAGATCAACATATCTGGGGCAGCACTTTAATCCTATCAGTATAGCAAACTGAGGAGGTGGGGGGGACAAGAGAAGTGGTGATGAGGGGGAGATAGTTGAGTTATCCAAAACAATCGCAGTTTTAACATTAAAAAGAAAAGACCGGGCTCTTTATGCACTGTGCACAAGAGGATTAAACTTTTTCCCCTGCTTGCAGGATTTTCCAGAGTTTAGCCAAGTGCTGCTTTTAATCAGATTGGCTCCTGAGCCCCTCAAACCTCAGCTGCATGAACAACAAACTTTCTTCAGAAAGAAAGAGAAGTGCTCCCCTCTCTCCCCCCACTCCAAAGTAACACAGAGAACAAGGGGGAAACGGGGGAGCCTCCATCTGCAAGTGATTTGACACTGTGAAGGTCAAAGGGTTAATCTTCAATTTAAACCACACTGCTGAGGCAGCAAAAATCTGATTTCATCCAGTGCAAACATGCACACACACAGACACACACACACAGACACACAGACACACAGACACAGACACACACACACACACACACACACACACACACACACACACACACACACACACAACTTGTGCGCCCGCCCTTTCTCCCTTCCCAGCATCTCCAGCTCAGCACTGCCCTTTTTATAGCTGCTCTTGACAGTAAGCCATAAATAACCCCTCTTGGAACGCTTTCCTACTGACTGGAGCCAATTAAACGTTAAGCAAGAACATACTTGAAAACAAAACAAAAACAAAGAATGCACTACTCTCTGGAGGTTATCCCAGGTCCTACTGTCAGGCAGGGAAGCTGGGGGCAAAGGTTAGGGGTCAGTGGCTCACAGGATTGTGGCTGGTGCCCCGCCCACACAGGTACCATTTCCCCAGGGCCAGCAGAGGCCAGGACGGGACCACGGGGTGCTGGAAGAGGCAGTCTTTGTTCTCTCTTTGTCAGGGCCAGAGGACTGGGCTGGGGGCCCTCTCTACAGGGTTCTCAGTGGATGGGGGAATAAAACCCTAGTGTGCAGATAGGAGCCAGCACAGGCTGGACCCAGATTACTGCAGCAGCCCAGGCAGCAGACACATTTATGTGAAGTGTAGGGGGAGCTGGAGCCCTCTCTTGGACTGTCTTTAATCATAGCCCTGGCCCCCACCAAGAGGCTCCTAGTCAGATGGGAAGAGGATAGAGTAAGTCAGTGGCAGAACTGGAAAGTGAGCCCAGGTCTCCTGGACTTCCAAAGCTTTGCAGGTACATCTGGCCCAGGGCAACCACGTGGCTGCTGGGTTCCCTTTCACTCTGCCTTAAGCCACAAAGAAAAGAGAGGCAACGTGTCAGCTGAGGCTGATCTCAGAACCCTGCCAACTCAGGAGAACAGAATGCCCACGCCTGTGGCAATAGTATTCTTCTTTCCCCTGTGGAAGGGAGCCTGGAAAACAACCCAGAAATGTGGAGGCACGGCTACTGCTAGGAGGGGCAGGGAAACTGGGCTGTGCCATAGAGGAGGCCTGGCAGACTGTGGCTGGGAGACTGATGGCTTCCTTGTGTTTTGTAAACAAAGATGAGTAAAAAGAGGAAACACACCCGGCTTAACAAAATCTGGTTAGAGTAAAGCAGCGTGAAAACGAACTCAGCTGCAAACCTGAAGACTCAGGCCCATGGCAGCTGGGCAGAGCACCCTCCCCTTCTCCTCCCCAGCTGCTGCCCGAGACAGGTGCAAAGGTCATGTGGTGGAACAGGAGAATCCAGGAAGAGACTGGTCCCTGGAGAGGCCGTATGCTGGAATTCCCAGTCTCCTCAGGTGCCTGTTTGAAAAGGCCAAGTAACAATAACAGCCATGATCAGAACAAAAATAGTAACACTGAGTGTGCCAGGCTCTGTTCTGAGTGTTTTACATTTCTGCTTCTCAGAGTATGGACTGTGGACCAGCAGCCTCAGCATCATCTGGGAGCTTATTAGAAATGCAGATTCAGAAGAATCAGAATGTGTACCTTTAACAAAATCCCCAGGTGAATTTGAGACACATTACAGTATGAGAAGCACTGCTTTATATACATTATACTCCTTTCGTCCTCTCAACAACCCTATGAGGTAGGTATATATTATCATCTCCATTTTACAGATGAGATCATTGAAAGGGTTAGGCCACATAGCCAATAAGTGTTGGGGACTGGACTGAACCCAGACTACCTGACTGAAGAGCAGTGGTCCCTAACCTTTTTGGCACCAGGGACTGGTGCTCCTATGAGAATCTAATGCCTGATGACCTGAGGTGGAGCTGAGGTGGCAATGCTAATGCTGGGGAGTGGCTGCAAATACAGATAAAGGTTTTCTCCCCTGCCCTCTGCTCATCTTCTGCTGTGCAACCCAACTGGGGACCCCTGCCCTAGAGCAATGTCCTTACCCATTATCACTATGCTCTGGGTGCCACCCTTTATACCTTTCTTTATACCAAATCTTACCCTCTATTCTCTGCTCCTCTAAAACATCTCAAAACAGCATAATGCCCAAGGAAGGGAAATTACAATACTATGATTTGGGGCCTGGTCTACTTCCATCTCTGTATGACTCAGTTTCTCCCCAGATTCCCTTAATAGAGGCCACTTGCTGCCTGGGTAACTTTCTGAGTCTTGAGGTCTCTGAGAATAAGGCAAAGCAGTACCCTCACTCTCATCATTGGGGGAGTTGGGGTACCAGAATCAGCTGTGGGCCAGAGAGTGCTGTCAGAAAAGCTGAAGTCTTGCTGGGAGACACAGGCAGGCCTACGTGCAGGTCTACCATCAGCAAGGACACAGGTTCCGTGCCTCGGCCTGTGACAAGCCTCAGGGCTCATGAATCCACAAGGAAGACTCAGAGGACCTGGCTAAAGCTGGGGTCTCCTACCAGCCTGTCTGTGAGTCCTCACTTCCCTTATAAGTGAAATTCAGGTTCCCAAAACTGTGTCACAGAATCCATTGAGGTGCTGCTGTAAATACAGAGTCCTGCCCATACCAACTGGGTCCAAATCCTCAGAGAGGGGGTCCAGGAATTTTTATATTGTACAAGCTCCCTGGGTGACATTTTTAAAATCAGAAATAACAGTTATTGTATATTTTAGTCACAAATACATGTTAACTGTAGAAAAATTGGAAAATATAAGAAATTACAGAGGAGAAAATAAAATCATTCATGATTCTATAGCCTAGGAGAAAACACTCCATAATTTGGTGTTTTCTTCAATCTCTTTCAATCTCTTCCACCCAGAGTAATGACTTGGCTGACCAGGGGCAAATCCTGCCCAGGTGCTTCCATGGCAGCCAGGCCACAGATAGGCATTTGGAAACCACAGAGGTGTTTTCCAGCCCTCAGGTTTGGTAATTCGGAGTTTGTCATCCACAATCATTTTCAGGAGTACAGCTCAGAGCTCCAACAACTGAATCCGGTCAGCCTGATAGAGGGTCTGGGTGGGCCTGAAGAACAGGCTGCCTGTACAGAGTTAAGCTGGTGGCTGCAGCAGCCATGAGACCAGCAAGAGCAGGCCTGGGAACCCATCTACAGTCCCAGCGGCTCTTTCTCCAGGTACAAGTAGATGCCACACATATTCCACTTAGTCTTCTCCTGCCACAAGCAGCCACCAAAAGGCCCTTTCCTGAAAGAAAACCAAGCTGCCTCATACCAAGAGAATCAAAGAATGCCCTGATTTTGAGGAGCAACAATAAATAAAATATTTTTTAAAAAATTAAACAAAAGGGCCTGACTAGAAAGGAAAGAAAAAGGACTTGAAGGGAGGCCAATGAGAGAAACAGTGAGAAGGAAGGAAATCACCATTTACCCAACAGGATGAAGTACACAAAGACACCAGAACACCAGAGAACATGGGTCCTTCTAGGAGAAGGGGTGGAGAAGGGGAGAAGGAAGGGGGAACCAGGAAAGAGTGTGTCTGGCTTCTGATTCTCGGGCCCTTGGCACAGCACCCAGCACATAACCTGAGATGAGTGAATACAAACCCCAGAGCAAGGCCCAGCTCTCCCAGATTCGCCTTAAGCACTCCTCAAAGGTTGTGAACCTGCAAAGTATGGGGGTTCCCAGAATGCATAGTCAGGATACCCTCAGGTATAGGGGATTGGGCTACAGGGAATGGGAAGCTGATGGGAATTTAAGTTTATACCAGAAGCCCTCAAATTCCGAGTCTAGAGTGTAGAACCAAGGCATGGAGGGGAAGAATAAAGGTGAATGCCTTAAGGGAAGGGGTTCTAACAGGGTGGATAAAAATATTCTCTTCAGTAAAGAGAGCAAAACCAGGCATAGAGGCCTAAGGTGTTTCTTTGACTCGGTCCCACTTCCTTGCTCAGCTCAGGAGATGGCAACCAGTTGACAACCATTCCAATCACCCCTGCTGTGTGCAAGGCACTGTCACTGAATGGTCATTCATCCTGTATAATAGGGAATGTGTACGGACACACAGTAGGTACTCAACAAGTATACAATGGACTGACTACAGAAAAGTCAGTCTTGCAAGATAATCCACTTGTCTGAGGCCAGGAACCACTGATGTCTAGCCAGGTCTAAAGATGTACTTGATGTGATAGTATCACCCTCTTGCCTGGGGAGAGGCCCAACTAGTAAAAGGCTTTTTTCTTTTTCTTTTTCTTTTTAAAGAGCTGGCTGTGGTGTTCGACATGGTTGGATTACACAAATCAAACTCTGTTTCATCCCATGTGACCTCTGCCCTAACACAAAGAGTGTTCCCTGCACTCCTCCGATAAGAATCTCCCTCTGCCTCTCCCCTTCAGATCCAATTCACACCCTCTGGGGACTTTCTGTGTCACCGGTGTTCCAAATGTTCCAGCAAGAGCTGATTTGCCCCAGAGACTTAGAAGAAGAAGCGAGGCTATGCTGAGGCCCTGCTTTAAAAGAACCCTGCAAATTCACCAAACAGATAATTTACTATATCTCATATTTAGAACAGGGTGCTTCTATCTTTCTGTTTGCTCCTCACAAACATCTGGGATATAGGAAAGGCAGGTATTATCACTCCCATTTCACAGACGGAGAAGCAAAGGCTCAGAAAAGTTACCTCAAGCAAATTCGTTGAGGGGGGTTATTCAGACCTATGTTCTTTCACTAAAAGAGCTATGTTCTTTCACTAAAATGTTATAGAGTGTTTATTCACACTATGAAAATAGTATTAACTTTTCAAAGTGAATCACAATTGAATTGCTCCCCTAGTATGCTTAAAGACATTGTTTCCATATCATTAACTATTTAGTAAGGATGCTGTAGACAAGAAAAAATAAACTTTTCAGAGGCAGAGCTAACTAAAGATTGAACAGAAATAAAGCTAAAACTGATCTGAAATTATGACTTCAGATCATGTTCTGAAACCATGCTCAGTTTCTTTAAAATGGAGAATTGTATATATTCTGCTTTATGAGGAGAAACACTCTATAGAGTGACATTTCCCTACTTCTTCTCTCTCCCCATCAGACTCTGAACCCACCCTGGTGAGGCTGAAGGGAAGGGCACTGCCGTTGAGAACTGGAACACAGAGATAAAGAAGCTTGGAAGATACCTTTGTTCAATTCAGCAAGTTTTTATCAAGCACCCAACTGAGCTTTGAGTTATAAAGAATATGAGGATGAGCAACATAAACCTTGTTCTCAATTATTTTACAATCTGAAAGACAGGAAAGCAAAAACATAGAAATAAGTGTGGCAAAAGGCAGAGCAGGGTCCAGGCAGGAAGTGGGAGCTTCATTGTGTTCTTGCTTTCAGCTTTCCTGGGATGCACTTGCTGAGGAGCAGGGATGGATCGGGTAAGACCATGGTTTTAGGATCAATCAGAGCTGTAGGATTCCCAGCTTAGCCACTTACAGTGTAACATAGGCATGGTATCTCCCTTTTCTGATCTCAGTTTCCTATAAAATGGGGATAATGGGGTCTAGAAGTACAAGGTTGCTATGGTGATCAAATGAGAAAACTCTATGTAAAGCATGGGGCCTGGTGGCTACACCAAGCAAGCTCATCCCTCCTATGAGCACAAGGGGATCCTGCGCCTACTTCGCTTTGCTGAGCTCTTCCTTCGACATACTCTGCTCACAGTGCCCATCCAGGAGTGCTATCTTCTGAACAGACTCATCAAGTCTTCTGTAAATCCTTGACTTCTCACTCTGAGATAGGCCATGGCAACCAGAGGTAGCTGGGCTCAGAATTCCAGGCTGCCAAGCTGAGCCAGGGATTCTAAACCCCACAGGGCAACCCCTCCAGCCCAGAGGGCCCACTGCCCCAGAATGCTCCTAATGCAGACACTCAAGGAATGAGCAACGCAATGGCAAATGGAAAAGGAAAAAATATTCCTTGCCAATAGCTTCCTCAGCCCAGCCAGCAGTGCCAACAGGATGCTGTAACCATAGGCCACCACCATGGCAAAAGGGTAGCCAGGGGCCAGCAGGTTGTCAATCAAAGACAAGAGAAGGCCTTCATACACAACTGGAGGTCTTCAGCCATAGGGTACTGGGGATGAGGGACAGGGCTGTGCATACCACCTATGCCCCAGAGCCCTGCTTTTTACTTCCATGGCCTGGAAGTAGGAACTATTGAGGCCCTTACCCAGCTCCCCACTAGGACAGCTCTGTGCTTCAGTGTCCCTTAGTCTGAGAACAGTTCCATTAAACTATCAGGCAACATCTGAAGAGCTCAGAAAGGAAACAGGGGTGTGTGCTCCGGTCAAAGGCAAGGGAGAGAGGAGATCAAGGAGAAGGGAGGTCTCCTGTAGGTCTACAAGGCTGTAGTAGTAACCCCAAAGCTCTGACTCCTAACCTGGAGCCTTTGCAGCTGGCTGTTCCTGTCCCACCTGGGACCAGTTCCCAGGACAGAATAAGACAAGCTGAGCATGGAAGATGACCGAACCCTCCTCCTAACCATACACACTGACTGCTCTTGTTCTAGTCACAGAACATGCCCTCTTGGTTGCAAGACATGAATCAAAAGGCAAATCAGACATTTTTTTTCTTTAGCTTTCGTTTTCTAGTGCCTCCCCCAAAACCTTCCCTTCATCATCCCCTCTCCCCCTAGGGAAAAAAAAAATCCAACTCCCATCCCCATGGTTTGCCTTGCTGGGGAGGGAATGAACTGTCCAGAACTACAAGACCCTTCTCCTGGAAGAGAGAGTAGTCAGGTGCAGAGCTGTGTGGGGAACTCGGCTTCTAGTCAGCCACGCTGATGACTCAGAAGCTAAATATAGCTAGTGATATAAACAGAGCCAGCCACAGAGCAAACACAGGGCCCCCAAGCCCCAGCACTGGCTCTCACACGCACAGCAGCTTTCCACAGCCCCTCCCCCAGCCTTGCTCTTCCCAGGCACTGTCCTAGGTGGACCTCTCACTCCTGGGACAAAGACTGGCTCTTTGGGGGACCCTTCTCACTCTTTAGGGCTAATTTCTGGAGCTCCTGCCTAGGGCTGTTCCACCTAGAGCCTGAACAACCTCACTAGCCACAGTCTGAGCTCCAGAAAACTACTCGCCAACAAGGAGAACATCCCAAAGGGTCTGGAAGCAGTCAGTGTCCCTGTACGAAGGATCCAGGCTGCTGGCAGAGAAGCTGCTAGTTAATAAACCATGCAAACACCACCTTGGGTACAACGTCCAAAAAAGCTCCCCAAGAATAAAGGCAGGTCCAAGTGAAATCCTAAAGTCACCTTTTAACACATTACCAAAAATATCAAACTGTTCATACTGTAATAGGTATACGTCTTAAATTTTCCAAAGGGCTTTCACATCAACTCTGTAAGGTAAGCATTAGAAACTGAGGCTCAGAGAAGATAAATGATTTGCCTATGAACATAGTACCTGTAAGCAAAAGATCTGGGATTTGAACCTAGATGTGTCTCGAAGTCCAGGATCCCTCCTGTGATAGTGCAGGTGGTTTCAAATGAGTGGCTAAAATTTTTCTCAGACTTTATTTTCCAGAAAGTCTAATTACTATTCAGGGAATTTCCAAATCCAACTGTTCTGAATGGAACCACTCTTGGTCCAAGTGAAGAAACCATTTCCAACACGAAGAATTCCAACCCTCCTGTAGCTTTACTCACTCAACTGTCTACAGTAGCTACTGGGTTTTTTTTTTTTTTTTTTTTTTTTAGGATTCTTGGCTTCGTAATGTTGCCCAGAAATAGCCCCACAAATTTCAAAATGGTTCTACGGGGACAAGAGACTTTTCAAAGGGGAGGGGACACCAGTTACTGTCCAGTTTTAAGTTCATGCCAGAGGATACCATGGCAGGGACAATAGAAAGAAGCTGGGACTCACCTGTTCTGACCAGAGCAGCCAGCCAGGAGCTTAGTGAGGAGGCAAACCTGTACCTCCTCTTCCTTGCAGGAGCTGGATGAACATGGAAACACCAGGGCATCCTCACAGAGCGTGAGTCAAGGTAGGCCACTGTCAGCAGACCGTGAGAGGTCACCTGCTGCAGCTGGTGGCTCAAAAAGGAGCAAAAAGGAGAACTTTCCACTCCAGACTCAGCCAAAGAAAGGTGGGGGTATGTGACCAGGTTTGGAAAGGCTGTTCCCTGTACCCACTCTGTCTCCAACTCTCTTGCTGCTTTGGAGGTCCAAACAGCCAACAGTGAGCACCTCACTGACACTGATCTTCTGTCTCCAATTCCATCCTGGTCAGTCCAGAGGAGCCACCCTGAACTGATCATTCGGGTAACCAGGCTAGCCCTTCACACCGAATGCTCCTTGAGAAATATGCTGGGAGGGTTTATGGTCAGCATAAAATGACACCCAGAGAATTTGCAACCTTTCCAATTTGGGGTCACTTTGATGCACTCAATTTGCCATAATGTCACCCTACAACAAACACACTACCTATCACTCACTTCCTCTGCTCCATATGTTCTATGGAGAAGCCTTCCCCTGATAACAGAAAAAGAATAACTGAGGTCCATAACCAAGGACAAAAGGCAGAGCTCATACCTCCTATAGGACTCAGGGACCAATGGCCACTGTCTGGCCCTGGGACACCATCCCAGATCCAACAAGAAAGGAGATGGCCAGGCCCCTTCAACTTCTTACTGCCTCTGGGTTGTCTTTCATGGCTCCCTAAACTCAGCTCACAATAATGGGGAATGATATCACTCTCTGAAGAGAATGTATAAGGCCAATCCCCACAGCTGACCAGTGTGGACACCGATTTCTCTGGACAGGGTAACAGGAAACTCAGGGATCAGCATGACAGGTAGGGTGGGGAATGTGAAGGCTAACCAGGATTATAGAGAGACAGAAGGAAACAAGCATTAAAGAATACCTACTGTATGCCTGGAATTTTCATAGTTATTTTCTCACTTAATCTTTACAGTAAGATCCTGTGGTATTATCTCAAATTTACAGAAGAGGAAATAGGCTTGACAAGGTCAAATGACTTCCCGGAGGCTAGTAGGTAGCAAAACTGGTATTTAAACCTTGGTTTTCTGACTTTATACTCAAAGCCTAGAGACTTAATCCTAAACCACTTCCTTCCTAGTGTCTCAGTTTTTCTGTCTACAAAGATGAGGGAAGGGAATAGGGAAAGAAAGTAAAGGATAATAATGTAGAAGTGCCAACAGTATTTTCTAGATATGAAATATCTGACTGTTAGTTTATATAATAATCAAGTTCTGAAAAGGACTCACTTTTTAAAAAAATTTTAAAAGAGTTTGAGTCAAACTGACAACGTATATCGTATATCAGAGAGCAAGATCTCAAATGCTCCCCCAGTGATCCACTTCTTAAGACCAGCTACAGAAAGGTCTTATGTGTGCCAGTGCTCCACCTGCCTGTGGCCGTTATCCTAGCTTTTCCTGCAGGATGAGCTCCTGATGAAGGTCTGAGAGCAGGGTTAGTGGAGAAGAGGGGGTTAAAAGCAAGAGGACTCCACAGACGGAAAGCCTGGTTCTTTGTAATGGAAAACTTGGGAAAGTTAGCTCTGGGCTAGAGAGGCTTCACTGGCCAGCTTCCTGCCACTGCAAGATAGAAGAAGTAGGTAGTGGGCAGATAGATGAGGGGCACAGAGAACTCAGGATCCCGAATGAGATGAGGAGCAGAGCAAGAAGGCTCTCCTATAGTTAGTTCTCCTGCAGCTCTGCCCCTCCTCCTCCCAGCTGGGGCGGCTCTGGCTGAGAGGACAGTACCCTGTCTAGAGCTGAACCAAGCCTTCAAAGCAGCAGCCCTCGAATGGGGGAAATGATGCCAAGCAGCAAAAAGCAGGGTCAGACCTTGGGACCAGGGCCACTTCCTTCTGTTCAGGACTGAGTTGGGAAGAAAGGGCCTTGGGCTATGGTCTAGTCTTATCCTCCCGGCCTGCTACCAAACCTTCAGGGATGGGGCAATATTCTGGGAAACACCTGTTAAGAGAGACCAGGTCTGTTGGGAATGAAGAAAGCAGGTTTCCAGGCAGTTCTCTAGATGAGTCTAGGAGATCCACAGCCACTGTGTCCTTTATTAGCTCTCGCACCAGGACTGGAAGGTGTGAGCTAGGCTCAGCCATTGGCCTGTATAAGCAAGGTAGAGTGAATGGGAAGGAAGGAGGCCAAGAGAAAGAAATCACGAATCAGAGTGAGTCCACACATGCCTGAGGGAAAATTGTAGGCCAACTTTCCACAGAACAATCAAAGGAGGGACTACAGATTGAAGCTTGGGGCCAGAAGACAAGGCCAGGCTTCCTTATTATCTCAGCACAGGGACATCCTCCCTTCCTGATCTCTAAGGGACTGGGATTGCCTACTGAGACCACTTCTAGACCAAAATTTCCCTCAGAACTCCTTGGCAGAAGGGACCAACTGTATCTAACTCCTGTGGCCTGTTCTCAGGAGACTCAAAACCCTTAAATCAAACCTACTACTACTGGTAACTCTCCTCATCATCTGAAGTGACCCATGTAACCTCAGAGTCTGACTGATTATGGTGTTATTTATTCTCTTGATTTCCAGACAGACAACACACACACACACACACACACACACACACACACACACACACACCACACACACACACACACACAATCTTGCTGGGCCAGGGACACTGTCTTAAAGGTAGGGAATGTGCTCATTTCCAGGTGGCGTGCCTCGAAGGTGGTTGTACTAGCACAGATCAGCCTCAGGCTTCTCTCCCTGTCTTGGCAGCTGTCCAGAAATCCAGACCAGAGAGGAAGGGTTAAGTGCCTGGGGGCCGCCCAGACAGGGCTACAGAGCAGGGCAGCCTCCAGCCCATGGCACAGAGGGCTGCTCCAGCACGAGCCTGCCAGCCGCCGCCTTTGTTGATGGACTCTGCCACATGCTCCACTGACACGCGATGTCCCGCCCTGGCGGGGCTGGTGCCAGGCTGCCGGCCAAGCACCAGGCCAAGCGCCTGGCTGCCAGTCTGGAGAGACTCTCTGAGGTACACTCTTCAAAGTCCAGGCCCCAGTTCCCAGACAGAGACAATGAGGAGTGGCTCCCCAGCTGGAAAGTGTCAGGTTACAACCGGTTCCACCACTTTCCCCCACTCAGGCCCATCCCTCTGCCTTGGTTACTCGGTTCCCACTGCACCCAACTGTCCAGTTCCACTGCAGCACCCTGAAAATCTCCCCTTTAGGTCTGTGAGGGACATTCTTCCAATGTGAGCTTCAAGAAGACACAGTCTGTCAAGCAAGGCTGCAAAAAGCCATCCCATTCCTCAGGAGGGAGGGATCATAGCATCTCCCAAAAAACCACTCTTCTGGAGCCTGAGCTGGAAGTGGGCAGATAACCAACTTGGAGCTCAGAGATGAGGGCCCATCCAGTCCTCAGGAATCACAATAGCCAAGGCCAAAACTCTGGGGCCATATCCTTGAGGCCTGGCAGAGACAGAGTTGCTAAGGCAGGTCCTAGCCCCCCAACCCCAGCTGACTCAACCCCCAGCCCCCACACCAAGGCCCCATGCCTACTTGCTGCATATGAAGCCGATGGAACTGGTCTGCAATACACTGAAGCTTTCTGGCAATCTGTATCTCTGCTCGATGTTGCCACAGCCCTTCAGGAGGCTGCTCGCCAAGGGGCAAGCCTGCAGGGAAAATGGCAGGGAGAGGGAGCCGGTAGCCAGCATTGCCTGCAAAGACAGAGGGCCCACATCTCAGCATTCTCCATGACTGTTCCTTCCTCCCATACCCAACACTCCTGGCTGGGACCTGGGGCTGAGGCCTTTATCAGGGCACTCTGCAAAATTTGTACAACCTAACTTGCCTGTTGCCTGAGTATATAAAAATTGATGGAAATGGTCCCAGCCTTCCCTTCAGTTCTGTTCACCAGCAGTGTCATAGCAAAGGTAATACGTGTGGGTGCACTTGTCCTTATTTACCAAACTATGTTTGACCATAATTTATTATTCATGTAGTAGCAGGTTTACACTCTTCTCTGGAAAAGAATAGAGGTAGCTCTCCAGAGTTCCTGAGTTGAGCAAAGCAAGAGACAATAAAAGAGAAAACCAAAAAGTGTTTTCACTTTTTAGTGCAGTAGAGGAAGGCTGATGTCAGGTCTTGAAGCTCTGAGCAGTGGTACAAAAACTTGGGAGAGCAAACTCCTCAGATCCACATAATAGCCAAGTTCCTCTCTAGAGGCTCAGGTGAGACCAAGTGCTGGCAACACAGCTGCCGCTAGGGGCGCCTGTGCACCTCCTCCCTCCTTTTCACTGTCCTGCCCACCTGCCTACCTTATTCATCTTCTCTGACTCTGGCCAGAACTGTTATGCCAGAATTGCCCTACAGGGCAGCTCCCTCTGGGAACAACTGCATCACCTCCTCAATCTCTTTCAGATCCAGTAAGATAGCCTCCAAACCCTTTCTTTCCCTCCATAAGATATTACACTAAAAGAAGAAAACAGTGTCTAACCCTGCCCTCTTGCCAGAGGACAGCATGTTGCTCATAAAACAAACCATTTAAGCCCACAAATGAAGGGGTCTTGTCTGACTGAGCCTTGGAAACAGCCCCTCTGCTGGCATAAAGCCCAGGAAGTCCTAACCTCTTTCTCCAGTTCCCCTTCCAAGCACAGAAAGTCCCAAGTGACAATTGGGGGTCACCTTCAGGAACCTTGCCTCTCAGAAGGGGCTGGGTTTTCCCCTTCAGTGTTAACAGTGAGTCACAGATCCCCCAACCTTCTCTAGGGCAACACTAGCTACTTTACAGAAAGTATATCACTACCAGGACACAAAAGTCTGGGCCACTCAACAGGCCACATGACGTAAAAGCCAAGGCCTAGGTACCCTCGTTCCACCTCAAGGAGACACCATGGACCAAGAATCCCTCCAGAAAGGGAAAAAAGAACAGATATAATGGCAGGGAAATTTGCTCTTCTTGGGGCCCAAGGAGCACAGATAAGGTGCAATGGCGAGCAGAAGGGCAGCAGGTGAGAGTTGAAGAATCAATATCCCCTGCTGCTCAATTTGGGGAAGGAAATAGCAACGAGCAGGTTTGGTGAGGGAAAGTCCCCTCTTTTCCCCCAGTCTCTATGGGAGGAGTCTTGAGGCTAAAAGCACTCACCATAAAAGAGTCGCTGGGGTTCCTCAGTCACCCCACAGGGCAACATGACACCCTGGCTCGGAGAGGCTGGACTGAGGGTCTGGGTGGCTTTGTCTTCCTGGCTGGTGGGTCGAAGCCCAGGGCCACAGCAGTGGGTGAGAGGAAAGAGCTGCAGACGGCTGAGGGGGCAGTCCAACTGGCTCTGGGCAAACAGGTCAGCAGAGGGCAAGCTCCCAGGCTGGGTCCCCAGCTCCCCATCCTCTGGCTGAAACACATCATCCTCCAGCTCCTCCACACACTGAGGTGGCTCCATCTCCCCTGTTAGGGAGTAACAAGGCATCCAAGATGCTGTTCCCACCTAGGCCAACCCTGAAGTGGAAGTCTTCCCCTCTCCTTTCTTCTTCCTTGGTCTCCCTTATGTAGGGAAGTGGGGCAAGGTACCGATTACATATAACCCTGATGATAAAGCACTGCAAAGGGTAACATCCACCCCCAAATGTGGACTGCCTCACTGTCAAAGGACTCTCTACACCTCTTTCCTGGGCCCACCCAGAGCTACCCTCCCCTCAACCTTTTCTGATCCAGCTGGTCACAATCATGACGTTTGACTGCTACTGACTGAGCAATAGCAGAGGTATGATCAGTGGCTACAAGCACACAGGGTACCTGGGGAAATGTCAACAAGACTAGCCTCTGAGTAGCTGTGGGAGGGCAGAAAAGTGCTGTGACTGGCTGTACACAAAGTGCTCACAACTCACTCACACTCTCTCTCTCTCTCTCTCTCCCCCCACTCTCTGTTCCTCCCTCTTTCTCACTGCCCTGGGGAGTAACCACCAAGTCTGAGCTGAGATCCGGGCTCAGCAGTAAAAACAAAAGCCAGCCAGCAATCCTAGAGCAGCCAGGTTCCCTCCAAACGTGCAAAGCCCCGCCCAGCTGCCCATCTATTCTAGTCCCCACCCCCTGGCTTGCTCAACACAACAAACAGGCTCCTTGGTGTGTCCTGGGAGAAAAGAGAGAAAGACCCAAGTTAGGCATTTGTAGCTACCCTCTCAGCAGAATAGAGCTGTCTGCCCACCACAGCTTGGCTTAGAGGGTAGGTCCAGCATTCAGCAAAGTGGCCAGCCGCCCCCAGCTCAGTCTACTCACTGACCTCCAAGACTTCAAATCTTTCCCCATAGCCAGCCTACCATTCCTACCAGTGCTGAACCTGAGATTGGTACGACATGCCTCACAAGAAGGAAGTGAAATTTAGCCCTTTCTCTGTGACCTCACTCACTGCCTATACTACTCAGGTTGTTGATGAGTTTCTTGGTGACAAAGAAGTTCCTCTTGCTCCACCTGATGTCTTTTGGAAGTCTGAGCTTAGAGCCACCAGGCATCTTGATGTCCCAACCTAGTCCCATTCGCACACACTAGGAACCCTTTAGTACCCCTGGGCAGCCAGAAGCAACAACCACCTGAATGGTTAAGGATACAGAGAGACAATGTTTGTCACTGCCAGATTCAATTAGAGATCCCCTGAGAATTTTGTCTCTCAAGTCTCTTGCCTTTGAAGAACAAGCCAAATGGTATATGGGTTGGTAAGGTATTTAAAGAAATCTCAGTTAAATTCAGAAATCCCGGCTTTCCCAAATGCAAGCTGTCTCTGAGGTGCATTCTTCAACAGTCCCTCCATTCTATCTAGTCCTTGTCCTATCTCTGCCCTCTTCCCTGGAGAGTGAGATGCCTACTTGGATGGCAAAACAGGCACCTGGTGTTCTTTGAAAAGTATTTCCCAAAGAGGGGTGGGAGAACTCCAGCTTATCAGCACCAGGAAACAAAGTTTCCTACTGAAAGGACCAAAAGCTGTCCTGCCAGTCACCTGGCAGGGTCTCTCCTCCTGCCCTTCAACCTCCTCTCAGCAAGCTGGCAATCCCAACCTAAGAAGGGGCCCTCCAAAGCCAATCACATGCAGGAGTCATTGTCTTGGTTCTTCCTTTGAAGCCCGTCACCTCCTCCTCCCCCTCCTCCTCCAGCAAAGCCCCAAAGTTCAACCCTTGCCTGGACTGAGCAGTGGGGGAGGTGCAGCCAGAGGGTGTGGCTCTACCAGCCCCGAAGACCCTTCCCACTCTTCACAGTAACTGCAGGTGGGAGCCTCGGGAGGGGTGCAAAGTCAAGTGTAAACTGGGATACAGTAGAGACGCTCTTTTCCCCCATCTCTGAGCTGAAGAAGTGATGTCCAAACTGGTAGGAGCAGGGCCCTCCCTTAGAGCACTGCCAGGGAAGGTTTTTATTTCTAGCAAGGGGAACTAAAGCTCACTGGAGCCATGCGAGTCCCTAAAGGCTCTAACAGGGATGCTGAACTTAGACGACTTCTCTTCCTCCAAGAAGGCAGTAGCCACACACTCTGAACCTTGATAAGGGCGAAAGTCTGGTAACACACACACACACACACACACACACACGCGCACACACACACACACACACGCACGCACGCACGCACGCACGCACACAACACACAGCAGACCTGGGTGACTCCAGGAGAGAGTCTCAGCTTCCGAGTCGTGATGCCAGGGCTCCGCGCCAGGGTCCAGTGTGACGAGCACTCGGGGGCTTCGCGCCCAGACTCAATTGGGACGGAGGGGAAAAGCCCAGCTGTTAAGAAGAGGAGCCTTCAGACTCCGCAGGGAGGCAGAACGCCCCACAACTCCCTGTCCTACCCCAAAGATCCAGAGGCCGTGCCGTTCTTGGGAGCCTAGGTCGGCTCAACAGTGCACCGCAGGTTCCCCTGCCCACCTGGACCCAACTCCTTGGACGCTCAAATGCTACTACCCCCAAGTTGCCTCGTGGAGCAGTGCACCTAGATGTGGGTTCTGCACCCCACTCCCGCAGCCCAGCGCCCCAGTCCTTCATGGTCACCCCACACGCCCGGCAGCCCAACCCTTCCCCGGCCCCCACGCGCAGCGCTACTCCTCTCCCCACTTCCCCGAGGAGGTGCGATCCAACTCCGCCAGGCTCCCGGCTGCCCGGGCGCTCACCGGGCTGCGGCGGGAGGCGGGAGGCGGGAGGCGGGAGGAGAGAGCTGGGGCGGCAGCGAGAGCAGGCGGGCGAGCGCGGGAGGAGGTCACTGCGCACCGCGCGGTATTGTTTCCAAAATACGTCCGCTCGGGGCATCCCGCAAACAGCTGATGAGACCCCGCCTCCTGCGCGTCACGCCGACGGCTGGCCAATAGTAAGTGGAGCCCCAAGTCCCTGGCTGGGCGCCTGCCAGGGACGGTCACGAATCTACGAACCTTCCCTTGGAAACACTGCAAGGGGCCGAGCAAAATTCTGACACCCGCCAGAAACGCCATTGTTGTGCTGTCGCCCTCGCTGATTCGGTTCCTATTGCTGGAGGAAGCGCAGGAGAGTCCCCGAGTCCTCTTTATTAGGAGCGAGTGAGAGGGCGCCCAAATGACTTTTGTCTTCCCTTTTCCGGGAATGGGCTGAATAAATACTGCGCGTCCAGAAAAGAAGAGGAAGAGGAGACGGAGCGTTTTAGATGCAGCTGGCAGCTTCCAGCGGGTGCAGGTGGATTCCTGGGGGGTGGCAAAGCACTCTCCTGCTTACTGAGGGGGTCAGGAGAAAACTCCAGCCCCAGATCTGTAGGAAGCACGAGAACACGTGTGTCTGGTGCTGTTACTGAGTGACAAATAATACCGAACTCATCCAAAGGAACCCTCATGTCCTCTCCTTGACTGGGCGTGGACACTTACAAAATAAGTACCTGGCTGAGAGGAGAGATCAAGAATGCAGGGACTGCTTAGGCAGTTGACACACATCCTGCTTATGGTAGCATCCAGAGATGGTGCTGGTGCTGCCATGAGGGCAATGTGTCCTGCAGATTGCATACTATCAATAAGGGACTCTCTCGGATATTCACGGGCAATATTGAGCACCTACATTGTGCCAGATATTGGGCAAGGTACCAAAAACCTGGTGCCTGCCCTCAAGAAGCTTACAATCTACTTGGATAGGTAGAACTGAAAATAATGGAAAGCATTATGTAATGTGTTAATTTCAGGGATAATGACTTCTGGAAGATGTAGAAAATTCAGAAGGCAAAGACTAGGGAAGGCTTCAGGGAGATGGCTTTTGATTTGGGTCTTAAAGGATGGGGACATTTTTCAATAAAGACAATCAGATAAAACAGCCCCTCCCTAGAGGCAGCAGAATAAAGCATTCAACTGGAGAATCTGTCCTAGCAGACTAGATGCACACTGGGATTTAGGAAGGGTGAGCATGGACACATTCAGGTCAGAGTGCAGAGGTTTCCCCCAGAATACCAGGCAGGGGAATATGTACTTTATTCTGGAGGCAAAGGGGAACCAATAATTTTATAGAAGACGAGTGACTTGACCAAGCCTGAATTTTAGGGAAGATAAATGAAGAGGCCAGAAGTCAGCGAGAGGGAGCCAGTCCCTGCAACAGATTAGGAGACAGATGATGGGGCCTGACTCCAGGGGCAGTGAGGACTGGCAGTCCTCTAACTACCAAGCTCCTCCCCCTGTGTTATAAACACAGATATATTTAAGTGGAGTTGGGACCCTTAGCCCAAAGGAGGCTGAAGTCACCTTGTACCTCTACCTTCCCATTCTTTTCCCTAGTTCCCTCAAAGGGCACATAAAAGAGAGTGAACCAGGCATTTTGAGGGCTGTAGCTGCTAGAATAAAAAAAACACTGTCCCCAAAGGATGGAGAAGAGTGAAAAGGGAAAGAAGGGTGAGTCAAGGTTGGCCAGTAGCCCAGTCCCCCCAGGAGTTGATGGGTATCTAAAAAAAAGGTGCTGGAGCCAAAAGGAGGTACATTATTTTACTGGGAGGCTTGGCCAAGAGGAGTGTCAAAGCCAGTCAAGATGACTGAGCACTCATGCCACATGTGGGGAGATGAAGAGACTAAGCCCAGCCTCTGTGCAGGGTTCTGGGAGCCCTCATAATGTTCACCATGCCCAAATCTCCTGCTCCTCCTTTCTTCCATCCTTTTTATTGGCTTTTTTCCTGGGCTAGTGTCTCAGGCTGGCTAAATATGACCATTGGAATTACTTTGGGCCAAGAGTGGAACTGAAGGACAAAGAAACTCTGATTCTGTCCTCTGTCCACCCCCAGATCCCTGGGGTAGGACAGGAGTCACTCCAATTCTCCTGACCCACTGGAGCTGCGATAGCTCTGACTGCTTCATCACAGCCCTGTAAGGCGAAATTCAGTCCACAGGACAAGGAAGATGGTAGAGCAGGGTATTTACCTGGGATTCATATATTCACCAGACTCACCAGGGTCTTCTCAGCGTTAGAGTCAGAGTCATATGAACCCCTGAAACTGGGTAATAGTGTTTGTGAGTTCACAGGAACATTTTTGGAGGAGTTCCTCCATAGCCTACAAGTTTCTGTGATCCTATAAAAGGTTAAAAATCACCATTGTAGGGTAATGGGGCCAAGGAGCAGAGGAGATCATCTTAATGGATCTGGGCAGTTTACAAGATGGAGGGAGGGTCACCCGTTCTAGTGACGTTTCTTCTAAGACCTCCCTCCCAGGCTTTCCCAGGCTGCTCCTCAGCCTGGTTCTAAAGGACACCTGGTGGTTTGGCCTCCTGTGCTCTCAGCCTCTAAGGTCAAACAGCAGGGGCCCAGACTTCTGAGCCAGAGGGCCCAGAAAAGACTGTCAGGGATAAAGGGGTCAGGGAGGTCAGGAGCCTCACTCCCCACCTCTCATCATTGTCAAAGCAGACCCCTCCCTCTGTGCCCTTTCTCCCCTTCCAGCACAGGGCAGACTTAGCAGTGTCAGGACATGCAGAGCTCAAGAGCTGGGCTCTGAGCCCCCTGTCCAATAGCAGCACCCTAGTAACAGAAGAACTCTGGGCTTTTGACTGGGCTTAGAGCAAACGCACCTTACAGCGGCAGAAGCCTTTATGTTGGAGAATTTCCTTTCTCTCTCTTGCCACCCCTTTCTCCAAATTGTTTTCTCCTCTGGTGACTGATGCTGGCTCTAGAAGGAGGGTATCTAGAGAAAGGCTAAGTTGCTCTGAATGGCATTGGCAGGCAAGCCTGAAAGAAAGGCAGTCCTTCCACCACAATCTGGGAGGAACACAAAGAGTTAAGGGGAGCGCTTTCAACAGAAGAGAAAACCCAGCTCCCTGTAGACAGCGGGCAGGAGCCCTCTCCATTGTTTTACCTGGCTATAGGATTTCTCTCTGAGACAAGGAATGGGCTCTAAAACTCTGGTAACTGGATCACTGGGAAGGGAGGTTTTTATAAAACCAGCTGACAGCTGAATAATAGGAATTACCAGGCAGGCTGCCCTGGGGTTACTGAGGTTTGTAACTCAACCCCCAGGGAGGGGTTAGATTGAAAACTGATTTATGGGTAAGGTGGGGGTCTTGGAGGGGGAGCCCACAGTGCTTAACCGCCTTGCCTCTTAACTGCCTCCAGGGGAGATCCTGAATATAAGAAAGACCAGGAACCTGGAATGCTTAGTGTTGTCTTTCCCTTGCTGGACTTGTTCTAATAGTGAATTTCTCTCACTGTGCATCGTGCATGGGTCCATCTTTTTCTGAGTTGCAAGTGTGTGTGTGTGTGTGTGTGTGTGTGTGTGTGTGTGTGTGTGTGAAAAAGAGAGAGAGAGAGAGAGAGAGAGAGAGAGAGAGAAAGAGAGAGAGAGAGAGAGAGAGAGAGAGAGAATGAATGAATGAATGGCAGAACAGATTGGCTTCTGCTAATTGGGTAAACAAGTGGAGAGACTTGATTTCCTAGTCAATGACCTCACTACTTGTCAGTCATCGGCTCCGTGGGACTCAAATAGAAAAAGCAGATACTAAAGGGAAATGTTTGGGAATTCAGAATCCTAGAGCTACGAAGAAATGCAGAATCTGAGGCTCCCATGCTAAAGCTCAGTGGAACCTAAAAGATAAGGTGAAGTCCAGGGTCCCATGAATTATGACATTCAGCACATATTCAGTTTTGCTTTGGCAACCACTCAATAAACAGTTCTTGAATAAGTGAACGGATGAATATACATTTCCACATTTGAAAAATATGAATAGTTTGGTATTGGAAATGAAGAAAAAACCTTCAGTGGAAGTTTTTCCAAGAATGTTCTGTCTACACTGTTATTTGTCACTTAACATGGCTGGCCTTACCTGAGTTTCTCCTCACCTGCAAAGCCTCCCTTAGAAGGCAAAAGTGATGCCATCGATGCTTTGGTACCTTGGCACATGATAGAACTTAGTCTGTGAGACAAATTTACAAAAAAAATTACAAGCACAGCCCTCAGAACAGTGTCCTTAGCTCCCTTCTCCCCAATCTCCTGCCCAGGCCAGGGCTCAGCATGCCCAATCCATGAGAAAAAAAAAAAAAGTTAGCTTTATACTACTGAGGGATGAAAAAAATCCAATCAAAATATTCTTCCTTTAAATCATCAATACGTCAGTACATAACTTTCCTTGGGATAGTCAAGGAACTCAGAGATTTCCAATTGAAGCCAGAGAAAGATAGATGAAAGTGCTTTCAAGGAAATCTGCAACCCTTGGAAGAGCTGGGGACTTGTCCCTTATGGGATTAGAGTCTCCCAGGTTTTGAATCTGGTGTTCAAAAGGATCTGGGTCAAGAAGATGAGTTGGATCAGCTGTTTCCCAAACAATTCCTCAGCCCTACTGTCCTGGAGTGGAAAAAGGTCCCCATGTGGCATTGAGGGAGGGGCTCAAACTAAGCACCTGCCATGTGCTTATCTCCTAGCCAAGGGCTGAAGGTGCAAAGACAGTCTGCGGGGGGCGCGGGGAGATCTTTGAGCATATCTGCACCCTTTCTTTTCAGACATAAACCTTCATATGCACACCTACATGCAAACTTAGGGACAAGAAGAGGGTATGGCAGGGAGAGCTACAACTGGATGAGCTAAGAGTAAACAGCCTTCCCAGGGAGGCTGGGCCTCCCCTGAGGTGGTCTTGCCTTTCTTTGCCCAGAGGCATCCTGGAAATGTTTGATGCCCCACTTCTTCTCTGTTCCCAAAGCCTACCCATCATCAGGTCAAGTAGAAAGAACTCTAGACCAGATGTCAGGAGATCTGAGTTCAGTTTCCAGATCTGCCATCAACAGGTGACCTTCCAACACTCACATTTATGTTCTTACCTCTACAGATTCAGAGGTGGCATAACTTGGGAAAAACCATCTGGCTCAGCTGTGGGTTAGGATTTTGGGACACTGGTCTCTTATCCCAATTCTGCCTGAGGATGTTGGGCTATAATGCAAACAACTCCCACTTGCTGAGCACCTACCTAATACCAGACCTGTGACAAAAGGTGTCTCATCTAATTCTAAACAACCTCAAGAGAAAGCTATGACCATCATTGCCATATTACACACAAGAAAACTAAGGTCACATCTCTAAAGACAGGCAAACAGCAACAGAACTATGATTTGAGGCCACATCTGTCTGGCCTGTAGTTTGTGTTCACACCCTCTACATCTACTGCCTTAAAGGCACACCCAGTCCCTCCCCACAGACAGAATTCACTCCCCTTCCCCCATCAATAACACAATGTCCCCTGTGCCCCCAGAACAGGAAGGCCAAGCCTGAGGCAGCCTAGCGAGGTAAATTCCAGCCTCTCTCAGTTACAAACACTCCCACAGCCACCACCACCTGCGGCAGAAGCGATTGCATCACCCGCAGGAAGCGGTCCAGTAGCCCAGCATCGGCTCTGGGGCACATTTTCAGTTCCTACTTCTATCCTTGCCTATGATGAGCACACTGCTTTATCTCCTGGCCCTGCCCTGGCACTGTGGGTTTAGGCTACCGTGCATGACTGGACAAGGGACTGTGGTCTGGCAATTGGATAGGATTTGTATAGGACCAACAGGGGTCCCTCATTCCTTTTCAGAACAGTGCCAAATGGGGGAGGGAAGGTCGGACTGAAGGGGCTTTCCCAGCCAAGAACCAATCAGAGATCCTGTGGGCTCAGAGAAAAAAAGACTTTTGGATGCTGGAGACAAGTCCCAAGCAGCCACCATTACCTCACATCTGCCTTTCAAAGATGAGTACCCACATGTCCAGGTTTTGTCAAGCTGTCAGGTGGGCCAGGGAGAGGGAGCTGCTGAAGAGTCTAGCAATACATCCAGGATGTTTCTGGCCCGCTGTCTAGAGCCCATTAGATTGGCAAACACATTATACTGGGCTTTGCTGTCCTCCCTACATCATCATGGAATCTTCTGGAACTGAGGATCCTCTTCTGCTCACCTGGGACTTCATTTTTCTCTGCCAACTTCCTTCTCCCTCTCCCCAATGCTACACTCTTTCTTTCCATTTTTAATTTCTCTTCCTACCCTGGTTTCTTCCTGCATTTGCCTCCTCTCTCTGGCCTCACCTTGGCCCACAGCAACAATGGTCAGCCTTTCATGGGCTCATAAAATGCTCTGTTTTAGTTAAAGTCATCCTATATGGAGTTATCATCTCCATTTGAAAATGGTTCATTCAAGTCTGAGTGACATTTTAAATGGCTCTGCAAATGAGGCTATCACTGTCTTTTCACCCAGAGAGGGAGCTACGCTAAACCAGTGGCCGCTGTATGGATCTCTCCCACCTCTCAGATGCTCTTTGCACCACTAAGATGACTTACTCCTTGGCAGGGGTTAGGGCACCTGAATCAATGATTTGAATAAGTATAAAGTTGTTCTTTTAGGACCAGCCAAGGCTTAACTTACCAATACTGGTTTACTTAGTTTAAAAAAATGTCAAAATGCAATGTGAAACTGGGTAATGATAAGGCCATTTCTGGCTCTCTCTTAAGGCCTCAGGGTCATCAAACCTGTTCTAGATGTAATAAACCTCTAAGAAATGCAGGGGAACCCAAGGGACTCTGAGCTCTTCCTCAAGATCAGACGAGGTTATGGAGCCTATTCCAGGTTTCATGGCCTCCTAAGCATCCTAAGAGGCTATATGAACTCATGATTGAGAGACCAAATATGGGGATCAATCCTGGATTTTACAACTGGGGAAAGATATCAAAAATTACTAGATCCCTCAGAGTGGAATCATTTTTTCAATCCTGACCCCTCTCACAATGAGGGTATAAAATTTACAAAACTGACCTCTCTCTGTATAATCCCCAGATAGAAATTCTTATTGACCTCAGGGAGAAACTACTTCCCCAGCTTACATCAGCTCTGAGACAGGTCACAGACTGTGACCCTTGCTGTATTTTCAAACTAGGTAAATGCTCAGAGGGCAGGAGAAAAAAAAGAATGTTGGTGTGTCTTTGGATTTAGAATGCAGTTCTTTGGAAAGCATTCCTAGAGTTTACTAGTTTCCTTGTCTGCAGGAAGGAAATTTTGCTTAAATATTTATTGCTCAAATATATCCTGTAGGCAGATAGCTTCCGTATTCCATTTCTTTGGTACTTAAAACAAAGTTTGTATCACTGTCTATGAAATGTGATTTTAAGAAATAATTTAGTCTCATGTTTTGGGAGCCTTGTTTCATTTGATCCCTTTCGGTTCTTTGGCGATGGAGGTCTTTTCCTATTTCTACACATTCCCAATAAGTTTAACTGAAATTATTACTTCTTCTCTGAAAACAAACTATTTCCTTTACATTAAGTTTTTACAATGATTTATTATAGCACATAACATGTACTAGGTGCTCCAAACCATATTAGGAGTGTTAAGAAAGTCATGAAAGTTAAGAAAGGTATAAGACATATCACCTACTTGCCTTTCCATTGCATGCCTTTATAGTCCTTATTGCAATATAATTGACAAATAATTCACCTACCATAAAATTTACCCATTTAAAGTATACAACCTAATGGTTTTAAAAATATTTCCAGAGTTTTGTAATCATCATCACAATTTTAGAACCCTTTCATCACCCCAAAGAGCAATCCCATATCTACTAGCAGTCATTCTTTATTTCCTCCAACCCCTCCCCAGCCCAAGTAACCACTAATTTACTTTCTGTCTCTATACATTTGCCTATTTTGGACATTTCATATAAATAGAATCATATACTATGTTCTTTTGTAACTGACTTCTTTCATTTAATGTTTTCAAGATTCATCCATGTGGTAGCATGTATTAATACTTCATTCTTTTTTTATGGCTGAATAGTATGCCATTATATGGATATGTCACATTTTGTTTATCTGTTCATCAGTTGATAGACATTTGTGTTATTTCCACCTCTTCACTACTGTGAATTGTGCTCCTATGAACATTCGTTTACAAGTTTCTGTTTGAACATGTTTTCCACTTTTTTCAGTTTATACCTAGAAGTAAAATTGCTGGGTCAAATGGTAACTCTGTGTTTAATCTTCTAAGAATTGCAGGCTTGATTTGCTTTTACCTAATGACAAATGCTGTTAAGAATCTTTTCATGGGCTTATTGGCCATTTGTATTTCTTCTTTGGAGAAATGTCTATTCAAATCCTTTGCCCACTTTAAAATTGGATTGATTATATGTCTTTTATTTTTAAGTTTTAAAAATTCTTTGTGTATTTTGGATACAAGTCCTTTAACATATACATGATTTGCAAATATTTTCTTCTATTATTTGTCTTTTTTTGTTGTCTTGATGTCATTTGTAATGCAAAAGTTTTTTATTTCAATGTAGTTTATTTTGTCTATTCTTTCTTATGTCATTATGCTTTTGGTGTCTTATCTAAAAAATCATTATCTAACCCAAGGTCACAAAGATTTATTCATATGTTTTCTTCTAAGAGTTTTATAGATTTAGCTCTTGCATTTAGGCATATGCTCTATTTTTGGCTATTTTTGTGTATGATATAAAGAAGGGGTTCAAGGTCATTATTTTATGTGTGGACATTAGTCGTCCCAGCACCATTTGTTGAAGAGTTTCCCCACTGAATGGTCTTGGTAACCTTGTTAAAAATCAATTGACTGTATATTTGAGGGTTTATTTCTAGACTCTCAATCCTATTCATTTCATCTATGTCTGTCCTTTATGCCAGTACCACACTGTCTTGATTACTGTAGCTGGATAGTAACTTTTGAAATTGGGAAGTGTGGATTCTCCAACTTTGTTTTTGTTTTTCAAGATTATTTGGATATTCTTGGTCCCTTGCATTTCCATGTGAATTTTAGGATTTGCTTTCACTTTCTGCAACAAAGCCAGCGACATTTCAATTGGGATTGCATTGATTCTATAAATCAATTAAAGAGTATTGTCATCTTAACAAGATTAATTCTTTCAATTCATAAACATGGGGTATCTTTTTTTGTGTATTTAGATCTTCTTTCAACAATGTCTTATAGTTTTCAGTGTATACATCTTGCATGTCTTTTAAAAATGTATTCTTAAGTATTTTATTCTTTTTAATGCTACCGTAAATATAATTATTTCCTTTATCTTTAGATTGTTCATTGTTAGTACATAGAAATATAATTAATTTTTATATATTTATCTATTTTTTTACAATCTTGGTAATTCATTTATTAGTCTAATAGGCTTTTTCTTTCTTTGAGGATTCCTGAGGCTTTTCTACATACAAGATCAAGTCATCTCTACATGGAGATAGTCTTAATTCTTCCTTTCCAATCTGCACGTCTTTTATTTCTTTTTCTTGCCTAACTGCCCTGGCTAGAGCCTCCAGTGCAATGTTGTACAGAAGAAACAAGAGTGAACATCCTTGTCTTGTTCCTGGTCTTGGGGAGAAAGCTTTCCGTCCTTCACTATTAAGCATGATGTTAACTGTGGGGTTTTTGTAAGCACCCTTTATCAGGATGAGAAAGTCCCTTTCTATTCCTAGTTTATTGAGTGTTTTTATCATGAAAACATGTTGGACCTTATCAAATGCCTATTAAATTGATCATGTATTATATTTATTGACTTTATGTGTCAAACCAACCTCGCAATCTTGGGACAATTCCATTTTACATATAATCCTTTTTATGTGTTGCTGATATCTTTTGCTAATCTGTTGTTGTCTTATAGTCTTTTGAGGAGGTACAATTTACACAGAAGAAGGAATAGAGGACATTTAATACAAATATATAACCAAATACTACTATAAGGTACAATCAGTGCTATTCTATTAAATACAGGCATACCTTGTTTTATTGCACTTTGCTTTATTGCACTTTACAGATGTTGTGTTTTTTACAAGTTGAAGGCAAGACCTCCACCAGCAAAAAGATTACAACTCACTTTATCATGGTGGTCTGAAATCAAACCCGCAATATCTCCAAGTATGCCTGTAAATATTTATTAGTCATCAACTATGCGCCACGTACTGTGGTTTGGGGAGATAAAAGCTATGGGGAGCCAGCATCCCCAAAGTCAACAAGATCTTCCCACCTCTTTTCCACTCCAGTCGTGCCCAGGGGTCATTGAAAAAGGGGCCAGGACTCCTTGGGATATCAGTTAGGTGGTCAGAGATAATGCTGTGACTCAGTTGAGAAGATAAAATAACAGGATAAGAACAAGGCTTTACAGTCAGACAAATGGGAATTAAAACTCCAGTATTGGCACCTACTAATGATTTGGGAGTAGTAAATTAACCTCTCTGAACTTAGTTACACCACCTGTCAGATGGAGATAATTATAGCATCCTCCTCATGTGGTTGTTAGGGAGTAGAAATTGTAATAAACTAAGCAAAGCACCTAGTAGAATGCTTTGGTACATAGGAGATGCTCAACAATTCATAGTTATAACTATGCATTCAGCACTGTGTGACAACCATAGGATAGGAAAAGAAAGTCCAGAAGAAGAATGGAAAAATCATTGGCCCTATTTTCAGAAGGCACATATTCTAGTTGGGTAGTGAAATTAAGCACATACAAAATAAATGCAGCATTATAAAAATAGCATATAATTTACCTAAAAGATCATATTATACCGACTATTACTACGATAGGAATAAATGAGATTATAATATGTAAAATCCTTGACACCAAAGCGTTGACATATTATAATAAGTACTTGATAAATGGTAGTAGTAATTAGTAACTAATCTTAAGAGTTCCTTTAGAACAGTGGTTTTCAAAGTGTAGTGACTGGTCCAGCTATAACAAGCAGCATTACCTGGAACTTGTTAGAAATGCAAATTCTTGCTCTACTTGCCAAACCTACTGACTCAGAAACTCAGAGGGTAGGGCCCAGCAATCTGTGTTTTAATAAGCCCACCAGGTGATTTGGATGTAGTTATTCTAAACATTGGCTGCTCATTAGAATTACCTGGGAGCTTTAAAAAATCCTGATGCCATGCTCCTCCCAACACCAATTAGAGTCTCTAGGGGTGGGATCCAGGCCTTGAAATTTTTGAAACCTCCCCAGGTTATTTAAATGTACATCTGGGGTTTAGGACTATACCTCTAGGGAGAGCTTTGCATTAACAAAAGGAAGAAGATTCAAATTTTAAAATTAGTAAATTGACCATGCAAGTTAATTGAAAATGCAAGTTATGGAAGAGGCCCTAAAAGAACCCCCTTTCCCATCTTATATCCCCTTCTCCCAAACCTGCCCTACAGGAAGAAAGACACAGGTGAAAACAGCCTCTTCCCTAACCTAAGGTTGAGATGCGGGTCATGGGACAATGCATCCTGCTTCTTCCCCTTGGGTGGACTGCCATCCCAGGAACAGACACTGAAAGTTTGAGCCTAATGTTAATTTTTAATCACTCAGTGTTAAATTCCCTCTGGAAGATGAGGTATCTGCCTTGAACACAAGAGGGTCTCGTGTCATCCAAATACTTCACTTATTCATAAAACAAGGAAGATCCTTTATCAGTTGTGCACTGATCCAGACTGACCCAAGATGTAGCCTGTCCACTGCATAAACAGCGGCCACACCCTCACCCACCTGGCATATCTTTGGTGTCTTCAAAGTCCACGATGATTTCTAAAGCAGAAAGAGAAGTTGATGTGGAGCCTAGCAGAGTATGGTAGTAAAATGGAAGCAGGATAACCTAGCGTTCATGTGCCATCCTGTATAAGTGGTTGTGTAAAATGAGGCCTCTGGGAACAGTAGATTTTGGCCCCAGCCTTGCTCGCAATTAGGGAGACTAGTCATCAGGCTCCTTGGCTGTACTAGCCAGTAAAGCAGACGCTTCCTCTGCTACAGGCTATTTTAGGGAAGTAGCCAGTAGTGAAAGAAGGGTTGGGCTTGGAATCCTCAGACACAGAAATCCTGCTGTGCCCCTTATAAATTACTTAACTTCCTTGAGTCCCAGTTTCTTCGACTGCTTATAAACAACAAGGATTAAACAAGATGACAAAATGTGCAAGTCCTGAGCGTGGTGCTGACCACACAGATGCCCGGAAATGTCAGTTTCCCTTCCCTTTCCCAGAAAAGGGAAGGCGTAGCAGGGGTATGATCAGTCAGCTGTCCAAGCCTCCTCTGTGACCCCTAGAACCATCAGTGTCCCTGCTACTCAGTGTATATGTCTTTCAGAGCTATTGCTAATTAAGAACAGTGTAAGATTTATATATTAAATATTTCTTTAATAACCTTCCTGCCAGAGCTGCAGCAAACTTGTGACTTAATCCATTTTGTGTTACAATCTACATTCCCATTACCTAAGTCAAAAACTCAAAACGAAAAGCAGAACACAAAATTTATTTTAATTCTAAAATTATTACTGTAAAAAATAATATGACAATCTTGTGACCCTGTTTCCTCACAGGAGAGACAGTGCCTCACAGGCCGTACCCATTCCCATAAAAGCTTGGAGCTTTCTTCCAGGCTTTCATTTTTGAGTTTGGATTTACATTTCTCCATTCTCTTACAGAGTCTTGGGCTAAATTTCTAAAAGAAAGAAGAAAAGGAAGTAGAGGGAAAATGGGCTGTTTTCTTTAATAAGGAAATGGTCCTATTCTTTAAATGCTCCCAGCCCTCTGGAATGCCCACATGAACCCCTCATTCCCAGCCTGGGAATCTGAACAAAAATAATACCAGTCCTCCTGGGACAGCCACAAATGGTGTGTTTATTTGCATACATTTGCATACACTTAGAAGCAAACATGAATAATGAACTAATTAGAGTGCCCAGTGATGATTACAATCGACCCCAATATTACAAGCTGGCCTGTGGGAAGTGGGTGGCATGACCACAGGGCAGGGCAGGACTGTGCTGCAGCCTAGAAGCAGCCAAGGAGCAGCTACTGTTCTACGGCCTCCCAGAAGTGAGGGCCAGAAACCCAATGACACAGAGACCTAGTGTTCTTCCTTGATCTCTCTGCCCTCTCAACTTCCCCCTTTTCCCTCTCCAGATCAAGATCCAACTTCCCTCCCTTCTCTCTCCAGATTCAGGGCAGGCCATGGCTCAGTGACTCCCTCCTGAAAGCACTGATTTAAGGCAGGCCTGCACCTCATAGTATCTTCAGGCTGCAGAGAGTTCCTTAGTCTGGGAAGAGGCTGGGGCAGGGAGAGGGTTGCCAGGCACATACCCCTTTGGTAGTGCCTACCTCTCAAGAGAATCTGCATAGTAACTACAGTGGAGCAGACATATAGGAACATGCCAGTAGCATAGAGCCTTGTAAGGAAATCTCTAGGAAGGCCGGCAGAGCAGACCTTGGAGTGTGGTAAAATTTGGCCCTGATCCATTACACCTGCCTTTAAAGTACATCATTAAAGTTTCTTATTGTTTTCTTCCATCTCTGTGGAGCCCTTTGTTCTCTGGTCATTGCTGACCAGCCTGGATCCTGGACAAAGCCAGACAGATTGTTCTAAAGTCTGGATTTTGACTGGCTCTCTGCATCTAATGAGCTGTCACTCAGAACTCTGCCCCAGAAGTCAGACAGTGCCTGAAGGAAGTGGAAGGGGACAGCAAGTTTGGCAGGGACCACAGCTGGACCTGAGCCTTCCCAGGTTAGAGGGAAGTTTGGACTGCCCTGACCTCTAGCCCCAAATTTCACTCTCAAGGAGTTCTGTGCCCTGAAATCTTTAGCCACCCGGTCCTCCGTCCTCCGAAGGCAGAACCCAACCGTGGGCAAGGTGTCTAGATCCTGCATGACCCTCAGACCAGAGCCACTGACACAGTCTTCTACAGTTACCTTCTTTCCTCACAGAATCATCCACACTTGGGCAAAGATGGCAGCTGCCAATACAAAGTGGTGTGAGAAGGATCTCCGAGCCGCAGGGTTCCCACAGCCTGCCCTGAAGCGTGGGCGTTCCATAACTGGAATCCCTCTTTTGGAGTATCCAGAAGGCCCCTGTTAAGATGTAGCTGTTACTAGAAGAAAGCCTTGGAGAAAGAGGTTGTGGCCTCCCTTACAGAAGGTGTTCTAGCTTCTCTGGGGTAACATTCAGCCAAAACCTCTTCCCAACAGGTTTTTCTCTGCTTATGGTTTAACAAGGACAGGAAAACAGACC
Source organism: Macroglossus sobrinus (assembly GCA_004027375.1). Lineage (NCBI taxonomy): Eukaryota > Metazoa > Chordata > Mammalia > Chiroptera > Pteropodidae > Macroglossus > Macroglossus sobrinus. Next base: position 1,375,267 of record PVKZ01000061.1, on the reverse strand, counting down.
CACAAAACGTGTTACTTCAAAAGTGGATTGCCTCTAACTATCCATACAGTATATCCACTTCCTGGCTCAAGCCAACATTTAACGAGTACTGTAGTGAACGCCTAGCAAAGTGTTACTCAAACCTTAATGAATCACCTGGAGATCTTATTACAAGGCAAACCACAAAGATGTAAAAGACAAGGTCCCCGCCTTCACTTTGCTTAAAATCCAGACAACATAGCATAACAGAGGTGAGAAGTGCCCTAATAGAGGCACGGAAGAGAGCACAGCAGAAAGTGGATTTTATTAATTTCAATGAAAAAGTGCAAGATTTTGGTGGATTTCAAATCTCAAGCCACTTGACAGATTTAATGTATAAAGGCATTTGGCATGAGAGAGAGCTGGAGCAGGGGTGTGTAGGGTGGTGACACAAAAACTCAGAGCAGTGTGGATAAAACCAACATCTGTATGATACAGGTAAATATGCTATTGGGGTTCTCACTTTTCCTCTCTTCATTCTGATGGAAATTGCTGGAAGAAAAGAGACCACCATCTTGGCCTGGCTAGTGTGAATGTTTTCTCATAGGCAAAGAAAACCCACGATTGGCTGTGGGGAACCTCCAAGAAATGAACTAGAAGAAGTGAGCTAGGAGGTTCATGAGGACCCACATGTAGACCTTCCTTGTAAAGAGAGATGCAAGTAGAGAGGACCAAGCAGCCAGTGAGAGTATAACTCACTGTGGGTTAGTTTCATATTCCTGTCATTTCTAAGCAGGGAGCTCTGCATGCTTCTTTCGAATCAGGCCTGCTTTGAGGACGTGCAGATTTTGGTACAACCTTAAATCTAACACCTGCTCTGGTACAGGGATAAAACTGAACACCATCAGGCTCATCAGGCTCGTTACTCAGTATCTGTGCAGAGAAGGAACCATCACAGAATCATGAAATTTTAGACCTGGAAGTTCCTTCTTCAGGCCCAACACCTTCTCTTTAAAGGAAGGAAACACTAAACTCAAACCCAGGCCAAGTGCTCTCTGGAACAGCCCATGGTGGTGCCTTCCTTTCCCTGGAGCCGAAATCCCCAACAAAGATAGATGGCTCTATAGTCCCCAGAGAATCCTTCCTGTGCCCCTCAGCAAGGCACAAGGAATGCAGAGAAGAGAGGCATATCCCCTGCCTGGGGTGGAGGGTCGGGGTAAGGAGAGCTGGTTTATCAGCTTTCAGACCATCATCAGAGACCAGAGACTGTGATTCAGTCCTAGGAAGCAGAACAAGAAGGAGGGCCTCCTACTTGGCTGCTGAGAATGGTGGAAGTCAACTTGGTTTGTAAAACCCAGTGTGATGGAGGGCCAGTGGGAATAGGGCCCACTGGGTACCTTAGAATTAGAAAGGTCATGGGTCCAGGCTAGCCTAGGATAGTCCCAACATATAATATATAACCGTTATCCAAAAATAATTATTAAAAGTACCCCCTTTCACTTTCCATCACTAATATTGTTTTACACAATAATTTCTATGGTCACCCTGGTGTAGCTGCCAATCTCTGACTACAAAGGCTGAGGGGTGGGGTGGCTGAGCCCCTGCCTGGCCCCATGGGTCCTTCCTTCTCTGCTGCTGCTCCACTTTGATGATTCTGGATATACCCTCATGATCCAGCACAGGAAGAAGTAGGGATCTGGGCTCAGGACTCAGAGGGTAGCCAGGAGGCTAAGCCTGGCCTGAGGCAGCTCTGGAAGGGTAGTGAGGGGACCAGAAAGCACTCTATGCTTTCTGGTGATGCAAGATGAGAAATGGCCCTTAACTGCACCAAGTCCCAGTCAGGTCTGTCCTAAAGCTCACTCAAAGCGCCTCACCAGAGAGGAGCAGGGATTGGGACAGGATACACACTTCCTGGATATCTGCACTGTGATGTTAGACCTTACCCTCCTGGAAAGGGAGAGGAAATACCAGGGAGACAACAGAGACTATATAGTGTCCAGGAAGCCAGGACACTATGCCAAGGCAAAGTAACTACTTAATGATAATTAAAACTACAATCACACTATTCATTGATTACTTATATCAGATTGCCTTCCGATACCCAGGGACTGATTCTAGCACAGTTTAGCTATAAGCCTCTAGCACAGTTTAGTCCCACTCCAAGAAATTACATGCCAGATTTGCCTTCCCATGCAGCCCCATCTAGGCCTTTGCCTCTGAAGGAGCGACATTTTACTCCTTCTATAGCTGCTGATTGGAGACCCAACTCAACTCTCTCCTTCCTTTCTTCACCACCAAATTCTGATCTGCTACCCACAGCCAAACCTAATCCCTACTGATAGAAGTATGTTAAGAATTATTGTTCACACTCCACTTCCAAAAATAATCTGAGACAACTTATAGTGAATGACAAAGAAATGATAGAATCATGCATACAAGGAAAAATAAATAAGAGTTTTTCCAGAAAATATGTGTTAAGGGTAATTATTGCAACTGTAAGTAACATTTCACATCTAACTTCCTGGCAGCCAAGTCAAATAAGGGATACCTGGTACTTAACATACCTCTCATTATCAGAGTGGGTGGTCAAGAGAACAAGGGCCACCACTGGCACGTTACAAAGCAAACTCTGTTCTCAATCGCACTATCTCACAGCAACAAAGTAAATGAGAAACCTGCCTTGGATGGTGTGCTGCCTATTCCCCACTTGCCCCAAATGGTTCACTTTCCACCCTTTTCTCAACAGTGTCCAAGAAGGACTGTATCAACCAGTTTTCTAGCCCGGTGACTTCAAGTTGTTTTGGCCACTGCGAGGCCCTGTTGGGAGGTCAGAAGATGGAAAGAGAGTGTCTATTCTTCTATGGCACCATGCTTGTCATTGGCTGAGTTCCTCTACCTTCAGCCACATCTCTCACAAAGCTCTCCTACTGCTATCGTGCTCAGTGTGTTCCAGGAACAATTACCAACCTCTTGCCCATTAGAAACAGGGGTAACAGCTTCCCACTATTGCTAATCTCTAAGTACTTCACCATCCTTTATTGGTCCCCTTTAACTCTGTCTCTACCTTCATTAAATCTCATGTACAGTGTGTCATTGGTCTTCAGCTAAGACTCTGACTGATAGAGTTAATGTCTCTGTTAGGAATTAATTTGGCTTCAAGTAACAGAAAGCCTGAGAAACAGTGGCTTAAACAAATAGGGTATTTTGTCTCACATAATGAGAAATCTGGGAGTAGCAGTTCCAGGTCGATATGATAGCTCCATGATGCTGTTATAAAGCCAGGCTCTTTCTACCTTTCCACTATGCATTCTCTTAGTATATTGGCTTTTATCTTTTTGCTTTCACCTCATGGTCATAAGATGCTTCCCAGCTCCAGACACCACATCTATCTCCAAGGTAGAAAGAAAGGCAAACATGTTGTGCTGACTGTGTCTCTTCCACTCCTATCCTCCCCAGATTTCTGTTTGGGTCATAACTAGATTATATGACCACTCGTAGATATAGGGAAAGGCTGAGAAACTGGGAAACAGAATTGTCATGACTGGGTTGGGAAAATCATGATCCATGATTTTCAACAAATCATCATATTAGCAGTGGGAACTGGTGTTGGGTAGCTCATGAATACTGACAGCTAGCTGCAGCGTTCTCTAAGGCTGAAAATGCAGCCTGGGCCCTCCAATAAGATTGAGAACACAAAACTAAAACAAATAGGAAGAGTAATATCTGGAACCAGTTAAAGGTAAACGTGAAGTGGGAGGTAGTTACAGACCTACTATCCCTAAAATTATCTGGTATCCAACTCCCTCCTTTGGTGAGAGTGATGGAGAGAAAACCTAGACATAGAAAACTGCTCTGCAAAATGTTCTGCAGAAGTTCTCTCTCCCTCCTCCTTGTGTCCAACCTGTATATGATAACCTCTGCCAAATCATTGAGCCCATTTTATTTTCCCTTCCCACTGGGCTCTCTTCATTCATGAGACTGTGAGTGACTTGGGACAAGGATCTCATTGCCCAGTAGTGCCTGGCATGTAATAGTGTATTCTCTAAAAGGATTCATTGACTGAGTGACTGACTGAATAAAGGAATGAAAGTTGGGTTGTGCTCTCCATTTTACTGTATGCTGTGTGACTTTGGGCGAATAACTTCTTTCAATCTCAGTTCTGTGTCTGTCAATGGAGAGAGTTGCACTTAAAGATCTACAAGACCTCTTCTCATTCTGACGTGGTGATTTTTAACTTCCACCTCGGATGAAATAACTCTCACTTCTGGAGTTATTTCTTTGGATTGGGACATTAGCTATCCAAATACCCTCTGTTAAAATACACATACACAAAGTGGAGAAGTTATCATAATAAAATTCCATTAGCATCACTAAAGAACATTATCTGATGTTTATAATTAGCTGGTCTCAGAGAGAAGTGTCTTGAGGGAAAGGGACATAGGAGGGTTAAGTTTAAATATGGGTAGGGAAGAAAGTGTGAAGCAAGGTACTCTGGGACTAGTTGAGACTTCACAGGAAATAGAGAGGGGCAAGGATCCTGGGTAACTGGAACATAGGGGACATAAGGACAGTTGGGAATTATGGGGGCACAGAAAGTTGCCAAAGAAAATGCCATCAATTGTCCATGTCTGTCTAGCAGAATAGCTGAGCATGATGAGCCAGCCTATGGATTGCAGAGGGGCAGTGGGGCGGGGGTGGGGGCCAAGGGCAGATACCTTGTTCCAGGAGGACTGGCCAGAGGACCAGATGGTAGGCCCCTCTACGTTATCAGGATGTGACTGGTAGCCATTGGCCTTCCATTGTGACACCCCATGTGACAGTCCTCAGGTTCCTTGCATGGCTAAAACGGAACACAAGAAGGAAGAGCCTGTCTCCTATGCCTTCCAAATACCCCTTCCACTATGCATGCACTGGGAGTCAGACCAGAGACAAGTGGCATTCTTACCAGGGTACCTACTTTCGTCTTTTTGCATAACCTCTCCCTGTCATAGATATTTTTGCCATGAGTATAATTGTATTACTTTATTATTAGTCACTCACTCTGGGTAATTTTTTTTTCACCTTAGGTATATTGGCTTAATCACAATCCTTGGTCTATAGCCCTCTTTCTTCGCTGATAAGGCATAGCCTGCCTTTGTGTTTATGTTTAGTTATTTTAAAAGAATATAAGAAACACATGAACGCTGAGTGCCAGAACTAAAATATGAACCATATCTATATCTACCTTGTGCTCCTCCTCCATCCTATCTCTCTCTCTGCCATCCCACTAACCACCCCCAACCCCACATAGATTTTTTAAAAATTTCATCTCTGAGGCTTATAAAGTTAGTACTACCAGAGTTTTTTCACCTGGACCACAACCCAGTGTTTCTGATTTCTAACTTGCTAATGTGCTCATGCTCAGAGGGGTCCAAGCCTCAGTCAATGATACACATTCACAGCATTATGGCTTCACAGCAATTTATAGTGAAGTCAGATTACCCATAAATGTATTTCACATTGTTTTAAAATTTTATCTAACCCAGAGTTTCTCAACTTTGGCACTACTGACATTTTGGACTGTATAACTCTTTGTTGTGAGGGGCTGTCTTGTTGCAGGATGTTTAGCAGTATACCTGACCTCTACCCACTAGATGCCAATAGCACCCCTGCCTCTGTGCCCTCTAGTTGTGACAGTCAAAAAAAAATCACTCGTGGACAAAACCTGCCCATCTAAGCAAATATCAGGCAAAATCCAGTCCAACAGATTCTGAAGACAAAATGCCCCCAAATACAATGCCCCTCCCTAAAAGAAACATGCACAGTTGTGCTATAGAGCTTTGTTTTGCAAAATATGGTCCTGAACCAGAGCCTGAACAATATCTGGGAGCTGGGTAGAAACAGAATCTCAGACTGCACCTCAGCCCTACTGAATTAGGATCTGCATTTTAACAAGATCACCATGTGATTCATGTACTCAGTAAAGTTTGAGAAGTTCTGATGTAGAGATTACACAAATTGCATTTCTATGAATAAGGTGGGCACAGATGCAGTTTCTCAGTGGCGGAGGTTACGGCCTTTTTGGATGAGACAGTCTGTTGTTGTGTGGGGTTGTCCCCACTTTTCAGATCATCCCTGCCCATCCCCACTAAATATTTACAGTGCTCCCCGGTCCCCAGGACAACCAGAAATACCCTCACCCTACAAACATGTGCTTGGGAGTAGAACCACCTGGGGTGCAAAATCCTAGAGAGCAGTGTTCCTTGCCTCGGTCTGCAGATGAATCCAGGAGGTAAGGAAAGATTCAGAAGTTAAAAATTCACAGTGCTCTCCATCACACCCTCAAGGGTGGAATGGGGCCGTGCCAAGTGATGAGTACTGTCCAAGGAGAAGCCACCCCAGATAACAAGAACATGTCATAGCTGGGGGCAGCAATAAGAAAAGCAGGGGAGACACAGGGGCCCTCCGGAAAAGACAGGAGCTGCAATCTGCAGCCCAGCCAGTCAGACCAGTTCCCCCTGGTCAGGGCAGCCTCAATAGCTCAGTCAGGATAAAGCAAATAGATGAAAACAGCTTGGCATCAGTCTGAGGTGAGGAAGAGAATGCATCCAGATGAGTGAGGTGCCCAGTCTATGCCCTACCCCTCTCCCTTCTCACCTGGGACTGGTGTGTGTGTGTGTGTGTGTGTGTGTGTGTGTGTGTGTGTGTGTGTGTGTCTTCAGGCCCTTCTCAAAGCAGGAAGAATACGAGGCAATATAGCTGGAAAATCTGAGAGCTCAGTAGGAAGAGATCCAGCTTCCAAGCTATAGCTGGATTCTCACCCTACACTAGAAGCATAAGAGGACTGGCTTTGCCCTCCAACCTTGCTGTTTGCCAGTTGCAGTGAGTCAGCGGCACCTCCAGCCAGGTGCCTACACTTCCCCTAAGCTCTTACCCACAGTTACCAAGACACCCAGTGTGCTCTCTTGCCTCCCTGCATTAGACTTTATGTTCCTTCTGCCTTGAATGCTCTTCATCTTCATCTTGAATGCTCTTTCAAGACCCTTGTTGGAAGCACTTTCTGACCTCCCTTCTCTCAGCCCCCATGCTCAGGTGGGGGAGGGGCTGCATCCTCTTTTGAGCTCCCCAAACTCTAGGCACATGCTAGGTTATAGTTCATAAGCTGCCATATTTCAAATTGTTTTTCTTGAACACAGCACTTGGGCTCTTTTTCCCTTTTTTCCCCATACTTATACCCCTGGCATCTGGCACAGTTCCCAATACAAAATATCCAATAAATGTTTGTTGAGTGAATGAAGGACATCCTAGAGTGCTTGGTCTAACAAGGTCATGTGCTAACTATTCTCTATTGTTCACTTCTGTCAGTCAGTGAACCACTATTTAATGAGCACCTGTCTTAGGCCAGGACATGAGAATTCAATGATGAGCAAGAACTGCCACACCCTGCCTTGGGGCTCTATACTCCAGTGAGAAACAGAGTGTAATGGTGAAACACAGAGCCTTTGACTGCTGGGAGGAGCCAGCAAGTCCAATTTCTTTGCAGTTGAAGAAACTGCAGGCAATGAATGGAAGAGATGAACCTCTCTTATACCTGTTTATGTAGCAGAGTTTTCCCCATGACAGTGCCATATGTAATCTGTGTCCACGGTCTGTCTGGTCCAGGCACATTGTTAGCAGAAGCCAGCTTCTCAAATACTACAAATACTACAGCTCTCCTAGTGAAAACACAGAGACAACAGTGGGCAAACATCCCTGCCTCTTCTCTTAGGATGCCCATCACCTTCCCTAATTCCTTACAAGGGGCCTGGATGAAAAATCAGAAACAGGATTAGACTTTGGCTGTTAGGAGACAATATGTGCTTATCTCTGAATTCTCTTCTCTCCGCTTCATTTCGGGAGCCTATGTTGGAAGAGAGGCACAGAAACTTCCCAGAGACAACACGTCCTAAGACCTCTGAGAATAAGGACAGGTAGTAGTCCTGTTAGGAACCGGGCCTCACAGCAGGAGGTGAGCAGCAGGCAAGTGAGTGAAGCTTTATCTTTATTTGCAGCGGCCCCCCAGCGCTAGCATCACTGCCTCAGCTCCACCTCAGGTCATCATGCATTAGATTCTCTCATAAGATCACCAGTCCCTGGTGCCAAAAAGGTTGAGGACCACTGTTCTAGAAGGGTCCTAAATTCAGGTTTCCTCCTAGCCTTCAGTTTCAGAACTGTTTTAAGAAAGGAAGAATGTTGGCCAATTCTGAAGAAGACCTCTACTTCTAGACAAGGACATAAAAGGGCGGCTTTTGGGGTAGAGTGTAGAAGTGAGAACAGAGGCCAAATAGCTTGTCACCTCACATAATTCTCTGAATCATCCTACATCGAGCCATGGTCAGCTTCTCACAGTGTGATCCAAACATATTTATGCTTGGCTCCCACATTCAGCTAAACTAAGTTGTTTCCAATTGTCTCACCCTCTCCCAGCCTGGGGGCCTCTGACCTCTGGTCTTTCCTCAGAAAAGCAATGTAGAGCTCAGATCCGCAGGAATGTCTCCCACCGCTGGGCGCCTCAGAATGTCAGTCTGCACCAGGTCCCAGGAGGCAACGTCTGAGAGAGGGAGCAAGGAAGCTGGCCTTGGCAGAGAAGCGATGGGAGCCCAGATATAGCCACCCCCAGACACGCCATCTTTCTGTCAGCTTTCTCACATTTGTTGGCTCTGCCAAGAGCCATCCCAATTGCTGTTCAGTTATCATGGGATCACCACCTCTTTGAACGAGGCTGACAAGAGACCAGTATGTAACTCATTAGCTCAGGCTTCACCCCTGTGGAGCCACAGGAACAGAATAATGAAAATTCCACGGGCTCTTCCATAGGACCTCCAGGCCCAGGCCCACAGTCAGTATATGCAGTGCTTTGTGTGAATTAAAAAAAGCAAGCCCCTCTGGACAGATAAACTTTTAAAAGTGCCTACTGTGAGTGAACAAAACAGTAACAATTGTCCCCATTTGTGCCTCTAGCCATAACGTCTTAGACACAACATAATTTGTACAATTATGTTTGCAGCCCCCTTTCAAAGCCTCCCTCAGGTCATCTGGGTATTTTTCACAGCTCCTGTGTCCACCAACTGGTCCACTCCCTGCAGTTCCCACCTCTCATCTGCCCTGTTTGATTTTTCCTGTTCTGACTCTGAGGCCAATGGAGGGTATCTCACGTCTGCTGAAGCCAGCTACGAGGATGCTGATGTCTAGGCCCTGGCATGGTCTCCAGTGCTCTCAGAGTGGCCAGTCTTTGAGATGCTGGAACTGCACTGTGCCTTCAAACCTGGGCATGAAGACAGTGCTGCTGGAAGCCAGCCTTACACAAAACAGCCTCCTGCAGCCTCTGCCATAAGCCCTTTCTCTACAAGGCCAGGTGTCCTCAGGGCCATGCCAAGAAGGGTCACTGTCCAAGGTGGCTATCAGGTAGCCGCCTCATTCCTCATGGGAAAAGTCTCCTGCATCTACCATTCCTCTTCCTTCAAGGCAAACAAATTGCCTGTCAGGGGCTCCACCCATCAGTTTTTGGGAAATATATAACACACTGGAGTGGAAGGTCCCACTACATGTGATGCTGGGAGACCCTAGGTTCATTCCTCCCTCAGAATGTGGCATCCAGAAGCTAAAGTTTATTAAACATTAGAAGTGGTTGAATCCTTCAATTTAGAGTTGAGGTTTGTGGTACCCTGAGTACTGGGCTTGAAATAAGAAGCTGGCAATGTTAAGATCCTACTCTGCTCTTCCTCAATGGGAACTCTCATAGCCACTTCAGTTATTTGAGTTTGGATTGCTCATGCGTAAATTGAGCACAGTAGTGAATACCTGGGAACTCTTTAGATTCTCCAAGACCTTCCTGAGGCACAAAACGCTGGTCAAGTTAATGCCATAGCCAAACAGCCTAATTTTGCACTAGCTATTAGCTACATAGCTTATTTAGATCCACTTCTTACCTTGTTTCTTAATAGCCCTACCATATGACTGCTTCCGTTCTCAGCTTATGGGCCATTCCGACCTTTTGGTTCTTTTCTGTCACAGGTAAAAAAGTTGATAACTGGTATCTCCTTTTTCAGTTTGTATGTTTTTTGCATATATCAGTATAGAAATTCTGGGTCAGGCAATTTTCAATGGTTTGAGAAGATCCATGAAAATTAAATTAGCTCTGCAGAAAAGCAGAAGCATAGTCTAGAAAGGAGTTTCCATGAAATGAAAGAGAGAAATCCAGCTCCTTGGAGAGTACCCTAATACCCTGTCAGCAACAGCTACTGTGAGATGCAACTGGGCAGCAGCCAGTAGCCCCCAGCCCCAGGCTAATGTATCTTTTCACCCTTCACCTCCCTTCCTCCTGGCAACACAAGATGGTTTGGATTACAATGCCTCTTTCTCATTGGTTCCTCTACCTCAAGATACCTCATCACTGGTAAGTACAAGATGCAGATGCTATTCTGATTGGCTGATCTGTTGCTGGGGTAAAGGCCAGCATGATGATGCTGCTTTCCCAGATGTGGTCTCTTTCAGGCCCTGAACACACAACACCCCCATTTGGTCTCTCTTGACCTTCCTCCCACCCCCAGACAGTCTCTCCCTCCTCCTGTGGTTGCACAGTAAACAAGTAGTCTGTCCAAGGGTTCCCTGGAGACCCAGAGGTTTTCATCTTTGCAATGTTTAGCCTGCTAAAGCTGGATTTTGTATAATCCATGAAGGCAAAGTTGGGGGAAATCAGCCTTTGACAATCAAGAACATATGCATCTCCACAAAACCAAGTAGATCATAGATTTTCTGACAATTAAATCCCTCTAATAGCCACTGGTGCAGATAGATATGGTTTACATGTAAAGTAAATGGATGAAAATGAGGGGCTTGTTAGTCCCCAATTGCTACACATTGCCATTGTGCCTGAAATTCCACCATTAAGATTTATTCCTTTTTTATTTTTATTTTTTATTTATGCCTACAGCACCTGGTCTTCCTAGGTGGTCTCCCATCCAAGTACTAACCAGGCCCAACCCTGCTTAGCTTCCCAGATCAAACATCAGGCTTGTTCAGGATGGCATGGCAGTAGACCATGGGCTATAACTCCACTGGGGCATGAACCCAGGACCTTCTGCATGTGAAGCAGATGCGCTAACCACTACACTATGGAACCATGTCCAAGATTTATTATTTTATGTATTTTCTTCTCCTGAAGCCTACTGTTAAACTATAAAGAACCTAAAATCTGTTCCAAAAGATATGTGAGAAGATTTCTTTATGATCAAATAAGTTTAGAGACACCAACATGATACCAACATATTTCAGCACCACCAGTGTAGGCAAAATAACGGCCCCCAAAGACATCTACGTCCTAATCCATGGAACCTGGTAGATCTGATAAAAGTTCTATGAGATGATAGAAAGGTTATCCTAGATCATCTGGATGGGTCCAAACTAATCACATGAGCCTTTAGAAGAAGATTTTCCTTACTGTGGTCAGAGCAAAAGATGTGGTGACAGAAACCAGAGAGATGCTTTGTTGTTTGCTTTGAAGATGGAGGAAGGGGACCACAAGCCAAAGAATACCAGTGAATGTTTCTAAAAACTGGGGAAAAAAGAAATGAATTCTCCCAAAGAACCTCCAGAAACATAGTTTTGCCAACACCTTGTTTAGCTCAGTGAGACTGAGTCAAACTTCTGACCTACCAAACTGTAAGATAACAAACTGGTGTTGTTTTAAGCTACTAAGTTTATGGCAGTTTTTAATAGCAGCGATAGAAAATCTCCTCCCTTAAAGATTCATGGTACACTTTGGCATATTAGGGGCTTTAGAGAGACTTTCAGTAAAAGTGCCCATTTAACCCAACGTTTCAGAAACTTATTTAAACATCAGACACTTATTCCCCTGTAGCATCTATAGTCATCTTAGAAAGTGATGTGGAAAATATTGTATTAAAGTATTAACTCTTATTAACATCTTAGTGTGATTTAATTCATATGTTTTCAATGTGATAGGTGAGAAGAATAGGACACAGGATAGGTAAGTTTTGATGGGCCAGTATGCGAGGTCTAAAGATGTGAGGCCTAGGTGCAAGAGCTCAATGGAGAGAGTGGGGAATAGAGAGGAGATAGATGCAACTTAAAATCTTCAGGAGCTACATAACTTGTGTTGTGCTCAATAGTTTGTGTCAAATTCTCCTTGTTCTTCATCTTCTCTAGGAAATTTTCCCTGACCTTCTCTTCTCCCTAGGCCTTGATTGGAAGCTCTTCCTATGTGCCTCCATGGTCCACTATTTTTATTTACATCTGGCTGTGGCAGCAATGTACTGAAATTGCCTTTTTATTTACTTGTTTCTCCATTAGCCTTAAGTTCTTAGAGGACAAGAACTGTATCTAGTTCACATCTTCTGTGTCCCACCAATGCCTAGCATGTTAAAGTACTCAGGCTGAGACTTTGCATCATCTTTGGACCATAAATGTGTAAGAGCTAATCCTCACTTCCCTCACAATTGCTGCTGCTGTTGAAGCCTATGCTGGCTCTGTATTTGCCACTCAGCCATAGTCCAGCCCAATAGGAACTCACATTTCAAATAAGACCACAGAGCACCTCTGTCCCACATCTTGTTCCTGTTTTTGTTTTATCTTTCTCTCTTTTACTGGTGAAACAAGCAAAGGGTTTAGCCTGAATGTGTTCTGTGTTGCACCACAGTTTACTGGGCATCTGAGTAGGCTACAAGGCTGAGACCAAAGGAATGAATACTACACTTCTGAGACAGTTTATAGGAAACAATTGAAATTGAGGAGTTGTGGATGTAAACAGGACACTCTAGGGGAAGGAAATGATGGGCTAGGTCAGTACTAGTATAAGAGATAAGAGAAAAAATGAGCCAGAGAGAGAATCCCATATACCACATCACCCAAAATCCAGGGAGGCTTCCTGAATGTAAAGGACTTGGAAATAAAGAGCAATCAAAATTTCCTATGGGGAACCAACCCTTCCCTTATCTCAGTCCCAAGGCGAAACATGTAATTTGAGCCTGAACAATTAGAGCCCCAAATCTATTAGCCTCAGTGACTGTGTGGAGAAGGAACTAATTAGAATGGCTCCTGAGTCTGAATTTGAATCTGGAAGGATAAACTCTTGAAACTGTTACTCAATGGAGAACCACAATTTACCAACGTGAAGAAGAGCAGAGGTGTGAAATAGGAGGCCCAGTCCTATGATATCACATGAATCCTGGGTTAAGCATTATCTGCTCCCTTGGTCACAATTGACGTATTAGTTTCTTCCTCAAGAAATTGGAACTGAGCCTAAGAGTCCAGTGTTGGTGGAGGCGGTTTCCTGAAGGGGCAAAGAGGCAAAACCTCTTGGAAGCCATGGTATAGCCATGTTTTCTGCCTGTGGACTGTGTAGCAGAGAAATCAAAGCAACATCATCACCACATTATAGATGAAGAAAATTAAAGGTCAGAGAGATTATGTGGTTTACCTAAAGCTATAACTTTGGTGTGATGTTTACAGAACTAGAATCCAACTTCTTTGAATTGAAGAGTTGGGCAGGAAACAGCTGGGTCAGAGCAGTCTAAGAACTCTGGACACACGGGAGTCCTTGTTGGGGCAGAAAGCAGGACGGGTGATCATAGCCTGGCCAACCACCCCAGAAAAAAAAATCAGGCCAAGCACAAGCACTAATCTCCTTGTACTCAAATAATCAAGGACATTCTGACGCTTAAAGTGTGCCTCGCTTGGCTCAGAGACTGGCCTTAGCGGTAGGACACAGGGAGCACCTGCAAAGAATTTATAACGGCTAAGCCTGCGGCACCCGAGGCTTGGGTACCTTAGATTCTGGAAACTACAACTCCCATTATGCAGCGCGACTACAAGGGCTAAAACCGGGATAAACTACAAGCCCCAGAATGCCTTGAGACAGGGGCGCGAGTACGCAGGAACGGAGGGGCGTGGATACGTCGTCCGCGCGGGACCGTTAAATTTGAAAGTTGGAGGCTGGTCTTGAGGTGGCTGGTTTGTGAGAAGCAGCTTCGTGCTTTTGTTCCGGAACACCATCTGGTCGCTTCGATACCTCTAAGGGCAGGTTGCAGAAAGAAACTCAGACGGTCTCCGGCGCTGAGGAAAGGCCCCCGGCACGTGGAGGACCTGAGCGGGGAATGCAGGATGGCGGCGATGAAGAAGGAAGAGAGTGCACCGAGGTAGGTACGCGAGAAGGGCTTGGAAGCTGGGCCTGCGATACCCGAAGGTGCCTAACTCGACAGGGCCCTGTACAGAATAGTCAAGGAGAGGACTGGCACGGTCATTAGAAGAGCAGGCCAGGCCGCAGCCTCCTTCCTGTTGAGTCGAATGCAAGGGGTGCAGGGTAAGACCCAAGGTAAGCACTGACCTCAGTGGAATTGTGGCGGGTAAGAATCCCGCTGCATCCAGCTTCAACACAAAGGAGGCTGTGGAACTCCAGTGGTACAAAGAGCTTGGAATTTGTAGTGGGGCTATTTGACCTTGGACACGTCTTAATATGGAAAATGCTGAACCTACTTTGCGAGTTCTGGGGAAACTCAAAATGTTTGTAAAGTAACACTTTGCCTCCAAATAAGTGCTCAAGAAATGGTAGTGTTGTCATTATACCACTAGCATAGTTAGAAATATAAAAAGCCCTTCTCTTTATATAAATAAGCTTGCTTCTTTTTTTTATATAATTATGTACCAACTCTTCTGGGTTGGAATTCTGTACGAGTTTTCATTATGGGGTACACATAGGTAAACAGCATGTCACAAGCTCTTGAATTCATACAACAAGTATTTATTAATCTACTAAGTACTAGGTACAGCAAATAAAAGGATCTCCACCCTCCCGAAGCTTAGATTCTAGGAGGGATGAGGTTAGGGACAACAACAATACACAAGATAAGTAAACTAAAAGTTAGATGGTGGTCAGTACTTTAAAAAAAAAGAAAAGAAAAGGTGTTGGGGAGAGGGTTGGTGCAATTGTAGATAGTTTGAATAGGGAGCCTCACTGAGAATGTCATTTGGGTCAAGACTTGAAGGAAACTCAAGAGCTCATCATGCCTATGTGTGGGGGAAGTACAAATGCTGGATGGAGGGTGAGCATTAGGGGAAGAGCTGCACCTGACAAAATAACTGGAGCAGAATGAACCTTGAGAATAAAAGGAAATGGGGGGAAAAAGGTGATGATGCAGGTATTGTAAGGACTTGGCTTTTACTTTGATTGTAATCGAAAGTCATTGGAAGGTTTTGAGTAGAGGAAAGAAATCTGACGTGAATTTAAATGGGATCACTTTGGCTGAATTGTTGAAAAGACTGAAGGGATAAAAGGATGGGAGTAAAGAAACCCGTTAAGAGATTATCGAAATAACTCAAGCAAGAGAAATTGGAGCTTGAGCTAAACTGGAAACAGTGGAGATGGTGAGGCAAGTTGATGGTAGGACCAACCAAATTTACTCAGTTAATGAGAGTTGTGAGAAGGGCATCATGGTTAGCACTAAGACTTTTGTCCTGAGCAACTGAAAAAGTGAAATTGCCATTTATTTGAGATGAGGGAAGGCTGTGGGAGAAGCAGGCCTGGGAGGAGGCAGGTGGAGGAAGAAGCAACTCAGTTTAGGACATTTAACAGAGATAATTTAATTAATTTAAGAGCAAGAAGAAAGATGAACTCAACAAATATTTATTCAGTGCTTACTAGTGTCAGATTTTATATTAGACCATCGGGATACAAAAATAAATGACAGGGCCATTACAGGATTCACACAATATTAAAAAAATGTGAGCAGTTGCAACCTAAATTATTAACAACTTATACTTTATTTTCTTGAAGAGAGTTTGTGCTGTCATCTAGACTGAGATCACACCTAACTTTTACTCTATTTTGAAGATTAGTTTCTAATCTTTTTGTTTTAAACCCAGAGATAATGTCTCTCATCCAGAAATAGGCTTCTATCTGTCCATTGTGGAACTCTGAAGTTCAGAGTGCATATTCAATATGGTGATTGCCTCCAAAAAAAGTTGTGGGGATGCCCCCCACAGACTTGATAGAATTTGGGAAAGGGGGCTATTGTGACCAGTAAACTGTATTTCTCTGCTTCTGCTTTGGGCTGCCTATATATGTAAACTTCAGTTTTAAGTCATCAGTTGAAACATAGATGTTAGTCTGATGAACACTTTGCTAACTCTAAGTTAAATTAAATGATGCATTCAATGGTAAGCATAGAACTGCTTTTTGTCTACTTTGCTAAATTTATAATACTTTTTTTCCTTCTTTTCTTCCAGCCTTAAACTTTATTCTTACAGTACTGTCCACAATACCATTGCTACATTCTCTTTCATTAGGCAAATACTAGAGCCATAAATTTGGAAAGATTCAGAAGCTTAGGAGTGTAATAATACTACTAGTGTGCCTGCCCACGATCTTCAACGCAGAGATCATGAGTAATCGCTTATCTGAAAACATTTACAATAATCTAATGATATAATAACTCCGTGTTTGTATGAGACTTACTTTTGTTTCCCCCTTCATAGTGAAGCCATGTCCCTGGAGGGAGATGAATGGGAGCTGAGTAAAGAAAATGTACAACCTTTAAGGCAGGGGCGGAGCATATCCACACTTCAGGGAATATTGGCACAGCAAGAATCTGCCCGTAACACTACTCTACAGCAGCAGAAACGGTGTGTAAAACAGTTGTGGCTCAACCTGTCATCATTCATCCTCAACTGTGGTAGATAATGTGTATGGATCGATGCACGATGGCATAGAGAGTACTCTTCAAAAATTAGTAGTATGAGAATCTGTTCCCCACCTGCTTTTTCATCATAAGACAGCTATCTAAAGAGCTCCTCAAGTATGATTAAAAGCAATAGGTATAGGTTTTCATTTCATCATGGAGCAACCAAACTCTTATATCAATAGAAATATATCTTATACAGGGGGCAATGAAAAGCAGAGTAAAGCAAGTATCAAATTACAATATTTCCCTGAAGTATGATGTCACTCTGAATTTCTAAACAGAATTAACTCTTTGATATTAATCAATTAGAGGAATGTCTTTGGATTCTGAGTACTGAGGGAGAATGAATCTGCTACCTTTCATGTATACTCAATTATTGAGTTTCTAGGAAAGTATTTTTGATAATATGCCAAAAAGAAATAGTGATCTCCTAAACCTCAGAGAAACTTTATACTAAAAAATTTCTCAATAATCATTTAACAAGCTCTGGATAAACAAAAGCTGAAAAATACTAGTACATTATTCAAATAGGCGTAGGGAATTTGTTCTCCTTTAACTAATACATGTTTTGATAAATATGCTTTTTTCAAAAAAGTAAAGTATTAGTTTCTACCCTCAATCTCTGACAAAGAAATTTCTGTCATCATACACAAATTATCGTAATTGTGGGTTATAATGTAATGAATATCCCTGTCCATCTCATTGGATCTTTAAAAGCGTTGGGTTTTATGGTTCTGTTTCAGAGTTGGTGGTGTTCTTACCTCTTCTTCCTGGCTTCTGGAACATTACACTAGTTATACTAGTTTTGCTACTTATCTAACTACTCTTCCGTTTTTCTTATTGACTACCTACTGCATTTTACATAAGTCTCTGTTCTTTTTCCTCTGTTTTCTGTCCATATTCAAGTTTTCCAGGACTGTTTAACAACTGTGTACATCCCTTTTTTGCCTTCTAAATGTCTTTTTATCTCTTATAGCATATAATTAGATAAATGTTTCACTAATGCATTAAATACTGAATCTCTTCTTACATAAATGACCTTACTTTTTCTACTCCATTTTGGTTACTGATACCAAAACTCACCTAAATTATCTTACTACTCTCACCCTAATTTTATTTAGTTAGTTCCTAAGGACTGTTTTTTTTTTTTAAGGGTGATTTACATTTAGTGAAATGCTGAGATTTTTATATATACTGTTTAGTTTTGACATGTATTTCAAGACAACATTTTCATTACCTTTGGAAGTTCTCTCATGCCCCTTCCCAATCAAAGCAACCAGTGATCACATTCTATCACCATAGGTTACTTTTGTTTATTCTAGAATATTTTGTATAAATGGAATCATACAGTTCTTTCACTCAGCATGTTTTTTAAAGCTTTTTCATGTTGCATATATCAATAAATTATTCCTTTTTATTTCTGAGTAGTAGTCCATTTTTTTATTCATTCATCAGTTGATGGACATTTAGATTCTTTCCAGTTTTGTGAGCTTTATTATAAAGCTGCTATGGACATTCTTGTGCAGATCTTTTTGTAAACTTAGATTTTCACTTTTATTGGAGTGGAATTACTGGTTCACAAATGTATGTTTAACTTTTTAAGAAAATTTTATTAAAGTATAAATTCCTTTGTGTCGGGGACTATTTTGTTTTTCTTTATATCTTATATAACCCCTTATACAGTTTTTGTTGATTTATCTAAATTGTTTATTATATAATACTTCCAACTGGTAAGTCTCAACTTAATCTTAGCACTTTGCCTTTCTCAGGTCTTTACAAAGTCATACTTTATACTTTCTTTAAGTCACTTCCAAAATTCTATATGGTATTATTCTCTTACTAATGTTGCCTATGGAATTTTTTAAAAGATTCTTATTTGTACATATATTTTTGTGTGCATGTTTAGTTCATTATTATTATATATAAAATAATAGCTATCATTTATTGAGTGTTTACTGTGTCTGAACATTTTGCATTTAAGACTAATTAACCTAATAAGATAGGTACAATTATTATTCCAATTTTATAGATGAGGAAACTGAAAACAGAGTTTAAATAGCTTATCCAGTGTCATTCAGCTAGTAATCAGTGGAGCTGCATTTGAACCTAGGGAGTCTTGTTCCAGGGCTTTAAATTACTGTATAATACTGCTTTCCTATATGTTGTCTTAGAATTTGTTTCTCTGATTTCTACATGTTTTGTATTTCCTGTTATGTTATCAGGCAGAATCCTAATTCTATTCTTTTTCTTTCTATTTAACCCTCAAATTCCAGTGGAGTTATCTAGATTGATGTTAAATACTGAATAAATGAATAAAAATAGAGGTTATACTTGTTCACTTTGCTATTATCATTGTTGCTTATATTAACATTTTCTGTTTAAATTTCAGGGCATTTGAATCTGAAATTCGATTTTACACTGGAAATGACCCTCTGGATGTTTGGGATAGGTGGGTCGTTTTTATTTTACAAGGGCAATGGAAACTTAACATGAGTCTTTATGGCCATGCTTCTCAAATTGGGGTGTACTTAACAGTGTGCTGGAATAAAAAGTGGTATCTTGGGGACACAGAGAGATAGAATAATTATAGTGTCCCTTCCTGAGGTATTCAAGACTGAAGACATTTCAAATTTGTGGCATGCAGCTGTGAGCTACACCCTTCTATTCCATTCCCATTGTTTCCAACAGGCACTTATTAGAGATACTTGGAAAAGTTAGAGGGATACAGGCTTAGGTCATGTTACTGAGGACCTCTAAATAAACATTTTCAATATATTAGATATTTCTGCTTTTAAAAAATCCAGAATGGGTCTTGAAGCAATAACAAAAGTACACATTAAATTTTTAAAATATTCTTTTCCTTTTCTTTCTGTTCAGGTATATTAACTGGACAGAGCAGAACTATCCTCAGGGGGGCAAGGAGAGTAACATGTCAACATTATTAGAAAGAGCTGTAGAAGCACTACAAGGAGAAAAAAGATATTATAATGATCCTCGATTTCTCAGTCTCTGGCTTAAATTGGTAAGTCTCAGATGCTATTTGAGTTTAAAATATTAAGCCAAGAGATTTTTTTCTAGAGATCCTGATTCACAAAAAAATGGCAAAATCTGAGCCATTTAGTAGATACTAAACATTTAATAATTACTCAATATTTAGTAAATTGTTTCTACTTTAAAGATGGATTTTAATATAAGGGTTTTTACCCCTTTAAGAGTAATCACAAGGCTGGTTTGTATACCTCTCCATGGGAACGGGTTCTTTCTTTTTCTTTTCTTTCTTTTTTTAGTCCCTTCCACCGTCCCTCCCTCCTTTCCCTCGCTGGGTCTTGCAACTGTATTGGAGAAGGATATGTTGGAGCCAACACATGACGTTTAGTAAAATTGAGAAAAAACTTTTGTAGGTAATTCTGGTATTTCTCCATTTTTGAGAATCATCATCATAAAAAATGACATTTAATTCTTTGTCTGTCTTTGGGCTTCTTTTACCTAGTATGTTGCTGTATCTAAAAATGTCTGCCCGACTACTTTGTACTATCTTACTTGACATGTAGTTCTTTTATTTCTAGAACACTCTTGAAGATTTTTTATGGAAACACCTTCAAAACAAATAATGACCAGGGTTTCTTAGACATTAATTTCATTGCTTTTATCCTAAAAGGTATAAGAAAAAAGTAAGTGATAAATATTTAGAATGTTAGATAACAGATAATTAGATACTTACAAAAATAAATAAATTTTTTAAAATTAAAAAATATAAGAAATAGGTATTTAAATAATAGATTGGATAATTCTAAATAAAAATTTTGGCCTAAAATATATCTCTTGAGGGCTTATTTTAAACTTCAAATAGTTAATAATATAGGAAAGAAAGTGAATCTTGAAGGCATAATATATCTTTGTTTCCACAATACATTTGATATATCTTTGTTATCCTTATTGACAAGTTGGAGAAATTACCTTAGGGATATTGTAGGACTCTATAACAAAGGTCAGTACCCAAAAAATGCTAAACAGATTTGTTAGTGTGAATACCATAGTCCCTGGTGGTATACTAATAGATTTTGTTTTTTATTCTATTCTATATAATATTCTTGTATAATATTCTTACATAAAATTTATTAAAAACTTAGACTAAAGTGACTTAATCCCAGGATTCTATGATTATATATATTTGAAGCTATTAAAAGTAACAATTAGAATAATTTCTCTGTTTACTTATGCTAACCTGGTGCTGGTACTGAAGAGCAATGACATTATCCTAAAGTAAAAATCATAGTCTAAACCAGTGCTACTGAAAGAATGGTCTGCAGACTATTCAAGTTAAGCACAAAAATTGAGAGTAGTAATCATTTAGAAATTTTGTTAACGATTTGACAATGCCACAACATCCAAGCACATTATCATTTATCTGGAAACTTCTGTTTTTATTATATTTTTAAAAACTATCAGTCCACAATGAAATGGAAATTCATAAGCACACACACACAAACTCCCAAAGCTGGCCCCTTCACCACAGGTAATCTGAGAAGCACTAATCTAGACAACCCTAAAATTCAAATGATCAACCCTGGAACGATCAGCAATAATATGAACTTTGTATGGGGATAACAGGGTGCATATTAAACTGTTTTTGCTATTTTTTTCTTTATGGGATGGTCAGGAAGAGAGAGAGAGAGATGATTTTCTCACTATTTTTTTGCTTTGCAGAAAGATGTCTCCAGTCAGTTATTTTTATAAGGGATAATTACAGTATAGCTAAGGAAAATTTTGTTCTTAGAAAATATCCTGTATTTTTAATTAAAAGTGTAAAATTGTGTTAGTTTGGCTTTTTTAGGGGTAACCAAAAAGATTTTAAATTTTGGATCTATTACTCTAACTGCGATATCCTTTTATTTATGTTATTTCTTAAGTGATTTCATTCAGCACTCTGGAATAACCATGGGACAGCCAACCTTTATTGGCTGTCTTATGCCTGTTCAGAAAGCTGTTAACTAAGTGAAATGTTAAACCTATCCAAGGACTGGATCTTATAGCATATTCAGAATTATTACTTTGCTTGAAACACCATCACATATGGAAAATCATCACTAATTGGGGTAAGCAGAAAAAACAGTTTAATGAATTACTGCAAAATTAAACTATAAAATACTGTTTTTGTCAAAGATATAAATGGAGCATTTTGTTTATTCAGCCTTTTTCTACCAGACCCTGGCTAGAGACTAAGATATAGTAGCAATATTTTTGGGTTTTTGGAGCTTACTTGGTTGGGAAAGACGGATGTTAAGTATTAATTGTAAGTAACAAAAAAACAGAAGTATTGAACTGTAAAGGCACATGTAAAGGGAGGACTTATCTTAGGCTGGACAAGCAGGAAAAGGTAGGTATGAGAGAAAATATATCTCATAAATAAACAGGAGAAAATATTAGTTTCCCTGGTAGTAAAAGAACTCCTAATTAGAATACTGAAATGCTATATTTATATGATATTAGAAAGTTTTAAAAATAAGTATTTTCTGTGAAATTAGTTGGGAATCACTACTAGTGTTTTAAATTTGTACAACTCTTACGTAATTTTTAACAAAGTCCTACTAGGAATTTATCTTAAGGGAGTAATGTAAAACATGAAAGGATGTATGCATGAAGATATTATAGAATTATTTATAATTGGGCAAAATCAAAAGTTATGCGCCCCCAAAATAGGAATAGTTAAATGATGAAAGATACAGGTAAAACATTATTCATCTATTTAAAAGTAATAGAGTAAGCATCATCATGGAAAAATAAATGATACATTAAGTGGAATAAAAGCAATTTTTATATTAAAATTTTATAAAAATGATAAAAAACCTTTTATCCTATATAAAATACTAAAGAAAATAGGTATCAAACTGTTAATGGTGTGAGATTTTTAGTGATTTCCACCCCCCACTCCCACTTCTTGTTACTAGAATTATCTACATTGTATATGGTCTTATAAGTTTCCTTCTAAAGTACAGATTTGACCATGTCATTCCTTGGCTTATAGCTATCCCACCCCAACACACATACATTGACTATCAGATAAATCAGAAATTAACTTGACATTCTAGACCTGTCACACCTTTTTTTTCAAACTCCTATCTTGCCTGAACCCCTACAAACTATTTGCGCCTAGAGCACCTTTCCTTTCTCACTCTTTACTTGATATAAGTCTATTCCTCTTTCAAGGCCATACTCAAATATACCTTCTTGAAGTCTTCCTTCACCATCCCGTTTGCTTACAAATTAATCTATTGTCTACTTTCTAGGTCCTCCCAGTATAGTCCTTACAACATTGTATTATAATAGTTTTTTTTTTTTTGATGCAGAAACTACAGATAGTATCTCAGTGATTGTGTGGCACATAATAGACAGTAAGTGAATAGAAATTGGTTAACTCTTAATGCTTTCAATTTGTTATAGGGACATTTATGCAACGAGCCTTTGGATATGTACAGTTATTTACACAACCAAGGGATTGGTATTTCACTTGCTCAGTTCTATATTTCATGGGCTGAAGAATATGAAGCTAGAGAAAACTTTAAGAAAGCAGACATGATATTTCAGGATGGAATTCAACAGAAGGCTGAACCACTGGAAAGACTGCAGTCCCAGCACCGGTATGCTGTTTCTCTAGAGCTTGTCTTAACTCTTTAAAACTAGTGACTGTAAATGATTGTTTTTGCATCATAAAGTGCTCTCTTAGATTGGCAAGTTTACTTAGTTCTCAGTTTTTTAAAAAGCATATTTAAAACTTTTTGTTTAACATCCAGTAAAATCATTCTATGGTATATGGTTTTATAAGTTTTCACAAATGAAAAGAGACATATAATCGTCACCGTGATGTTATAGAATAGTTCATCACGCCATAGAATTCTCTCATGCTATCCCTTTAGGGTCAACACCTACTCTCACTCCCAATCCCTTGGCAACCATTGATCTGTTCTCCAGCCCTACGGTTTTGCCTTTTCCATAATGTCATATAAATGGAATCATACAATATGTAGACTTTTGAGTCTGGCTTCTTTCATTTAGCATAATGTGTATTTGATGTATAAGAGTTCTTTATATATTCTGAATACAAGTCTTATGTTAGATAAGTGATTTGTAAATCTTTTCTCCCAGCTTAAGTCGGATCTCTTCATTTTCTTAACAGTGTCTTTTAGAATAAAGGTTTTTAATTTTGAAGAAGTCTAACTTATCAATTATTTCTTATGGATCACGTTTTCGGTATAGCTGAGAATTTTGTCCAGCCAAAGGTCACAAAGATTTCCTCTTGTCTTTTCATCTCGAAGTTTTATAGTTTCACTTTTTACATTTAGATCTTTGATCCATTTTGAGTTAATTTTTGTAGAAGGTATGGGTCAAGTTTTTC
Source organism: Macroglossus sobrinus (assembly GCA_004027375.1). Classification (NCBI taxonomy): domain Eukaryota; kingdom Metazoa; phylum Chordata; class Mammalia; order Chiroptera; family Pteropodidae; genus Macroglossus; species Macroglossus sobrinus. Next base: position 1,351,201 of record PVKZ01000061.1, on the reverse strand, counting down.
TTTTGCAGATGAACCTCCATTTGTTCCTGTGACACTTATTGAAAAGACTTTCTCCATTAAATTGCCTTTGCACCTTTGTCAAAAATCAGTTTCAGTTTGATCATGTTTGTGTAGGTTTCTGTTTTCCGTTGATCAGTGTGTTAGTTCATTAGTGTATACCACACTACCAAGATTACTGTAGCTTTATAGTAAGTCTGGAAATCAGATAATATGAGTTCTCTAATGTTGTCCTTTTTAGCTCTTCTAGTCCTTCAACTTTCTGTATAAATTTTAGAATTTAGAATTATACATTTCTGGGATTTTGATTAGTATTGTGCATGAGCACGGTATATTTCCCCCTTGGTTTAGATCTTTGATTTCTTTGAGTGAGCTTTGGTAGTTTATGTTTCAAGGAATTGGATCATTTCATTTGAATTGATGAGTTTATGGGCATAGAATTTCTCATAGTAGTCCTTCATTATCCTTTTAGTGTCTATACGTTACATAGTAATCTCTCCTCTTTCGTTCCTGATGTTGGTAATTTGCTTCTTCTCTTTTTTTCTCTCCATCTGGCTAGAAGTTTATTGATTTTTATTGAACTTTTTAAAGAACCAGCTTTTGGTTTCATTGATTTTTCTCATTGATTTTCTGTTCTTAATTTTATTAATTTTTGCTCTTTTTTCCTTCTAAGCAGTGCATTAGTCATATCCTCTGAGTTTTGACATAATGTTGTATCTTCATTTTATTTAGCTTGAATTATTTTCTAATTTTCCTGTTTCTTCCTTTGGACCCATGGATTACTTAGAAGTGTTTCATTTAATTAGGAAATTTTTGGAGATTTTTCAGATATCTTCTTGTTACTGATTTCTAATTTAATTCCTTATGGTCCGAGGACATAATTTGTATGATTTTAAGTCTTTTAAATTTATTAAGTTTCATTTTATGGCCCAGAATATGGTCTGTAGTGGTGAAAATACCATGTAAATATGTGTATTGAAAAAATATGTGTATTCTGTTTTTTTTTCAACTCTACAATATCTTTTTTTAATATGCTACGTTTAGACTAATATAATTATTAATTATGTTGGATTTAGATCTATTTTATTATTTGTTTTCAGTTTATTCTCTGTCTTTTGTTCATCTGTTGTCCCTTTCCAGCCTTCTTTTGGATGATATAATTATTTTTTAGTATTTTATTTTATTGGTTTTTCTAATCTGTTACTTATAATTAGACTCTATGTCCTGTTGGTTGATATCCTGTGGAGAATATTGATGTTTTTGTCTTAGTAGGCAACTGGCCTTCAGCTGTCACAAGTTCTTTCTCATCTTATGTTTCAATGTCAGTTCATTTTTCAAGACCTTTGGGTCTATCTCATATGTGTTATTTAGGGGTTAGTCTGGGACTTTTGCAGTGGTTTATACTATAGTTAAGTTCTCTCAACCTATTCTGTGCTGCTTTGGTTCTGCGTGTGCATGCTTAACTCAGGAGTGAGTCCAGGTTTTGTGCCAATTCATGTACAGAGTTAAACAATCCATTTCTTCAGCTCATCCTCTCCCGTTTTTCTCCAATACTCACTGGCCCTCAAAGTCCCCTTTTCCCAGTCCTCTGACCAGAAAGATGAAGGTTCTATAGGAGTTTTTGCTTTAAACCCCACTGTTGGAACAATTCTAAACCACGAGAGAAAAGAACAGAAAGGAAAAAAACAGGAAACAACCCTATGTGGGTTGTTTCTTCAAGTTTAACTCCTCTCCACAGTGCACTTGTTTTGTTTATTTTTCAGAGACCTCAGTTGCTTTTCTGTATTATGTCTAGAGATTTTAATTCTAATCCTTGAGAGAGAGGCTATTGTGGGCTTACTCCATCTTGGCCAACATTTGTACTTTGTTCAGTTTTTTTACCCTTTTGATAATACTTAAAAGATTGGCAACAGCACAGGAAGTTTAGTCTTCAAACTTCTGCCAGCTTTGCTGAAGTAAAATATTACATGGGATGCAACTTTATTTCATATGATTACAGAAAAATGGTGTATGGGGGTTAGAGCAGTGTGTTTATAGAAAGAGAAAGAGGCACATACAGTGATAAAATAATGTGGCAAGATGTCAACAATTGCTGAATGTACCTAAAGGGTTTTTGGGTGCTTATTTACTCTTTTAACTATTTTATAAATTTAAAAGTTTTATAATAAAAAGTTGATGAGAAACTCTCATCTTAATAAATTCTATAATCTTAGTCTTAATCACCCTGATCTGATCCCCAGATCAACCTAATGGTAATCTTCAAGAATACTTTTAATTAATTGAACTTGGAGCTAAATCATTCTAGCCAAAACTGACTCTGATATCAAGGTGACTTTCTTTATTCCTGAGAGAATAAACACTTTGTTTGGGCTGTTTCTACATATTTCTTACCCCATCCTACCCTCTCCCTCGTTTGTTTTAACAAATTAGAAATTTTGAATCTGGGGAGGGGAAAGAAGAGAGGTAGACAGGGTAAAAGGGGTCAAATATGTGGTGACAGAAATCTAATTCTGGGAGGTGAATACACAATAGAGAGAGAGAGAGAGAGAGAGAGAGAGTGAGTGTGTGTGTGTGTGTGTGTGTGTGTGTTCCTGCCTTACCGTTAAATTGTACACCTGAAACGTACTGAATTTCGTTAACCAGTGCCACCATAAAAATAAATAATGAATGAATGAATGAATGATTGAATGAATTTTTTTTAAAAAAGAAATTTTGAATCTGGCGAGTAGTACTTATCTTACCAAAAGTTAATTGCCTTTTCTTTTACTTGAGACAATTCCAAGCTCGAGTGACTCGGCAAACTCTGTTGGCACTTGAGAAAGAAGAAGAGGAAGTTTTTGGAGCCTCTGTACCACAGCGAAACACACTGGCTGAACTAAAAAGCAAAGGGAAAAAGACAGCAAGAGCTCCAATCAGCCGTATAGGAGGTGCTCTCAAGGGTAAGTTTGTTAAACGTTATTATGGGAGACTTAGTCTCGGGTGGTAGGCAAATTATGTAAAAAGATAATGTATAAATATATACTAGACACTGTCCTAGTTTTCTGAGTACTAGGCAGCAAAAAGAAGGAAGTCTAAGAAGAGCTCAGATCACAGGGTACACTAAAACCAAAACATGTCAACAATTTCGTCCTAAGGAAAACCTAATATATAGGAAGCATTAAGAGTTGTTAGTTGAAAAATGATGCAATAATATCGAGTATTGTCAACATAAACATGTACCAAAGCCTCAGACAGTAAATATGGTCTTCAGTCTTTTGGGGCTAGAAATTAGGCTTTCTTTGTAAACTGGAAGATGATCAACAGTAAGGTTTTTTTTAATTCACCTAAGTTTTTGGAAATTTTAGATTCACAGCAACATTGAGCAGAAGGTACAGAGAGCAATAACTAATTTATTAACTAAATTTATAGAAGTTGGACACAGACCAGAATATTTAGAATGTTCTTGGAGATTCTAGAATTAAAATATAGGGAGTATATGGTCCTAAAGAATATTTTATTCAGAATATGATGAAGCTTGATTGTAATAAACAGCCCTACAACAGAGAACACCCCTAATAAATGGGCTAATTTTAATTTGTCTTCTAGATTCAGTATATCTTAGCTGATTTCCATTGACAAAATTTAAACTCAACAATTAAGATTAAATTAATTAACTAGACAATGTTAGAATGATGACTGAAGGAAGATGTAGAATTTATATATATATATATATATATATATATATATATATATATATATATGAATGAAAGATTGGAGATGAGGAAAAGATTGGAAGAGTATAAATAAACAAACACAGAATGGACTAAAAAGTTAGTAATTTGACCCATTAAGGTTTTTTTAAATTGTTATTTTTAAACTCTGATTCAATGGTAGTTGAAGTAATCCTGATTTGAGGATGATTTAGGTATAATTTATCTGGCATCTAAGTTGATAATTAAAATTTTTACATGAAATTTTAATAATTTTTTTTCTCCTAGCTTCAAACCAGAACCAAGGACTCCAAAATCCATTTCCTCAACCGATGCAAAGTAATTCTAGAATTACTATTTTTGATGAAAATGCTGATGAGGCTTCTATAGCAGATCTGTCTACTCCTACAGTCCAGCCATGGATTGCACCCCCTGTGTCCAGGGCCAAAGAAAATGAGCTGCAAGCAGGCCCTTGGAATACAGGCAGGTCTTTGGAACACAGGGTAAGGAGTCTTACATCTAGTGTTTTTGCCAACATTACAAAAACTACAAATTTAGATTAAAGGAATATTTTTAGTATCTCTTTTAATTTCTCTTGAATAATTAGGCATGGTCTGCATGTGTTGTGTCAGAATGTAAAACTATGGTAATTTCATTTTTCTTCTTCATTGCTAGCCTCATGGCAATACAGCTTCTGTGACAGCTGTACCCTCTGTGCTTCCCAGTTTTACTCCATATGTGGAAGAGACTGCACAACAGCCAGTTATGTGAGTTTGATCTCCAGATATTTTGAGGTGGGAATTAATAAGAGTGGACAGGGGCACCTATCCTAGTTCCCAAAGGCATTTTCTTTTTTGGGGGGAAGTGGAAGTAACTAGTTTGGTGTTTCCTTTATGTCTGTATTCTTTTGAGTATATTAGAGCTAACAGATCATTTTTATTGAGGAATAAACGTGATAGGTTTAATGTGATATGTTTATATTTATATTGCTGTTGTCAAAGATAGTCACTGGGATTTAAGTAAGATGGTCTACCTTTGTTATTGACAGTAATTAGAAATTATGATAGTTTTTCCTCTGATTTACTCTTTCCTTTTAGATGTCTTTTAATTCTTTTTCTAGTCCTTAGCATTTCTATTTATAAGAAGAAGTCTAGGGGTGGCTCCATAATGTAGTGGCTAGCACATCTGCTTTATATGCAGAAGGTCCTGGGTTCGCGCCCCAGGTGGAGCCATGGACCATACCCTGGGTGCGCCAGGCCCAGGCCCATCAGGCACCCCGAGTGTGCCAGGGGTGACAAGCTCTGGGTGCACCCCACGAGCATGTGGGAGGAGATATCCCGCCTTCAGAGATCCAGTTCTTATGGGGAAACGGCAACATCCATAGGTCAGAGATGGAAGTGGAGGGGGAAAAAGAAAAAGTACAATAGGTGATGATTTGATAATCAGGCAGTCTGAGATTTAGTCTAATAAATAACATTTTGGAGTTCTAATACTACATCGTTATCTGTGTCTCAGTGCAAGATTTCTAATCTGTAACCCTCCACTATATTCTAGGTAGTATAGGAATGTAAAAATAGGTAAGATTAATTAAAAATTCTGTTTGATAAGAGCTCAACATGAGAAAGACTATTCTTTTTCCGTTTGCCAATGGTATTTTTTAATTTTTTCAATTATAGTTAGCATACAATATTATATTAGTTTCAGATGTAGAACACAGTGATTAGACATTTCTATATCTTATAAAGCCCGGATAAATCTAGTTCCATCTAGTACCATACATAGTTATTACAATACTACTGACTGTATTCCCTATGCTGTATTCTACATCCCCGTGAACATTTTGTAGTTACCAATTTGTACTTCTTAATCCCTCTCCCTTTTACCCATTTCCCCACCCACCCCCCCAGTCCAACAACTGTCAAAATGCTCTCTGTATCTATGAGCTTGTTTCTGTTTTGTTTATCCTGTTCTCTAGATTCCACATGTGAGTGAAATCAAGATATTTATCTTACTCCACTCAGCACAGTAACCTTTAGGTCCATCTACATTGTTGCAGATGACAAAATTTAATCCTTTCTTTATGGCTGAGTAATATTCCATTGTATATATGTACCACCTCTTCTTTATCCATTGATCCACTGATGGACACCCAAGTTGCCTTCATATCTTGGCTATTGTAAATAATGCTGCAATGAACATATTAGAAGCACATGTCCCTTCAAAGTGGTGTTTTGGGCTTCTTTGGATAAATAACCAGAGGCGGGATTACTGGGTCCTACTTTGTCTCTTGGTATAGCCTTTGTTTTAAAATCTATTTTGTCTCATATAAGTATTATTACCCCATGGTTTTTTTTGTTTCCATTTTAGTGAAATATATTTTTCCATTTCTTTATTTTCAGTCTGTGTGTGTCTTTTGATCTGAAATGAGTCTTACAGGCAGCATAGGTGAGAGTTTTATTTCTTGTCCATTCAGCCACCTATGTCTTTTGATTGGAGCATTTAATCTATTTACATTTAAACTAATTGTTGCTAGATATGTAGTTATTGCCATTTTATTATTTTTTTTTATTTTTTTAAAGAAGTCCCTTTAACGTTTCTTATAATACTGGTTTGGTGTTGATTAACTCCTTTAGCTTTTTCTTATCTGATGAGCTCTTTATGTCTTTCTATTCTAAATGATAATTTTGCTAGGTGGAATAATGTTGGTTGTAGGTCCTTGCTTTTTATCATTTTGAATATTTTGTGCCAATCCCTCTGGCCTTTAAAGTTCTGTTGAGAAACCAGCTGACAGTTTTATGGAAGCTCCCTTGTAGATAACTAACTGCTTTTCTCTTAACTGCTTTTAAGATTCTTTGTCTATAACTAACTTTTGGCATTTTAATTATCATGTGTCTTGGTGTGGGCCTCTTTGGGTTCATGTTATATGAGACGCTATGGGCTTGTATATCTATTTCCTTTGCCAATTAGGGAAGTTTCCCATAATTATTTCTTCAAACAATTTTTCAGTTTCTTGCTCTCTCTCTTTTCCTGCCAGTACTCCTGTTATGCAGATGGAAGTACGCTCAATGTTGTCTCATAGGCCCCTTAAACTGTCCTCAATTTTTTAGATTCTTTTTTCCTCTTCTGATTGGGTGTTTTCTGCTACCTTACCTTCCAGATCACTGTTTGATGCTCTGTTTCATCTAATCTGTTGATTTCCTCTATGCATTCTTTATTTAAATTATTGCATTCTTCATTTCTTTTTTATGTTTTTCTGTCACCATTTTTATGTTTCCTGTCTCTTTGTTGAAGTTCTCACTATGATCATTGAGCATCCTTATAACTAGCACTTTGAACTCTGCATCTGGTAGATTGCTTGTCTCCATTTTGTTTAGTTGTTCTTCTGGAACTTTGTTCTGTTCTTTCATTTGAAACATGTTTCTTTGCCTCCCCATTTTAGTTGCCTCCCTGTGTTTGTTTCTGTGTATTAGGTAGAGTTGCTATACCTAACCACTCGGTCTTACTAGAGTGGTCTTAAGTAGTAGGTGTCCTGTGAGGCCCAGTCACGCAGTCTTCCCTGGTCACATGCGATGCAAATCTGATCATGTCATTTTCCACATCTTTTTGTGGCTTAATAGCTTATTCCTTTTTAGTGCCGAATGATATTCTGTTGCTTAGATGTTTACCCACTCATTTATTGGAGGACATCTTTATTGTTTCCAAGTTTCAGCACATTTGTATGAGGTTGCTATAAATATTTGTGTGCAGATGTTTGTGTGGACATAAGTTTTCAACTCATTTAGCTGGGTTATATTGTAAGACTAAATTTAGTTTTGTAAAATTTACCTTTGTGTCAAACTCTTCCAAAGTGGCTGTACCGGTAGTGAGAATTTGCTAGCATTTGGTGGTGTCGATATTTTAGATTTTAGTCTTTCTAATAAATGTGTGGTTGTGTCTCATTTTAATTTGCAATTCCTTGATGACATGATGTTGAGCACGTTTCCATATGCCTGTTTGCCATCTATTTATCTTCAGTAAGGTGTCTGTCCACATTAGTTTTAAAAACTTATTCTGAAGTATTTTATTTTTTTTTGATGCTGCTACAAATAGAATTGTTTCCATAATTTTATTTTCAGATTGTTCATTGCAGGTATATAAAATACAATTGATTTTTATATATTGATCTTGTATCTTACTTTTTTGATGAATTCATTTATTAGTTCTAATAGTTTTTAAGTGGATTCTTAGGATTTTCTATATAACAATATCATGTCATCTGCTAATAGAGATTGCTTCTTCCTTTCCCATCTGGATGCCTTTTATTTATTTATTTTTACTTATTTATTTCTTTGCCTAATTGCCCTGGCTAGAACCTCCAGTACAATGTTGACTAGAATTGGCAAAAATGAACATCCTTGTCTTGTTTCTGGTCTTAGCAGGAGAAGCATTCAGTTTTTCATCATTAAGTATGATGTCTGCATGGGTTTTTCATAGATGTCCTTTATCAGTTTAAGCATGGTGATCCTTAGACTCTTCCATTATAGGCTCTGATTCAGTGGATCTGGGGTAAGGACCAGGTAGGTATCTTTAGTTGTAAAAAGGTACATAAGAAAATAAAAGGTATATAAGTGATTCTGATCCATAGCCAGAGCTGAAAACATGTGTTCTATCCTGATTGAGGAACTTTATGCTTTATTCCTTTCAAACCTGTATTACCATTCTCATTCTTCCCCCTCAGCTGAGAACCTTAAACTTCACATCATTTGTTCCCTAAGTACTATATTCCTAACTCTGATTCTTTTGGATTCTAAATAGTGGAGAATGGGTTTAATTTCTTTTCATACATTGGGTTTGATTAAGACATAGTATTATATATTTTTACCTATAAGGAATATAAGCTATTTAATGACTCTAACTTAGGGCTAATTTCCTTCCTCATCATAACACAGTAGTACTCAGAACATAATTGTTGATGACTCATGTAAATTATTTTTAGGCTCTTTCTTCAACCTTATTTGTTTTGTTTTGTTTTGTTTTGTTTTGTTTTTGAAATTGATTACATGTAGTCTTGTTGCTGATATCGTCTCTGTGTTTTGTCAAAACATGTAAGAAATAACTCATTTGACTTATATGATGAATAATTATTATTTTGCTTCTTTTAGGACACCGTGTAAAATTGAACCCAGTATAAACCACATTCTAAGCACAAGAAAGCCTGGAAAGGAAGAAGGGGATCTCCTGCAAAGGGTTCAGAGCCATCAGCAAGATTCTGAGGAGAAGAAAGAGAAGATGATGTATTGTAAGGAGAAAATTTATGCAGGAGTTGGGGAGTTCTCCTTTGAAGAGATCCGGGCTGAAGTTTTCCGGAAGAAATTAAAAGAGCAAAGGGAAGGTAGGTGCATTGATTTAGTTGAAATTTATAAAAATAACTTAACTTAATTGTAGGAAGGTTGAGCTGATATATTAAGTCTGAGGAAAATTGTCCCATTGTTTCTGTTTATGTGATGCTTCTATGGTTTCTACTCTTTTTCTCTCTCTACTTAAGCTGAACTCCCATTGCTGCTTTCAATGAGACCCCTGGGGGAAAAAAACTAAGCAACTAAGTCTATGTTCAAAAGTAAAGGAGGAGAAGAACCTCTGAACTATAGGAACAATTTATATTCACCAGTGCCATCGACAGACAGCTATGATCCTTGACATGCATACACACCCCTGCCGTGCCTCCCCATTAAGTGCTTTCCTCATATTGCCTGAACTATTTCACTTTTGATACTTTACCTAAAATTTCTCCCAGGGCTTATTCAGTTTAACATACTCATTCACACTGCAGTTACTTAGATGATAGTTATTTATATTCTTAAAGACATTTTCTTCTTTCTAAATTAAGAGAAGTTTTACTATAAATTGAGAAATTCAAAATTTTTGGGAAATGAAAAGCAGTTCTGATTTTAGAGCCTAGAGTACTTGGGGCAAAAGGTAGCGCAGAATGGGCTGAAGTATTGAAGTATATTATTTGGAACTTAAGGCATTAGAAGATGAAGGAGAGTACAGAAAAGGAGGTGGGGGAGGGTCCAAAATAAATTTTATCCATTTAGCTATTTTAACTAGGATCTACACTAAGAAGAAATAAATCTTTCTTTTTACACAGATATCCAGAATAACCTACTGTTATGGCTCAGCTTACTTAATAGGATATGGCATTATCAGGGCTAGCTGGGAAACTTAACCATCACTTATAATTTATTTAAGGACAAATCATTTCTAAGTTACAGGTGACAAGTTGGAAGCAAAATTCTAGAAGGACTGTTATTAGTAAGTTTGGAATTTGATATATCAACTAGTCCCTTCTAAGATTGACAAAGGTACTTTGGGCTCAAATAATGTGTTGAAAACTGGAACCTATGTATCTAGGTAAGAGGGAGGGAATGATTAGAAAGCAAGGAGTTAGTTGAGTAAGGCTTTTAAAAAATGGGAACCACCCTAACAAAGAAGTAGGTTAGGAAGGTAGCCAAATATGAGCTGGGAAAGAAACTAGGTATTTGAATTTTAAAAAACTACTGTTTCCTTCAACCTAAGTGTCCACTGAAAGATGAATATGTGTATGTACATGCAATGGAATATTATTCAGCCTCAAAAAAGAATGAAATCTTGCTATTTGCGACAACATGAGCGGACCTTGAGGGCATTATGTTAAGTGAAATAAGTCAAACAGAAAAAGACAGATACTGTATGATCTCACTTAAATGTGGAATCTTAAACTCATAGATACAGAGAACAGCTTCATGGTTCCCAGAAATAGGGGATGGAAGGTAGGCAAAATGAATGAAAGGAGTCAAAAGCTACAAACTTACACAGCATGGTGATTATGATTAATGATGCTGTATTGCATATCTGAAAATTGCTGAAAGCAGTGGTCCCCAACCTTTTTGGTGCCAGGGACCAATGCTCTTATGAGAATCTAATGCCTGATGATCTGAGGCGGAGCTGAGGCGGTGATGCTAGTGCTGAGGAGCGGCTGCAAATACAGATGAAGCTTCATTGGTTTACCTGCTCACCTCCTGCTGTGCTGCCCCATTCCTAACAGGCCACAGTACTGGTCCATGGCCCAGGGGACTCTGGCTAAGAGAGTAAATCTTAAAAGTTCTCATCACAAGAAAAAAATTTTTTTGCAACTACATATAGTGATGGATGTTACCTGGATTTATTGTGATCACTTTGCAGTATATACATATTGAATAATTATGTTGTACAACTGAAACAAACAGTGTATGTCAATTATACCTCAATAATATTGTAAAATAAGTAAAAGAAAACAAAACAACAAAAAACTAGTTTCCTTAAGGGTTTTTATATACCTAGCTTAGACTAGGTATAAAAAAAATAAGATGAAAGTACATTTTATTCTTAGCTAGTGAAAGAAGGACCAGTGCTAGGGTTAGATGGGATTTGAACAAGTAAAAAGACCTTCGAGGATTTTTTAATACTCATTTTGTAAGCTGGTCTCTGAATTTAGTTCATGAACTTGTAATTTCCCTGCTGTATATAGTTTATATTCTTATAAATCCTCATGCCTATAAATAAAGTGATTTCTTGTTACTATTAAAAACTGGCTTTAAAGACTGTTGCTGACTACTTACTATCGGGTAGGAATACTAGAAATGAGGAAGCCACAGGCAGAGCCTAGAGACAGGGTTGTTTTTTCTTCCCATTGCTACTTTCAAATCATTTTTCCCTCCTTCAAAAACTCTAACTTCTTTCAGCTCTGTGTCCTCAATTTTTTTTTCTACCTCCTGAACTTCCTTAGTGTTCTCACCTTAGACTTTCTAGTCATTCCCCATAATTCATTAATTCGCTCATAGCAAATTATTTTTTTAAATCAGACCATGTCACTCCTTTACTTAAAATTCTCCAATTTTTTCTATTGTCTTAAAATGCACTATAAACTCTTTATACCCACATAACTTGGCACCTGCCTACTTCTCCAACCTCATCTTTTACTTTTCTTCCTTTTGCTATGTTACATACCATGCTTGCCTTCATTTGGCTACTTGAGCACAATGATCTTGTTTCTATATTAGGTCCTTTGTGCCAGCTAGTCCCTTGGCCTAGAATATTTCCCCAGCTCTATAGATGACCAACTCCTAGTCATTCAGGTTATAGCTTTATAATATCTCTTTCTTAGAATGATCTTTTGTGATCACTGGTCTCAAGCCCCTGACCTCCATTCCCCTACCCAGCCACACAATCTCACATCACCTATTTTAGTTTATTTTTAACCCTGTTTTCTGTTAATTTGTGTGTGTTTGTCTCCTTGAAATTGAATATTAGCATCGCCTGGCCAAAGACTTTGTATTATATACCACTAAAACTTAGATGCTCAGAGTTGTGCTTGGCCTGTAGTATTCTCTTTTTTATTGACTAAATAAATAAAAGAATAGAAACTTCATCTGTAATACTAACATACATATGTTGAGGACATGAGCCCTAAAGACAGTTCTTCACAAAATAAATTTGCTATGAGGAGTAAATGTTCAGCCAACTTTACTCTTTCTAGCTGAGCTACTGACCAGTGCAGAGAAGAGAGCAGAAATGCAGAAACAAATTGAAGAGATGGAGAAGAAGCTGAAAGAAATTCAGACCACTCAGCATGAAAGAACGGGTGATCAGGTTATTTCTCTTTTTTTAATACATAAAACTAAAGCTTATTGAAACAAATTTAAGCAATATAAAAGCATAGAAAAAGTCCTCCCAGTCCCCATTTAGAGTTTTCTGTAGTTTCTCATATTAACAGCAGCAAAGTTCAGCAGAAAAGTAATTTAATAAGTGACTTCAGTGCAATTTGTAGCGTGTGCTATAAGTGATGCAATTTATTGATTTCTTAGTTATACACTCACCCATTAGTTTTGTTACCTCTAACTTTAGCTCTTTATTCTAGTCATGCTCCATTAAAATGAGGTTAACTAAAGAAATTCATGCTATGTGCTTGGCACCATTTAGCTGAATACAGAGTACCAGTTTATGCTAATAGATTATTGGAAATAACTTTTGTGGAACAGATATTTTATATGTAGGATATGTAGGGGAAAAGTATGGTAAGGCTTATTTTGAAACTACAGATTGAAAATAGCATTTTCTAGAAGGAAAGAACAAATTGATTTTGTTTATTTCATGCAAATAGCAAGAAGAGAAGATGTCTACAAAGGAGACAGCTGAACTGCAAATTGCTTCAGTGTCTCAGGAAATCCCAGGAATGACTCTATCCAATTTTGTTTGTCCAATAAACTCTTGTGCCAGGTAGGATCACATTGGTGGAAAGGATGATGCTTATGGGAGGGTATTTAGAACCAACTTTTGACTCGTGACTTGAAGACTCATTGACTTTTATAGCATTAAGACATGATTTTTGCAAGTCTCTGTCACAACATAAACTTTGATGCTAATGAGAGAGGACAGGGTACTTTTTTCAATTAAAAAAGATACATGAATCTTATAGAAGCAATTAAATTTAAATAATTTTTAAAAGATAATACCATCACAAGATGACTACTATTAACACTGATAATCTGCTTTATACTGTTACTATAACTTAACATCTATTATCAAATAGACTTCTACAACAATTTTAATGACCAAAGGTTCCAACATTTTTAAGAATTTGGATTGATAGTATTAAAATATTTTCTTATCTTAGAGTGAAGGTTATAATATTTAATGAAAAGACCTCTTGGACTTTTAAAAATTAAATTATTCTTTCTGTGGGTACTAAGCACATGTTTTAAAACAAGTTCCTTTACAGGGAAACTTCACTTGCAGAAAACATTGGGCAAGAACAACCTCATTCTAAAGGTGAGTTGTACTGGGCACTGTCATGGAGCCACCCCTACTGATGACCCATACTTTATGTAACAAGCAGTAAGCATTTTTCTTAAGTAAAGGGATTTGAAAGAAGGGAGAGAAGGGAGCATTGTATCTTTGAATCATGGAATTCAGTTATAAGCATATGATTGGAAATTAGACATTTGAAGGAATACTTTTGTAAGATTCCTCATTATTTTGAAATATTTTGTTTAAATGTAAATTTAAATTTGTAATCTTCCACTGCAGTTAGTATACACTAAGTTAAGCATATCTGTATAATACAGCAGCCAATACTGGAAAGTGGTTTTGGAACAAAGGAAAAACTTAAAACTAAGACTATTTTATTTTTAAATTTGTCTCTTTTCCATTCAGAAACATGTTAAAGTGGTAAAAATATGAATATACACCTGTTAGTAGTTTAAAAAAAATTAAATAGAATCTGAGTAAACCTTAATTCTAACTGCCAACTTATAGAAAATAAAAGCATGAAAGAACAGGTTAAACAACTCAGAAAGATGTAATTGCAAAAAAATTAAGCATTATGGGGCAAACATTTACTTTCTTCAAAAAATTAATCACTTAAAAAAATTCTATAGAATAAAAGTGATTTAAAAGACATTTCAAATAGTCACAGTACATGAATCTTAACTCTGCATTCCCAATTCAAACTTTCTTAAAATTTTGGTAAAATGTGAAACTTATGACTGGATATTTGATAATTCAGAAATTAATTCTATAGCTATGATCATATTTTGAAGTTATGCTTTTGAAAAATGACTTTTTAATAAATACATACTGAAATATTTATAGATGAAATATGATATGTCTTAGATTTGCTTCAAAATAATCTGGAATTGGGTTGGGTTTGGGGAGTAGTGATAGTGGCAGGAAATAAAGTTCATCCATGTTTAGATAATTATTATTAAATAATATCTACTTTTATATGTTTGAAATTGTTCATTTAAAAAAAAAAGATTGCTTTCAAACAGTGTGGAATATTAATTGAATAATGGAGCATTTACTTTTAAGAATATAAATCTAGTCTCTTTTTTCTATAGATCCCAGTATACCTTTCTCCATTTTTGATGAGTTTCTTCTTTCAGAAAAAAGGAATATCAGGTTTGAGATTTGTTTTGACACTTAAATAAGTTTTCTATTATTAGAGAGGGGTTACTGTTATCTATGTCAACAGAAAAAAAATTGCTAAATGGAGTATGTCTTTTTCCAGTCCCCCTGCAGATCCCCCACAGGTATTAGTCCAACGAAGACCCCTTGCAGTTCTCAAAACTTCAGAAAACTTCACCTCAAATGAGGATGTGTCTCCAGATGTTTGTGTAAGGAGCAGTATTTCTAAGTTAATATAAATGGACTAGTAGATTGTTTCATTCAGTTCTCACGTTTAGGGTTTAAATGAAAATTACTGGCTTTAAATAAGCACATGAAAAGATACTCAGCATCATTAAGTTATCAAAACTTATCAAATTAAATCAAAACTACAGTAAGCTATTACTTCGCAGGCACTTAGAAATGGCTATAATAAAAAAGACAAAATAACAAGTGTTGGTGAGGATGTGGAGAAATTAGAACCTTCATAGGTTGCTGGTGAGAATGTATAATTGTGCGATCACTTTAGAAAACAATTTGGCAGTTCCTCAAAATAGTAAACATAGAGTGACCCCATGACCAGAAATTTCCTCCTAGGTTTATATAGAAAAGAATTAAAAACACATGTTTACACAAAAAACCTTGTATGTGAGTATTTGTGGCATTATTCATAATAGCCAAAAAATGGAAACAACCCAGTGTCTATTAACTGATGCATGGATAAACAAAATGTTGTATATCAAATGGAATATTATTTAGCCATAAAAAGGAATGAGGTACTGATACATTTTACAACTTGGGTGAACCTTGAAAACTACTTACTAGGTGAATGAAGCCAAACACAAAAGACCGCATATTGTATGATTCCATTTATATGAAATGTCCAGAATATGAAATCCACAAAGACAGAAAATAGATTAGGAATTTCCAGGCTATTAGAGAGAAGGAGTGTTAGTGACTGCTAATGGGTATGGAGTTTCTTTTGTGGGGGATGAAAATGTTCTGGGGTTAGTGGTGATGGTTGCACAACCTCGGAAACGTACACTTTAAAAGGGTAAATTTTTTGGGACGTGAGTTATATCTCAATTTTTTTAAAAAGTAGGAAAACAAATCATTATCTTAAAAGCCTTTAGAACTTTTTTTTTTAAACAACATAGCAAAGGATCTTTTTTCTTTTATGTAAAATGCTTTTCATGGCAATGGAAGAGTTATGTGGGACAACCATTTTTCTTTAGTAAAGTTCTATTTTAACCATGGACTAGTGACATAATACTTAGTTTAAAAAGACCCCACATAGACATTCAAGTCAAAGTAAATAACCATTATCACTGACATTTCATTGAAGTTTTAAGGAATAAAATCATCCCTCTCTTCAAACCAGCATCTGGAAACTTGTCTTGAGGTTGAAGAGAATTAGAATGTTTAGTCTGAAGATAACAATGTGGAAGAGTATTTAATTACATACTGTGTTCTTGAGAGTAGCACCAGAGAACATGATAAATAGACTGGAAATGGAGGTAGTGGCTCCAGGTTTAGCTGTTCAAGGATGGGCCAAATTATTAAAGGAGTCAATCTTTAGCCTTTTACTTGAATTTTGTTAATAGGCACCTATCAGAATTTTTTTCCCCTAAGAATAAACATATTAAAAATGTCTAAACTAATAGGACCATTAGTAGTATTTGCATAAAATATATAGACTATAGATATCTATTTTTTAATCTTATATTTTAGCCACATTTATTATTTTCTTCTAGATGTACCTCTCACCTCTACTTTCTAATGTTGACTCAAATTTAAAGTATATGTCAAATTTATAATCTAGAAAATTAATGTCTAGTATACACAAAGTTAAATGAAACTGGTGCTCTTGTATACTGCAGGTAAATGTATAAAATAATACAAAATCTCTGAGGGCAGCTAGGCAGTATGTATAAAGAACCTAGTGTTCATAACCTTTTAACCTAATAATTCTACTCTTAGGAATTATTCCTTAAAAAAATAAGATATTCTTAAAGATTTAAATGTATAAGGATATTTAACATAGTTTTATAATAGTAAAAAACAGAATAACCTAAAAGAGTTCATTAACTTCTGATAGACATGGTGTGATCATCATGTTTTTAAAGGATTTTTAATAGCACAGAAGATATGATAAAAATACAAGAAAGAATAATACATAGAGTTGGTCCTTTAACAACACAGGTTTGAACTGCACAGGTCCACTTACACAGAGATTTTTTTTTCAATAAATATATAGTTTGCCTCCTTATTCCTGGGTTTCACATCCATGGATTCAACCTGCTGTGAATCACCACAGATTGCAGACAGTATTTTTGATACATGGTTGAGAATCCAAGTATGTGGAGAACCAACTGTATGCATTGTTCTGTGCTATTTTATATAAGGGACTTGAGCATCCCCAGATTTTCATGTGTATGGTGGGATCTTGGAACCAATCTTCCAGTGATACCAATAAATGACTAAGTTTTTTAGGAGTCACAAGTTATACAAGGATTTTTGACTGCACAGAGGTTGGCACCCCTAAACCCTGCATTGTTCAAGGGTCAACTTTACTAGTACATATGCTTTCATTTCACCTGTTTTAAAACCTTTTTTAAATGCATAGAATATGCTTGTGCATGTATCTTACTAGAAATATATGGTAAGCAGTTGTTTCTGGGAGCAATAATTGAAATGGAAATGGGGGATCAAGTGGAGGAGGGAGATTTTTTCGCTATTACTTTTTAGTGTTTTCATTTTTTTAATACTTTATACTTAGTTTTCCATATTTTCTACCATGATTGTGAGTTACTTTTAAGAAATAAAATAAAGTAAAAACTAAGTATTTGGCATACAAGACCACTTAAAAGCTAGGAGGATAGTAGATTACCAGAACATTTTTTAAGCCAAAGCCAAAAGAAAAATAGTATTAGTCCTCTAGTTCTTTGGTAAAATTCATTGGAGGAAAAAAACTATCATACAGGATTTTTCCTTTGTGTGGAAAATCCTCACAGCATATTTTTTGATGAAATATAGTTTGCCGTTTTCATGATACAAAATCTTTTCCCTCAACTGTTATAATGTGCTTTTTAAAATTGTCTTTCCTTAAAGATTTGGATACTACTCTATACCCTGTGTTGAAATTGCTTATCTGATGTATGTCTCCCTGACTAAAAAAGATAAAGGCATGGATATACTTATTGAAATATTTCAGCTAAACTTTACATGGTTTCTATTTCAGGATGAATTCACAGGAATTGAGCCCTTGAGTGAAGATGCTATTATCACAGGTTTCAGAAATATAACTATTTGTCCTAACCCAGAAGACACTTGTGACTTTGCTAGAGCAGCTCGTTTTGTATCCACTCCTTTTCATGAGATAATATCCTTGAAGGATCTCCCTTCTGATCCTGAGAGACTTTTGCAGGAAGAGGATTTAGATGTGAAGACCTCTGAGGACCAACAAACTACTTGTGGCACTATCTACAATCCAACTCTCAGCATCAAGAAGCTGAGGTAATTGGTGATATAGGTTGCACAAACCAGATTGTTAAGTATTCTTATTCTGTGTGTGATTATCAATTATAGCAATTATCAAGCTCTTACTATGTGCCAGGTACTGTGCTAAGTCCTTTACTTTACATCAGGGGTCCCCAACCCCCAGGCCATGGGCCATTACCAGTCTGTGGCCTGTTAGAAACTGGGCTGCACAACAGGACATGAGCGGCAGGTGAGGGAGCAAAGCTTCATCTGTGTTTGCAGCCTCTCCCCAGTGCTAGCATCACTGCCTCAACTCCACCTCAGATCATCAGGCTTGAGATTCTTGTAGGAGTACCAGTCCTTGGTGCTAAAAAGGTTGGGGCCTTCTGCTTTACATGACAGTAGGGCTCCTCCTGATAAAGTGTTAGTGGGACTTCATAATTTGAATATGAGGGTTAGAAGAAATAAATCTTGAAGGTTATGAGAGTAAATAAGGCCCAGGAGGATTATTATATCTTTGAGGAAATTTGGCAGTGTACCTGCTTGGGATAGAGAAGGCATTTATTTTTTTCCTTAATATTAAGTTTAAAATAACGATAATGTAATTTGATACTAATTTCAAATAAGCAACTAGAGTTTTTTTTTTTTTTAAGTATCTTTTGATAGATAGAAATGTAAAGAATTGGTATAAGAGAATGGCATAGAGAGCCAGGACTAAGCCTTATGATCTATCCGTATTTAAAAGTCATCTGAACCAATCCCAGTTTTCCAATTTATGCTTTTAAAACTGCATTTTAAAAGTAGTGATGTTGGTGTCACTTTTACTTGACTTTTTCTTGTTGCAGAGTAAAAAGTTCAAAGGAGTAAACAGAAAGAAAGTTTGTGTCTTAGTCAATTTTTTTCAATAATTTAGAATAGATGTAAAATAGGCATTTACTATAGGTCAGGTAAATAAAGCATATGATCAGAAATTTAATGCTAGGTATTGCTCATTAACCAGGGTTACCTAGATTCTGTTACCTAGATTATGATTATTAATCTATTTCTGTTTCATGAAAATAAAGGACTTTAAAAATGAGACTATTAAATATCAAATAAAATTGTAGTAGAAAAATTGATATATATTTTTCCTATGAGGATTGGCTCATTTGTTGTTCTTTCAGCCCAATTATCGAAGATAGCCGCGAGGCCACACACTCCTCTGGGTTCTCTGGATCTTCTGCCTCAGTTATAAGCACCTGCTCCCTCAAATGTCTTCAAATTCCTGAGAAACTGGAGCTTACTAATGAAACTGCAGGTAAGTTAATATATACCACTTATTTAGTGCTAAAAAGGTTGGGGCCTTCTGCTTTGCTTAGTGGTATATATTAGTGATCACATTTATTTTCATTAAAGACTTATTTATCTCCACAAACTGAACTGTTTTCACTAGAAAAGTTCCTATAAATTGTGAAATTTCTAGAATAAATCAGTATTAACTGAATGTAGTATAAAGAAATGAGATAAAAAGAGTGTTGTTAGTTTAGCCATATTGATGATGAGATCTTGTTTTATTTCCCTCCACTGTTACACACATTTTAGGGTTTTAGGTGATGTTTTTACAACTTTTTCCCCCCCAGAAAATCCTGTTCAGTCACCCTGGTGTTCACAGTATCGTGGACAACTACTAAAATCCCTACCAGAGCTGAGTGCCTCTGTAGAGATTTTTGTAGAAGACAGACCAATGCCTAAGTTGGAAACAGAGAAGGAAATTGAATTAGGTAAGTACCATTGAATACATATCCTTTTGTATATGACAGTGTATAAATAAGTGATTATTTGTACTTGAGCTTGATGCTTGTGTTCAATAAATATTTGTAAATTATAAGAAACGGCATCATAGAAGTTGACATATTGATAAGTTCATATCCCAATAACAATAGAAATTCTGTCTTTCAATTTTTAGCAAATGCATTTGAAAACTATTTTAGCTGCTACTTACTGGCAAATATAAAGTACCTTTAGACCTTAAACCAGTAAGTAAAATCTAAGGGTCTATACATATTCCAGTGGTTTTTAAATGGAATCCAACCTTCTCAACAGGTAATGAGGATTATTGCATTAAACAAGAATACCTAGTATGTGAAGATTACAAATTATTCTGGGTGACACCAAGAAACTCTACAGAATTAACTATAATAAAGGTGAGACTGATTTTTTAATTTTTTTTGGTCACTTCAATTACCTTGTAAATAATGTGGGTTGAAGCGGTAACTGGACCCATGGTACCATCAAAGCTCCATGTAGGAAAGTCAGTGATGTGTCAAGAGATCACTCACCATTATATGCCAGGATCAGATATCAAAAATAAACTATTGTGTAAGTTTCTCAATATGTCCAAACATATTAAATATTCTATCAATTTTATCTTTCTGAAGAAATCTGAAAATTTCTGGCCTCTTCAATCTGAACAGGTTACATTCTAGCCTACACACACACACACACACACACACACACACACACACACACACGATTATTTTGTAATTTTCATTCACCATCATTCTAGGGATTCACATTAGATGTCCAGTTATATTAGATCCCATTTTTTCTCCTTTCTTGATTTAAGCCCTCATGTTTTAGTAGCTTCCTGAGAAAAGATGCATGGAATGTAAGTTTTTTGAAAACTTGCATGTCAGAAAATTCCTTATTCTACATCTTTACCTTATTGGTAGTTTGGCTTAATATTAGAATTCTAGGTTTAAAACATTTTTCCTTAGAATTTTGAAGATAAGCTCTATTAATTTTTGACTTCTAACCTTGCTTTTAAAGTCTTTTGTCATTTTTTGTGTGAGAATATTTTTCCCTTTCTCTGGTTCCTTGTAGGATCTTTTGTTACCAGTATTCCAAAATTTCACAATTATATGCTTTTATTAAAGTCGTCCATAAACTAGGCACTCAGTGGCCATTTCCATCTGGAAACTCGTCATTTCTGAGAAAATTTTTCAACGAATACATTTTTGTTCCCCTCAGTTTTCTCTTTTCTCTCATTTCAGAATTCTTTTTATTAGGATATGGAGTCTCCTATACAGATCTTTAAAAATCTTTTCTTTTTTCTCCTGTTTTCCATCTCTATCCTTCTGTATTACTTTCTAGAATGTTTTGTCAACTTTATATTTAGTCTTTTTACTGGGTTTTTCAATTCTTTTGTCATGTATTTAATTTGCAGAGCTTTTTATTCTCAGAATTTTCTTTGTAGCATTCTCTTCTTCATTTTAAAGTTGGAATGTTCCTGATCTCTAAATATATTAATGATGCTTTAAATTTATTTCTTCCTGCATTATCTGTTTCCTTTTGTGTGTTTTGATCTCTGTCTTTCATATTAGAGGCTTTCTTCAAGTCTTTGGCTTCTTAATCATATTCAATTGTGGGACTTTAAGGGCTAATTGAAAACTCTGTATGTGGAGGAACCTTGACAGATGTGGGGCTCACTGTAGGATGATCTCACTTAGCCATTCTATTAAAAAATCTTAGTTTTTAGTTCTTTACTCTTGAGCTTATCAGATCAGATCCCTCAGAGAAAACTTCTCTAATTTCCTGCCTAAGGCGTATAATCCTGGCTACTTGCTTCCTGAAAGCTTGGTGGGGAAATTAGTCTGGAGAGTGGAAGGTACATCTTAACATTTGTTATATAAACTTTTTCTTTTCCATATTGTATTCTCACCCTCAACAGTGTCTGGTGTCCTCTAGTCCAGAGCCCTTCTGTTTTATACCTTCTAGGAATAAACTTCTGTTCTTATGGAATGGGAGAGAAGCAGTTGCTAGGCTGGGTTACAAAAGGAGGTAGGAGAAGCTGGAATCTAACTTCTTCTTTCATAAAGTTCAGGCACACCTGTTTTAGCTCGACCTTCATCTTTACTTCTACAGGTATTTGGTGCCACCAGTTTTATACTATAGGGGGATGGTCTTACAGTGTAAATTTGGTTACTCTTAGCTTTCTCCATTGCTAGAATCAATTTTCCTTGGGTCTGCTACGCAGATTGTTACCTCTTACTGTTCTCTTTACAGCTTTGAGAATTTGTTGCCTCTATGTCCTTTATTATAGATTTATGCCTTTTAAAACATCCTTTTATTATTATTTCTGTTGGGATATCACAAGAGTTGGAGGGAGTGTTTTCAATCTGCCATCCATAATCATAGATTCTAATTGCTCTGATTTTTAAAATATAATTTCTTTCAGGTATCTTCTCAAACTGTCCCATGGGACCTTTATATCAACCTCAAGTTAAAGGAACGTTTAAATGAGGAGTATGATCATTTGTGCAGCTATTATCAATACCAAGATGGTTGTATAATGTGGCACCAGTATATAAACTGCTTCACCCTTCAGGTTTGCAATAATAGAAAAATATAATTTCAAGGCCTCAAATAGATTTGTGCTCCATTTAGCAAAATAATTTAGTACAAAATTCCTGTTAATCTTTTAGAAATAGAGTGATACATTATAAATTAAAAGCATTGATCATTTTCTTTCCCAAGTTATTTTGACCAAGAACCTCTTTTAACTTTTTAGTATGTCAGTTTTCAAACATATATAAAAGTAGACAGAATAGTTCAATGATTCGGTCATCTCCCTATGATCATCATCAGTTCATGGCCACTCTTGTTTTAAATTCCTGATCTGATAATTCCAACATCCCTGCCATGTCTGGTTTTTATGCTTACTCTCTCTCAAATTATGTTGTTTTTTTTTTATGACTTGTAATTTTTTTCTTGATAGCCAGACATGATGTACTAGGTAAAAAGAACTGCTATAAATAGACCTTTAGTAATGTGATAAGGTGTGAGGGGGGGGAAGCATTGTATAGTCCTGTGATTTATATTCTTTTATAGTGAGCCTGTGCCTCTGGACTGTGAACTTCACAAGTGTTTCTCAGTTTTTTTTCAACCCTTTTTTATGTAGGACAGGATAGCTAGAGTGGGCTCAAGTTGGGTAGTTCCCTTCCTGAGGGCAAGTCTTATTAAGAACAGAGTGCTCTGGCCTATTTCAAAGTGGTTCCTTTTCCCTTTCCCTGCCAGAAGGATGAGGAGACTTTTTCTCTGTTATTTACTATGAGAACCTGATCTAGCTGCTAAAGGTAGAACTCACAAAAGTGTGGAAGCCCCCCTATGCTTACAGATCTTAGGAGAGTTATTGATTTTTCAGTCTGTTGAGCTTTTTTCTTGTTAGGACAAAATAGTGACTTCCAAGCTCCATGCATAGCGAAGGGGAACCAGGAGTTGAGAGATCTATTTTTGCCACTCATATCTGTATTACCACCATCCATCCCACTGGATTATTTTTAGAACCCAAACATAATATATCGTTTTATTTTTTGGAATGTCCCTAAGGTTTTGCTGCATATTTTGATGGTAATATGAATTGTCTAAAATGGTTGGAATAAGGGTAGTTTAAAATTACCATTTATAGATTATCTATTAGGGGCCAAGTTCATCCTTGATGCTTTTTGTTCATTATTTCATTAAATTCTCACAAACCATCTTATAGGAGAGCAGTGTTGTTAAAATTGGGACAAAGATCCAACCTATAAAGGAGCCCACATTCTAGTAGAGAACAACAAGGAAGAGTACAAAGTAGCAGTTAGCAAGGTATTGATTTAAGTACAGTTACCCTAACTTAAGAAATGGTGAATTTTTTGTCCTTCTTTTTCCAGGATCTTTTTCAACACAGTGAATTTATTACCCATGAAATAACAGTGTTGATTGTTTATAATCTTTTGACAATAGTGGAGAAACTACACAAAGCGGAAATAGTCCATGGTGACTTGAGTCCAAGGAGTCTGATTCTTAGAAACAGGTTCGTCCTTTTTATTCTTATAGTTCTGTCAGCTTTCTCTTAATCCTTTTCTGATTTAAAAAAAAAAAAAGTGCAGCTCCCTGCCAACGTTAACTTAACATCTTTTGTAGGAATGCTATGTTTTCTAGGATTTGACATTTTTAGCAATCAAGAATTACTATATTTTGTAAATGGAAATAATACAAAAAACAGAATGCTATAAATAGAATGATGTCATTTGTTTCCAAAGACTATTGATATACTAGAGTGATGCAGAAATAAGAATAAAAGCAAAATATTTTACGGCAAACTTTGGGAGTAAGATTAGAACTGTAATCTGTGAGTTATCTTGGGGTAAACACTGCATTTGCAAGTTGCAAGTGCCACCCTCAAGTATTCTCGAGGCAAATGGGAAATGGGTTAAAACATGGATAGTTGCCATTTTCTTTTGCTTTCAATAAATGCCATATTGATAAACATAAGATAATATTTTCTACCTAAAAGTCAATAATCATTAGGAATAATTTACAAGAAGAGATATAAAACATGAATATTTGCGAGAATGCGTAGTAGATTGTCTAGTCTATCTTTGAGTGGTGCCAGTGTAGACCTAGCAAATATGATAGTGAAATTGAGGTATTGCTCAGTTTTAAAGACCAAACCTTAAGTCAGGCTAAACTGAGGTAATTGCCAAAGGGAACGGATAAAACCAGAGTACACATGCAAACTATGCCAAGAAAAGGGGCTTAGTGTTCAAATTAAACCCAGTTTAGTCATCAGTTTCAAGGGTTGAGCACAGAGCAGGAAATAAGAAATGAAGCCCGAATACTAAGAACTGAGAAAATATAAAACACATTGAAGCATAAACAAGGCATGAACAATAAAAAGACAGCCCATGATTTTTGTTTTATGAAAAGGATTGGGGAACCAGAACACCCTTTTAGTGATTATTTGTCTCGTATTTGAGTAAAGCAGTCTGGTTTAAAAATGGGTTGTCTACCTCAACCTTTGGGTCAACAGTTAACTTTTCTCTGAGGTCATTGGTGTACACTAAAAGCTGCAGTCATTCTTTACATTTCTCCTGACTACTTAATCTGTAAGAGGATACTGAGTTAGACTTAAATTATAGTTGGCATGGAAATTAAAAGAACCCTCAATGTATATCTGCAGTTATAACCAACAAAACTAGAGCATCCTACCTTCTTTTCCTGAGACAGCAGAATCCTCAATTCTTCCCCAGGCATAATATAGCAGTATTTCTCATCCAGGGAACCATAGGTATTTTGGATGAGATAATTCTTTATTTTTTAATTAAAATTATTGGGGTGACAAATGTACAGTTCAATAATTTTATACATATATTGCATTGTGTGTTCATGGATGAGATAATTATTTGTGTATGTCTGTTCCAAGCATTTCAGAATGTTTTCTGTTTCTGTTCCCTCATAACTCCTCTCACTCCACCAAATTAAATACAAATTATATTCCCCCAGCCATTGTGACCACCAAAAATCCCTGCATATGTTTCCAAATGTGAGAACCCCAGGTATAGTTTTTATTTCCACCCCATTTCACAGCACTGAAAGTTTGGAGCATAGTCCTAAAGTTCTCTGGGCTATGGAAATAATAAGCAAAATGATAATCTTTTAACGATTGGGCATTTGTGCACTATGTATTCAGATATCTCTCCTCTCAGTCAACAGAGGACTCCAGGAAAGCCCATGATGTTAAAGGGACGTTGCCTTTTACTTTGTCACAACTTATCAAATTTAATCAGAAATTTCATATAGATTGAAAAGGAATTCAAAGAGCCTTTGATCCTAAAAAGTAAAATGTCTTGCCCATGGTAACAGTGAGTGGCCAATTAAAGAGCCAGAAGAATTTCCAGCTTCTTTTTAAGTAACCCAAGAAACATTTCCCCCCATCTCTTCCAAGTTTTAAAAATACCTGGGTATTACAAGGTGCGGGGGGTGCACCTTGTGCCAAGGAAAAATGGGAGCAAATATAAATTTTAAAGTAAAATAGATGATTCTGTTCTGTGGAAGTATGTGATGGGATTAGTCAAAGCGGTATTTAGGAATATAGGACCTGCTACCAATGTTAATCAGAGATTTGAGGAAACTGAGAAAAGCAGAGACAAAAGGAACACAAAAATAATCCATTAATTTCTCTTACCTAAATAGTTCCCATGTCTCTTTGGATAGTAGCTTTATTGTATGGAATAGATAAAGACAAGGAAAATAAAATAGAGAATTAGTATTATAAAGTTTTTTTTGTTTTGTTTTAAGAAATAAGGGTTAGAATAAAGTAAAACAGAATACGGTATTATTTAATAGAACCAGGATAGTTTACAATATAGATAGCACTTTACCAAAAACGAGCCTTATATTATTTTCAGTTAAACTCTGAAAGGGAAGAATATGAATAACACTTGGAAAGCCTAATTTATAATAGTTAACAAGAAAAGCTGATACCTATAAAAGCTTAATTTCCTCCATCATAATTCTCATCAGTATATAAATCATTGCTATTATATGTATTAATGTGTACAGTACAAGGCAGATGCCTATACTCTACTTCCAGTACTTAACTGTATATAATATGGAAACTTGATAAATTTTCAGTGGTGGTCATGCACTATGGTTTAGATACTTTGTGTCACTAAATCGTAATCTTGACATTCCCCACTTGGGTATATATACTGCTGCTCTTATAGGTGCATTTTCAAAACTAACCACTGGAGGGAGATGTTGGTATAGCTAAGACATACCTGCAGTATCTTTTATTTTTTTCCTTTTTTTTTTTTTTTAAGACCAGCTATGCAGCTTCTTTCATGGCTTGTTTTTATTATTTCTTTCTCTTAAATCTGGGCTTAGAATCCACGATCCTTATGATTGTAATAAAAACAATCAAGCTTTGAACATAGTGGACTTTTCCTACAGTGTCGACCTCAGGGTACAGCTAGACATTTTTGCCCTCAGTGGCTTTCGGACTGTACAGATACTGGAAGGACAAAAGATTCTGGCTAACTGTTCTTCTCCCTACCAGGTAAGTGTAAAACAAGCTTGAATAAATATGGAGAGGATTTCTTAATCTAAGTAAGATTTGAAAGCTAGTGTTTTCTGATGTTGTCTCTCCTGGAATAGATGACCTAGTTTTCAGATATCATCAAGTCAAGCAAAATGTGCCATTTTTCTGTCACAACACTGAAGAACATATACATACACGTGCAGACACATGACTAACTCGGCATCCTAAATGTCAGGGCCATTTCTACCACTTATCTATGTGGTCTTTATAAATCATTTTATATGATTTTCTCTGTGAATAAGGATAACAGTCTGCTCTGTGTACATCAGAATTGTTGTGAGGATTAAATTGTATAATGTATATAAAAAACACTAGGACAAATGTAAAGTGTTTCATATGGTGGCATTATATGCAAAAATTCCTTCTTACTCAGTTCTGGACATATGGCATTTGCTGACTGAATATGTAGCATGAACCTGAACTAGTCATGTGGACCACATTTAAATCACAGCTGGGGTCCGTGCAAATTCAGTAGGTCTATAAATTTGAATTTGACAGTCTAGATATTTTTATTACCTTTTATTCTTAAAGATAATTCCTGGAGTTGGCTCTATTGGTCACTTCTTTGGGGAGCTTTTCCCTTTACTATAAGGGTAAGGAACAGTCTATTAAAATATGTCATAAAATAAATTTAGTTAATCACTATAGTATCTTTCAACTTCCTACATAAATTGCCGTGATAGTAGCAGAGAATTATTTTAGCTGATGGTGCTTTTTGTGATTTCAGGTAGATCTGTTTGGTATAGCAGATTTAGCACATTTACTATTGTTCAAGGAACATCTACAGGTCTTCTGGGATGGGTCCCTCTGGAAACTTAGCCATAATATTTCTGAGTAAGTATTGGTGTGATTTCAGGGTCTTTGCCGGTACAAATAATTTTCTTTCTCTTGGGTGCTCTCCCTGCTTAGGCAGCCATAGTTTTCTTAGTCTAAATGCCATAATTCCATTAATTCCAACCATTTTTTGTTAGAGTATCAGTGGAGCGCCTAGTGCAGGACAAAGGAGTTGGAAATTAAGAATACAAAACTATTCAGATATCAGGATATTGTTCTGGACCTAGATGTATCATACAGACTGCAATTATAGTATTGAAGCCTCTCAATTTGGAATGCTAGTAGAAACATTTCATAAGAATGAGTTTCTAACCAATTGGTGTTAGTCTTATTAATAGCTATTGTTATCAAAAGTTAATAAGCATCTCTTGAAGAGAGTTCAATTTCTAAATTATATACTAATTGTAGACTATTATTTATATAATGAATGGGTGGTACCAAACCAGAGAACTGAATCTCCTTTGTAAAGAAGTAAATGCTCTTTTAATAAGAGCTGCGTGGTCTCAGAACCTTGAGTATTCTCTCAAGCCTGCTCATAAAACTTATTAAATATCCCATGTTCCACTTCAGTTTATCAGACCAAAAAAACTTCCCAGAATAAGCTAATCAATCTATCACTATTGATGTGTTCTTTGGTTTAAAAAAAAAAAAATCAGCATTGAGGATTTACCACCCCTTCATTATTCCCCACTCCCAACAATTGAATTGTATTTTTTTCTTTATTGAATTTAGAATTTGGCCATTCTACCTCTAATGCATACTTTAAAGGTAGGCTTGCAATATAATGTAAGACACATAGGATAGATTTAGGTATCTCCAGTTGGTTATGGTCCTAGGTGGGCCTAACGCAAACAGAAACAGGTGGAGTTTCCTGATTTCTCTACCTTATACAATAATGGAAGCTTCTCCGTTTTTTTTTTCTTTTTTTTAAGTACAAAGGTCATAGGCTTAAGCAGTAGTTACCTCCATTAAGCTTAGGATTCTCAGGATTTTGAAGATAACAATTGTGGGTGCAGGGAGCTATAGTCTTTCTAATGACCTAAACTTTAGGAAAGTTAGAGGAAAGGATACAAAATTCCTTTTTCTTCTATTTGTAGAAGAGAAGTGCTGCATCTTTGTACACAGAGGAAGTTTATAGATTAAGATGAGAGACTTTTCCTTTTATGTGCATTGTATTATGGCTTTTCCCACTATGGTAGTTTTTTTTTTTTTTTTTTTTAAGTACCACCCTGGGCTTTCAAAGGACTGTTTGAATGATCTCTAACCCTAGAGTTCTAGGCATTACCTTAAAACATCTTGGTGCATAAATGTACCACTGAGTTAGACACAGAAAGAATTAACTTTTATATGCCTAATCTTGGTGGAAATGGTTTTATATATTTTTAGGCTAAAAGATGGTGAATTGTGGAATAAATTCTTTGTGCGGATTCTGAATGCCAGTGATGAGTCCACAATGTCTGTTCTGAGGGAACTTGCAGCAGAAATGAATTGGGTGTTTGATACCACATTTCAAAGTCACCTGAACAAAGCTTTATGGAAGGTAGGGAAGTTAATCGGTCCTGGGGCTTTGCTCTTCCAGCAAGATAGGCAATCAAGTTTCTCACAGAATCCTGCCTAAAACCAATTGTTCCATTGTGGAACACTGGACATGTATATGCTATAATCTAAATTTAGGACACATTTAGATACATTATCAACACTTTTCTACTTTTCGATAGCACGGTATATTTCTAGGTAACTGGCATTTTTTACACAGCCATGTACCTACTCTTGGCCTTGTCTAACTTTAACAAAGAACTGTTTTTTTTCTAAATGGACTACATGTGTATGAGTACCTTGTTGTCGTTTAACACATTTGTCTACTTTTCCCTGTACTTTTTTCCCTTTTGTAATTTGTGACATGTACCCTTATGATCACTATGTATTTTGTAAATAATAAAATAATGTTTGTTAAATTTGTGCTTCTAACATCTTATCTTCTTTTTGCCAACTAAGATAATAAGTGGCTTGAATTTACCATGGAAATTTATATATCCTAAATTTGGAACTGTTATGATAGGATTGTAACAAGACAGAATAGCCAACCATTCTTTTAGGTGTTCCTGACCTTCCACTAAGTGGTCTAGTTTGAAAAACAGATAAAATAATTTATACAAAGCTAAATTTTCTTAAGTTTCAAATGCCAAGATTGTTTATGTTTTCATTATATTTTAATGTTTTTGTTTTTTATCCACTAAGCCCATTGGTCTATTTACATAATCTCATGGTGCTGCTGTTACTGGGTCTATTGATTAAGACTGTAGCTGTTAAAAAATGAAAAAGTTTTGAATAAGGTTTAGCAACCTCTCAGAAATGGAATGATCACCATTCTGTTACATGCAGAATGATGGTGGGTGCAAGGTCTATGAAGGAATAGAAAGGGGTTTTGTTGTTTGAAAGACTTGAAGAGGGTGAAGTTCCAAATAAAAAGATAATTTGAAGTATGGAATAATTTGGGAGAGAATAGGTCTAGATAGAATATTGGACCCCCCCCCCCACAGGGAAGCATGAACTATACCTGGCCTTGGGGATAGGGAAGAAAATAGGTACAAAAGGGCACTGAAAATTATATATTTCATATCTAAGCATCAAAATTATCAAATATGCCTCCATGCTTGTGCCTGATTTTTTTTAAACTCTAGTTTTCACTGTTACTGCTCTAAAATTGCTGGAAAGCAGAAAATTCTAAGTATATATCAACTAAAAATAATTAAGCATATATAGTTGAAGCACTGAAACATGACTTGGATCTGAAAGATAATCAACTTAGAAATTCTTACTCTTTACCAAAATACAACTCTTCAAACATTTTCATGTTCGCTTCTTGTACAACTGATGATGTAAAATTATGCATCTATATCTTTCATGTAATTGAGCCCATCTACACCACTGCTGTCTTCATTTCTCAATCCATCACTTTGATTATATAAAGTCATCACTCTGAGGCTGGACAATAAATTTAGATTCTTTCTTAACATAGGCTTAGCTACCATTTAGTGAATTCTTCAGCAGCCTGGAATGCTGACAAACAACTGCTCTACGGATAAAGCTTTGTTTCTGAAAGTCCACTCTGAGGGAGGAGGATCTGAGGAAACTACTTTATTAGAGAACTTGCAACTGTTTTGCCACCTCTCTCTCCATTTCATACCCCTCCAAACCCAGTCCTTTCTTGTACGGGGAAGAAAACTACCTGACCAGTTAAGACCTATGGTGTCTTAGTTTTCTCTGCTTAAGCATAAAACCACAAAGCGGAAACATTTCTATTTCCCTTATATTTTATGCTTGTTTGTCTTGGCAGAAAGAAGCCTCTGTTTTTTTGACAGAAGCCTCAAATTATTTTTATTTCTTGTTTTACTAAGGCAAGAATAACATAATGATGGACCTGGGCGTGTGTGTGTGGAGTCGGAGGGAGTTACACAGCTGAAAAGACAGGATTTTTACTTTTGTTTGAAAAGAGACCATGGAATATATAGTGATTCACCATTCACAGAGTGTACATCTACTAATCTACCACAATAAGCCTTCATCTTCCTGTGACAGTTGTATAAGAAACCTTCCACCCAAGTCGGTGTGCTCAAACTGATGCCAAACATGAATCAGGAAATAATGGTTTCCTATAACAATAAGACTTTAGACTGTTACTTGAACTCTTATCTCGAGGTAGATAAAAAAGCCTTTCAGAGGGTTAGTACAGGACTCTTTGAAATGACTTGATGTGTTTAGGCTAAAGTCTTTAAGCAAAGACAACAAATGTTTCTTTTCTGTTGCATGGGAAGATGAGGAATTCTTCATCCAACTGCACCAACTTTTGTAATATGCCAAACTTTGCCTCCAGTCTGGCTCCTAAAATTAAGACTTTCCAATGAATAAGGTAACATTTAAAAAAATTTTTTAATATGGCAAACTTCAATGAGATCCTTAATTTTACCAAAGATATAAGAAGCCATGAATATCTAATAGGATAAAGGTGGCATTTCAAATCAATATGAGAAAAGGTGGATTATTGAATACTGGTATTGAAACAATGGATTAGAGTTTGAACTCTGTCACCAGTGGCACCACTAGTTTATATAACACCTTTGTACAAATTAGAAAAAAGGCTCCTTCCTCTAGTGGATTCAGTACCTCTCAGTGCATCACAGTTTGACTAGATTTCAGCCCCCTCTTCCTTGGCCAAGTGCCCTTGTGCAGTGAATAAATTGCATAGCCACATGCAGTGGTCTTTGCCTGTTTTACTGCTTAACCACAAAACAATTTGAGATAGACGAAAAATGTTAATGTAAAAAAAACGAAAATATAAATACTAGATGCCTTTGTAATCTTTTGTGTGACATAAAACCAAGACATAAACAAATTTGCTATTATTGTAGTAGATAAACAAAATCTAACATGGCCACCTATCTGTCCCCTTAAAAAACAAAACCACGTAAACTCAAACTAGGAAAAATTACTTGCAAACATTATTTGCATGATCTTTCACTTGCATTTTCTCAAGGTCTCGTAACTGGCCTCTGTGCTTCCCCTACCCACCTCCAGTCACATATGAACCCTCCAATGGCTTCACATCTCACACAGCACAAAATCTAAAGACCTTAGCAGATGGCCCCACTGCTTCAGACCACTTTCCTGACTCATTTCCTTGTTCACTCCATTCTAGTCTGTCCCCTCCTTGCTGCTCCTCAAAACATGATGATTGGTTTCTCTCTTTACAGATTTTTTTGCTTTGCTATTTCCCCTGCCTGAAATATTCTTTCCTGTGTTTTCACATGGATTTTTCTCTTCAGGCATCTTCCCAGATCTAAATTTTATCAGAAACACCTTTCTTGGCTATCTGTACAAAATAGGATTCTCTATACACTGCTATTTCTATCCTTCTTTACCCTGCATATTTTTTTCTGTAACACCTATCACCACCTCGTGTGTGTGTGTGTGTGTGTGTGTGTGTGTGTGTGCGCGTGTGTATGTATGTGTGTATATATATATATATATATATATACATATATATATATATATATATATATATGTATATAAAAATTCTTTTTCCTGTATCCTACTACTAGAATTTAAGTTCCTTAAGGTCAGGTATTTACTTTTTCCTGTTTTAACCCCAGAGCCTAGAGCAGTACCTGAATGAATAAAGTGTGACAAAGCACTATTTTACCTACAGTACAAAAAACTCTTTAAAAAAATTGAAAACCAGTAGAAATAGACAAAGGATCCTAAACAATCCACTAAGACATTTTAATGGGCAACATACATGAGATGTTCACTCTCTTTCCGAATTACAGTGCAAAATAAACCTGAAATTTTCATCATTTACATAGTAAGTGGTTAAAATTTTGTGAGAGTGAAAGGAAAGCAGGCACTCATTAGTTGGAGACAAATTTGGTACATTATTAGAAAGTGATTTGACAATTTTTATTAAATTAAATATTCCCTTTGACTGATAGTTTTCTAAAATTTACCTTAAACTTTGGCACAGATACTCAATGATAAAGCACTGTTTGTAATAGTTGTCCTCCCTGCTTCCAAGTTTCATTAGTCCCAAAAGGATAATCAATATGACAGACTCTGGAAAAATAGTAGGAGTCCTGGAACTAATGCAGAGGTGACATCAGACGATTTCTGTAGACTGGGCAAGGGGGGCGTGGGGAGGCGGGTAATGTGGCATCCCTATTCTGAAGTCCAGTTTCCCAGTTTGGCATGAGCTCATAGAGATGGCAGAACCTGAGTTACGCTTTGAAAGATGAGTTCCAGACATGTTAAAAAAAAAAAAAAGTTGAGAAGAAAAAGTGATTGCTTTTGAGGAGAGTGTATAGGGGTAGAGAGAGGAAAGAATGTAGGCTTTTACTTTTCAATTTGCACGTTTCTGAACATTTTGATTTTTCTAACCATGTACTTGTATTACTTTTTTTTTTATGTCTATGGGATAATCTAGACTAAGAAATTGTGGGCCATGATTTTATCATCTTTCCCTTTCTCTACATTTAAAGAAATAAAAAGCCTAATAAGTGTTAGTTGTTTTTTTGTGTGAGAGATGTGGGACTCTATCATCAAATATAAAAGCAAGATTAATTTGAAATTAAAATGAGAGACTGAAAATAATTTTAAATCATCAAAGATGATATATATATCTGAACTATTTTTAGTATGCTAAAAATTCATGTTTGTGTTTTGTAATATTTTTATTCGAGATATGCTTTCTAAAATTACCATCTTCCTACTGTTACAATTTCCTATATCTGAACAAGGGATCTAATTATATAAAACTCAACTTTTTTAAAAACAATTTTTTATGGGTTTTGTATAAAAACTCAAGTTTCTGCAAACTGACAATGTATGGTTAAGAAAACAAATGATGAACATAGACTAAAATTACATAAACATATATTTTTTTCATCAGAGCATACTACTAATAATAATCTTGCTCTCTTAGAGGTTCCTATAGCAAACTTTTGGCTACTCTGCATTATTGTCCCGTAAGTTTATATTGGCCTCTCCATGGGAAATAGTGGTTGCCCAAGCAAACTACTAGTTATCTAACCCCATTTGAGCAAAGGACTATGTGTCTACTAACTTTATATACTCCTAGAAATTAGCACATAGTTCTCAAAAATAAGTAGTGAATTAAAATGTTAGAAAAGAACAGCCATGAGTTTTAAAATAACTAGTTATATTAGAGCCTTGGTGAGGGGAAAAATTATCCCAGGCTCTCAATGTGCCTGGATCATAATCTCACTTTTGTTTCTATTGTGTCACTTTATGTATGTTCCTTCTGTTGTAATTTGCTGCTAACCTTACATCATAATACACTTCATTGTCCTGTTTACTCTTTCCAAAATTAAATATTACTTTCACAGGTGTATTTATTCCATCAAAATGTGTGTTTATTTCCCACGTGTGTTTAATTCAGCCTCACATTCATTTGAAACAGTTATGTGAATCAGCGTATGCTGCAATTGCAAAGTAGCTTAATCTTACTGGCCTGATCATGTGATACATTTTATTTAATTGTTTTCAACCTGCAATTAGCAAAATGAGGATGGCATTTCATAAAAACAAATACCCATTAAAATCTGTGAACAAAATAATGAGTATACGTTTACTTGTTTGTTTTTGCCTTTTTTAAACTTGAAAAAAATTGATAAAACTAGAATAAAGTGATAAAAATGAAAAAGATGATGCATGAAGCTTCAATGAGATTGGTTCATTTAAGGAAATGTGATAGCTGTGGGTGAGTATGTGTGAGGTGCAGTGAGCAAGTCGAGGAGTCCCAGTGAATCCAGGGGATTGGCTGGGCAAAAACATGAGCTAGGCAGAGCAGACAAAAGTTAGCTAGCATTGCTAGGAGAGACTTTCCAGATCAACTGTACCCTGTACCTTGTCACTGAACAGATAAGAAAATCATTTGCTTAGAACTCACCCAGTCATGTGGATCGGTGGTCAAGGTTCATGGTAAAGACCACAGGGGGCAGCCCCACAGCTCCTATCTTTACATTCCCCTACTACATTATATTATTAGTTGTCTAGGACAAGTATGTGTACATGCCTTACCTCTCTAAGATAAGATCTTGGAGACAAGATCTGTGTTTTTATACCCTAGTTATAACTTGCATGTAGCGCTCACATTCTAGGGCATCAACTTCATAGGCCCAGGAGCCTCCTTAGTACTGAGGTGGCCCCTGCTGATGGTGCCAGAGCAAATGCTAGCATGGTGGTTAGAAATGCTGCCTCTACAGAATGCCTGGACATGACTCCTGTCTGTGTGCCATTGAACAAGTTTTGTATCCTCTCTGAGCCTCTTAGTACAAATTCTTGTAGATGTTTTTACTGATTTAGTTCTAATGTTTAAATGGTCTAAAGTTCTCTAGAAATCCCAAGTAGATTGGGATCTCAATTAGTTGATTGGAGCCTCTCTGTCTCGGCTTAATTTACAATAGAGTTACAGCTAAATCTGTAAAATAATAAAGGTAGGTAAAAGAAACATGTTCTGTAATCTGAAGATATGGGGAAATTAGTTGTTTCTGTTGGAAGTGACTTTCAGGGAACCAAGTATTTGTACTTAACGAAGACAGTCTCAAGATCAGCCAAGTACCAAGCTATTCAGGAAGGTCCATCTGGTCCCCCGTCTTCAGTCTACAAGGGCATTTCTTACAGCTCTCTGCTGCTTCTGTGCCATATCCAGAGCATAGGACTCTTTAAAAGGCTGCCTCTGGTTCCCTTTGCTCTGATTATTGGGTGGAGTCTTGCTGCCCACATTGGTGGCAAATCCCTTCTCTAGCCACCTACAGATACATCTCACTCCTCCTCTCTCCTTCTTCTTCTTCTTCCACACCTGGGGGAAAACTTTCTGTCTTAGGGAGCAGAACCTACTCACCCCATTTAAGGCCAAGACATACAGTGTCTTCTGAGAATTTCTGCTAGAGCTTAGGCTTTTGTAACTTTCTATTTTATGTTCTGCTATATCCCTATCCTGAGCCAATGAATAAAAGGTGACACTGCTTAATAGGAAACCCTATGAACTAGATTCAGAAGCGAAAACCTGGGCTCGTCCTCAGGTGTGCTCCTTACCAACTACTTGATCAGCCATATAAAAACTAGCACTGATGGATCCTCCCCCCAAAGTGCTGCTGTGAGAATTAAAAATGACATGGTTGCTGAACAAGAAAGTTCTTTGGCTCATAGCAAGCAGCGGATTCCTGTCCGTCTCCCCAGCAGCAGCCCAGAGCTGCGCACATGGGAGGCAGGCAAAGCTGGTGTAATCCATTTTGAAATCTAAACCACGATTGAGATGCCCAACATTGTTACTCACTCAGGCTTCCAGCTGCAACCTGTTGACTGCTGCTTTACATTGTTGAAACGTGTCCATTTGTCCGTGTTCATTTGTCCGCTCTAGGGCAGCAAATCTCTTGAAATGTCTCAGAGAAAATTAGCCAATAAATATTAAACTCAGTTGCAGCTCCACGGGCACCAGGAATGATATAAAGAAATGTAAGGCATGCTTACTTTCTTCAGTGAGTTTATAATTCAGAGAAACAATATTACAGGTTAAAAACCAGGACAATATAGAGAGAAGTAAGTCAAAGGACAACTCTAGGTAAGCCATGATGATCAAAAGCCAAAGGAGTAGAGCAGGTGTGTTAGGACTCAAGAGGAAGTGAGAGCCAGCTTGGGTTGGACTGTCCTGGAAGCCATCATGGCATGGTAGGGATTGGAGCTGCTTTATATTAGATAGTTTTCACCTACAAAAAAAAAAAAAAAAAAAAAATGAACAATTTCAAATCATATAAGAGGTAAGGATATCTTCTATCTCACATAACAATAAGCCTGGAACTCAGCAGGTGGTTTCCACCTTTCTATTTTGCCATCCACATACTGACTTCTGTCTTGAGGCTGGTCCCCTTAGGACCCCTGTTGGCTACACAGTTCCAAGCTCAACTTAGGGTAGCTCAAGAAAACTTCCCAAAAACCCTCCCAGCAAAATGCCCCTCTTACCTCTTGGCCAGATGGTCACATGCCCTGGGGTGGGCAAAAGGAAAGGAATTGTCAAAATTGGTCCAAACTAATCATGATTCACACCTAGGGCTTGTGCTGGGGAGGGGCCCTTCCCTGAGCACACAGGTAGGAGAAGAGTGTACATCCAAATACACTGGGTTTCTTCCAGCAAGTATGAGATGGATTTAGAGAGGCAGCCAGTAGTGTCAGCCACATGGGTGGTGTTGGGAAGGAAAAGGATTTGGTAGCAAACTAGCATCCTGAACTCTAAAATGAATTGCCCCTGAACTCTCAAACCCCTGCCCTCTGAGTGACCTGAGCAAGTGAGTTAACTTCAGGAGGCCATAGTTTCCTCATTACTGAAAGGGGATAATAGTTTCTACCTAGATTGTAAATTTCATGAGGACAAGGACTTGAGCTTTGTATCTAGCAAGTACTCAATAGATACTTATTGAATAGATTCAATTTATTGAAATGGATTGTTACGAGGATTTATTTAATGAGTTAATGAATAAGGGCACAAGAAAATTAGCTTTCACTTATACTCATTGTAGAGACATGAGGAACCCTCCACAAGTGTCTGCTGCTTTGTATCACCTGTGCTGCCAGATTTATCACTCATTGTTGCTCATTGCAGAATATAAAATGTGTCAAGAATTAATTCTGCTCCTGGTGGACTAGGGCTGAAATGGCAAAGGCCTATCACATTCTCTTCTGGAAAGAGGACACACTTGTGAGTCCAGTACTTGGGACTCTGCAGTTTGTAACTCTGCTCTAGCCAGTTTCTGATCAACCCTCACATTGCTGTTAACACCTCAAGGTCAATCCCTTTTAGTGCCCCCTGCGACCAGCCTACGTCACATCTAAAGCCATGTTGCCAGAGCAGAGAAGGGTGCCCACTTCACTCAGACAAAAGACTTCTTTTCCACTGTCTCGAGTGAAGGCTCAGACAATTTCTGCTAGTCCCTCCTTTTCCTTGCTCTGACAGAGATGAGACAATCCCTCCCATAAAGGCTACTCCCAGGAAAGGCTTATCCTTAAGAAATGCTACTGCTGGGCCTGCTGCCAGCCACTGAACTTCTGGGAAGTAAGCGCTGACTCCCTCTCAAAGTCTAGGAAGGCCCTGTCCTTCCTGTCCCACAGAGATGAAAGCCAGCCAGAGACAGGCACATCCCTTTCAGCAGCACTCCTCGCTTGTCAAAGCAGCTTATGGTCAGATCCCAACGGAGTGGCTCCCTTCAGCCATCTGTGCAGTGTCACCAAGAAACAGTCAAGCCAGAGCTCCCCCAGGAATTCCTGCCTCAGTCTGGGAAGATGGGCAGTGAGGGGGTGTTTACAGTGAGAGCCAGGGCAACACCGAGCCTCAGACTCCTCATCTGTACAAATTTGGATAATAATACCTACCTCTCAGTATTTTGAGGATTCAATGAGCTAACAAGTGGAAAGAGTCTAGCCATACTATGTTGGCACATGCCAAATACTTCATAAAAATGTTCAGCTGCTGCACAAAACCAAGTATTTTCACAATTCCATACACCTGGTCCTGGAAAAAGCATTCCAGTTCCTATTCACTTACTTGAAAAATACTGTTTTTCCTGAGAGGGAACTCCTGCAGGTCAACAGCAGAGTCCCTAGCCAGGGTCATTCCTAATCCTCATGAGATTCTGGTCTGTGCTCTCCTTCATCATGTCCTCTATAGCACTGTGATGGACTGGGCAAGAAAGGAAGACCGTATAAACGGTTCCTATCTTCTGCCCTCTGAGGCTAGCTGCTGACACTGCTCTCTTCTCTGGGTCTGACTCCCCACTGGCCATACCCCTGTTGCTCTCTCTCCTTGCTTTTCCCAGTTGCCCCAGAGGCATGGGGTGGGGGTGGAGGGACACTAAACCAGCTTCTCAGGGTTTAAGACCTATTTTCCCTCATATAGCACTATGGTCCCTTCACCTCCTCTCCACTTAGCTGCCCCTTGGTTTCCAGGCAGGTTCAGTGGCCCAGACTAGGCTATTGGAGAACCTTGCCATTCCCTCCTCCCTTTTAGGCAGAAAGCCAGCATGGGGCCTTCTGATCAAAGCCAGAGTGGCAGTGGCCAGGCAGCAAGGCTGTTGGTCAATAGCAATAGTAACTCCTCCTAGGCTTTTACAATTTGCTTTAGTTGAAGAAAAGGGCTTCTGGAGAAATTCCCTAATCTGCAGCCCAGCAGGCACTTCTCCTATTTCGTAGAGTATGGTGGAGGGAAGCTCCTGCTAGATATTCTCCACATACCCCTACCCTGCCACGAGGGCACCTCATTATCCTGAGCCCCCACCCCCACCCCACCCCGTGGGAGGGAAGGAAGAACAGAGCCAGAGGAGAGGGCACAGAAGGGGCACACAGCATCCCTATCTAACAAGGCCCTTAAGCTTCCTTCCCACGGAAGACCCCCAGGACTTGACCTGGTCGATCATCTGCCCTTTTACTACCAGCACCTCAGAGAGTGGGTGGGTATCTGCTCCCCAGATACCTCA
This sequence comes from Macroglossus sobrinus, assembly GCA_004027375.1. Lineage (NCBI taxonomy): Eukaryota > Metazoa > Chordata > Mammalia > Chiroptera > Pteropodidae > Macroglossus > Macroglossus sobrinus. The sequence continues at coordinate 1,311,320 of PVKZ01000061.1, read as the reverse complement.
CCTGCCATGCAGGAAGCCATTTGGGAAAGTCTCTTGAAGGCAGGGCCCCTACCTCTATTCTGGGTCTCCTGGAAGGCCAGGGCTGAGGGAGACCTCTGAGGTAACACCAGCCCTGGAGTGCAGGAAACAGACCTCCAGTGACACCTACTCATTCATCTGAGCACTTCCTTTCCAAAGCCTGCCCTGGCTTGGGATGGTGGGGGGTGAAATCATGCAGAATCTGTTCCTCTCTTCCTGGGCCTGCGGTGAGAGGTGTTGATGAGTGTAGGCAGGTGAGTACAGGCCCACTCAGCCATCAGAAAGACCTGAGTAAAGCACCATCTATACATGCAGCACAAGGGGGCGGGGAGTGTGGGGATGAATCTAAAAATCTAAAAAAATTGGCAGTAAAAGGGAATTTTTCCCACAGAACCCTAGACTTTGTTTCTAAAATTTTTATTCTTTGGGAAGGTTTAGGAAGCATTAGCTTAGGAAAATTTTCAAACTTCGCTGTTACGTGGTCTTTCTAAACACATCTCCAAATGATTCATTTAAAACCATGCAGTGGGACATTATTGATGTAAGCAATCATTCCAGCTGAACCTAACTCACCAAAATGGTGCAGATAGGGCAAGTTGCTTTTGAGGTTATAAGTATATATCCCTTTTCAAAAAAAAAGAGCTTCAAGTGAAAGACTTTATGAAGAAATTATAAGGATATCATCTTGGCTGATTCACACTGCAGCCACCCTGGGAGCCAAGATTCAAAGGGAGAAATGCCCTCGGTTACAGCACTGCTTCTGCCTTTAACGGAATTACAGATACATCACACTCAGAGCTTAAGCTAGAACGGGCCTGCGTGGGCAGCAAAGGGAACAACGGGGCCAGTGAGGAGGGAAAGCCACGTTCCAGTCCCAAATGTGCCTTCTAATTTCTACTGTGGTTTCATTGAGTCACCTAATCCCTCAGCACGACTGTTTTCTCACCTATAAAAAGAGGGGCGGGGCTGATGATTCTAGAATCCCTCTCAGCTCCAAGGGTGGCCAGAGCACAGAACCTCTTCAGATGTTCATTCATTCATTCAACAAAGTTTGCATGAGCACCTACTATGTGTCAAGCACCATGCTGAGATTCCTGCCCTGGAGAGCTCACAACCTACTAGGGTCAGCAGAGAGGTGGCTTCACTGAGATAAAGAAGGGCATAAGGCACATCGCTGGCCCAGGAACACAGGCATCTATATGTCTGTCCCCCTGCAAAAGGCAGCCACACTTTGCAGGGTTTCCTCCAATGGCTGGCAGATCCCTCTCCTTTCTACAATCTGAGAAAAACATGCATCTAAGTTTGCCGATATTTTCACCAAATCAAGAAGTCATGCAACATGATAGACCAGAGGAATAAAGAATCAACCATTACTAATTATCACACACAGGAATTTAAAATGATTAGAAAAGGTGGCAAGTATGCCATGTGACCATAGCTGGTTTGGGGCCACCACCACCACCCTCATCTTCTTCACCACATCACATCTGGTAACAGAAGCACTGTGCCAGACCACCTTCCCCTCTACCAAAGCTAGAGGTGGGCCCGTGACCTGAGCCTGCCAACCAGATGCTCCCTGCTCTTTGACTAGGTGCGCTAGGTGAAGTGTGAGGCGAAAGCACCTTCCTTTCACGTACGGGGAAATGTGGAGACTGCAGAGTCAACCCTGATGCCTGGAGACCTCGTGGCTACCCTGGCTTCTGGCCTGAACTTGATGCTCCAAACTTCTCATCAGAGCTAGGAGTTAGTTACTTGATGGCTGTCAAAAAAAATTTCTTTCCTTCTCAAAATGGAGCTAGGGTGGATTCCATGGCTGGTAGCTGGAGGACCTAATTAAAGTTTTCATAAATCATATTAATGCCATATGGGTCAATACTGTGCAGTTCAATCAAAACCTCTGTGTGTGCAGCTTGAGATCTTTGCACAGGAGGTGATGGGGTTACCATTTTGGAAGATTAACCTGCTGCCAGTTGGTGGGTGGATAAGAATGAGCAACAGGCAAAACACAGTTATAAAAGCTGAAAGCTGAGAGGAAAATTCATGTTTATTGAGCTCTCAGGATGAGTGGTCTCTGTGCCAGGAGCTTTGTTCACTTATTTCCTGCAATCCTGGAAGGCAAGTGAAATTGTTCCCATTTTGTAGATGAGGAAATTGAGCTCAGCTGGTTAAATAACATGCCAAAGGTTGTTCAGCTAATGAACGGCAGAATTGGAACATGAAGTCAGGAATGTGAAAACTCAGAGCCCGGGCTTTTAACCAAACACCACGTTGTTTCACTACGGAAGAAAATTTATGAAAGAGTTTTCAAAAATAACATGAGCAGCCTAGTGCCACATTAGATGTAAGGGGCTGGGGGTGGGCAGAGTCAAAAAGCAGGGTTCCACCTGTCTGTAGCAATGGGCACTGGGAGCAGGAGCTGGCTGGTCAGGGTGACACCTTACAGTGGGGCAGCAGGAGATGGGCTCCAGAGTATGCATTTCCAGGTTGATGGTCAAAGTCACTGAGAGGATAGTGTTTCAATGGAAGTGTGGGTATGTGTGAGGAGGAGCGGGGGCCAAGACTGGGGCTTGGGTGTCCCACATTCGGACACTGGAAAAAGGAAAGGAACCAGTGAAAGAGGCTGGGAGGTTCAGAGAGAGGGAGGGCATTGTGAAAGGTCAGGCTCTACCTGGCATGCTCGGGGCTGACAGGTAGGCGTGTGCACAGAGGAGCCCAAGCTACGTCCCTGTACATGCCCCTGTTACTGACCAAGAGCCATGAAACGAAGAAGTCGGCTTGAGTTCCTTCTAACCCAGGGAGCTAGCCAGCATTCACACTGCCCAGCAGCCCCTGTGTGCAGCTCACAGCAAAACCAGCTGATACCCAGAGAGGGGAGCTCAGCCCAGCTGTGGCCACTGTCAGCGTGGTCTGAAATCTCAAGGTCTGCAGCGGTGGGAAGCCTGGGAGGTCTGGCTTCTGGGGGACTGGGGGAGGTTCTCACTGAGCCGGGCCAGCAGCCCTTCCTCTCCCTCCCCCTCAGAAAAGGAAGGCAGGGAAAAAACGTGTTTTTATAAATAGCTCCAGCCCCAGCTGATTTGTAAATTCAGTGGGTTTTTTTGTGTCAATGACATCACCCTCCTCCCCATGGCAACCCTCGACGATATCAAAATTGCCAAGCAACGTTGGAGCAGGTCGCTGCCTGAGGATTTAATGGAGAAATCCCAAAGTGAGCCAGGGTGCGGGGTGCGCTGTGGAGGAGGGGCACGCCGTGATCAAGAAGGAGGCTGGAGCCGCTGCCAAGCAGCCCTGGCCCAGCTGGGGCTTCCGGCCAAGCTCCCTTTGACAGCCTGCTGTGGACAGCAGGTGGGGGAGGGCACTGCTCCCTGCCTGATGTGTCAGGAGCCGGGAGCAGCCATCCAGGTGACTAAGCCAGCCCACTGGCACTGAGTCACTTGCTGGCCTGGAGGTTTCTTCCTTCTCTTTTGCATCTGATTATTTTGGGAGCTGGAAACTTGCAGCTGCACCTGAGTCCCGCCCCTTCCAGCTTTTCCATCCCTACCTTGGGCTCTGAGGAAGATGGGACCTGCTAAGAGTCTGCTGCCACCCCCTAAGGATATGGAAGATGCTATGGGGGCCCGAGGTGCCAAGGGAGAAACATCAGTCAACAAAGTGCAATAGCAGATATGGTGATCTGGCTGCTGTGTCCTCTGGAGGTGTCAGAAGAGAAGGGGAGTCTGGTCGGCACTGACTGGGATCCTCCTGGGCTGGCTTTGAACTCACCTCCCACGAGATTTTTCTTTAAGTGAGTGGCTTCTAGGGTCAGAGCAGCATTTGGAGAACGAGGCTGGATTGACTTAGGCTGGCCTGGGCAGGTAGGTGGCTCTGTGCTGGGTGTGGCCCCACGTGTTTGTGTGTGTGTGTGTGTGAGAGAGAGAGAGAGAGAGAGAGAGAGAGAGAGAGAGACTGATGCCCCTGCTGAGGACAGCAGGGGGTCCTGCAGAGAGCTGAGATGGGGAATTTGGCAGCCGTTTATCCTAACTGATGCTGGGCCAGAGCAGGCTCTGCAATGGGTCATTTGGAAAAGGGACATCAAGCACCTGGCCTGAGTAGGGTGAGGAGCAGCTCTAGCTCAGACAAGCTGAGGCCTTCTCTGTGTCCACAGGACAGAGACACAACACAACATTAGCTGCCCCGTCTTCTAACAGCCCTGGGCACTAAGGAGATAACTTCCTAGGAGGAATTCTAGCACTCTCCCATGCAGTGCTAGTCAGCATCTATGTGTGTTCTCTGCCAAGTTCACAGGGGTGTGTCGCCTGAGAAGGGTGCTGGCCAGGGAATGGCTTCCCCATACTTAGGACCCAGCTAGGACCATCGCTTGGCCTGGCACTGAGGCCAGACCCTTAAACCCCTGGCCCCCACAGGGCATGTTCCAATGTGTGTCAGGCAGAGGGGTGTGGACCCCCCACTCCCCAACACAGCTGGCAGCCTCACGGGCACACCGGTGAGTAAGCTGCGGAGGGAGGAGGCTGTGTGCCTACAGAGGCAGGATGACACCAACCAGGAGTCTTTGAGAGAAGCAGCTGGGCAAGAAAAGCACTGTTTTCTTTTTCTTTTTCTTTTTTTTTTTCCTTTTTCTTTTTTGCCTGAAGGGAGTGGCGCTTCCTGGGCTAGAGACAAGCACCAGCCTGCAGTGGGGAGCTCCAGGCCCAGCTGCCCAGAGGAACAGCCCAGGTAAGGTCCCTGCTACTGTTGTGGGCTCGGGCTTCCTGGCCAGGGGTGGGAGTACCACGGTGTCTAGGCCACAGCTATCTGGGACAGGGCCTGCAGCTGTGGGTTCCTAAGCTACAGAGACCCATGCCCCGCCCCACCTGCCACTCCCTTTCCAGTAGATTTTGAAACAGCCCAGTCCAAGTTGGCCCCTGGCTTCCTAGCCCAAGGGGGAAATGCTTATTTCTACTGTTCCTAACTGTACCTCCCGCTCCTGCTGGGCTGAGATAGTGCCACCAGGATGTCCCTCTAGGAGGTCTCTCTTACCCCCTCACCTCTGGGACATTCCACTTTTGTATCCATCCCACAAATATTTATGGAGAATCACTGGGACCCAGGCTCCGAGTCATGCACTTAAACAGAGCTTAACCAGGCACAAATTCTGACTCTGAGACTCAACAGGCCTGGTTTAAGGGGTACCTGGCTGAGCACCATCCCTCTTCAGGCTCCAGGCTCCCCACTTCTGCAGCAGGGTTAATGACCTGGTCAGCTCCAGGAACATCGGGCCTAGTGAGCTCAGGGTTATAGAACGCTGGTGCCCCACCAAGAAGCAAGGCTAATACAGTGTAGCTTGGTCTTCCCCTGGCAATACACACCAAGATCAGAGGGTCCTGCTTGGGGTCCTTCTCTAAGCTGATTCTGGCAAGAACTGAGTTCTATGCATTGAGGATGACCTCCGGGCTGCCTGGCCCCAAACCCCACGGAAGTTTATCTCACTGGAAATAAGGCCTTTGGGCCAAAAGGGGACCCCCGTGCAGCTCAGGAGTGGCAAACGTGGGAACCCTAGTGACAAGGTGCCTAGTCAGGAGGGGTTGGGCACCAGGAGCAAGGCTTCCAGAAGCACCTGATTTGGTGGAAAGCTCTGTGCCCTGTAAGTAGCTGCAAGGTGGGAGTGTGGGTGCTGCATAGACTTTCCAATCCCCCAAGGACAGACTGAAGTTTTGTGAGCTGAGCTCTCTGGGATGTGCCAGGCACAGAGAAGATGCAGGAAAACCTGGGGTCTTTAGCATGACAAAGCCCACTCTGTGCACAGCTACCAAGGACAACCAGAAATGCCCCCTGGCCTGGCACATGACACCAGAGTCAGGATCAACCCTTAAGTGTCTCCCACTCCATCCCCACATGTAGCTCCAGAATAGGGAAAATAACCCAGCTGTGGGGGTATTTCCTGCCTCCTCACAAAAAGTAACTCCAAGCCTGGAGGTCCCCAGCGTGTGCAGAGCTGAGCAGCATCGGGTGCCCAGCTGAGTTCAGAGCAGAGAGGCTATGGAGCATCAGATAAATAGCAGGCCACAAGGGTGGCAGCTGACGGGACCATGAGGAAGCAGAGGGTAGAGGCAAGGATATAGGGGGCAGGAGGTGAAAAGGCTGACTGGAGTTTTAAGAGGGCCCAGGGAGGGCTCTGGATGCTGGTTTTCTTGTGCCAGTCTGCCTTTGTGGGAGGCAGCCAGGAGGTGGACATGGTGAGAGACTGCATTCCTTTCCCAAAGGGCCCCAGAGACACCTCTAGCACACTGTCTCAGGCGCAGAAGGCAGGAAGGACCTGTGGGAAGCTGTCCTGTGGCCTGAAGCCGAGACTTTGTAGTTTCGGGAATGGGAAGGCCTGGGATTCAGAAGTTTCTAAGACTTGGGCAGGAGGAAGGGTGCTGGCAAACATTATACATAAGCACTCTGTAGACTGTCCTATAAAAGCTCAAGAAGAGAGCTCAAGAAGTGAACCTGACTTGCTGGAAATAAGTGAGCTAGCCAAAAGGCTGGACTAGAGCATGAAAAATGGAAGCTTTGGAGGCAGAAAGAGCTCTCAACCTCCTGAAGCTGAGCAGGCCCTCCTGCAGGGTGAGCAAGCTGACTGGAAGATACCCGCTTCTTAGCTCAGCCTGAGGGGGCCTACTAAGGGCTAAGATGAGATGTGCCAGGTGTGAGATAAAGGGGAACTTTTATTAGCAAGACATGGGCTCCAGGCAGCACTAGGAGATGGCAATTGGTACCTTGTTCTGTCCCACTTGCTTTCAGGCAGGGAACAGTGATCGCCTAATACTAAAAACAAAACGCTTGTGGCAGGAACGATTTGGGCAAAGTGCCAGAGAAATTAATGGGACAGTGCCCTTGCCCTGGTGAGTTTATAGCCCTTAAACAGAGGAGTGGAAAGGAAAGCTGAGCATGGGGCCAACCCCACCAGAAACCAGTTGAGCTACAGAGCCATGATTAGCAACAAGGGCGTCATCCTTTTGCCTACTCTGGGCCCCCAATCCATCACTGAAATTGTCAGCCATGACCCATTCAGTCCAGATAATTTATAAATTTAGACCAATACCAGGAGTAGTTCTTAACATAGAAGTTTATAAAGATAGACAAAAAAAAAAAAAAAAAAGATTAAGAATGAGAAACAAAGGAAGAAACAACTTCTATAGTTATGGGCAGAAGACAAGTGCTCAGGGGGATATACAAGAACAAGAAGAGGCAGAATGGTAGATGGTTAACAGCGGGAGTCAGCCAGGTGAGTGTCAGGCCCAGGGCTGCCTCTTTCTACCTGGGTGACCTCAGGTAAGTTACCTCATCTCTCTAGGTCTCAATTTCCTCTCCTGTCCAACAGAGATAATTATAGTACCTATGAGACAGAGTTGTTGAGAGGATTCAATCAGGCCATATGTGAACACTCCTAGCAGCATGGCTGGCACATAAGTGCTCAGCAAAAGACAAATTATCACTGTGATGATTATTAGTTTCAGAGAAACAAAGTGCTAGGAGGGAGAGACCTCACTGGGGTCTTTAGGAATCAGAAAAGTCTTCATGGAGGAGGTGGCTTCGGGAGAAACCTGCCCTGAAGAAAAGCTAAAGCCCTCAGAACACCGACAGATCCATGCCCGATAATGCTGGGAAGAAATACAATACCAGGTCGTTTATTCTCCAAGTAGCAAATTGTCCACTGAGGTTTTTTAAGGAATGACTTGAGCCTATTAAGAATCTCCCTCTCTTTCTGGGGTCTAGAGTTAGAGGTCTTGAGAACTTGATGTGGGCCATACATCCTGAAGGGATTGAGGCCAGGTCTGGTCCTGGTCCCACTCCCCTTTGGGCCTGGAATCTTGTCACATGTTGGCTCCAGTTCCTTGGAGAACTGTGCATGAATGAGCCCCATCTGAAGCACACAATTGGAGGTGCTTTGTGCAGAGGGGCCAGACTGGAGACCACAGCGATTTCCTTGACCACTGTGGTAGGTGACTTAGAAATGCCCAGGAAACATAAGGCTCAGATTCAGAGACATTTTGCTTTTCCTACCAAGAGGTTATCTGTTCTGTGAATTTAGGAAAGGTCATTCCAGGTTCTGTTCACCTAAAAAAAAAGAATGCAAACCAAGAATCTGACAGACTTTCATATTCTGGGGAAATTAGTGAGCGAAAAACTGGTTCCCTCATAACTACAGGGTGCCAGCCACATTATGTCCAGTAAAAGGACACCCATTCTGGGCAACATTTTCTATGAAACCTCATTATAACATATCAGGCAGTACCAACACTCAAGTTTTTACAGAAGAGATAATGATGACCTTTCTTGTACACCTGTGTGTTCTCTTTGGTGGCCTTTCCCCCTGAAAGTGCTGCCTCAGTCTGAAAATGCTGGAGTCTTTCTCTTTGGCTCTGGTTTGCCCAAGCCTCAAAGCACTCAGGTCCCTGGGCCTCTAGCTAAGGAGGTGGGGGCAGGGCTGTGTTTTCCTGCACATTTAGGCTGCCCAGGGCCTGGAGAAGTGGAGAGGGGACCTCTAGGTGCTCAGAGAAGCAGATCCAAAAAGCTCAGGTTGTTCTGGTCTCTGATTCCAGTACAGCAGCTCACCCCAGGGCAAATAGCAACGAAGCAGTCACCTTGCTCAAGGCCCCCTGCTGCCTGCCTAACTGCCCCAGCTCCTGAAGACTTCAGCAGCCGCAGGGTTAAAAACAAAAAAAAACAAAAAACCGGGAGGACTGGTTCAGCTTTCTGGCCTGGAGCCTCCAGCCTCCATTTTCTTTCTTTCTTTCAGCTTCAAATGAAGCTTCACTGAAATTGTGCATGAAGGCACAGAGGGCAGAGGACCCGTTATGCCACAGCCTCCTTGGACTGTCCACAGTACAATCCTGGGTCAATGGGGAGAAGCGCAGAGGAGGAAAGGGCTGCTCCAGAGAAGAGCTAGCTGCCTTGGATTGCTGTAGCACATTCAAGCCAAAGGGAGTCCCTAAGAATATTAATCCAGCCCCCATAATTTTATGGCGGGAAGAAGAGGCTCAGTCAGGGTAGGAAAGTGGGTCCTGAGATAATTGATAGTGGAGTCAGTTTCAGGCCCAGGAGTCTCCACCTCCTGGTACAGTAATCTTTCACTACCCAGGCTGTCTTTCCACCTGCAGCAGCATCGTAGGTGCCCCAAGCAGGAGCAGATGCTAGCTGCCAGATAGCTTGATGGCCCAGTCTGACGAAGTAGGACCAGACAGGTCCCAGCACTCCTCTGTGCCTTCTGCCCTAACATGGGCTGGTCGGGCTACCCTCCCCATCTTCCCATCTTGCTCCACATGGAGCTGCAGCTTAGCCCTTGATCATTCAGCAGCATCCCCCAAGAAGAGGCTCTGCTCGCCCCCCAGGCCACTCTCTGAGTGTAAACAGATCCAGCTAATTTGTAAATAGAGTGACTGGAGTTCTATTTGTCCCAGGAAGCATTTTACATTTTAACTAGAAGATTATCAATGTCTTGAGAAGGAAGTAAGATGAGAATATCTAAGAATAAAAGGTTTTGGGGCGGAGGTTAGGGGAGGCATACAGGAGACCTTTTACCTCAGGTGGTCTTTTTACCAGTATATACTATGACCCCAGGCAGGAATTTAAATGCCCAATGGCTACCATCCCAGAAGCAGGAGGCCTGTCATTTGTTACCCTGTCACCAGGACCAAGCTAGACAAGAAAACTCCACCATAGTGGGGTTTGCTAGAAGATGGCGTGTCTAGGATCAGGAAAGATAGAGAAAGGTGAAGGTCCCAGACCCTGGGGAGGGATGGAGTCAGGCCCAGGGGCAAGACTGCAAGGCCAGGAGTGAGCAAGAGTGCAGGGTTCCTGTGGAGGAGGGGAGGCCAAGACAGGACAACGAGCTGCCGCTGAATGGTCCATCATCCCAGCAAAGGCTGTCATGCCAGCCACTGGCAAGGGCGTGGCAGTGCACATCAGCCCTCTGCCATGTCAGCATTCACATGAAGATCCTGCAGGCTGCCACGCCTGGGGCTGTCAAGGTGTGGGCCAGGGACTAAGGAAGGAAAAACCCTGAGAAGGGATGGCAGCAACTGCCTTGGCCCCTCCAGGACCCTCTAAGTATAGCATTGCACAGTCGAGTGACAGACAGATCATGCCTTTACCACTGACCCAGGGCAGACAGAGAAGACAGAGTTCCCTGAGCTCTTTAGCCAGCTGATCAGTGCTCCCAGGAGGCCACACAGCCCAGAGCCTGTGAACTTTGTGCAATTAAAGCTAAGGTGTTCCAACCAGAAGATTATGGAAGGGCCTTGAGCAGCCAACATGTGCTTCCTCAGACTCTCTCTTTTCCTGGGCTCTGGCCTGATCCTACACTTGGTCACAAACCTTCTATTTTCTCCCACTCACCTGTCCTTCCTTAAAGTCAGACACTAGGTGCCAGGGCATGGGTGCCAGTCACAGCCCTGCTCCAGCCTCAGACTGGGGCGGCCGCTGGAGGCTCAGAAGAGAGAGAAAAGGACAATGAAATGTTTTCATTCAAGGAGGCTTCCAGCTGTTAGTTCAGCCAGCAAAAATGCCTGCCAGAGAGCTAAACTGCCAGCAACAAAAATTTGGTTGGAACTTTGGAACCCATTAAGTACAGGGGCTACAAAGTAATCAAAGTGATAAGATGTTAAACAAATTTATCACATCTCTAAAATGAGTGTCCTCAATACAGAGGTGACTCTTTCTGTTCCCAGCCCTCCCCAGGGTAGCTCATACCCACTGTACCTGGGAAGGGTGCCGCAGCCTGCCCTGCCTCTGCTTTGGCCCCTTGAGGTAGTGGCCCCTGCATCTGAGTGGCTTGTCCAGGTCATCAGGCCCCTTTGAGACTATCAGGCAAGTCTGGCCCCCAGTGTCAGTTTGCATTTGGGGAGGACTGGCCTGTGTATTCCCATTGGCATAGGGAGCATAGGATAAATTCAGGACTTGAGGAAAAGGCAGAGAGAAGCTAGAGGCTTCTGGGTGTGGGAGTTCCCCTCTGCTGAAGTTCAGGACAGCAGAAGGACACATCTGTCCCGCAGCCAGGCAGGGGTGTCCCATGGACTTCTCCCAAACACCAAACTGGGCCCAGATAGTGCTGCCCCCTGGGCTGGGATTCTCTCTCCAGGATCTGGAGGAGACAGACCTGTAGGATTGATTTCATAGCGAGTTCACCTGGATGAACCCTGGGATGCTGCCCCTGTGGCCCACCAAATGGGGCTCCATTGCTCCCTGTGGCAGCTGTGTGCATGCGTGGTGTGGGAGAGGAGAGTTTCCTTCTTGGTCCCTTTGGCAGCTGTAAGGGCTAAGGGTCAAGAACCTTTCACCCTGTTTGTGGGTAATGATGCTTGTACCCCAGTAATCTAGACCCCATTATTTCATCTTCCCAAGGGAAGGGGCACTCCCTCCCCCATTATACACATTAAGAGATTGAGACAAGCAGGAAGTCTAGAGAAACAGAAGGGATTCAATCCTGCAAAAACTCGTTCTCTTTGCAGCTAGACTCGTTCTACCTCCCTGCCTAAGGATCCCAAGGGCTTGGCAATGTCATCTCCCTCAACTCACGCTCCCAGACCTTCAGAGATGAGTGCCTGCCTCTCAGTCCCATCAGCAGAGAGAGATGAGTGCTCCCAGCAGGATGAGGACACTGGCCCAGGCTACCCCAAGAGCAGAAAGGGACAGTCTGGAAGAGAGGTACAAGAAGGGATCTTCTCCAAAGAATGCCTCTCTCCTAGGGCTGGGGGCTGCAGAGTGAGTGAGTAACTATCCCTTCTGGAGCCCAGGCTCCAGGGGGTTCCTCCAGCCAAGCAGCAAACAGGCATGCCAGGCCCCACCTCCCCAGCAGTGCCTGCACATGGGCCTCATAGTTCTGGGCCCATTCAGGGTGTGTGAAGGACAGGTGGCTTGATGCAGGGACTTCAGGCAGAGTGTTGGCTCATAATTATGGAAACCTAGCACCTGGTTCCTAGCAGGGGACTCAGTGACAGGGTTGGGGAAACTGAAGCCTCCTCTGCCCTCATACCCAGTGCTGTTGTGAGGGGTGTGTGTGAGAGGAGTGGTCCTATGCCTTTGTCAGAAATAGGAGAGGGATATCCCCCACCTCTCTGTGTCACATGACTTACCCACCTAGGGTGGCAGAGTTGGCACAAGGAGGGAAAAGACCAGTGCCTTCCCCACCAACTGTTCCCGGGGACTTGACCCCACACGATCAAGTCACATCATATAGTCCTTGGAACCAGGAACTTATGAGCAGCACAGAGTTAAGAGAATAGGCTTGAGGCAGATACAGTTGGGTTGAAATTCTGGCTTTACCACTCAGTGACAAGACCTTGAGCTAGTCCTTAACCACTCTGAGCCTCAGTTTCCTCATTTGTAAAATGAGAATAATAATAGTATTGTTCTTCTGTGTCAATCTTATGGTGAAGACTTGAGTGAGATAATACATGCAAGTAGCTTAGCATGGTTCCTGGCCCATTGAAAGCATTCAATAACTGTCAGTAATTATTATTACTATTATTAAAGGAGAACAGAGTCATCCAGAGAAAGGAGCCCCAGAAGGAATGAGCATGTCAGCAGCATTCCTGATCCCCAGGCAGCTTTTCAAGTCATGTAGCAAAAAGGTGCAGGAAAAGGATAATGTGTTTGTGTTTCTAAACCACAAGTTGATCCATATCTTTCCTCTTTGGCCCTAACCCGGGCTTCCAGTGCTGGCTGTGGATGCTCAGATGTTACAACAGGCCCCAACAGCCACAGGCTGAGAAAGAGCTGGCAAGTGCCTGCCCTGCCTAGTGTGCCTGCCCTGATGCCCTCCCAGACAGTTCTGATTGCCCAATGCCCCAGAGCTGGCAGGGCTCCAAGAGTCATTGCCCATGGTGAAACGTCAGTTCTCAGTGTCCTGTCCAGAGCTCCTGCCCAATTTGTAGAATGGCACTGCATAGACTACTCCTTCAACCAAAAAGCCTCTGTCAACCATCAAGGCTCTTCAAAGGTAGATATGCCTGATTTTCCATTCTGTGCCCAGCACAGAAACCTGGGAACAAAGCCAGAGAGAGGCACATGAACGCTAGAGGAGATGCTGTCTCCCAGACTGTTCCTGCCACTTCATGCACTATTTTTCTGCTCTCTCCTTCTGGGCAGGGCTGAGTTGAGTGTGGATCAGAAGTGCACAGAGTAGTGGGGGAGTCAGTCACACATAGAAATTAATCACTCAGGACCCTTTCTGCATATCCTAGCCGTCCCCATTTACAGAGGGTTTTCCATCACAGTGCAGCTGACCCACCTGTAGATGTGACTATAAGTGCAGAAACTTGGAGTTATGATGGGCCCAAGAAGTCCCCTGGCCTAGCCCTTGTAGCCAGTATGAGAACCTTTTCTCTGCATTTCTGACTGATAGTTATCTGGGGTCTTGAATACCACCAGTGATGAGGGATTCATTACTTCCTTGGTCAATCTTATTTGAGAATTTCATGCCTCTCATCAAATCCCATCACAGCTCCCAAAGGTGGGAGGACCCCAAGGTTTCCAAGACTCACTCCCTACAAGGTGAGGATAATACTTGGCTAGTAGCCTTTGTGGGATACCCAAGCCTGGATTCAAACCAAATTAAATACCAGTTCACTTCCGATAATAGTCTAATGTTCATACTTAGTTGTAGTTCAACAGTTCAAAAGTACTGCTTTGAGTGGGGTTTTAGAGTATAAGGTATTTAAATGAAAAGAAAAAAAATTGTGTGCATTTGTGAGTCAGTAAAAAATAATTTAGGGTGTTGATTGTAGATTCAACAATGTTATGCATTTCTTTCTAGCTTTGGTTCATAGTTCCTTTCAAATCCTCAGCAACCATTTCCCTCAACCCCACTTCCACCCCTAACCCCCATGTAGCACAACCCACTTCCCACAGCCAACATTCAGCTGGTGCTCCTGGGTACCTAATCTGTGAAGAAAGTCATAGTAGTATCACCTGCTCCTTCCCACCACATGGCCCCCTCATCCTAGGCTCAGTTCCTAGGGGACCACAGGAGGTCAGGGGTTGGCTAACAAGGTCAGGCCTACAGTGTTGTACGGGCAGAGGAATCAGCTTGGGAAAGACACAGAGAGGAGGAGGAAAGACAGAGGGTAAGGAGAAGAGCAGAGATGTGTCTCCAGCTGCCCTAGCTTGCATGTCACTCTCCAAGGGCTCCCAGGGCTGGCACCTGGCACCACCATGCTCTCCCCAGGAAGGCTGAAGGCATGAAGCTTTTGGTGCAGCCAGACAGGATGTAGGCCGGTCTGAGGCTGGGTAATTCCCACTCGCTGCCTTAGCTTTGCTTGGTAGGAGCCTAGGATAAACTGTCCATAAGCAATAGAGCCCATGTGCAAATGCTTTGTCCACAAATTACAGTAATATATCTAAAGAATCAGTGAATAAAAATGATACATGGCAATAGTAACCTCAAAAACTAAAGTTTGAGGTGCCCAACAATGACATAAATTCCTGCACTGTCCTTAGTCCCTGCTCTGTGACACTGGCCGTCACCCAGACACTATTTGGGAGCAGCATTTGGAGTCTAGATGTACTGAGTTTCCAAGCTTTTTAAAATCTCCTCAGCACTCAGTTGGACACAGCCCTCTCTGGAGGCGCAAGTCTAGGACAACAAGGGTCTTCTCACTTCCTTGTTTGGGGAAGAGACAGACAGGTGGCCCCTGCCCCTCCCCCACAACATAAATGCCCAGGAGAAACCATCCTCCAACCCATAAGCAGCAGGGCAAAGGACAGTCAGGAGTAAGCCACTCCAACAGCCGTCCTTCTCCTAGGCCAGGGCACTGCTAGGGACAACCGGGGAATGCTAGCTCTGGAACCAGCTCCATCCTCTGTTTGGGGGTACAAGGCTCCTGGAAGCATTCTTTCTCTACCCTAAAATCCTGAGGCCAGAGGGTTCTCAGAACTGAGCAAGGTCTTATAAGGAAATTGGAATCTTTCCTGCCTGCACACGGAGGCTACCCCAAGACAGTCCTGGGGCCTTGTCCAGATGGCACAGACAGACCAAGGTGGCAGGGCTCCTGCTGGGGCTCTCCAGGGTGTGTGCAGTGGGAGCTTGAAGCCCGGCAGCAGACCTCTAGGATCCAGGAGGAGGAGGCCCATGGCCTCCAGAGTGAGTATCTGTACTGCAAATTAATGAGTGCATTACACGGATGGGCGCTCAGCGGATAATCCAGATTAGGCCTCTCTACACAGCGGCCTAGGGACGCTGGGGACCCCGGCAGGTCACAGCGGGTCTGCCGGACCAGGATCAAGGACTGAAGAAGAAGGGCCGGAGGAAGCTGGAGCCCATAGATTAGAAGGAAAAGGTTGAGCAGGGAAGCGCCCCTCGGTCAGAGAGGCTCGTGGCCGCCGCCCTTGAGGCCCTTGGAGACTTTTCCCGGGCTCTGTGTTCTCTGTGTTCTACCTGAGGCCACACCCTGAAATCAAACTCGTGGCCAGGTGAAGCCGGCGCTGCACAAACATGTAAGCGCAGCCTCTCCTCGCCGTTTCCCGGCGCCCAGTCCCTCCTGCGGAGGGCGGGCCCGGCTCCCGCAGCCTCTCCGAGCGCTCCCGGGGCTTCCTGCTCGCAGGTGGGTGCCCTGGCCACCCCTGAAGGTTAGCTAACCTCCCCCGCGTGAAGCCTAGACGAGGGGTCTGGCCTCCCCTCACGCGGGTTTTCCTTCCCCGAAGTTCGGGGCCACAGGCGCGGGGCGGAGGGGCGGGAGCACAGGGACAGAGAGCTCGGGCGCTGCGACCGGGACCTACCTGCGCGTGTGTAACCGGCGCTTGTGCCGGGGCGGGCTGGGGGACTCCCACCCCACTCGGGTCTGTGAGGTGGGCCCCGTGGCCGCTTTGAGTCCGAGCGTGGTGGGGAGAAGGGCCGGAAGCACTGTGCCCACTGCCCCCTCCTCCCCGCGCGCCACTGGGGGAACTTTCCACCTCCCCCTGCACCTGGAAAGGCTGCTAAGTCAGGTGGCTACAGCCGTGGAGCTGTTCCAAATACTCTGGATTCGGGCCATTTGCCAAATCCCCGGAGGGACTTACCACCTTTGTGACAATGACTTTCTGATTTCCACCCAGGCCTCTGAGGATTCGCAGGAAGGTCTTTAGTCTTCCCTCTCCTGGTGCTTGAGAGCTCTACCCACTGAAGGGGGTGAGGAGTCAGGTGGAAGAGGAGGCGAGGAAGGCATTCCGGAGGTGAGTGAGGGACCTGCCGCCGGGGTGGTGTGTCCAGGAGCCTTCTGGAAACCAGCTTGAGGCACAGGCTGGAAGGGACACTGGGCTGGCAGGTGGCCCTCCTGGGCTGGCCCATTCTTGGTACTGTTAGGCAGGGCAGTGGTCCCTTCTAGGTGACATTTCTCAGTCCATAGTGGATGTGCATTATTACTTCCACCACCTCAGCCCTCAGCAGGTGGCAGGGCTTCTCATGCCCCGCCCTGTGCCCTTGCCCAGACTCTGCTTGTCATCATGTCTGATGCCTGTCTGGGACAAGGCAGTGTCACCAAAGCTGTGCACTGAATTCTTGCTTGGGAAAGAGGCTCCCAAACAGAAAGGACAGTAGCAGGCAGAGGTGCTGATCAGCACATCCCAACCTGCCAACTCATTCCCCAGATCTCTAATCTGCTAAAATCCCTCCAGATTTTCTGGCACCCAGTGCACAGCATCCAACCTGGAATGTAGATGCCACTCGGAACACTAAGGGCAAGACACAAAGAGTTCCCAGGGTGGAGGCTGTGTTCTCTGTATCTTGATTCATTCTGGTATTCTTTAAGTTCTTCTGAATTGTTTTTCTAGACGGGAGAAGAGAGGGGGCTCCTGTCTGTCTGTGGTCAGGTCTTTTGTGGCTGGTGCAGTAAGTTCTCTTCAGGCCATATTTAGGATGGAGCCTGAGAATACAACATTTGAAACTGTAAGTTCTCTTCAGGCCATATTTAGGATAGAGCCTGAGAATACAACATTTGAAACCAGAAAGAGCTGGGTTCGAATTCTGACTGTGCCTTTGATAACTTAGGCAAACTGTAATGTCTTTGTCTATAAAATGGGGAGGAGGATTATGCCTTCCTCATAGGATAGTTGTGAAGAGTCACAGTAATAAATGAGAAATTTAACAGTGCAGCATTGAGCCACCTCCCTCTTGTCTCCACTTGTTAGTATTGGAAAAGGTGAAGCTACTTGAGCTCTCCTCTCTTGGAGAACTTTGAGAAGTCTGGCTGTGTGGCAGGAGATTGTGGAGATTGCTAGAGTAAAGCAATGGGAATGCAGTAAAGGCAGAGTAGGTCCATGGCGAGCAGGTAGATGGCCCAGGGAAGAGGCCATTTCTAGCAGGGAATCCGGCTTTGGAGGCAAAAACCAAAGCATGCTCTATACACCTCATACATGGTCACATGCTTGTGGGTGATCCTGGACACAGGTGTTGTGTGACATAAAGGTGGCCTCTTCCTTAAGGCTTTCAGTCCTGTCTCTAAGTAGCTGCATGATCTGGGAAGGTTACTTAACTTCTCTGGGCATGACAGAGGAGCTTGGAGCCAAAGCAATCTGTGTTTGAGTCCTAATTCTGTACTTACCATCTCAGACAATAACTTCTCTCAAAGCCTCAGTTTCTTCGCCTATAAGACAGAGCTCATGATATCTACTTCATAGAGTTGTGATCATTTGATGCACTAATAAAAAGTACCCAGCACAGTGCCTGACATGTACTAGGTACTTTATACATTTATATGCATATATTCCCTTTCTTGTCTCCTCATTCCTCTCGCTAGCTGCGTGCAGTCTTTAAAATGCATCCAGTAAAGCAGATTTGGCCCAAGTAATAGCAGTATTGTGAGCACAAAGTGAGGAGGCAAACCAAATTGATATAGAAAGTTAAAGGCTGTAAAAAAAAAAAAAAAGCCATAATCTGTGTGTGTGTGTGTGTGTGTGTGCGCGCGCGTGCGCGTGCACGTATGCAAGCACATATGTGTAATTGGGGACCTAATCTTGTGAGTAGGGGACCTAGAGGTTCTTTCTGGTTAGGCACTGAGGACTCTCTGATGCAGTCTCAGGCCTCTGCAGGCAGAGGCTGTTGAAAATCTGGGCTGGTGAAGAGGTGCCTGGCCTGCAGCCCTCCCAGGAAAGGCCATTCTTCTCTCTTCCCTTGGAGATAACCCTGTGCCCAGGATAGCCCCCCCAGTGCTGTGGACCAGGGAGGAGGTTAGGATTCTAAGTACAGTGAACAAGAATCAAAGGACTGGCCTGGCTTGAGCTTCTGCTGGACCTCAGTACTGAGTGTATAGGCTGGGCAGAGAGGCGGGACTGAGTCAATATTGACTTTCTCTGGCTGGCCAGCCTGGCTCTTTGGCCTCTCATTCAACTGGAGTGTTGACACAAGTGATTGAATGAGCTTTATTATCATATTCCTTTCAACAACGGCCCCATTATCTCTCCCCTAGAGATTCACTGGGACCTGTACTGTGGGAGTGATGACAAGTTTGGGGATCCCAAATGTGTTAGCTTATTATGTGCATAGTACCCTCTGCCCTGCACACTCAGCTTCTCTCTAGGCACTCCAGTGGGACAGCAGAACCTCAGAGTACTGCTCAGCATCATGGGGACACTCTACACTTTAACACAGTGGCCCTGGGCAGAACTTACAGAGCCCTCAGGCAATGGCAGTGAAGGCCACAGCCTAGGTCTAGGACCCACCCACATTGCAAGTGATAACTGGGCAGAAAAGCAAATGAAATTCTCTTTAGGCCCTTCTCCCGGTGTATTTTGAGGGGCCAGAAAAGGTTTCTGGGGTGCTACCTCTCCTGACTATCATGTAAGCCCCTGGTAGAGGCTGAGGGAGGACAGAGCTCAACTCTACACAAAGGATGAGCAGCCAGGGGACAAAGGGCAGAGGCCTTGGGAAGGGGAAGGAACTCCCCATAACTGACCTCATTTGAGCAGGGTGTGGACAGGGGGCAGGCTTCTGTCGGGAATGCCACTGAAGGACTGCAGTTTGAGGAGGGACAGAGGGGAGTCCAGAACCCATGAACAAGTCCCTCCGGGTATGCATGCCATCTCTCCTGCTGGGCAGTGAGGTCAGGGGGCGTGTCTAGCAACATCTATTTGGAAAGCAAGCTAAACTACATAAGAGTGAGGATTTTATTTTGTTCACCGTGGTTCCCAGAGTCTGGAGCAGAGTAGATGCACAATAAATACTTTTGAATAAATGAATGAATAATATAATCATATTTATATTTAATTAAACAAACTCCAGAAATCAAAGTTTGAAAAAATCTTTGTGGCTGAAGAGGCTGGCTTCTGTCCCTGCTATTCTCAGCCTAGGACAAGAGGCACACAGCTCTTCAGGAAGGGTGTGGTGTATGGGATGCCAGTTCTCAAGGGAGGATGAAGAGGTCAGGCAGCCTTGATACAGATGTCTGGGTGGGAAGGCCGAGATCCGGAGGTGATAGGGTCCTCAGTGGGCCACTCTGTGACTGATTGGTGGCAGTAGTAAGGGTGCCTATCGAAGTGCTGTAGAACTCGAGGGCATACCTCTCCCTCATTGTCATGATTCTAGTATAGTTCCTTCCCCAAAGTAGCATGGGTGGGCCTGAGAATATAGTGTGGATAGTGGAAGGTGACAGCTGACTGCAGCCACATTCACATCAGAGACTGGGTCAGATAGACATGGCTCTGCCCCTTCTTTGCTGAATGACTTGATTCCTCGTCTGCATAATGGGACAATAACGATCTTACCTCACAGGCTTGGGGTGAGGAGATCTCATAAGTAGAAATGCTCAGCTCACAGCCTGGTGTTTACATTAGGCACTTCCTGAGCAATGGTTACTAAAAATGGTTACCCAAAATGGACCCTTGAATTAGAACAGATGCTGTTTCTCTCCTCACTATACCTGGATAAGCTGGCCGAGGTTAAGGAGTCCAGTCCCTTGTTACCACCTGAAATGCTGAGGCCTAGAAAGGAGGAGTGTAGGCCAAAGTCACAAGCCAGAACCTTGGAACCTGGTGCCCTGGGGCCATACCGAGATAGAGCTTAGCTCTGATAAGCAGGCCCTGAGCCTCCAGCCAGGGAAGCCTGGGTGTACTAGCACTGGGAGCAGGGCCCAGGGTTCAGCTTCCCCCTCTCTTCCAGTCACCCGGAAATGGAGGGGAATTCCACCAGCCTCATTCCTAACAGTTAACCAACATCCCAGAACTTAACCAACCAAGCCTTGCCCACTTCCAAGTAACAACAAACTCTTTTAGACATGTCCTCTGTAAGCCACCTTCCCTGCCTGTAGCACATTCTTGTGAATCTTTTAGGTGGGCTAAGTGTCCTTTCCTTAAAAGGAATTTAAGGTGTGGAAATAGCCAAAAACCCACGAGAAACCAGGATAAGGTGGATGAACACATCAGACACCACCACTTCCAGTGAAAAGCAGAGGTGACAGAACAGTTGATGGTGGCTCAAGATGGGCCCCAAAGATGATTTCCAAAGAGGACTTCTGAAAGTACTAGAATATGTTTGGAACAGGCAGAGTCACTCCCAAGGTTCTGCCTCAACTGGCAGCACTCATTTGAATGTGTGAGCTCTGGTCTGAGGTTTAAATGCAGACTTATTTCACTACAGCTCTGCCTCGGGTTTGTGGGCCCCAGCAGTTTGGTGGCCCTTGCATCCCAGGCCCTGGAAGATGAATGTCTCCTCCTGGAGGAGACGCAGTTTGAGAGGGTAATCCACCCACTGTGGCTGCTCTGCTTACTTCACTTGTGACTCTAGACCAGCCAAGCCACAGTGCCCCGCTCTGAGGGCCACCACCGAAACTCCATGTCGCCAGGGTACAGTAGCATCAGCCACAAAGCTCTGCCTACCACTTCTTGTGCCAAGCCCACAGATTGCCTGAATCCCTATTGAGGAAACCTGACCTGCTCTGAAGAGAATAAACTGTATATCTGTAACTTTTTTTCATAAATGCCAGACCCTGATGTCGCAGCCACCAACATGAGCCCTCTGGAACATTTTACCCACTCCTTGAAGGGCAAAACAAAACCCAGTTCCACAAAGTAAGGGTCAGCTTGCAAGTCAGGGCAGCTCCAGCTCCCTTGGCCTTTAACTCACAGATCAGCCCAGGAAAAGAACCTAGCAATCAATCTTGGTTGAGGGAGCTGGCCCTGGCCTATCACCTTCTACACACTCCCATGAGTTTTCGCAAGCTGCTCAGCCCTGTTTCTATTCATAGAGACCCCAGGAAGACTCACACCAGCCAAGCACCCTCAGAGCAGGCATAGTGGAATGAACAGGGACTTTGCAACAGGATCTGGAGTCCAACCCCAGCTCAACCATTTCCTGGTTCTATGACCTTGGACAATTTATATAACCTCTCTGAACCTCATCTGGATTTCTTTATAATAATAATTCCTTCCTCCCAGGGTTGTTGTAAGGATTAAATGAGTTGATGCTTGGAAAGGGCATAGCACACAGTAGGTGTTCAAGAACAGTTACTTCCCTTTCTGTCTCACATCTCCTCTGACATGACAGTCCCATCCCTCAGTGACCTGAGCCTATGGCTCCCTAAACTCTCCCACCAGCTCTGTCCTCAGCTTTACTGGGTGTGGCAGCATTTCCTCCAGAAAATCTCTGCCAGGAACTGACCTGTGCCCCATCTGCCAGGCTCAGGCTGGAGGAAGCAGCCTCAGCAGGAGCTGTGCCTGGGGAGCTTCCTTCCCAAACCGGTTTGGGCTAGGCTCTTCCCTCCCGACATTGGCATCCCACTCTGATCCAGTCATGGGCCAGACAGCCAGAAAGTAATATCTGCAGACATTCAGAAAAGGAAAGTTCAAAGCTTTCTTCAGTCACAACAATGCATCCAAGCCTGGGAAAGAATCCTCAGAACCTCCCTGCCCTCTGTTGGGGTGAGGTGTCAGACAGGAGGTCCCCCTGAACCTGAGTGGCACCCTGCCTCTGCCCATTTCTACTGCATGTCTCAGGCCCACATGACTTCCATCAGTCTGGGCAGAAGGAAAGGCAAGGACTGGCTCTCTGAAAATTATCGTCCTCCTTCCTCCTCAGGATATCTTCTTTAAGGAAACCTCCACTAGAAGAATTGAGTGTGGATGCAAAGAAGTGAGACAGCAACTCTAAGGGCTGGTCTGGCCTGATTCCCTTTAACACTGGCCTCAGGGCTGAGGTAACAACCATCCTCCCTCAGTTCCGGGGCCTTGGGCTTGGGTCTGAAGGTTAGAAACTGGGGTGTTAGATGGAGACCTAGGAATGGAAAATTGAGGGCCCCTATATGAGCAGGCAGGTATGCTCCAAGGGTACAGGCTTCGTTGCTGAAGAGATGCAGGATGTTTGTGTCTCAGGTGTTTCACACCCAGTAACTTGGAAACATTATGGGTGAATGTCTCTTAGGAACTAGTCTTCGTGATCACTCTTTTTTTCTTTAAAAATATTGTATTTACTTTAGAAAAGCAGTCCATCATCTTTAAGGAAAACTTAGAAGAGTAGAAAGATGGGGTGGGGGACAATCACCTGTAGCCCCACCAGTCAAAAAAAACAACAATGAATATTTTGCTCTATTTCCTTTAGCTATTCATCGCACTCATCCTGCATTTACAAATTAACCTAGGTGAAATCTTTAAAAAGAAGCCCTGCTCCTAACCTGTGCCATCAAGAATTCTGCTTTGGTGTGGAAGAAAAAGAGATTCTATAGAAATATAGAAATATAACATAGCAGGGTAATATGATCATAAATTCCCAACTGGGCAGATCATGGTGGGCAGTCACATCCCCAGCATATAACTTCTTTAATAAAAGGCTTATTGTAACTTTACAATAAATAATCCCCATTCATTGTTTCTGTGCATCTAGGTTAACATACCTTTGAAATGCCCCCTTTTGGACTCTGCCTTTTAAAGTGTCAGAGCACATAATCTTAACTAATCCTGCCCTTGCTTTCCCCCACCTCCATTCGGTCTTCCTTAGTTTCAAATGCATAAAAGAAACTGAGAAACTGTTACTCTAGGGAGCATTTGAGATCTTGCTCCCTGGCAGTTTGCTCCTCGTCAGTTTAGCCCAAACTCTTATAAAAATAATAATTAAAAAAAAAAATCTGCTTTGAACAGCAACAAAATAATTTGTCTCTGGCCTCAGGGCTAATGCAACAACCACCCTCCCTCAGTGTGGGGGACCTTGGGCTTGAATCTGAAGGTTAGACAGGGGTGGAAACTGGTGACCTGCAAGTGACAACCCAGATGTGGACAGGTTTGGGCCCCAGCCGGTGGGGACTCCAGGAGAGCCCACCAAATTTGGGCCCCATGTACGCACTCCAGACCTAGGCCAGGGGATGGCCAGACGTTGGGGTTCCCCTTCTCCTGTCCCCACCCCCCACTCCCACCAGCTTTATTATTTTACCTTTCACATTTAGATCTAATTAATTTTGGTGAATGATATGAATTTATTTTTCAGGATTTTTCCTTTTTTCATATTAATACCTAATTACTTCAGCTATATTTATGGAAAAAGTCATCTGTTCCCCCACCATATTGCAGTGTCACCTTAGTCATAAATTAAGTGACCTCATATGACTAGGTCTATTTCTGGATTCTCTCTTCTGTTCCATTGGTCTAGTCATCAATCTTTGTGCCAGTTCCACAGTATGCTAATTATTCTAGCTTTATAATAAACCTTGATATCTAGTAGCATAATCCCCAACTTTGTTCTTCAAGATTGTCTTGGCTGTTCCTTGTTCTTTATGTTTCGCTGTATATTTTAGAATCAATTTGTCAATTCTGACCAAAAGGAATATGCTGGGACCTTGAGAATGAAATAAATCTTTAGGTTAATTGGAAATAATTGACATCTTTACACTATTGAGTCTTCCAATTTATGAACATTATTTACTATCTGTAATTGTTTTATACTTTTCATTGTACAAAACTTTGATTAGATTTATTCCTAAATACTTGATATTTTTAATGTAAAATGGTAAATGATATTTGAGGAATTTTTTCCCTGATAACACTTCTGACATCGAGAGAGAGAGAGAGAGAGAGAGAGAGAGAGTGTGTGTGTATGTGTGTGTGTGTGTGTGTGTTTTACTTCCTGAGACCATTTCTTCAACTCAGACAGCAACTGGGTGTTCAACAATTCAATTCATTTCTGACAATGACTACCTGAATTTAGCACAGATCGCCACATGCTCAGTCCCACAAGCTACCTCCACTTCAGATTCTAGTTACAAGTCCCTGTCCACCTGTATTTCTGACCAACTGGCTCTAAATCAAGGATTTCCATGACTCCCTCCTCAGGTTCGATAATTTGTTAGAATGACTCACAGAACTCAGAAAGACACTTTACTTATGGTTACCAGTGCATTAGAAAAGATACAACTCAGGAACAGCCAGATGCATAGATGGAAAAGATGTGGTCAGGAACATGGACCTTCCATGCCATCTCCAGACACCTCTCCCTCCCAGCATCTTGATGTATTCACCAAGTCAGAGTCTCCTTGAATACTGTCATTTAGGGAATTTATAGAGGCTTCATGAAATAGGCATGGTCACTGGCCATTGGTGATTAACTCAATCTATGACCCATCTCCCCTTCCCAGTAATGGGGAGTGGGGGTGCTGAAAGTTCAAACATTCTTGCCACTCTGGGGATTCCAAGAGTTTTAGGAGCTGTGTGCCAGGAATGAGGGACGAAGACCAAACTTCTATTTCTCACTGTACTACAGAACCTTTTTTAAAAATTCACTTTTTATTTGTGGCTGGTATGTATAACTACAACTGATATTTTTATATTGACCTTGAATTTGAGGCCTTCTAAATTCACTTATATAATGTAGATTTTTCTGGATTTTCTATGTACACAATTATATTATCCCAGGCAGTGTTGGCTTCACCACATTTTGGAAGAATCTTGGCAGCCTTCCTATAGGAGTGGATTCCCTCTAGCTAAGTGACTGACTCTAACTTCTAAATCTCTGCTCACCCCACCCCCAAAGCTGAGGCTCATTCATTGCTTTGGCTAGCTCCCGCCCTCGCCACCACAACCCAGATTCTAGGACTCCTCGCCACCTCTCCTTTCTCCTCAGGCTTTCCCTGCTGCCTCTGGGAAGAACTTGTTCTGGAATCATTGTTGGGGTAGCCTCAGAAGGAGGATCCTAGGGTCATTCAGACAATTTGCTAAAGACGCTGTCCCCATACATTTTTGCAGCAAGAGCTGGGCCCTTGGGAGGGGCAGGGGAGTTAGGGAGAGGGATCTTCTGGGGACAGGAGAGAGAAGTGTTAGCCAGCTCTTCTTTAATTCTAGACTGTGTCCCTTCACCTCCAGAGGAGTTCACAGAGGAGGGGAGCAGGATGAAACCATCAGCTAAGCTAAGTGTGGGATAGAGGCTCTGTCTCAGAGACTGTGAGGAAAGACTGTGGGATGAAGACTCCTCTGCTGCCAAAGGCTGAAGGGGAGGAGGTCAAGTTTTATCAAACTATCAAGTGTCTACATAGTGGAGAGGTGTTGAGGGCCTGAGGTCCCAGAAGTCAGGCCTAGCCCCTTGACAAGTGAATCTGAGAGGTCAGAGTTCAGCATCACTCCCAGACTAGTATCTGCTCATATTCACACAGTAGGCCCTGAGCTTAGAAACGGGGATACAGAGAAGTAACACAGCAAGAGAAACAGCGCTCATTTACTGGAAATCTTCTCACTTAATACTCTTCAAACTCTGTGAAATACCTTTCATCAACCCCATTTTATATAGATAAAGAATACTGAGGCTCAAATTGTTTAGGTAATTTGTTTGAAGTCTCCCCAAATAAGTAGGAGACTCCCTACAACTCACCCGCAACTCAACAGGCATA
The DNA here is from genome assembly GCA_004027375.1 of Macroglossus sobrinus. Taxonomy (NCBI): domain Eukaryota; kingdom Metazoa; phylum Chordata; class Mammalia; order Chiroptera; family Pteropodidae; genus Macroglossus; species Macroglossus sobrinus. Next base: position 1,285,515 of record PVKZ01000061.1, on the reverse strand, counting down.
TATCATTCCAAAGTGCTTGGTCCTTGGGGGTCCTGCACAGTGGCTTTGCCCATAGGGGCTGTTTGGCAGACTCCTAAACCTCCAGGTCCCAAAAAGCAGCTGACAATCCAAGATGTATAATATGGATTCACATTGATTCATGCTTGGTTCATTCTAGTGGGGAACCTGTGGCTGTTTGAGCCAGCAGCCTTTCTGGGTAGGTTCCAGCTGCCTCCCAGATGTGACCTACTCCAGAACCTGCTAAAGTGACCAGGAAAATGCCATTTCCAGAGCAGGAGTCAAAAGAATGCCCCAATATCCAAAGATGCCGCAGATCTGTGCATAGATGAATTATCCAAGCATTCAAGAAACAAACGTTTGTTTCTTGAAACCTAGAAGCGACCTTTCCAGATGACATAAGAACCCACTGAGTGTATTTTACCACAATAAAGAAAAATTAAAAACTACAACAACAACAACCTATCGAGCTGCTTTGAGCCACTTCAGACGCAAAAGCATTCAAGTAGGCACCAGCCACCCTGACTTCCATCCCATGTGGTTCCAGCCAGGTACTCCCTAAAGGTGAGGTTAGAACAACACTTGAGAAGAATTACTTTACCTCCTGAGTTTCCAGTCTCCCTCTCTCAAATCTGCACACCACATCACTCTGAGATGTTGAGGGAGCTCACCTGGGCCTTAGGCAAACCTCACATCAGCAAGGAGGGGGAAGGAGGTTTGACTGCATGTGATGTTTTATACAGAGTTCTAAGACCTGAGAGAAAGGGGCCCAAGGGGAGGGGGGCTCTCTCTTCCCTGGAGAGCTGTAGCCCTGAGATAGCCGTCCCTCTGGGATTTCCAGAATTAGAGCCGAGCACCTGGTGACCATGAGGGCCCTCTTGGGGTTCCTGGTTCTATGATAAATGATCCCAGACTGGGTAACATGTCTGTGACTTGGGTTGGCTTTTTATGAATGTTTTCTATCACATTAACAGATTTTCTGTTGTTGACCCATCCTGGGACAAACCCAAGTTGATTGTGATAAAACAACAACAACAACAACAACAACAAACAAGTAAAAACTTTAACATATTATTAGATTCAACATGCTAGTTTTATTTAGGATGTTCACATTTTTGTTCAAAAGTGAGACTGGTTCAAATTTCCCTTTTCTTGTACTATTCTTATCTGGTTGGAGAATCAAGGTCATACTTGCTTCATAAAATGCATTTGCTGGCTCTTCTCCCTCTTTCCCCTGTTTTTAATTCTTTGGGAGTGGAATGATATTTGTAATGGGCTTTGGATCTTATAAGTACACATCCCCCAGAGTCTGCCTGTTCCTTATTTACAATCCGTGTTGGCTTATATATGATGCTTTTATTGTTTCTGGGATTTCTCTGCTGGGAGCTAGGCATTTCTCTGAGGAAGTAGGGATGAGAGGTGAGGGCAAATCCTGGGCCCAGGACAGGGAAGCTGTGCTGAGGGGAAGGAGCCCAGAGCCTGGTGCCCCTGCACCCACCACAGCCACCTGTGCTGCCTGGGCCAGGCTCCTGCAAAGTCCCCATCTGGAGCTCAGCCTGACCCTCCCCATGCAGGCACCATGTTCCGTAAGAAAAAGAAGAAACGCCCTGAGATCTCAGCCCCACAGAACTTCCAGCACCGTGTGCACACCTCCTTTGACCCTAAAGAAGGCAAGTTCGTGGGCCTTCCCCCACAATGGCAGAACATCCTGGACACACTTCGGCGGCCCAAGCCTGTGGTGGACCCTTCACGCATCACACGGGTGCAGCTACAGCCCATGAAGGTAAGGTGGTCAGCGGGAATGGCATAGCCAAGTTCAGCCTCTTGCACTTCTTGGTGCCTGGCCAAACCACAAAGGCGCCTGGAACAACCGCCTAAACACCAGCTATTAATTAGCTGCTGTTTTCACTCCCAGCTAATCAGCCTTTCATTTCTCCCTGGGTGACCCAGGGAGGAGGAGCCTGGGGAGTCCCTCTCTGCAGGGCTGTAGGGTTGCCAGATTTAGCCAATAAAAATACAAGATGCCCAATAACATTTGAATTGCAGATAGCAACAAATAATCTTTTAGTATTAAGTATGCCCATGCAACATTTGGACCTGCAGCCCCTGTACCCCTGCAGGTTTTAGTTGTGTGGGTGGAGAAGGGTGGGTCCAATGGCCTGGTCGGGGAGCGGGTCAGGGCCCTGTCAGGGACTAGACGCCACTAAAGCAGTGCGTGTGGAGGAGAGCCCTGGACTGGTCCCTGCCTCCTCAGAGAGCTCTACATGTCTCCCAGAAGGCCACAGACAGAGCTGAAGAATAGCAGTGGGCCCCAGATGGGGTCTGGAGGCCCCCTCCCACACCCCCATATCCTCTCATTTCTCCAAACTTAGCTGCCCACACCATTTGGCATGCTGGATTATAAACCCATAGTTTCTCACCTGTGTGCCCGGCTGGGCTTCCAGCCCCATGAAAGTGGGCCTTTTCCCTGTATTCCCACACCAGCACAGGTCTGACTTGCCATGGAACCTGGTAAATGACTGAAAAATTAAGGAATGGATAGATAGCACTACAGATATGTTCCCCCCTAAGGCAACCCTGGGAAGGCTCTCTGACCTGGTCCCAGGCCACCCCTCCATGAACAGGCCACTCACCCATGCTCTTCTCTCCTGCCCTTCAGACAGTGGTGAGGGGGAGCTCCGTGCCCATAGATGGCTACATCTCGGGGCTGCTCAACGACATCCAGAAGTTGTCTGTCATCAGCTCCAACACCTTGCGGGGTCGAAGCCCCACCAGCCGGCGACGGGCACAGTCACTGGGGCTGCTGGGGGAAGAGCACTGGGCCGCAGACCCGGACATGTACCTGCAGAGCCCCCAGTCTGAGCACACTGACCCCCAAGGCCTCTACCTCAGCTGCAATGGGGGCGCACCAGGAGGCCACAGGCAGATGCCATGGCCGGAGCCACAGAGCCCACGGATCCTGCCCAATGGGTTGGCCACCAAGGCACAGTCTCTAGGCCCTGCAGAGTTCCAGGGTGCCACACAGCGCTGCCTGAAGCTGGGTACCTGCCTTCAGAGCTCCCCACCCAGCACCTCGCCCCCCGCAGCCACTGGGAGGCGTGGGACCAAGGCAGCCAGGCATGGATCTGAGGAGGCCCGGCCACAGTCCTGCCTGGTGGGCTCAGCTGCAGGCAAGCCGAGCGGGGAAGGCAGCCCCAGCCCTAAGACCCAGGAGAGCAGCCTTAAGCGCAGGCTGTTCCGAAGCATGTTCCTGTCTACCCCTGCAGCGGCCCCTGCAAGCATCAGCAAGCAGGGCCCTCCTCCGCAGAGCAAGGTAGGTCAGGGGGCTACCGCCTGGGGGCACTCTCAGAAGGGCAGGGAGCTGGCCTGGCAGGTGTCCACTGAGGAGTGCACGTCAGGGACACAGGCCCTGCCTGGGCTTCCCCACTTAAAGGGTCAGGGTGGGAACAGTATGAGGGAACAAAATAATCGAGAAACCAGCTCAGCCTCAGCTGAGGATTCTACTCTGAACCAACTGAGCCCTCGTGCTCCAAAGGTTCAGCATGTGTCAGAGGTTGCAAGCCAGGTCATTTCCTGGGCGGGGCACTGAGAGGCTTATTCTAAACTCACCTTGTACTCCTGCCCTCTGGGATGTGTCTGGGTGAACCACACTGGTCAGCAGTCACCCCACTGAAAAAGGAGCATCTTTAACCACAAGCCCACAAACCTGGATCAGTGGTGGCACAAGTCTGGTCCAGTCTGAACCTGGGTGGGGAGTGTGGGGAGCAGCCTAGACCCTTAACCTTTCCCAGTTACTGCCAGCCCAAGGCACCCAGGAAAGGAGCTGGGTTTTGGCACTCCAGCCCCACATTGAGACAAGGACAGTGGGCTTAGATCCCCCATGGGATGGGGATCTGGTAGACAGATGAGATGTGGCTTAATGTATCTATCCATGTAAGGAACGTGTCTGTGAGCTCAGGTGTTTCTGGAAGGCTGTGCCCCTGAGGAGACATTCCCCCGGAAAACCAAGGTGGGAGCAGTGCAGAGCACACTGTCAGGGAAGTGAGAACAAGAATTGATCACTCTCCGCCTCTTGGGAGTTCTGTGGGGGGGACCTCAGGGATTTGGAGAAAGAATGGGTCAACACTGGGCTGGGCACGGACATGCAGGTTTCTAGGCTCCTGCCAGCACTCCACAGCAGGACACAGGCCATCTACCCAGCCTCGGCTGGCCTGCCCATACTGCACACATTACCAGGTACCTACCAAGGGCCTCTGCTGCTGTATGTGCAGGGCTAGGCCTTGCTCCTGTGGGGACAGGTGGGGGCAGGTGGTGGTCGCCTTGGGCTTAGAGACGCCATAGTTCCAAATCCAGGGGAGTGCTTTCCCTCTCAGCACTTTGGGCATACGTTTCTTGATAAACACTCTAAGCCAGACCTCTAAAGGCAATACTGAGTTGCTCTGGGCCAGGGCTTCTCAACCCTGCACTGTTGACATTTGGATCCTTTGTCGTAGGGGATGTCCTGTGCGTTGTAGGATATTTAGTAGCATCTCTGGCTTCTATCCACTAGATGCTAGTAGCATACCACTTATGGGACAACCAAAAATCCCTCCAGATATTACCAAATGTCCTTTGGAAGGCAGAGTCACCCCCAGTTGCGAACCATAGCTTTAGGCAAATTACAACACAGATGGGAGGCATCCATCTTATTTCTCCTCCCTCCCAGGAATTCCCAGATCAAGCCAGCAGCCAGCCCTCTGCACCTCAGTACATCCCAGGGGATAGCTCTGGACACTCACAGCAGCTCCCAAGCAGCAGTCATGCACTGATGCCCTGGGAGGTCAGGTTGCCAATGACCTAGTGCACCAGGCATGGATACAGGAGGGTCTGAAGCCCTAGGGCTCTTGTAATCAGCCCCGAAAGCTTGGCCTGTAGTCACTCACATTGGCTAGAAGGCAAAAGACGACCTCAAGTGGGGGCAGGGAGGCCAGCGAGGTAAGAGGGTTACATGTTTGGGAAATTTAGAAATGGTTCCACTTAGAAGCAGAAGGGCCAAGTCAGAAGATCTCAAAAGTCAACAAATTCTGGTTAAGTCCCTACTGTGTACCATGTACTTTATTATATGCCAAGGCTACATGACACCAATAGAACTATAGCATAGGGGTCAGGGTTCAAGCTGACCAGGGCTGAAGTTTGGCCTTGCCCTTTACTACTTAGTGACTTTGGGAAAGTTATTTAACTTCTCTGAGCCTTTCTCATCCACAAATGTGATAATAGTTCCCATGGGATAAATAAGATAACCCACAGGGTTATGAGAGTTAAGTGCGATAATGCATTCAAGGCCCTTGTCAAAGTGGTAAGCCCTCAATAAATGGCTTTATTATTATTTTTTTTAATGTTATGACATGGCCTCTGCCTTTGAGGCACTTAGGGTACAAGTGCCCCAAGCCTACATATGGAGAGCCTGGCTCTGCCAGGTATGGCCCAAGAAGGGAAATGAGGCATCTTTGTAACTCAATGTATGACTCTTCTAGTGGCTTCCTGCCTGTGAAGAGGTCTCAGTCACACAGGTAACTCCAGAATTAATTCAGAGCCCATAACAATTCATTAATTCCACCTTTTGTTTCCCCTTTCCCTTTCTTTGTGTGGTTTAGCAAGTTTCATCTGGTCCTTTTCTGTGGTTACATTAAGTAAAAGCTTCCTCCTTGTGGAGATAGGCAGCAGGGCCAGTGAGGGACACTTGGGACCCACGCCTGCTGAGGTGAAGACCAAGCCTGGCCCCAGCCTCCCATGCCCTGTGTCCCAGGCCATGTCATCGCTGTGCTCTCAACTCTGCTGGCAGGGATGCCCATGCACATGTGTGACACTAGGCAAGTCCAAGGACTGCGATGGGGGTGGGAGCCCTAAAGCCTGGGCAGGGGGTGCTGAAGAGGTTGAAAAGACTCTGGCTGACCCTGGTGGGCCTGAGGCCCAGACTTGGGATCCCAGAGCCGTCAGCCCAGCCTAAACTGACTGTTTAAGGAGATTTGCTGGAAGTCCATTCAGCTCTGGGAATCAGGACCAGGGGCAGGAATCAGGACCAGGGCCCCTAGACAATCACTTTGTGGTGGGTTTTGAGAAGTTCTGAGAAGGCCTCCCAGCAGCCCCTGAAGTGTCCTCTGTTAGGTTATGCAGTACCCTCTCCAGGTGCCCCTTTGAAAAATACAGAATCCTGGGCAGAGTCATGTTGCACCTCAGCAGCTGCTTGGGGAGAATCCCAAGGATGGGATCATTTCCTGGCAGGGTTGGCCATAGGGCTTGGGCCCAGAAAGGCAAGGGGCCTCGAAGGCTTTGAGGTTGGGACCTGCAGGGCTCCCTGGGGGCCCAGTCTGCCACCCAGCTCCACCTTCCCTCCCTCCCCTTAAGGACAGGCTCTGCCTTCCCTTCCTTGTGGGGGTCATCAGTCAGGAGTTTCATGCTTGGGAGCAAGCAGAGGGTCTCTTCTGGGGAACACTTAGAAAACCTCCCCAGGTCGCTGGCCCCAAGACTTGGTTTGGCTGGACCCTCCCTTCTGATCTCAGATCTCTCTGGTACCAGATCCTCAGCTCAGGGGGAACCTCAGAACTCCAGGATGGAAACATGCCTCTGTGGTCCCCTGAAGGGGACTCAACAGAGCTTCTTCCATCTGCATGGGCCCTTGGGTGGGAGAGCCATGGGAGTAAACTGCCCCTGACCCAGATTCCCCAAGCAGCCCTACAGCAAAGGGAGGGCTGCATCCTCGTGGCCTCTCTGGGGTCTGGCTGTCAATTACCCATGAAGAAATACCCAACATAAGGACACCCCAGAGACTCTGCTTTCTCTGTCTTCCCAGGAGCAGGCAGAGTGGACATAAAGAGCTTTTGTTTGGACTGCTCTCCTGGGAACAGTGGGGAATGGTTTCCTGAGCAGGACAATGATTTGGCTTCAGTTCCATTTGAAAATCTTTGTACATGGCACCTCCCCAGTTTGGTCTGATGCCCTGACCTGCCCATGTCCAGAGGTCATGGCAGCCACCCCCTACCTCTGGGCAGGCTGCTCCAAACACTCCCACAGCCAAACCCCCTTCTGTTTCTTTCTTCTTGCAGCCCAACTCCTCATTCCAACCACCACAGAAAGACTCCCCCGCAAGTCTGGTGGCCAAGGCCCAGTCCTTGCCCTCAGCCCAGCCCATGGGCGCCTTCAGCCCTCTGACCACCTTGGATACCAGCAGCCCCCAGAAGTCCCTCCGCACAGCCCCAGCCACTGGCCCTCCTCCAGGCCGGTCTTCCCCGGCGGGCTCCCCCCGCACCCGGCACGCCCAGATCAGCACCAGCAACCTGTACTTGCCCCAGGACCCCGCAGTGGCCAAGGGTGCCCTAGCTGGTGAGGACACAGGCATCGTGACACATGAGCAGTTCAAGGCTGCACTCAGGATGGTGGTGGACCAGGGTGACCCCCGGCTGCTGCTGGACAGCTACGTGAAGATTGGCGAGGGCTCCACAGGCATTGTCTGCCTGGCACGGGAGAAGCACTCTGGCCGCCAGGTGGCTGTCAAGATGATGGACCTCAGGAAGCAGCAGCGCAGGGAGCTGCTCTTTAATGAGGTGGGAGGAGAGGGCAGACATTGGGGGCATTTGGGATGGGAAGCAGGGACTGCCCAGCACTCAGGCATCTCTACCTGCCTCCAGGTGGTGATAATGCGGGACTACCAGCACCTCAATGTGGTGGAGATGTACAAGAGCTACCTGGTGGGCGAGGAGCTGTGGGTGCTTATGGAGTTCCTGCAGGGCGGGGCCCTCACGGACATCATCTCCCAAGTCAGGTAGGCAGCTGGAGACTGGGCCTCAAGTGCTGGCTGCACCTGCCATTGCCCTGGCGAGGATATCAGGCAGCCTCGGGCCCAGCAGACTTAGGGGGGCCTATCAGATTGTCCTGAGTACCCCCTGTCTGTTTGGATTAAGAGACCCAGGGGTCCCAACAGAGTGGGAGGCAAGGTGGTTGCCAGCCTAGGCCTGGGCCCTTTCCCATCAGGGCTCTGTCCTGACTGGACTCCCTCACATTCCCCCACACATTGCCCAGAAGCTGTGGGGCCAGGTAGCAGGGGTACCTACTTTCCCAGCCCATCTGTCCTGCAGCTCAGCCACAGCTAACATTCTCTTCCTCCGGTGACCCTGCCTTCCTGTCCAGGCTGAATGAAGAGCAGATCGCCACTGTGTGTGAGGCTGTGTTGCAGGCCCTGGCTTACCTGCATGCCCAGGGTGTCATCCACCGGGACATCAAGAGTGACTCCATCCTGCTGACCCTCGATGGCAGGGTAGAGCCCTTCCCACCCTGACACACCCATGCCCCCACTTCCCTGCTCCCAGCATGGCCCCTCCTCCTAGTTCGCCACTCACTCCACTTTCTCCCCTCACCCCAACCCCAGGTGAAACTCTCGGATTTTGGATTCTGTGCGCAGATCAGCAAAGACGTCCCTAAGAGGAAGTCCCTGGTGGGAACTCCCTACTGGATGGCTCCTGAAGTGATCTCCAGGTCTCTGTATGCAACCGAGGTAACCCTTCTCTCCATCCCCTAGTCTTCCTAGGACAAGCTTGGGAACACATGACTTTTCCACTTTTGGCCCCCTCCAGAGGCTCCCTCCCACTAGAAATAGCCCCAATTCTTAGGTTTTCACTTAGTCCATATCATACTCCACTGCTCACTGTCGCCTCTTAGATAGGTCTACTCTTGCCTATGACTTTATGCCACAAATTGGTCCCTAAAATGCCCCCCCCCCACAGCTCAAGAGCAGGGTGGGATATGGCTAGGCTTCCCCATGTGTGATGGCCTTTCTCAGAGAGTGGCTGACAGCTGTGTCTCTAGTCAATGGCCACTCAGGTAGGAAGTAACAGCACAGGGTAGGTGACCAGGAAAGCCAACTCACCAAGAACAACTGAGACCAACTGTTCCCCTCCCCCTGCAGCACGCTGCTACCAAGGGGCCAGTGGAGTCAGGGGCATTCTCCTCCTGCAGGTGGATATCTGGTCTCTAGGTATCATGGTGATTGAGATGGTGGACGGGGAGCCACCCTACTTCAGCGACTCCCCAGTACAAGCCATGAAGAGGCTCCGGGACAGCCCCCCACCCAAGCTGAAAAATTCTCACAAGGTCAGTCAGTGTACAAGGTGTGACAACACAGACCCCATTTTTCCTGAGGCTCAGAGGACCAGAGCCTGGGCTCCCAGACCCAGCTGCTCCCTTTCACAAAAGCCAGAGGGTCTGGGCTCCTGAAAAGGCTCCTCTTTCTCCACACAAAACCTGTATTTGGGTGGAACCACATCTATGTACAAACTCCCAGTGTCACTCTGACAAGTTTCCACCTGCAAGTGATCGATGGGAGCACAAGAGAAGTGAAAGCAAGACTGCCAGGAATCTGATGTTCTGGGGTGGAATCTAGAGAAGCTAACTGAGCAGGAACTTCTCCACCCCATCTGTCAGGCAAGCTATACCATGGCACGGTGTTCTCAGTCTATCACTGTGTTTGGCTTGTCCTCCATCAATGCACATCCTGACCACATCTGAGCCTGTTTTCCCCCTTAAAACGTGTGTGTGTGTGTGTGTGTGTGTGTGTGTGTGTGTGTGTGTGTGTGTGTGTGTGTGTGTGTGTGTGTGTGTGTGACCTTTTTTGCCAAACCCAAACCAGCAGGCCTTACCTATGGATACGCCCAGGTCAGCAGAGGGTTGCAAAACAGCACTGCCATCTGCTGATCAGAGTGAGAAATGTCCCAGAGGATTGAAGCCCAGTCCCTAAGTGGCAAAATAGTTTGTGGCCCCAACACATGTGGATGCGAGGACAGACAGAAAACATCTTCAGAGACAATTAGTCCTTGGAGACACTGTGGACCCCAAGATTTTCCTATAGGGGAGATTTTCAATTGACTAATTCCCCAGAGGATGTAGCCTTCTATAACAGCCTAAGAGTCAGCCTCATCCCAAGATATTAGCTCAAAGTGAACCAAGATAAGCCCTTGACTTAGACTCTGAAGCTTACAGCAATAAAATATTTTTCAGGTCCTACCTTGTTCTTTTGTATTTTTAAAAACACTTCTTCACCCCTGACCTCTTTATTGTCTCCATTAAAGCATGAAGCAGACAGGCAAGCACATCTTATCATTTGCCCATTTCGCAGATGAGAAACTGAGGTCTAGAGAAAATTGCAACTTTCCTGAGATCAAGGATAGACCCAAGACTGGATCACTGATGCAAATCTCATGCCCCTTTCCACAGAGCTGCATAGCCTGAATACTGAGAGCACAGAGAAGCAGGGTGTAGAATGGGCTGTATTTGAAGCTCAGCTCCCCAATGCTCCAAGCTTCCTAATTCCATTGCTCAAGATCACTCCCTAGAGATGAACTGGCCACTTTCCCTGAACTGATGCTGACCTTCTTTGCCTACCTACCTGATAATCCAAGGGAGGAACCAGGGAGGAACCAGGAAGAAAGAAAAGAGAGAATTTAAGACTTTCAAATGATGGTGGGACCAGACAGATGTATCACCCCAAAGTGATTACAAACTGTGGCTTCATCTTGCTGCCCTGTCTCCACAGGTCTCCCCGGTGCTGCGAGACTTCCTGGAACGGATGTTGGTGCGAGACCCCCAGGAGAGAGCCACGGCCCAGGAGCTCCTGGACCATCCCTTCCTGCTGCAGACAGGGCTACCCGAGTGCCTGGTGCCTCTGATCCAGCTCTACCGCAAGCAGACCTCCACCTGCTGAGCCTATCCCTAGAGCGAGCCTGTCACCTGTGCCCACAGGCAGGGGACACTGGGCAACCAGCTTGTTGGCAGAGACTGCCTGCCTCATTTTCTCAGTATTCTCTCCAAAGATTGAATGTGAAGCCCCACCCCTGCCCTCCTGCCCCTTAGCCCACTGGGCCAGGCTGGACCTGCCCCTCAGAATCTCTCCCCTCCAAGAGAGTCCCCAGTTGCCTTTGGGATGATGGAGACCCCTTCTTCAGAATGACCCTTTGTTATTTGCACAGGGATATTTCCAAGAAACACCGAGACCAGCACTTCTGGCCACTGTGGCCAACACAGCGGAAAAGGCTGCTGTGGTTTTTTAAAGGCAGTACACTAGTATCCCAGGCCACCCAAGAGTGCAGAATGCCTGTCTTCACCAGGATACTTCCTGTTCTCAGCTCCAATTCCAAACCCTGGGTTCTCAAGAGGGCCATAGAGAAGGTTTTTATTGCCTGAATCCATCTTCTTTTGTGTCTGACTTCCTGAAGGCACAGTCCCACTTGTACCTGCTTCCTGACCCACCTGCACTGACAACATGCAACACTCTCATGCACAGCCTGCTCATAGGCCATGGAAGGCCACGAGAAGAGGAGGGGCATTTTTTGATTGAAAGAGAAATAATGGGGTTGGAGGTAAAAGTGGTGTCACTTTATAGGATGCACGTGCTCGTGTGTGTGTGTGTGTGTGTGTGTGTAAATGGAGGACGGTCACCCCAACAGCCTGGACCCTTCAGTAAGGCTTCCCCATCCTCTCTCCCACTAAGTTCTGCTCTGAAAAGACCTGCTTTCTTGGCCTGGATTCCTACCTTTTAAGTCCCATATTGCTACCTGACCAGTGAAGAGGTCTGTACTGAGTCTGATGCATCCTGCGGACTGGGCAGGTTCCAAGTTTCTCCCATATTGTGCAGTCTGAGTGCCCGAGACCATAAGGGTGAGGAAACAAACTTTGTTTTACTTGTGAGCTTCATCTTAATAACCAGGTCATCAGGGACCCTTTCTTTTCAAAATCCTGGTCCAGGGGAGGTAAACCAGCTCCTGGGGTTCCATCATGTCAAAAAAATGGGCACCCCATTTGTGTAAACCTTCTGCCCCTAGCAGCTTCCTCAGACACCTGTCTCCTTGTCCTCCTTCCCTTCCCACCTTCAGGGCTGTTATGACACAAAAAAGCCCAGGGAAGAACTCTAGGTGTCTGGACCCCATTTAGATCATATTTTTAGATTCCTCTACTCCCTAGTGGCCTGCTTTAGGGCAAAACAAAACGGAACAAAAAACTGCAAAGACTTTTTTTTAAGGGTCAGAGTTTTAAAAACAAATGCACCTTCCCTAGAAACTTTTGTGAATTGTTTGCACTTGTGCCTGTTTTAAATTAAACTGAGTGTTCAAAACCTCTGGACTTCCTATTGTTTCTAGGAGTGAAGGAAGGGTGTCTGATGCAGCCCCTCCTCCTCCCCAGCGTGAGCTCTCAGCGACCACTCTAGTCCACCAACTCCCTGGTAGCGTATGGGCTGAAAATAAGAGCAGAGAAGGAGGGAAACAGGAAGTAAAAGGCCCTTGGGACTGAAAGAGCTGAGAAATAGACAGGGTTCCTTACCAGGGGAGAAGAACCCAGCCAGGAAAGCCAGGGCCATGCACCTCACTTGCTGGCGCCACATTGGCTGATGACCACTTTCTGCAGCAGCTTCTGCCTTCTTCTGTTTGCTTCTTACTCCCTAGAAAGTCAGAAACTGCTCTTCTCAAGCTGTCCATGGGAAGGGTCCTGGAACTGAGGGAGACAGGAGTTGTGCAAGAGCAGTGTAGTGGCTTGAAATCAAGAAATCTGGGTTCTAGTCCTGGGTGTGGGGAGGTGGATGAAATTATCTTTAAACTTTTAGCTGTGACACTGGTCCCATACTTCCTTCCTGAGAGCTCATCCTAATCCCTAACCAAGGGTTCACTGAAACCTCCTAATGAGAAGCAAGGAGTCATAGCAGACCTTCTCCTGCTCCCCAAAGCATTCACATCTAGACAGTTTCCCTTGTCCAAGGACCCCAGTCCCACCAGCTCAGTCAGAAACAGCACCTGAGTCTTACCTTCTGGATGGGCAGAGATGGAAGCTGAAGGAAGGTGGAACCTTTGCAGGAAGCAAATGCACTCTTCCACCTCTCCAAAGAGAGCCCAGAGTCAGGAGTGGTTGATAAGGCAAAGAGAGGCCAGTTTTCGTAACTGAACAATACTGAATTTATTAACTAATTCTTTTGCATTCTAATAGTCCTTCCACCACACAGTGTCATTCCAAAAGCATATGCATATATCATTCAGCCTCACACAGACCAGTTTTGAGTTTAATCTTAGAGTGCCAAGCTCCAGTGGCATGACTCTTCACCACAATGAAAACAACAAGAGTTGGAAAAGCAAAATGTTTAGAAAAGTCTCTTCTAAAGTGGAGAGAGCTAGAGAAGACGCCAGCGCCAACATCCTGAGGCTGACAATGAGAGGAAGTTCAGGAGACTGAAATATGGTGAAACATATAAGGTCTGCACAGAGTTGGGCCTGGTAAGAAATCTGCAAGAACAGCAAATCAGTTGAATGCACAATTCAGTTCAAACAGGAAAGATCTGCTGTGGTTTTTTAGAAACATTGCTTTCAACCACTAAGCCCTTTACATCTCCATAGAGAGGAGCCCTCAGGGTTGCTTACCCAGTAAAGAGAGAACAAGGTGACATTCAACCAGAAAGTCCCTTGTCAGCGACACTTGAAAGATGACACCTTCAACACAATGAGCAACCCAGACCTGAAGAAGTCAAAATCCTTGTATTCTTACACCATTAAAAACTTCATGAAAATTAAACACAGTTGGAAAGAGAATAAGTGAGCAAGCAAGGATCAGAAAAAAAGGAGTTTGCACTTGGGATATCCAATTATCCCCCATCCCACCCCAAATCCTCTCCCTCTGGCTTTTCAGGCTCTTTTGTATTCTTTACCCACCACCCAGAAAGTGGAACCAAGGGGAGGCAGATGTTTGAGGAAAAAGGAGTGGGGGAAGGGCAAAACACCCCAGAACCGAAAGCAAAGCTCATCAGAAGAAAACAGTGCATAATTAGTAGGTCCCAAGGTTCAGAAATCATAAGGGAAGGGTTGGGAGCTCCAGTTTTTCAGAAGACAGCAGGACCTCTCAGGACACAGAGTCTTGGAACATCTTGGGGTCCTTAGTGAAGGGTCTGGGTTCCTGCTACTCCAAATGTTCATTGTCCCTCACTTCACTGCGGTGAAATGACTTCAAGTATCAGGATTTAATACACTACAAGAGTTAGAGGATTCCATGGGTAAATGCACACGGAGAAATAAGTACACAGCAGAGATCTCAGATAAAACTAGAAGTCCGAACTCAGAGCCAGGGCTCGGCGAGGAAATCGCAGTACTGCCACCAGGGGGCACCAGAGATCACGTCCAGTGTGAGGGCCCTAACGGCCTCGCGGGCCTGGAAGGGTGGAAGGATTTGGGGAGGTATCTAACACCTACCTACACCAGACCCACTCCTGATCACCCACCCATCACCACCAGGCCCAATTTCTCAGCTCAGGTCATGTTATTCTCTCTCTGGGCAGTTCCTTTATTGTTACTGGTGAGAAATCTTCGGTTCTGCCAAGACGGATAGATTGACGTCTTGGAAAGACCCCAATGCAAGTGGGTAAAGGATGCACGCTCAACCTTCGGGGTTTACAGAAAGAGCCCCCACGCACGGCCACCCCACGAGCTGGGCACAGATACACGTGCTAGCACTTCCGCAGGGTCCTAGGGCATGTGATTTGCCAGACCCGCTAGTTCCCCCTCCCTAAACCGGCATAAAGGGGGCGGGGTGAGTGGGAACAAAGACCCGGCCGGGATAGGGCCTTTCACCACTTCTCTGCGGTTGCCGCTGACTCACTAATCTGCCCAGTAATGAAGCAGGGCCGGGCCTACATCCCACGCGTTGGGGCAGAGGCGGGGGTCCTTGGTCTCGACCTCTAGCATCCATTATCCGCCCTGCCCTCCATTAACGACCCAGCAAGATGCAGGAGCCATTTAACAGCCCCCTCCCAGCTCTCCCCGGAGTTTGATGTAATTTAAACCCGGACCTGGGGCTCGTGTGGGCTTCCGACTCCCGCGCGCCGCCGTTTAACGTGGCAAACACTTCAGTCAATTATCCCCCTCGCGGAGCTTCTATTTAAAGAGACATTGTCAGGTTCTTAAGCCCCAGATCAGACCTGCTGCTTTCTGCTTCATATACAAAGACTCAAAACACGAGTTCTTTGAGGATTGGAAGAAATACAATTAAGCAAAGCCTTCGCAACGGTTCCACACTGCAGGAGCACCCACGTGCAGAATGGAGGAGCTGGGAGGCAGTTTTGGGTGGGGGAAGTGCTAAGTCCTTTCCATTTCATGCCTCTGAGAGTGAGAGGAAGTAAGGCTGGGCCAAGAGGGGTAAGACCTTAAAGGTGGAACTCAAATGCAACTGAGCCCTGGAGTGGGCTGAATAGGGGCTGGGGTGGGACAATGACCACACATTGTCAATGAAGTTGAATCCTGAATGGGCCTGGGGCAGAGGTCAAGAAAGCTTGAATTACCCGAAGCAGGTCAATGGACAACAGACATTCAGCACAGGGGTCTCTGCCACATCCAAAAGATGCTATCATTGTATTGAGGCAGGAGTTTATCCCCAAAAAAACTTAACCTCGATTCTTTCCTAGTAAGCCCTTCTGTCCAGAAAGGCTCTGAGGCCCATCCCTGTGCTCCCCTTCTCCCTTCTTAAGGGACAGGGAGACTTAGGTCATGTGTAGCATTATTGTCAGCATCACTGGGAGGGAAGGGGGGATAGGTTCTTGTTCTGCAGATCACTCTTGGGCCTGCCTCGCTGCCAGGGTGTTGGGAAACCCCTGAAAGGAGACCTGACAGGAGCCAGGCCAGACTTGGGACTGAGCCTTAGGCAGAGGAAAGGGGGACCATGTTCCTGGCTAGAAGGCTGTAGTCCATGGAACCAGGTCTTCTAATCCTCCCCTTCCAGGACAGAAAATACAGGCTGTGGGGAAGGTGAGAAACTTAGGTATGAAACACCAAAAATTCCAGCAAGCACAAAAAATAAATAATAGGGGTTTCTTTCAGAGACAGGACAACTCGCCTTAGCAGTGGGGACAGGTCTGGAATCATAGAGGAGAGGGAAACTGCCAGGAAAGGAGGGACCTGGAAGAAGGAGAGAAATCCCAGTGGAGCAGAGACAGGAAGGTACAGGGAACAGGGCTCATCGTGGACACTATTTACCGCTGAGCGTGCAGCACCACGGCCTCCGTGTCTGCCTGCCACGGCTGGGGCCCAGGCACCGAGTGAGGCAGAGCGTTGGCCTCTAACTCCAGGCTGCTCTCAGGCCCTGGTGCCTCTCCGACCAGACTGGGGATGTCTGGGGCTGTGGAGCGTCGGCGCAAACCCAAGCGGCCAGAGCCCAAGCCGCCCTCGGGGTGGGGGCTAAGGCCGATGGAGGCTTGCACTAAGGTTGGGGGCGATCCTTCCAGCACCTCATGAGAACGCCACCGCCCGGTCCCCGAAGACTGGGGCGAGTGTGGTCGGGCCATCAAGGCTCCCGCCCGCAGTCGAGCCGCTTCCTCTTCGGTCACTGCACCCAGAGCCAGACTCATGCTCCGGCCCAGCTCCGGCCGCTCGCTGCCCTGCGCCCGGTGCCGGCCAGAGCTCTTGACCCCTGAGCCAGCCTCGTCGCCATGACCATGGCCTCCGGCAGCTCGCGCAAAACGTGCCAGGAGAGGCCGCGGTAGACGGCGGGGGCTGGGTCGTCGGCGCTCGGGGCTGGGCGCAGGAGCTGGACGACCAGGTGGGCTGTCGGAGTTGGAGCCCCGGGCCGCAGCGGCGGCCGCTGCGCGGCCCCAGGGCCCAGTGAGGGCCTGCACGCAGGTTCCGTGGCCGCGGGCGGCGGCCAGCTGCAGAGCCGTAAGGCCCGCGCGATTGGTGCGGTCGAGGCGCAAGCCGAGGCGGCGGAAAGAACGCACCAGGAACTCCAGCACCGCCCCATGACCGCACGCCGCCGCCCACATCACTGGACTGTTGCCGGAGGAGTCGGCCGCCTCGGGGTCACCGCTGAACTGCACCAGCAGCTGCACCGCGTCCAGGTGGCCGCGCTCGCACGCCAGGCTGAGTGCCGTGCGGCCGCGCTCGTCTCGAAGGTTCACGGCTGCACCCTGCTCCAGCAGCAGTCGCACGAAGCGCGCGCGCAGTGCGGGGTCCGGCAGCCCCACCGCCACCATGAGCGGCGTGCGGCCCTGCTCCGCGCGGCAGTCGATGATACTGCGGTCCAACGCATCAAGCACGAAGCGGGCCAGATGCACTTTGCCAGCCTGCATGGCCTCCAGGAATGTGCGCGTACCCGCTCGGGGGCACAGGTCCTTGGGCTTGAGCATGACCCCGGCTGCCGCGCCTAGGCTGCCCGGCAGCTCCGCACGGGGGCGCCCCTGTTCCCGTGCCCCACCGAGCTCTGGACCCCTCCGGTGCCCTGGCGTGGCTCTCTCCGCGTGTGGGCGGCCGCGGCCGAGGGTCCTGAGCTTCCCACTCTTGGACTCCGGCGGCTCCCGCTGCCCCGCCGCTCCCGGGCCTCACGCCCGGCGTCTCGCTGCTCCTTTCCTGGGCTTTCCGCCTGCCTGAAGGTGTAGGTTGCTCTCTATTCCGCGCTCCGCGTCTGGCCCGCCACGAGACGACGGGAGCCGAAGCCTGGCCTCCTCCTGACTCTCCCGCTGCTTTCCCCGTGTCCAGCGCCCCTCAGTCCCTCGTGACCTGGAGCCTCGCCGCTCACCCGCACCCGGGGCAGCCCCCGCTCCCCTGCTGAGACGGTGGCACCCGCCTTGCGAGCCTGCCTCCAGCCCTGGCGCGGCGCGCCGCTCCTCAAGCTGCTGGCGCCGCTTCTCCGCCTCCTCCCCTCTCGCGGGGGCCGGGCCACGCCGGGGCGCTTGCTCCTTACTTGAGGGGCTCAGCGGCGCGGGAGCCGCCGCCCGCCTGGATACCTGGCTTTATAGCCTCAGGGGTCTCCATGGCAATGGCTGCGCTAGAAGCAGGTTAAGCCGTCAAGGTAGAAACGGACCGGGCGGGGAAGACCTCCCCTGACCCCCTACTCCTTCGTGGGTCCCGATGTTGGGGAGCGGCTCCATCTCCGCGCTCCCCTGGGGTTGCTGCGGCAGTTGCGGGGCGGGGGCAGGGGCTCCTCGCTGCGGACCACATGCACCCGACCTAGGCAATCCCAAAGTCACAGTCTTCTCTCCTCGCCCTCTGCCCCTATCGTAGTCGGGGTCCTAGGCTCTTTAGGAACTGCCAGGACCTCGGGTCCGTCGGGGAAGACCGAGGGCTACCCCCAGCTGTCCGGATGGAAAGAAATAGGACCCTATGAGGGTGGAAACTGGACCGTAAACTAGCTAAGGGTAACAGCGAAAGGCAGGCTGGGAGTAATTGGGGGGAGGGGGTACCTGCGCTGCGCAAGGGGTGGGGGCTCTCAGTCTGGCTGGGAACTGCCACTCGAAGTGTAGCGAAGCAGGCACTCACACACAGTTGTTCCTCCGCACAAGCTCACTCGGAGCGGGGGTGGGGAAGAGTGTGCTCTCCAATCTCAGACGTCTCCTACCCCGACAACGCGCTCGCCTGCCAACTCCCAGTGGCTGACAAGCAGGAGGAGCAGACACCCGGCGGCCGGCGGCAGCTGGAATGGGTGCCTTAGGATCCCCGAGTGCTGCTGCCGTGTTAGCAACTCCCTGGCGCGGTCTCCCCGCTGCTTCAGAACCGACCGCCATCGGGAAAGAGCAAAGAGCGAGGGACACATGCTGGGCTCCCCCCAGTCCCCATCTTACTCTTGAGCACAAAACCATCCTTAGACCACACGGCTCTGACCTTGAACACTAGCTGACCCCTTAGGAGAGAAAAGAAAAGAGGGAAGCTGGAGTCGATAAGGTGTGGGGAAACCAACCGCATCCAGTCTTCCTCTGGCCGGGCTGCTCAGGCCTGGAGGGGAGTGGGAATGGGGGCTCAGGCCTCGGGTGAGGGGGGTTAGGGCGCCTCAGAACAGAAGGAAGGTGTGTAGGGTTTGAATAGATATTTGTAAAGTAAGAACTAAGTCAGGTATCTACAGTATTTACTGAGACTTTACGTGAGCCAGGTATTATGTTCCCAGCTGTGGGAAATACAGAAGCAGAAGTACAATTCTGGATCAAAAAGACCTCCCCTTGCAAGTGGGAATTCAAGACCAGAACATTAAAAGTGGGGATTATCACCTGAGAACCTAATATATTTGTTAAATACAAACCAAGACAGTCCTTAGAGGAAAAGACGGAGTAGTGGGGAATGGAGGGCTCTGGATGTTCCAAGGATAGGGCTTCTGAGGTGGTCTTCTAAGATGTGTGGGATGGGATGTGGCTGCTAAGAAACAAGGAGGACACTTGGGACAGCTGAAGGAGGCAAGGGAATGGATGCACTAACACCTTTAAGGGAGAGTGTTGAGGGCTGCTTTAAGGGGTCGCTTCCTATAAAAGACAGGAAATTAAGGGAAGAATGAAAGTGACAAGAAGCATTACAGCAGGAGCTGCCTGGCTGGAGAAAGGCATGGGGCAAAGAGAGGATTTGCCTCTAGGAAGAAGACCGTGGCTGAGTAGCAAAGTGGGTGCATTGCCTTGAACCTGAGCTTTTGCCTCTCTCCAGCTCCTAGGCTCCAGGGATGGCCACCTCCCATGCTCAAAGGATGGCCACCTGGCTTGGAGCCCAACCATGGAGCAGGAGCTCCCCTGCCCCTCTGTCCTGGGGGATCCTGTGATATATACCCATGCACATTGTGAAGCCTCTCTTTTTCTCTTTGCATTTTTCAACCCTAACCCTCTGCTCAGGGCTCTGCCAATTTGCTCACATGGTGTCACAGAAAGGGTACAGTATTTGACATCAGAGTTAAGTCCCAGCTTGAAGGCATTTACTAGCAGTGTGACTCCAGGCCTGCATATTCCCACCTGCAAAATGAAGCCGTCATACTACCATGCCTGCTTCACTCAAGATCGCACTAAAGAGTGTCAGGGAAAGAGCTGCACAGTTATTCTGCCTGCAGAAAGCCCAATCTGGCCCCTAGACCTGGGGGCCCCTCTTGCGTGTTGCCTGGGAGTGGGTGTAGACTCTCTACCTCATCTGTAGCCCAGTAAGGACTCAGAAATGCTCTCCCTCTTTACTCAGCTGAAGAAAGGCTTTTCTTCCTTTCATGACTCAATTCCCTTTTCTCCAGCATGAGAAATTTCTTTGTTTACTTCTTTCTCTGTTTTCAGGGTCAAGGGAGAGGCTACCCCTCAAATCTGTGGGACAGGCCATCCTATAGCCAAATAATGACACCCCCCAGTTGGAAGAGAGAAGCAGCAGGAACACTCATTGGACACTTCCTTGGTGCTAAAGAGCCATGCCTCCCCCCTGAGCCTCCTTGAGATAACTCTGCCTCACTTATGTCCCTTTTCCCTGTGGTTGATGGAGACAGTTCCAGGGAAGAAGAGATGCTGGGGCAGGTCCCTTTCAGGGCCTCGCCCTGGTCTGTCAGAGAGCCCTGTGCTGTATGCTCTTTGAAAGGAGTAGCTGGCTCTTTTTGCCCCAGCTGGCCTCACCAATCCAGCCAGGCCTGTGGTGGGATTGGGGGGAGGCAGTGCCAGGTCTCAGGCCCTGAAGTCTTTGCTCTGAGTTCCCTACGGCCTCAGTATGTTCTGAACAGAAAAGAAATAGCAAAGCTGAAAAAAAGCTCAGACTTTGCTGCAGAGCACAGAGGCACCAACAGCCATAATTAGAAGCTGTCGCTTAGGGAGCTGGAGGCTGACAAGAGATAGAGCCTAGGCAGGCAGGGGGCAGAAAGGCACTCCACTCTCCCCTCCCTTCCCACCCGCTGAGCCTCTCCCACTGCAGGCCCCAGGCTGGCCAAAGGGCTTCCTCTTAGAGGCGCCTCAGGTCTGCAGTCTGTCACTCTGTCTGCTGCTGCCCCCCTGCAGTCCCCCATCTTTCCTCAAGTGTCACCAACCCCCTCACCCTGTCACGTTGCACCAGCTCAGCTGGGTTGGGCCTGGTGGCACGTGGCTGAGATCCAGAGAGCTAGGGGAGGGGGGTTGCCAAGGGGAGGTGCAGGGGGTGGGTGAGTCAGCAGGGGACTGGCATCTGAATCAGCAGTGGGATTGGGAAGGGGGTAGGGGACCCTTCTCTTAAGCAAAAGGTAAAACTGAGGCATAACTAGTGGACAGGAAACTTGCCTCAGCCCCATAGATACACCAAGCAGGAGTAGAACCCAGGTGCCCTTCGCTTGCCCAGTGCCCTGAGGGCGGGTAGCTTTTTCTCTGCACATCCCCTGAAGCCAGGGATCAATTCATCTCCAGGGCCCAGAGACTATGGCCTTTTCCCAGGGGCCACCTTACTGTTTTCTCAGAGGACAGAAAGCAGAGAGGCAGGTACCGGGGCCAGGCCTCATGGAAAGCCCCCAGCTTGCCTGTGCAGAGGCCTCTCTAAGAGGCAGGATTATATCCACTTCCACATTCCTGGGCTTTCCAGCTCCATACTAGAGGCCCAGAGACAATACCTGGCCTTGCTGAGAGGTGAGGGGAAGGAAGGCAGCCTCTCCTTCCCCTGAGCAGTTATTAGCAAAAGCTGGAAGTTGTACAGTGGGCTTTATTTGGCACTGGCTCTGGCTTATGCCCCTGTGCCTGGGTCAGTAAGGCCTAGGTCCTCATCCCTGCATGGTTCTACCCCTGGACCGGGGGAACAAATGGGGCAGCTGAGTGCCCAGCTGGAAGGTTGCAGACAGGGCACTCCCCAAGGCTGTATCCAGTTAGTACACAGGCTGACCAATGACAGGCCTTACTCTGTGAATAAGCAGGCCCCTACCCTCACCCTGCAGCCAGGGACTGCTAGGATCACAGAGATCAGGACCCCAGAGGGATGGTTGAGGGAGGGATTCCTCTTTATTTTATGAAGGCACAGGTGTCCATAGTTAATGGCATTTACTATAACTCTCTGATAAGCAAACAACCTCTTCTCAGAATCAGCCCCCACTCTGTCTCTCCCAAGCCAGTGCCTGTTCCTGTTTGGAACAGTGAATAGCTGCCCACCAGCCCCTCCACAGCAAGTGTTGGAGTCAACCACAATTGCCACAGGGGTCTGAGAATCTGACCACCCTAACTTTGTCTAAAGGGGCACAGGTGGCCTGAAGGTGTCCCCCAAAGTGTGTGGGGGGTACCTTTATACTAGGTTTTTCGGCTCCAGCTCTGAGGGTGGACACAAGGAAGGGCCACATCTGGGTGGGGGTAGAGAAGAGGGTTTTTTTCCAGTTGTGGCATTAGGGACAGCAGAAAGGGAAGTAAATCCTTTTCAAGCCTAGAGGCAGGGACATTCTGCTGGGCTCTGAAGGGCGCTTTGCCCCGGGGTTCAGCTCCCAAGGGTTTTTCCCCAGCCCACTTCATTTAGGAGAATTCTACTCCTTTGTCCCCATTTCTTAACTGTGGAACAGAGGCCAGGCTTAGGCAGGAAATATTGGGACAGGGTTCTTTAGTAGGAACAAGAAGGAGAAAAATAAATAAACCTCATAAAGTCAGGAGAGAAAATGATGCTGACCTTGTCAGGCAGCCTGGGTGGGGGTGCTTCCTAGCATGGGTGGGAGAGTACCCAAAAGGCTGTTCTTCTCCCCTCATTACAAGTCACAGCCTCAGTTGTCTCAGCAGCCTGAGGGCCAGACAGCTGAGGCAGCTTTTCCATGTCAGCATCCCTTCCCCCACAGGCAAGAAGCCAGAAAAGGGATGTAGGCCTGGGATCCTGGGGCCAGCCATCCCCAGGGAGCTTGGAGGTAGTACCAGTCTCTGTATCAGGGAGCTGACAATGAGGCCGATTCAGGGCAGGCCTGAGATGGGGCCTAGAAGCTTGGGTGAGCTGCCTGCCTTACTGCAGAAGGGTTTGGAGGTTGGTCCTGCTTAAATTACAGGCACTAGACTGGAGGTTCCATGTGGCCAGGCCTAACTCTCCAGGTGAGGAAACTGAGTCCAGAGTGGGGCACCACTAGTTGCATATCAGAAAAAGCAGAGTGGGGCCAAGACCCATTTCTTGCCTCCTAGTCCACGTTTTTTTTGGAGTTTTGTTTTTGTTTTTGTTTTTGTTTTTTTCCCTTGACAAATATGTGACACTCGTTCAAGGTGGAAGAGAAGGATGAGGAGCAGAAAGTCAGCTTGGAGGGAACCTCAAGGCTTGAGATGGGCCACTGCCCTGATGGTATCTGGTATATGCCTCCTCTGCTAGCCTAGCTATTGAGAAAGGGGCACCAGATCTCAGCGAGCCTCAGCTTTCTACAGCCTCAGAGTGCTGGGGCTGCTGGGGCCTTTTCTCTTGGGGAGATAGAGCCCCATCCCAGAGAAGGGTGAATGTCCTTGCAGAATGTCTCATTTGGATAGGGCTATCAGAGGTGTCTCTCCTGGGTGTCTGCCTTTGCTGTAAGTGGGTCCTGTTCACACAGCTCCCCAGAGGCCCCACAGGGGCTCTCGGGCTTGTCCTCAGCCTCAGAAAGGAAGCACGCCCTGAGGCAGGTCTTCACTGACTCCTTCACCTCAGCCTCCAGGCCCTTCATCCTGGTCTCGTATTCTGTCAGTGCCTCCTGCTGGAACTGTGGGGACAGCAAGGACCATCGCCTAGCTCAGGGGGTGCCACCTGCCCACTCTCCCTCCCCTGGACAATAGACACAAGGAGATGCCTGGTCTTTTCAGAGCTCCCAGGAAATGCGAGTGGGATGTGGGGCATAGTGGAGCCCATCAGGGAGCCTCTCAGGAGAGAGGGTGCCAACCAAACAAAGAGATTTGCAGAGCTACCTCATTTGAAAAGGCCATAGGATCCCATGGGAACCAGAACCTATGACCCACTGGTGAGAGGTGAGCCTCCACTCCCCTGAACTCCTGACTGGCAGCTCCCAGGAGCAGGACCCTCTTTACACCCTGGTGCCAGGTTAACTTCTGGGAGCCAGGGTGGTGGTCGCTGTCACCTGCTTTTCCATCTCCCGGATCTGTTCCAGGCAAGCTGCCTGCTTCTCCTCCAGCTTCTCCTGATGCCTTTTTAGGCTCTCTGTCATCTGGGTGAGAGTGAGAGGCAATCTGGGTTGGTAAGCAGCTACAATCGCAGTTAACCAGCTGTAAGACTTTGCATAAATTTCTTACCCTAGGAACATGTTTATTTATTTGTAAAATGAGGATAATAGTACCTGTCTCTCTGGATTGTGAAGGATTACATGAGACAGTTTATGTGAAGCACCTGGCTTAGTGTCTGGGACAAGGTCAGGACTCAGTAGCTGGTAGTTAGTTCTGTTACAGTGGTTAATAAGCCCCAGGGGAGATTTAGGTACATGCTCAGCAGGGCTTTTCTTCCTCTTCCAACTCCTTGGAGCCTCAGGAAGCCCCTCTTGCTCCCTCTCACCCACCCACCCCAACCCCATCTCCCGCTCCACCCTCCCACCTCTCCCCCAGCCAGCTAGCCTATATCGTTTTCATCCAGGACAACTGGCCAGAGATAGACCTCTTTAGGCTGGTACCTCAACCTCCACAGAAAGGCCAGAACCTCAGGTTGGCCTAGGAGCCCCTCCTCCACTGGACTGACTCCTCCCATCCCTAGCTATATGGGCTTCTCTGGACAGCGTATCTCCTAAGGCCCAAGGCCACCTTTTCTCTCCTATGGAGAGCATGCATGTGTGTGAGTGTGTGCACACGCATGCGTACCTAGGTATGTGTTTGGGAAGAACACAACTTTACCCACCTGTTCGATGATCTGCACCACCTCCTGGATATGAGAGCTGTTAATCTCTCTTTTCAACCTGTTGGGGTGATCAGAATTTCAGAGAGGGCTGGAGACCTCTGGGCAAGACTCCTCAGAGTGTAGGCAAAGTGAGAAAAACATCTGCCAAAGTGACAGAAACCAGCCAGAGCTGTGAGCATAGGGACCCAAGGAGGATTTGAGGGGCCAATGAAAGCCCCAGGGGCCCTGTAAATAAAGAGCTTCCTCACTGACTCACACCATCCTTCAAGGCATGCATGGGGAAGCACATGCGGGAAGCTGCTGTCTCAAGGTTTCACCTCTCTCTGCATGCTTGATTTTCCCTTAAATTCTCCTCTCTGCTCAAATAGTGTTGGCATCTGTTTTTTGCCTGAGGACACTCTGATCAGAGGTGACAGAAGTTAGATAACTTTCAAGAGCCATGAAACAGGCATATCTCTGGGAATCGAGTCAGGATCCACTTGTAGGAAGGCCCCTTCCCACGTGGAGGGGTCCCTGCTCAGCACTGGGCCTGGAGTTTGAGTCCTGGGCCTCTCTCTCCTCAGGAACTCACCTCTCCTGAGCCATCTTGTCCTTCGTAACCTTGATCATGGCCTGGATCCGCTCCAGCCTCTTGGCCTCCAGCTTTTTCTTCATCTCTTTAGTGTCACTGCAGAGAGACAGGCATCAGAGATGATTTGTGGGACCTGAGCCCCCTTGGGAGATGAGAGTCAGATGTGAGAGGGGGGCAGTCATACCTCTCTGAGGTCTCCTTGAGGGTCTTAAGCTCTGCAGCCTGTTTCTCTCTAGCCAGCTCCATCATCTTGGTGATTTGCTGAAGGGAGAGAAAGGATGAGTTTGGCAGATGTGCTTAGCATAAGTCTTTTGTTGTGTGCAGGGTGTGGGGTTGGTTAGGTGGTCGCTTCCTCCCCACCCCCGCTCTGGCACCTCGGCCACTTGCTGCTCCTTGCGCTTCAGGACACACTCATACTGCTCCTCGCCCTGCTGAAGCAGCTCCAGCTCCAGCCTGTCCCTCAGCTCGCGCACACGCAGGTCCGTGTCCTCTGGACCCTCAACCAGCGCTGCCCCAGCGTTCTCCTCGCAGTGCAGAGTCCTGCGGAGGCCACGTAAGACTGGCACTGAGCCCTCAGCTCCCCACCCCTACCCGCCCCCAGCACCCACACCTCGGAAGGCAGGATGCTACAGTCACCCTTACCTTTTCTTGCGGGAGCCCTTGCCCGGACCGAGCCTACGGCCCCCGCAACCGACCCCCGCGCCCAATGGCCCAAGCTCCGCCAGCTGCGCGGTACCCCGCTGCAGAAGCTCCTCCCAGCGCCGCGCACCGCGCCGCTCAAGCTCTCGCAGCTCCTTCTCATGCCGCCGCTGCAGCTTCACGACGCCCTTCGACTCCCGCAGCTCCTCTGGGCTGGTGGTTCGCGGCTCTGTGGGGACCCGAGTGAGGCACCCGCCACCCAGTAGACCCCCACGAGCCCCGGGCCCTCCCCAGGCTTGTCCCCAAGACTACTAGGCCTTCGCAGGCTTTACCTTCAGCGTCTTTCAGGGCCTCCTCCCTGGCCCTGACCCCAGCTGCTGCAAAAGCCACGGGACAGGCTGACATATGCCCTGAGGTCCCTGAGTCAGTTCTGTTTTTCCCCTGCCCGTTGGGGGAGGCAGTATGGACCCCTGCAGCACAGTTGCTTGGTGCTGAGGCTTCAGACACTGTTCCCTCCCCAGGTTAGAGTCTTAATTTTTTAAGCACATTTTTTGAATGTAGAAGAAGTCTAGACCCTTCCAGTAGGTGGGAGGACATAGCAGTGCATACCTGCTGATCCACTGCTTGTTGGGGCAGCTGCCCCATTGACCTGGCTGGCAACTGGACTCCCCAAAGGGAAGGGCTTCTGTATAGGGAAAGTTGATTAGGAAGATGGCTCAAATGGCCCTCTCTCCCTAAGTGGGTAACTCTTCCCCCTCCCTCATCTTTCCACTGAGAAGGCAAAACTCCTGGGGGTCCCTGGCAATGGACCCAGCAACACAGACCTCAGGCAGACCTCCCATGGCTTCCTTGAGCTTCACAGACTTCTTATCATGGGCATTGAAGAACTTGATGGGATTGGCAAGGGCCGCGGTGAAATCTGGGTGCACAGGGGCATCATAAGCCTGATATGGAGATATACCTGGAAGGCTCTCTGATCCTCATCTATGCTAGGATATCCTGGCCTGCCCCACTCTGGAGGCTGGCTTGAGGAGTGGGGAGGGAAAAAGGACAGCTCCGGGCTCCCAGCATTCTGTAGGCTTCCTACCTGCCCACGTGTCAGATACATAGTCCTTCATCTCCAGGAAGACAAAGAGTGAAGGCATGGTAAGGGGCATGTTGCTCTCACTGTGCAGGCACAGGTGGTGGTATCCTGTTGGGCATGATGGGGTGGGCTGTGAGCAGAGCCCACTGCAGCCAGCACTGCAGGTGAGCAGTCTGACTTTGAGTCAGAGACCAGGGCCCAAGTCTGGTTCTGCACCTTCTTGGCTGTGTGACCTTGGGCAGGTTACTTTAAATCTCTGAGACTTTTCTCATCTGTGAACTGGGGATAATAGTGTCTACCTTATGTGGTTATTGTTAAGATTAAGTGAGAATATGATATAAGCCCTTAAAGCCTTTTAAGTGCCCAGTAAGTGTCAGCTACTTGGGAAACTGCCCCAGTAGTTCCAGAAAATTACAGATATTCTGTTAGGTGGGCAGAGTCCCCACCTCTGTCAGTATCTTAAATTGATGCTATTACTGCCCCACTCTTTAGAGATGATAACATAAGAGTGTTAAGTAAAGTCTCAGGACCACCTCCCTGAAGCTGTCCCACCCTCTGGACAGGCCCCTGAAGATGGCCTTGGTCTCAGACCTGCTTGGAACAGCAAAGAAGGACCCATAACCTTACCAGAATTCAGGGCATTGATGGGGATGATGCGGTGTCCGAGAAACTTGTTGCCTTCCTCCATCACAGCCACCCTGAGGGAGGCCAACTCAGGCATCAAGATCTGGGGAGAGTTCAGGACAGGACAAGCTGGGAAGGGGAGAGGGTGGCCAAGCTGCCCCGCTCCCTGGTTCCAGAAGTCTAGGGTCAGTGTGAGAACATAGCAGATACGACCAGATTTGGTAAGAACAGAGGGCACGGTCTAGGCAACACACATAGACATCCTCACAGCTCTGGCCATGGTCAATCCACACAGGAGAAGAATGGATATGCAGCCCAGGGCTCTGCGGGTCCTGGTGCAGACAGCCTGTGGCAGCTTTGCCAACAAGTATCCAGTGGGGGCAAAAGATGCCTATGATCCCATGGGACTCTGAACCCTGGTCTGGGAGTTCACGTTTCTGCCTCTGATCCTAACATGAACATGCATGCACGCATACACACCAGCACATGTACACACTCAGAACCTGCCCACAAAGTACATTTCTGTAAACTTGCCATTTGAATTCTCGAAACTCAGGAGGGCACAGAGTGAGTGGTGGGGAGAGGAGGAGTATCAAGGAACTCCCTTTATGTATTTCCTCTTTTCTATAAATAGAGGCCAGGATTGGGGATGGACCGCAGCCCCTGACCTGCCCTAGCCCCCTACCTTCTCAAAGACAAAGGGCTCCTCCTTCCAGACAGGGTTGATGGAGTTGGTACTGGGTGACAGCTTGGTGCGATAGCGCCTCTTGGGGTCCCCAGGAAGGCCAAACAGCTCCACTTCCACATAGGTGCGCACACTGCGTTCTGACAGGAACTGCCCAGAGATTACCTGGATGTGGGGACCCGGGGAGGCCAGTATCAGCTGCCCCACCCAGGCCATCCCCCAGCACCTAGAGTCTCCAGCTCCTCTAGCTGAAGCATCCATTCTTGGGTACTGTGAAGAGCCCCACTCAGCTCTGACCACCAAGTCGAGGTTGTGTGGCTCAAGGGTTAAAGCTAAGCTCTGACAACCAGGGTGCTTCCAGCATTCAGGGAAGTAGTGTGGTCTCCCCATCTCTCTCCCCCAGGGCCTGGGGCTCCTGCTGCCCTATTCTACCCACTCTTCTCCCCTCCCCCATCCTAGCCCTCAGCCCTTCCCCTTGGTTTCCATAGGGACCAAGAGGCAGCCTCCACTGCTGAGGAGGAGGCAGTTTCCAAGGCAACTTGCTACTGCATGAACTGGCTGGGGCTGAAGTTTCCATGATATCAGGGGAGGGGGTTGGGAGTGGAGGAATGGGGCTCCTGTGTCTTTCTCCTCAAGGCTCCAGCCCTCCCAGCCACTTGTTCGCCTCAGGGTCTTGCCGTAATGGAAAGGGTGGTGGCTACCACCACGTCAATGCGGTCCACCGAGAATGGGTTGAACTGCTTGTCCGGCCGACGCATAAACTCATGCTTGAGGAGGTAGCCGCTTTGCCCATTGAACTCGAACAGCGCCATGTTCTGTTGCATAGGCAGGTCTGGGGGGACAAGGGCACTGGATGAGGAAGGCCCTGCTCTGCGTCTGCACCAAGCCTCTGTTTCCTCATTTCCCAGCCTTTCTCCTGTCTTGTGAATGGAGAGGCTGAGTAGATTGTTGGCACAAGGGTTTCTCATGTCTCAGCCTGGCTTTTCTTTGGGTGTCTCATCTCTCAGAAAGGGCCCACAACCTGGAGTCAGCAGGACCAAGGCCACGACCAGATCTCAGGCTCACAGGGGGAGTAGAAGCCAGTGGAGCAGGTGTTCCCGCAGATCCACCCAGAGATCCATCCAGCCAGAGTGCAAGCACTCTGGGATCTTCACATACATACTCATATACATGCAGTCATATAGGCATGAGCTAATGCATTTCTGTCCCTAAATGCTCACACACCTGCACATCCTCCCAGAGCCCAAACAAACATCTGAACACCCTGGTCTATTCTAAAGACTCCCTGTGAAGGGATGGGAGGAAGGTGGGAGGGGCAGAGAAAGATTCTTAAGGTCCTGGGAGAGCCCTCACCCATCGTTTGGAAGTTGAGGGCAACCATCTGGCAACCAGCATTCCAAAACATCTGGGGCATGTAGTTAGAAGAGTCCATGCGGGTGCCCTTGGGATAAATGCGGCTCATCTGGCGCTTGTTGTAGCTGCTCCAGAGTATAGGAGGCGGAGGCTGCCTGCAGCAGGAGGACCCAACAGCACCCACCCCTGGCCCATGAGCACTGTCCCCCTCCCTCCACCTCAACCAGGGACCCAGGCTACTGAGGCCTCAAGGATACTCCACAAACTGCACTGTGGCCTTGGAGAGCAGATCATAAGCCTTGAGCTCTGTGAATGAGGAGATGACATAACTTCGGTTCTTCTCTGTGTAGGGGGGAAAGAGGAGTGGGAGTCCTCGTCAGGCTGTGCCCTCCCTCAGACCTGCCCTTCTCTTTGGCGTGGCTCCCTCCAGAACAGAATTGCCTCCAACATAGTGATATAGTGAAGCCTGAGGGTCCAGGAGCCAACCCCAAGGGGCAGGGGGATGTGCAGATCTGTATGGGTAACAATGCATGCTGGGGGATATGCACAGGGATGAGATGTGTGTCAGTCTCGAGGGTGAGGAGTGCTTGCCCTGGGCGGGTGCAGAGGGTATGGGAACATGCTGGGATGAGCCCAGGGGGTCAGGAACATGCTGTAATGGACAAGGCCTAAAGCACACCCGCTCTGCTGAATAAGAGGAGTGGGGGTGGGGATGAGAGGTATACACCGACGGTGCTGTCTGTCATAGGTGGTCACGAGTAGGGGTGAGGGCTGTGGGTTCAGGGATGAGGAGTCAAGGTGGCAGAGGTACACACCATGAACCAGTATATGCAGAAAGAGGTGTTCATATTGGAAACAGGCACAGAGAGTGAGAGGAAGGCACTGTATGTATGCCCGGAAAAGATAAATAGCCTGGAGTGCACAGAAAGGGAAGGGTAAAAGAAGCAGATGTGCACTGGCTGGTTTCTCCGCCTTCCACCCGCTCCCAGGGGCTATACACAGGGCCTGGGTTTCTGGGCTTGGGAATCACAGAACCTGCAGAAGACTGCAGGAGCCCCAGGCCAGCCTAGCTAAGGTGTCCTGTCACCGACACACTCCAGAACATTCTGCTTGGTGCCAAGTTCCTGAGTACTGTGCCAGGAAATAGGAGCCACTGCCACTTAAACAAGCCCTTTGCCTGACTCCTCTGCTGAATATTTATATACAGTCCTCAATCCAAGGAAGGAGGAGGACTCTCCTTCCTCCTACCCCCACCTATCAAGCTGCCTGGTGTCACAACACACTTCCTAAGGGCCTTCCCCTGAATCTAGCTGAACCTCCAGCTTACCACCACCCCATGCTAACTTACGGGCAGAGAACTCAAAGGAAATGAACTTGGTGGGCTGAATGTAGTTGACTAGGCTGGACATCTCCTCATAAGCTGTCACCTCCAGGCCTGCTGTGCCCTAGGGAAGAAAGAGGAGGGTGGAGAAGAGAGTAATGAGCACAGGGACATTGCTCACTCCCTCACCAGAAGGGCTCTGCAGTGGAGGTGGCAGAAAGGGCTCAGGGCTGTCTTCACACACCTCATCTGACTGCAACTTCTTTATCTCTTCTTCATCCAGGCTTCCCGACTCTTCTTCCTCTTCCACCTCCTCCTCCAGCTCAGCCCCTTCCTCACCTTTCCACACTGCCACACACAGCTCCATCAGCACTAGGGATGGGGGAACCCTCTACCAGTCTGGATCCCCAGCACATCCACTCCAGGCCAGCCTTCCTCTCCCATTTCCACGCTTCCCATCCCTAGCCCCATTCCTCCCAGGCTGATTCACCTGTATCCCCACCCACAGGGGCACTGGGTGGGCAGCTGCCCTCAGCCTCTCCATCCGGCTGATCTGTGCTGGGGGATTCCGGGCCAGAAAACTGATTCTTCTTATTCTTGATGAGGATCTTGCCACGGAGATCCTCAGGGCTGGGCAGGGGGATGCCTGGTTTTAGCTGTGGGAGAGTAGGGAGGGTCAGCATTTCCTCATCTTCAGGGTGTACCCTAAGTTTTTTCATACCAAGCTGTGCTCCATCTACCCCTGCTTACTTCTCCAGCCTCATCTCTCATCACTCCCCCACATAGGGTAAACCCCTGCCTGACCTGACTGACTTCAGTTCCTCAGTGATGCTCTCTCTCACCTATTCAGTCTGTCTAGAACTCCCTTTCCCCAATCTCACCAATGTAAATCTAATATTTCCCTCACTTTCAGCTTAGTCATCACTTCCTCCAGGAAGCCTTCTCTGATCCCTGAGACCAGATCATAATTCACCAAGTACTCCCATAGCAGTCACTGGTTGTCAAGGCCGGGTTCCTTCTCTGTCTCCCCACTAGAGGGTAAGTAGTCTGAGGGCTGGGACTGCATCTTTGTTGCTAATGTACCCCCAAAGCTCAGCACAGTGCCTGACATGTGGTTTACCTAGCTTCCACCACACCCGAGGTCCCCAGCCCCTGGGCCCAGATGCCCCACCATGAAGTTCACTCACAGGGAACTTTTCCAGGGGCTCTGTGAGCAGCATATCACCAAACATCACCCGGCAGTAATCGGCCATCTTGGCTTGTTGGCGAGGTCTGTAGGGAGCAGAAGTGGGGTGGGGTTCAGCAACTCTGCCCTCGTTTTGGTCATCTTTCTGGGCCCTTGATCTGGGTCATAAGGGGCACTGGAGTTCGAGGAAGCGGGGACACAAGCAGAAGAGCCTGAGGTCCTGAGGAAATTGTATTGAGACCAAAGGGCATGGCTAGGGACAGTTGAGGGCAGAGCATGGGCCTGGACACTCACGAGTCCACGTGGTTTTCAAATGACAGAATGACAGGATATGGGGAGGTCTTAAAGGCACTTTCTGCAATCGCTTCAATTGCTTCCTGGAGGAGAAGGGGACTCGATGGAGAGGAGGACAGTGCTCCAGTCTTCCCCTCCCCCAATGATATCCTTCTCCACTCCCCAGTTTCAACTACACATAGAACTAGAGGATGACTATTGGCTCCCTGTCACCTCTGGTCCCCTCTAGTCCCCATGCCAGTCCAAAGCCTCCCAGCTGCTCCTCCTCTCTGCTTCATGCTCCCCCACCCCTAGAAAGCTTGGGGATGAGGGCCCTTCCCTAATGCCTCCACCACCAGCCCCCACACTCTGAGTCTTACCTTGAAGTAGATATCTGTGGTCATGGTGAAGCCATGGGTGATAATAGGCTCCTCATCGGGGGCCTTCCCCTTCCAGCAGTCCAGCTCCACACAGCGGCAGCCAGCTAGCAGCACCTGGCGATACATCTCAGCCGAGGAAAGCCCTGAGAACTGGCCAGCTGAGTCAGAGCAAGGGGAAGGGCAGGGCCTTCATTTAAGGGCTGTTCTGCTCTCCCCCACCCCACTCCAGGATGGTCTGTCCTTTGGCAACCTGAGGGCAGCCCCATGAGGAATTCCGGGAACAGGAGCAACCCCCATAAAAGGAGAAGTCAGTAGTGAGGTGGCCAGGACTCACCTGTCAGGTAGGTGTTGTGTGAGGAGTTGATGAAGTAATGATTGAGTGGCTGTGTCATGTCATGGTGGAGCAGCAGCTTATCCTGGGCCAGCACACTATTCTCAGGCCCACAGAGAAACCATACCATGCCCTCAGGTGACAGCTGGCCTGGGAAGGGCAGGGGATGACTGTCAAGGCCACAGTCCAGTGGCGACAGCAGAACAGGCCCACAGTGGGTATGGAGTTCCCTTGGTCCTCACCCCTCTGCACGTTGATGCCACTGGGCTCATACTTGTCAATGAGGCCCTGCACCTGGTCAGGCCGCGCTGGTGGAAACAGTAAGGAGTTGAGGCGAGAGTCCCTCTGCTTCTGGTTGATGAATTTGGTCAAGTGCTCCTTGGTCATGTAGGGTTTGGCCTTGGCATGGCTGCAGGCCAGAGAGAAGAGTACAGGTCTACATCCCCTGGGCTGGAGAACTCAGACAATCTCCCTTCTCCAGTGAAGCCATCTAATTGTCAGCATGGCAAGTGAAAATTTTAGCCACCACCTCTTCCCCATGTCCAGCCCAGCCCAGCCCAGGAAGCTCACTAGGAAGTGAAGATCTCATCTATTTCTGGCCGAGGACAGAGGTTCATGAGGAAACTCTTGTAGACAGAATCTGGGAAGTCCTCAGGATTGATGACATCATTCTAGGGAGACAGAGTCACTTGATCACTCCTGTTCAACCCTCTCAGTGCTGAGAATCACCAACTAGGCCCAGTCTTGTACAAGGGGGCCTGGTAAGAGAGAGGGCTCTGGGCAGACAAAGAAGCATCAAAGACACGCTGAGCACCCACTTTTCAAGGCCCTGATTGCTGAGTAGAGAGCACGCTTAGCTGATTTGTTTTGCTCATGAATTTGGGTACCGGTTACTCTTTTGGCCGGGGCAGGATTGAAACTAAGGATGACCAGACTGGGGAGGAATTAAGTGACGCTGCTTGCCAAAGCAATGGACTAGCTTTGTTATTGTTGTTTGTTTGTTTGTTTTTCAGTGGAGGACAAATTTTCAAAAAGAAGCAATTTAAATATAAAAAAAATATGGCTCACAACATAGCCCCAAGGTGCATAAAGCAAAAACTGACAGAATTTAAAAGAGAAATAGACAAGTCAACAATAATAGAGACACCAAAAAGCACAAGAACAACAATGACAAAAAAGATAAATTAGACCTTATCCGAATTAAAAACTTTTGTGCTTCTAAGTTTACCATCAGAAAGCTGAAAAGATCCCCAGAATGGGAAAGAATATTTTCAAATCGGTACCCAAGAAAGGACAGCTCAGCAGTGTAAAGACAAATAACCCAGTTGAAAGATGAGCAATGGATATAAATAGATATTTGTCCAAAGAAGATATTTAAACAACCAATAAGCACATGAAAAGATACTCAATGTCAGTAGTCACTAAAGAAATACAAATCAAAACTACAATGAGATTCCACTTTATTCCTGCTATGATGACTAAAACAAATCTTTAAAAGACAATAACAAGTGTAGGATATGCAGAGAAATTGAAACCCTCATACAGTGCTTTTGGGATTGTAAAATGGTATAGTCACTTTTGAAAACAGTTTGGAAGTTCCTCAAAATGTTAAATATAGAGTGATCATATGATCCAATAATTCCACCCCTAGGTATATACCCAAGAGAATTTAAAACATATATCCAGACAAAATCATGTATAAGATGTTCATAGCAACATTATTCATAATAGCTAAAAAGTGGAAACAATCCAAATATTTACCAACTGATGTATAGGTCAGCAAAATGTGATATATCCATACAATGGACTATTATTTGGTCATTAAAAAAAAAGTGAAGTACTGATATGTGCTACAACATGAAAAACCTTGAAAGCATTATGCTAAGTGAATGAAGCCTGTCATTAAAGATCACATAATACATGATTCCATTTACATGAAATGTCCAGAGTAGGCAAATCTATAGAAATAGGAAGTAGAGTAGTGGCATTTAGAGATTCTGTGCCCTTGCATCCCATCTCAGAAAAAATCATCAAATGTCCTCAAGGATCATACGGGAAGGACAACATCAGTCTTAGTTTGGAGCAGGAGAGCTAGACCAGATCTCCCTAAGACTAAATCTTAAACCCATCAGCTCCAAGCAAAGATGGATCAGTGGCCCCTACTGGGAAGCAAGAATTGCTGACAAATCAGGAGGTTTTAGTGAATGTAGGAGTTCAGGAGGCAGAAGAAAAGGAGGGTAGAAGTGTACTGACAAGTGCTTTCGGTGCTTGCTGCAGGGCCCTGAGCAGTAGCCTGCTCCCACCTTCTCCCCCACTCCGTGCTTGCATCACCTGTGGCTGACTGCACCCAGGGGTCACCAACTCCACAGAGCTGTGACTATGGGGGAAGTATTCTTCCTGGAATTCATGGGGACAGGTGATCAATGAAGTTTTAGTTTAATTATAATATTCCAAATTCTTACCAGGAGAAAAGACTGTATGGGGTGCAGGTGGTTCCCTATATAAAGGCATGGCCAAGGGAGGACGGGGAGTTGAGATTCATTCCCCCAGCCAGGCATGAACCCTGGCTCAGGCCTGTGTCTACCTGCCCCAGAGATCTCCTTTTTTTTTGTAATTCATATAATGCACCTCATGGGATGACCTTACATACAACTTGTAATTAAAAAGTAATTACTTAACTAAAGAGAAAAAACGTTTTTCTGTGTAGAGCTGAAGACTGTGTATTAGCAACTTCCACCCTTGGTTCTGTTTCTCACCCCTCACCCTGAAGAACTAATACCTTCCCGCAGCTTTCAGACTGCAGACTGCCTCCTGTCCCTCCTTACCTAATCTCACTCCTGCAGGCCGAAAAAATTCATCTCCACTTCAATTCCAAGGCTGGAATGGGAATGCACCAATCCTTGCTGCTTGCTTTGAACGCCACCCACTACTCCTACAACCACCCAGAGATAGGGGTACAGACTGGCCTGCTAGAACCCCGGCACCTCACTCCTGGTACTGTTTTTGTGTATCAGAAACCAGTGGCTCTAAAGTTAACTGGCTTTGGCACTGTTGACTGGAACTATGCTGTCATTCCTGCCCTCCCCACTCCCAACCAGGCCTTGTCAAGTTGTCCTCTGGTCAGAGCCAGCTCAGGTAAGAAGAATAATAGGGTGAGCTAGGGAGAAGGAGCCACTCACCTTCCCTTTGGGGAGGTGGCAGGCACCGAGGGCAGCTTCTACTCGCTTGCGGTCAGCAGGAAACATCTGGAAAAAACTGAAGGAGCAGAGAAAGGCATCAGGCAAAGAGAGGGGTCAGAGCCTGGAGAGGGAACACTTTGGGGAGCTGGGAAGAAGTATGGGGAGTGGGAGGGGAGACTCACTTCTTCACAGGAATCTTCCCTTCAGGGTTGAGCTGCATCTTGAGCTTCACCAGGCTGGTGGGGCAGAAAGCAGCCTGTCAGGCCCTGCGGCTGGCACACTTAGCCCTGAAGGCTAAGGCCAGGCAGGCAGGCACTTACATCTTGTCCAGGAAGGTACTGCGGCAGGCGTTAGCTGTCAGCGGGTTCTTGACCAGAGCCAGTAAATCTTCAGCCCAGTTCTACAGGACCCCAGAGCATAATTGTCAGGCCCCTGACCTTAAAAGTGCCTGTACCACCCATTGGCCCAGACCTCTGTCTCAGGAAGTCTAGCCTATCCCAGTTGCCAAACCCCATGCCAGGTCTCCTCAGTGCACCTTGCCCACGTTCTCCTTGTAGGATACAAAGTTGTGGAAGGTGAGGTCCACCATGTCGGGGCCAGACACCACAGTGAGTGTCTTTAGCAGGAAGTTGTTGTCAGGAAAGTCCATGTTGAAGACATCCCGAAGCTTCTGGCTCTGCAGTAATGGAGACATGGTTAGGACCGTCCCTGCCCGCTGTGGCTCTCCTCATCCCTCCCTCTCAGCCACCGGAACTGTAGTCCACTGGGTGAAATCCCATCCCCATCACAGGCCTCAGCATCATCCATCCCTGACTCTAGGAGCTGGGGCTGGGAGCGGGAGGCCCATAGAAAGAGGCTAACCAAGACTCTGGGACTTGGGAGTCCTGTGTGTTTTGTCATTTTTCATTTGAAGACAGATTCTTAGCTTCCAGTCTCAGAGAATCCTGCTCCCACCAATCCTTTTCTCTAATCTTCCTACCAGCATTAGGTAAATATAGGCAAACTAGTCAGGGGGTCAGGGGTGTGAGCAACACCTGCCAGATAGCCTGGGGTGCTCTAAGGGCAGAAGGTGGCCTCATAACATCTCTTCTGATGGTACCCTGACACCGGGGCCCCAGCAAGCCCTGGAGCAGCCATGCCCCTTCTTCATCTCAGAATGAGGCCTTGCTACCCAGCCTAGGGGCACTTCACCTTGTTCCAGAGATTAGGCTTCTCACTCCCTGAGAGACTCTTGCCTCAGTCCCATGGAGCTGGTGGCCATGCTGCACCTGGGCTATTGCTGGGCCCACCTACCTTGGGAATCTTGGCAAACTTCCCAAAGCGGGTGTCACGGATGCTGGTGATATCCAGAAACTCCATCTCCTGGAAGGCACCCCATGGGAGCAAAGAGGAGATGTGGACAAAGAGCAGGGTAGAGGGAACATCCACATCCCTTCACATCTCAGTCGACTGCCCTCTCTCGATGTCAAGAGCCCAGCCTTCCCATCCTAGCAATCAGGTTCTCTTTACTCGTGATGACCCTCCTCCCTTCCTCTCTGCTTGTTCCTTCCCTGGCCATTCAAGTTACTTGAATTACTTGGGAAGCTGTAGCCTGCAGTCTCACCTCCACCATCCTGGACTCTCCCCAGGCTTCCCTTCCCTTCTTTCTGCTTGGGTACTGAAGTCGTTCTCTGATTTCTCTAAGCCCTCAAGTTCACCCAGAACCACAAGCAGAGAATCAGCCTTCAGCTGCAGCCCTGTTTTGTTTGTTTGTTTGTTTGTTTGTTTCTCTCTCTTTCTCTCCACAGTATGCTAAGGCTGGAGCATCTGAGTGCAAGGCAGCCATGATTGGAATGACTGCATCCTCCATTCCAAAGCAAATAGCCCCTGCCCACAGGAGATCCCCCAAGCATACTCCCTATACTCCCTAGCATCTATACTCCCTAGCATCCACGTCTCCATCTTCAAATCACCAAGAAGCTGTTTTAACTCAATGAATCAGTAGGAAGTA
This sequence comes from Macroglossus sobrinus, assembly GCA_004027375.1. Lineage (NCBI taxonomy): Eukaryota > Metazoa > Chordata > Mammalia > Chiroptera > Pteropodidae > Macroglossus > Macroglossus sobrinus. The sequence goes on along the minus strand of PVKZ01000061.1, from coordinate 1,247,369 downwards.
AGGACCATGGCAGGTAGGGGCTGTCTCACCTTACTCTGATATGTCCAGTATAAGTAATAGCCCTTGGGGTCCACACGGAGAATAACTGGGGAGGCTATTGTTGTTTCCTGTGGAGAGAAGGAATCAGCACCCTCGAGACTTCAGGCCAAGCTCCCCTGGCCCACACTAGGGATTTCAGAGCTCACTATCTCCCTAGCAGGTGGCCATCCCAGGAATCTGCAGGCATTTCCCTTTGTTTTCCAAGGCTAAGGGCTAGGCATAAGCTTTTAAAGTTCTGAACCAGGGTTAGAGAGGGGTAGAGGATTGTAGATGGCATTTTTGGAAGAGAAGAGGGTTTTGCCTTTAAACCCCAAAGAGAAGTTCTCCCTCTAGACCCCAAACAGGGTCTTGACTCCCACCTCACCTTGTTTTCAAGGGCCGCAGTTCAGCCAAAGGTGTAGAATATCTCTCCCGAAGTCTCCATACTACCTCGAGGATTGCTCAGCACAGTGAGAGCCAAGAGCCCAACTCTTGTGCCTACGCCCAAGGCCAAGCACAACCTAGCAGCAACCTAGATTCCCACATACACAGTCCTCCCCTTCATGGACTACCCTCTTATCCCATCCATTCAACTTTCTATAGCCACCAAGGGCATTCCACCTCCAAGCCTAAATACCTTTCCCGCCTGAAACACCATCAAGGACCAGTCCAAGCCTAACTTCTTCTTAAAAGCCTTTTCTGAAACACAATGGGTGGGGACTGGATCTCAGACCTAGAATCCCACCTGAAAAATCCCCAGGGACTCGTGGACTCCCAGGAAACAAGCCTGTACTAGACCACGAGCTCTGTCCTGCAGGTTTGCTGAAGGAGCGAGTGACTGATGAATGTGAATGATGAATAAACTCACTTCTAAATTTCTGTTCTGTTCACAGAGCACATAGACTACCTTTAATTGTAATGGTCTTTGCATATATAACAAGATATTAAAATGGAAGTTTCCAACAATGTATAGTAGTTCTTGCATGCCAGACCAAATGCAGAATTTACAAAGGAAATAATCTCTCCACTTCCCACCCCAACCTCCCCCCTGCCAAAATAAAGGTCTCTCAGATCAGGGGTGGTTGAAGTAAGGTAGATGAGGAAAGAGAATACTTTGCAAGGAAGCTAATTTTGCAGAAATCTGTGTTGTGAGTTGCATTACCTTCCCTCTCCAAGGGAGGATCGGGGGTGCCCATCCCTCACTTTAAGCCTAGTAAGTGGTTTCAACTACACTTGGAGATTTTTTATTATCCCTGTCATTGTGGGACAGAGAGATGCTGGCATGCTAGATGATCCCAAACCCCAGAGTCTGTTGGGGCCATGAACACATACTTGCTGGGGTCCAGAGTAGGCCTCTGGAAGGCAGAGGCAAAGAGTTCAAAGCTACAGGAAGCTGAAGATGGTAACTGAATTTGGAGAGACTGAAAAAATCATTTCTACCAACCTTCTGAAATAAAGATGGTGAGAGGACCCTAAGCAAGAGATCCCTAGGTCAAGGGCCGAGAATCCTCAAAAATGTGTACCAGAAAATGAAAAAATCTACCTCTACCAGGCTCAGAGAGTACAAGCTGGCTGACAGTAGCACCTGTTCAATAAGCACTTTGGCACCCCCTCTCCCATCTCCCTCCCTGCACTCCATCCCTGAGAGGAAGAGGACCAGGTAATCCCACCTGAAGCCTTTCCAGGGGGCCTGTTACCCACATGAAACCATTTCTAGAGGGAGGAGGGGAGATATCATTCTAAATGAAGGTTGGAATTTTAAATTATAACTAGTTTCTGACATAAGTATTGTGAGGAAAAGTGGCCACAGAACTGTCTATTCTCCAAGAGCAAATGGAATGTCTGTGTCTGTCTGACCTTCCTTCCATGGGCAGGAGGAGAGCTTCTTCCACCAAATACATTGTAAAGGGGCATGGGAGACAAAATTAAGTTGGGAGTTGATTACATCTTGTGCACTGTGCTTATTCAACATGGCACAACATTCCCAAGTCATCTGCCAACTGGGCCAAAAGCAATCTGAGAGCAGAGCCCTGGCTCCCAGGTACATGTGCCCAGTGACCAGGCTTGGGAGGTTCCTGCTCTTGGAAGTCAGGATCGAGGACTGTGCAGTACCCTGCTTTGGAGAAGGGAGTGGGACAACCAGGTACTCAGGCAATAGCTTGCAGAGAAGGCCATAAAGCATGTCCCCACCCTCAATGACCCTCTGCCTAGTCAGGTTACACAGAGGAACTGAGAGGGGCCACTTCACTTTTCATTCTGAGCCACTTCCCTCATTCCATAGGTTCCTGGGAGATGCCACCACAGTGCCACATCAACCACACACTCCTAAGAAAGCAGAAAGCATCTAGCCAGGGCCCCCTCCCCATAGTCATGGCAACTAACTTATTCAGCCTAGCCCAGCCCTGAAGTCTGCCTTAACTCACAGACCCAGAACCCTCTCATCTCACCTGTAAGGAGGACTGGGCAGTCCTAAGGACCCTCTCCCCACTTCACCCCCATTCCCGCAGAGACTGCATGTTCCCTCCCTGGGACCAGTGCCTCTGACTTTCATACTGGGCCAGCCTAACAGCAACCTCTTTCTGAAGAAGAAGCCCCATATTGTTCTCCTCGAATGCCCAAGAGGATCCCTGGCCTCTGGTGTCTGGGAAGACCAGAGGTTGAGAAGTAGTCCCCAGTTTGGGAAGAAGCAGACACAGTGGAGACAGAGGTGCAAGGCAAAGCAGCGCCTTCCCCTTCTCTTGCAGACAGGCAGGCGTCAGGCAGCCTGCCTGAGAGCAGCCGGGCGGAAGCAGAAGTCAATGCACTCCCGCCCAGGCTCCTGGGAGCAGAAGCCTCTGGTTCTTACTTGGGATCCAGGGGCTTTTGGTGGCTGCCCCAGCAGCTCAGGGGAGAGCAGGGCTTCCCTGGTTCAGAAACAGGGGCAGGTGGGGAGGGGTTAAAGATTCCAGTCTCAGCACCCTAATGGGGCAAGAGTGGGGAATCTGTGCTGTAAGCAGGGCCCTGGCTCAACTCTGCTTCTAACTCTGCCTCAGCTCTAGGACATACTTTCCTCCTACTAAGGCTGGGACCAAGAGCAACAAATTTTGCTCTTCTTGGGGGCTTTGGGGAGGGACAGGCCCAGACCCAAAGAAACTTTCTCCTGTGACCACCCAGGCCCCACACCCTCTTCTCATATCCACACACAGGGCCCTAGCCCTGGCAACCCAGGGACATATGTTTGGGGCACAAACCATCACCCCCAGGTTTGTTTATCAAGGCAGTTGTCAGCTGCCTGGCCAAACTATACAGGCTCCTGGTCTTGGTAGACATAAACCAAACCACTCACCCAGGCAAAGCCTATAGCAGCTTGGGCGCACCCCCCCCGGCCCCCCCCCCCGCAAACCCCCCCTGCCCCGCGGCCCCGTCATCCCAGCGTCCCAGCAGCCCACAGCCTCTGCCCCACTCACATCGTCCCACTTGATGAAGCGTTCCCCTTGGCTCAGATAGGCCTTCACCTTGGGGGGCAGCAGGACAGGGTTGAGAAGAGACATGGTGCCAAGTATCCCTCTTTGGAGAAGCTGGATAAGCAGAGTACAGGAGGAGGGAGAGATGGAGGGTAGTCAGGAGGAGAGCCAAGCTGGGCTCACATGGCACCCGCCCTGAGCCAGTCCGGAAGTCTGGGTGCTCCACGGGTGGCAGTGCTGGGGGGCAGAGCTGAGTGCTTCGCCAGAGGCCCAACTGCTTTTCAAATCAGCCTCCTCCCGTCTGCCTATAGTGGGGGCTGTGGTCACAGCTCCTCAGCTCCTGCCCTGGGAGGCTGGCTCCCCTCCTCAAAGCCCCCGCCCTCACCCTGTGCCTCAGCACTTCCTGCTCAGGGCTTCCTTCTCTGTGCAGTTCAGGACTGTGAGGCGGGTCGTAAGACCTGGTCGTCTTGGAGCAGGGGCCTCCCAGTCCCAGGGGTAGTCCCTGGTCAGAAGCAGCTGGGCAACTAAAGAGGAAACAATACGGGGCCAACTGTGGATTCTGTTTCCCAGGTGGGGACTGAGAGGAGGAAGCAAGGAGGTCACCAGGGAGAGTGACCTCCAAAGGGGTAGAATCCAGAGCATAAGAGTCTCTCCCAGAGCCTGAAGAGTCTGGGACCACCCTGGAGGTTGGAGTTAGGGTGAGGCAGGGCCCAGCTAGAACTGAGTGTTTTGAATAAGCAAAGTTTGCTGAACACCCGGCTCCTCTTTCTCAATGCTTCCTCCCATGAAAATGAGGTGCAAGTGAGGCAATCATACCCACTACACATGAATCTCTCCTCTTGGCCCTCTGGGTCTGGCTGAGACCTGGAACCTCCACTGACTAGCCACCACTTAACACATGGCTGATTTGAGCAACAATTGGCCACTAGCCTCCATTGGACTCTCCTGTCAGGCTTCCTCCTCTGCTCTGTGCCCAGAGCCTGGGGAGAGAACACTTGAGGCAGGAGGCTATTTGGAGAGGACTCATCTCTGGACACCTGCTCAGGGTGCACGGCCTTAACACTGCTCTGGCCTAGGGAGCTTGGTCCTGGCCCTGCTCAGTGAACCTACTTCCTCTTGCTTAACCTGATCATCCTTGTTAATTCAACTGGAGGAGCAGGGAGCTCTGCCCAGGACTTCCTTCCCCTCTCAGGGCCTGGCTTTTTGCAACCAGATCCCACCATGAGCCTTTGTGCCACCCCCTGACAACTGGGGTCCTCACTCAGTCCCTAGAACTATCTCTGCTGGCCAATCTGGGCCAGGGCAGGAGGATGGGGGCCAGTGGAGGATAGAGCTAAAAGGATTCTCTAGCACAAAAATAACCCCCAGAAAAGCAATTCTAAGACCATCAGGGTGGAGCCTGGAGCAAGGCCTGACTGAGCAAAAGGAAGCAGCTTGGTAATCCTCTAGCTCCCTTGCCCTCTGCCCTCAGGACTTATCCTGTCTTCTCTCCCTCCTGGTCCTGCTGTCTCTCATCTCTCCTCCCCCATCCCTCCAGCTCTGGGGCCCTCTGGGGGCCCCTCTGTTATCCCCTGCAGTTCTGATTCCCTCCCTGGAATCAGGTTCCCTCTCTAACTGTTTGAATGAATTTTGCAAGGGAAATCACTGCCTTTCCCAAAGCCCCTGCACCTGTCACCTGCAGCCACTCTTAGATCTGCTCCCAAGTCCCTCTCTCTTATCTGTCCTGCAACCATCAGGCTTCTCTCCACATTGGGCATGGAAAGACAATTCCCTCCCTGTCCCTCAGACTGGGGAAAGAAAGGAACAGGCTCCTCTCATTTCACAGGACTAGGGGTACCACAGAAAGGCAGGGAATTCAAGATTCTTTACTCTGATCCTTTCATTTCTGGGCTCTGAAGATTGAGGCTCTGAATCCACAGAATAAATCCTTACCCATCTTTACCCAGAGATGGCACCACTTGGACCTAGTTCTTGAGACTCACCCCCAACTGTAGCTTCTATGAGGCCTGTACTCTCCTACCTACATCCTTCAAAGCAGCCCTCAGAATACAGGAAATCCACACAGTGAGGGGAGCTGGGAAAACCTTCATCAAACAGGGCTTTTTCCTTTTCTTTTAAAAAATTCATTTAGGTTTTTATTAAATTGACAAAGAAAAATATTGTATAAATAATAGTAGAATAGATATGGAGAAAATCAGGAGGTCACATGAATACCCAGTTTGGAAAATGTACTTCCTAGGCTGAGCTGAGCAAAGGCCCCCCAGGCAGTCTGCCAATCCCTCCAGCAGGGCAGAAGGCAGAAGGGCAAGGATGCCCTCTGCTGGGTGCACTGAAAAGCATATGCCTCCAGTGAAAGGCCGGGTATCCAGGGAAAGCACTCCCTCAGGAAAGTCACCAGAGGTCCGTGTCAGTTGTGATCTGTGGAGACACATATGCTGGAGAGGTTGGCATATGTGAGCTTTGGGCTGTAGAACATTCTGAGAACTTACGTTCACCTCACTGCTGCTTCCCGGGGAGATGTTGGTGGCCTGGAGCCTTAGAGGGAGATCCTGAATTCACTAGCTCACTTGGCAGCTTTGTGTGGAGACCTCATACTTTGTTTATCAACCTGTTCATAAGAGAATTTTAGTGGAAGTTGAACTCAGATCTTTAGATGATCCAGTTACCAGCCAAACAAGAGTCAGATTAGGCGGTTTTCTTACCTGGTACCATGACTTACCTGAAGGAGCAGTGGGGTTCAGGAGCCTGGAGGCCTGTTGTGGGTCTTGGGGCAATGGCTAGCTTACTTTTGGAATAAAGAGGGCTCAGTTATTGCATCCTCTGGGGTCTCTTTCCCAGTCTGACCCAGGGAACCACTATTCCACGAACCCGGACACTTCTTAACTGGTTTATCTTCTGATACTTAACCTTCCTGTGTCTCAACTTTCTCACCTGTAAAATGGAGATAACAATGCCTCAAGTGCTGTTGTAAGGACTAAATAATATAATGGATGTAAAGTACTTAATACGATGCCTGCACTTGAGCTCAATAGTATAGTTCCCCACCTTTAATTTCCACCTCCCACCCCCACCCCCGCCACTTTCACCCCTGACCTATGGATGTTGCTGTTTCCCCTTAAGAACTGGATCACTGAAGGTGGGACATCTCCTCCCACAGGCTCTGGACACTCACCCAGGGCCTGGTGCACACCGCACACTGTGCACTGGGTCGGGGGGCCTGGCGCACCCGCAGTATGGTTCGTGACTCTACCTAGGGCGTGAACTCAGGACCTTCTGCATGTAAAGCAGATGTGCTAACCATTTTACTATGGATCCATTCCCTATTTTATTTATTTTATTTCATTTTTTTAGCAGACACGAACAGGACAAATGCAGTTTCTTATTACTTCCTCTTCAGTGTATATGCTACTCTTTCCCTAACAAATATCTTCACTGACTTGCTCTTGGGCAATTGGTTGTTTTGTTTTGTTTTGTTTTTTGTTTTGTTTGTGTTGCCTTGTTTAGTTTTCAGCAGTTTGTGCAGATCAAGGGCTGAACCACTTTTCCAGAGCAAGCTGAGTTAGGGGTGCTCCTGATTGTCTATCCCCCAAGTGGCCAAAACTTGTGAAGTAAAATGCCAGCCTCCCACCACCTTTGCATCATCACAGCCCCAACAGCTGATGAGGCAGGTGTGAGAGTGAGGACCAGGAGCTGTTCATCAGTCTGGCTGTATGTCCAGCCGTAGCTCCAGATCCAGCCACCCTTTGCAGGCTGAGAGCTGAGTGTGAATGGAAGCAGGGACAAGGCTTGGTAGCAGGTGCTGAAGTAAGTAGGAGAGGAGAGGCAATCAATAGTTCTCTGCAGAAGCCCAGGAGGAAGATGTTGCTTATGCTCCCATGCTAAGCCCTTCTAGAATCACTGGTTCTAGAAACAGAAAAGAATAGGTCCCATGTGTGTGTTTCCCTCTGAAGTGCCATTTTGGATCAGGCTGTTGTAGCTGAGTGAACACTGGATCCACTCTCAAGAAATTCAGATTTTAGTCTCAACCAGAGCAAAGGTTTGCTGTATGATCTTGGCACGTTATCTGAGCTCTCTGATTTGTTAAGCTTTTGATCATTTCTAAGATACCTTCCAGCTCTAAAAATCTCTGTCTTTTCTATCCGAAGGGCCAACCTTGTCAATTTTATCTCCCACCATTCCTCTGAGAGATGACGAACCTAGAGATGAGAGTTGGAAAGGAAAGGATTGGCCCCTACCCCAGCAGGGCATTCTTGGACACATTATTCATCTTCTCTGCCCCTCTTTATCTACCTGGAAAGGAAGCTGTTTACCTAGGTGTGATGAAAATAAATTAGAAAATGTTCTTCTCCAGGCGGTCATGGTGCATTGCAAATCAGGACTACCCTCAGAACAGATTGCTTGCTTCTATCTTTACTCTTATCCCCATCCACCTTTTTATCAGGACCTGGGCAAAGCCATAGTGAACAAGCTCTTGAAGCCAATGAGAACAGGGATATGTTGGGAGACACACTTGGGTTATCCTAACCTGCTGGAGTAACAGCCTGAACCTCAAAGGTGAAATGAATAGGGCTTAACTGAGAGATCCAGGCTTGGCTCCAAGGCACCAACTGTACAACCACAGGGTGGGGAAGTAGCAGCTTAGCAGAAGCATGTGTGAATAAAACTGAGGGTTTTTGCTGATAGCTAGCTCCATATGAGTCAAATGAAAAGGCTGCCAGAAAAGTGATGGACTCTTAGGTTGCTGAATTGAAGTCGAGTACTGAGCCCAGTGATTCTCCATCTTGATATCGATCAGAATTTCCTGGGAAGCTCTGATAAACCCTGTGTATTCCTTACTGCACCCAGACCCTCTGAATCAGGACCCAGGATGAATGAGTAGGCAGAGGGAAAGGAAGGTGAGAAGTCTGAATTTCTAAAGAGCTTCACCCTTAGTTCCAACGTGCAGCCAGTGCTCTAGAACCAAGGGAGACTCAGTCCCATCTCAATCTTGGTATGTCGGGTCACATCTGACGTACTCTGGAACTTTGGTTTAGTTGCCTTATTGTGAGGATACACACAGCTAGAGGACATTTGGTGAAGGGCAGCCAGGATGTAGGATTCAAGCAACACTGTGGGAATTGGTAGAGGGAACCAATGGCATAGAAGACAACCATGGCATAGAAGACATGGGTGGCCAGGAGGTCTACCTTCAGATGAATGAAACTTGTCCTCTGTTGTCTCCAAGCTTAGAATCTTAGGTGACTTTATTGACTGTCTTAAGTCAAGTTTCTCGTGAAACATTATGAGACAGAGATTTGCTCACAAGAAGTTTACTGGGAGGTGCTCCCAGAAACAATACAACACATCTGACAGAGTGGAGGAGTCAGGATAGAGAGCAGGAAGCTGATCGGTGATGCAGTCACAACAAAAGAGGTCTCCACAGGGACTTCTGGGGTTAGGATGAGCCTTCAGAGCTGGCCCCAACTAACGCAAGATGGCTAGACTTTTGAATCCATTGACCAGGCAAATTAACCTTAGGGAGGGCTCAGGAAGTTAGCTAGGGCAGCTCCTTTAGAAAATGCCCAAGGAGAGACTCAGCTATGAGCCATTAGCAGCTGACACTCCTAGAAACTTGGAGATAAGCTTCTTGGTCTCAAAGGCAAGATCTGGGTGGTTCACCATAGCACCACAACAGTATCCCCTTGGCAAAGCTCCAACTACTTGCTTCACATACTAAGGTCACTCTGCCTGGAAACAGTACTTCCAGAATTCTGGTGACCACTTTCTCTGGCAAACTTAAAGGAAGGTAAATAGAAGGAAATATAGCTTCCACTACAATTGGTGTCACAATTGATATCCAGCATTCCCCACACCCCATTACTCATTCTAGATTCTCCTTACCTTCAGCTTGTGCCTCTGTTAGTCTAAGTTGCTTACCTAATGGCATTTCTGAGGAGTCTGAGCCCATAATTACCATGCCCTTCTCAAACCAAGCTTCTGAATTTGTCCACTTACTATCAAAATTGGGCAAGGGAGTACCAAGAGATACCCCAGTGGATCACCTGGGTGCCAAACATACTCTTCCCTAACCCCACTATGCAGCAGCAGCCCTAACTCTTCTAAAGGATCAGGGTCAAGTACCCCTGTCAGGAAGTGATTCCTTTCTTTTCCTACTGGTATCTTAGCACAGGGAATTTGAAGGACAGAAAGTAGCCACAATTAATGTTTATGAGATTCTTATTCTGTCCCCTGGTGGAAGTGTTCTACCTCTGGGACTCAGATTCTCTAAACCCAGAGGACCTGGAACTGTAGAATATGAACCACAAATTCCACACACACCTCCCCACATGGGTGACTGGGAGTGATGGTAAATGAGGTTATTTCTCCTTCTACCCCTTCTCTGTATTTTAGCTATTGAGCCATAACACAATATTATAGTTATTCAACAGGGTACATACTACATGCCGGAGCATGGTGTCCCATCATCTCTAAAATGATGCTTCAGCCTCATCTTTGAAAGGCTGTTCTTTTACTCTATCAACTCTATTCACCAGTGGGCAACAAAATATGTAGTATGCCCAGAAGATTCCATGACCATGTGCCTTCTCTTTTGCTATAAAGTGGGACTCTTGGTCTAATGCAGTGTTATGTGAGATCCCATGTTAGTGAATCAAACACTCTTTAAGTCCTCAGAGAGTGGTGCTGGGTGAGGAAAAAGAAATCCATATCAAGAAAATATGCCCATTGAAGTTAAGATGTATCACCAACCCTTCCAGAGTAACTTACCTGATAGGTTCTTGTGAGACAAATGAGACAACAAATATAAGTGCTTAGTATGGTGCTTAGCACATAATAAGGGCATGGATGTTACTACTATTATAATGGTCAGAACTCTCCAAAGCCTGAGAAGGCTGCCTAAGAAGCAGACAAGGTATACCATCATGGAGGGTTTTTTAGCTGATGCTGGAGAGTGTTCTATAGGGATGTTGTGCATGAGTTCTAGGGTCTGTGTGGGGGTATTTACAGAAGATAAGCTTTGGGGCCCTTTCTGTCCCCACTCCACCTTGATTCTCTGATTTCTCTCTGACTATCCTTAGTGGGGGAGAGGCACTTAGAGAAGCATATTCACTTTCAGGCCACTAGGGGGCCATTTAGTTGCCTGCAAAAGGAATACACTAATGGTTTCTTAATGGCTCAGGCACCAGGGAGATCAGGCTCAATTATATCTGAAAGCAATTTGAGTTCCTAGGGTAAAAGACACTATGTAAATCCAGATAATAAATAGGGCTTATTGATGATAGGTTAAAGAATCTGGCACTGTTTAGTTTGGAGAAAAATAGGGTAGGAGGAATTGAATAAGGGCTTCAAGTACATTTATTCTTTAGCATAGAAAAGAGTGACATGCTGTTTTCCGCTCCACTGAGAACCAAGCAAGAAGAAAGAAGTTTAATTTGCAACAGAATAAATACAGAATGCATTCAAGAAAGTTGATAGAAGAAGGCTTTGTTTTCGGCCTTACCTGGAATCTTTCAGAATAATTCACCCTGGTATAGTTGATATGATCAGTCCTGCCAGGAAAGCCAGAGAGCAGGAGAGAGAAGAGAGGACAACACCCAGTAACAATTCAGGGGTTTTAATTTAACAAGCCACTCTGCTAGACCGGCTCTGGAGGAGGACTGGGAAAGAGTGATTATCTTTTCCCCATCAGCCTACAGAAGACAATACACACTCCAAACTTCCAATATCCTTGAAAGTAAAAAGCATCCAGTTGGCCCCTGCTAGTGGCAGACTCACACCTGGGTTTCAGGAATTGGAGTAAGGGGCTGGGTTTTAGGCCATTGGTTCCCCCAGCATCAGCACACTGGATTCTGATAGCCGCTTGACTTCTGTGTGGGTTAGGTAGCCCAGCAATAGTGTTGGGGAAGGGTTTCCCCATAAAGGGGCAGCAGAATCTAAAGGTTCCTGTGGAGGAAGAGGGAAAATGGGAAAGGCAGAAAGGGTCCTGCCCTGCAGAGTCAGAAGTGAGGAGTCAGGCTCACATCTGCAGAGACAGCACTTGGGGTGGGAGGAAGGTTCACCCACAGAAGCCCATCAAGAGCACAGTCCTCTCCCCACATACACTAACAGGCAGTCTCCCACATCCATTGAGACACCCAGGAGGTCCGTACATCCAGCTCTGAGAACACAGGAAATAGAATTCAAGGAGGAGGAAGCCAAAAATCTGAAAAGCCTTGTAGGGAGAGAATGGGAAGAAGAGAGGAGGGCGGAAAACACAGGAGAAAGCGACTACTGAGAGTCGGAACTCGGAGAGAGGTCGTCAGAACCTACCTGAGGGAGGACAACCCTTACATGGAAAGAGGGGCAAGGGAACAACGGCCCAGGCTCTGAGACTCGCACAAGATCAGAGAGGTGAAAAGTTCTGGGAGCTGTCCACGGGTTCAGTAAACCCCTTAACCTGGAAGTCGGAAGCCCCAAAAAGCGGGACCTGAGACCTGTTACAAACTTTGGCACTGGGGTAGGAGAGGCATCTGAAAAAACAGCTGAGCACAAAAACGTGGTGCAGTCTGGAAGGTCTGAGTAACCTGACTGGAGGCTCTAAGAGGACAAGGAATCGGGCGGCACCGGGAAGGCGGGGGGGGGGGGGGGGCCTGGGGGGGAAGGGGCGCGACTAACTGTGACCACAGTGGGAGTTCCTGTGGTTCTTGTCTGCCTACGCTGGTCGTGAGCCAGGCCTGCCAGGTGTAAAGGGGTCTGGAAGACCCGACCAGAGGGTACGCGGAGCGAGGCGCGGGCAGAGAGCACTAGCGTGGTATCACCCCGACTCTGGGGGCAAGCTGAGAGCCGAGGGCTGAAGCCGCTGCTGCAATTCCATCCGTCATTTCAGGCAGGACGGAGAGGAGAGGCGCCAGAGTTGACAGCTCCGCTCTCCCGCCGACCCTCCACGCCCCACTTCCAGTTCCGCACTCCGCTCGGATCAACGCCGTTCCCCTTTTAAAGAAGCGCGGGGGCTCCCACCCTCGCCGCTCCACCCAGCGCGGGGCTGAGGCGACGTCGCCCTTTTAAGAACCAGCCTCCTTTAACTCTCTCGTACCGGGGCGTCGCTGTGGGGCTCGCGGAGCCCAACTGAAGCCCGCCTCCCCGCGGGGCACTTCCGGACCCCGGCGTCGCCCTTTTAAGAGGCAGCCCCCAGCGGCGCTCTCCCCCGCCCTCCGCTGCCGGCGCGCGAGGCGGGGGAGCCCGGCTGGAGCGGAGCGCGCCGTCCGCGCGGCCACTGGAGACCGGGTGGCCGGCGGCCGGGCAGGCGGCGGCGGCGGCGGATGGGGACGCAGAGCCGGGCGGCTGTGGCGGCTGTGGCTGTGGCGGCGGCGGGGAAGCAGCTGACGGGCCGGCGGCGGCGGCGGCGCTGGCGGCGGTGACTGGTCCAGGCCCCGGCGGCGGCCTCAGCAACGCGGTGGCGGGCTGAGGGCCGGCGGCGTGAGGAGAGGCGGCGGAGCGGCCGGGAACCGAGGGCGCCGGGCCGCCCCTTGCCCAGTCCTCTCAGGCCGCCAGGCCCCCTTCAGCCGGGGCAGTGGAGCACCGGGGCAAAGGCCGTGGCCCCCCCATGAAGGAGCGCGACACGGCCCCGGCCGAGCGGGGCAAGCCGGCCACCTACACCGGGGACAAGAAGGCGAAGATGGCGGCCAAGACCAACAAGAAGTGGGTCCGGCTGGCCACCGTGTTCGCCTACGTGCTCTCCGTGTCGCTGGCCGCCATCGTGCTCGCCGTCTACTATAGCCTCATCTGGCAGCCGGTGGGCGCCGGGACTTCGGGTGGAGCTGCCGGCCCATCCCCCGGCGGCTCCAACGCCACCGGCCCGTCCGGGACTTCGGGGGCGACAGCAGGGGGGCCCAACGCCACGGGGTCGTCCCGCCGCGAGGCGCCGCGCGACGCGCCCCCGCTGCAGGCGGCGCGGCCCGTGCCTCCCGAGCCCTCTGCCGACAGTCCTCTGGCCGGGCCTCTGGAGCGGCCGCGGGGGCCTAAGGAAGACGAAGAGGAAGCGGCGGCGGCGCCCGGGAGTCGTTGAACTCCTCCGCGTCAGGGGCGGCCGGGAACCATCCTTCCCAAGCACGGAGGCTGGACTTTACAGCAAGACGGGGCGGAGAGCCCACGAGAGTGACCCTCACGGAAGTGGACGCCCCCCTTCCCTCGACGATCGCTGGCTCGTCCCGGGGGCGAGTGGCCTGCAGTCCGATATTCAGCCAGGAGACCACGATTCGCCGGGGACTCGGCATTTGGTCTTCCCAGGACCATGCTGCGGCGCCAGGGCCCTGAGCCATAAAGGGTGGGGGGAGGGGTCGGGAGATCCCAGCACTGAACCCTTCTGGGCGGCTCTCGCTTGTGTATCCTACGTGCAGGGGTGACACGGGCTTCCCCCCAAAAAAAACTCAGAGAACGGAGAGAGCTGTAGGGGCTCTTAAATAAGCTGAAGCTCTCGCAGGGAGGAGGGCACCAAAAGTAGCGGAGCTCAGGTACGTCAACCTAGTTGCAGTGGCCACAAATGCATTTAATTTATAGATCCCTGTATATAGTTGTTGACATATGCACTAGAAGCTATACTTACATAGATCTATATATACCTTCCCACACCCTGAGTAGCTACTGGCTGGTGGGGTCAAACAAGTGTTATTTGCTGGCCCCCCAAAGTGCAGCTAGCTAGAGGGCAGAAACACTTTTTTCCATCACCCACTCTTTCCTCTATTCTCTCTCGTATTCAGAAATATAGGTTTATGACACAAAAGTATAATCATTCTTAGACTTGTTGAAAGGAGAGTGGAAAACCTTAGAAGTAGAAGCAGTTTAGGGAGGGTGGGGAGTGTACTGATACCCTCCTCTTCCCACCCTAGTGCCCCCACCCAAGAGGTTCCCTGTTGCATCCCTAAATATCTAGATATGGGTCAGGGAAGAAGGAAGGGAAAGAACAATGCCTCTGTCCTTCAATCCTTGACTGTCTTCAGTTTTTTAGGAAGAGCAAGCTTTGTAAGTAGAGTGACTCACAAGTATGTTATCTTTTTTTTTTTTTTCTGTTCCTTAAGATCTTGTCTTGTTCCAGTAATTACCCTAGCTCTTTCCTGAGCCCTGCGATTAGGATGAAATCTGTTGTGAAAGAAGAGCTTTGAGCACGTCCTCTGCTTTTGAGTTGTATTATAGAACAGGAAAGGCTAATTAATAAGGTGGACTTCAAATTAAGGATTGTACCATGGGAAAGTTAAATTGGCTTGTCTTTACCTCTCCTGATAAACCCTATTTACATGCAGCCTATACTTTTGAGATGAGAAACATCAAGGAAAATGACATATGAATAGCTCTAGGGCAGCAAGAATTATGCATTCTCAATTCGGGTTTCATTTTCTTCTGCCACTTGCTTTTAGGCAATTGAGTGTGGGTAGTGACAAGATATCAAACCCCTTAGTATTTCCTTTTTGGGAAATAAGGCACTTTTTTTAAAAAGAAAAACTTATCCACCTGAGTCTTGAAATAGTTTGTCTCTCCCGTTTTCTGGCCTACACTCTAGTCAGCTCTGATCCAAGTTTGTAGAACAAACAGCCTTGCTTTAAGTCATGTCCTGTTGTGGGCAATATAACAGCTGAGCTGTCATAGCCTGGGGGCAGGCTGATGATAGCCAAGGTGTCTTGGCTGGAAGAGATTTTGGGCAACTGACTTGCCTTTGGTCATTAGAAAGCCTCTGAGGCCTTTTTAAATTTTTGGTGGGGGATTGGGGGGAAGAAACATAAAATGCCACTTTATAACTCCAATAATAACCTGTAATTTATATTTATTGTGCGAATTTTTAGTCCTATATTTTAATAATTTGTAAATTGATCTTATTCCAAGAATCCTTTGAACTTGCAGGAGAACATCTGAGAATCCAGTCTCCTGTCCGGATCCTGATCCCTGCATTCGGACTGTTTAATCCACTTTGGGATGGATCAAAGAGTCTAGAGAGACCAATCGTAGGTCCAGCTGCTGGCCTCCTGACTCTCTAAAGCCTTCACTGGAATTGGGACATTAGCTCCAACTCTAGCTGTGAATGTGACCAGAGACATTATTTATAATTCAGCCATTTAAGATATACCTGTACTCAAAAAGTCTTGTATATTTTTTAAAAGTTTTATTTTTAAGGTGAACAAAAATACATTCTAAGAACTCTACATAAGCCTGTGTAAGTTGATCGTTTCTCTTTTTGAACTTCTTGGGGAAGGAGTAGAAGTTGGAAGAGGAAATGGTCTGAGATGTGTGAATGGATGATGAGTAGATGTAGGAGAAAAAAAGCAATTACCCTTATGTTTTCCGTGCCTGATGGCTTCACTGAATTGATTAGTGAAGAGTGGCAGGAATATGTCTTAGTCAGGAAACAATGATGGGGTCAGAAGAACGGTGATATGTAGCTTTAGGCTGAAAAATGTTCTGCTTTTAAAGGACTCTGAGCAGGATGCTTAGCTGAGGAAGCTAAGAGACCAGTCAGCATGCATATTAAGAATTATTACAAACTTTGAGCTGGCCAAGAGCTGAAGTGAGGATAAGCTGCCTGATAGCATCCCTATTCTCGCTTTTAAACCACTAAACCCTAGATAGCTCAAGAAGTGCTAACATTGTCAAAGACACACCAAGGAAGCTGCAGTGGTTGGTAAGAGCTTTGTCTACAATGGAGGAGGTGAGAGAGCCAAATGGTTTGAGAGAAGCTGTAGGTTGCTTTAAAGGTGAGGCTTTTTCTGCCCCCAAAGCAAACACGAAGACATGAGGGTTAAAAGCACAAATATAAGGGATTAGTTATGCTGCAAAATACATGGCAAGCAATTGAGCTCAGCTCATTATTAAACAATGCTGCCCAGTACACACCAAGCGGAAACCCAGTGTTGGTGGGGCCCCCTGAGGCCTGTACTTCTCCAGAGCCTTTGGGGGGTGGCTACTGTGCTTTTATATCACCTTGTAGTCTTCAGGGGAGCATGGAAAAGTCCGCCTTTCTTTTATTTCCCTCTTCAGCCTACACAATGGCTTTCTGTAAGGCAGAGCAAAAGGGAAGGAGAGTTTTGAGGTTCTTCTAGTCAGCCCCTCCTGTAGATGGTGACATATGGCTTCTGCAGCTTTACACAGGCATGTACAGCAGTGAATGCAGCAGTGAATGAGAAGGGCAGTGTTCCACTAGAACAGGGCCCAGTTGGCAGGAGCAGTGGTCCAAATAGCTTTATTTTCAAGGGTTAGCTGCAAAATTGTCCTCAGATTTTGAGCCAGGAAGGAGAGGTCTGCAGAGGAGGTTACTTTCCTTCAACTGCTTTACACCTGCACCACCAGGATCGTTTCTAAGTGTTCACTCATACTGGAAGTTGCTTATATTAGAATAAACATGTGCTTATTCCCTGACATCCTGAATTTGAAGAAAGAGATAATCTTCTTTTGGAAGTGAAGTTTTGGAGGGTGAGGATGTCAGGAGTTTGCTAAGCCAATTACACTGAATGTGTATGGGTTATCATTTCTCTCCCCAACGGATGCTGAGGAAGAAGTTTTTCTCTAAAGTTTGAAGCATAAGAAATATTATTCTTCCTAAGATCTCTAGATTTCAACACAGTGTGAGATCATTTTCTGTCTACCTTGTTTTCCAGTTTTCACTCGGGAATTCTCAGTGCATTCTGTAGTTGAGTATTTATATACTGTTTTGAAATGCTGAGTGGAGAGCATTTACTTGTTTCTACATGTTTCTTTAAGGGGAACTGAAAGGTCAGCTCTGGAGCGTTAGGGCTACCACAGCTATTTAAAAGGGGTAATAATTGTCCTCCCCTTCCTGTCTGCAGAAAATGGAAGTATTTCTGGAATTACAACACAGACAGAAACAAAAGGGCTACAGCTGTACATTTTTTTTTTTTTTTTTTTTTTGGTTTTCCTCCTTAGAGGAAGGGACCACAATAGCTTTGCTCATTTCACAGGACCAGTGCTAAGCTCATTGCCTGGCACAGTAGTAGGTGCTCTGAGTTTGCTGATCCCCTGGTTGATCCCTATGTTGGATAGAATTGTTCCTTGTGTCACTGTGGTGCCACTATCATAATCCACTTGTGGGCTCACATTCACAGCCCATAATCTGGTTCAAGGGCATGGATTGCTAAAAAGAACTCCTGCAGATCACAGCAACACTGGGCATTCTGGTCACAGTTACTTTATTTCCAAGTTGAGGGACTTGGGCTTGGCCTGCCTGTTCTTTCCAGGCACCAGAAGTTCATAGTTGTATTCCATGTGGTGCTTAACAGAGGCAATATAGATATGTGACCTGGTCATTTTCTCCTCTGTTTTGGCCCTATGGCTTAATGTTAGATATACCTACTCCATTGACAGTTTTTTGGTCACATCTGTTTTACTTGCTGATATAACCTGTGAGTTTCTGCTGCCAGGAAACCTATGTTATGTTCTTTGTTCCTTCCAGTAGCTAATTTTAAAAATACAAAAACAAAGCTTTTTTTACCACACACCCAGACTCTACCAGGCTCTCCATCCTAAGTGTAAAAACAGCCATGGCTCCCATGGTGCACATAAGCCACCTGGTCAGTAAGGAGCACCCTGGCCAAACCAGTTTCCTGGTTCTACTCTATAAACATTTATTAAGCTTCTACTAAAGGACCAGAAAATTACCACACAGTTCTCACTCTCAAGGAATTTACAGTCATGACAACAAGAATCTACCCTCCTTACTGCCCTGTTTTCTTAGCTTCAGTAATGTTTTTGCAATAGCTTATCAGTTAAACAGCAATAAAATTCTAACTTTCCTTAGAAGAGTTTCCATAAACCACTACTATTAATTTAAGAACTGCTTATTTAATGCCTACAGTGTGCCAACTGAACTTCAGAAGTCCTCAGACTAACTTGTCCAAAAAAAGTAATTATGTTGATTATCAAAGATTTCCTTTTAAATATATCTCTGTGCTACCTCAGTGTTTTGCATCATGAGTTGAGGTCTGCCTCGACTGTGTCCTAAAGGCACCTGCCCCTTCAGCTCCCTGTTGGGCAGTGTGGGCAGTGTTGTGTCACAACAGCTGGACTCTGATCCATAGATGCTTACAGTATCATGAGGGTCTGGGTGAGAAGCAATGCACTCTTAGGAGGAACACTTGAACAGGAAAATGGGAAATCTGAGGACTCAATAATGGCATTTATTATGGCCTTTGACTCCTCTATTTTCTCCTACCCAAAATAGAATTTATGTGAGCAAATGGAAGTAATAGATGTGATGTGGCTTGGAGATCTTAGGAATAAAAGTACAGTGTACACACATGAGATAATATGTTTTCAAGAGAATGTCTGTCCCTTTGGGCAAAATTGATACATAGGAAGAAATGTGAAGGGGCAGGTAATAAATGTTACAGCCGTGTTCAGACCATCAGCATCAGCATCACTGGAACTTGGTAGAAATGCCATGTCTTAGGCCCCAACCCAGACCAACTGAATGAGAAAGTCAGGGAGGGGAGCTCAGCATTGTGTCTCCCAGGTGATTGTGATACGCACTAAAATTTGAGAACTACAGGCCCAGCCTTCCCCTCTGATACGGTAACTTAGGGTTAGGGTATTTCTGTTTTGATGGATGGTTATCAAGGGGTTTTGATCCTTTTTCTTGCTTGAAGGTAGCTGCCCTGCTGGGATGGGGGTGGGGACGCTGTCTCCAGAGTTTGTGAGAAAAGGAGAAGAAGCCTACATTGTTGGTTATTTTTGACAATTGCAGGAGAATTTACCCTGGAGAACTTATTAAGAAGGAGGCAGGCCTAAAAGAATCCTCCTTTCCTTTCCTACAAAGGTACTGATATGTTTGCCTTACCTCCTACCCTGGGGCCTGCTATTCCCCCAGCAAGTCCTTAAAAGGAGCAGTGGGTGCCACATTTGTACTTTCTGGTGCCAAGTCTGCGCTATTTCACTTCCACTTTCCCGGTGTCAAGTGATTGCTTAATGAGAGGCTGTGACATGGGACAGCAGACTTGTTGAGAGAAAGCAGCCTCAGTCTGGGCCTTATGCTGTCTCCTCTCATTGCCTTTCCCAGCCTTGAGTTCTCCCCCTCAATGAGGTTGTAGTCACCCAGTGTCAGCCCTTCCTTATAAGCCCTGATAACCCTTTCTCAGAAAGAGTTGCTTCCCAGGGCCTGTGGACACTGATAAATGACTTGAGAGGCAGAAATAAAGTGGTTGGTGTCTTTAGTTTCTCCTACTCCCTTGCTCCCCACCCCTATTTACTACCAAAAATAAGATACACGGATTTTACCATTTCCTTTGTTCTTTTGGGGAGCTGGTACCATCTCTGGTTATTCCTGACCCTGAGGCCAGGGTTGGAACTGTAGTTGACTGGTGGTCAAACCTTCTCACTGTGCCTTGTTAAGTAGCTGGGGAGCCTCTAGATCCCCAATTACCCATTCCTTGACCATAGGAAAATATAATCATGCTGCTCCTCTGGATGATAAAACTTAACACCCTGAGGCATGGGGAAAACTCCATAAGGGAGTTTGTTTTTGGTGGAAATTGTAAAGCAAAAGCTATGGTAAAAATTCATGAGGTTGCTACTGATATGAACGAACAGAGGAAAAGAGAAACCACTCTGAGCAATGGGAGCCAGCGTGTGAAGTTAGGGAGAAATGCTTACAACATTCTTGTGATCCCACTGGAAGATGGGGACAAAGAACCCTCTCTGTAAAAGAAGAGTCACTTCCTGAGGCTTTGACTAAACTAGACTCCCCAGGATTAAAGCAGCTGCCTGTCTTGGAAGGTTGATGAATTTACAAACTGTCCCTTGTTTCCCTGAGAGTATACTGACTACAATAAAGATGAGACTAGAAGAAAGAGTAAGGGGAAAGATAGAAAACAAAGTAGACAGATCACACCAAATAACTACTTAATTTATTCAATAAGTAATTACTAAGTGCCTTCTGGGTGCCAGGCTGTTAATAGTGTGCCTACTGTGTGCCAGATATATTTTGCATACTCTTTAATTTTCTGAACAACTCTTCAAGGTAGGTATTACTAGCCCCATGTTGCAGGTAAGAAAATTGAGGCTTTAGAGGTTAAAATGGACCAAGGTCACACAGCTAGCAGATGATAGGATTCAGAATCTGTCTGTCTGATTCCAAGGCCCGTATTTGTTGCAATATGCCACACTGCCTGGCATCCAAAAATGTATCTTCCTTGCAATGTGGTCTGCTACTCTCTTCTGCAAGGTGATATGGACCCAGGAAGGGGATGTCCTCTGCCTCTTCTGCCCTCCTTGTTTTGAGGCCTTAGGTAAAGCTGTCCTCTCCCTACTGGCTCCCTACTTATTCTATGTGCCCTCTGTTCTCAGTTTTTCCAGCTCTGCCTGTGTTCCCGATAGCTGTGTCTCATGAAGAACTTTCCATCTTTGAAGAGCAATCTTGTCTGTTGGTTGGAGAGAAGAGCATCCAAGAGGAAGGCTCCCAGTCAGGCTTTTAAACAAAGGAGCCAGGAAGAGATAAAACCAGCCTTCTATGACCTCAAGGTTTGTGGGTCATAGCTTGTTCCATCCTAGAGCAGGAAGGGTGGCCCCCATAACTGCTAGTCCCCTTTATCCTGAAGAAGGGCTCCCCTTTTTTGAGTAAAGCTCAGCAATACTTGTCTTGCCCTATAATCTTCCTCCAGCAAAGACGTTCTGTGCCAATCTCCATTCTCTCCAGCCCCTAGTGACTACTATGACATTCTGTCTCCCAACATCCTTCTAGATGTTACCCTCTAGGAGTAAAGCCCTATCTCACTGTAGCCTTTCTGTCCAGCTTTCTCTCCTGCTTAGATCCTGTTGTGAAGGTTGAACCAGAGCTCTGCCCAAATACTACATCCTCATCCCATAATCAAACATGCCATGGCACATACCCTTGAATGAAGGCACATCTGTACAGTTGGCAGCACTGGGGGTTGGGAGCAGTTTGTGACTCTTAGAATTTGAATTCTTGATCACAATTATTCTTAGAAACATTTACATTCAAAGACTTCCTGAACCTGCTTTACCCCAGCTTTATCCTTTGGGAGACATGAGTTCCAGGGCCGGAGCCATGCTCCAACTGTGTGTGACTAGAAGGCAAGAGGAAAACTTGAGCTGGGACTCTTTCACTTTTTTCCTATTCTTTCTCACAGGGGTCTTCCTCCCACATACATAAGAATTCCCAAGCCTTTCTAAAACCCCTCTAATCAACGCCACAGCAACTTCTTCAACCTCCCTTCACCTCATCCCATTCCCACCCAGCTTTCTCACTCTCTACTACAGGAAGTTGGCATTGCCACTCACTGGTCTGCCAACATCTTCCTAAGTGCCTCAGCTTCCCACCCAATTATGAAGCCAGGAAGCTCCGACCCACAGGGGCAGCGCTCCACCATTCCCTATGTAGCCAGCAACTAAGCAATGAGAGTTTATAGTCTACCTTTGCCCCAGACCTCCATGTATCCTAGTCCAAACTCTTAGTGGTCTGGGAATCAGCAGCATAGGCATCACCAGGAGATGCATTAGAAATGCAAATTTTCAGGCCCACCCCAGGCCTACTGACTTAAAATCTGCATTTCTCTATGTCTTAGCACAATAGAAACACTGCTGTAAACAATCTGATCCCCTCCTCACACTTCCTGGAAATGTTTCTTGAATTGAGAGGAAGCCACAGCTTGGGCGGAGTCTGGAGTCTGGATAATTCACCAGAAGGGTAGAGGAAGAACAAGAGCCAGTGAGGAAGCCCAAGGCTGTGACCCCATGGTTAAGGCCTCTCTTTGAGGCCTGGAGAAATATTGGGGATGATCTGGACACTTCCAAGAGAACCCAGGGAGGCTGATGAGGCCCGAGACCCTCAGCAGAGAGGAACAACCCAGCAGGACCAGAGAGGTGGGGCACAGAGGGGGCCCAACAAAGAGGGATTCAGGCAAAGGCTTGGGTGCAAAGGGCAGGCATGATGAGAAAGGGAGGAGTACCTGCTTTTGTGAACAGTGATGGGATGGATCCCTTTGGGCTCCTACCACCATCCTCAGCCTCTGTCAGGCACCTACAGCCAAGAACAGCTCCTGCTGTGCAGCCTGGATCTGCCGGATGATAGTTTCTTTCCTCCCTCTTGCTGGCAAAGTCACCATCGCCCACCAGCTGCATTGCTGGTAGTGGGTGCTCAGGAAATGTTTGTTGAATTGAGAGGAAGCCACAGCTTGTGCAGAGTCTGGATAATTCACCAGACGTGGGCCTCAGGGGAGGGGCAGGAATGGAGACTTAAGAAGGAAAGACAAGTCTTGATGTTGTACTTAGCTAGAGTTGCTGTTTCTCTTCTCTGAGTCTTTGTCTGAATCCTCACTTTTGCCTGACCACCTGGTGCAGGGAGGTGGTGGGAAGAGGAAGTAGGAGATGACAGAAAATGACCCTCGTATGCAGGGCTGCCCCTGACCCCTATTCACGGGTGCACACAATGTCTGATCTGGGTGTGGGGGAGGGGATCCCTGATGGTAAGCTCTCCTGCCCTACTATGGGGTGAGGAGGCTGTCCTCCCTCCACCCGACTTCAGAGAGGAGGCCTTTCCAGGTACCCTTCCTTTTGCTGAGGAGCCCTGAGCTCTGCTCTTCTAGCCCCAGCTCAGTCTCTGCCCACTATGGCCTCCTTCTCTGGGCCTCAGCCTTCTCTTATAGAAGGCAGGAGGCTTCCAGCTAATTGGTGAGATTCCCCTGATTTGGCCACTCTCTGTGTCTGGACCTGTGAGTCACCTGGGTGCAAGGCAGAGGTGTGGGAAAAGGGCCAGTCCTGGGCTAGCCATTCCAGCTGTTGAGGCTACCTGCACCTGAGGAGCTGACAGCTGGCATCTGGAAAGAAAGGTCAGGCTAACCAAGTGCTAAGTGCTTGTTCTCTCGCCATGCAGGGGAAGCTCATGGCCTAATTAGCAGTAGTCCCAGGACAGGGCTCATCAGCCTCAGAGACCAGGTATGGCACAGGAATACACCAGATGCTGCACCTGCAGGTGAAAACACACATGTGCACAGGAATGTGCACGTGAGGTGCAAGGAACGACAGCTCCTTGACCTCACAATATCATTGTGCCAGAGAGTTTGCTAAACTGTTCAACCATACTGCCACAAGCTACCAGCCACCAGAAGCCCATCACAAAGAAGGCTCTTAACTGTGTTCTCCTCTCATTCTCTCCCCAACCTGGTCCTCATGCTCCCAGAAGCTTTGCTCAGCATCTCCCTGCAGGCCCAGGGCCCCCTGTCCTGCTCCTCATACCTCCTGTGCCCCTCGCCCTTTGGCTGTTTCCTCTGGTAGGCCTGCTTCGTTGTGCCAGGGACTGCTGAGCCCCAGCCTTGCCAGACCTGTCTTTTCTGGGCTCTAGGGGCCCTGCTCCTCTTTGTGATTCAGAGAAAGTCTGGACTTCTGGCTCAGCCTGGGGATCATTCCACCCCAGGGGCTGCTCAGAACTATCCAGCCAGGACACAGGGCTCTCCCCGGCACTAGGCCTTAGACTAAGCACACACGTACTCTTCGCAGGCCCAGAGCTACTAGTGCCTCCTAGAGAAAGGTCAAGGGGAAACAAGTCAGTGTTTTGTGGAGAGCCAGGGACTGGACTGGCTGTTGAAGCTTCTGACTCCCTTTTTGGCCCCTCCGGAGATGCGGGAAATAGGTTGGTTGCCAGAGCACTTGAGGGTCGTCCTTGCTCTGTCCTGCTCTGCATCTGTGCATGTTCCTTCTCATTCAGAGTCTTATTGATGCTTTGACTTCTCTGAAACAAGAGGTTGGCCCTGCTGGCTAGCAAATCCAGGAATCATATCCCTAGCCCACCCCACCTTCTGTCCTGATACGTACCTCCTGGCTCTCTACCTCCTCCTTGTCTTCCTTTGTCTCCCACCTGTAGAAACACAGCACATGGCAAGCCATACTCCTGCCCTGCACACTTCACATCGCCTGCATGGTAGCCGGCAGCCCATGTTTCCCAAGGAGAAGCTAGAGCCCTAAGGTCTCAGGAGCATCAGAGCCAGAACAAGGCTCCAGGATGCTTCCCCTTCCAGCACACCTTGCTCCCCAAGTCCAACTATTTCCTCTAAACACCATCCTCTTTAGCCCCATCCCACATCTCTAGCTGCTTTTTACAGCCAAGCCTGTAGCACCTTGAATTCTGTAGAAACATGTCTCTGCCTGTGCTGCCTGGGAAAGGCACCTGACTTCCCAAGGGAAAGTAACTGCTGTAATTACTGCCAGCCTCCCTGGGCACCAGACTCCGTGCTGCTGCCTTTGCTGACGGCCTCTCCCTGAATCTCATTAACCTGCCACCAGACAGCAGTCAGCCAAGAGGCAGAGGCCCTGGGGACCCAGAGCAGGCACCTGGACCAGTGCAGGTCTTGACCTCCCAACAGCAAGGGAGAGCCAGGAAGTCAGGAAGCTCAAATGCCTCCCTTGATGTTACCCCTTGCCACCTATTTATTACCTGCGGGCCCTGCCAGTCAGCCTCTCTGTTCCCCGGGCTTTGCTGCATGTGGCCGGTGCCACCAACAGTCTGCTAGGTTGACCACCCCAAGTAGTACCACCTGTAAGAAATGGCCACAAATCAAGAAGGGAAGAGGGCCTTAGCAGCCCAGCTCATAGGACCCTGCTTCTCCTCTCCCAACTTACCTTTGCCATCAGGGGATAAAGGTGGGGTCTGTAGCTTTTGGTGGCTCCTGGGACCTAAGGAAAAGAAAATAGGGAAAGGATGGGGTGACAAAGGACCCAAAGCAGGACCACCAATTTTTCCAAGACCAAGAAGCTGTTGGTCCTCTTTTTGGTCCAGTTGTGGGTTTTCTAGCTCCCCAAAAGATACCTGGTTCTGGAGATCAGGAGAGCTGGGTCCCTGTGCTCACTCTACCACTCCTGGCTAAGTGACTAGCCAGCTTCTCCAGCCCCAGCTTCCTCATATATAAAATAAAGGGACCAGTTAATTCACAGAGCTCTGTTTCTACAATAGTCCAGGGACAGGGGAACTAGGACCTTCACCCATGAGGGACCAATAACTCAGTGAGACCTCAGCACAGACTTCCTCATGAGCCTCCTCCCCAGACCTCTGGGATCATAACCCCAGGGCAGGAGCTGTGGTTTGGAGGAAGGGCAGAGAAATCATGGTGCCCTCCTTTGATAGGGAGAGGAAGGAAGATGTTCTTCCATGCTTCCTTCTAGTTCTGAAAATAAGTGGTAAACCAAGAGACAGAGAAAAGAGAGAAAGAGGGGGGTGAGGGGTAAAAAAAAAGCCAAGGAAAGGGGATGAGTTGGGTTTTGGCTCACCCCTGGAGTTGCCTGCCCTGCCTGGGCCCCCTTTCCGAGGCTTGCTGAAGTCCTGTAGCCTGTGGAGATGGAGAGAGTCAGGCTGCTGGTGCAGAAAGGGCAGAGGCTGCAGCAAGACCTACACCGATACCATCTCCCTCAATCCCAGACCTGGGACTGAAGGTAGCAGGGAGATGGTAGGCCGAGAAAGATGGGAGACCAGTGCCTACACAGAGCCCTAACCCAAAGGCCCAGACAGACAGACCCCTATGACCCTGGGGAGGGTCCCAACAGCCCTGCAGGAAGGACCCACAGTTAGCCCTACCACAAGCCCCACAAGCATGTCAGCCCAACAAGCCACCCAGCCCTGCCACCCACGTGGGCTTGGTCTTGTCCAGGTCCCATGGGCGGCGCCAGTCACCCTGTGCATCTCTGTGCCGGGCGAGGCGGGTCAGGTCAATCTGCTCCCGCTCCTGCTTCCACTGGGCATAGTCCCAGTTCACCTCCAGGGAGTCCCGCACTGGCTGGTGGGGAGCTGGGCCTGGGACCAGGCATGGACTCAGGGGTTCATGAGCTCCCTGCCAGGAGAAGACACTTAGCACCAAAGGATAGAAGCATAAAAAGCATGGAGTTTGGAAATCTACAGTCTACCAAACCCTTCCTCTCTCAGGGCTTTTGACATCCCCATCTAAAAATTAGATTAGTTCAATCTCTAATGTACTGTTTGCCATACGCATGATTTCCATCCACTTGCTAGCTGTGTCTTTTGGACAAGTTACTTAACCTCTCTGTGTATCATTTCCTCATCTGTAAAAAGGGAGTAACAATTGCACCTATTCACAGGGGTGCTATAGGTATGTGTGGCCAGGCCCAAAGAGGAGAGGCACCCAGCGCTGTGAACGAGAGCCGGAACTAGGGGCTGCTGCCACCTAGAGGTCATACCTGGCACATGGCCAGTCCCCTACACTTTCCCGGCCCCCATCCACTTGCCACCAGAGGTCCAGGTAGGGTAAGGAGCTGTATCACACGTCTGGTTTACCCTATCTCTTACTTCAAAACCCTCCCAAAGTGGAAACTAGCCCAAGAAAAAAAGAAGGGGTGGGAATTCTTGCTAGTCCTGCCTGGGCATGTCCCCAGATGGGGGACATATGTGGCTCAGCTTCGCAGCCTTCCCCAAATGGGGACCCCCCCATTCATGTTCTCATCCCTTCTTGAAGATGTACCTTCCGTGCAGAATCCATGTTGCCGGCCATCTGCATAGAGGGGCCCTGGCCCAAGCCCTCTCCAGGTGACCCTTCTGCCCTACACTGGCTCCTTTCTCTAGAGGGCTTCTCACGTACAATCCGCTTGGC
Organism: Macroglossus sobrinus; assembly: GCA_004027375.1. Lineage (NCBI taxonomy): Eukaryota > Metazoa > Chordata > Mammalia > Chiroptera > Pteropodidae > Macroglossus > Macroglossus sobrinus. The sequence continues at coordinate 1,220,329 of PVKZ01000061.1, read as the reverse complement.
CTGGGGAGGTAAGGATGGGCAGCATAGCAAAGCTAGGGAAGAAGAGGCTACCTACCTGGAACCTGGGCTTCCCCCACCCACCCTGCTCACCTTGGCTTTGTTTTCCATGGTCACTGCCAGCTCTACTCGCTCTCCAGAGCAAAAAGTACCAGTGTGGGCTTCCACCATTTCATCTTCAAGCATCTCAGTGGCTGCTCCAGGTCCAAGTGTGCTCCTTGACCAGTTCCGGCTGACCACACGTTTCTCCTACAGAATGAGGTGCTATCCACTCAGGCCACGTGGGCAGCACTGAACAGGAGCTGGGGGCTGGGTCCTTTGGGTGGTTCCCCAGGCCAGGTTCCAGCCCTGGCCCTCCCTGGAATGCCCACAGAGGAGCTGACTCCGCAGGGCATTCACATGCCATTAGCATTAGGTTATCCAGGGCCTGGGGCCACCCAGGGGCCCAAGATGCCACAGTGCCTGCCATCTCTGAGCTGGGAAATCCAGAGCACTCGGACAATGAGGCTTTGTCCCTCAGCCACTGTTCCTGGCATTCAGCCCCACTCCTCTGTCCCCCAGGGGTTTGGGGTTTAGTAGTGGCCTATGCTTTGAAGCATATGTCTAGGGCTGTAGGGCTGGAAAAGGGTATAAGGGGCCTTCTATTTGGTGACCTTTTAGCTATGGCCCTTTGAAGACAGGAGGACAACAGTGGCCTGGGCTGCATGAAGTTGAGAGCTGGAGGGTACACCCCAGAACTGTGAGAGAAGCAGAGGAGCTGGGGCAATTGTCCTCCCCTGATACTGGCTGGGCTTCCACCTCCTTGCCACCCCACCCTGTCTCCCAGGTGGGGCTTACACCAGGAATCTGGCTGATGGTGACAGTGAGGCTGTCAGGTCGGAGAACCTCTGGGGCGGTCACAGCCATGCCCCCCTGCTCTGCCTGCCGACGATCTTCCTGGATCTCCTGTGGGAGGGCCCAGGGTCAGCAGAGGCCACAGCCCCCAGATGCACAATGCCAACAGGCCTACACAGAGAAATACTGGTGGGACACCAGGGGGCAGAGGCACCACATCTCAGAGTCCCCAGGACCCTCATAGAGCCTTTGAAATGGATTACACCCACCCAAACCTTGTTCCCAGGCAGAGCCTGCAGGGTAAGACCCCCATGCAAAGATCTGTGGGTCAGATAGAGAGTGCCAACCCAGTCAGTCCTCCTAGCTCCTGGCACAGCCCACTCACCTGATACCTGCGTAGTAAGGCCTGGTTCTTCTTACGAAGGGCAACTATTCTCCTATCCAGCTCTGCATCCTTCTCTTCCTGCTTGCTCACTGGGGACTCAGCCCCATGAGTTCCCTGCAGAAATCAAGGGCCCCAAGCTCCTGACTACTGGGCCCATCTCTTACTAGTGCCCCAACTTTCCCACCAGATTCTTATCATCCAAGAAACAGATCCCAGATCCAGAGCTAGCATCACAAGGTGGAATGGCACATAGAAGGCCCCAATCCCCCACCCGACTAGGCCTGTCTGCCCATCTTTCTGCCTCCTCAGGGGGTTCACATCTGGGCCTCATACCCAGGCCCAGAGCTCCCAAGAATGGGCTGCCCCTCCCCCAGCTCTCCAGGGAGCTCCACAGCGGAGCAGAGCCTGGAATAGGAGTTATAAATGGCTCTGGCAGCGAACCTGCCATGACTGGGAAGCTGCCAGGGGATTCAGGAGGTCGACAAGGGAGCTGTTCGGCTCCCAGGCCCAGAACCACAGTAAAAAGAGAGGCCCCTTATCTGTCCTGAGCTCCCAGGCTTTGGACCCCATTCCCCAGGCCTGTGTCTAGCCTGTGGGAAAGCCGCTCCCAGGGGCCCAGCCTCTCCAGGCTGAGAGCTGCAGGCAGTAGAGACAGGGGAGAGCCAGCAACAGGGGCAGGCCCAGGTCCCTCCCTGTCTGGCTGCTGGGTCTCTACTGTGACCAATGCCCTGCCCAGCCCCCCACCCGCCTAGGCACAGCCCTCTTCCTCCCAGGCCCAGCTGTCCCCAGCTGCCCCCAGAGTACGGCTTCCTGATATCCCAGCCCTCTCCCAGACCCAAGAAGCCCTCCACCAAGGGCAAGGTGCCACTCACAGCTGATTGCATGGCAACAGCGGGCACAGAGAGAATTCCAGAGCAGCCCCAGGGGAGCCAGAGCAGGAGGGACGCGGTAGCTGCCGGAGCCGGGCCTGCCGAAGCCGGGCCTGCCGAAGCCGGGCCTCTGCCGGCCTCTCCCTACCGGCTTCACTTCTCAGCACACGAGATCATGTTGTGATTACAAAAGACTCCTCTGGGCTCCCAGCCAGGAATGCTGTGGCCACTGCCCCCACCCATGCACGCTCAGAGGGCGAGGACCAGGACACCAGCAGCCAGCTGGCCCAGCCCAACACCTCTCCCCTGTCCTGCTCCAGTGTCCCCAGACAGAGTCTGCTCCCTGGCAGGCTGAGCCCACACAGGGCACCCGGCTGCCCCAGGCCCTGCTTTCCCCAAGGCTCTGTGCCCCAGCAAAGAAAGCCTCAGCTATGCCTGCCTACAGATAGCTGGGCAGACAATGTGGGCCTTCGTCTTTCCCATTATTAGAGAAAAGCCTATAGGACACAGCCCATTGGGCTTCCTGATCTGAGGGCCCCCACTTCAAATGAGCCTCCGCCCACTCTCTTTACTAGCACTGGTTTAAATAATTTGAAGGAACCAGGAAGCTCACCTTCCCTAGGCCACCAAATACTACTACATATCTAAAATAGCACCATTAGTATTTATTTCCTTGGGTCGAACATTGTCTTCTCTGTATTTTAAAGCCATTCCTGGGAGGCTCAACTACCCAGATCTCCCCTTGGTGTGGGGTGCTGGGCCTTCCCTCAAGGCCCTTGCCACCACAATTCACAGCTGGCCACCAACCTTACCCCCTCGGGCTCTGAACTCTGGGCTTTCTGGCCTTGCAGTCTAGGGCTAGGCCTTTCAGCCTCTCTGACCCAGAGAAAGGAAGCAGCTTTCTTGGGAAAGTCTCTTTCAAATTTTCCCTGCATAGCTAACACTGGTCCCTCTGCCCAAGGGAGCAGCTTGCCTGGCAGTCCTACCCTGAGAGCTTCTGGGACCCAGGATTTGGGGTGCTGGGAAGAAGGATACTGTCTCTATATCAGGAGCACCTGGAGTCGGTTTCAATAGTTATAGGATCCAAATCTCAAAGCCCTGAAGGGGAGGGTCAGAGGTCTCTGCATTCCCCACATCCCTGATTGATCAGATCTCAGTTTCTCTATGACTTGTCCCCTTCAGTCTTCAGAGCAGAAAGTCCCACTACCCTCTCTGTCCTCCCCAGATCAGCCCAGGCAGCCAGAGGGTTCATCCTCTGCTCCCCTTAAACCTCCCTTTCCTGTCTGCCCTCCCCTCCCCACCATGTTTGGACTCTTTTCTGGACAGGACTTCACACAGCACCTCTGACCCCACACCCAATCTCCACAGCCCCAGAGTTCCCATCGCAAATGCCACAGTGTTCTCTCTTCCTTTACTGCCGGATGTTCCCACTGAGTCAGACTCATCTACTTTCCCAGCAACGTGACGCACTTAGGCTAAGGAGCACTGGGTCTCTCTCTCTCTCACGCACACACACACTCACTCCATCTCCCACCTTCTTTGTGTACTTCCCTACACAGGCTGCTGAATTCCAGCAGAGGCTCTGATGGTGAGGGGCAGGGCACTGGTGGGGTGGCAGTCAAGCTTCCCATCACCTGCCCACACCGTGTTGTTGAAGCTGGGAGGTCCATAGAGCACCAGCCTGGGAGAGGAAGATGTAGCCAAGACCTAATGTTCTCTGTCATCTTTGGAACCCAGGCTCCTAGACCAGATCTGAGGAGGATGAGTGTAGATAGAAGAGGCTGCAGGGGTGAGGCAAGGTCTGCTGTCTCCCTTCCTCCCTTTCCCAGCCAGACTAGGGGCAGAACAGTAGCAAGGGAGCAGGAGCCACAGGTAAAAATCCAGCCATCCTATGGAGAGGATGATCCAGTTCTCCTGAAAGGGCCTGCAGGGAGAGACTTCTGACACATCAGGCTGGAGGCCCACGTGCCCAGGACGAATCAGAATTAAGACAGGGCCTCAGAGTTGTTGGCTATGCGCTTCCCAAGTGTTACTCACACAATATGTCACACCTTGGAGCAGCCACCACATTCTCCTGTTTTCTTTAGAGTCTGTGGTTTGCCTTTCTGCTCTCCCACTGAACAGAGCCTCTCCGAGGGAAGAAATGGTGTGCCAAGTGCCTCCAGATTGCCAGGGCCTGGCACAGTGCCCTTGCAAACTACAGACCCTCCTGCAGCACTTGCGGAAGGAGTACATGAGTACATAACCCATGCAATTCTGGACATAGCCGTGCGTACCCTGAGCATAAGCTGCGACTGTCTTTCTCTCACCCAGAATGCACACAGCCCTGATGGAGACAGTGGATGGTAAAGGTCCCTAAAAGTGAACCTTTCTTTCATGTCTGAGGGAAGCAGGGAGATGAACTGCATGATGATCCCCATGAGACCATGTCTCTGTTACTCCGTGCAACCACTAGAGGGCAGCAGAGTTACACAAGCCTGATTGGGGAGGGGGTCTTCCTTTCTCCTTTCCTGCTCCCCACCTCATCTCTTTCAAGTCTCTGTAATCCCCACCTCTCATCCTCATCAGACTAAAGAAGCTGTGCAGTTGGAGAAGACTTATTTTATTGATGAGGATGCCCAGAAAGATAATGTCATTTGCCCAAGCTGTACAGCCTGTTTGCAGCACAGATTCTACTAGAAGCCACCAGGTCACCTAACTCCCTGCCCAGCTCTTTCCACTCCCCACCCCCATACCACCTACCCACATACTTTACAGGAGCAGGTCATATCTATTCCCTTGGGAAGGTATTCTTGGTCCACAGTACACAGACTCAGAGCCAACCCTAAGGGCAAGATTGACTGCAAGGCTGGGGATTCTCACTGATGAGGAAAGAGGAGGGGGCCTCAAGGGAGGAAAGACCCTGTAGACCACAGGCTAAGATTGAGGGCACAGACTTGGCAGAGGCCCCATCATGGGGCCTGCACTTCTCAAGACCCCATTCACTGTTTATAGAATTGGCTGCTTTGTAGATGTCTTATCATTAAATATAAGCACTCCAGCCCTTGTACTTCTTCAGCTTTGTCATAAGATGAGGCAGAGCAGAATGGTGGATTCCAAATTATCTCTGCCTCCCACTGGCTGTGTGATCTTAGATAAGTCCCTTATGTCTCTGGTCGTCATCTCTAAAATGAAGTATTTCTACTTCACTGAGTCATTGGCAGATGAAATAAAATAACATGGTAACATCCATATGTATCTGGAACAACATGTGACCCAGGGTAAAGCTTAAAATAGTTTTCTTCTTGCCTCAGGTAACCATGAAAGGCACATTCTGGATGCTACCACCACAGCATCCTTTGAGGCACCCCAAAGGCTGCCTCCTGCCAGCCCGCTGGAGCCGGAACACATTGAAGACCCCTAGAGTATGAGAACATTTTGTGAGCTGGTGAGGAGATCCTGAGTCGTCCTCTCAGCATTCTCACTATGCCTCCCTACGTGTTGTACCTTGCTCAGCAAATCCAGCAGGGTCAGGTTCCTGCCCCACTCCCTCCAGGGTGTCCTTCCTGCCTGGTCCCCTCCCTCATGCCCTGTACCTTCTGAAGTCCCAGGCTCTGGCTGCCATCTCTCTCCAGGTAGCATTGGGTGCTCCTGGAAGTAGTCCCTGTGCTCTACCTGCCCTCTGGATCCCACCAGGCCCAGTTGCAGGCTTACATCCCAATGCTTAGTAACCATTCTTCTTGGCTGGTCTGAGCCCTTAGAGGTCACTGACTGGTGCCACTTTCCAGCTCTAGGTGGGTGAACGAGTACTGAGGAAGAGGATGAGCAAGGCTGGCTTCCAAGAGTGCCCAACTACTAGACAGGTGGCCCTCCCAATGGGAGGGAGAAAGAGGGTGGCTTAAGTACAGTGTTCCTTTCCTATAAACCCACTCCCCCTACTTCCCACCACAGCCCTTCCTAGCTATCCTAACTCCTACTTACTAGAATATGTCCAGACCTCTCAGGTTAAAATAGCCCTAGCTCTGCCTTGGGAGGACTCAGTATAGGAGGTAGGGCCTAGGGCTGGAGAAACCAGCCCTGGGCAGGTTCCAGTCGCCAGGGACAAAGTCTGGGCCCCGCCCTTGTCAAGAACACACATGCCAGAGCAAGGTGTGGCTGAAGCACTTTGAGGCATCAAGGAAGCAGAAGTAAGGCTGGTCTGGGGACCTATCCCTCCTTTCTGCTTTCTAGGGCACACCCAGGGCTGTGGCTTCACAAGCTTCCCAGTTTTAGGCCCAGAAATTGAATGTGAACCCTAATGTGGAACTGAACTCCTGGGGGCTCCCTTGTTGAGGCTCTCTTTTATTGGAGGCTCTCTTCTCCTTGGTGGCTGCAAAGGTGACTGACAGTGTTTTCCCAGGACTCCCCAACCCCCACCCCCAAGCCCCAGCCCAGAGCTGCCCACACCAGAGACTAAGTACTGCTCCTGTTAGGGCTTGCCCATGACAGTAGCAGCACCTACTGTGTGTTTCACCTGGCCAAGGCAACGAGGGAACAAGTAGGTGAAGACCCAAGCTCCACTTTGGAGGCACTTGCCAATGCCAGGCCAAGTGAGCCTGAGTGAGGTCATGGCAGCATAGGGCTCAGGCCAATGAAAGAGGACTGTTCCAGGAGATCAGCTTCAAGGGGATGAGCAAGACTCAGCAAGGGGATGGTAGTGAGAGGGCCTTCCACGAATGCAGCATGGGAAGTGGTGTTGGTTCTGACCAGCAGGAGAAACTTAGGTTAGAAAGGTGCAGACCAGACTGAGGAGGCTACTGAAGGGCAGAGGAGGGTGTGGGGAAAGGGCATGGGACGGTGGGGCATGTAAAGTGGTCCAGAGGGGCTTGCTGGAAGTTTCACAGCAAGAGCTGAGGAGACCACACAGTAGTTTAGTAAGCTGAAGCCAGAACAGCTCAGTCAGGTGAAACATGAGGGATAGTTGGGTGCGGGGAGTGTACAAGCAGCAGGCTATGCCCAGAACCTAAAGGGAGCTTGCCAGTCCCACCAAGAGAGGGAAAGGCCTTTGAAAGAGAGCGTGCTGAAATGCCTGGGACACCTTAGTCACCACAGAGAAAAGGAAGCAACCTGCAGGTGGTGAGGACAATAGGTTGACCAATTGTCGTGATTTGCCTGGAACTGACCCCATTTTAGCACTGAAAGTTCTTCACCCAAAACCCTTTAGTCCTAGGCAAACCTGGACATTTGGTCACCTTAGAGGGAAGGAGGGTATTGCAAGAGGCTGGGGCAGGAAGGGAACCTCTTAGAAGCCTGTCAGTGAAATACTCTGAATGATACCAGAGACCAGAGTTAGCGCCATGTCTGGCAGGAAGATCCCAGCGTGATCAAGTGAAGGAATGAGAAGGCCAGGAAGTCAAATAGGTTCTTGGTGCTAATCCTTATAATAGTAATAACAACTTGCACTTACATCTGACCTTTCCAAAGCCCTCACACATGTGACACTGTTTGATCTTGTCAAATTTGAAATCTGTGAATTAGCCAGGGCAGGTGATATTAGCTTCTCTTTGATAATCAGGGTCAGTGACCTGCCCAGGAGTTTGGGTGATAGGGTGGAGACCTCCCCACTGCACCTGCCCAGAATTGCTGAAACCCTTGCCCCAGCCATGCAGCAGTCTCTCCAGCCCCCACACCCAAGGTCAGCCTCCTTTGCCCTCCTGCAATGAAAAATCTGTCCATCCAAACCATGTAAGGGTGCTTGGCTATCCTGCCTCCCTCCTCACTCCACAGGGCACCCCAGGAGCAGGGGGGCCTTGCTGGCCCTGTTGACAGTGATTGGGGGTCACAGAGAGGGACATCCTGCCTTCTGGTCTACACTGTTAGTCCGCACCCTCCTGAGACTCCCACCTGTAGCCTCTTCTGCTACAGGAGACTCCCCCCAGCCTTCCTCTCCCTGAGCCCAGCCCCTCACCCCAGCAAGGACTTCTTTGCTCCCCAGGGCTCCTTTCTCTTCTGCTTGGTGTCCTTCTGACAAGGGAGCATCACCCCTCTCAGCCAAGCAATAAATCTAAGCACTTGCTGAGCATTTACCGCTAATAAAGCACAGTGCTAAATGAAAGAGGGGATGTATGTGGCTGAGGCTCTGCTGGCCTTCAACACCTTAGGGTGGGTAGGGGAGAATCCCTATTGTAAATTGACTCCCACGTGCTCATCCTGCTGTGGGTATCCTTACCTTCCTATAGGCCTCTTACCCCACCCAGGCTGCTCATTCTGTCCTATATTGTCTGTCTGCCCCAGCAAGACAGGTCTATGTCCTCTGCCCAAGGCCTTCACGCCTGCCAGCCAGACCAGATTGGAGCTCGAACTCCAACTCCAGAGATGGTGAGAACTGGAGCCATGAACCTCAAGCTCAGGGCAGCGAGTCCCACTCCGCCCCACACTCCTCAGCCCTGCAGACCCACTCTCCCTTTTGGGGGTCCCTGAGGACATAGGTCTATCTCCTTTAAGCTTCCTGCCAAAGGTGGGGGTAGGGGTGGGGAGATCATGTCAACAGGGTCTCAGAAGGGGAAAAGGAGGATTCCTGAAAGGGAGTGGGTGGAGAGCTTGTGAGGACAGGGAGTAGGGGACATGTGTCATGCCATTTACACCTTGTAGGCTAAAAGTTGGGAGCTCTGCAGGCACCAAGCCTTTGTAAACTTCCCCCATAGACATCTGCCCTCCACCCTCCCAGCCCTGGCTCCCAGAAGACTGCCAGCAAATATACATGTGATGTAGTAATAACTCCCCACCTAGTCATGGACCAAAGTCCTGTGTCCATAATATTGCCAAAGCAGGCTAAATTTTTCACAAGAGCATTCCTGAAAGGAGAGACAACAGTAAGGTAAAGGGACCAGGCCCTAAACTCAGATGGTTGGGACTGGGACAAACTGTACACTGGCTGGATGACTTCAGGTAAGTTTCTAAACATCTTTGAATCCTGGACTTTTTTTAATCTGCAAAAGAGGGGAAGATAACACCTATCTCCAGGAGGTGATATGAGATCATTGATACTATAAAAGAGCCTGACACAGAAATACTTTTCTGCTCACTCTGGAAATAAAGAAGAATCACTTTTTCCTTCTAATGTAGTTATGTTACTTTCACTTTTATAGTTCGGTTAACATCAAATTAACATATCATAAACTGCACAAATTGCACAATTATATCACTTTTGCCATATGTATACTTCATCACCATAATCATGATAATGAAAATATCCATCAAATCCAAAAGTGTCCTGATGTCCCTTTCTAACATTTCCTTCCATACCTTCCCCATTCCCACCAGGCTGTCCCCAGGCAACCATTAATCTGCTATCATTATCAATTAATTCACATTTTTTAAAATTCTATAAAATTCTGAAATCTACTATAGACAGAATTATACAGTATATATTCTTTCTTTACTGCTTCTTTCACTCGACTATTATTTTGAGATTCAATTATGTTTTAGCATCTATCAATAGTCCTTCCTTTTTATTGTTGAGTACCATCCTAACAAATGCATGCACCACAATTTCTTCATTCACCTATCGATGGACATTTGAGAAGCTCCCAAATTTTAGCTTTCCCAAACAAAGCTACTCTGAACATTCATGTATGAGTCATTGTGAGGACCTGTTTTCATTTCTCAGATATGTTACTTTTTTCTTTATTAAGTTATCTTTCAATTACAGCTGATGTACACTATTATATTAGTTTCCGGTATACATCATAGTGGTTAGACATTTACACATCTTACAAATTGATCACCCGGATAAGTCTCGTACCCATCTGGCAACAGGTATGTTACTTTTTAAAAATGAATTTAATGCCGTTAAGGTGCAGATAGTTCATCCAGGCTCTTTAGTGAAAAACATGGAACAGCAGGTGTTTTAACGTCTCTGCTTTCTCTCACATGATTTTGACTTCAAGTGGTTCTTGTTTTCCTTGATTAAAACAGGGGAAGTGAGACCTTAGCCTAGTTGAGAGCGGAAGTTTTGTCTAACTTTGTGAACCCAAGGGTGGGTAGCATGAGTTCAGATCAGCCAGAGGGCTATGATCATGAAAGAGATCTTCCTCCTTCTTTTTTCAGAAGAAAAAATTAATTTTTGAAAAGACATAAAAAAGAAAAAATGCAAAACGTAAACCACAGAAATGGAGACTATTTTATATATATAACATATTATGTAATATTTGTATTAGTACCCAGCAATGACTACACTTCAACCTTTCATTCATTCACCAGATATTTACTGGGTGCCTGCTGAGTGCCAGGAGAATTGCTAACGGCCACTCCCTGGGAATACAGAAGTGAACATACAGTCCAGTGGGGCAAAAGACATTAGAAGAAAGGATCCAGGTAGAAAAGAGAGCTTATAACAGGGACACCTGGTCTGTCTGCAGGGGACAAGGAGAGGCCAGTGTGACCAGAGCACACAGAACAAAGAGTTGTGGCCCACAGCAGAGGTCAGAGGGCTTGGTAGAGGCCAAACCACAGGGGTTTGCAGAGTGCAGAGCAAGCTGGCACCCTGGACTTCAAAGCCCCAGGCTCCCCTTCCATTTGTCTTCATTCCATCTCCAAAATCCCCTTTTCTGACTTGTTTGATTTCCGCTCACAGGCTGGCTCCCTGGGCTGGGACAGCACATTAGAACTCAGACCTGGGCCTTGTTGCTCAAGGCAAAAATTTCACCAGGTCCCTTCACTAGAGTGTGTGAAGCAGCTAAAGGCCTAGTGTCTAGTTGCAGCTCTACAGATGTATATATAGAGCCAGCCCTGGGTGCTGAATAGCCTTGCCAGATTTTGGGACCTCTGCCTTTGCATCTTGTTACAAGACCAATTGGGCAATGGGTGGTGTCCCCACTCTCTTCACCTGCTACACACACACACACACACACACACACACACACACACACACATATACACACAAACTATTTCCAACTGCTCTTTGCCCTGATAAAGATCAGTCTGTCCCACCTCTCTCCCCTACACCCTCTACTCATAATCCTCCCAGTGCACATGACCATCCCCACCCCTCCCACCTAATATAAATACACCTGAGGACCCAGGGAGCCTCAGACTTCCTCCTGTCCCCTGCTCTGCACTCTCAGGTAAGTGTCTGACTCTGCTGGCTGTGGGCAAGGAACAGGAGGGCTCTCTGTGAGAGTATGTGGTGGGGCTGTGTGGTCATGGTCTCTCTGGGTATATGTGCATGTGTACTGAATTGGTATCTGTACTCCTGTGCCTCTTTGTATGGGTGTCATACGTCTGTGTGTGTAGGTCTGTGAGTGTGTCTCATGAGTATAATGTGGGTCTGTGTGTTGTGTGTCTATGTATTGTATCCATGCCTGCTCACCTGCCCTGTCTCCACTCTGAGCTAAGCCCTTGCACCTCTGCTCTCTATTTGAGTTATAATTGAATTTACAGCCTCTGCTATGCCAGGCAGAGGGGGCTCCATCGAGGTTGAAGGGATTGAATGACTAGTTCCCTTTCAGAGCCACCAACTCCTGTCCCTCAAGCACTTTGGCCTGAATTGAGGAGAGACAATCCAAGGCCTGTCTCTCTCTTTTTTTAGCTGAGGTTTAATGAACATACAGTAATTTCAGATATACAACAATTTGTACCTTCTGACCCCATTCACCCATTTTTGCACACCTCCTACCCCCACATCACCACCTCTGGCAACCACCAATCTGTTCTCTGTGTCTATGAGTTCAAGGGTTTGTTGTGGCTGTTGTTGTTGTTTTGGTATTCTGGGGGTATATAAATGAGATCATACGGTGTTTTTTGTCTTTATATGACTTGTTTCACTTAGCATAATGTCCTTAAGGACATCTATGTTGCAAATGGCAAGATTTCCTTCTTTATATGGCTGCATAATATTCCATTGTGTGTGTGTATTTGTGTGTACACACATATACATATACAATCACACTTTTTTATCTATTCATCTATTGATGGACACTTAGGTTGCTTCCATGTCTTGGCTATTGTAAATAACACTACAGTGAACATGTGAGTGCATATACCTTTTTCAGTTAGTGTTTTCATTTCTTTGGATAAATACCCAGACATCAAATTGCTAGACATATGGTAGTTCTTTTTTTTTTAATTTTTTGAGGAATCTCCATACTGTTTACCATAGTGGATCCACCAATTTACATTCCTACCAGCAGATTACAAGGGTTTCCTTTTTCTCCACATCCTTGACAATACTTGTTATTTCTTGTCTTTTGATAGTCGCCAATGAGGTAATATCTCATTGTGGTGTTAATTTGCATTTTCCTTATGCTTAGTGATGTTGAGCATCTTTTCATGTACTCATTGGCCATCTGTATGTCTTCTTTGGAGAAATGTCTCTTCAGATCCTCTATTTTTTAAATTGGATTATTGGTTTTTTCCCAAGGCCTGTTTTTTCTCCTTCCAAGAAAAATTCTGTGTAGTGCTAAGGTTTTTCTTACTGTTCCCTCCCCCAATTCCAGCTCCAAGGATCTCTTTCAGATTCTCCACTCATTAAGGGAAAGGATCCAGGGGGCAGGAAGGACTACAGGCATAGCTCAGAGGCTGAACATTTGGGATGCAATAAGAAGGCAACAAAAATGGGTGCCTCAAGAGATGCAAGGGGCCTGTCTTGCAAGGGGCTGGGGCTGTGGTATTGAGTGTGCATCTGTTTGTGTGTGTGAACATTTGTGCTTCTGTGTTCAGCAACTATATGAGTACTAGAGAGCACTGATGTCAAATATTTGGTCTTTATGTTACATAATGTATTCTGATTTGTGGGTCAGAAAAAAGCAGATGTGCTGTGTGTGCACTCGGTCCATTCTGGCATTGTCCTTTGTGACCTATGTGCCAGGCCCAGGCAAATCAAGGCCAAACTTGGCACCAGAGTACTTCAGCCACTCGAACCAATGAGAACACACTTGTTGGTGAATGACAAATTGGCTCAGACTCCAAGCCTCATACCAACTTCCAGTCTTGTGGGAAGAGAGAAGAATAAGAAATGAGGACCCTGGAAGGCTTTCCATTCGCATGTACTGCAGGGACAAAAGTCTTAGGGTCCCCTGGATCCTCCAGAGGCTCCTACCCATTACCCCTATCCTGTTCCTCCCTGCTCTGGGTGTACTGATCTTACTAAGCCACCCTCTCCCATCTTTATGCCAGGTGTCTATACAGGGACAAGAATCTGTAGGGAATTGGTACCATGAGTTGGCACATGGTAGGCACACAACATGAATAATTAACATGATTGATGTTGACCGAAGTAGAATTGAATTAATAAATGATGTGAGTCTGGGGTGGTTCTGGGGTGAATTATGAGGGCGTAGTGTTCAGGAGCCATTGCATGATTCTCTTATGTTTCTACCTGTCTACCCACCATGTGGGTGAACACTCTGTGTCCATTCAACACCCATGCCTGGCACTTACTCAGTGCCCAGTTCCATACTAAGTATCAATCTAAGCCAGAATAAGTGGTTTTATCCCTTTTACCCTTGAAGGGGTTGTGCGTGTATATCCCTGGCAGGGAATAGGAAAGGTTGAGATTTAGATTATACTAAACTAAATTTTATCTGTTGAACCACAGGTGTTCTTTTGTCACTCTCTGCACTTGCCCCATAAAGATGGAGCCAGGTAAGTACTGTGACTGGGAGGCTATGGGATGGAAGAAGAAAGAGAGAAAGAAGGAGAGGGGTGAAGGCTAGGGCAATCAGTCAGCCATATTTGCTGCATGCCAAGACTGTGTTTGTATGAAGGTGGTGGTAGGGTTCCAAATTAAAACAATCCCTTATATTTTGTAGAACACTTTATAGTTTAAGAAACAAGCTCATACATCCTTCATCTCACTAGATCCTCAACGTCAAGAGTAAAATAGGCAGGTGCTTCTTCCATGGCAAACTAGGGGTCATGCTCAGGGTAAGGCGATAGAAGTCTCACTGAGTAGTCAATTCCCACTAATGGAGCACTTCAGAACACCAAAGACCACTCAGATTGGTTACTGCAGAATGATCTCACTGGATCTGTAACAGGGCAGCAGGATGGCCCAATCCAAGCAGACTTCCTGCAGGAAGGCAACACAGAGTCAAGAGAGATTTCCAAGTGGCAGAAGATCTGAGCAAAGGCTAAGAGAGGAGACTAAATGATCATAAGCAGGAGCCAACAAACAACTGAGAGTCTGAGCAGAGATTGGGCTGACAAAAGTGGGATTTGGAGAGAGGGGATAGATGGGGATGCTGGATGGGGCCTATCTGAAGCAGAAGAATCAGGGGTTGCCACTGCCGAGTGCCTCTCTTAGTGTCATGGAGTTTGGCAGAGGTTGAGAGGGCAGACAGCTGAAAGGGACAAGAACCCATACTTCCTAACCGACCCCACGCTACCTGGGAGGACTTGGTCAGCTCTTGAGTAAACAGGGATGCACAGCTGAACTTTGCATTGACTTTCTATATACATATATCTGTTGTCGAGTGAATGAAGGAAGGAATAATGGTCAGTTAAATGACCAAGTCTGAGGAGCCTTGTTGGAGGTAGAGGGTGGGCACATAATTGGCAACAGGGAGAGGACAGTTTTCTCACTGCAGAACAAAATGACTAAAGCTGCTTCTTTTTTTCCCCTTTCTCTCCCACAGGTCAGAAGGTAGGAAAGTTCCCCAGTCTCATCTTTTTTCTCTCCATCACCATGTCCTCCAGACCTCTAGCAGACTTCCTAAACGCTCAAAGGCAGCCACAACTTCCCCCAAATGAAGAATAAAGAGCAGGCTCAGGCATCGGCCCAACATACTCATCCAACCCCTGCTGGCTGCAGCCTTCTCCTTGGTTCCTCTCCTGTTTTCCCATCTGTCCTCTCCTTTCCTCACATCCCCTCCCTGCCCCAGCAGTCCATCCTCTCTCCTGCTGCTTGCTGGCCCATTCCATGTGTCTCTGCCTTCCTGGCTACCCACATGGCCTCTCTGGACGGCTGGCTTGCTCTCAAATTCCAAACACAGTACAGGGCCCCAATGACCTGCCTTTGACAGAAGGGTGGGTGCCAGCTCTCCTCTCTGCTCCCCTACTCCCTCTATTGGCTACCACCAGCAGACCCAGCTCTTGGGCCTGGAACTGACTCTACCACAAAAACAATCATAGGAGAGGCAGGCAGAGTGGGAAGAAGCTGTTTCCAGGTATCACTGAGCCTGAATGGAGCAGGGGCTGCTCTAACATGGTCACAGGAAAGCCCCTAGCCCTAGAACCTGCCTCCCCTCTGCCCTATCCCAATACTCTCCCCCCAAGCCTTTACCAGGCCCTAGGAGGCAGAGGCAGACTGGAGAGTTATCCTGCCTCTAGATTAGGGGCATAGCCTCAGGGCCCCAAGCATGGTGTCTCTCTCCTCTTCCCTGGGTCTGTGGCAAGGGGCAAAGAAACTCCTCTGGCCTTGGGACCTCAGGAGTGGCTCCAGCCAAGACAAAAGGCTAAACCACATTCTTTCCAGGCCTCTTCTAGCTGAGTCAGTAAAGCCTAGATTTTAATTTCTATTCTTCCTGGTTTCTTGAGTCTGGCACTTATTCAGAGACAGGCATAGGCTCACACACATTCCTATTATCCTGTACACACAACCATGCACATGCACCCATATGCATGTATCAGTGTACAAAACAGGCATGTATATGTACCCACCTATGCAAATATAAACAGCATTTTGTTTGTAAATTAGCACATACCCTTGTACCAACACACATGTATAAACTAAGTACAATGGAGAACATGCACACACATGCCTTGTCACCTCCTACCTCTGGTCTCCCCCTCCTCTTAACCCCTTCACCTCCTCCTGGCTCCTATATCACCCAGGACCCTGCCTCCTGTCTCTTTCTTGCCACCGGCCCATAGTGAACCCTTCTAAAGCCACCATAGGCCCACTCTCACTTCTAAGTACAGTCAGCTTGCAGTTCCAAGCATGGTAAAATCTCTAGTCACTGTGCAAGGGTTCTTGGATGATGAAAGGGAGAAGATGAGATAATAATGCTTCTTAGTTACAGATAAAATAAACTGAGGCCCAGGGAGTATGTGTCATATCTTAGCTCAAGGAATGGAAACCAAAGATTATAGATTCCTCTTATTTTGTCTGCTCAGTGTTCTGGCTTCTTCAAGGCAAAAGGCCCAGAGCTAGAAGCTGTCACTGCTATTCTTGCCTCCCGGTCCTCTACCATGATCCTTTGCTCGTGCCTAGGAATCCTGAGTCCTCTATAGTAGGGAGAAGGGAGAAGAAGAAGGGGAGTTGAGTTGGGGTAAGATTGGCACTGACTTCTGACTCTAACATTGTTCACTTGGCTTTCCACAGGAGCACAACCATGGTGGTGGGCCTGGCCATGGCCCTGGGCACTGCCCTTGGAGAGGCCATCCTCCAGGAGGCCATCCTCTAGGAGGCCATCCTCCAGGAAGCCATCCTCCAGGAAGTCATCCTCCAGGAGTCCATCCTCCAGGAGGCCATCCTCCAGGAAGTCATCCTCCAGAAAGTCATCCCCCAGGGTCCTGTGGACCACCCCTTGGTCCACATCATTGAAGAAGCAGAAGAAACAGAACATAAGAATGGGGACCCTGAGTGGGTTGTCCTGCTGACCTGACATGGGGCCTGAACCAGAATCTTCTCTTTCTAATAAATAGCCTCCTAACAGTCATGTTTTACTCTTAAAGGAGCCTGTCTTCTTTCACATCCATCCTGGCACTCAGGGAGCCCAGTGGTCTCCGAGTCCCCTAGTTGTGAGAATGGGGTACCCAGCCTGGAATTCTCAGAAGGCTGGCTCAGTGGTCCTCATAGTATATGATTATATAAGGCCACCTTTTCCTTTTCACTTCTGCTTTCTCCCATCAAAAGGCCTCAAGTGTGACCTCATCATCTCTACCCAATCATATACACCCAGACCTGGTGGGCCTTCCAAAGTTCCATCTTGTATGCCTCCCTCTACAGATCAGAAGCCTTCAATGAATCTCCGCTGTCCAGATGTATTTCTCACCATTCTCTGAATACTCATTTAGCTTTCCAGCCTCCTTAACTTTCACCCCACCACCACCACCACCACCACCACCACCCCACTCCCATGTCAGGAATGCCTTTCCACCAAGCCAGCTGAAGCTCCACCATCAACATGAAGCCTACCCTAAAGCCCAGTAGGAAGAGAGAGGTCCTTTTTCACATGGGCCTGACCATGCCCTACCCAGTTGGCACCAATGTATGGTCTGGCTTTTTATCTCTCTAACCAAACTAAGCTACTCAGAGAGGCCCACCACTTCTACATGTCTAGATTGACCCACCCCTATCTTCTATTGACCTATGCCTTACATAGAGTGGCATTTGCACACAGCTTAGGGATACCTATACTCCAAAAGCTCTTGGGTTCTGACTCTCTCCCCAGCCTCACTCTTCAGCCAAGGCACCTCCATACACATACAGCCAGTCTGCTTGCTGTGAAACCCTTTCTGCCCATCCAAATCACATCTGGTTCCCTCTCCACTTGCCAAACTGCCAGGCTTCTTACACTGTCCCTATCTATTCTAGTGCTACCACAGCCCTTTAGCCAGCCTGTCCACAGCCCATCAGACCTCCTTTCCCTCATTGCCATTCCCTGACCTGGGATAGAAAGTGCGTTGGAGTGAGTGGCTACTGGGCACTTTCCAGGCTGAACTGGGTGTTTCTCTGAGTGTCTCTCTTCTCCTTCCCCATTCCCATACTTCACACTTGAATAACAGAATTGGGGCTCCACGTCTGATGGGCGCAGACCCAGGTCCAAGTCTGGGACCAGACGAACGTAAAGAGAGACCCAACTTGAGCAGGCGCCGAGCCCACTGGGGAGGAGTAGGGGCAGAGAGGGATGGGAAGGGGCGAAGCCACGCTGAACCGAGCTGAGGTAAATATGGGACTAAAGTCGCCCCACCTCTTAACTCCTTGGTGTCCTGTACAGTGAAGTGCTGTCCCGGAACTGCTCCCTCTTTCCGACTAGAAAAGTCTGCATTTCAATTGCGAGACTCTCTATACGGTGCTTGGGGTCTCGCATCCTGTGCTTATGGGAAGACCGATGCCTCCCAGGAAAAGCCGGCGTGCGGACTAGAGTCAGATTCCGGGACTCCCAACAGCAGACCTAAGTAGAGAGGCCCACACCACCACCCTGGGGGTCTTAAAGACAGCGAGACTCCACCACTGGGCTGCGGCGCGGGAAGCCCATCCCCTGGTGCCGCGCCCTGTGGCTGGGCTCCTCGCCTGCCCCGCCTAGCTATCGGCCCGCCCAGTGTTTACGCATGCGCAAAAGATCGCCACCGCGACCGCTTCAGCACCAGCTCCCGGACAGCGGCGCCGCCCACGGGCATGGAAGGAGGTAGCGACATTAGCAGCAGAGGTCCGGCTCCCCGCCCAGGTCCAGAAGGGGAGCAGCGGCCCAAGGGGGAGCTCTTGGCCGCAGACGGCAGCTCCCCGAACAGGTAGGGCGGACCGCTCCGCAGATCCAGCTTACAGACATTCCATGCACCCCCGCCTCAGGTATTCAGTAACAGCCGTATGTCGCCCCATTCATTCCCTCAGCTCTTCTCAGGGCTCCTTTTCGGCGCCTCCGTGCTCCCAGCCCCCTGGCCACGCCCTCATTCTGTCGGGTCAATTTTCTTTCTCCCTGATAACCCCTACTGTCAGCACCCCATTGCCCTCACCGCCCCGGGTACCTGCCCCATACACTGTTCCTACCTTACCTCAAAGGTCTGGGATTCCCTGCCCTTCCTTTCTCCAAAGTCCCTCCCTCTAGGCCCTGCCCCTGTGTCTTCTCAATAAGACCCAAGCCCTCAGCGACCTCAGTCCGGGTTCCAGCGTGCTGGAAGGTATGCATGTATGGTATATGGGAGGCTTGCCAAGGTTTGTGTCCTGGGGAAGGCAGATACTCGCCGGCCACGCCTGAGATTGTCTTTGTCCATCACCGTCAGTTTCTACTCTGCCTTGCATGGAGGGCTGCACACATGTAGGCTCGAGTCTCTGCTTATGGCAGCTACCCGCACTCACCGGAGGCTCTGAGGTTCAGGCCTTGCTCAGAACCATCCCCAAAGGAGTCTCAGGCTGACTGGATGGGAGAAATACCTTTCCATTGAGGGCCCAGATCTCAGGGCCTCTCCTCTCTCTTCCTCCACCATAAGTGTGAGGAAACAGCCCAGCCAGGTAGCAATATGGTGCAATTTCTGTGCCCTGCCTGGACTGCTGCCTCCAGAATCCCTCCCCTGACATAACACTGCCTTTCTTTCCTGCCTGGACTAAAATAAGAGGCCTTATTTGGGGACAATAAGCAGAAGTGGACACATTGTCTCCAGACTGCTCCAGTTAAAATATATATTCTGTACCTCGGAGCAAAAGGAAGCCCCACAAGTGGAGAAAAATCTTTTCTTCCTCTATTGTTAACAGATCAGCCTGGACGGGTTTAGCTATATTTCCATCAGAAAGGCACAGAGCTTTCTTCAAAGGGGTGAGACAGGATGGATGTGTTCCCTAGACCAGGGGACTGCCTGGCACTATGACCTGCCCAAAGAGCTTGAGGCGGACAGGGCAAGGACAGTGACAGAGCAGAGGCCTGGGGCCAAGAATAACTCCCTAGAAGGGGCTAGAGAGTCATTTGGTGCCTTGGATATTTTGCCAAGGATCAGCCCTCTCTGGTCTGCTCACTTCCCCTGCACATGAGGGCCATTCTTGGGCACAGGAACCACTTGCTCTTCTCCCGCAACTCCTTAGAAACTCTGGTCCCTCACTGTACTTTCCCAAGAGATCTTGGAGACTAATCAGGCAAAGGGACTCAGTTCAATTCAGTTAAAGAAGCACAAACATGCTCCTGCTGAGCTAAGTAGAACTCTGGAGATAAATGCACAGTGAATATTATGGCAAGCAGATGCATGCGCAAACACACACACATGCACACACAGAGTCCTTTACTAATGCATTGACTACAGAGTGACTTGAAATAGTTGATTCTTTTTGTTTTTAAAATTGCCTTTTTCTTTTCCTAGTGATATCCGCTGCTCCCCTACCTATCTTGGCCACTCTGTGGGATCACATGGATATCCATATGGCTATGTGTGTGTGGGCTGGGTGGCAAGGTTAATGCACATGTACATTGCCTCTTATAAGGCTCCCAAGTGGGGGCTCTGTGTCTGGGGCCCTGTTAGCTAGGCTTTGACTGCTGTGACTTTGGCCTCTTGAGGAGGCCTGCGTCACCACTTTCCATCTGCCTGCCCGCCCCAGTCACTTTGCTTACAAGCCAGCTGGCCCAGGCAAGCAGCCCAGAAAGTTGCTCATCCCAGTCAGAGCCATGGAACTGAGAGGGTGAGAATGAAAGTCCCTGGGGAGGCAAGGCCTAGAGCGCTTAACTCATATTATTAATAGGTCTCCTGAGAACAGACAGCAGCAGGGGCTGGAAGGACAAAGCTTTTATTCTAAAAAGAGTTTGACTGTTCTCCTTGGGAGGGTTGAGACAAAGGCCTGGTCCTACAGTGGTTGGAATATGGAGAGTTTCAAATTCTGCCACATTGATAATGATGGGCATAGTCAAGAAGGGTGAGATTTGGGAACAGCTGATCCTAGGTACCCAAAGAGGGATAGAAGAGGTTGAAAGGAAGGGGCTGGAGCCAGGAGGAACCCATAGAAGCAAATCTATGGTAGATGATAGAATCTCTCTTGAAGAGAAGCTACCTAAGGAAGGAGTTGGGCTTATGAGGTTTGGCAGCCTGGTTAAAGAAGAGTGCTCCTGTTCTCCCCCTGCACTGGCTAGATTTCTGGCTTCCCTTAATGAAAATGGAACTGACACTTCAAATGGGTTCCTGGTTCCTAGGACAAACCCAGTGCTCAGAGAGTTCTCTAAGGCCATGGTCAATTGGAATAGGCAACCTGGCTGTCCCACCCTCCTGATCCCTGGAAAGCATGCCCTGCTCTAAAAAGGAAGAACAAAACTAATGAGTCATTTCATGCCTTCAGGATCCAACCCAGACCAAACACAGTGCCCAAAATGTGATAGGTGCTCAAGAAAGATCTGCAGAATGCAAATCTTAAAAAAGTAGATGTCTATACCAATACTCATAAACCCAAACCATTTATCCATCTCCCTTTTGGCCCGTGAAGATGAGCCCATAAGATCTTTTTTCTGCCAGGACACTAGTTGCTATGACATTAACATTATGGGGTCATCTAAGGTCTTGCTTTAGAACAACATTGGTCAAATTCCTATTTTTCTAAATTTTGAGTTAGTTAAAACAAAACAAGTATCAGTGATTTAAATCATGAGATCAAATTCTGATGCAGCTTTTGGATACAAAAAGGAAAGTATTTATAATTATCTATGTAGTGAGAGTCTCAAGGTAAAAAAAAAAGTTCTCAAGTAAAGATATATATTGTGTGAGGTGCCGAAAGAGGTCAAATTATAAGTATAAAAATACTTCTTAAACTACGTGATCCCTGCAGCACTGAGTATGATAAGCGGCAGGAAAGCAAACATGTCTTCTACATGCCAGGCTCCATGCCAGGCATCTCACATATTTTATATCAGTTAATCCTCATACCAAACCTGGGAGGGGTCATTATAATCATACCCTCACTCAACAGACAAGAATGCCAATGCTCTAAGAATTGTGTGTCTTTCCCAAGGCCCCAGAGCTAAAGGATGATAAAGCCAGGAACCTACATTTTGCTCTCAGCAAAAGGGTCATTCCTCCTAGACTGCTATGCCAGCCAGCTAGCCTTCTTGAAGGAAGAAGATGGGCTTGCCTCTTCCTTTCAGTTCCTTTACTTGGTCTCTGGGTGGAACCCAGCCTCCATGGGCAATATCCACTTGCATCAGGATTCTGGCCCATGGCCCCTTCAGCAGTGCAGCAGGCAGGACTGGAAGCCAGGGCTGGGTCAGCACACACCTGGCTCTCCTGTGGGAGCTAGACAAGCTCTGGCAGGCCAGGTGATCCAGACAAATGTACAGAAGGAGACAGGGCTCTGTCAAGGCTTCCTAGCCCAGAACTTCTGGGAAACCCTCCATGCAGAGAACCTCAGGACTCTGTTCTAGATCTGGCAATCCTGTCACTAGGGAGGGACTCCACCTAGCCCTACACTCAAGGAGTGGGGCTGGGGCCCTGCACAGAGTGCTGCCCTCATGAGTAATTTTGAAGGAGAAATCTAGTTCTGACTCCTCCCTAGCAAGTTCCTTGGGAATGCCAACTCCCTCTCCCAAGTGCGCACACCCTTGCAAAGCAAACCTTCTGCCACATGGCCCAAGCAGATGCTCTACCAAACTTTCCCCTGACTACTCCCATCCCTGTGAAGGGCAGACCCTCCTCTGGGCTCTCTTAGCCCTCTGACTTCCTCTCTCACAGCACTCAACATGTTGGATTGTTCACATCTGCCACCTACTATGAGTGCCTGATGGACAAGGACTGGGCCTTCTTAATCCTAGTACTATTAGCAGCCTGTCTGGCAGTTAGTATTCATTCAACAAACATTCCCTGGGCACCTTCTGTGTGCAAGTCACTGTTCAAGGCCCTGGGAATAAAGACATGAACAAATGTGCCAGACGCTTCCTCTCCCAGAGTTCACATTCCATAAAAGTGAGAGCTATATAATATAATAGCTGGTTGTGGCAAATGCTCTGAAGAAATATAAAGCAGGTAAGGGGATGAAGAGCTGATGGATGATTATTTAGAGAGGGTAGTCAGGGAAGACTTCTCTAAGGAGGTAATAGTTGAACTGACACTAGAATAAAGAGAGTGTGTGAGCCATGCAATTATCTGTGGAAACAAAAGTGCAGCAGGTGCTCAATAAATGCCTCACAAGAGAATGAACTGACAACTGTAGCAGAAAGAGCATAGGAATGCAAATCAGAACTGGGTTCAAGACCCAGCTCTTCACACCTCACTGAAGCTCAGTTTTCAAATCTATAACCAAGGAAAAGACTCCCCCTGTGGGTTTTTGTAAAGTGTAAATAAGATCATACATGTAAAAGCATGTTTATTGCCTAGCACAGTGTCTGTCACATAGCAGGCTGCCAACAATGTTTTTTTAAGTGCATGGAAAGATGAGGTAATGAGACAATGGTCCCCATGAGGTAAGTTGGGGTATAGACCTGGGGCCCCCACCCTTCTCACCTCTCTTCCAGGTCTAGTAATAGAAAAACTCAAGCCCCTGTCTCCTTGTCTCGGCTGGCTTGCTAAACAATGCTATGGCACAGGGTGACCCATCACTGTTCCCAACCTGATCTTCCCTGCCTCCTCTATCCCCAGGTCCCAGAGCAAGGCTGTGGCCCCTGAGGCAAGCCTGGAGAGAAGCTCTTCCCTCCACAGCTGCCCCCTTGAAGACCCTTCCAGTTCTTCAGCACCTCCACCAGCAACTGCCACCCTCCAGCCTGTGGGCCCATCTAGCCCCTTGGCCCCTACCCACTTCACTTATGCCCAGGCACCACAGGAATACCGGGGGGGCAGTTCCCTGCCAGGGCTTGGGGACCGGGCAGCTCTGTGCTCCCATGGCTCCAGCCTCAGCCCTTCCCCAGCCCGCTCACAGCATGATGGGGCCTGGAAGCCACCATCGGTGCAGCACCATGTGGTCAGCGTCAGGTAAGAAGGGGTCCAGAAGCCTGCCAGCTGCCACTGGACGGTAGAGCAGGGCTTAAAACTGGGGCCAACTCCCTGAGCTCTGGACTCCATAAGGAGGCAGCCCAGGATGTCCCCTGCATCTAATGGAGGAGGCAGCCCGGATGGAGGAGGAAGTAAGGGTTGCAGCTTGGGAGTTGGAAAGTCTAAAAGGGTTAATTTAATACCATCTTCCTCTAAACTCCAACCCCCACCTCCCACCTGACAAGAGAACTCTGGCAAGCAAGTGTCTTTTCTTCTCTTCCACAGGCAGGAACGGGCCTTCCAGATGCCAAAGAGGTAGGTGCCCAGCATAGCCCCAACCCCCTTCTTGGCAGCTCCTATACCCACCCGCCCGCCGCTACCACACTCAACACCAACTCATGTGGGCTCTCTTTCTCTTTCTCAGCTATTCCCAGCTGATTGCTGAGTGGCCAGTGGCTGTGCTGCTGCTGTGTCTGGCTGTCATCCTCCTCTGCACCCTGGCTGGGCTCTTGGGGGGGCAGCTGCCTGACTTCTCCAAGCCTTTGCTGGTGAGGAGCCAAAGGGAAGGAAGGGGGCCTTGCGACCTGGCCACTTCAACTAAGTCTGGGGCAGAAAATTAGAATGGCTCAGCTTGGGATAGGATGGCAGTGATGGGCTTTCAACCTTCAGAGAGAGTTTAGGGAGATGGTATAGAGATGATACTCTCATCCAACAATCGAGGCAGGAGGGCTGGCCTTCCCTGTTCCAGGGACCCAAGGGGGCAGAGCCAAGAAGGGCCAGATGGAGAAGCCCCCTCATGCTTGCCTAATCTTCTCAGCCCTCCTCCCTACAGGGCTTTGAGCCTCGGGACACGGACACTGGACGCAAGCTAGTGGTATGGAGAGCACTGCAGGCCTTTACGGGCCCCAAGAAGCTGCTTTCCCTTTCCCCAGACCTTGAGCTGAACAGGTAATGAGTTTTCATTTTTCCACTGCTGGGGGAAGTAGGGAGGGGCTATCAAGTGACCCCCTCATAGGCAAGTCAGAGGGGCTTGCTGGGGCCCTTGGGGAGTAGTATCTGGCCTTGTCTGAGCCCTCCACCCTTTGATGGTACCTGGCATCGATTTTCTTTTTATATCAGCTCAAATACCTACACCACTCTGAGCCCTGCACTTTGGAGCAGTACCCAGGAAGGCTTGGTTCGGCCCCGGAGGATGGTGGAGCCGCTGGAGGGCAGAGGGCAAGAGAGCTTCTTCTGTGGCCCCCCTGGTAAGCTGCAGCCTGGCCAATTCCTGGCTTTAATGGTGATCCCCACTGCACCTACAAGAACAGGAGGGCCCAGGAGAACAAATTTGGGGAGACAGAAAGCGAAGGAGGCCAGCTGGCCGCAATCAAAATAAAGAACTTGGGTTACATCTGGGAAGATGAGGCACGTCTCAGGTGCTCCAGCCAGGTAGGGTCAAGCTGGGTCTGGGTGGGGCACAGGAGCTGAGATGCAGGCCCAGAATGAAACAGCCAGACATAGGTTTCAAGATCCTGAGAATCTGAATCTCATTTGGCCCTGAGTAAGCATCTTCCCTTTGGTGGGCCCAGGACCTGGGGTCAAAAGGCTGAGTTCCGGGGGGTGTGTTGCAGAGAAGAGCTATGCACAGCTGGTGTTCATGTCCACCTCAGCGGGCAGCCTGTGGAACTTGCATGCCATCCATTCTATGTGTCGGATGGAACAGGACCAGGTGAGCTGACTGGGGAGGTGTCAGGGGTTGGGGTGTGGGGGGTGGGGAACCAAGGATACCAGAGACCTGATCCCAAAGAAATACAGCTGAACCAGGACTGCTAGGGGGAACTGAGGAAGAGCTTAGAAAATTATCCCAGACCTGCTGAGTGGCTCCAGGATGGGTGGGGAAAGAAGAGTCAATTGTTTTGAGAAGATTCAGGACAAATGCTGAAAGACAGACTATGCAGAGCCTGTGGGTTCCCTACAGGTCCTAAAAAGGAGTCTCAAGAGCTGTTGCAGAGGCCCCAGCCCATGGGCCCCAGCCACATCAACCCAAACAGTGCCAATGCAATCATGCTAGCTAAAGAACCATATACCATAACATTTGCACAAAGATTTGCTGCTAAAAACAGTGTGAACACCACTAAGTAGCCCACACTGCTCACTTCACACAAGGGTATCTGAAATACCAAAGACACTGGTTAATAACATATACTCTGGAGTCAGATTCCTGAATTCAAGGCCATCTCTAATAATCCCTAAATGTGTAACTTCAGGCATGTTTCTTAACCTCTCAGGAGGTTATATATCTCAGTCTTTGTACATATAAAATGGGGATAAGAATGGTATTTTCATCATCAATATGTTGTGACTATCAAGATAGAATTTGTAAAACTATAGCATAATGACAATCAATAGTAATCTCTCCGTAAATGCTACTATTGTCACCATGATCTCAGATCCAAGACCATAAAGACTATACAGCCAGCTGGTAGCAGAACAAGGCCTCTGGTTCTCAGACTGGTGCTCTCTGTAACTGCACCAGCTATTGTGATGTCAACAGCAGGTGGGAGAGAAAAGGAGACATGCGGTCTGAAAAAGAAACAGCCCTGGGCCTAAGAAGGTTTAAGCAGATCAGTTTACAGGGAGAGGGGGCTAAGGTTTGGCAGTGCCCCTGATTCTGGGGGTACTTTTCTCACTATTTACTTCTAGTTCCCTGAACCTTTGGCCCTATTCCCTCTGTGGCTGCCACTTCCATTCTTCCTCCTGGCTCAAGCAGTGCAGAGTTGGGGTGTATGACCTACTGGGGCCCTTAGAGCAGGACCTCTCAGGCTGAGGCCTTGGCAGCATCCCTGAGCTTCCTCTTTGATGGAGTCAAAATATAGCTGCTGACACCTGGGCCAGGAGCCAAAGGCAGCTCTGAGACAAGCCAGTTATGCTAGGCTGTCGAGATATGTCTCTGCCTCTGCCCTGCACCTTGAAAGGAAATGAGGGTCTTGGACAGGGCTGGGGAAACCTGGGCCCTTGCACTGCCCCTGAGCTCTCTCTTGCTGTCTGTGCCCTACCCTACAGATCCGCTCCCATACTCATTTTGGAGCTCTGTGCAAGCGTACCACAGCCAACGAGTGCTGCCCCAGCTGGTCCCTGGGCAACTATGTGGCAGTGCTCTCTAACCGCTCCTCCTGCCTAGATACTACTCAAGCAGATACAGCCCGTACACTGGCCCTACTGCGGGCTTGTGCCCTCTACTACCACCGTGGTGCCCTGGTGCCCTCTTGTCTGGGACCTGGGCAGAACAAGCCACCACGCTGTGCCCAGGTTCCCACCAAGTGCTCCCAGAGCAGTGCCGTCTACCAACTCCTGCACTTTCTGCTGGACAGAGACTTTCTGAGTCCCCAGACTGCTGACTACCAGGTACCCTCCCTGAAGTACAGCTTGCTCTTCCTGCCCACCCCAAAGGGTGCCTCCATGATGAACATCTACCTGGACCGCCTAGCCACTACTTGGGGGCTCTCTGACAACTACACGTCCATCACTGGTATGGATCTGGGCCTCAAGCAGGAGCTGCTGAGGCATTACCTGGCCCAGGATACGGTGTATCCCTTGCTGGCCCTGGCCGCCACCTTCCTCAGTATCGCCATCTACCTGCGCTCTCTCTTCCTCACGCTCATGGTGCTGCTGGGGGTGCTGGGCTCCCTGCTGGTGGCCTTCTTTCTTTACAGAGTGGCCTTCCGCATGGCCTACTTCCCCTTCGTCAATCTGGCAGCGCTTGTCCTGCTCAGCAGCGTCTGTACCAACCACACCCTCATCTTCTTTGATCTTTGGCGCCTCAGCAAGAGTCAGCTGCCCTCTGGGGAGCTGGCGCAGCGTGTGGGCCGCACCATGCACCACTTCGGCTACCTGCTGCTGGTCTCCGGCCTCACCACGGGCGCGGCCTTCTATGCCAGCTACCTGAGCCGCCTCCCGGCGGTGCGCTGCTTCGCTCTCTACATGGGCACCGCTGTGCTGGCGCACCTGGCGCTCACGCTGGCTTGGCTGCCCTCCTCCGCTGTGCTCCATGAACGCTACCTGGCGCGCGGCTGTGCGGCCTGGGCACGCGGCCCGTGGGCTGGCAGCGCGCCCCGGCGGCTGGCGCTGGCGCTGCACCGGCGGCTCCGCGGCCTTCGGCGGGCCACAGCAGGCACCTCGCGCCTGCTCTTCCAGCGCCTCCTGCCCTGCGGCGTCATCAAGTTCCGCTACATTTGGATCTGCTGGTTCGCCGCGCTAGCGGCAGGGGGAGCCTACATCGCTGGCGTGAGCCCCCGCCTGCGGTTGCCCACCCTGCCGCCGTCCCGCGGTCAGGTCTTTCGGCCCAGCCACCCATTCGAGCGATTCGACGCAGAGTACCGCCAGCAGTTCCTGTTCGAGCGGCTGCCCGAAGGCGAGGGTGGCCACATGCCCGTGGTTTTGGTGTGGGGCATTCTGCCCGTGGACACTGGAGATCCCCTGGACCCTCGCAGCAATAGCTCACTGGTGAGTGACCCTGCCTTCTCGGCCAGCAGTCCTGAGGCCCAGCGCTGGCTGCTGGCACTCTGCAACAGAGCTCGGAATCAGAGCTTCTTTGGTGCCCAGCCAGAGGGCTGGCCCACACTGTGCTTCATAGAAGCCCTCCAGCACTGGATGGAGAGTCCTGGTTGTGCCCGCCTAGGACCTGGCCTGTGCTGTGGCCACTCAAGCTTCCCCTGGGCACCTCAGCTTTTCTTGCACTGCCTCAGGATGATGGCTCTGGAGCAAGGCCCCAATAGCACCCGTGACCTGGGACTCCGCTTCAATACCCAGGGTAGCCTGGCTGCCCTGGTTCTACAGTTCCAGACCAACTTCCAGTATAGTCCAGACTACAGCCAGGCCCATCACTTCTACACTGAGATCAGCCACTGGCTGGCAGCGGAGCTAGGCAAAGCACCTTCTGGCCTCCGCCAGGGTTGGTTCACCAGTCGTCTGGAGCTGTACAGCCTGCAGCACAGCCTGAGCACAGAGCCTGCTGTGGTGCTGGGCCTGGCTCTGGCTCTGGCTTTTGCCACACTGCTGCTGGGCACCTGGAATGTTCCACTTAGCCTGTTCTCCGTGGCAGCTGTGGCAGGCACCGTACTGCTCACAGTGGGGCTCCTGGTTCTACTTGAGTGGCAGCTCAACACTGCCGAGGCTCTCTTTCTCTCTGCTTCTGTGGGCCTCTCAGTAGACTTCACTGTTAACTACTGCATCTCCTATCACCTGTGCCCACACCCAGACCGTCTGAGCCGTGTAGCCTTCTCACTGCGCCAGACCAGTTGCGCCACAGCTGTGGGGGCTGCAGCCCTGTTTGTGGCTGGTGTGCTCATGCTGCCTGCCACAGTGCTGCTCTATCGCAAACTGGGCATCATCCTCATGATGGTCAAGTGCGTCAGCTGTGGCTTTGCCAGCTTCTTCTTCCAATCTCTCTGCTGTTTTTTTGGACCAGAAAAGAACTGTGGGCAGATCCTCTGGCCCTGTGCCCACCTGCCATGGGATGTTGGAACTGGGGAGCCTGGTGGGGAGAAGGCAGGCCGTCCACGATCAGGGCCAGTGGGGGGGCATCCTGGGTCCTGCTCAGAGCAGTATGAGCTACAGCCCCTGGCACGACGCCGGAGCCCCAGCTTTGACACCAGCACAGCCACCAGCAAACTGTCCCACCGGCCCTCAGTGCTTTCTGAGGATCTACAGCTACATGATGGCCCCTGCTGCTCCCGGGCCCCACCGGCCCCTGCCTCCCCAAGAGAGCTGTTCCTGGACCACCAGGCAGTCTTCAGCCAGTGTCCAGCCTTACAGACTTCCTCCCCCTATAAGCAGGCTAGCTCCAGCCCCAAAACCCGGGCCAGGCAGAACTCCAAAGGGCAGAAGGCTGAGCCCATGCAGGCATCACCAGAAGCCCCAGCCCATGTTCCTAAGCCAAAGGCTGCAGAGCTACCTGATTGCCTCTGCTCCTCAGCCAGCACCCTGGAGGGGCTCAGCGTCTCTGACGAGACCTGCCTAAGCACTTCTGAGCCCAGTGCCCGTGTACCAGATTCTGTGGGTGTCTCCCCAGAGGATCTGGATGAAACTAAGCAATCAGTACCTGAGCGGGGCCAACTGAATGAGAAACGGGACACCCTATGGCTGGCACTGAAGGAGACCGTGTATGATCCATCACTACTTGCTTCCCACCAGAGCAGTTCATCCTGGAAGGGCCGCGGAGGGCCAAGAGATGGCAGCCCTGTGGTGCTGCCCAACAGCCAACCAGATCTGCCAGATGTTTGGCTGCGCAGGCCCAGCACCCACACTTCAGGCTACAGTAGTTGAGGGAGGCCCAGAGAGGCCAGACCAGGGCACAGAGCCTGTCAGGGATGACAAGATAGGGGGAATGCCAGGCTTGAACCTGGTTGTGTTTCCCCACATCAGCATGGAGGGATCTCACCTTCCAGCTGTGGACTTTAAACTCTGCCAAGTATTCCAGCCTTGGTCCAGGCTGCTGCTTACTCCCCACATCTGGAGGATTCAGTGGGGAAGGATTTTGGAAGGAAACACAAAGTTCTTGTTACCTGCCAAGGGCTCATCTGCCCCCACAGTGCCAACAAGAACCCATCTTCTGGAAGGAGGAAGGCCAGACGTGTAGCACCAAGTATCAGGGGAGGCTGACCTGGCCCCCATGCCAAGCGGCAAGAAGTTCAGTGGGACTTATGGGCCTATTCCTTAGGATCCTGCAGGGATACTTCACCAAGCAAAAGAGCCCTGGGGAAACTTGGCGGCTTCCTGGGCCTCCCACCTTTCAGGGGCTCTTTATCAGGATACTGCCTTCTCTTTGGGGAGCTCCTCTAGATCAGAATTGGGCCGGGGCTTCTGTCCTGAAAAGCCCTACACCCCACCACACGCACACACCTCAGTCTGACCAGATATTCATCAAGGCCCCGCAGAGATGGTCTCTGGAGTGAAGCAGGAGGAGAGCTGGTCAACCTTGGAACATTCTTATCAGAAGCTGCTCTAGCAGGATAGAGTAGCTAACGAACAATCAGAATCCTTTCCCTTCCTGCCTCTTTCAGTTTACAGAACATTTTCATACCCATTGTCTCACTTGGGTAGACTGCAGTTGGCCAGGTTTTGTCCCCAATTTACGAGTAAAGACATGGAGACTAAGTTAAATTAATGTGATTTACCCAAATCACATTGCTAGTAAATGGCAGAACAGATTTCCAGACTCACTCCACTATTACAGCTCCCACTCTCCTCCTGGCTACCTGCCCCAGGAACATTGGTCTGTGGCTGTCCTGATCTTCCACTTGTAGCACCCTCCTATGACCTGCCTTTTCAGGTGTCCCTTAGTAAACTTTCCTCCTTCCCCCTTAAGGCCCCCATCTCGAAAGAGAGCTGTACTCTGAGCAAGACCAGAGTTCCTCCAGGTTCGACTAAAACTCCTACTGGCCGCAGAGTATCCTAGCTGATCTTTTTCACAGGTTCATGGGCAGGTGCATGGAGAGCCACTGCCAGGAGATACACTGACGGCAGTAGAGGTGGAGCAGAGTTCAATTAAGGTGGGAACTCAGGCCTGCCCTTTTTTGGAGTGTGTAAAACCAAAGCTGTTCCCCAGATAGGGTTCCCAGCTTCCTAAGGACAGGTCTCTCTGGTGGACCTCAGGAGACCAGAGGCTGACTCCTCCTGTTCAAAGCAATGAGTCTCTCTAGGAAGGTTTCATCTGATGTGAGAGCTCAACACTTATATGGCATCAGCAAATATACTGAACACCTACTCTGCATATGGTACTATAAGAGGCATGGAAAGAAAATCAACATGTGCTCTCAAGGAGCTCACTGTCTAGCTGAAGAAACAGCTTACACATTAGCACAGGCACCAGTGCGTCACTGAGGGCCATATGCTTGTCACCATCAATATTACTGGAGCTCAAGTACCTAGGACTAGATAACCATTAAGACTTCCTAGAGGAGGTGGGCTTTCTAGACTTGAGCTGGGCTTAGGGAACCTAAATGTCTCAGACTGGAGACATTAATGATTATCAGTTCCAGCAGTTTTCAAACTTTGTAGCCTCAGGATACTTTCTTAAAAGAATTGTTGTGGATATGATATATAAACAGATAACAGATATGCTTTAGCAGCTACCCTGGTGGGTGCTGGCTGGAGGAGTACAGGGCCAGTTTAGTCCCCCTTTCTGCTGTGTCTCTCAGGGGGCCCTGGGGAACTGCTCAAGCTTCTGATGGCTCCACAGAATGTGGTATGAAAACCCCTGATTCAGGCCATTTTACAGATGAGTAACACAGAGGGGAAGGGAGTGTCCTAGGGACAAACAGACAGTCTTTGGTAGAGCTGGAGATAAATCAGGGCGTGTTTTGTTTTGTTTTATTTTGTTCCTATATTGTTGAGACCTGCCTCTGACCCAAAGTAACCCGTGAAAAGTGGAACAGAAACCTAAATGAGATAGGAGTTGTGAAAGAGACAGAAGACCATGGATAGGAATGACAGAATACTTTGCAAGATAAGTAAATCAAACCCATTTGATGCCTGACATCAGGAAGGGGAGGCAGTGACTAGGACCTATCTTGGACCTGTCTCTCTTCATGTCCAAGTAGAATACAGCTTCTGTGGCCTAGGGCGGCTCATCAGGGTCCTGACTATTCTGCATCATGGACCGTGTCCTCCTGTTATCACACAGCTAAGCTGCAAGAGCCCTATTCTCACCTGATAATCAGCCAGAGGGAAGACAGGTGAGCCCTTCTTCCGAGCATGAGCAGAAGTCTGGCCTTGATTCCAAAGAGAGCCAGCATCTTCAATGCTTCTCAGCAGATCACCAAGGCTCTTCTGGAGAGTTGTGGGAGTGCAGCAGGGACCTGAACCAAAAGAAACTGCTCCTCCACACCCTCTTTTGTGTCTTGTAGACGGAAACATTAGTGTCTGGGACTGGAGCTTCAAAAACTTTGCCTGAACACAACCACTGAAATATTAGAGGCTGGGGGAGGGCATCAGGGATTTGGGCACAACTGAGGACCCTATCAGGGGTTTCTGGGTCCCATTCCTCCTGGCCATGGCCATATAGCCCTACTGGAAGGCAGATGAGCCAGAGAAGCTGAGGTACCAACTGGATTTATTCTTTATGCCTCCTGGCCCAAAAGACTGGAAGAACCCAGTGGCAATCAAAAACTTCACTTCGCACCACAAATGGCCTAAACCAACAGCAGGCACCTCACTTCAGTGTGTAATACAGCCCGCCTTTCTAGCCCCAATTTTGGAAAGCAAGGTTTAAAGCATTTTCAATTTCCTTTGAATTTTAGCAGACCTATTCACTTTATTATTATCATGGGTGGTTACAGTGAATGTGTGGCTCTGGACACATGGGGAGAGGTTTAGAAGCATGCTGTGAGGCAAAGTTTTCACGTTTGCTCTGGAAAATTCAAGAAATGGTTTTTTAACACAGACACTTTAAAATAGAACTATATTAACAATCATTCGGGACTTGAGAGTATTTCTCCT
The DNA here is from genome assembly GCA_004027375.1 of Macroglossus sobrinus. Taxonomy (NCBI): domain Eukaryota; kingdom Metazoa; phylum Chordata; class Mammalia; order Chiroptera; family Pteropodidae; genus Macroglossus; species Macroglossus sobrinus. The sequence goes on along the minus strand of PVKZ01000061.1, from coordinate 1,187,218 downwards.
ATTTGTGCCACATATCCTCGAACTCACACTCAGAATATGTATGCTGTGTTTTTTAAATGTAACTTGATATAGCTTGCTACTATGGGAAAACCCATCTATCCATGGCTGTGGTGCTTTGGTGACAATGTTAGAGACTGATTTGAATGGCAGCATCTCAGATTTTACTGGCATGTGGCATATCTCATACCATGATATTTAGGCAATATCTCAGCTTCAGCCTGATTCTGAAAGAGACATCTCACAAGAGATTTATAAGTCAAACTTTCTCAGCACCCTGCGACTCATTCCATTCTTCTCCCAGGACAGGGGGGCATGTAAGGAGTGTCAGGAAAGAGGATATATCGATTTGCAACCTTCACCCATTGTCTGGAGAGTTTCTGATCTTTTCTTCTATGATGTCCTTATCTCAGCCTTTGATAATACATGTGGGCAACAACAAGCTCTCTGGCACTCCATGCCACACATCAAGAACCCATTTGCTTAGGGATAGGAAACAGACCCTCCTCACCCTTTCTTCCCTCACCCTTGTTCACAGGGCTGACTATAACTCAAGGTCTAGAGGTGTGTATGCTTAAGAGAAGAAATTTTAATGCAATTCACTAGGAGGATGAGAAACAAAAGAAAGCCATTATGTGCTGTATAAATGGCTGGCTGTCCAAAGCTACCCTGTGCTGAAGAGCCCTGGAAGGACCTTGATAAACATAATTATTGTCAGGCTTCTGTGTGATTATTCATATTACTTCTCAAAAAAGGGAAAAGATGAACATTTACAAAATTCACAAACATCAAATCAGACCTTCAGCATTGCTAAAGAAAATCACACAGCTGGGTAGACTGATGTAGATCTGAATTTATAACTATCAACCTCAACTGGACTCTCAGACCTGCCTAGCTAGTTTCCATTCTAGTTACTAGTTTCCATTCTTTGTAATTACTTTTTCATACTTTCTCTTCCTTCCTAAAATATTTGATGCTCTCCACCTTCCACAGCCCCCTTTTCAGTAGACAATTCATTCTTCATAAAGAAAACTGGAGGCATTAGATAGAAATTTCCTCACCTTTAAGGCATCAAGTCCCCAACTTACCTATCCCTGCTCCTGCCTGCTTCTCCCCCATCCCTTCTATTACAACAAAGGAAGCGGTAATTATTCCATCAATGGCTTCACACACTGCACCAGGGGCCCTCACAATGGGGCTTGCATTCCCAAAGAGACATGAACACCTTCTAAAAGGTTAAGTGGACACCTGACAGTTTTAAGGGAATTGTTTTCCAGAGCTTCCTCCTTCATATATTCCTTCTCATATTCATTAGCCTATGAAGGAGCCTTAGGTCAGCCAACTCTCCTTTTCCACCTCTGCTTTCCTAATTACCCCCTCCTTCATTTTGAATCCTACTCTGACACCTCATTCTGCAGTATAAAAAAACAAAGGACTACTTGAGAATGCTCTACTTGAGGAAGTCCTTGAGAGCGCAAAGCCTAAAGAGCTTCTATGGGAAGTTTCAAAGGGCAGCCCTGCAGCTCAGTTCTGTGCTTTCTCCATTTAATTTGATTATTTGAATTGAAAAACAAAATTAAAAACAAAAATTTTTTTAATAAAAACAAAATCAGACTTTTTCTGATAGCAAGTCAATGTGATTTGGCTGAGTTTGACACAGAAGACTGGCTTTGCAAATAGGATATATAGTGGACATTTTCCAAAAATGGAATCATTTAAATCCGAGAGGGGAGGTAGACGGTGGAGGGAGGAGGGATTAATTGAAATCATTTCTTAAATAAAAAAATAACGAAATAAAAAATAACCTAAAAAAGATCAATCAATCAATCAATAAATAAATAAATTGATCGATCAATCGATCTATCTGAAGCTTCGTGGTTTGAACAAAAATATATTTAAAGTACATATACAACGTCCCCTTCCAGCCAACATGGAGTAATAGGGAACAGATTTACCCTCCTTCCTGAAACAACCAACCAAACAAAAAATATATGAAACAACAGTTTCTATGACTCTGGATGTCAGACAACAAAGGACAGTGATCCATGATGGACAAGATACAAATGAGGTGAGCCCTGTGGTTGCCTGAGTTACTGCTTAGAGAGTTTCCAGGATGCATTGCAGAGAGGGAGAACCCAGACAGGGCCAGACAGACTTCCTGAGATGAGGAGGTAGCTCAGAGTTTGGGGCAACCAAGATAGCTAGAATGCTCAGGAAAGAATACTGGAGAGGACAAAGGTGCACAGAGAAGAAGAATTCTGGAGATCTGCAAAGCATCCCCTTGGGTATTCAGCAGAGCACTGCTCCTCATCTAAGTGTGAAGAAACTACTTGAGGCCAAGGAAAGAACCATCCAGGATATATGAGGCCAGGGATTAGAAGAGTAGCCACTAGTCACACACAGCTGGAACATTGCCTATTTCCATTAGCCAAACTGGAAAACCATAATTTATGGAGCATTAGTTCGAGTTCTCAGAAGGGTTTTGCCTCAGTAGTGGGAACTCATTAGCCCTAGTTAAAACATTGCTCATTCCCACTTAACAAATCTTAAAATCAAGACCTGAAGGGAGCAAACTGTTTCTAGGTAATTTAACTGCATCCCAAAACAAATTTCAGAATATTTACAGAAATACAAAATAACCAGCACCCAAAAATGTCAAAAATAATAATAATAAAAATACCTATCATGCAAAGAAACAGAGAAATATGACTCATAGTGAGGAGGAAAATCAATTGACACCAACCCAGAACTGATACTTATATGAAAATTACCTGATAAGGACATCAAGAACAGTTATTATAACTGTATTCTATATGTTCATATAGCTAAATAGTAACTTGGAAGATATTTTTAAAATACCAAAATCAAACTCATAGAGATAGAAAATAAAATGTCTGAAATAAAAAAATAATCATGGTATAATTAAAAACAGTTTAGATACTGCAGAAAAAAAGAGTGAACTTAAAGACATAGCAAATTATCCAAAATGAAATATCAAAATATAATTTGAGAAATGAATAAGATCAGATATAATATATAATAGGTAGAAAGTATATTCTTTATAAATATTTAAAATTATGAAAATTTTAGGTATCAACTAAAAATGGGTGAGAGGGTACTTTTTTTGTTCTATTATTTTGTGGGGGTACATGAACAAAAGAATTGGAAGATGCTGCTCTAGATCCCACTTCCCCTCTTTCTCTATAAATTTGTTCCTTTGATCATTCCCACTCCACCCATGAAGCATCCATTTCTTCCTCTCAGCTGGCTCATTCTCATCAGCATATATATCAACTAGAATTTGCATCTTTGAGATCCCCCCCAACCTACATCCAGTTACTGCCCAATTGCTCTACTTCATTCACAAATTCTAGAGTCTATACCTGCCATCTCTGCGTCCTCACCTCTCATGCATTCTTCAGCCTGTTCCAACATGGCTTCTTCCACTCAAACCCCTCCACCAGAATTTCTCCTCCTATACCCTCAATGATTTTTTTGTTGCTAAATTAAATGGATCCTTTTTATTTTCCATCTTGCTTGCCCTTTCATTTATTTTCAATAGTTTATCACTCCCTTTGTCAGCAGTTTACCACTTCTTTCTTCTGACCTTCTAGGATACTACTTTTTTTTTTCATTCTCTCACCTCTCTGGCACCTCTTTATCAGGTTTGTTGGCTGGCACCTCCTTATCACACATTCTAAACACTGCTGTCCCTGTCCTTGGCCCCAAGGCTCTCTGTACACTTTTTCCCTTGTGATCTCATCTCATATTGTGGATGAATATGCATCCATATACCTATGACTCCCAAAAGTATATCTCCAACATAGACTCTCTTCTGGGCTCAAAACCTACATTTCCAACTGTCTACTTGATAGTTTAAATACTTGAATGTCTCAGAGGCATTTTAAATTTACCATGTTAAAAACTAAACTCTCAGTCTCCCCCAACACAAAATAGTCACTCTAAGTATACAATTATTCAAGCCTGGGAGTAATCCTTAAGATCTCCTTCTTCCTTATCCCCCCACCCCAGACCCTACTTCCAGTCTAGCACTGAGTCCTGAAATTCCACCTCCAAAAGCTGTCTAAAATGTGTCAGCTTCTCTCCATTTCCACTAATACCACCATCACCATCTCTCACTTGAATGATTACAGTAGCCTCCCAATTGTCTCCCTAGTTCCACTCTTGCCCCCTTCAAACCATTCCCCCTGAGAGAACCAGAATGAGCTTTTTAAAATATAACTTGAATAATACTCTCCTGCCTTAATATTTAAATGATTTCTCCTCATTCTTAAGATAAAATCTAATCTCTTTACCTTTGGCCTACAAAGGCTGCCATTGTTCCAGCTTTATCTGTACCCCTCTCCTTTCATCCTTCAGCCTCTTCTAGGGGAAAAACCGTTCAAGCCTTAGGGCTTTTCATTTCTCTCCTTTCCCCAACTGTTCTTCTGATTAATTCCTGCTGTTCCTTTGTTAATCAAACATCACTGGGATGTTCCCTGCATCCCCAATTCAAATTAGGTTTCCCTGCTTTTTTCTCTCATAGGAAATTGTATTTTTCCTTCATAGTTTTACTACAGTTGGTAAATATATATTAATTTGGCTGTTGTCCAGTTTAATTGTGATATAATTTACAGTGTACTGGCTGGAAAATTACTGCTTGGCTATTGTCCATGGAAACATAGGCTATTACCCACGGGAACATAACATTCTAACAATAAGCTTTCTGCTTTTGTACCCCTGCTTGCACAACTGACCTGTAGGTTGACAGTTAGTAAATAGAAGAAAAATAGACTTTTGTGTTCAGACAGAATGAAGAATGGGGTTTAGGGCTTAAAAATCCTGTACCTTTACATTTGAGGCTGCTTAATTTGGGGTCTGCGTACCCCTGGCAGACCCAGCTGGCTGAATAAAGAGTGTGTTTTCTATAAATCACTGATTTCTGGTGGTCCGTGTGTCTATTGCGGGCCGGCAGCTACAAGTTCATGTGATTGTTTGTTTACTCTTTCCTGGACTGTAAACTCTAGAAGGGCAGGGCCAAGTACAGTATTGATATTTGCTGCCCCGCACCCAATCAGCCCACTTACAATAGTGGTCTGGCACATAGCAGGTACAAAAAAAATATTTGTTGAGTGAAATGAATGAATTAAATGCTTAAGAAGTCTGCCCTGTTCGCTAGGAGTAGCTTTGAATCTCTGCTTAAAACCTGGATAACTACTGTTAAAGTTATCCAGGTGCCTCAGGTATTGCAGCCCATAGCCCTCTCAAACCTCACCTGCCACTTCCATCCTCCAATGTGTAGTTTTACGCCCATCCAAATACGCTTTGCTCTTGACAGTGAGGCATCATGCAATAACCCAGACAATCACAGACCAAATAAGAGGATTGTGACATGGACTCTAAACGTGACTGCGTTTCCGTCCCAAGCCCAGAAAGTGACGCCGATGGCTCATAGCTCCATCAGGCCGGCAAGGTGCACCACTCCCCTCCCCCGCCCAGACTCGGGGGCTCCAACAACCACCTCTAGGAAGCTTAGGCTCGCGCCTCAGCTCAGACCTTCCGTACAGCATGGCAGCCCCCGAAGGTGTCGCACACGGCAGTGCCTTCCGTACAACATGGCCGCCTACAAGTTGCGCATCGCAGCCCCGCCCACTCGGCCACCGGAAGTTTCCATTTGAAACACAGGCGGCAGACCCGGGCAGCATTGCGGCAGTTGCCGTGGAGCATCTTTTGAATCAGAGCGACGAAGACTGCGGACAGGAGCTTTTGGCGACTGGGTTCGGCTCTCCCGGGGAAGGGGCCTGGGCTGATGTGGAGGGCGGACGGGATGGGCTGGGAATGGAGGAGTTTAACTATCCCGACTCATCCCTGGAGCAGGGGCAGGTCGGGTCATGCTCTCCCGGGCTGTTCACTTGCTGAGGAAGCGCCCGGGCGGGGAGCGGGTAAGGGAGGGAGAGGGGAAAACTGGCCCACCATGGGTTAACATTCACCTTGCACCATCCAGGGCCCAGCCTTGCCGCCTCGTCACTATGACTAGCGTGGTTAAGACCGTGTACACACTGCAGCCCGCCTCTGTGCTGAGCGGCGGCCCACCCGCAGGTGGGTCTTCACGCCGCTCCCCGGGGGAGTTTGGAGGATCAAATCAGTGGCCCAGAGTAGGGGGCCCGGGCAGGGGAGAGGGCATTCCATCGGCTCTGACAACCTGCTAACTCCCCTAGAACCTGGCTGTCTAGGTTTATGATGGGAGTTACGGTAAGGGCCATGCAGTAGGATTTTAGACCCGCCCCGTGCCCCTACTTCCGCAAACCCAATCATGCTGCCTTCGTTCGATTTAAGCTGCTGATTGTTCCACAATATTATTCCCATTAAGCTAGGAATCTTTTTTTAAAACAATTAACCGTTTTATTTCCAGAGCTGGGCTATCTGGAGGGGTACTGGGTTTGCTGTCAGGGAGGAGAGAGTCATTTGAGAAGCAAAATAGGGAGAAAGCACTAGGGTTCCCTACCATGTCTGGTTCACATTTGTATCTGCACAGTGTCTCTCGTATAGTACATTCTTAATAAACACTTCTTGGGTGAAAAGAGAGGGGGAGGGTCAGGCCTAGCTAGAACATTCAAGAGACAAGAGAAAAAAGACATTAAAAATGTTTATTGTTTTGCTGTCTTGCTTTATACTACTTGGCTTGTGGTTGAAAGTCATTGCCTAAAGTCAGCAGGTGTCCAGCTGCCTAATCTAGAGATTATAGCACAGAATAAGCTTCAAACATCAAATTTTGAAGCAGCTGTTTAAGATCCCTTCCCAGTGACTCCATGCAGCTGGTTGATGAATTATCCACTTTATCATTATAAAATGTTCATCTTTGTCTCTTGTTACCTTTTTTATCTTGAAATCTATTTTGCCTGAAATAAGTACTGCTACACCTGATTTTTTTTCCTCTGGATGCCTTTTGCTTGGAATGTCCTCTTTCACCCTTTCACTTTAAGCCTATGTTTATCTTTGGAGCTGAAATGAGTCTCCTGCAGGCACTATATCGTTTGGTCTTGTTTTTTAATCTATCTTGCTACTTCATGGTTTTTGATTGGTAAGTTCAGTCCATTTACATTTATGGTGATTATTGATATATGAGGATTTATTTTCTGTTTGTTTTTATTTTTATTTTTTCTGTTTTTTTTTTCTTTTTTCTTGTGATTCTGTCTGCTCTTTTAGTTTGGTTTTCTATGATTTTTCCGATTTTTTCCTCTTTTTATGTTTTATGTCTCAGCTCTGAATTTTTATTTTGTACATGCCATTAAGTTTGTGTAAAATTTTACGTTTCATATATACAATGGTCCTTCTTCTGATTACCTCTTACTTTATTCACCTGTACCCTTTCCTTTTCCTCCTCCCTGTTTATGATTTGATTGTCACAAATTGTCTCTTTTTATGTTGTGCATTTGTTACAAATTGTAGTAGTTATAGCTATTCTTCAATGCCCTTTTTCCTCTCTTTAAACTTTATGTTATAATTGTTCATTCTATTTTGAAGTAGAGTTGAAATTTTCTGTCTGTTAGTCATCTTACTCAAAAGTTTTGTAAACTAGAAAAGTGTGTGTGTGTGTGTGTGTGTGTGTGTGTGTGTGTGTGTGTGTGTATGGGTGGGTGGGGAGGCGTGTGTGTGCTTAACTCCAGAACAAGTTACTACGTGAATTTGGTATGGAATATAAATGGTACAAAGTCAGTGTGTGGTGGAGGGCAGCATAAGAGCTAGAGAGAGAATAATCTCTGGGGAAGAAGAGTGTCATGGCAGGGCCGTTTCTCTGGTTGTCTGGCAATAGGCTAGCAAGAAGATGAGAACAGAATGCCAAATAGAGAACCTCTAAACATAATGATGGATAAACAAATTAAAAGGCCTGATGGTAAAAGCATTCAGCATAGAACTGGGAAAGATGACTAGAGGTAGTTTGAGATGGTCTATGAAACAACCCACAAAACTGTGAAGTGTCCCATTTATTCAACAAGCAGGTATTGAACCTCTTTTAGTATGCTAGATGCTCTCTTAAGCACTGGGGATGCAGAGACATTTTAGAGTATTTAGGGAGACAGTCTGGTTAAACAACTAAGCAGTAGTTAAAAGAGAAACTCAAGGGAGCTTGAGGGTAGCCTTAGGAGAACGTGCAGAGTGCTTAGGAGCTTAACAAGGTTGTTTGATTCCACTGGCATTTGATGAAGGATTCAGCTGACTGCCCCACTGCTTGTGCCAGCCTCCACTTTCACATTTATACTGGTCATTCAGTTTGATGTGTCATCAAGCTTTCAGCTACTTTTAAACACTGCACTGTCACATTTAAAGAATTTTGGTATCTCTCCCCAATTAGCATAGAAGTCTTCTGAATTAATATTCACAAATTGAGATTGGCCAGAATGAAATACAGGTTTCTAATAGCTTAGAATGGAGTCCTGTTTGTTATAAAGTTACAGCTGTTGGGTCACAATGCTTGAGGTTTCACCATCCTGTTTTCCTTTGCAGACACACAAGCTCGAGCCACTTCTAAGAGCCTATTACCTGTTAAGTCCAAAGAAGTCGATGCTTCCAGACTTCTTCATTCAGGAAGTTCAGAGAATGATGTTACAAAAATCGTCAAATCAAGACGAGACAAGGGGTGAGTCAGATCATTGGTATCCAGTTAGAACATCTTGCTAGAAATTGCTCAGTACCAAGAATTAGAAAATAGAGTTTTTGAGAGCACAAAACACCTGAACAATTGGCCTGTAGTCAGTGACCCAGAGCAGTGCAGCTTTGCTGACAAGTTCGTAAGGACCCTGTAGGTTGATTAGCTCTGAAGAGGCACAGCAAGGGTTATGATAAGAAGTATTCTTTCTTTTCTTACTACTTGCTCTGAGTATACAAATAGCATTACTGTGATCAAACACTAGCCCTAAGTGAGTGTCATGGTGAGTGGGGCTAGTTATTAACCTATGTTGCTGGTCTGAGCACAGTTAGGTCGTGCGTGCATGTGTGTGTGTGTGTGTGTGTGTGTGTGTGTGTGTGTCTCCACCCAGTGCTCAGTCCCCACATAAGTGAGGTTAAATGAGATAGCTGTGCTGTTTTGAGCAGGTTGTTGAAGTGGTCAGGAGGGGAGCTCATTCCCTATTAATAAGCCTTTTTCAATTGTCTGGACCAAAACAAAAGTTCATCAGCCCTAAGAGCTTCTTAAGTTTGTGCTTTTTGCATTGTATGTCATCTCTGTTTTTTCCCTCAAAAAAACTAAGGTTTTGTTCTGCTTTCTTCACAACACACCTAACTACATACTGTAATTCTCTGGTTGATTCCTTTATTGTTGTTTTTAATTGTGATATAACTGACATACAGCATTATAGTTTCAAGAGTATATAATAATGATTCACTATTTGTATATGTTGCAAAATGATCACCACAATAAGTCAAGTTAACATCCTGATTTCTTTGTTTTTGCTTCTCTAGTCAGGTGAAAGCTGCAGATATTGCCATCAAGAAGAACGTCAAAAAGAGGTAAACATCAGGATAAGTGAAATTTGGCCACCATTTTAGGGTAGTGGATCTCAAGTACATCAGAATCATTCCTGGGCTTGTTTAATGTATTACAATCTGGGCACCACCTTGGAAATCTGAATGGGATTTTCAGGGCTGAGGCACAGCCAGGTTTGAGAAACACTGTCAGAGCAATATCAGTGATGCTACAGTCTTAAGTGCCAGACAAAAGCTTTTTGGGCTCCACACCAGGACCGCTACTGACTGGAAATCAAACCCAGCTATGTCCATCAATAGGAGTGTGAAACCTTCAGCATAGAAGGGGCTGCATGTGGTTAGTGATTTCAAGATGATGTTTCTGGAGGTGGTGCAGGTGCTGGTGAAAGCAGAATCCTGGAGAAGGGTTCATCTTTTTGAGGCTAGCTTGGACAATTTGCTGTCCTGAATAATATAAGCTGGAAAATTTGTGGAAATACTTAATAATTCCACATCTGGGCATGTCTTAAAAGTTCTGAAAACATAATACTATCAAGAAGGACTCTGAGGATTTTGAAAAAAAGTTTAATATTCATGATGAAAATAGCTATTTATGTGTCAGTAGCTCTTCACAATAATAAAATGAGATGCAGGTATTATCCTAATTCTAGAAATGAGAAAACAGCCTCAGAGAGTTCATGCAGCTCACTGAAGGTCATATACTATACTACTATGTAATGAAGCCAAGGTTTGAACCACTGTTCGTGAGACTCCATAATCCATACTTTTAACCACTCTACGTTTTCATATAAGTACAATTATCATTATAGCTACAAACCACTGAGTAAGCAGAAATCAGAGGAAGAGCTCAAGGATAAGAACCAGCTCTTAGAGGCTGTCAACAAGCAGTTGCACCAGAAGTTGACTGAAACTCAGGTAAGAGACCCACTAGACCTCTGTCATCAGCTGCTCTGGGTGCTGCTTGTGGAATCCTGAGGGACAGCCCCTCAGGTGGGAGCAGGTTTGTAATACCCAGGTGCCCAAGAGCAGAGAGTGAAGACACCAGGCTCGTGCCATGGCTGTCCAAGAGCAAGGGAAGTTAAGACCACCCCTGAGGAGTGGGACAGGCCTGATCTGACTGCAGGACACCCCAACAGGGAGAGCTAAAGGACCTGACCCAAAAGGTGGAGCTGCTGGAGAAGTTTCAGGACAACTGTTTGGCCATTTTGGAGAGCAAGGGCCTCAACCCAGGTAAGAAACAGCACATGGTGGCCTTCAAAGGAATCAATGCACCTGCCCCCTCCTGGACTATATGTCAGGAATCCAGCATGGGAGCAGCTGGTCCAGTCAATGAAGGGCTTGCCTAGCAAAGCCCTAAAGATTTTGGGGAGCTCCTCTTTGTTCTCTTGTGATGTTGATTGTGCCTGACCAACAGAATTTCAGTGGTCGTGAGAGGATTATCGCTTTCTTAACAGAACACTTTATGCCATTCATTTGGTGTCAAAAAGTATGACCTTGCAAATTAGGCCAGAAATATGTTTTTTCTTTCAAGGAAGAGAGCATACAGGTAACTTTCCCAGGTGAGGAGAGAGAGATGATACTGTTTCAAGGGTTCCTAAACTGGGTTAATCAGCGGAATCACAGTAATTAAAATGATTCCGGTTCTTACTCTGTCCCTACACAGAGTCTATAGCAAAGAGGACTGTAAGAGTGCCTCAGGCTGAGTTGAGGGGACTGAGATTGCCCAGGGAAGGGGCCCAGGCTTCTTTGAATTAAGGAATGTTTTAAGGCCTAAGAAAGCTTTTAAAAATAGTTTTGTGTTTTGTAAACAAAAAAAAAATCCAACCTCTACTTTTCCTTTGGAGCAATTTTCTGCTGAGCTGAGGAGAAAACAATGAATTTTGGGTGGCCATATGCAAACCTAGAGAGGAAGAAAGTCAGATATAGCTCTGCAGAGCAGGCATGGGTGACTCTGCCAAGGTGAAAAACGGGGAGAGGGAGCAGCTACGTGAACTTTCCCTCATGGAAACTCCTGTGCTTGTTCTGCGGGGGGGGGGGGGGGGGGTTATTTTATTTTTAAGTACAGCTCCCAAAGCAAGGCTGACCTTGTTGTCTCCATCAGTTTTAGGCAGTGAGACCCTGACATCACAGCAGGAATCCACCACGGATCACACGGACTCTATGGTGAGGGCATGAGTGTGAGTAAGCAAGGGCCAAGTGACTGTTGGGCTCTGCGACTTTAAGATCTCTGCCATACTGCCATATGCTCAGCCTTTGGTTAGCCAGGATAGTGGAAAGGAGCAATGGATATATACTCAGAATAGCTTATTTTACTTGGCAGGTGACTTTGTGCCTACAAATATGAGTGAGTCTGAGTTGAAAACATACTATTTTAAAACACATAATAGGATGGACCTGTATAGAGAGCTTTCTGGTTTCTCTACTCTACACTTTAACCAAATTTTCTCCTTATTCCTTTGCTGAAAGCTTTATGATGCAAAGGTCCAGCTTGAATTATGTTTGGCTCCTCCTTGGTTCCTTCCCTGAAGTAGGAAGGTAATTGTTTGAGATGAACATCTTTTGAGCTTCTCTGATGTCTTCCCCAAGAAGATCAATTGTCATTTTAGAATCATAGCATACGAGATATGGAAGCCTTCCTCAGCTCTCTCCTGGCTATTAGTCACACCTTCAATGGCTACTATGTTTTATTCATATTGCCTGTGTAGCAGAGCTGATGGAAATGGGGTAGGTAATCTGTCCATCCAGTGAACTGAGTTTCTCTAGGGTGCCCAGCAGAGAGCCCGGCATGTGTGTTTGGATGCTCAGCAAATGACTGAACGGAAGAGATGTTAGCAATCATCTCATGTATTTCTCCTTTCATTCAAAGAGATTGGTTTATATGAAGAAAATGTTCACATTTCAATAAAGATTTGTTACTACATTGTACTTTCCTCTTAGTTGCTGTTAGAAACTTTGCAAGATGAGCTGAAGCTTTTTAATGAAACAGCCAAAAGGCAGATGGAGGAGTTACAGGTGAGACACAGACATCATCCTGAGGCAAGATTTCATGCCATAATAGGTAGATCTATGGAGGGTTCATTCTTATTTATTTATTTATTTATCTTTACAGTGAGGTATGGAGCCCAACCAAGATGGAAAAGAAAGTTTTTAATAAACTATTTTGTAATAATTTTAGTTTTACAGAAAAGTTGCAAAGTTAACACAAAGAATTCAATTCCCTGAATATTACTATCTTATGGTACATTTGTCAAAACTAAGAAACCAACACTGATGCATTACTGTTAACTAAATTCTGAGACTTCATTTGATTTCACCATTTGTTTTTCAACAATTTTTATTTTTCTGTTCTAAAGACTTAGAAATGTTCACATCTGCAGGGCATGAAGCAACATGGAACATACTAGGTTGCTTAGAGTTGAAAGTTGAGACCTGTGTGAAATCCATGCTATAGAAACTTGATACTGTAATAGGAAACCCAGCTTCTTGGGTCTGGATTGCTTTGGGTGGCTTGGATGAATCATGGGATATAACACTGAATCCTAGAGGATTTCATTATTCCAGTTTAGATAGAAGAGTCTGTAGTTCCAGTTTAGATAGAAAGAGACAGTTCCTAAAATCACAGATAAAACAAAACTAAGATAGAAAATAGGTCAGTATTTCTGTGTTCTTTCTCAGTGAAATAGAAGCATAATGTTATTTCCTCGTGTCAAAGTTTTGTGTTTTTTGTTTGTTTATTTTTCTTCTTGAATATCTTTCCAAATTCAGGCTCTAAAAGTAAAGTTGAAGATGAAAGAAGAAGAGAGGGCTCGGTTCCTAGAACAGCAGACCTTATGTAACAGTCAAGTAAATGATTTTACAACAGCTCTTGAGGAAATGGAGCAGCTATTAGAAATGTGATAAAAAGCAAGTGGCCACGTTGCTCCCTCAGACAAACTCTCAGAGGAAGCCACTAAAAGGACATCTGCCTCTTGGCCATGATCATCTAGGACTCACCATCCCCAGAATGAAAACCGTTTCTGCAGTAGAATTAAGGACAGTTTATGCTGGAGTGGTGGTTCCTCCTTTAAACAAGTGTTCCCAACCTTCAGATTGGTCAGCTCTTCTGAACCTCACATGTACGTAATTGAGCTCTACAAGAGAGGGGCCTGGAACCTTGGATCAACTCCTAAGCAACAAAATGGCACACCATTAGAACCAAGAGACTAAACCAGCCACTGCCAGAGGATCCAAAAAGTCACATTTGGATGTGTGGGAAGAAACCCCTAACCCCTAATTGTACAATGGAGCGCAGGTGCTCCACAGGAGATGTTAAGGAGCCATGCTGTTCTCTTCTAACTTGGAACACATTGTTTTCCATCTTGGTTGGGCTCTATACCTCCTCATAAATTTATGAACACAAAGTTACTTGAAATGGCTTAATAAATGGGGTAAAGGTATAGAGAGCAATAACACCTACCTGAAACAATACACCTTGGAGCTTTTAATCTAAATCACTTCAGTTTTTTTTTTTTATAAAGTACTACTTTTTAAATAAATATTTCTGTTACTATTTGGATTACAACATTGAGAAAAGAAAATAGGCTTTTAACCTCAAAATGTTCACTGAATACTATTGAACTAATCTAACAAGTTCATGACAGATTTTACCCAGAATATTTTTCTTCTACTCATCAAGTACTCTGTGCTTACCCACCTGCTCCACCCCCACACCATCTTCCAGGAATATTAATCTTCTGAGGGTATTCCCTATTGTGGCAGTGAGTGCCAGAGTCTGTCCACCAAGTTTGTGGCACTAGCTGACTGTGTTCTTTATTCCTAGGCATGGTAATATACTTGCTATATGTTTTACACAGCCAACCATGGACCTGACCCCCATGGATCCTTAACCAGGCCGACCCTCTTGGTTTACCAGAGGCATGGCCTGGTTTCTTAGTCAAACCAGGCAGGCTTTGGCTTTGGCCAAGGCCCATTTTTTCTGCATCTCCCAGGTTTTTTTCACCTAATTCCCCCCACCACCACCACCACCACCATTCAGCATTACTGCGGCTACTGAGAGCCATGCCAACAAGCCAAGTAATGCTCCCAGCCTAGCTAAACAGGGCTGAAATTCTAAGCTTTCATACACAAACATCCATGCAGTTGGTTATGTCCCAAATATTTTGAGGTGGAAACCCAGCTAATTCTTGCCAGTGAGAAGAGCTGAATGTTTTTTTCCTACCTATTTCCAAGATGTTTATAGTTTAAAAGATTGTTCACCCAAATGAATTTTTTTTTTGAAGAACTAATTGGCTTTAATTAAGCGATTTATGAATCAGGCAGCATCCTATCTAGAAACTAAAAGGGCAGTCCCCTAAGTGAATTTTTAATTGCCATTTCTGGCACCCAAAAAAGTTATACTTCCTTCTTGGAAAGAGTCGAAAACTCAGTTGTAGGGTCCTCACCTCCTTATCATGCCTCCCTAGTTAACTCCTAGGAATGTATCTCAATGTCTTATCAACCATCTCTCCCAATGTAGAGACCCTGTTCTCTCATGGCCTGGTCTCACCAAGGGGCCATTCCCTCACAGTTCAACTTTGTGCCACCAGCCAGCATTTGTGCACCCTAGCCTTTTATTCCTTCCAACCTGTACTGCTTCATCTGCCTATTATACATAGCAGTGTTCTGTGTGTTTAATCTGATCTGGAGCCTGACCAAATTTATACATAAACTCAGCAAATAGTGATCTGCACCCTCCCCTTTGCTAGATGCTATAGGAAACTTTAATATATATAGCATGACATTCTTAACCTCAAAGATGCTTACAGTCTATTTGGTGAAACAAAATGTGCAGGTGACATACAAGTTAAATAACAAAAAATACAATAGGCTGTGTGATAATAGTTGTATCCTATAGGAGTTAGTGAACTATGGGCTAGTTTGCTTGGGGAAGGCTTGATGGGGATAGACTGGGGATTGAAGGAAAAGTAACATTTGGAAAGGCCAGCTAGAAAGTTGAGGGCCTTCCAGGTTGGTGAACACGTGGAGATTTGAGGAGAGTGGCATGGTCAGCGAGGGCATGGAAGCTCCACATCCTTTCGCCACATACACATCTCTTACATCTGGCTGTTCTGAGTTATATCCTTTAATAATAAACTGGTAATCTAGTAAAAATGTTTTGCTGAGTCTGTGAGGTGCTCTAGCAAATTAACTAAACCCAAGGAGGGGATTATTGAAACCTCTAAGGATAAAGTAAAATTGGGAAAAAAAAAAAAAAGAGGGACTATCCAGTTATAAAACCGAGTAAGAATACTGGTTGGGCTTGTTGAGAGGGTTCAGATGAGAGGGGTTTGTTTATATCCAACACTTAATTGAGCACTTGTAATATGCCATATGTGGTGTTTATGTTTCTCCTTATGTACATTCTCATGTAATCCTCATTATTATTCAAGGTAAGCACTATTACTCCTCTTTACAACTGGGGAAATATGCTCAAGGAGTTAAATTGATTCTCCCAAGGTCAAATAAGCAAGTATTGGAGAAACATTTGAGCCAGGGAATAATGGGAGGAAGGGGGAGATATATGGTGTTACCAGAAGTTTTGAAAACTTGAATGCCAGGCTAAGTATAGGTTTTTATCATCTTAGGCCAGAGGTTTCCAAACTTTCTCAGTTCATGATGCCCCCTAGTGTCTCAGTAATATTTTTTGACACACCGAAAGAAATACCTAACAGTTCTACTCCAAGTAGTTATATCCAGACAATAAGTACTTATATCCTAACAATTTAATAATTATTTGAAAAAGTAATACAGAAATTTAAAGAAAAAATTGTTTATATATTTCATTGTTAAATAACTACATTTATTTACAAATGGGACATTGGGCACTGCTCAATTTATCAAACCTTAGAATCAAATTGGATGTTACTGCCTTCATTCCTCTGTTTGACATTAAAAGGAATGTAGTGTGATCTAATGTTGAAACTAACCTACTTCAAGCTAGTAGTTCACATGTTTTCTAAGAGATGTCAAGTATCACTGTGATTCCCCCAAAAGTTTAAAATATTCCATGGCATCCCTGTGAGTTTGCTGCCCAAAGAAGCCTCGGAACCACAACTCTAGGCAATAAGGAATCACTGAGACATTTTGAGCAGGCATTCGTCATAATGAATGTTCTAGAAAAATGAATCGGGCATTGGTGTTAAAGAGAGATGGCAGTGTGAAAAAAACAAAAAGACCAACCTTGAAAATTCTGAACAGACAGAACCAGTTTAGTCATACAAACAAAGCTTAATTTAGCTTATTTTGCAAGACTAACTTGACCTGGGTCATTTCTTGCTTATGTTTTAGGAAATTATAAGCAAAAGTTGAACTATTTCTCAAGGTTAACATAACTACTGAAAATTCTAATATAACAAATCACTGTGAAGAAGAAACAGTCACTGTATTTGTAACCGTAGAACCAACTCAAAATGGTCCTTATCCTTTTTCTAACAAGATACTGAGTTGCCTTTCAGTCAACAGACCAAAACAGCAAGTCACAGCCAGAGCACAGGCAGAGGAGAGAACTCTGACCAGCTACATATGGAGCCAAAGTTTCACTCCCCCAACGGAACCGAATGACTAGGACATGACCGAAAACGAGGAAACTTTTGCAGAAGCGAAGGGTCTGTTGTGCAGGAAGATCTGGTGTAAAAACTTCTCCCCATATCTTATCATAAATGGCCAAGTTCCAAAGCTCTTCAAGCAAAACCTGTACCAGTGCTGCATACCAGCCTGTCCCCGCTAACCTCTAACCCTCAATCTTTGCCTTTAAAACCTTTTGATTAAAAGCCATTGGGGTATTCGGGTTTTAGGCGATAGCTTCCTATTCTCCTTGCTTGGCACCTTGCAAATAAAACAGTTTTAATTTCTCCATTGCAAATTTTGATGATCAGTGTTTGGTTTTGCTGCACATTGGCCAAGCAGGCCCTTGTTTGGTTCAGTTCAGCTCAGTAATACTTTCTCATTATATAAGCTGCTTTCTAACAATATACCCCTGAGCCTCATTCCATGTTTTGATTTGAGTACTCCCAGTTTGCAAACTGTATTTTAGGTGTGTGCACAATAAACCTGTACTAATTACTACTTTGGCAATTCATTGTTTTTATTTTGTTTATTTCTGAATTTTCAAGAGGATTAAGAGAATGGAAACTGGGACATCAAGACAGAAATCAAATGTTAGGGCCATGATGACAAAGGTATAAAGAAGGAATTGAAATACAAATTACAGGAATTAATTGATGGCAGAAGGGTATGGAGGGAAGGGATCTACATACTTAGAGGTTTTTGAACGAGGTGACAATAAAAATTAGTTATAGGTGTGGCTCCATAGTGTAGTGGTTAACACGTCTGCTTGACACACAGAAGGTCCTGAGTTCACGCCCCAGGTGGAGCCACAGATCATACCTCTGGTGCACCAGGCCCCCTGAGTGCACTGGGTGCACCAGGCCCCCTGAGTGCACCGGGGGTGCCAGGCCCCGGGGTCCCTGGTGCACACTACGAGCATGTAGGAGGAGACACCCGGCCTTCAGAGATCCAGTTCTTAAGGGAAACTGGCAACATCTATAGGTGAGAGGTGGAAGTGGAGGAGGGCGGAATTAAAAAGGAGGAAAAAAAAGAATTAGTTATAAAGTTGAGATATTAGAACTTCAGCTTGCAGCCCATTCCCAGACAGGAGCTGGTCTGGGATCCCAGCCTACCCACTGTCCAACAAACTCAAAAAGATTTTGGAGACTTTGGCTAGCCTTTTCAGGGTTTGCAAACTGGAAATAACTAGGCAATACTCAGAATGTTTTGAAGAAGAAAAACTGAGGGTTCTTATAGTGAAAAGTACATTCCTGGAAAGGATCAGTCCTATATTCTTAGCTTCTGAATTAGTCCAAGATAGTAATTCTCTAAAGTAGTCCCTAACCTTTTTAGCACCAGGGACTGGTGCTCCTATGAGAATCAAATGCCTAATGATCTGAGGTGGAGCTCAGGAGGTGATGCTAATGCTAGGGAGAAGATGCAAATACAGATGAAGATTTGCCTGCCCTCAGCTCACCTCCTCCTGTGCAGCTCTGTTCCTAACAGGCCATAGACCAGTACCACCAGTACCGTCAGCGGCCCCGGGCATTGGGGACCCCTGCTCTGGATGGCTGGCTGGAGCTCTGGATAATAGATGTCAGGTGGTCTGGCAATGTGAAAAATCTTTCATTAGCGCTTCAAGGGATAATCAGAGAATTGTTTGGAGATTTGATGTATATCCAGGCAATAATGTAGGACTGGAAAGTTCAAAATTTAAGTTCCCAGACTAATTAAAACAAAAATAGAAGTATTTTTTCATACCTCATTCTGCCTGATTTCAGTAAGCTACTTGACTATAGTGACTACATTTTATTTCTTCACTCTATTCTTCACCACTAAAAACTGATCTTTGGCACATAACTTCTCTAATTTCTTTCTGGTAAAATAGAGATAATATCTATCTTGCTGGGTTAATGTAAGAGAGAATTTTTTCCAGCACCTAACCCAGTGCCTGGCAAAGGTATTCAAATCCTGATGATGATTATTATTAAAGTTCAAATTTTATCTTGACAAATGATTCCCTTCAGAATCTTGCCCTTAACTTCCACTGCCATGATGGTGCTTGCTCTCCCCTTCTTCTCTGTCTCTGCTCTCTTTAGTGCCCTGATTTTACCATGTGTTTGCAAACCTCAGATATTCAACTTCTCTTTCACTGGGATCTTCAACTTTGACTCGGGCTCAAATCATAGCCATCTTAAAAAAAAAAACAAGTAAAACACAAATAAGTCATGGGGATATGGTGTACAGCGTAGGGAATACAGTCAATAATATTGTGATAGCGTCGTACCAAGTCAGATGGTTGCTGGACTTATCATGGTGATCACTTCTTTAGATATATAAATGTTGAATAACTATGGTGTACACCTGAAACTAATACAATATGTTAGCTATATTTTAATAAAAAATGTTTTAAAAACTACAAAGCACCCACTCTCATCCCTACCAGTTACCCTGTATCTTCTATTCACAGTCAAATTTATCAAGAAGTGTTTTCACTCACTGTCCTCTTCCCCTTTCAATTTGGTTTAAAGACAAAAACAATTATACAGAGTATCTAGAACAGGCACATTCATAGAGACAGAAAACAAAACAGAGTTTCCAGGGTCTGGATAAAAGAGAAAACAGGAAATTATTGTTTAATATGCACAGAGTTTCTGTTTGGCATGATAAAAAATTTTGGAAATTTGGGTAGTGGTGATGGATGCACAATATCATGAATGCCAATTTAAAATGGCAAATTTTATGTATATTTTACTATGATTTTTAACGTATTGAAGCTTACCAGAGTATACTAACCTTAATTGTACAGGTTAATAAATTACTTGTCCCCTCCAGAGAAGAGCTCTATTCTAACAGAAAATCACCATGTATGAGTATTCATATAAAAATGGATTTGTCCATTTCATCATTGTCAAATGTGTTGGCATAAATTGCTCAAACTATCCTCTTTTTCATAGTTATAGCTCTGAAGACTGTCCTCTTTTTCATTCTTAATGTTAGTAATTTGCAATTTCTCCTTTTTTCTCAATTAGTCTTTTTAGTGATTTTTATTTTGTTTTTCTTCATTGTATATCTGCTGTTTCATAATTCCTACTCATATTTATTATTCTTTCCATCTATATTTGGGTTTTTAATTTACTGTTTTATTTTCTTAAAAAAAGAATAGATAATTTTATTTCAATTTTTTTCTTTTCAAGTTGTTAAACAAAAGAAGCAACGAACCAAAATGAAGTCACTTTTGCTAAGGCTCATCACCAAACCAAAACTTAATAACTAACCTAACTGCAGTTTCAGACTCTCCCAGGAGTGGAGTTTTTAAACCAGTTTGGAATTTCCTGGTCAGCACTGGTGAGGTAATCTACCTGATGTGACCAGCCCCCCCGCCCCACTACCTGCTTCTTCTCCTTGAGGGTGTCCTTGCCTAAAATAATCCACTCTTTTAACTTCTTAGTCCCACCCTCTTTCTGCCTATAAAAACTTTCCATTTTGTACAACTCATCAGAGCTCCCTATTAGTTAGTTGCTAGACAGGATGCTGCCTGATTCATAAATTGTTTAATAAAGCCAATTGGATCTTCGAATTTACTCTGTCAAATTTTGTTTTTCAACACAGTATATGCATTGACAACTATAAATTTCTCTTTAAGGGCCAGATAGCTGCATCCCACAAGTTTTGTTATGTCATATTTTATTTATTTAGCATTCTGTTCAAAATACATTCTAATTTCTATTGTGATTTCTTCATTCACGAATGGGTAATCTGGCTTTTTGTCTCACTACCAACACAGTCTTTGCTAAGGTCACCAATGACTTACTTGTTTGTGTATAAATCTATCAGAATTCCAGGTTCATTTTGGCCTTTAAGCAGCTGAGGACACTATTAACTACTTCCTTAAAGTTCAAGGCTCTTGGCTCTGTCAGAGAGGAAATAACTTTCCTCTATCCTTAGGGTTCTTTTCCAAGTTCTAATAATCAAATAGACATGAGACAGTTTAGCAAGACAAAATAACCAAATTTAATACATACCTGTGTGTGGGAACTCCACATATATGGACTCCCAAATTTAATTCCATGATACAAACATTCAGGTATTTAACAAGAGGCATCTCTGTGGAAACAAAAGAAAAACAAAGGTTGATAATTGGAGGAGACTATCATCTTGATTTCTGAGTTCTGAAGGCAGGCAATTAAGATTTTTAGATGTCTGTCTTAAAATCATCTTAAGATGAAACAATGAAACAAAGGCAGGCAGTGACAGTCTGACAGATTCTCCTGGTCTGCAGTTTGAATGGCCCTGGTGATATTTCTGAAACAGGTACAACGATTTCTGTAGATAGGCTATTGGGATTTCTCTGAAGTCTACATCAAGTTGTCCAGATTCAGCTTGCATAGCTTTTTGGAAAAGGGCAGTTTTAGTCCTCAATGATTCAGAGTCAAAGGATGAGAAAATAAAAATGTTAACTTAGAGAGAAGCAGCCAAATACTAACTAGAAAAATTCAGAGTCCAGTCTGGTTTATAGGTAAAAACATTTTTTAAAAAATGCAAAAGACTATGAACAGCACTAGAATCTAATATCCACAGAAGTATATTATGGCTTCTCTTGAAACAGTTTTCCTCTCTAAAATCGCCCCCATTTTAACCACAGATAGACAAATTAGACTAATTTATTTGCAAAATAAGTCTAGTTTCAATAAACTCGGCCTGATTATTTGTATAAGTCCAGAAAGAATAGTGATTAACCACATAGGCTCTTTTAAATCTGCTTTGCTGAAATTTTTCATAAGGAATCTTCAGATTGAACTTTAAAAGGCCTTTCAAGGCTAAGAAGCCAAACCACGTACTTGCCATCAGACTTTCCCTGCATACCTATAGATTTGGAGTTAATTCTCCCTTCTCGAGGTACCCAATGTATCTTGAGCGTCTTTATTTGCATCTCCCAGGAAACAACATTTGCTCCTTACCTGGAAAGTTTGCTGTGAACCATGTAAGCAAGGTACCAGGCTCTTTTCCCAAAGGGCTTTTATTAGCTTCCAAAGTCTATATTAATTCCTTAAAGCTTTCTGGTAGTATTTGAGTCTATGCATGTGTTTCTCAAACAGGACATTCTAGTCAAAACTTTGGTAATAAAACCAGTTTTCAATTGTGTCCTGTTATAAAGAGAACAGATTCTTAATGAATGTAGGCAAACAAAAATATTGCCATGAAAATAAAAATACTCATTGAGAGTTTCCAAATTCTAGAGGGATTAGGTAGAGAGAAAAAAAGAAATGTTTTAATTTTGTTTACAAAGGTATAATGTACCAAATTGCTCTAAGTCGTAGTTAGCTTAAGAGAAAGAAAAAACTCCTTATATCTAGACAACAAAAGATTTTTTAAATTAGCAATATTTCAAATAAAAAGTCATAAAATTTTACCATTCTCATCAATTCATTCAGTCTTATGTAATTAAACTTGTTCTGCTTGAATCAAGTTTTCCCATTAGTTCTCTCAACCTTGTCTGATAATTGAGGGTGATAGAGCCCATGATAATTCCAAAAAGTTTGCAAAGCTGTCCATCAAAGCTCATGTGATTTGTTCAGTGAGGTGGATGTCCCAATCACTATAGATTGTGGAAGGTATAAGCCAAGTGGGATACGTTTTCTAAAAGTTTCTTTGCTACTGTGAGAGCATCCGCCTTATGGAAGGTGAAACAACAAAAACATTTTTAAAACCCAGACTGGATTTTCAAGAACATCAGGATGGTGAAATCTGGCAATGAGGGGTCATTTCTGCAAAAATGGAATGGACTTTACATGCATCACCATCGGATACTCAGGTTCAGTCCTTCTAGTGTATGCCCCAGTTGTGATGACAGACATCTTACGTTAGCACATTTCAGCTTTCCAGGAATTTCACATAATTTCTGGGACACTTATAACATGTACAAATACAAATACAACATGAAGAAGGCTCAGCATTATTTCTTTTTTGACAATGCTTCCAACACACCAACATAAGCCTAATTAGTTTAATATTTCTTTTTTTTTTGTAAAGAGAACACACATCTTTTGAGGTATTTCAGAGGTACTTCTGGAATGCCTCAAAGTTATTTCCAGGTCAAGACTCTGTTTATAATTTAAATTTGGGGAAGTTTATCAAAATATATCAAAAGGTTTGGACTTTTGACTAAATAGGATAATAAGTCTTTATGAAGTGATAATTATCCATTTAACCAAAGTGATTACAAATGATTTTAAAGAAAAAAAGAAGTTCACATAATTGTTAGAAAAACTTAGTTCTTACTATTGAGGAGATTCAGTTTTCTTAAGTAATGAAGGTCCTGATTAAGATAACATAAAACAGAGAAACTAATTTTGATAAAACACAAACTTGGCTTTTTAGGCAGGAAACTTGTACACAATATCAGTAGCAGACCAATAGTTTAAGAGGATTTTGTCCTTTTTAGAATAAAGAGACAACCAAACTCTAATCTTTTACCTAATGACTTTTGATACTTAAATTCACTTACTTGATTAAATTTATTTCAATACTATTCAGCTTGACCTCATATAAAATTTCCTTTCTCAAGACTCCTTTCTCATAAACTTTCCACAACTTTCTGTGTCCCTTTTAGTATGGGTTTTCTCTCACCCATTCAGAAATAATCAGGACAAAATTATTTCACTTTCCTTAACAAACCATATCTCATACCTTTCTTTTTAGCTAAAACATATTCTAGTTTTCTCGTATATACAGTTGTTTTCCCGTTATGATTAATTTCTGTAGCTTTGTTGCAGAAAAGTTGCAAAAACTCAGACCAGCGAGAAACAAGCAGCACCTGGAAGTTTGGAGTAACTCAATTTTATTACGCCTGCCGGTGGTCCCAGAAGAGCTAGTGCTCTGAAAATCTGGGCCCTGAATTTAGGGGCAATTTTCTTTTTATATTCACGTTGTTGTTACAATTGGCATGGGCTGATTTACAGACCTCTGAAGTTGCTACAGGCAGTTACAGATCATAGGATTTTCTACCTGACAAGCACTTAAGTAATACATCTTTAAGCAGGATGAGTTCTCAGTTGACCTTGAGATCTCTGGGCTTGCAACAGACATGTTTACAGAAGCAGAAAAGAACTGATTAGAAATGTTGGCCAGTTAAAAGAGAAATTCCTCTTCAGCTTTAATTACAAATATTAGAATTCTTAACCTTTAAAATCTTAATTTCTAGTGAAAACTAAGTAAGCAATTGTGAACCATCTTTTACATCAATATTCTTTAGATTGATACATTTATGAACACATTTCATAATTTCTAGAAATATACATTTTCTTATAGCACTAAAATTTTTTTTTCCAAATGTGGCACAAGACATATTTACTAATGAACCCAAATATTTTTAGTTCCTCTTTAATTACAGCAAAAAGTAGATAAGTCTATGTTTGGTAATTGTTTCGTTGTTGCCTTATTTGGAAATGCTCTAGACATTCAATGAATATCCATCATTTAATTTTGCTGGCAAAACTTTAAAGTTTCAGGTTACCAAAGAGATTTTGAAAAACATTTTAAAGTTGCTAAAGGATAAACCTAAAAGAAACTTTTTATCCCATTTGCATTTATTTAATTTACTTGCTCCTAACAATTAAGTTTAGATTCCTTCTGAAAATTTCATCATACCAAGTTATTTTTCTCACTGGCAACTTTTGCAACAGAGATAGAATGAACTTATTTAACTAATAAACTCAAGTAGAATAAACGTATTATTTAACGCTGATGATTCTAAAATATGCCTATTTATCCAAACCAAACTGAAATCAGCTTTAATATAAAATATTTTCCCAGATCACATAATTCTCAAAAGCATTAAGTTTAGTTTTTGTTATGATTTTGAGAATGCTCATGTAAGTGCTGTTTTTTAAAGCCAATTTAATAGAGCTTACACACACACACACACACACACACACACACACACACACAAACAATACCATTCGGAAGTAGAAAATACCACACAACACACATGAACATACGGACACAGAGTCATGAGAGAGGGACCACAATGGAGAAATTAAAGCTGTTTTATTTGCAGGGCACCAAGCAAAGAGAATCAAATTGATCTGCTCAGAAGGCTAAATTTTTTAAAACTAAGAATTACTTTACTAAAATTTGCATTTTAAAAGATGGCCCAAATAAGAGTTCTTTGAGAAGACCAGCTATTTACATCTCAAAGGTACAGGGAAAGAAATGGAAGCTTCCCCCCAGGACTTTGGTTTCATAAAGCCAATATTTATAAGCCTTTGAGATGAATAGGGAGGTTTTGGGAAGGTAAAAAGAATTGTTTCTGGAGCCACACATTTGGTCTGGGACAGACTTCATTTGTACAACAAGGACAGTTGTTTTTTTAATACCTCAAGAGTTGGGTTGCCACCTGAAAGGTTGCAAAGGACTGACAAATCCATCTGCCCATTGTTGAAATGTTTCTTTCTCTCCGGGTACAATTTTTGTCAGGCTCTGAGATCAGTGTTTACAATCTGGCCAAATTTCTGATCAAAAAGCTATTAAACCCTTTCAAATATCTTGTCAGGTTTCAGCTGGGATAAACAGTACATATTTCTGGCAGTATTAAACAATCCCATGGACCCAAGAGGGCAAAAATTATTACCTTTTAGAGCCTTATCCTCTGATAGCCAAAAGAAAGACTGACAGCCCTTAGGTCAAAACAATTTGGACCACAGAAGCACTTCTCCTAGCAAGTTGTTCTGAAATCTCACACCTTTAAGTCTTCCCTGGTGGAGATACCAGCTCTGTTTATATAATACAATCAGACAAAAGAGAGGCAATCAATGAAAGTTGATCTAACATTTTTTTACATAAAGCCTGTCTAATTTTCATAATCTTATCTATTCTTACATTTCTATATATATTTTTTAATCTAACTGTAGCCCAAGCCAGGGCTTCACTTATGCGTTTTGGTACCACAGTTCATGAAGTCCCGAATCAGAGTCCTGAAAATTTATTTTTCATATGTCCTAACCATTTTATCCACTCTTGAGTAAAAAGGTCTTTGGTCCCCAGCAAGAAGTCAAGCTAAGGAACCCTGACCCTGTTATCAATCATTAACTTGATTTAACATGCCTGATGGTCGTCCTAAGTGATTGCTGGTGTAATTGCTTCCTGCCATTCTTTAAATTTTCTCCAAACTGGGGTAAATAGAACAGACTTTTTTGGGGACCAACAGGGAGTCATTTTGGCCTTTAGTAGTGCTGTACTAAAAATTTTGTTTAAACCCATCAATGACCATTTTATTTATCCCCAATTTTTTTAAACTAAAGATTTCCACTCTGCTGGGAGGAGTCTTTAGACTTGACTTTCTCTTTGTTTCGCCCTTATTAGTATTTAAAAATAGGTATCTCATTCTGTTTATTTAATTTGAAAGCCCTGGCTCTTTTTTTAAATTGCATACATATGTTTAACAATACAATTTTACATAAAATGCTAAGAGTATTTCCTTCATATTTTACAGAAGGATTTAAAATATAGACTTTCTATTCATATTCATACCATAGCATGGTCAAACCTAACTCCTAAATAGATGCATTACAATTTGTTTAGGGTGTAAAGGCTTAACGGCAACAATGAGGAGAGGAAAAAGCTTAGGTTTGTTTTACATAACCAAATGAAAAATAAACTCAAGAAATAGTCAATAAAATGTCATATGGCTTCATGTACCCTGAAAGAGGATGTGGTGCCCCATCTGGAGGTGTGACTGCTAAGTCAAAATAATCTCCTCTCTGGAACTTCTGAGACTGCAGAAGTCTCATGGAACTGTCAATTTCTTTTCTCCCAGACATGGTACTGCCAATCTCCTTTACTTGATAGCCAGGTCTTTTAATATCCATAAAATCAACTCCAAAATTAAAGCATGTGCCCTTATTTCTAGCTTCTGAGTAAACTCCTTTCATAAGAGTAATCAGTTCTTTCAAGGTTGCCACACATTCTCAAGGGAGAACTCATCTATGTGAGGCTGGAAGGTCGTTGGTGTGAAGACAGACAGCAGCAAGTGGGCACATCTTCTCTCGCTCTATCAGTTTCTCCTGGCTAACCCGCAACTCAACTGCCATCTTTCTCCTGTGGCCCACCAGAAGCTCACACTGGAAGCCTTTGCTTTTCCAGTACACATTTAAATGATCTAATCTAATTGAAACATTCCTCACAGTAGCTATTGTAATTTTAGAGTATAATTTCCTTGAAGACTGCCAGCAGTTTGATAGAACTCTAGCTGTAAATGAAGTTTAGCCCACATTTCTGTCTGGCCATATTTGGGAGTTTTTACCAAGCTAAGTTCTTAGAACATAAAATTATAGGTTGTTTTTTAGCAAGATTGTGTCATTCTTTTTCTTTCATATTTCTTTTTAAGTGCAGGACAACTGTACTTCTAAATTTCCTGATATTTTACAAAATCTGCAAATATCTAAAGGCAAATAGGAAGGAGTCTGAGTGGACTTTGATTTTTGTTGTAATTTTTCCTTCCTCCTTATTAGGGGAATCTTAATGACTAGCTATTATAACAATATGAGGACTTTTAAAATATTTCTTTTTTTCAACTGGGAAGTTTTTTCACTTAAAAGGACCATTGTCTGGCCTTGATGGTAGACTCCATAGAGACTCAAAACCAATACTGTGGATGCAAAGGAGAGTGGAAAAAAAGATGCAACCTTCACAAGATAAAATTATTCCGAGTTAGCCTAAGAGATGGGGTGGGGGGAAAACACTGTTTAAACAACTGTTCCAAAACACAGGAAATCATGTGCTTTCTCCCTTGAACAGAATAAGATTTAAGATTCCCTAAGCTTGGATCCACAGCCTATTTGGCTGCCTGCCAGATACATAGGCATCATCCAGCTGGTGGGGATAACAGACCATCTCTGGGAGGAATAGGATAGACAGAACACTCTGGAGGGCTATCATGGCCAGATGGAGAGCAAGGTACACCTTCATAAGTGCGCCCTCTAGATGGTAGAAGCCAGAGAGAAAATATTCTCATTCATCCATCATAAGGCCAAGTTCTCAGGACATACAAGACAAAAGGAGAAAGACAGAGAAAAACAAAACCCCATGAGTATTCATACCAAGTAACCAAGAGTAGCTAATTCAAGAAATGAGTTTCACAAATATTTTCTCCCGCCAATCTAAATTTAGAAGATCTTCACCACTTTCCTTCCACCAGATCCTGCAGGTAAGCTCGTTGGTGCCTTCAAAGGGTCATTGCAGGATGATAAGAACAGATGTTCAGTAAATAAAAGTTTGCCCTACCATATAGGTTGGTCAAAAATGTTATTGCTGATAATCTCTTATGGGCAAGACCTCTAATTCAAGAGGTTTTCTTGAGCCTGAAGCTAAAATTGCCTTCACATACCACAGAAGCACATCTTGGAATGACTAGCTCCGAACCCCCACAATTCTTAGCTGGGTTGCACTCTAGAAAGTGGTGGCATGGAGTCTTGGAGAAATATTATATCCCTTTGGCTGAGCTTTGGCCTTGAAAACAGGACAAGGTGAAGGGTAAGACCATGTTTTGGGTCTAGAAGGAGAACCTCTATTTGGTGTTTAGAGAGGAAACACTCTTCTTCATCTATGTAGACTGGCCATGTACAAGGGAGAGAGGTAAAGAAGAAAGCATTTCAGTCTGGAAAAGTTTATTGAGCCTGGCTTTTGTCTTAGCTGTGTTTGGGACCTTGGACTGATGTGTATTATAACAATGAACAAAAGTGTTGTCATTAAATTGGCAATCTCCTTTATTCCTCTCAACAGTCTTGCAGTAGGTGGTATTTTCATTTTATAGTTGATGAAATATAGACAGTAAAGACCCAAGAACTTGCCTAAAGTCTCACAGCTAGGTAGTGGAATTGCGACACTTAGGCTTTGGGCTCAGAGCGCTGAACTACCTGAGATGAACTGTTCAAGACCATTAACCCACCACAGAAGAGGACGGAAATAGCAAAAGAGGCTTAATTCCATCAACGCTCCTCTTTTCCCTCACACACTAACACTACTTTTCCTTCCGGGTCTCCCAGCCCACCCCACCTCCATAAAAAAAAAAAAAAAAAGTGTTGCTGTTCTTATTGTACATTAAATAATTTGGAAGACATCAACCTCTTAACAACAGCTTTCCCATAAACTTCGAATCAAAATCAACAAACCTTGTTACATAATAAAGCAAATTTTAATTAATTATAATCAGTGTGCACACTAGAGCAAGTCTAATTTCCCAGTCCGAGCTATCATCCCAGGTTTGCTTTAACAATTTATTCCCAAGCACTGGGCATTTCGAGAGTTTTCTGTTTGCTGTTTTAACACCTGTTTTCCCACAGAGACAGTCTTCTGCAGTTACCAACTGCTATTTCCACACGGGAGTGAGGGGGGATACTATATCTTCGACTCAAAAAAAAAACCCAAAAACTTTGTTTGCCATTCTACTTAAAAAAGACACACCCCAAAGCTCACTACAGGAGTTACCGAGTCCCCGCACGCACATACCAGAGCAAAGTCTGTAGTCAAGAGTTACCACGGATTGGTTCGTGTCTTGCCAGCGCGGGGGTCAGCGGAGGGTGATAGGCTGCTGGACACCCAACCCCCTCGCCGATTGGTGGGGGCAGCGAAGCCCGGGATTGGTGGAGCCCAGAGGGCTGGCTCCTCGCTGCTGCGGCTCCGGCTTCCTCGCAAGGCAGAGATGGCGTCTATGGCTTGGAGACTGGGACGGCGTGTGGCGAGCTGGAGGCTGCAGACACCGCTGTCGCCGCTCGCCGGCCTTGTTTCCCAGCGAACCCACTCATTGTTGCCCGTGGACGATGCGATCAACGGGCTAAACGAGGAACAGAAGCAGGTAGGGAGCCTGGCCGCGTTCCCGGCCCCAACGTCTCCAGGCCTGCTTCGTGCTGGTACTCTCCTGTCCAGCGCCCAGCCAGCCGCGGCGTGTGCCCGGCTTCCGGAGTTAGATGAGGTGTCAAAGACAGGAAAGCTCATGGGAGACTAATGGTGTTTTGGTGGAGGATTGGCAGGGGCCATCTGTTTGTGGCAAAAGGGCCCTCAATCTGTTCTAAGACCTTTTACACCTAAACACTGCCCAAGGCTGTGGTTCTCCAGTCTGGTTAATTAAGAATCGCAAGAAACCTTTTTGGCATACACACCTCCTGGGTTTTGAAAGACACAGTGTAATTTGATCCAACTGAGTGCAAGGACAAAGTTAAAGAAAATATTTGAAAGATGCCGTTACAAATTAACTTGAACCAGAACCCTTCCAGGAGTAAGGATACTGTGTTCACATGAACAGAGTCCCCTCCGAGAATGTTATTCTCCTAATATTATTCTCCTGTCGCTCTGAGCACGTTCCTGCACCTCCCTGAGATCCAAAACCCATTTCGGTTTAGGATCAGCAGACAGAGCTTTAAATCACTCCAGAGAAAGTGTTCAATCCTAGTTCTCAAACTTTCAAGAGGAGTTTCTAATCATTTTTAGCCAACTATCAGAAAAGAGCCTGACAGGCACCTAGAAATGAAGGCAGTGTGGCTGGAGCTCAGTAAGTGGTGGTAGGGAGAAGTACTGGGGAAGGCTGGAAGGGTCAGTGAAGGTCATCTTGTGCAGGGCCTTCTAAGTACAATGGAAAGCCATGGAATGATCTTATGTAGGGGTGTGGTGTTTAAAAAATAATCTTCAGTCTGTCTAGATTGAGAATCTCAAGAAAGAGGGCTGAAGATCATCTCTGAGGAAGCATAAACTAGTGGGGCCTCTAAGTTTCAGTCTGATACTGTTTGGTGAGGTTCCTTGTGGCCTGTTTCCCTGAATGTGTCCTCAGTAGCGGAGATGCTGTCCTCAGTGGCAATAATGTACTATTTCATAGACATCTGTCTACCTCTTTCTTCTAGCTTCGGCAGACCATGGCTAAGTTCCTTCAGGAGCACCTAGCCCCCCAGGCCCAGGAGATTGATCGTAGCAACGAATTTAAGAACCTTCGAGTGAGTCCTGAGGCCCACATTGTGGGGGAAGGGGTCAGGGAGGGAAGTCTAGGAGCTGGGCTGGGCTGGGCTGTGAATTGCACTGCTGCCTAGATGGGCTCAAAGTCTTCTGATAAATAAAACTTCCCTAGGAATACACCTTTCTCTGAAGCATTTGGGTCTCCTTGTGCCAGGTGTCCAGGCACTTGTGACTGGCTGCCTTCTCACAGCTCTACTATATTCACTGCCTTCTGTTGACAGGAGTTTTGGAAGCAACTGGGGAACCTGGGAGTTCTGGGCATCACAGCCCCTGGTGAGTATAGTTTCTTTCCCTAAAGAAAACTTATCTTGCACACTCTTTAACACCAATCCCAAAAGAAGCAGGAAAGGAGGGGATTATGTTCATAGAAACCCAGAACTTTCACCCCCTTGAATCTGAGAACGTGGCCATGGACTCTCAGCCCAGAGAACACTACATCCTTCTCTTTGTACTCTTCTGTTTCTTTAGGCACTGACCTTGATAAGACAGATTAGGTCAGTGTGTTTTATTACTTGGATCAGGGTCACTCAGAGTCTTGAACTCTGTATGCTGAATAAGTTCCCCCAGGTGATTCTGGTAGTTGTCTTAGTACCTCAGTGTTATTGCCTCCCCTAATCTCAAAGCTCTACCCTACTAGTAGCATCTAGGCAGGACTACTCAGGATAGTTATGTCACTGTGGGGACTGCTTATGTCCTCTGCTGTACTGTGGCCCCGATTTTCTCTTAGACTATGGTTCTCCTGTCCTCTGTTACTAATCTTGCTTTTTATTTTATTTTTTTATTTTTTTTTTTACTTTTATCAGTGAGATATAATTAATATATAATGAATGATGTGTAAGTTTAGGGTATACAACATGTTGATTTGATAGTCCTGTTTCTTTAGGTCCAAACCTATGCTATGTAACTCTCACCTTCCTGAGGCTATTTACACACAAATTATTTTCTTTGTAGCTATTCCTTGTGTTTTGATCCTCCATCTTTAATCAGCATGTGTTTCTTAGTAAAACTCCAAGTCCTCTTTCTTTATTTATTCATCTGCCTCTGCACTTCTGTAGCTTTCCAAATAGTAAGTACTCAGGTCCTCTTGTCTTCATTAAGAGGTCTATCTGGATAAAGCAGGAGCTGCAATGACGGTTTTCTGAACCATACCTTAGCTGACAGAGGCAGCAGACAAAACCAGTTCAGTGTGTTTTTAAGCAGAGTCCATGGCATCGGCCTGTTGAATTTGCTGGGGGAACTTGGAAGAGGCGCTACAAAGGTGTTTTCCTGCTGCTAATAAATATAAGGTTCCTGTCAATGTCATAGTTTAATCTGGGCTGCCTTTTCCACTCCCTCGAACAACTTCCACCCCCAGCCCAGTATGGTGGCTCTGGCCTGGGCTATCTGGAACACGTGCTGGTGATGGAGGAGATATCCCGAGCTTCTGCAGCAGTGGGACTCAGTTATGGCGCTCACTCCAACCTCTGCATCAACCAAATTGTGCGCAATGGAAATGATGCCCAGAAGGAGAAGTACCTCCCCAAGGTGTGGAAATGGGAATGGAAAAACACATGCTGATCTCATGGTGTAATCACCAGCCATGAACCACACTGGCAAGGTCTGGTCAGACTTGCTTTCTGTGGCATGCTGCCTTGAACCAGATATGGTTCATTTAGGAAGGGGTTAAGGATTTGCTTTTAAATACTTCAGTCAGAAAAATTAAAAATTGGGCCAGACCTCTTGACTTTTTCACTGGATAACATTTTCAGAGAGCACTTTTAAGAAATTGAAGACTAGGACTTGCTTGCCTAGCAAGGGGAATGGGAAAAGGAGAGAGATTTTCAGCCTTGTAGATACTCAGCTTCTCTTATAGGACTTTACTAATACTTTGGTCTGGAGAGACGTTTAAGGGGTCATATGAACAGTCAAGCAGTATCTATGAGCTCCTATAGGTACTTCTGAAGATGTAACCAGGCCCTTTGTGATTTTCCTTGCAGCTGATCAGTGGTGAGTACATTGGAGCCCTGGCCATGAGTGAGCCCAATGCTGGCTCTGATGTCGTCTCCATGAAGCTAAAAGCAGAAAAGAAAGGTGAGGCCTCTCTTGACTTAGGAGCTGAAATGGGCAGAGGGACAGACCTTCTTGGGGTAAGGAAGCAATAATTGGGGGTAGCCTCTGCTAGGTTACCAGAACTGTTTCCCAGCTGGGCAGCTTCCTGCTTAGCAGCAGGTCTGTGGATTAGCTGGCTGAGATGGGCCAACATGGCTAGAGTAAGTAGTCAAATTCCTGTTCTTAGGAGATCATTACATCCTGAATGGCAACAAGTTCTGGATCACCAATGGCCCCGATGCTGACATCCTTGTTGTCTATGCTAAGACAGATCTCACTGCTGTGCCACCTTCTCAGGGCATCACGGCCTTCATTGTGGAGAAGGTGAGTGTGGCAGGGGGTGGGGTGGGGATTGCACATGAGAGGGCTTTGTCTACTAACAGTGCTGCCAGCACCAGATCCCTTCATTGATCTCAAACATGGTCAATATTGTGTACTCTGCCAGAGCTCCCTGGGGTGGGGGTGAGGCAGAAGGGCAGACTGAAAGGAGGGTGGTCAAAAAGTGGAGTCCGGGGAAGATGGTTCAAGTCTGAGATCAGCGGAGCCAGGCCACACAAAGAGGACTAGGAAGCTGAGGACTGAAAGGAGACAACTGGATTTGACAGTGAGGATGTCATCAGGGGGCTGCTGAGAGCAGCTATGGGAGTGGGAATGCGAGTGGACACTGAAGACTGTACCTTCTGAATCTTGACAGTAGAAGTAAGAGGGAGATGAGCAGGTGGTAGAATGAAAAGTTAGGACTTTGTTTTTAAAAATGGGAGAGAACTGAGCAAATTTTTTGATAAAGAGAAGAAAATAGGAGAGAGAGAACTTGAGATGTGTGGGAGCAAGTGAACAAAACACAATGGAGAGTTTAGGGAGCAGATTTAAGCCTGATTTATAGGTGATGGGGGAACATGTAATAATAACTTTGAGGTGGGAGACCAGGGCACCTGTGAGGGCTGGGGACCATGGGGGTGGGGGAGTTGGTAGAGTTTCGTGAATGAGTGTCCTAGAGGTTTACAGTACCCTCTCTAGGGAGAGGGAGAGTAGCTGACTAGGATTGGAGGGCAAGAGAAGTGAGTAGCCCAAAGGGCCTGGCTAAGAGTAGGAAATTCAAGGTGGTTTAACACCATTTTCATCAGCCAAGAGGTGAGGGGAGCATCATGTGCACTCTGCCAGGCACCTGCCAACTCACACTGTATCCGATTAGTCCAGGTCAAAGCACACAGGTGGTTAAATTTATCCCAGGCGAGACTCAATTAGGTACAGATGGCAGAGGAACAAGGGGGCAAAGGAATTGAATGGGCTGGTAGGTGTGTCTTGGAAGTGATTTCCCTAAGGAAAGGAAACAAAGCAAGGGAGGGTCAGGAGGACCCCAGGGATCAGGTGTTTGCGAGAGAACTGCTCCTGTGCAAAGTGGGGAGAATGCAAGCTGCCAGGAGAGGAGGATGGGGTTGAGGTGGAGTGTCAGGGCTGGAGCTTCCAGGAGAGGAGCAGTCACATAGAGGGTCGGGGCCCTGGGAGTAGGATGCTGCTGTGCCTTAGAGTACAGGGACTGGATGGGAGGTGGGCATTTTGCAGGGGTCTTCCCTTTATTAGGCCCCTTTGGGGCCTGGTCTGTAATCAAAGCCACCTCTTCTTTCTATAAAGAGTATGCCTGGTTTCAGCACCTCCAAAAAGCTGGACAAGCTGGGGATGAGGGGCTCTAACACCTGTGAGCTAATCTTTGAAGACTGCAAGGTTCCAGGTGAGTCTGAAAAAAAGTGAGCCCCTGTCCTGACATCTTCATAAGCTGAGAAAGCCCAGTTCTGGGTTGGAGAGGTTCCCCATTGTTAGTTTACCAATGACTTGTGGCTAGACGGTGAGCCTGCCACTGCTGTCCTTGCCCACTGGCCCATACAAGTGGAACTCTGGGCCTGCTGGTAGCTCTTCTAGTATGCCTGACTGTGGCTGCAATGAAAGGTGGTGTTTCCTTGTGTGAATAGTACGCTGCCAGGGGTCAGATTCCAGGATCCAGAGTAGAATGGTAAGACTTGCCCTCATCCATAATGTCTTTCAGACATCCTTGTTTGTGTATTCCCCTATACAGCCTTGGTGAGGTGTTCATTAACAATGCTAAAACACCAGTACAGATCCTTGTCAGGAAAAAACTCCAGGGCCATCCAGAGTCCTGGCTTCCAGGGTAGAGAGGTGCTCAGCAGTTTCTGTCACTAATGCTGAATGGCCCATCTCCTGGACAAAGATTCTTCCATGGACCACCGTTGGAGGGGAGCAGGTGGGTGATACTGGGTCAGAATAGGCTAGACCTAGGAGAAAAAGTAATCATGGACACAAGTGTAGAAAAACTAGGAAAGGGTTGGATGACTTCTATACCAAGTTAGCTTTTCTTCTTTCCCATCCAAGACAGTGGAGGAAGAGAAGAGGCAGATCTGAGGATCGAGCCTTTGTGTCTGGTCTTCTGGATGGTGTGTGTGTGGTGGTGGTGGGATCCATCCAGCATACTCCACATCTGACTGGGAATGGTGAAGTCCATCCTTTAATCTCATCCAGAACCCTAGTTGAAGGTCAGGTGACATATTTTAGTGCCTTGTGTAAGAGCCATGGTGCCAAACCTAGTAGCTTTTATAAAAATGGGGAATTTGTGTACAGCCTTCTTCCCTCTGACCAGCACTTTGCCTGGCAGCTGACAACATCTTGGGCCATTTAAGTAAGGGTGCCTACGTGCTGATGACTGGGCTGGACCTGGAGCGGCTGGTGCTGGCTGGTGGGCCTCTTGGGTGAGTGTGAGTCTCAGTGGGAGACAGGGCTTTGGGCCTTCTTGGCAAGTGGTGCCCTTGCAAACAGCAGCTGCGGCTGTCCCCTTGTGAGCTAACACCTTCTGGCAGATGTACTTTCTCTACTGGAGACAAAAAGAATCTCCTCTTCCTTTGTATAATTTCTTCACACTAAAAGGAAAGATCATGTCTACAGCTATGCTACCCTGAACAAGCCTAATCCCGTCTGATCTTGTAAGCTAAGCAGGGTCGGGCCTGGTTAGCACTTAGACGGGAGATCACCTAGGAAGACCAGGTGCTGTAGGTGTAAAAAATAAAAAAAATAAGGGATTGTAACCTGACAAGGTCCTTGCAATCTGTGAGGTCAACCAAGGGTTGCCTTGCCTAAAAAATAAAATAAAATAAAAATGAAGGGAAAGATCATTAGGTGAAGGCCAGAGGAGCAATACTGCTTAGTTACCCAGGATGTAAAACAGGATGCCAGGCCTCTAAGGCCCCTCTATGCTGGGGTTGTGCTACTCTGTCTGGTCTTGGGGGACAGGGCACAGGTCCTGGGCAGTCAGTGCAGTGATTAAGCAGGGGTGACAAGCATCCTCACACTCCTTTTCTCCTCCCTAGAACTCTACCTCCTTGTCTCACTGAGCTGTCCCCCTGAGGCCTTTCCATGCTGGCATTTTGCCACCCCGACTGGCAGTGGGAGGACAGCAAGGCACAGCTCTTTCTCCTCTCCACAGGATCATGCAGGCCATCCTCGACCACACCATTCCCTACCTGCATGTGAGGGAAGCCTTTGGCCAGAAGATTGGCCACTTCCAGGTGAGTGGAACACTTTGTTTAAATGTACTGTTTCATTGTGCTCAAGTTTTTGTTAACAGATGAGTACACAGGACATGTGCCATAGGGCATTTACTATCCTTCCCTAGGAAAATGTGTTTGAATGCTTAGAATACAGGCTTCTTCAGCACACCTGGCTTTGGAAATTGTCACATGTCACCTCACTTCTTGTTTGAGATGAATGAACTAGGCATTGTAAGGGCAGAAGGCAAAATGTGCAGGTTGTGGGGGGGGCATTGGGGAAAGGAGTGGCATTTCTAATCACTTTCTGGTTTGAAGATGCTGCAGGACATTAATGAGGGTGGTTGTGGGTAGAGGACCATCTCAGTGTGTCCAAGGCCCTCTTGCCTTAAGTCCAGACCCATTAACATCTCTGTGATCCTAGGCAAGTCCCATCTCCTTTCTGTGCCCTGACATCCTCATTCCTGGCTGTCAGATTGCTACTGCTGACCTGCTTTTAGTAACTAGAGAGAGTGAGAGGAATGTGGCTTTAGCATGTTGACTTGTGACCTCCCTTTGTGCCCAGTTGATGCAGGGGAAGATGGCTGACATGCACACCCGCCTCATGGCATGTCGGCAGTATGTCTACAATGTCGCCAAGGCCTGTGATGAGGGCCACTGCTCCACGAAGGTAAGGGCCAGCCCCAGAGGAGGCAGTGGGCCAGCTGCTGGGACTTGTTTTCTGTGTGGCCTTGGCAGGGCCCTGCTGACCCCTGGCCTCTTTCCCCAGGATTGTGCGGGTGTGATTCTTTACTCAGCTGAGTGTGCCACACAGGTGGCCCTGGATGGCATTCAGTGTTTTGGTAAGTAGCCCCCACTCCCCATTCTCAGGGCTACCCACACTTCCAGAGGTTTCCTCTTTACCCCTCACTCTGAGCTTCAGCTAGCTGCAGTTGAGCTGGGCCTAGCACTCAGTAAGTGCTATTCAGTATCTCCTTGTCTGTCTCCCTTCTCCATGTCTGCCAGTGGTCATCCCCTCTCCCTGCTTGTTATCCTCCGTACTCTGGGTGGTCTTCCAGCCCCTTGTCTACCCACTTACCAACTAGGTATTCCCCACACTCTTCTTGCTCGCCATCTTTTGCTGCTTCTCTTTAACAAATGTCTCCTCCTATGGCCTGTTTCTATATCCTTGGTCTTCTGTTTTTCCACTACTGATCACTTTTCCTGTTGTTCTTTCTTCTCTCCCCAAACCCCGGCTGCAGGTGGCAATGGCTACATCAACGACTTTCCCATGGGCCGCTTTCTGCGAGATGCCAAGCTATATGAGATTGGGGCTGGGACCAGTGAGATAAGGCGGCTGATCATCGGCAGAGCCTTCAACGCAGACTTCCACTAACCCCAAGACCCTTCACTTCTCTTCTCAGCACCTATAAGCCTTTGGAAGTAGAGGCAGGCCCTGCTGTTCAGCTGACCTTCTTGCCTTCTTGCAACAGCCTTCTGGCCTCTATATGAGGTTGAGTTCTCCACAACAGCTGCCAAGCACTATGGGCCTTAGAGCCAGGCCAGGCAGCCAGCCCAGAAAAAGCATTCAATGGTTTAAAATGGACTTGGCAGGAAGCATAGTGGCTTTTCTGGAGCTGGTTGGGATGGGCTTTGGTGACTCTGCTCTTGCTCTCTAACTTCCAAGCCTGATGCCTCCCACCTTCCAGGGTTGGCACCTGGGGCAGGCAAGCGGCTACCCTTTATTCTAGGGTAAGCCCGTGGCAGGGAGCCCTCTGCTGAAGTATACCAGAAACACTGACCCTGTCCATTTATTTGAACTTGGTAGCCTCTTTCAGGGGAAAACCTCCCAAAATCTAGCCCTTGTTTCTGCTGATTTTGAGAGCATCAGCACCCAGCTGCTTATTAGCAGGGGCCTACCCTATAGCAGCCCGTCTGTCTCTCCAGGGCTTCATGTTGTAGGGCTGAAATCCCACCATATTGGATAGAACTTTGGGAATGGGTATTGCATAACCCCTGTGTTATACAGAGTCCACTGTGGAGCAGAAGCCAGCATACTCATGAACAGTCATCTTAATACTGGCCTCTGTAGCAGCACCTCTGAGCCCTTTGGCATTGCTCACCCACTGCCACTGTTCAGTCCTGGCCATATGACAGCCCACAGATGACTGGACAGCAGTCCTGAATTGTCTGGCTCAACTTTAGCCAAGGCTGCCCGTGTACATTCCTCTGGACACCCTATGGCTAATTCTGTTACAGCTGCACAGCAGCTGCTGCCACTTTGTATTAAACATCATGAAGCAAACCCATCTGCTTCCATACTGGTGGTTTTGAGGGAAAAGCAATCGACTGGCTATTGCCTCCTGTCTGGCTTCAGCCCCTAGTCCTTGGAGAGTGGCTGGTCCACATCCTGCTCCTGCTCTCCAGTATACTCGTTAAGGACAAAGTGTTAGAATTAGCCCTTAGGAGAGAGGAGCTCTCAGCCTCCCTTTTCCACATCCTCCAGGGATTTTTAAAGGAAGGAGGGAGCCCAGAATGGTAGCGTTAGAAGGAAACTCTTAAGTTTCTGGAAACTATCTCCATGTTTTTATTTAAAAAATCAAGACAGTTTGATTTTGTGAAGGTTGGAGTTGGAGCTAGAATTCAGATCACCAGAAATAAGGGTTCTGAGAACCTTTTGGGGCCAGCCTCGGGCCCAATGCACAGCTGCCTGGATGGAGCATAGTCAGAGTGGAACGTTTTGGGGTTGTTCCACTCCTATCTAAGCTCCCTGAAAGAGAATTGGTTTTCTTGGCTCTCAGCTCAGCAGTGCATCTTCTGACTTTTGGTTCCAGCCTGTATAGGCAATTGCTATTCTATACCTACATTAGCACAGTTCTAGCCTGAGTAGAAGGCCCAGAGCTTATGGCCCTGCCCCTTCACTTCCCCACCCTGCCTCCTGTTATGTTGGAAATGAATGTGGCTAAATGGTGGTCTTGCTGCCTTTAGCATGTGGCTGGAACAACCAGCTTGGAGACATTCAGAATGTGACTGGGATGTTTTTCCAGTGTGTGTGTGTTGGGGGGAGGGGGCAGGGTTAAAGCCAGCCACCAACTTAGAAAGTGATCGTTCTCCTGATGCTATATGTGAAAGATATTTTTAAAAATAAGGTCCCCTCCCCTCCCCACACCCTCCAAAAAACATAGCCTGAGTAATGAATGGAAGGGTAGGGGGCCCTTCCACTGTTTCTTGTGGAGTTTTTGGTTGGTTATATACATTGTGCAACTCTACAGCAGCCACTGCCGGTCCTTCTTCCTGGGTCTGCCTC
Organism: Macroglossus sobrinus; assembly: GCA_004027375.1. Classification (NCBI taxonomy): domain Eukaryota; kingdom Metazoa; phylum Chordata; class Mammalia; order Chiroptera; family Pteropodidae; genus Macroglossus; species Macroglossus sobrinus. The sequence goes on along the minus strand of PVKZ01000061.1, from coordinate 1,147,228 downwards.
TAATTGCACTCCAGTTTTAAGCAGGTCACTATCAGCCCAGCTCCCCTGTTGACAACCATCCCTGTTTTCCTACTGTTTGTCCTCTATGATAATGGCCTAAGGGAATGGTTCTCCAAGTGTTGTCTGGGTACACCCTTTATCAGAATTTGGCAATCTATAAAAAAAAATGCAGATTCCTGGAGTGGCCCCAGACCTAATCAATCTCCAGGGATAATTCTGAGGCACAGGCAACCTATTAGAACAACTGATCTGGGCTTCCCCAGAGGCCTGAGTCCTAATTCTAAACCCACATAGTCTTGTAATGGGAATCCCTTATCTATGCTGCCCTCAAGTCTCATTTTGACGTATTAGCTCCTTGATCTTCGAGACAACCCGGGGCGTGACATGGTTGCACGGGGCCCCATTGCAGGAGATGGGTAAGGTGAGTTGACTAGACAAACAGCGGGCAAACCAGCCCCGCCCAGACGCTGGGTGGAGCCAAAGCTGGTGTCAACGCCGCGTGGGGGCTGGGGAGGGCCGCCCAGTTCACGTTCCGCCGGGTGGAGACTGGACCCAGGACCTAGGCGGAGGTTAGTCGCGACTCCCAGTTAAAGGTAGGTTCAGGGTCCTCCCTCTGCCCCCATCCTCCGAAGCATCGCGCGTCGCGGAGCGTTGCTCAAGCTCTCCGGCTCCGGCTGGGGCGCGGCTCAGCGGGTCCTGCGTGGAGCTCGCCTGACCCCTGCCGGCCGCCTGCAGGGCCGCAGGTGCTCAGAGCTCGGTGCTCTGGCCTTTGCCGGGTGCTGTCCTGGCGGCTCCCGGACAATGAGTTCAAGATGCTCAGGGTTCATAGACGTTTTGTTTTGCCAAATGAGGACGGTAAGGGGGGGGGGACAATAAAAATAGAGCTGGTTGTATCATTTTTTGCAAGACAGGCCACTTTTAGCAATTAAAAAAAGTAGGAGTCAAAACGAGTCATTTAAAAAAAATTTTGTATATGTTTTATGTGCATGGGTTTTAAAATATGATAGTTTAAAAGCCTTATTTTTAAAAAAATAAACCTTCCATTCCCCCTACTGGATGAAACCACTTTTGAATATTTAAGAGATTTCTTTTGGTAATTCACTTTGTGCTTTTCTAAATGATAAGCTTACTTATTGATTTAATTGCAGACACTTCTAAGGATAGTTCTTTAAAGTGCATACATTTGACTTTTAAGAAGCTCATTACATGCCCATATTTTCCTCCCTTTCTCAGGCAGTCCCTTTCTCAGGCAGTCCTGTTCACAGGACAGTATTTGGAAGCCCTGGGATCAGATGCTGCAGAGTCCCATCCACATTCCTAGCTGTCCCCTGCCTCTGCCCACACTTAGTGCTCTCCAGTACCAAGAGCCCAGAGCCACACTAGTACCCAGTGGGAGCCTGTTCTCCCTTTGTGCTCCACCTTGTCACTCTGGCAGCTTGTTCTTAAAGCTGGCCTTTCCTACACCCACCACTCACTCACGCTCAGACAGAGCTAGCCTGTCTAAACATTTCTTGGATCTACAACCACCTGACAACTTGCCTGCTTTCTTTGAATTCACACCTCTCAGCCCTTCCTCTATACTGGGCCAGAGTGAACCACCAAGGTCCCCCTAAATCCTTCTGAGGCTCTAGCACCTATAAGAGCTCAGGTTTGGCAAGGCAAAGAGGACTCATCTGCCCCTGCCTTCCTCTCCAGTGGTTCCTCTCCCCAGCGCCACCAAGGATTTATGTTGCAGCTACAAATAGTCCTTACAGTGCTGTTTCTTATCCCTGTGCCTTTGTCCCAGCTGGTCCATCTGTGGAGGATGTCCTTTTAGCCCTTCATCTTACCCTTGCCTCCTCATCCCTAATGCCTTAGTTCAGGAGCTATCTCCCTCAGGAAGAGCTTCCTTCTCCACTCTTTATTGCCATCCCTACGATCCTGAATGGTGCCCCTTCCTGCTTCTCCTTGGGCATATCTACATCAGTGGGCTTGCCCCGCTGTTGTATTTATCTCATTTATGTGTCTGTTTCCCCTACATTAGGCTAAGAACTTTAAGGCCAGGATTGTGATTTAACTGCCTCTGTATGCTCACCATCTAGTATGGTTCCTGGTGCATAATAGGTACTTAACAAATGTTTATTGAAAGAGTAGGTCCATAGTCATGGGACACTCAGCTCACATTTTGCCTGTACCATAGTTTTTTGTGTATTTGATCCCTTCTGAGTATATTGTCAGATCTTTGAGGTCAAAGACCATTTCTCACTTATCTGAATCCTCCCTATAGCACCCAGTGCTCACAGTAAGCACTCAGTGGCTATGTTCATGCTGAATGAGTGAAACAACAGGTGGGCCAGAGCCTTGGCCTAATCCCCCGAGTTGGCAGAAGCAGCAGAGCCAGCCGGCCTCTCCTGGCCCTGCTTTCCCTAGGCAAAACCTAGCGTGTCCAGGGCCCAGCTGCAGAGGTGAGGGCTCCCCAAGAAGACCGGCTCAGAAACAGTGGTGAGGGATAGTAGTCCCTCTTCTGCCAGCTGAGGACAAGAATGGGAATTGGATGGGAAAAGGGGACAGAGTTAGAACACATACCATCTTTTTTGTTTCCTGAATTAAATGTATGGTATATACAGAGGAGTATGTACATGCATACGACGTGTAAAGAACAACAGTAAAACAAATCCCTATGTACCCAGCACCCAGGCCAATGAGGAGAATATTCCAAGTAGCTTAGAAGCCCCTGCACCCCTCCCTGATGCACTTTCCCCAAAGGAACTATCCTCCTGAATTTAGTGACAGTCCTCTCCCCACTTTTCTTTATGGTTTCCTACCTGTGTGTATATCCTAAATAATATTGCTTAGATTGCCTGTTTTTAAACTTTCTACAATTTGACTCAAAGTAAATATATGCTTCTGTATCTTGTTTTGTGGGCTCATCATTGTATAGTTTTTAAAGATGGTTCGTGTTAATAGGTAGAGCTGTAATTTGGCCAACTTTTTTCTTGTACAGTATTCCATTGTGTGAAAAGACTTCAATTTACTATCCATTCTCGTGTTAATGGACATTTGGGTCATTACTAGTTTGAGGTTACTCTAAAATATTCTCTATGTTTCTTCTGCTTTCTGTGTGCTAGAGTTTCTCTAGGTACATTACCAGGAATGGAAGTTCTGTGTTATAGGGTATACACCTGATCAGCTTTACTAGGTTATTCCAAACTGTTTTCCAATATTTCCTATATTTTTTAGAGTAATGCCACCAGAGGTAACCCAGGGAAGAAGTGGAATGCCAGCCCCAGGGTCAACTCCATGGGCTTATTTTCAGTAAGGGAAAGAAGTCAGATGGCAGAAGGGTATGCATTACTGCTTCCCTGCTCAGGCCCATCAATCACCTGGTCAACAAACCTTTATAGACTAGCTAAGAGCCATGCATTGGACCAAGAGCTGGAAGACAGCATTGAGTTAGCTCAGACCAACCTCAGGGAAGGACAGTTATGTTTGTACTTACTCTGCCAGGCAGCCTGACACAACTTTGCCTTGAAAGACATAGGAGAGTAAGGGCTGAATGGGTAAGTGGGTAATTCTAGAAAAGAGGAGCAATATTCCAGGCCCAAGATTTCTCAGCACAGGCTGTATCTTCTTGCTCAGAGGAAGACAGTGGGTCAGTGGAAGAAGGACAGAGGGCTGCCCTTGTAGCAGTAGAAGGAGGGAAGGAAGAAAGAAAAGATTGGGCTGTGCCTGAACCACAGAGATAGATATCTTTCCATCTGAACACACCTGTTCCCTTGTGCCCTTCCAGGGGCAAACACGGTACACACACACATAGAGATACACATAGCTGCACATGCCAAGAGACAGGCTTTAGACACGCTGCAGGAGCACAGGCCAGGAGTGTGAGCTAGCAGCTGCCCTTGGGAGATAAGCGCAGCATAGGGGCTGCCTGCCTGGCCTGCCCTGGCATATCCGCCTGGGCTTTTCAGGACAACCTGGGGGCCCCACCCCAAATGCTTCTTCTATTTATGGGAATGGGGTTTCAAAGGCTCTTAGTCTGTTCTTGAGCCCTGTCTGTCTCATGCTACCAGTCTGGGCAGGGTTGGGGGTATGCAGTAGGTCCCTTTACTTGGTGAAGTAAAACTGTTTAATCAAATTTACTGTAAGCTGAATTAAAATTTAAAATAGGGAGAGGAGGACTCTTAAATGAGAAAAGGCTACAGAGATGAAACTCTGTGTCCTTTCATTATTGGCCTGCAGCCTGCCCAATTCTTCCCTTCTTTCCAGACTCCCTCTGTTGGCCCAGAATGGAAGGGTGGGGTCTGTTGACCCAGAGTGGAAGGGTGGGGTTGGGGCCATTGCAAGGTTCTAATTAAGGCTGGAGGTATGTGGATTTTATATGACTGCAGTTGCCTGGGAGAGCGAGGATCTGCTCCCAATGCTGAGACTGCTTCCAGTGGCCCAGCTGGCAAAGAATCACCAAGATATTCAGACCCAGCAAGCACCAGCCCCTCTCACTACTGTTGTCCCTGTCCTCACTTCCCTGGTGGCCCTGAGCAGACTATCCCCTTTGGTCCTGCAAGGTTAATAAGAGGGGTGAAGGGAGCAGGTTGGCCTTTGGGATCTCCATTTTCCTGGGGTATCTCCCTCACTGGGAGGCTGCCTGACTCCAGAATGAAGGAAGGTGAAATCCTCACTGGAAAGCAAGTGGGGCCCTCTTTAGTTTTCTCCTGTGAGGAGGGATGCCCAGATTCTTGGAACCTTCCCACTTACCGCTCTATGTGCCATTTACTGACCCCTAGGGGCTAGTCAGAGAGCTTCATGATGCAGTTTTTCTGCTCCCCCCAGCCCCCACCCCTTGCTCACCCACTCCTCCCAGGGACTAGAACCTCAGGTCCTGGACTCCTGAGCCCTGGAGAGAGGCCATGGGGGACGGGAAGAGCCCTGAAGGTGCCTCAGAATGTGGAGCCTGTTGTCAACAGTTAAGACAATCCGTAGGTGGAGCTGTTAGCGCTCCCCAAGGAAGGAAGGGTCAGACAGAAATGCAGGCTCCTCAGTCTTAGCTTGGAGACATCTCTCTCACTAATGGGTACCCTTTCCTATCCTATAGTCTACCCTCCTAAAACTTCCCCGTTTCTCTCCGCCCCAAGTGGCCACTCCTGTGCTTCCCCACCAGGTCCTATGATAAGCCCCTTCCCTCCACCCAACCCTCTACCCCAGTCTGCCCCTCTCACCAGGAACAGCTTCCCAACCCATTTCCCTCCTGCCTCTTGGAAACTTCATCTCTCTGTACCTCAGAGTCTGCGTGGGGTTTCCTGCAGCCCACTACCCAGTCCCCAGGCAGTGGATGGACCTGCTTGTCCAGCTTCCTGCCCCCAGCCAGCACACCTCAGGCTCAACCCATTCAATGACCCATCCCTGCATCCACCAATCCCCAACTCAGAACAACCTGCACTTACTGAGTGGCCACTACATGCCAGAGGTGCTGGTAATTCAAAGACCAGTACCAGTTATGGGGCCATAGAAGCTTACAATACTTGAGGAGATAGATATAAAACAGATAAGTTGAGTCACTCTGGTCAAGTCTGATGTTATTCATTTTTTAAGACCCAGCATGACCACTGCTCACCCAAACGTTACCTGTCTCTGGTTTGCTGCTGTATCCCCAACATTAAGTCTGGCTTAATGAGGTGCTAGCCCAAGAAATACTTGCATGATGAATGCCTGCCCTGGGGGGCTGCAGGAGGGGACCATCTCTCTTCCTGTCTCCTTCCACCAAGCTTATCTAAATGAAATCAGATTTAACTGAATCATCAAGGGCAAACTTGCAGCGGGGAGGAGCAGAAGTGGGCAGAGGAAATCCAAAGGCTTTTACCTTGAACTAAATTCTCCAATCCTTTTAGTAGCAACTAAAGAGCAAGGTTCTGGGGCCACAGACTCTAACTTTTTGGAGAAGCCATCTGGACTGCCAGAGCCAGAACTGTAACTTTTATTCTCCAGATTTTGAAGAGTCTGCTTTGTTGAACCCATACTGTTAGAATTGTCACTGAATTTATCAAGTCAATAAATTTTACAGTAAAAATACACAAATCACAAAACCCACACATGTTGGAGACTCAGAGGCCAAGGTAGCATCACAAGTACTCCTGAAAATACGCAAACTAGGCTGGGAAGAGTGAGTCTAAGGACAGTCAGCAGAGCCTGGCACGCAGTGTGGCTACAGGAAGTGGTTTTCCAGCACTGTGACTACGTGGCAAAGCAAACTGTAGAGTCTTGGAGGTACAGACGAAGGCTTAATTTCTCTTCCAGTCATTCATTTATTCAGTCATCATTTAGTAATTGTTATTGAGTGCCTACTATGTGCAGGTACCCTACCAGGCTATGGGGAAACTGTAGGACCCAATGCAGATGTCCCTACCCTAGTCTAGTCAGGGAGACAGGCTTCACCTAGGAACCACTCCCTTGCCAAGTGGGTTTGGGAGGGAGGGAGAGAGAGTTACAGGTTCAGGATTGATATGAGGAGACAGGAGAATAGGGATCAGGGAGCCTCCTGGCTGAGGCAGCCTCAATTATCTGTTCCAGATCCAGATCTTTATCCTAACAGCCAGTAGGAGCCACAAAAGGGTTTAAGCAAGAGAATGATACGATGCGATCTGTTTTGGAAAGATCCCTCTGGCTGCTGCGTGGAAAACTGTCTGGGAGGTGGAGAGGGGAAGATCTGTTGCTGGAAACCAGGGCTGCTGTCGCTGGGGTGGGAAGGAGGAGGTGTGAGGAGTGGAGGTAAAAAAATCAGTCAGGCTGTGGTGATACATTAGATATGGGTGGTGGCTGGGGAGGGAGAAGGCGGTGCCAAGGATGACTCGCAGGTTCCTGGCTTTCAAAACTGGGTAGGAGGTGATGTCTTTACCCCCAAATGGAAACACTGGGAGAGCAATGGTTTTGCCTATAGTTAGAAGTTGGTTGAAGTGTATCCGATGTTCCTGAAAGACCATTGTCATTTCAGTGTCAAAACGAGTGCAGAGGGCAGCAAAAGGGTATTTTTGATGAGACTTTGCAAAAGGAGTATTCTTTTTTACAAAGAAACATGGCAATACGTTTGCAACATTTTGCCCCCTCCCCCGCCCTGCAATCTAATAGTGAGATGAATGTGGCTCACAGCAACTTCCTGTGTAAAATCCAAATGATTTGCTAACGGACGATTGGAAAACAGAGGAACAGAGAATTATCTGGGGAAGCTCATTTAGCAACAAGCAATGGAGGACCAATTAAAAATGACAAGGCTAGGATCTGCTACTTATTAGCTGTGGGACTCTGAGCAAGTTATCAAACTCTTTATGCCTCGGTTTCCTCATCAGTAAAGTAGGAATAATAGCTACCTATTTCATAAGACTGGTTGAAGATTTTAAAAGAGTGGATAAAGAATTTAACACAGTGCCTAGCTCACGGAATCTTTCCAGGAATTTTATCTATCACCACAAACTACACTCCAACAGTGAGACACAAATGACTTCCCCCTCGCTTTTCAATAATGAAGAAAAGTTGTACATATAACTAAGCATGATTTTCACAAATCCCCTTGTTAGATTTTTAAAAATAGATTAACATTCACAAATTAGAGGGAAAATTTTGTCAGACCTGCTGCCTGAGTTTTGGTATTACCTACCCAGCTATTTATTGTCTGGCCCAGTCTTGCTTGGGTTATATACTCTTTGCTGAGTCTTCAGTTTCAGAAGGTCTCTTCTCTGCTGGGTGGAGTGGAAGCTTTCCAAGGTCAGAAGCAGTCTTATCTGCATCACCTTCCAGGTCCTGTTGGTGCCTGAACAGTGCTGAGTGTGAGTGGTGCTGTGATTGGTTAGCATAGTCTAGGCTGTAGTTTGGAAACTTCTCCAGGGTGTATATCTGCTGGGAGGGACTGGTCCTGCCTCTCGTGGGTTGAGATTGACATTAAATGGCAAAAGAGCCACAGGTGGCTCTCTCCCTCTGCTCTTGGTTTTGAAAGACTAGAGAGGCCAGTGGCTACGGCTGGAAGCCTTAGGAGATGGAGCCACTTCACCTTGGGAAATGCATTCAGGGATGCCACCAAAAATCTTTCCAAATGTAGAGGAAGATGGCTAGGGTCACAGAGACAGCTCTAATGTTGAGAGGGTGGAGTGGGAAAGCTGTGGGGAGGGAAGCTGACCCCTCCTCCAGACCCAGCAGAGGGAGGCATCCAGCCTGACTAAGGCCAGAGTGGGACACACTGCAGCTGGGTGGACAGACTACAGCCATAGACACCACGTGGTAGGGACTCCACATGGGAGACAGAGGTAGCAAACAGGGGTTGCAGTACTGGATTCCAGAAACAGGGCAGAATGTAGGCATGGCTGGAAGGAAGCATGATGAAGTAGATTCACAATTGCTAATGTTTGGGGGGCATTTGCTAAGTCAGGCACTCTTAAGACATTGTAGAGCCAGAACTCCAACTCAGGAAGTCTGGCTACAGAGTTTGTATCCTTTAAAACTTGATTATATGAAATCTAGAAAGAGTAAAGATTTTAGACCTACAAAGGTTAACCTTTATGCTAATTGCCATTTTTTAAAAAGCAAAGGTCTGGAGCCACTCCAAACCTTTGTGATCTTAAGCAGTTACTTAGATTCCCCTGGTCTCAGTTTCCTTATGTGTTTGTAAATTTGAGAATAACATTTAGCTAAAAATGTTGTTGAGGATTAAATAAAGAAATGTGTTTGAGTGTGTGCCCATGCATTCTATAAGACCCCTGGCTTTGGAAATCACCGCTCATTCCAGATCTGGGTGTCCTCATCATCCCAGGACTCTGGGAGGGGTCCTCTTTAACACATTCCTGTTTGATATCTGAGCAGACAAGTGTCCTGAAAGCAGTGACCCCAAGGAAGCTAAGATCTCAAGCGACCCACATCCAGATTACAGGCGTTTCATGCTTCTTGTAACAGTCCTCCCTTCACTATTAAATTACTCAGTTGCTATTTACCAATCATTTACTATTCAGTTAATCCGATATTATTAGGCACCTGCTATTTGCATGTTCTCAAGAGCAGTCACCTAGAGGTGCCCGCAGACACATGACCACGTTTTATTTCCCATCTCATCTCCAGCTTGGGTCCATGGATCTTGGAGAGTGCTGAGTAAACATCTGCACTCAGGGCAATAATAAAGGCATTATTAGAGATGCGCTGTGAGAATATAACCAGGCTCTCCAAAGAAGTTCCAAGGGAGGCGGGCAATCCAAAGGTCTGGACCATGACACGCATCCTTGTCTCTGTGGCTACAATACAAGGATCACAAACTTGAAAACCTTCAGGGGTCAGGCAGTTCTCATAAATTCCAAAGAGGGCAAGTAGGACCATGACAAACTAGATTATGCCTTCCCCATAAAGATGGCATTTGTTTCTTGGCACTAGCCTGTTGTGGGCTAAAGGTAGCCAGATATTCTGCGTTTTCAAGAGAAACTGGAAATTTGGATTTTTATTTTAAACCTCCAAAAATTTCATCATTGGCTCCTAATTTCAATCTTTTTGAAAGCCCTGTGAGACAAGAATTTATCAAAACAATGCCTGTGTGCCTGCTGAATTCTGCTCAGAGATTGCTATTTTGAGACCCCTGAATGGATCTCTGCAAGGGGAGAGGTAAAGGACTATGTGTCCTGGGGCCAGGGTCTGAGGAACCTAGAATGCTATCCTTCCTTGGGTATAGGGATGTGCCAGAAACACAGGAAGCTGAAGCCATAGTCCTGCCCTCCAGGGATCTGTAGTGTCATCAGAAAGACCCAGGCAAAGCAGATGGTCAGAAAAGCATAGCAGGAGACAGTGTGGAGCCCCGATAATTTCAGGGCATCAGGGATCAAGGTGGACCTCACTTTGGGAGACCTTCACCTGAACTTTGGGACACCTTTCTAGGAAGTCAGACTTGAGATTCTGAGCATGAGAATTCCAGAGGCAGAGTCCAGGGAGCTACAGGAACAAAAATGAACAGGCATGACCTAAGCTAGGGACCCCAAAAAAAAGCCATGAAGAGTTTGCTTCCAGATGTTGTGGAAAAAGGCTTGCTGGAAAGGGCAGGGCTATATGGTATGAGGCTTCACTGACATTTCCACACCTTGTCCTGCTAGATCTTGGTTGTGGTCACAATGGGCAGGCAAGTGAGGCAAAGCTCTCCAGGCTTGTAGAAGGCAGTGCTGTGGGCTGGAGCCAGGGGGTACAACCATGACCTGAGAATCAGGCAGACTGACGTATACCTCACCTATGTAACTTGGGACAATAATTAACCGCTCTAAGCCTGTTTCCTAATCTGTGAAATGGTGACAGTGATCCTGTCTACCTCCTGGGATTGGGGTGAGGACAAAGCCGGCTTCCAAAAGTCAAGAGCATGCTCAGTCTGATGAGCCAGCCCCAGAACCAATGGGAGAAGTCTGTCGGTGCCTCTATATGATTTTTTTCAGAAATGTCTGATAATTCTAGTCCCAAATTGGGTGGGAAAGAGCACCTGGAGGGTGAAGCTGGTCCCACGTTTGCCATCTCTATCATCACATTGATTATGGGAGGGCAGGACTCCCTAGAGAGGTGAGGGAGAACATGGATGCAGTGAGTGCTCCCCAATCCTTCCCTGAGGAGGAAGAAGGTAGAGCCCCTGCTTGGCAGTGGGAGCAACCCTGAGGGATGACTCTTCCCCAGGGATGGACCCTTTCTGCCTAACCCCCACCTGGGAGGGGTCAGAGACCCAGAGTTAAATATACCTCCAGGAAGCCAACACTGGATGGAAAGTGAAGTGCAACATCCCCCCAGCATGAGCCACACCAACCTACTCCCCCAACTGCCTCCCCAGATCTCTGCCAGACACCATCTGACCAGAACCTTCCTTCCCTTAAAATCCTCCAGTGGTCCCCAATGCTTTAGGATGAAGATCCTCCACAGGACTTAGAAAAACTGGGTGGTCGCAGCCACCTCTCTACCCTTATCTCTTGCTTCATCCCCTATTTCACAGCTCTGTACCTTTGCTAAAGTCCGTATCCCTGCCTAGGATGTCCTCAACTTTTCCTCCTACCAGTGTTAAGGTCCACGTGAAGAATGCCTGCTCCTTCATAAAGACTGCTCACAGCTTAGCCCCTTCTCAGAACATCCTTGCACCTCCCTCCAGCTCCACACCAGGGGCCGACCTTGGCACTCTTCCTTTCGCTTCCTTAGCGGCCATTACATGTTGCGGTCACAAAGTTATGTTTATCAAGCTTTTTTCTGTCTACTTGTCCATCTGCCCTCAACACATCCCAGCTCCCGACTGAAAGCTTCTTGAAAGCAGAAAAAGTCTTGTTCCTCGTGGTAACCCGAGGGCTAGCGCTTTCACAGGGGGCATTCTAGCCACTCCACAAGGGATGGACAGCAGGCGGGGGCACCGGTGAGTGGGCGGCTGGTCGGAAGAACCAAAGCTGCGAATGGGACTGCGTTTTTAGAACCTGCGGGGGTGAGGGTGGGTGCAGTTAGCACTTCAGTCTCTGTGGTAGGCTCCCTCTGACCCCAGCCCACCCGCCCCACTTCCCGCTCCCGGAGTCCATGCCCACCCGGCCAGGTGATCTCGAACCTTCTCCCTCTCACACCCCAACAACAAACAACGCTCGCTCTCCCTCCGGAGAAAGGAGGTGGAGCCTGACCTCAGCCGGAGGCTGTAGCAGCTGCCGGAGGGAGGTGGGGGAGGGCTCGGAGCTCCAGCCCTTGGGGGAGCCTCTCCTCCAGGGAGTGGCAGGGGTGGGAGTCTTGGCGAGTTTCCAAGCGCCCGGGGAAACCCTCCCTCGGCAGATTTGACCCTTCTTGAGCGAAGGGAGGAGGGGCAGCAGGGGATGGCTTCAGTGAGCGTCTGCTTCCGACTCTGTCCCTCTCTCGGTCTGAAGTGCCCTCGGACCCCCACCTCCACCCCATTCACACCCGCCCTTCATCGAACCCTGCAGCCCCCCAAGGGTAGTGAGAGACTAGAACCGAGTAAGCCGGAGGGAGAGAATGCAACTCTGAGGGGCTCCTGCGAGCCGAGGTGTGCCCATCCCCCACTCCCCAGGCTGGGATGAGGGGGAGGGCAAAGCAGTGGATGAGATGGACCCCAGGGACATGCCACCTAGGGCAAGGAAGAGCCTGAAAAGGGTTGTGTAGTCTGTAGGTGTTGGGGCTTTGATGGAGACAACTTGCATAAGGGTCAGAGGGTACCCCAAGGGGAAGGCCTGGGGTCCCAAAATGGGTAAGAGGAGTTGGGAGAGAGGAAAGGAGGATGTAGAAACAGCGTTTTTTTCCGGGGAGCAGCAACTTGCAAAGACTTCCCCTGGTCAGCAATCTGGAGGCTAGCACTGAACAGATGGGGGTTTTGGACACAGTGCCATGGATATGTGTTCCCCAAAGTCTGAGTGCATGTAACCCACTCCCCTTGTTCTTCTTAGGAAGATACGGGGCCCACACAGAGCCGCCTGATCTCCCCCAACCCCATCCCAGGCTGTGGCAGTGGCTGCCATGAGAGGAGGAAGAAGAGGTCCTGTTCTTTGCTGGGCATTCCAATTCAGAGCCCCAGGAGAGCATTTCTGCCTCCCCCATCCCTAGAGAAGGGGCCCCAGCAGGTAAAGACTAAGCAGAAGTCTACACTTGCATTTGCCCGGGGGCAAATAATTTCTGGAGATCCCTTTAAGGAGGGGGTTCTGATCCCTTTAAGAAGGAGTGGGTCAGATAGAAGGTCTATAAAAGTCCAGCTTTCATTATTTCCCCCACCCCCGGGGGCTTCCTATGATGGGGGAGGGGGCAACTACTGCAGCCGCATTTAATTGGTGCCCTGGTGTACTTCCCCAGAGATCCCATTTGTCCAATGGGGCTTAAAGGCCAGGTGGCTAAGTGCGTGTTCTTTGGACCTAAGAGTTCAGGTACTTTTAGGGGACAGGGGAGCAGCTGCCCCACACCCTCGAAAGATGGGACCAGGGTATGGAATGTAGGAAGGAGAAAGTGGTTACCTGCCACCAGTACAAGGACTGAGTTGCCGGCTGGGGGGCCCTGCCTGGTGCCAGGTGGTTGGAACCCAGAGCAGGCGGTCTGCAAGGACTGCGGAGGGCAGTGGGGGAGGTGCCTGATGACTGGACTGGAGATGACTGAGCAGCCAGTCTGTCCCTGCTGTCAGTCTGGTCGTAGGTAGTGGGGGAGGGGTGCGCGCGGGTTTTCTCAAAGCTTTGGATGTTTTCCTCTCTATATCTCCCTCTTTCTGCTCTTCTGCTCTGAGGCAGTTAACCCTTCCTAATGGGTCTAGAGGCTCCTGAGTAGAGAGAGCCCCCCTGCCTGGAGACAGGGAGGGGGTGGCCCTGGAAACCTGATGGATCCTTTCTTCTCTCCAGACCCAGCTACAAACCCTTTTCAGTGGGGGACCTCCCAGCTGCTGGGTGTGCCAGGGTGAAGCAAGGTGATGGGCCCCAGGTATTGGCACAGCTGTCTTGGTGGAGTCAGTGAGGGCAGCACTTACTCAGGAAAGGTTAGAAGAGCTGAAGGAAGAAGGAAGAGGTGGAGCCCTTTTTAGATGTGGAAGGGCTCTGGACTGGGAAGGAATGAGGCCCAGTCGCAGAGGTCTCTGGAAGCGGAGAGGAGAGGAGAGGAGAGGCTTAGAGGTCTCTTGGGGGATAGGCAGGGTGTATAGCCCAAGACCTCTTTTTAGTTGGCTTGTTGGCCAGCTATAACAAAGGAGGGCGGGGAACAGGGGTAGGTCTGTGGACTGGTATAGGAGGAACACCAAGTGCCTTTAGCCAGTCTATTTCTCAGAACCTGGCCCACTCAGTCTGAGCCTCCTGGGGCAAAGGAGACAGCCACCCACATGGGGGAGGCTCTGAGCGTGGAATTAACCCAACTGCTAGGCAGAGCAGGCTGGAATGGGCTCTCAAGACCACTCTGCCTCTTCTCCAATCAGTGTTCCTTTTTTCCCTCTCCCACCAGGGCCCCGTATAAAGACAACTCTCTCTCCACTAAACCCCCAACTTAGGGATACTGGATCTTCACTCCTGAATGCTGGAGGAAAGTTCAGTCCTCCAAACTCACCCTATGACCACTTCCTAGGCTGAGCACGGGCTTCCTGCCACTTAGGTCCTTCCCTATTACTAGGTACATTTCTCTTCTGACCCTTTTGACTGCAATCCCTGCATGAAGCCAAGGTCAGTGCAGGCTGATCTGCTGACAGGAGCCTTGTCCCCTCAACTGTCTTGGCTCCAGGCTGCCAGTGGCCACTGCTGCTGTGACTTTCTACCAGCTGTCTCTGATGAGAGGTGGGGGACATCAACCCATGGGACAGACTGTTACAGGGAAAAGGGTACATTTTGTGAGGTGAGGGTAGGGCTGGTCTGGTGATGGTGGGGGGACTATTAGGAATCTTTGTCCTGGGATGCTCAGGGAGGGGAGAAATCTTCAGTTTCCTACTTTTATAGATTTTGCTTTTCCAAAGAGTAGGAGGTGAGAGAAGTAGAGGCAGTTGTTCTAGGAGAACCTGAGTCTTTTGCGTTTCCCTGCCAGTCTTAGCTTTTAGCTTCCATTCACATACTTCCCCTGCTGGGTGGCCCTCTCCTTTAAATGGGTTCCCCAGTACACCTCAACCTGCCTGGACCCCACTGACAGCTCTAGAAGTAAATGGAGAACCATCTTCCAGGGGTTTATTTCCCAGCTATAGGGGCTAGAAGTCTTGATTGTCTTAAAGGTTGCCTACAATTAAGTGCTTAAGTCTCAAGGTGTAGGAATGGCTAGACGCAATGTGAGGTGCAGGAAGAAGAGTCCCTCAGCCATACTCCCAAGGCTGGGTTTCTCCTCCAGACTAGGAAGTCCCAGCAGCTGAGGTGCTTCTCTCTGCTGGAGGTCATCCTTGGCTCAGCCCCTCCCTGGGCTGCTCCCAGGGCTCTGATGACTTGACACTACCCTTCTTGCTGCTGCTGCTTTTACCTCCCAAAGCTCTCCTCCCCATGCCTGAATAGAGATTGAGGCTTTGTTCAGGGGTGGACTCAGCATTTCTCAAGAACCTACTATGTGCACATCCAGTGCTGGTTGAAGTGAATCCTTATGTCGTCTCTGGCATTACAAGGTGCCCAAGACAGCCCCTTCCGTACCTCACAGGGACCTCCCACACCTCCGTGTGACCTCAGCCTGCGGTGCCCACCCACCCTGCTGACCCCGCGAACATGCTCAGGCTTGGAGAGGCACGTCTGTGGGTGTGAGGAGCCACAGTACTCAGTGACTAGCGGGAAGCCAGGTAAGTGTACACAGTTGGTCCCATCCTGGCTTGGGGACGCGAGGGAGGGAGTCCAGCCTGGGCTGTCAGGCTGCCCCACACCCTCCACCACGGCGCTCCCCGGGAGAGCTTCGATGTTCTCCGCGGTGGTGGAAGAGAGTCTGTGGGTGTCAAGGACTCAGACCAGGCTCTACTGTCAGATGGAAAAGGATGAGAGTTCCACACTCTGCTTCTTAAATTAGGAGCTGGAGTGCGGGGGGCAGTAGGTGAAGGGGAAAAAGAGATGCGGGTGAGGGGTTACCGAGCCAGGACCGACCTTGCTTGAAAGGAAAGGATACGTGGCAGGCCGGGAAGTCGGAAAGATGAGGCAAGGGCGGGAGGGGCTTTTCAGCAGTCGGGGACCTTTCGCTGGAGTCTGGGGCCCTTTCTCCAGGAAAGGGGGGTGGTTCTCGCTTGATTTTCGTCTGGTCTTCTCGAAGCTTTGCCCTGGGGGCAGCTGGCGAGGGTGGGGGCGTTCCTTAGCCCGCAGTTTTCTCCAGTGGGTGCTAGGGAAGAGAAGGGGGAAGAGGGATGTAGAGGGGTGATGATCAAGGCGGGGGCGAAATAAGGTTTCTCGGGTGTGTGGGGGGGTAGCAGCAGGGGGATTGGGGCTCCAGGGTCGGGTCACCATGGGATACGGGCTCAGACTCTGCAGACGAAGAGAAAAGCCAAGAAGCCGGCAAAGAAAACCACCACCCGCCACCACCCTTGGCACCGTACCCCTCCCCCCAGGCCCTACCACTCTCCGCACCGCCTCCCCCAGCCGCCTCGTGCTGCCCCCTGCGTTGGGACGACCGACCCACGATTCTGATTGGTCGGAGGCTGGGAGGGGGAGCCGAGGGCCGGATTGGCTGGCGGAGCCAGCGCAGGGCGGGGCGGCTGATTGGCGGAGCTGCCCGAGGGGCGCTCCGCTGATTGGCTGGGGACGAGGAAGCAGGAAGGAGGGCGGCGGAGGCTCCGCTCTCGGGGAGTTTGTGGGGGAACCGCGAGCGGCGTAGCGGATCCCGGAGCCCGGCCCCCGCCGCCCGCCTGTCCGGCTGTCTGCCCCGCCCGTCCGGCCCCCGCCGTCCTCCCGCCCCGGCCAGGCGCGCCCGCCCCCCCGACGGCCCCGCCCGGCCGCGGCCCCCGCTCCGCCCGCCCGGCCCCGGCCCCCAGGAGGAGGCGCTGACGCAGCAGCGTGGAGCCCGGGAATTGAGCGCCCCCGGGGGGTTCCAGCCGCCGGATTCCAGCCTGGCCGGGGCCTGCGGGCGCCCAGAGCCGCGCCGTCCGCGCCGCCGTCCCGGTGAGCCAAAGGCCGGGGTCGAAGAGGGGGGAAGGGTCGAGCGGGTGGGAGGGAGCGAGCGAGGGAAACGGACGAGTGAAGGGGAAAGGACCGGCCGCCAGTCAGCGCACCCCACCGAGCGCGCCGCGCCGCCGCCCCCGCCAGCTCGGGAAGGGACGGACGGACGGACGACGCGAAGCAGGTGCGGCCGCCCGCTCGCTCGCGCCGCCTCCCTCCCCCGGGTTCGGCGACACGGTCCCGCCATCGGGGAGCGCGGCACGCCTCGAGGTGACAGCCCCCCGGGACAGCCCTCCTCACTGGCCGGGGGCGGGGTGGGTGGCGGCCTCAGGGTGGCAGCTCGGCCAGGCGGCGGCGGCGCGGGCGTCCCGGGCCGCGGAGGGCGGGAGGACGCCGGTCGTTTCCTCGCAGCAGCGTAGCCGGCTCACCTCCGAATACGCGGGCGGCGAGGCCCCGGCCCCCCCCCCGGCGTTCCCTCCCCCCATTCTGCGCCCCCTCCCCCATCGCGGTCCCCGGGGCTAGGGGCCGAGGCTGGGGGCGGCGCCGCGGGATTGCCCGCTCAGGGTGGGGGGCGCCCTCCCGCGCTGGGAGCTGACCGGTTATTGCTGGATGGGGGGCAGGGATGGGGGTTGCGCTGGGGCTGGGGGTAGTGTAAACGACCGGATCGAGCTGAGAGGAAGGGAGGCGCCGAAGACGGAAGGGAACCGGTTCGAGAAGCGAGTGTGGGCCGCGGGAGGCCCGGCAGGGACTGTGCAGAGTGGCGGCCGAGTCCGAGGTGGGGCGGGGGTATCGAAGTTGTCAGACCGCCTCCAAGTGACAGCAGGACCCCGTGCTCGCTGCTCGGCCTGGTCTTGCCCGGCCCGGCCCGCCGCCGTTCCTCTGGGGCCGCGGGCCGGGTCAGGTCGGGTCCGAGGGGCCCGCTCGGCGGTGAAGAGCCGGACAAAGGCGGCGCCGGAGCGGGCGCAGGTGGTGGCGTCGGGGAGGGGAGCGGGTCCGAGCCACCCACCCCGAGGGGCGGGCGACAGTGCCGGACTCTGCCCCGGGGATTGCGGGGGCTGGGGCGCCCGCCGGGAGGAGCTGCGGCACTGGTTCATCGCTCCAGCCGCGGATCGCTTCTGGGCTTTGGGAAGAGTGGGGTCGACCCGGCCAGGTTGGAGGGGCACAGGGGTAGAGGTGCGAGTGCACATCGTCGCCCTGGCGGGTGATGACCAGGTTGCTGGACTTACTGAGATGACAGTCCGGGGAGCTGTTCTAGAGGCTACTAGGAATAAAGGGTTTCAGCAAGCAGTCTGCCCACGGCAGAGGTTTAATCCCACTGGGGACATCTCCCAATCTCCCATTGTAGACAGTTTTAAGAGGGCAGAGACCAATTGAATTGGGGATTAGGAGACACCCCTCAGTGTGGGCCAGCAATCCGTCCACAACTGCCTTTGGCACTTTTATTCAACCAGTGAAGGTACTCACATAGGGAAATACAAAGCTTAGTTTATGAATCCAGGCAGGAATTAAATGATTAAATAAAAAAGGTTTTCAGTCTTTTTTACTTTGTGCCACCTGAGAAACTTTACTCTCTCTCTTCTCCACCCCCATGTCTTCCGGGGGAAAAAAGAGAAAAGGGCCCCAGAGAGACCACATGTTCTAGAGGGACACCACTGTCCTTAGCCAGCTGGAGGACACGTGGGAACCAGTGGTTCAAGCTGTGACTGCCTCTAACCCCATTAGTTATCAATTCTAAGCTAGAATGTTGTTTTCTCATTTTAAAAAACCCATTCAGAGCTCTTGCGCCCCCTCATATGACACTGTAATGGAAGAGTTGGGAGTACAAAGACAGGGAGACTCAGGCTGTTTAGAATGGGGGCTTGCTGAGAATCTGGGTTCAAGTCACACCTCAGGTAGGTGCTAGTTAAGAGCTGTTTCCAGCTGTGATTGGCTATAATCTCACTCTGGGCAAGCTGACCTCAGCTTTGCTTAGTATGGGCATTAAATTAATTCATGGTCACCCTCTGTTCCCCTCCACAGGAGGCTCTAGGTGGAGTTGAAGCTTGTGGGAAAGAGGTATTACCTCATTCAGGAGACTAAAGTTCTGAGAGAACAAGCTTTTAAATTGTCTAAGATTCAGAGAATGATGAAGAATCTCAAGGCCCTCATTCCTTTTCTGGGGCTACACAGTATGTAATTTCTTTTGGTGGCAGTAAGAAGGGGTGACCTGGTCTGGCCACTGGAATACAAAGGAGAATTACCAAAACAATGGTTTCCCTCTTTGACAGGCTCTTACCTGGCAGGAGTCTCATGTCGGTCAGATCAAGTGTTATAAGAGGGTTTGCTCTGGAGAGTTTAACCAGTGAAGAGGTTTGTTATCCCTTGTGTTTCTCTCTCTCTCTCTCTCTCTCTCTCTCTGTCTTTCTCTCTCTCTGTCTTTCTCTCTCTCTGTCTCTCTCTATCTCTCTCTGTCTCTCTCCTTTTCTTCCTTTTTGTTGCTTTTCTGTCCCTATGTCAGGCCTGCGCTGTTGTCATGGCCCCTCTTCCCCTCCTGCTTCCTCTGGTTCTGATCCAGTCTGTACACAGCTGTCAGATCATTCTTCCTAAAGTACTACTTCCTCCATGTCACTCCTCTGTTCATAAACTTGCATTGGCTTTCTTTTTCCCACTGACCAGAGACAGTTCCTCTTTGACTCTCCCCTATCCATACAATGCACATTCATGTCTCTGCATCTTTGCTTCTGCTGCTTTCCCTATTTGTCTCCAATTGAGGTGCCTTTTGCCTTCCTCTCCTCCTGCCCAAACCTTACACATCTTTCCTCTTGGGCCACTCCAGGCCAACATTGCTTGCCTCTGTGATTGTGACCCTGAATTTTAAGACATGGTATCATCTTGAGAGGTTTTATGGGTTGAAAGTTTCTAAAGGACAGGGACAATATAATAAGTGTTAAACCTGTGTGTGTGTGTGTGTGTGTGTGTGTGTGTGTGTGAGAGAGAGAGAGAGAGAGAGAGAGAGAGAGAGAGAGAGAGGGGGAGAGGGAGAGAGAGGGAGAGAGAGAGAGAGAATGTAAGAGAGAGAGAAAGAGAAAGATGGGGCAGGGGGGGAGAATATTCTAGGATTTTTGATAGAGTTCTGTATACATTGTTTAGTTGAATGAATAAATACAGTTGGCTGCCTAGTTGAGTAGGAACAGAGGGGAAGCCTTTCCTTCTGTTTCCCCAGAAATGCTCAGTATGGAGTCTTTGGTGGTTTCCAACCTTTTCTGTCAAAGTCATATAGATAAGGCATGTTTGGAGTGCTTCAGCATGGGAAACAGATGAAATTTAGCTGCTGTTTCTGATATTCTGGCTGGTGAAGAGTCTGTTTTATGAATTGCTTACATGACACCATATAGACATGAATTGGAAAAGGACTGTAATCCTGTTTTCCTCCTACCCCACCAGGCCACTCTCTACCCGGCTTTGCTGCTCTTATGCAATTTTCCTTGTTGTCCATGCTAAATGAATCCATATGTTTTATCTCTTCTTAATCCTGGGTGTAAACATGGTTCTGAGAAGAGAAAAGGAAAAGATTGCTGGGCCTGGCCCATGGATGGGACGTTGGGGACTTGTGTTGGTAGAGGTGTGTATAGGGGCATTGCTGATGATCACCCCCACACCGGACCTATCAGAAAGGAAAGCTGTGATCCCAGCTCTCTTAGAACTTCCATTTTTGTTTACCATTAACCCTGGACCGTGAGGGAAATGGGGAAGAGGACTGGTGACTGGTTTGAGTCTAGACAGTGAAAAAATAAATTCTGCATCCATCCCATTTCCCCCAAACCTCCCTTTTGTGCCCCAGTTTGATGATTAATGGACCAGCATTTCCCTTCCAAGCGGGAAGGCCACCCCTCACAGTTGCCATGGCAATGTAGACCGCTCCCCGTCAATTAAAAAAATGCCCAGTACTTTTCTCCTTGCTTCTACTGTAGCAGGCGACAAGCTACCTCAGAATGGGTTCTCCTCAGCTGCTCAGGCTGGTGCGTTAGAACATAGTCCTTCCTCTCTCTCTGGGGTTTGTCTGAGTTTCTTCACCCTGAGCAAGTAGTGCCCCTCTTGGATCCAGCATTCCCCTGGAACAGTTCTTTGAAGAAGCAGAGAAATTTACTCTTTTTTAATTCATCTGTCATGCAATTTAAAACCCAGAAAGAGCCCTCTTCTATCTTTTACTTTCAGGTTAAAAAAAAAAATCCCCTCCATGCCATCTCTGCTATGTAAAGGTATAACTTGGGGAGCATTTTGACAGCCATACAGGAAGTTTTAGTAAACCTGGAAGGAATTCAACCTCCCAACATACTTACTTCACATTGGAGTTCTATGGGGATTTTCAGTTTATTTTCATTCCTCCCCACCTCTCTGTCCCAGCATTCAGGAGGACTTGTGTGTTTTCATTTTATCTGTTCTTATTCCTCTTGGCCTTGCTTCGGCAACATCTGGCCTGTCGCAAGGTGAGTCATTAAAGAGAAAAAATCTTAAGGGAAAAAAGTCTCTGGAATTGAGAAGTAGTCTGTGTTGAACTAAGACTGCCAGCTGAAGCTGCCAGGTTTATGGAGCATTATACAAACGGCCCCAACATTAAAGGGCCTCCTTTTTATGAATGAGTTGTGAAGAATGTAAATAAAGCAGCATCTCTCAATGGGGAAGCATTTTACACTAGCAGTACTACCCCAGCCCAAGTATTTATGGGAATTTGCTAGCACAGTCTGGCAAGACTCACTTCCTTTGTGAACTTGCCATTGTGCCGGGGACTTTGGGGGGATAAGGAGAGTGTGCTTCATATTTAAGGCAGACTGAGCACTCGTGCTCTGCAGGTCTTTGGTCTTGACTTGATGGGCCAGCTCATGGCGAGGGGTGCCTGTTAATCTTGAAAAGACGAGAAATACAGCATGTAGTCGAGAGCTCCTGATGATTAGAAACACAGGCTCCTGACACCTGGGGTTCTGAAATTCTGTAGCTTCTGACCCTTCAGGCTGCATCAGCCTCTCCAGGACAGGGTATAGGGAGGACCTGGATGATGAAATCTGGCCTGGTTTTATGAGAGGCACCTAACTGGAGTAAAATGGGCCGGTTTGAATTTCAGCTCCTTTATGTTTCCCTTGCCCACCTCCTGGTATGGCTGCTAATGAGCAGTAAACCGGCTAACAGGAGGAGGAGGAAGAGCACTGGTGATAGGGAGGCTGCAGATGGCTGTTCTGGGCCAGAGAAAGCTGCTGAGCACCAGCAGGGCCCTGAAGTTTCACTGGAGGGATTGGCGCCCTACCCTAGGCAACTTGGACTAGAAGCCGGGAACCAGAGGACTGGGATTGGTGAGCAGGCCTCAGGGCAAAATCACATCCAGGACTTTGTGTTGTGTCTTGGGAAGGATTTTCATATATCCCAGTGGGGAACACCTGCAAGGATGTTGGTTTTCACCTGATTCAGCGTCCCCCCCACCCCACACACACACAAGATAAATAACATTGTCCTTGAGGTCCTCTTCAGGTACAGTCCATCAGGAATAAAAGAATGAGTTTATCTCTCAGCCTTTCTGAGATCTGAAATGGGAACTTTTTTTTGAGGCACCATGACTGAGGTACTTGAATGAAAAAATGACAAGTGATTTTTCTTAGTTAACAGTATGAATGTCGGCAGGAACTTGGGGTCTGTATCTTTTTCTCACATCATTTTCTTTTCTAGTGGGTTGCAGGGGCAGGGTGCAAGGTGCTTTGACCACCGTGTCCTCTTTTAAGGATATTAGACTTGTTGTGTTTCTGCTTTTCCTGACCTCAGGATCTCACCTGGAGTGAAGCTCACTGCTCCTACTTCTGGTCCATCTCTATTCCTGTTTGGACCCCCCACACTCCCTAGATGCAGTTCATTCAGCTTCCTGCCTGCAGAGGAAGGGGAGGTAGCCCACTCTTAGGCCCTTCTCCAACTGCAGCTACCTGCCTCAGATGGGTAAAATTCAGTTTGTTAATCACATTTTTATTTGGCTAAGTGGCTTAGAGGTGAATTATTAGTTTTTAGAGAAAGTTTATAGAAATCATAAGATCAGGATGCTGCTTGATGTCAGGATATCCTGATGAGTATGCTAGAAGGGAATAATCACTTTTTCACTGTAGCCCCTCCTGAGAAGTGTGGGTCTGTCTTCTGTTGTGTGCCTAGAGGGATTCACACAATTTGGACATAATGCAGAAAAGAATTATAAAATTGATGAAATGACTATAAGAGATGATTTTCGTAGAAAATTGAAAGGACTTAGATTTATTTGGTCCAAAGAGAGGTAGCCAAGGGGCAGTTATGCTCTCTCTTTGAACATTAATGTGGTTGTTTGGAGTGTGACCAAATTTCAGTCTCCATTGCAGTTCAGGCTAGAGGAAAGATATTTTACCTTCTTTAAGAGATGTGGTTAGATGCGTGGGGGTAGTCTAGACTTTTCTGGATTTACTGTAAAATCATGACAGATCTTTGAAGTTCTTAACCACTTTCTAGGACATAAAATGGGTTTGTTTCAAAATTGCATGTTTATTGAGAACTTTGAGCAGGATTTTCTGTAGAAACAGTTTGTAAAATAACGTTTATGTTCTCTGGCCAGCCCACTGATGTCATTCAGTTGGAGTACATTTTCAGTTCCTTTGTGGTGAAAAACCAGGAAAAACTAGTAATGTGTTAATACCAGTAATTAAAACAACACGGAAAAAAATGTGCAAGTTGTTGGTCTGACCCAGCAGCTGTCCTGTGTTGCAGTGGATGTGGGCTTTGGGACTGACCGCAGGCGCCCTGCATCTACTCTCAATAGCACAGGAGTGTGGTCAAGTTCCTTTACCTGCCTCTTTGTACTTCTTTTTTCTCCTTTTTTGGATGAAATAATAACTACCCCATGAGGTGGTTGTGAGAGTAAATGAGAGTGAATCTAGTGTGCTTAGGGTGGCACTGGGCACATAGTGAGTTCTTGACAAATATTAGCCATCCTATTAGAGATCAAGAATTCTCTACCCAAGGACCCTTATGGGATTTGAGAACTAATAATGCTAACTCTGGTTCTTTGGTGCTGAGTTTACCTAAATATCTGTGACATTGTTTTGTCTTGATATAAGTGTGCCGCTAGTACAAACCTTGGTTGCTTAATGGTTTGAGGTAAGTAGAATGAGAAGAATATTTTCCTGAGATATCTGGGTAAGTTGAGGGAGAGAAGAAAGAGGATGGTAGTTAAAGACGGATGTGCTGTGTAAATATGTGATTTCCTAAAGTAGCCCTATTGAACTGTTTTACACTGAAGATGGCATGGTCGACTTCCTGGGATGGGAATGAGTTTGGGGGTAAGAGTTCTTTGTCCTGGACTCCAAGTGGTGCTATCAATCTAGAATAGAAATAGCATATGGGGTGGGGCAGGTGGGCAGTTCTTTCTTCATTCAGTAAGCTTTTATTAAGCCCTGTGGATGGGGTTTAGTGGTAAGGAAGGCAGAGCCTGCCTGTCTCCATAGAGCTTGCATCCTAATGAGAATGGCACTAATTAGTTAGTTAGGTATGAGACAATTGGGTTTGGTGCCTATAATTCTGATAGTGTCTGCCTTGTGGTTCTGCTTGTGCTGGTGGAACATTGAGAAGGCCTGGTCTTGTGTCTTGTTCCTCCTGAATGGCTGGGTCATTCAGGAGGTTAGCACTCTGCTGGGGAGGCTGAGGGCGGAGCTCCCATCCAGCCTGGCTGGCCAGTTTCTTCTGTTCAGGACAAGAGATAGCACCTCCAGTCTTGGCTATCCATCTTAGATATCTCAGTTGCTGGTTCCTGGAGTTTCCTGGTGGTTGAACCAACACATATCCTTTGCCACTCCTGGGCAGCTAGCCGGAGCAGGCTGATGAGCTATTGTCATGTTTTTTGAGGAATGGTACATCAATAACATGAGGTTTCCACCTGATGCTGAGCTTCGGGGAGCCCAGTCCTATTCCTGTGTTATTTCTTCCACACTGTTAACTGCCCAGAACAAATAAGTCCTGCTCCAGGAAATTTGTTTCTGGCTCAGTCTGGGCACTGTGGAGTCTGGATGGTAGGATCTAAGGGAGCCCTAGCCTAGAGCTCCTTTGTCCCTAGCCTGGAGTTATCCTACATGGAAGCAGTAGGGTTGAGTCTTAAGAAAAGATGCGTTTGTCTCTTGTCTCAAGACTTCAGCTTTTGCCTGTTGCCCCTTCCTGCATCCATACGTTCTGAAATGATTTCTCAGTGCTGCTCACTCCCTACTAGGCTTTTGTTCCCTCAGTACACCTGGCATGAAGGTGGCCCTCAGTAAGTGTCTGAATGAAGTCCTGGCTCAAGCGTGCCCTCTGCGAAGCCACCTTGGAGCCAGAGCTCTCTTCACCCAGCTCCAAGCACTCCATTACAGCCCCTATCTCACTTTCTTGTCCTGTATTTTCCTGTTAGCCCCAGCTCCAAACTCTTTGTCTTTTGCAATTTTTTTCAGCACTTAGCCTAATGCTTGACATGTAGGGGGAAAGAATGAGCTTGTATTGAGTACTGGTTGTATACAGGCATTCTGCTAGGCCCTCGACACACATTCCTATTTAACTTGATTCTCATAACATTACCTTGCTGTTTAGATGAGGAAACCAAGGCTCAGAGAAGGTCAAGGCAGTGACCCAGCCCACTTAGGTTTAGCAGTGGCACAGAGTGACTTCCAGCCCAATGTGGGTCTCGCCTTCACTGTGTTAAGCTATGGCAAGGGACTAGTAAACGTTGGCTGGCTGAGCAAAGGTCGCAGGTGTACTATGTGCCTGGGAATGAGCAGCGGGTGCTTTGTCTTAGCTGGAGCCATGCCTGCAGGTACAGGTCTACCGCTAGCACAGAGTAGCTATGCACTGGGAAGAAGCTAAGGGAAGGCAGATTGCTTAACATAGGGGCATGTGCCTTTAAAGAAAGCCTGTAAAGACTAGTTTTGTGTTGCCCCTGATTGCCTCCTACTTTGTCAGGTTGGAGTTAGGCAGAGCACTATTGTATGACTAAAATACAATGCTTTCTGCTCACTGCCCTAGTTCAGAGGTCTGTGTGTATATATTGAAGTCTAGATCTGAGGGGTACACTGTCTCGCTCTTAGCCCCCTCCCTACCTGTGGGAAGAGCCTTGCCCTAACATTAGGGCACTGGCTGTTTTCAGTGAGGAGGAGATTTCACCAGCTCGATCATTTATATATTTCTGTACTTAATTGCAATGAGGTGATCTGCTTTATTATAGTCTGAGTTAAAACTCCTCTCTCTCTCCACTGAGATTAGTGTTCCTTTACAGTTAAAAAAGATAGGATGCCTGAGTTTGCATTTGGAGCCAGCAGTAAGTAGAGGTTCTGGATGCTTGGGTGCAGCTCTGGGACTTTGTGTCAGGGCTTTCCTGCTGGAACGGTCAGAGTGGACAGGAGTAGCCAAAGGTGGAGCTGGCCATGCCCCAGACCCAGGTCGGGCGGGTATGGACCTTTCCTGCAAGGCTGCTCTTTCCTCTCTCAGCTCCCTTGAGCTTTCACTGTGAAGTGTAAGCAGCAGGTGGACAGGTAAACTGACAGACGTGGTGCTTTCTGGGGGTATACTCCCCTCCTCAGATGCCTACTACCAGTCCTGAGGGCAGTCTATAAAACAAGCTGTGTTCATATGGATCAAGTCAGTTCCCTTTGGTTGGGTGCCCCCATGCTTCTGTTTGTAGGATCCTAGCCTGATTGTGGAGTTGAATGGAGAACCTCCAGTGAATGAGTTTGAATGGGCATCATGGAGGTGGGGCAGCTTGAGCTCTGAGTTGTGCTGGTGCTGACTGGAACTTCTGGGTGGGGGTGGGTTGGGGGGGGCGCTGCAGGGAAGCAGCAGTCAGAAGGCCAAAATAGGCAGAACATAAGCCCTCAGACTCCATCCTCTAGGCCTTTAGCATCTGAGGAGTTCACCTTTCTCTGTAGAGTTGAGTGTTTTTTAGAGGCATGGAGCTG
Organism: Macroglossus sobrinus; assembly: GCA_004027375.1. NCBI lineage: Eukaryota > Metazoa > Chordata > Mammalia > Chiroptera > Pteropodidae > Macroglossus > Macroglossus sobrinus. The sequence goes on along the minus strand of PVKZ01000061.1, from coordinate 1,120,773 downwards.
CTGTTTAGGGTCTTTGGGGATACGTTTCTGTCCTTGCTTTCTCACTGCATTGTATACTGAACACTCCACAGTTCACCCCACACTGGGTTCTGCACGGGAAAAGAGCAGTGTCTCCATCTTTCCCTGGGGTTGACACTTGGGTGGTTTCGGTGGACTGGTAGCAGAACAGAGTTCAGGTGCAGTCTGGGTTTTCAGATTTCTCACAGTAGAAGCTGGCTTCCCAGCCACTCTGGGCTCCTACTGTAGGGAAAGTGCCCAGGCGGAAGACAGGCTGCCTGCATCTGTTTGTGGGTCTGAAAGAGAGGGAGTGATGTTAGCGCCCCTGACTCTTACCCTGCTAGGCTCTTCCTAAACAGTAGCTCTGTCATCCTTACCACCACTCTTTAAGGAAAGTTCATTTTGATGTATCCATTTTAGATAAGGAATCTGAAGTTTAGAAGTTAAGTAAGTTGCCATGAGGGCAGGGCTGGCATTTAAATTCATGTCTGCCTGACTCAGAGCTTTGGTTCTTTCTGCTTAACAGCTCTGGGGGATTCAAGAGATACAGCCGCATCTCTTTACTGGGTATTATCATAAGAATCTCAGCATCTTCACCTCTTTGTTTTCCCATGAAATGATATCAACTAAATTTAAGTGGACAGGCGCCTGCCTTTGTGCTCTTGCTTTTTTTCTCTGATAGAAGATTCAAGAAAGTCAGTGCTTATGAGAAAGTATTATTCCTTCAGAGGAGGAGGGAGGTTATTCCAAGAGAGATTTGCAGAGGAGGGTGGTGGTGTTTAACTCAGTGCCAGTTGTGTGGCAAATTGGCTTGGGTCGGGGCTCTTCTTGGCCCTCACTCATTGACCATCTGGTCTCTCCTTACCTAAGACTTCCCGAATATTCCCCTCCAATTAAAATAAACCAGAAAGCCTGAAAAGCAAAATTTAAAATGCAGTTTGTAAGAGAGGTTTTAGGAAGGGCAGTAGGATCCCTGAGACTGGAGGTAGGGGAATGTGGCCTAGAGCCGGGTGCATAAGAGGAGAGCATTGGCCAAGGCTAAGGCCATCCTCTGCTTGCGGAGAGATGTGGGCTTGACCTGCCTGCCCAGGCCCCACCCTGGTTTTCGTCAGCGGTACCCACAGCCCACACGTTTTCTGGCCTCTGACCCTCCCTTGCACATAGTACCTTGGGTATGCTCCACCTGTGCTGGTGGATGGGGGTGGAGGTGCACAGTGCTGCTGCAGCTTGAAGGGTAAAAAGATAAGTCCTCCCTCTCTTTATACTTCCGTGGAGATAACTTCCCCTATCCCTGGGCAGGCTGAGGCTGCACCAAAGCCCAGACCCTGCCTTAGCACTCTTGCTGGACCTGATCTCCAACTTGATTTTGAGACCTAATGTGCCTGGGGCCTGAGATGACCTATTGACTGTCTTTAGAATACACTTGTGATTTTGGATTCAACATGTAATTTGCTGGTCTTTGGCCTGGAGAAACCACCAGCGGCCACTATCCTCCATGGCAGTAATATTTTCTGGGGAATCCCTCTTAGGAACCTTCTCCCGAGGGGGCCACGTCTACCTGTGCCTGGAAGGACAGGGCGTCCCAGAGAAGACGAGGGTAATGCTGAGAGAACCCAGGCACCCTTGTTTCTTGGCAGTGGTAGAAGTTCCTGGTTGAGCTGGTGTATAAGTGGGAGGGACAGGATAGCAGGAGGACTGGCAGAGCTGGTATGGGAACCAAGCCCTACTGCTTTCCAGGATCTTCTTTCCCCGAGGAGATGGGCTACCTCCTACAGGCTGGGAGCCCCCTCTCCACTCAGCCCCTCCCTGGGTGGAAAAGCTGCAGCAGAAGTTCTCACATGTCCAGCTTCAAAGCATGACTCAACACTTGCTGTCTTCAGTTTGGAGTATAGTGAGGCAGGCAGCAGAGCCCCTAGCCTCTTCTCAGGTTGGTAATTGCTGCCTTAGGCACCACATTAAAGCTGTGAGTTGTTTTGCAATGGACTTCTGATGGCCTGGGATGTATGTGTTGGGTGGTGGGATTTGGCAGAGTCTGGGGAGACTAGCAGGACGCTCTTATGCTTGATGTGAAAATGTGACTCGCCCTCTGTGATTTAGAGGCTTCCCTGAGAGTAGTAAGCTAGATAGTCAGTTCATCAGCCCCTGGGGCAGCGAGTATCCCTGAGTGACTGGAGGGCTGAATGGGAGATGAAAGAGAGTTAACCTACTGGGAACAAATTCCCAGGTTCTCAAGCCAAGCTTCTGAAAGTGGAAGGCTCTCCTCTCAACCTCTTCCTGTGTGAGACCTTTTGCATGTTGAGAGAAGGACTGAGTAGGGGGGCAAGTGTTCCAGAATCCCAGGACCATTCATCCATGTAGCTAGTCCACTAGCAAACAGGGGTGCAGGGGAGCAGGCCAGTCACCCCAAGCTAAGAGTTCTTTCACTCTTTTACTTACTGGCCGGAAAGTTCTTTTCCCCATCCACCCCCTCTTTGTTCTTTTCCTGTGTCCTTAAAGGCCACAAGCCCAGGTGACCTCAGCCTTGGCCCCCAGCCATTCCTATGTCTGACTCCTCTGGTTACTTGGGGCCTGTTGAGGGGCTTTGACCTCTGTTCAGCTGTGTGGTCTGTTCACTCTCCTCTATCTTCAGGCCCTTTGGGGATGGGGAAGGTTTGGGCCTAGGCTTTCCTAGGAAATACAGATAGGCTTCTCCTCGTCGCTGCTCCTCTACCTCCAGCACAGAGGTGCCCTGCGTTTGTGAAAAGGGCCTATGGGTTGTAAGCAACTGGGATGCTTTTGAGAATGAAAGGATGCATTGCTCATTAGTATGCTGAGCAAACAGGGATGGGTGGTCACCTTGATTAGAAGCTGGAATCTTAGGGAACCTAGCAGATGCCTGGGATTTTTTAGGAGTTCTTCTGTCTGTGCTTTAGGAATGAATGGGTTTATCTTCAGTGATTCTGCCTTGCCTGGGGCCTGGTCTCTGGGCAGTGGCAGGTCCCTGCATGGGGCCAGAGGCCAGAGCAATGCCTGGCACGCTGCCTTCCTTTTCCAGTTTGCTAAGTCCTCTCTCAGGAGTGAGGGACACCCACACTGCCCTCAGCCTGTTTTTCTGAGCACTCTGTCTCAACTAGTGCAGCATGTCTCAGGAAAGAAGGTAGCCAGTGACCTCAGCCCCTGGCCCAAGGCCACAGGAGCTAGCTGGGAAGGGCTGTGGAATCCCTGGGAGCTCTCAGGCCTGGGACTTTCAGGGTTAAACCTGGCCTAGCAGGACTGCTCTCAGCTCCTTGGGTAAAGTGAGTGTGAATAACAGTAGCAGTGGGGAAATTAAGCTGGAAAGCCTGGGCCTTCCTGGGGGTGGGAGGCAGTCCACGGGGTACCAGCCACCTCTGGTACCTTACTTGGCAGCACCTTGCTTTCGGTAGGAGAGTAGGTAGAGAGTGAATAGCTCAGTAGTCTCTGACCACCAACCCACACGACCCCCAGTTCATCATTGCCTTGGCTATATCAGCTTCTAGCTCTTGCCTCTCTATTCAGAATGGGGAAGAGGTAGAGGGCAGGCACCCCAGGCATATGTTGGTGGTTTGTGTGTGTGGCAGGAACGTGTGTGTGTGGGGGAATGCCAAGTAAAGTAGGGGATGGTGCATGGTTATGGGAATTTTCTGTTGGGCTCTGGGCTTCCTAGCACTGCCCTCATTCTGGCTCCTGCTTGGAATTATTGCCTACTAAGAGAGAGACCTGAGGAATAGAGCAGAACTAACAAGGCAGCCCCTGAGTTCTTTTAGGCCTGAGTTCTTTTCTTTTATATTTTCTTTTCCCAACTCTATGGCTGGTTGGACGTTAAAGATGTCCCTTGTGTAGTGCATGGTCCCTGGGTTTCCTATCCAGAAATGCTGGCCCCAGCTTTACCTACATCCCTTTCTCAGGTGTGGCACTATTTAGGCTTCCCTTTTCTGGAATCCAATGAATCAAGCTGGGTCTGGCTTCTAGCCCTGGCTGAGACCTCCTCTGACTACGGGCTCCTCAAAGCCAGGCCTTCACCCTTCTGGGTCTTTTCCAGCAAGACCCCGGTATGGCTGTTGTGCTGTACGTGCTGGGCAGGGCGTCATCACGGACTGGACTTTGCCTCCTCCACAGCCCAGCAGGCAGGTTCCTCATCTCAGCTCCTACTGTCCTCCTTTCATCCTGTGGCCAGTCTCAGAAGCCGTAAGATGGAAGAGGAAGATTGGTAATATTTTTGAAGGAATAAATAGGCTCCCACTACCCAAGCCCCTATTATGTTTGGGTGCCTTCAGAGCCTCCTCCTGGTCTGTGATGAGTATCTAGTGGGAGAGAACCAAGAGTTTTGCCCCCAGCTTCTTCTGTCTTCTGACCTTGGGTTCTGCATTGCTCTTTAGGCTCTCTAAAGCTTTAGTTCAAGGGGCCTTAGGCGAAAAGAAGTGCAAGGCAGCTAGTCCTTGCACAGCTGCCAGTACCCTGACCCCATTGGACCTTTGTACTCCCAAGAAAATTCAGGCTGGAGATGGGGTGAAGATAGACCAGAGTTACTACAGGTAGGACTGGATGGGCTGCAGGCAGAGTGAGCTTCTCTCATTACATGCCTTCTGTCCTACAGATTGGATATAATCCATGACACACACTCGGAGGAAGTCCCTCCCCATGTTGAGTTCTGGCCCCACTGGCCGCCAGGAGCCCCTACAGATGGAAGGCAACAGCATGGAGCAGGAGGCGGAAGGTATGGAGGCAGGCATGCCTGAGAGCCCAGGGCACCTCACAGGGCGCCGCAAGAACTACCCTCTTCGTAAGCGCCCCTTGGTTCCTGAGAAGCCCAAGGCCTGCAAAGTGCTGCTGACCCGCCTGGAGAATGTGGCCGGACCACGGAGTGCAGATGAAGCTGATGAGCTGCCTCCTGACCTGCCCAAGTCCCCAAGCCCAGCCCCTTCCAGTGAAGACATTGGCCTCACCCAGCCCCGCAAGCGGCGCCTGGCCTCCCTAAACGCTGAGGCCCTTAATAACCTGCTGCTTGAGCGGGAGGATACCAGCAGCCTGGCGGGCAGCCGACGTAGCCGAGGGGGAGACCCCCACCGCAGCCGGGACCGTGACCGGGCCACTGGGGGCTGGTCTTCCTCCAAGAAACGGCCCCGGCTGAGGGACCTCAGTGGAGGAAGTCGGGACCTGTCCCCAGAGCCAGCACCAGATGAAGGTAGCCATCGAGATGGAGACCTAGCTCCCAAGAGACTGGCCAGCCTGAATGCAGCTGCTTTCCTAAAGCTGAGCCAGGAGCGGGAGCTACCCCTGCGGCCACCTCGTGCCCACCCAGAAGTAGATGGGCGCTCCACTGAGCCACCAACACTGAAGGCCCCAAGGCCAAAGTGGGCCAAGGTCAATGGCAAGAACTATCCCAAGATTCGGCAAGGACCCAACTCTGGGGAGGCTGCAGGTCCACCAGGCTGGCAAGGATGCCCCGAGGAGCCATGGCTTTCTGTCACCCCTCGTGGGCCATCCAGCCAACCACCTTACCAGCAGCCTCTGAGCCAGGTTCTAGAGAGCCCCTTGGGTCTACGCCCCCATCTGCCTCTGCTGATGGGTGGACAGGCAGCGCTGAAGCCGGAGCCTGGGCGCCCAGGAGAGGAGTCACCTGCCCCCAAGCAGGAACTACATCAGCCCTCCTTTCCCACACCCCAGCTGTCCCTCCTGCCGATGCCTGGCAACCCTGCCGACTACAGTGGCTTATGTGGTCGGCCTGAGCTCACTGCACTAGGCAGCTTCTACCTATACTGCCAAGATGGGCTGCAGTGTGGTAGCTATTCTCCCTGCCCCATGCTCCCTGAGGGTAAGCTGTCCCCAGTGGCGGCACCTACTGAAGGGCTCCTCTTGGCCCCGAGACCAGTGCCCACAGGCACCCCTTTCCAGCACCCTCCTTGGAGCTCTCACTACTGCTCCAGTGAGGAAGCTGGAGTGAATGGCTACAGCATCTGTGAAATGTTACCCCCTTCTCTTACCCACATCGGCACTACCTGTGGTGGCTGTTCCTACAAAATGCCTTTTGCAGCAGGTAAGCCTTCATGGGGGTGAGATGTACCAGGGAGTCTCTGAGACATGGTGTTCTAAGAGGTTGGGTTGTGGAACAGGGTGAGGCTCCTTGGGGTGTAGGTACTGCAGGGAAGGTAGGGGGCTTTGAGGGGGGAAGACTCCCCTCGTTTTGTACCCCAAGCTTAGGAGCACTCCCAGGAAATGGGCCCATGTTTAGCTCTTAGCAGCCCTGTTCTGTTCCTGCTGTCTATGGAGATTTCTTGGCCTAGCAGGTAGGTAGGTAGCATTGTGGTAGTAGAAGGGGTAGGCAAGGCCATTTCTCCCTCTTCGTTGGGATGCTGTGCTCAGTCTTAGACTCTTGAATAGCAAGTTAGATCTTCCCATGTCCCTTCTGCCCTCCTCAAGGAAAGCTAGAATTCCTTACTTTCAGGAGCCCAGACCATCTGCATGCTGGCAAAAGTTAAGCATTCATGGGAAAGGGTAAGAGGGTAGGGGGGTTACCAGATCTAGTAGCTGGTGCCAGCTGTAGTAGGATGGTTTCTTCCTGGCTATGTAGTAGGATGGTTTCTTCCCAGAGTTAGCATCACTTTGCTAGGGGTGCATGGGGTGGGCACACTCTGAGAACAGACAGAGTTCCCTGGCACAGACAGTGCTCTCAGGGCCCATGGCTTTGGTGTCTACCTTCCTGGCAAGATCTAGACACCTGAGAAGCTTGTGCAGCACTCTCAAATTGGCAGGAGTGTCCTCACATGCTTCTTTGGGCTCCCTTCTAGGTTTCCTGGCAGAAATGAGGTTACCAGAGCCGTCCTGGTGGGCAAATCTGCCTTGCTTGTGGTGAAATGAGGGGTCAGGCCTTCCCAGGGCTCTCCCCTCCCCCACAACCCTTCTTATTAGGGGTCTATAAAACAACTTAATAGACCAGTTGACTGGCCAGACTGGTTTTCAGATTCTGGCGTGAATTGGAGCTCTAAGAAATGAGAACAGGCTTTTTCCTGGGCTTTTCCTCCTCTTTTGTATCACTCTCCAAATCTAGACACATAACCTGTGGGACCCAAGACTCTTACTCACTTGCCCCTGGGACACCAGTAAACACCATGTGCTAGGCACTGTTCTAAAGCACTTCACATATGGGAGGCCACATGGCATGTAATTGAGCATAGACCGTAGAACTAAACTGCTTGGAGCGAAATGTTCTCCCCTACTTCCCTAGCCACGTGACTGTGGGACAAGCCAGTAACTACTATGTGTCTCATTTTTCTTTTAAAATGAGAATAATGGTGCTTGCTTCATAGGGTTGTTACAAGGTTGAGATTAGTTAATACACTGATTTAAAAAAAAAAAACAACTCAGGACAGATTACATGATACTTGCAACTACTATTTATTTTGCAAAGCACTGAGAGGTAAAGTAACTTGGCCTGATGTTACACAGCAAATCAGTGTCAGATCTGGGAGTCATATCCTCAGCTGTCTGATTCCAGCTCCCCTGCTCCTACGCACTATGGAAGCCTTGGAGAAGATTAAGTCAAAGCTAGAGAAGCTGTTCCCTTTACCCGCCCCTTTCTATCAAGCTAGAAGGAGAAATGGAGATGTCTGTGGGCCAGTCTCCAAGGTCAAGAAACACCCTTGGCCAGTCACTCTGACGGTCCACCTTGAAGGCCCCCAAACTGACCACTTGCCACTTAGAATTAGGAGCAGGCTCTAAAGATGGAGAGATTGCGGGTGGGAGGTTACTGTTTGTCCTTATCTGCCCTGACTCCCTCTCTCCTTTTTCCAGAAAGCTGCAGGTCCCTGGGCCAGCTGGAATTTCCTCTCCCAGAAGCTGGCCACCCAGCCTCACCTGCCCACCCCCTCCTGGGGTGCCCTGTGCCCAGTGTGCCACCTGCAGCAGAGCCTGTCCCTCATCTTCAGACACCAACCTCGGAGCCCCAGACAGTAGCCCGCGCATGCCCTCAGAGCGCCAAGCCTCCTAGTGGCTCCAAGTCAGGTCTGCGCACAGGCTCCAGCTGTAGGCACACTGTGAGGAGCAAGGCTGCCCGCAGGCCAAGTCACCCCAAGCAACCACGTGTCCAGCGCCCACGCCCTCGCCGCCGCCGCCGCCGCCGCACTAATGGCTGGGTTCCTGTTGGAGCTGCTTGTGAAAAGGCTGTCTATGTCTTGGTGAGTGCCAGCTCTCAGGTGATGGGGAGAATGGGTGTGGCATTGGGAACATAGGACCTGCATTGAGGTGTGCAGATCCCAGTATAACCGTAGCTATACTGTGAAGTGACAAAGGGCTCCAGTTCATTTGTGCTCCAGGAACCAAGTATGCTGGCCCAGCCTGCTCCCCCAGCCCCTACTGATCCTATACTGTCTACCTTGGGGAGGTCAGGGCATACATAACAGTCACAGCTGGAGGCTACCATCTCTGTCCGTGACACTCAGAGAAGCTCTCTGAAGTGTCTTCACCTCTTAGTCCTTCTCACGCTGTTCCTTCTGTCCTGGATTATAAAATAGATGACTTTAGTGGAGGCTTTTTGGATAAATAGGTATAGGGAAATTGGGATTAGGCAGAGAAAATCAGTGATACAGAAACATCTGGGGTGATGAAAAGAACATCAACTAAAATTTATTGAGCACTTCTTAGGTATCAGAACTGAGCTAAGCATTTTGTATGCATTATCTGCTTTTATCCTCACCACTACCCTATGAGGTATGTACCTTGTGTTCCTATAATTATCCTCAATTTACAGATGAGGAAACTAAGGTTTAGATTAATTTGCCCAAGGCTGCGCCACTTGGCAGTCAGTGGTGGTTTAAGGGTCAAACAGAGACTGTCCCATTAGGAAGCCTGAGGATCTCCCCAGTGTTGAGTGTTTGGAGTGAGAGAGCCAGCTGTTGGGGTGTGATGGTCAAGAATGCAGCCCAAGAAGCTTTGGGCCACTTTCCCACCCTTGTTCCCATTTCTTATCCTTTCTTTGACCATGGGGACCCCCATCCCATCGTGCCCCTGAAAGCCAGGCTTAGGGAGAAGGGGCCAACATGTAAATTCCTTCTGCAGTTTCTCATCTATAGTGGTTTTATCACTCTGAGGAAAATAGAGAGAGGGTGTCATTCACTCCCTCCCTCTCTCCCTCCCTCCCTCTTCATTTTGATTGGGGGCTTACAAACCTGTTTGTATCATTGTTTTTTTGCTCAGGATGAACCGGAACCAGCCATCCGAAAGAGCTACCAGGCGGTAGAGCGGCACGGAGAGACCATCCGAGTTCGAGATACCGTCCTCCTCAAGTCAGGCCCACGAAAGACATCCACACCTTATGTGGCCAAGATCTCTGCCCTCTGGGAGAACCCCGAATCAGGTACCCCCTGCCTGAAGTCTGACCTGGCACTGTGCTTGGCACAGTCTGTCTTCTACTTAGCCAGGGTCTATCTTTTGCAGAGGGTTGTATCAGTTGGATCGTATCAGCTCATTAACCTTTCCAGCCACAAGGACCTGGACACCTGTCCTCCTTCCTCACCTGTCAGTGCTTTTCTCCTTCTTCCTCCATGCCTTATAGCATTCTAGGCCACAGAATGCCAGGCTTGGCCTGAGACAGAGGACTTGGAGCCTGCAAGATTGTCCCAGCATTAGAGTTGAATGAGCCTCTAGGGCAGGTGGCCAGCTTGCCTGCCTAAGTTAACTCTGGGGTTGCCAGCTCAAGTCATGACTGCTTCTCTTGCCCCACAGGAGAACTGATGATGAGTCTCCTGTGGTATTACAGACCAGAGCACTTACAGGGAGGCCGCAGTCCCAGCATGCACGAGGTGAGCTGCCTGGAAAATGGGTAGGGGAATGCAGGGGAGGCAGAGGGGAGAGGTCGTGGCATAAGAAGGTGGCAGCTATGGGCAGTCAAGTCCCTAGACTTGTTAACTTGGATGTCAGAAAGCCTGGAGAAGGGCCTGGGTTTCAGCCGCTTTCCCCAACCCTGCCCTGGTTCATGCTTCAAGGGAAATAGTACTCAGTCTTGAAAGGGGGGCATAAAAGGAGCCTTTGAGGGCCAAGGCTGCCAGAATGAGAGCAAGTGAATGTGTCCTCCTGGTGACAGGAAAGGGGAGATGAAGCTGCACACCTAGTCCCCTTTGATAATGTCTGCAGCATGAGAGAGAAATGGAAAAAGAGTCCTCCTAATACCACTTAGTACTCTACCCAGTGGTGTGCTAAAAGTAGTAATGCCTCCAGGGTGTGGGCACCCCCCCCGCCCCCTTGCTCCCCCTCCTCCCCCCCGCCCAGTCTGGACTCCCTTTTACTCAGATTTCCCTCACTGGGACTTTCCAGAAGACTTTGACCAACTCTTCTCTCCTCCCCTGGGCTGGCTGAGCGGGCAAGGGTGGGAATCAGGAAACTAATGACCGGCTGGAGGAGGCACCTGGCTTCTCCAGAGTAGCATGGAACCTGGGAGGAATGCCTTGGGGTGCCAGGTGGCAAGCAGTTAGACTCACATTTCAGGGAAGCTCCCTGGCTTTCTGAGTACTAGCTGGAGTTAGGTCAGGAGTCCCAGCAGGGGGGTTAACGTCCACCTTGTTCCTGGAGTTGGATGTTTCCAACCTTGGTAACTGATCTCCTCCTGCTCTCTGCCTTTGAGCCTTTGCAGAATGAAGTCTTTGCATCGAGACATCAGGACCAGAACAGTGTGGCCTGCATTGAGGAAAAGTGCTACGTGCTGACCTTTGCTGAATACTGCAGGTGGGTGGTACCCTGTGTCTCTGGCTAGCCTCTCCCCTCAGACCCCCCAGGGCTGTTTCTGGGCTGCCTGTGACCCCCCCAAAGGGATCTCACTGAGCCTTACCTCCCAGAACTTTCTTCCTTATAGCCTGCTTTTACCATCTGATTTTTTTTAGAAGAAAAAGAATTGTTGCCTCTCTGAGGTAGAATGGTTGGGCAGAGTTGGGGTTATAGTACTGATCTTGGAGAAGATCAAGAATTGGCAGGTGGTCAAAAGGAAGGATCTAGCAGGTATGGTTCCCTAGTGACAGAGAAGGTAAACTGGCAGTTGGCAGAGAGGGTATTACCGCTAGAATAGGGATGGAGGCAACAACAGCCGTTGCAGGGATAGGAGGAGACATCCTCACTCTCTGGACCTGTCCATAGCAGGAATTGGAATTCCTGCAAAGGTAGCTTTGCTAAAGACAATGGACGGTATGTCTTTGCAGATTCTGTGCCATGGCCAAGCGCCGAGGTGAGGGCCTCCCCAGCCGAAAGACAGCACTGGTGCCCCCCTCCGCGGACTACTCCACCCCACCACACCGCACAGTGCCCGAGGATACGGACCCTGAGCTGGTGTTTCTTTGCCGCCATGTCTATGACTTCCGCCATGGCCGCATCCTCAAGAACCCCCAGTAGCTGCCTCCTGCCCACACTGGGGCTGCCTATGGGCAAGTTGGGGCTCAGGGCAGGGGACACTGCTTGAAGCACAGCACTTGGTTAAAGGGCCACAGGGGCCTGAGGTTGTTGGCCTGTGGTTCTCTTGGGGGGAGGGCAGGGGTCCCTATGAGTTTGGGCCCCAGGGGAGGGAACGGGAGGCCAGGATATAAGAAAAGCGTCATAGCCCTCAGCTTGGCCCAGGGTACCTCTCTGTGGTCCATGGGCGGAGACTCCTAAAGAAGCAGTCTTCCCTGATGCTGAGCCAAGCCAGAGGGGCATGGGCCCCGGGGGGTGGGAGGAGGTCTTTCAGGAACTAGGTCCAACAGACCTTTCTTTAGCCTCCCCTGGGCCCTTCAAGAGGGAATGGGAGCCAGCTTTACCTCACCCACTGTGACCCACTGCTTCCCTATCAGCCTAGGACCAGGTTCTTTCAGATTCTAGTATAGCTCCGAGCTCGTTCCTTTAAGGCATAGAGAGCCAGAATCTGGTTTCCAGAGCATTGACTTCCTATTCCTGGATTTGGGGCCTTTCCCTGGCTTTCCTCCTTGGCCCCTGCAGTAGCCCCTGGTGCTGGGACAAGTTACCTGGCCCTCATTGTCATGGGTGTGGCCCACTTGTGGGAGTCAGCTTCCTGTTCGCCTCCTGGTGAGGGGCCACCCAGCAGGTCTGGCTTCCCAGAAGTTAACTGATCAACATGCTGTTTATCATGTCTGGGAGGGGCGGGGGGCAGGGGGCAAGAAAAATTGCTACCTGATTTATTGAAGACTTTCTCTTGCCTTATACTTGGAGGTTCTAGGAAACCTCTTGCAGAACTTCACACAGGACTCTTCAAGCCACACCCACCTGAAATCAAACCAAAGGAGTGCTGTGGCTCCCCTTGCCCTGCCACCCCTGACCCACTAGTCTTTTGTAGATTGCACTAATTTACATCCCAGCAAAAATCAACACTGTATCAGTTCACAGACCTGCTGAGCTACAGCCACTCAATCTAGGAACTAAGGACTGAATTTCCAGTTTGTTCCTATTGCCCAAGGGCCCTGTCTTCACCTCATGCTGCTCCCCCAGAGTAAATTAGGAGGCTCAGCTCCATGTCGTTTTTGCCAGGACTAGGCCCTGGCCCTGGGGCTCTCTGCAAGGGGACTAGAACAGCCTGGTTCTTTCCTATTTGTACCAAAGAGGAGCATGGTAGGGAGGAGAGGAGCCACATGTGGCTTGGTCCTGGTGCTGGGAACCTGCTCTTGAGCACTTCCACAGGGCATATACCCCTGGGGGCGGGGGCAGGAGCCAAGGAGGGTAGCACTGGGTCTTCTTCCCCCAGGGAGGGGCAGACACCCAGCAGGCTAAGCAGATGGCACGGGATGAGGACAGTCAGGCAGGGTCTGCAGAAGGAGGTGGAAGTGAATGCTGAGAGCACTTCCAGCAAGCCTGTCACTGTGCTGTCCTTGAGAAAATGGGCCACTCTTACATGGTCATTGGGATTGGGGGAAGCTTGGAGGCTTCTGTGGTAAATTTACATGGGAAGCCCAAACCCGAAGAGAAGGGACTCAGGTTCCCTTGTATGGAATAAGCTGTTTGGAGGAAGGCATCAGTCTGGGGTTGGGGGAGTGCAGTAGGAGAGGTTGGTAGAGTGGCTGTGGGGACTCTGGAGAGCCAGCCGTGGAGCCTAGCCTCACCCAGAAGGAGAAATCAAGGCCCCTTCTCCCAGGGTCTGCTGCCCAGAACTTAAATGCTTTTGAAATCTCTTAGATGTTGAAATATTTTTTCGAACCTGAAAATGCAGCTGGTAGAATTTCAATGGAAGCATAATTCATGTAAAATATATTTTAGTTGATATTTTGTAAAATGCACTTTTTGTGTGTGTCGACCCCGGTTTCTCAGATCTGTATTTCAGTGTTTACAAGGGAGGGAGGACCTTTCCTCACCTCCCTTTTGACAGAGATTAGAAGTACTTCTTTAAGAAAAAATAAATTTGAGAAATTGTATTGATTTAGAAAAGGATTATTTCCTGTGTGTCCTGTCATCTTTTTATCTGTGAGTGCAGAAGGGCTCACTTTATTTTGGGGGACTCACTCTTAATACCTAGAGTGCAGGGGTTCACTAGTGCCAGTATGTGAAGAGGGCAGGAAAGTAGGAGAAAAGCGGAGGAGAGGAGCCAGGGAATGGGAACTTGCAGTTGACTAATTAGCATTGTGGTAGCCAGAACCACCTGCCTGGGCTGTGTGAAATCCTTGGGTTTCTGGCTCTCACCTGGCCAGTGACCTGGGAACTGGTCCCCACATAGGTGCACAGTAAAGATATCACCTCATCACCTTCGGTAGTGTCCTTGGGAAGCTGGCTAGCAGAAACTGGCCTAGGGTCTCTAGGGTCTCTGTATCTAGCAATGGGCATTCCTTGCTGAGGGAATGAAGGCTACATCATAGAGCCAAGGGTTGGTGACTGCCTGGAACCCTGGTTCACCCCAGCCACAACACCTCATTGTTGACCATGGACAAGGTGGGGTGGCTGTGAGGCCATGAGTGTTCCTAGGAGGCAGAGTATAGCTGCCCAACTCTCTTGCATTTTGGTAAGGACGTGGGCAGATGCATTTTCATAGAGGTTATTAGGGGCATAGACAGCACCATGGATCTGATAGCACCTCTATCAGTGTGCTATTCACAGGAGTCCCCTGAGATGGGACAGACAGGAAACTGGTGAAGACAAGTACCTTGCCCAGGGATTCCCCCAGAGGTAACTATTCCTGTACTTCTACTGCCTCACTATGACTGCTAACAGAAAAACTTAGAGAAATAAGTACATACCAAATTAAATCAGTTTTCTCCTTAGTATGAGATACACATGGTTTTTTTTTTTTTTTTTTTTTAATTTTTTAGTAGAAAATGACCCTGCTACCAGAAATCTACCTTCAGTGCCTTTGGGAGCAAGGAGCAGTTTGGTGAAGGTTGAACACATGCAAACTTCTAAATCAATGAATGGCATCCTGAGATGCACCTCAGCATTCGGACAGTGGGATGTGGGAAGCCTACTGTGAGGACCTGGGAGGACACCAGGCTTCCAACTCATTCTTCTAGGTCATAGTGCGTGCTCTCACATTGGTAGGATTGGGGGGGTCATCTAGGAGCCCTCTAGCTTTATCTGATTCCTCAAAACCCCTCATTCTGAATTCATCTGGTCAACAGCATCATTCTCCCACTAAACTAATCCTCCGGCATCTTCCCCCGTTCCATCACTCCCTCAGTACAGTGTACAGGCTGCTTCCTCCCAACTGTTTCATGTTTATGCTCCATACATCGAAGGGTTGAGATTAGGAATTTAGGTTCCAGAATCAGATTGACTCACACAGAGTCTGAGCTTCCCTGAGCCTCTGTTTCTTAAGCTATACAATGGTACTAACCTCCCAGGGTGACTGTTGCCTGAAGAATACAAAACACTGAGAAGGCATCTGCCTCAATAACTGGTTCTAATCACATCACTACTCTTTCAGAGCCTCCCTGGCTCCCCACACACAATGAGGTCTGGAGACTTAGTGAAGTGCCCAGTTCGGGTGGAGACAGGCTAACCAGGGACATTTAGGGCATTCCCATATCTGCCTCTAGCCCATGTGGCCAGCCTGGTGCCAAGTAGCATGTTTGGCTCCAGGCAAGGAAGCTGCTGCTCAGCCCCCAGCTCCTCATCCTTTAAACTATGCTGACCACATCAGTGGTCAGTTACCAGGGACCAACTAGTTGTTGGACCCTCACCAGAGTGTCCCAGTTATCCCACCTTTCAGGCTGGGGAAAGGAAGACAGATGGGAGAGATTCCATTTTCAGACATTGCAGCATTACCAGTGGATGAACACTAATCTGCCAGGTACTGTAAAATCTAAGAGTCACCATGGAGATGAGCCTCTGGTCAGTGCCTGACAGCCTTGTTCCTCTTTACTGGAGTGGCTGGGACAGGGTGGGTAAGGGGAGCACACTGGAGACTCTACTTCAAGCGAGAAAGATGGGCCTCTCCAAAGTCTGGATTCTAGGAGAGCGCTGGCCGGTCGGGGGAGAGGGTGCTTTCTCCCGAGTCATTCTTCCTAAGGGCGGACTTCGCCAGGCCAGAGTATGCGGCAGTGTTGGTGCAAGTACTCTACGTCCAGCTCCTTGAGAGCACGCGCCGCGGCCTGAGTCTTTTCTGCTTTCGGGACATCGGAGCTTTTGTCCCCCGGCACCCAGAGGACCAAGGCCGCCCTGGTCCAGGCGTCCTCCCCTGGGTGGGGGTCTGCTTACGCCCTCCCAGCCTGTTCCCTGTAGGGGCACCCGCCCCACTCCCCGCCCCCGGCTGGGCCCGCCTCCACGCCTGTGTGATGGCTGGGCGTGGGGAGGAGAGCTGCCGGGCGGGACATCCGGCCCCGTCCCGAGCCGGGCCCGCCCGCCGCCCGCCGCCCGCTCCGGCGCCTCCGCCTGGCAGCCAGTCACCCCTGCGCGTAGGGGCCTCCCGCCAGCTCACCTCTCCTGGATCCTCTCCGGTAGTTTGTGGCCCAAACCCTCAGCGCCCGCCCCCAGGCTGAGCCCCACTCCCAGTAGACCGCCCTCGGATCCGCCCGGCTGGCGCAGGCCCCCACCTCCGGAGCACAATGTTCCCCCGCCCGACGACCCCGCTGGCGGCCCCAAATGGCGCCGAGCCCCTGGGCCGGGCGGTGAGGCGGGCCCCACTGGGCAGAGCCCGGGCAGGGTTAGGGGGCCCGCCCCTGCTGCTGCCGTCCATGCTGATGTTTGCGGTGATCGTGGCCTCCAGCGGGCTGCTGCTCATGATAGAGCGGGGCATCTTGGCTGAGATGAAGCCTCTTCCCCTGCACCCTCCCATTCGCGAGGGCTCGACCTGGCGCGGGACAGTCTCCCGGACCGGGGGGCTGTCCTTGAATGCCGAGGACTCGGACTTGCAGGTGAGGCAAGACATCCGGAACCGGACCTTGCGGGCAGTGTGCGGACAACCAGGTATGCCTCGGGACCCCTGGGACTTGCCGTTGGGGCAGCGGCGCACCTTGCTGCGCCACATCCTCGTGAGTGACCGCTACCGCTTCCTCTACTGCTACGTCCCCAAGGTGGCCTGCTCTAACTGGAAGCGGGTGCTGAAGGTGCTAGCTGGCGTGCTGGACAGCGTGGACGTCCGCCTCAAGATGGATCACCGTAATGACCTGGTGTTCCTGGCAGACCTGCGGCCCGAGGAGATTCGTTACCGCCTGCAGCACTACTTCAAGTTTCTGTTTGTGAGGGACCCCTTGGAACGCCTTCTCTCGGCTTACCGCAACAAGTTTGGCGAGATCCGAGAGTACCAGCAGCGCTATGGGGCTGAGATCGTGAGGCGGTACAGGGCGGGAGCGGGACCTAGCCCTGCAGGGGACGATGTCACCTTCCCTGAGTTCCTGAGATACCTAGTGGATGAAGACCCTGAGCGCATGAATGAGCACTGGATGCCCGTGTACCACCTGTGCCAGCCTTGTGCCGTGCACTATGACTTCGTAGGATCGTATGAGAGGCTGGAGACTGATGCCAACCAGGTGCTGGAGTGGGTGCGGGCACCACCCCATGTCCGATTCCCCGCTCGCCAGGCATGGTACCGGCCTGCCAGCCGGGAAAGCCTGCACTACCACCTCTGTAGTGCCCCACAGGCTCTGCTGCAGGATGTGCTGCCTAAGTATATCCTGGACTTTTCCCTCTTTGCCTACCCACTGCCTAATGTCACTAGGGAAGCCTGTCACCAGTGACCATGGGTATGAGCCAGCAGCTGTTGGGGACTGGTTTTGACAATGCCAGCTTTTTGTGCCTGCCATTTAGAGAAACCTTGGCACTGAAGCCTTGAGTTTGTCCAGATGTCTGGATGGCAAGGACTGCCCTCAGAAGTTCCTTACCCTGGGTGGGTGCCCACATTAGCTCAAAAGACAGGGTTGGACAGGAGTCTTGATGCTCCCCACTGGGATTTCTTGGGGACCAGCGTGATCGTTCTTGCCCTGGCAGAGCCAGATATCAGTGAAGCAACACATCTGTTTTTCAGACTGGTTCCAGGCCCCTGGCTGTAGAGATTGTACAGTTCACCTTGATCCACCTTAACCTGTGGCCAAACCAGAGGTGGACCATCAGGAACTGGGCCAGAACTGGGAGCATGTGGCTTTCATCACTGCATTCATCTTCTCCATGTGCCTTGGGGCTGGCTTTAGCGGTTCTGCCTTACAAATGTATTTTGTGCCTTTCTGCTTCAGACGCAGAATTTCCTACACTTGTCAGGTTCTTTCCATTTTTCCAAGGAAAGGAAAACTGAGTCAGGATCCTTGCCTGGTAGATCCAGTACCAGGTCTTGCAAGCATCCAAAGACCCCTGTGTCCAGCCTCTTGGGGCTCTGGGAACCTCCTCCCCCAAAATTGTGGCTGTGGCAGGTGTATCTGGCTGCCACTTTTCTAACACATTTATTTAAAATTTGTACTTTTTGAAAGAACCCTTATGAAGGCTTTGTTTTCCTAATAGCCAAACTTTTAATAAAGCCATTTTGTATACAAAGTCAGGTTCTCTGGTCTCTCTGAGTTCTTGTGCATCCAAGCATCTCCTAGATGTCTGTCTCCCCAGGTCAGGAGAGGGACCTTGCAGGTAGAGGAAGGAAGACAAAGTATAACTTGCTTAGGTCAGTCCAGTGGGCTATTGCCATAGCATGGAGAATTTGGGGGCTTCCCACAGGCCACATCAGATCACAGAGTCAGCTTCTGGGATGCCACCACAGGGCAGGCCCCATTGGACATGGCACACCCACATGGATTATTCCCTGAAGAAGGAAGTAGATGTGAGACACTGGCTTCTCCTCCTCTTAGGCAGGAATAGTTCTTGATTGAGGAGGTCCCCAGATGAAAAAGGGGATGTTGTATGAGCAATGAGAGGTTATTCCTGGCCTTAAGAATTATAAAGAAGACAAGGAGTTTGAGCAAGGGGCAGGCTTTTGCTGACTTAGATTCAGAGGAAGTTGTGGGTGTTGTGGGAGAATATACATAGCTTGCTATTGGCTTCACTTTGGAGGAGAAAATTGAAGGGACAGGGCTTCTATGCACTTAGGATTCTCTACAGTGACTCACTAGGAGGCCATACCTGTCTTACCTGAACTCTTGTCTGAGTCAGATGCCCCTCATCAGGGTCCCTTTGGCTCTAGGGACTGCACCTCAGAAAGCCTCTGGACTTAGCATGCTCAGTTGTAATGTCCCAGTTAACATTTTTTGTGTGTAGTTGAGATCGTGTCTGTATTGTTCACTTGATGCTCCCAGAACCTAGCCCAAGGGGCTGGCACACAGTAAGCAAGTATGTGGCTTGACAGAACCAAGGTGTACATCTTGCTGCAGGACAATGAGCACTGTGCTTGGAGTCACCCAGACCGATCAAGTCCTAGCTCTGTCTACCAACTGCCTGACCATCTCTCTGAGCTTCCACATTCTCCACTGTCTCATGGGAATAATAACGCCGATGTTATGTAGAGTGCTATGAGGATTAATGGAGACAAAATGCCCATGCCAGCACCTGGCTTAATGGTTGTTTTTTTGAGATAGTAGTTGAACATCCATGTCCTCAGTGGCTTGTGGAGACAGGGGAGAAGCCAGAATACTGTCAACCCAGCAATGGAGACTGGAATTACCTCTGAGTAGAGCCCCTTCGACCTTTGAGTTCACTTCCTTTGCCAACCAGTCAGTCCTCTTAGCTTCCTGCTCCTCAGGGGTCCCCCACCCCCACTCTGTCCCCAGCTCCTTCTTCCTGTCTGGGAACTCAGCTATTCAGTCCCCCTCACAAGGCCTGCAGTGTGGAACACCAAAAACCCAAAGGACGCTGGGCCCAGCTATTGTATTTACCTCATATCATTTAATCCTCACCACAGGCTAGTGGCACAGGTGTGTTATCCTGTTTTACAAACTCAGAAACCAGCACAGAGATGGTAAGCATCTTGCCCAAAGTCCAACCCAGGTGTGCTTCCCAGGTGTGGTGTTTCCAAATTGTGGGGGCAGTGGGATGGGGAGAAAGAGAAAGAGATATAAAGGAGGGTGGGGGAGAAGAAGGAATAGAGAGGTTAAGGAAGATGAAGGGCAGGTTGGGGGTCGTTTTTAGGGGCATTAGTACACATTCTCCCTCTTCAGTTCTTTCATTCCTTCATTAGCAAAAAATGCGTTTAGCCCTGCTGACATTTACCAGTCTCCACCCTAGAGGAGTGGGAGACAAATGAAGTCCTTGATGTGGTTAGCTTAATGACTGCTTTCCTCCCAGGCATTAAAGGGTGCCAGGCCACAGAGCACCCTGACAGGCAGAATCTGAACACCTGTGGTGTTGGGTGGAGGGTATGAGGGTGAGAGGGAGATTGCTAAACAGACAAACTGCCACCTACTGTCATTATTTTCCCTAGAGTCAGCCCTTGAGCAACTTTACTCGTCATCTACCCTTCATTTCAGGAAAATGGACTTCTTAAAAAGAAGCTGCCAAAGAAGTGGCAGAGAGTTCTGGAGGTCCAGTTAGCTCTAGTGGGGCCTGCCTTATAATGGGCACCTAGGCCAGAGCTGGAGTGTGGGTTGGCAAGCTCTGGGTTGCCAGAGGTGGGGCGGGGACATTCTCAGGACTGGACAGTTGGTTGTGTCTTCATGGAATTCCCCCCTTTGTACTGGGTTTGCTCTTATCCCCACAAGGAACTAAGTTCTATACCACTGCCTGGTGCCTGTAAGGACAAGGGTCCCCTTTAGAATTCACTTTATCCTGACAATCCAGTTCTGGGCACAGGGGGATAGGGCTGGCAATTGTTTAACTTTTTTTCTCTGACCTCTGTCCCATCCATCCAGGAGGGTCCAACCACATTAGACCTTCTATTGGGAGTGAGGTCTGAGTGGAGCAGCTGACTCTTTCCCTGGGTAGGCACAGAACCCTCCCCTTTCCCAGGGGCTCATCACCAGAGAGGGCCTTTGTAAGGAGGATCCAGTGCTTTTCTTATTAAACTAGCCCCTGCCTGGCTTCAAGCAAGAGGAAAGGCATTCTTTCTCTTCCTAAAGAAAGATACTAATAATTAACAATAGCTACTTGAAAAAAGAGCACCTGTGTCAGGTACTGCTGGTACTGCATCGTCCTCTTCATTCGAACAACCTAGCAAGGTAAGTAAAATTATTTCTATTTTATAGATGACAAAATTAAGCCTAAGTGACTTGTCCAAAGAGATGGTGGCTTTGGGATTAAAACTCACCTCCGTCTAATGTCTGCTCCTCTGTATGTGAACATACATCATAAGCTCATTGCATTTGCTAATAAGCATTGTGTTCATTTTCTCTGGTTTTTGTGACTGTCTCCAACCCTTCTTTCCAACATTCCACAAGTAATTCTGTCTACAGACATCTCCAGCTATTACAAAATTCCTTAGATTTGCCCACTATGGGAATCATCTTCTCAATAGTGCTGGACTCAAACTATGAATATACTAGACTTTCAATTCAAGTCCCCTGAGAAGCAGAAGCCAAGGCAGAATTAGAGGTTCAAGAGATTTATAGGAGAAACAGCTGTGAAGGATAAAGGGCATGGGAGCAGGAGTAGGCTGAAAGAGACTGATGCCTGTGAAAGGAGAGAGAGAAGAAAAGAATGGGTGGAAAGAGTCTTAAATTAAAGTACAGCTCGAAGAAAGTATCAGCAAGACCAGTGGGGAATCACAGGCAAAGATTGCCTATTGGAGGAGTCCTCCCTCAGCCAAATTGGGGGGATTCAGATACTAAGGCCGATCAAAAGTAGATCAAAAACTACAGCAGCAGCTGGGGACTGTCAGCAATTGCACTTCTCACGGTAGCGTCTCTTAAAGGGAGATACGAATACAGCACCTCCACAGCTGGCACACAGAACCAACTTGGCTACTCTGACTCATGGGCATTGGTCCCCAAAAGTCCTGTTGAGATAAAGACATTTTCAACAACCGGAAAACAGCTGTTGGCCTACAAGAACCTCTAGATGTCTTGGGAGTCTTGAACTAAACCTTCCCCATGGCCATTCCCTGGTTTTACTGCCTCTGCCTTCATTTGGGCATTGGGAGACATGCCAGTACTGTCATTTTCAGGATGTTTCCTCTGTGGTTTTCCCAACTCACTACAGGTTTTGATTATCTTTGATTTGTGTCATTGGCATGAAATGGGTGTATATTGATGATCACCTTTGTATAGCCTTTATCTCTCATGGCTCACATCCATTCAGCGAGAGCAGATTTACCCAGAAGTTGTGTCTGAGTGCTGAAGCCCCAGACCCCCCAGGTGATATAGTCCATTCTTCCTCTCAATCTGATCATCCACATAAACTCCAGTGCAGCCTGAGTGGGAAAGTTTTCCTAAAGGGACCTGCATGCCCACAGAAACCACCAGGTCTTCTGTAGTATCCCCCTGCTCAGCTTTTGAGCTTATTACTGCCCAGTCTTGGACCCTTCTGCAGAGGAGTCCTACAGAGACAAAGAGAAGCATAACATCAGTCCTGACTGTGCCTTTGTAAGGGGACAAGGAGGACCAAGTTCAGGCTGAGTCATCTTCTACACCTCAACCCTATATCTGGAAAGCTGTGCTAGCCTCAGTCTTGGTGTGGGGCTTTGGGAAGTGGACAGACATGAGGGGCTTCAAGAGCTTGAAAAAGAAGAGTCTGTCATGTCACTCTTGCCAGCACCCCCAGACCTGCTGGGCTTCCACCTCACTGACTGACTGCAGATGAGGGAACCAGATATTTGATTTCACAGCAGCCTATAGGGCAGGAGGTCATCAACCATCCACTGGATCATTTCTGTGTCCTCTACTGTAAAGAGATTGACTTGCCCAAGGGGCAGCAGAGTCCCAAGAGTCCAAGCATTGTGGCCAGAGGGGACATCAGAGTAGAGGAGTTCATGAGAATTAGAGATCAGGCTGGCTCCTGAGCAAAGGGCCACAGGCTGCCTGAAGAAAGGCACTTGAGGCCAAGGATAGTGTGATTGGCTGGGTAGGGGTAGGGGGAATGGGGCAAGTCATTCTGGCTGAGGAGCTAAGCCAGATTGGGGATCAGCTGACTACTGGCGACGTAGGCATGCCTTCCCTCCCCACCAATGAGAAGCTGTAGTGAGCCTTTTCCACAGAAGCTTTTGGACACAGTGGCAGGCCAGTCCCCTGAAATGGAGGTCTTCTGCTTCCTGGGAGCAAGTGTCCAGTACTAGAAAGAAAGCTATTCTGATAGATGAAAGAGCTGGCCTAACTAAAGCAGGGAAGCCAGAAGGGGAAAGCCAGCTCCAGTGCAACTTTTAAGAAGGACTCTGATTTTTTTCACTGACACAGCCCCAGCACCCACATATAAGACAATGAATAGACAGAGGACTGGGGAGCTATGAACAAAGAGGGGAAACAGAACAAGGAAGGGGACTCACAGTCTCAGCGCAGACACCTGGCCCTCCCTGTGGCTTTTCTCAGCTGTGACCCTTTAGCCCCTCACTTTTAGGAGAGCTTTCAATCCATGAGGTCCCTTGTCTGTCCCTGCCCTATAGACTGGGCCAAGGCCAGGCCTATTTCTCTTTGTATTTTGTACAGGGAAGGTACTCAATAAAGGTGGAATAAATGGAATGTCCAATGATTGGATGGATGAGTCTATGGATGAATGAGTGGATGGATGAGTGGATGGGTGAACAGATATATGTGAGTGAGTATGCTTGTATGTGTATGAGTGTGAATGGAAAGATGGATGGATGGTTGGATGGATGGATGGATGGATGGATGGACGGACGGACAGACGGATGGATAGATGAGTGGATGGATGACAGATGGGTGGATTTGTGGATGAGGGAGTACATGGATGGATGGATGAATGGGTAAATGGCAGCAAGGGGAATAAAAGAAGAGGAACTTATTGTAGGAAGAGAAATCAGGAATCACAGGGGACATCTGGTGGTTAGCATATTGCTTCTTAAAAGGAGGAAGCTGGAAAAAAGAAAGATGAACTACTAAGGAAGCAATAACAGAGGTTTGGCAGATGGTAGGGCAGGGTCCAGGGCTTTTTGAGATACAGGAGGTAAAGTGTGCTACCTGGACTGTCAAGAATATATTCAGGTGAGAGACAGATGTCATGAAAAGTGGAAGCAAGAGAGGAACCCAAGAGTTGAGGAGTAACCATGGGAGTTCACCAAAGGAAAGAACTTACAACATTCAAATGGCGTCCCTAAAGCAGAGGTAAAAGGGGGCCATGTTTATTTGTTCCTAGCCCATCTAGTCTTCCTGTATGAGGTTAGTCTCAGTCTCCAGTGGTTATTAGGGAGGGAATCACCTGAGATATTAAGGACACATAGTGACCTGATTCTTGCATTCCACTTTAGACACTGCCACAAGCATCTCTGATGATCGTGAGCAATTCCCTTCTGTAAGTCTCAGTTACCTCACCTGTCACTTCACTACCTTATAGGGACTTGTAGACCACATGAGAAAAGGAATTTTACAAGGCATAAAACTCTGAACAAGCAGAAGACTGGAGAGCAGCAATAAGATGAGAGCTGAAGAGCCAGGAAATCCTGAATTCAGATGCTTGCTGTCTTGTTAAACACTCATTCGCGGGGCCAGTTGAACAAGCCTCTAAACATTTCTGTGTCTATTCCTCCACAAGTGAAATGAGAAAAATAACATCTATCCTGAAAAATTGTTGTGAGGTTTCAAAATAAGTCACAGAACATGCCTGGTATTCAATGAAAGGAAGTTAATGTTATAGAAAAGAGATTATCAGGGCTGTGCTGGGGGATTGGGCAGCCAGTGCATGCATGTAGGCTGGGTCTCCCAGAGGAAGGAGCACCTCTTTTTCATTATCACAAAGGTCTGCTCTCCAATTTCTGCACCTAGGGTGCTACCTCCATCAAGCCTGGGATTAAAAGTGTCATTTCAAGCTCTGATCTCTTAACTCCCACCATAGAGAAATCTGAAGACCAGACTCTGAACATGGCCGATGATCTGGGCTGGGTCCAGACGTCCTCTTCCCAGAGTGTGAGATGAGCTCCCTCTCTGTGTCAGGGAACATTGGCATCACACTTTGAGGGGCCAGGCATAGTGAAAGAGGCTCAAGAAAGGCTCTAGCAACCTGAGTCCTGCCACCATTCTACGTCATAGCCTGTCATTCACTGTTTTACAGTCATTCTTTTTTTTAAGAAATTCTTTGGTTTAAGAAATTATCTCCACATAGATGCAACAGTCAAACAATCATAGTAAAGAGCTGTCATTTATTAACTGCCTCTTTGTGCCAGGCCCTGTGCAAAGAGATGTCTGTATACCTTTCCTTCTATTTTTTATTTTGAGAATGGTCAACCCTACATATAAGTTGTAAAAATAGTACAGCAAACATCCATAGACCTAGATTCACTTGTTCACATTTTGTCACATTTGTTTTATCTCTATATAGGTATGTTTTTCTAAACCATTTCAGAGTAGATTACAGACTTTGTCATGCTTCACCCCCAAAATATTTTAGCATGTATTTCCTAAGGAAAAAAAAAACATTATGCTGTGTAACCTATTACTATAATCAAACCTAAGACATTTTACAACAGTATTATATGTCTACATTTAAATTTTTCCAAATGTCCAGATGTCTTTTGACTTTTTATTTTTTTAAGTTCAATCAAAGATCATACACTGTATTTACTTGTCATGACTTCTTAGTTTCCTTTCATCTAAAACAGTCTTCTGTATATTTCCTCCCTCCTTTGGTCTTTCATGCCATTGACATTTTGAATTGTTTAAATCAGTTGTTTGCAGCATGTCCTTCAGTTTGGATTTTCTGATGGTTTCCTCATGGTTAGATTCAGGTTGATCTGTATTCTCCTAGTGACTCTCTAATGGGTTTTACTACTCCATTTTACAGAAGCTGAGACTCAGAGAGGGCTGTCTTACAGCTACTGAGAGGGTGTCCTGGGATTGGATGCAGAGAACTTGGGTATATGCTCATACTCCACACTGCCCGAAGAGCTATGAAGGCTTATCATTTGGGTTATATGATGAATTTAGCAGCCTCTTTTAGCACCTTGACCATGAATAGAGAGAAGATTTTGACAGGATCTGGTACAAGAAGAAAAAGGATACCCCATGGGAGGTGGCACCACCAACATACTCTGCATTGAGCCCTAGCCTCCATGGTCAGCCTGGCTGGAACCTCCAAAAGCTCCTTTAGGCTATTTTAGAAATTTGACTTTTTCAGCCCCTTTCTAAAGACCTACAGGGGAAGTGATGTGTCACATCACACACACACACACACACACACACACCCTCACTCACACACCACATGCCACACACTACTAACGGTGAAACAATCTTCTGGGTACTATCATAGGTGAATTCTGTCTCATTGCCTAACAACCTAGGACATTTCAGCCCTTCCCAGCCAGAGGGTGGGTAGAGAGGGCAACCCCATGACTGGCTGGGAGTCTCTTGCTGTGGAGGTCTCTTGGCCCTCTTCCTCACAACAGGTTTCCTAATAACCACAGAGGTCCTTGTGCTCTGTTGAGTTACCTTCCTCACAGGGAATAAGCAGAGTCTCTTTAGGGCCTTTTTTCTTGGCTTGGCAGCAACACAAGTGCAGTATAGAATGCAGGGCTCCTCCCAGGTTGGGGTGCCTGAGAGCTAAGGGGAGAATGGACATCTCACTCTGCAGTGAACCTTTGAAGAGAAAAGGTTAAAAGGAGATTTCAGGAAAGAACTTCATTATGCCAGGATAGTCAAGCTTCTTGTGGAATGGTACCATGGAGTTTCAGAGACCTACTGGCCAAGAGTGCTGGGTTTGGGTGCTGGCCATGCTCCTCTGTGGAAGAAGAGAGATGGATAGTTCATGTACCTGAGAAGCTCCTTAATCATCCAGGCCTGCAATTAATCTTGAATATGTGTGTATAACTTTAACCATTTTATTTGGGTAATATTTAGGACAAGGGTCTTTGCCTGGGGTCCTTGGGACCCCTTAGGGGTCTATGGACAGAATTCAGAAGTTTGGTAAACTTGGGATGAGTTATATCTTTATTTCACTAATTTCTCCTGAAATGTGTAAAATATTTTATGAAATATTATAAATTCATAGTTTTATGAAATATTAGTAAAATCAGTAACTTTGTCATCTATTGAAATCATAGATGTTTTATTATTTTACAGTTGTTTAAGATATCACAAACTAGTGAAGAAATTAGGTGTTATTAGACCTGCCACTAGACCCTTAATGTGTTCATAAAGGAGCACATATCAATATTATATTTTTATTTTTTATAATTTTGATAACTGAATTTTAATATAATTAGTTTCCTTGCAATCGTATGCATTTTTTATGCAAAACATTATTCTGAAGCTTCACCAGGTTGCCAAAGGAATCTGTGATACAAAAAAAAGAGCCTTGGGTTTAGGCTACAGAAGTTTGTGTCAAACTAAGACCCAAGGAAGTATTCCAGGGAGGCTTTTAATTTTGAACATTCAGTGTTGATGCTAACCTAAACAAATTATTGTATAGTATTCCTGATGGCTTGAACAACTACCTCATAATCCAGTATCGCCATGCCATCTCAGCTGCTGAGTTTACATCTACAATGGAAGTAATGCCAAGCAGCTCCACCTGAATTGTTCCATTCTGATTAAAAAATAACAGAGACAGAATACTTGAATGATGACAATAAAAAAAGAAGATGGTGAGGAAGTCATTAGAACGAAGTGTACTGAATTCAAAGAACCTGCACCCAGGCAATCGGCACCATCGTCAGGTGGGCAGAATTCAGTGCAGCAACACCATATCACTTATCACATAAAATTAGCGAATTTAATTTGGTTTGATTTTAGTAATTTTGTTTGTTTTTTCACAATAATATCATAAATGTTAGCATAATTACCTTTAGTTCCATGTTTTGAACTTACTTGAATAACAAATTGACACCAGAGATCTGGGATTTTTTCTTCTTTAATGGGGGTAATTTATTCAAGGGCAAGAAATGCTGCCTCAGGTACTTACTAATAACTTCATGTTTCCTTCTCTAGCTTACCCCTTTCACTTTTGAAGAATGACTGAGTTAGAGTCTCAAGTTTGGAATTATTTGATTTCAAAGGCTTCCCAGATATACAATTAAATAGGAAATCACCTAATAATCTCTGGAGATGTCAGGTATATGATTCCTTGATTTGTCCAAAGTCATGTTCTCATATCACGAGGGCTGAAATATATGGGTGTCTTTATTTTGGAGAACGTTTTATACTGTGTTTGACTTTCTCAAGATATGACTTCTTATGATGTAAGCATTAATCATGGAGTTGGGCTGGGGGCAAACTGTCATGAAGTCAAGGGGACATTCAATGTATGGTGTACATGAAATATTTCTCATTTTCTAACCTACTCAGAAAGCATTTAAGTTATGTTTTTTATAGTTCTATATATATTTTTCTTAGCTATGCTACTTATATGCTGTATTTTTTTCTTTTTCTTTTATGTAGCAGGGCCTGAAATTAAAAAACCTACAGAGTCAGACAGTTTAACTTTGAGTGATTAACTTAGACTCCCTTAAAGATCAATTAGGAAGTCATTTACCAGTGTTGCTTTTTTAAAAAAGTGTATAGCCCTTTTTGGACTCTGAGTCCCATTTAATGTGGCAGTGTTGTCCCTAGAACTTCAGGCTCCCTCTCTGTTTGAAAGTCCCAGCAGCTCACATTGCCCTTCCACTGCTGTGGGGGCTTTTCTGGTTGTCCTGATGACCTCAATCTATGTTTCCAGGCTGTGGAATGATGGCCAGCCTTGGACAGTGTGTGCCCTTCCTTGAATGGCTATGCTCTTCCTCAGGCCAGCTTCCTCTTGGCACAACCTCCTCTCCAGCCAAATGGTATGTATCTGTGCTGTCGTGTTCTTACTTGTAAATACAGCTCCCTGTGTTGCCATGCCTGACTCCTTGAGGTCGGAATGGTTTCTTTTCAACCATTCCAGTTCTTGAAGTGCCCAGAAAGTTCAGTTTTACATTTCTTTTTTGAGAAAGAACTTGGAAAATAAGTCTCCTGGGGCCTGGCTAGAGGACACTGCTCGAGGAATATTACTCAGAGCAGCATCAGAGGAAGTTCTTAGATAAGGGTTCTTTTGTGTGTATGTGATTTAAAAAAAAAGTAACAAATTTACTCTCAACAATTTTTAAATGAATAGTACAGTATTGTTAACTATATATATATTGTTGTACAATATATCTCTAGGACTTTTTATCTTGCATGACTAAAACTATATCCATTAAACAACTCTCTATTTCCCTTCCCTCCAGTGCCTGGCAATCACCATTCTACTCTCTGTTTGCAAAGTTGACTACTTTACATACCTCATATAAGTGGACTCATGTCAGTACTTGTTTTTTTTGTGCCTGGATTATTTACTTAGCATAATGTCCTCAAGGTTCATCCATTTTGTAGCATGTGACAAAATTTCTTCTTTTTTTTTTTAGGGCTGAATAATATTTCATTGTATTCCACATTTTGTTTATTCATTCATCTGCTGATGGACATTTAGGTTGCTTCCACATTTTGACTATTGTGAATAATGCTGCAATGGACATGGTTGTGCACATATCTTTTCAAAATCCTGTTTAAATTCTTTTGGCTATATACCTAGAAGTGGGATTGTTGAATCATATGGTAGTTCTAGTTTTATTTTTTAAGGAAATTCCATACTGTTTCTTATTGTAGCTGCACCATTTTACAATCCATTCAACAGTGTACAAGGTATTCCAGTATCTCCATATCCTTATCAACACTTATTTTCTGTTTTTTTTTTTTTTTCCTTTTTGATAGTGGCCATACTAATGAGCGTGTGGGGATATCTCATTGTGATTTTGATTTGCATTTTTCTGATGATTAGTAATGCTGAGAATCTTTTGCTATGTTTGTTGCCCATTTGTATATCTTCTTTGGAGAAATGTCTATTCAATTCCTTTTCCCATTCTTAAATTGCATTTTTTTATTGTTGTTGAATTGTACAAGTTCTTTATATATCTGGATATTAACCTCTTATCAGATATTTGTTTTGAAAATATCTTCTCCCATTTCATAGGTTGCATTTTTTCTCTGTTGTTTCCTTTGTTGCACAGATGTTTTTAAGTTTGATACAGTCTCAATTGTCTATTTCTTCTTTTGCTTTATTGTCTATGTTTTTGATGTCATATCTAAGAAATTATTACCTATTCTAATATCAGGAGTGTTTCCCTCTATGTTTTCTTTTAGTAGTTTTATAGTTTCAGGTCTAATGATTTAGACCTTTAATCCATTTTGAGTTAATTTTTGTAGATGACATATCCAAGGGTTTATTTTGGACCTTTCTATTCTGTTCCATTGATCTCTGTATCTTTATGCCAGTGACATACTGTTTTAATCACTATAGCTTTATGATATGTTTTGAAGTCAGTGTGAGGCCTTCAGCTATGCTATTCTTTCTCAAGATTGTTTTGGCTATTCATTATCCTTTGAGATTCTGTTTGAATGTTAGAATGGCTTTTTCTATTTCTTCCAAAAAATGCCATTAGTAAACCGTGGGCTCTTAACCTACGTTCCTAGAATCCCTGGATGGCATTTGGGGTGCTGAAAGCCCCCTGGAACTGTGTGTGTCTGCCTCTGAGCCTTTTAACCTGGTCTCTGCTCAGATATCTGAAGATTCCCAGGAACCTGTAGATTGGACTCCTGATCACATGTAACACAAAGGTCAAAAATGATGGCTGTGGGTAGTGGATTTGTCATGATGCAAGGGGAAATCACACATAGGCATCTAATCCAAACGATCTCATGGAATACAAATCTGGCCTTATTATTACTTTATACTGTTGCTGTTGGTTTTTTCAGTTACCACTATTCTCACTTTGGGGAAAATATTGCTGCCTTAATCTATACCCTTGAAAGCTTTATTAATTAGAAAGCAATATTCCATCAACTAATTATCACTGTAATAGTGTTTCACACTAAAATGGTTATCTACTTTTCTCAAAACCTGTCTCTTTTCTTTCTGGGTCTCTGGTGGTCTATCATTTCAGACTATAAGCCCCACAGGGGCAGGGCAAGTATTATTTTTAATTATCCTTGTCTCATCGTGTTGGGTGTGGAAATTTGGTGATGAAGTCATTATCATGAGTGTCTGAGCATGTTGGGGGACTTCACAATGTGTTGATGCATTTTGTTCAGCAGTTTGTATTCTTAAGCACAATGGGACAACAAACTTTTACAAAAATTGTTAACGTAGTTATTAAGAGACTGCTATGGACTGAGTTTGTGTCCCCTCAAAATTAATACATTGAAGCCCGAATCCCTAATGTAATAGTATTAAGAAGTGGAGCCTTTGGGAGGCAATTAAGTTTAGATTAGTTCATGAGGGTGAAGTCCCTGTGATGAAATTAGTGTCTTTATAAGAAGAGGAGACTAGGGCTCCTTCTTTACCATGGAAGTACACAGTGAGAAGGCTGCAGTCTGAAAACCAGGAAAAGGGCTCTTAGACACCGAACCTGCCAGCAACTTAACCTTGGACTTCTCAGCCTCCAGAACTGTGAGAAATGAAAGTCTGTTGTCAGACGTTCAAAGCACAAGTCAAATAACAGGATCTTACACTTTACTTTTCATAATTCAAACCTCTCTTTCCTCCTTGAAACCACTGCCTGAATTGCAAGCTTGAAGGCAAGATTTCCTTGGACCAGCAAAACAAATTTGCCCCTCCCTCCTCTGCTCATCTTTGACTAGAATGGCTCTGACTTTGTCCCACTTCCCACCTCCCTACTGAACCTCTCTGTTATTCAGGAGTCTACAGGTAGTTTACTTTTCAGATTGTGCAGTCACTAGCTTCATTGGTCAGAAAAGCATTCTTTTGGGCTTTTAGTCATTAGTGAGAGGCCAGGCTGTACTGGCATTTGTCAGAGGAACACAAGTTGCATTCAGGAGGTAACAGGCCTTGTGAAAAGTTTTAATGATCAAATACTTTGGGGAAATCCAGAGTTACATGAAATTTAAAAAATCATCTTAGGACTTTTTTTCCTGATATATTACTGTATCTTGTAGACTGAGTGGAAGGTGGAGACAGTGGTACATGTACAGTTCTTCCAAACTTATTCGACCCCATAATCCCATTTTTCACAGGTCTGGGGTTCCTCTGAATCCACTTTGGGAAAGATAAAACTCTAGAAGGCACAAACCAGCTCCTAAATCAGCTTTGCTATTTTGACTCTCTCCTGTAGATAAACATATATACTAAATGTTTCCATCTACTTTGAATTTCTAGAAGTAAAAATTAGTAGGTATGACTCAGGTAGAAAAATGGGTGGTGTGTATGAGTGTTTATTTTATTACTCTTTGAATTGTACATATATTTTATGAATATTTTATTAAAAATTATTTTTCTCTTGTTTTAATACTGAGTACCATAGCTTTTATAATCCACATACTATTATTTGTTAACTCTAGAAATAGAGAAATGAGCTTCCTGAAGTTTTAAATTATACTAAGCAAGACTAAAAATTATTCAGAACAGGTTTATTCTTTTCTCGCTTACTATTATTTTAAACCTATTTCTTTCAAATATACATAAAGAGATTATAAGGCTTAGAATACCTGTAAATATCACCCAGTTGAACTATGTGCCACAAAGTAGAAAAATTCACCTTCTATACTTGTTATCCTATGTTTTTTCCAGGATATCTATAATAGTAGTTAAGAGTACAGGGTTGGAAATCAAGGAGTTCTGTATTTAAATGCCCACTTCATTATTTATCTCTATTACATTGGGTAAATTAATTCACTTCTCAAAGCCTCAGTTTCTGGATCTGAAGAATAAGTTTGTTTGAAGATTTAGATGGGATAATACATGTAATGCTCTATAAATTGCAGCAACTCTTATAAAGTACTTACCAGCACCATTACTGGCCATGTGAACTAGAAGGCAGAATGAATAACTGCCTGTTAATTTTAGGAGCAGCAAAATGTCTTCCTGCTCTCTACTTTTTGATTGTTAATTTTATGTATCAACTTGCCTGAGCCATGTGGTGCCCAGATATTTCGTCAAACATAATTCTGGGTGTTTGGGGATGAGAATAA
This sequence comes from Macroglossus sobrinus, assembly GCA_004027375.1. Lineage (NCBI taxonomy): Eukaryota > Metazoa > Chordata > Mammalia > Chiroptera > Pteropodidae > Macroglossus > Macroglossus sobrinus. Next base: position 1,088,344 of record PVKZ01000061.1, on the reverse strand, counting down.
CAATTGCATCAGTAGACTGAACAAAGCAGATTGCTCTTCCTAATGTGAGAGGGTCTTATCAGTTGAAGGCCTAAATAGAAAAAATTTTTAAAAACTGACCTCTACCCCTGAGAGTAAAAGGGAACTCCCCCTGCCTGTTTACCCTGAGCTGGGACATTGGTCTTTTCCTGACTTCAGACTTGAAACATCTGCTCTTGAGTCTTGAACCTCCCTGATTTGAACTAGAACAACACCATCAACTCTCCTGGGTCTCCAGCTTGCCAACTGTAGATCTTGAAGCTTCTCAGCTTTGCCTGAGCCAATTCCCTATAATAAACACACACACACACACACACACACACACACACACACACACACGTACACACTGTTGGTTCTGCTTCTCTGAAGAATGCTGACAAATACAACTTTGACAGATATTCTTAAAAATCCACAATTAAGACGTTCAAGATGACTAGAAAAACATCAACTTAAGAACTGATATGAGCATTAAATATACAGTTACTCATAGGACTAAGACTGAGTGCAAATTAAAGAAAAGAAAATACACTGTGTAAAAACCATATGATCATGTAATGTAGCTATAGGACAACTATAAAAATTGGAGAAAAATGGGGACAGCATATGCAAAAAAAATTTTAACTGTTCTCACTAATTATATCAATGGTGGTAGTATTCATATTATTCTGAGACTATTAGTGTGTATGATGTGGGGTAAATAGATTATTAATAATGTAATAATCCAATTTTATCCTGCCCCAGGCTTCTTGGGATAAGAGAAAAGAGATACCAATGTAATACAGAAAGAGTTAAGTGAAAACCTGTAATCCTGCATTCTTTTCACAAGCCACAGCTGCCTTGCCTTGTGCCCACAGCCTTTATGTTCTCACATCCAGCATGACATGGACTCTAGCTCATTGACAGTCTCTCTTGCCTGGGAATTGCCCTTCCTTCTTCTTCCCCAGTCTCCATCCCAGTAGCTATGTTTGTAACACATGAAAATGCCCATCTATAAGTGTTTGGATACCTTTACTAAACACATGTATGATGAAGCAGAAGAAGTAGATCTGGGAAAAGAAAACCAAGAAGCTGCCCCATAGAGACTTCTCTGATCCCTGACAACTTTCTTATCCCTAGTTTCATTCCCTTCCTGGGGCCTGGCTGCACTTCTGTCCTTGAGCTCTGTATATCCTTCTACTAAACTTCTCTTTTCTGCTTAAGCTTGCTTGAGAACTTGTTCTCACCTATCAATTTGGGGGAAAAAAATCTAGCTAATTCTTACTAAAGTATACATGACTAATAAAACTCTCTAAGATTTAGAAACAAAAATAAAAGCTCTTCAGTCCTGAATATGAATTGGAAGTATCAGTAGGAACCCATGAGGTATTTTATATTTATCTATTGATTGATATATCAATTCATCTATCCATCCTAGCTCTGTCATCTGAAGAGGCCTAGAAATAATGACCAGCCCAATAGCAACAAGTATCTATAGTATTCGGATTGTAGTCATAAATGTCATTTTCTACTGAAAGAAACCAGAGCTTCTTGGTGAAATGGCTGACTTCATATCTGGAGTAGGAAATAGACAAGATTAGCCTGAACATCTTTTTTGCTGGATAGAAAGAAAGTGACCAAAAACTACTGCAGTCATGTCAAAAAACTAACTACCAACCAAAGATGGGACAATTTTAACTTCAAAAGGATAATTGTAACTGATTGAAATCATTGACTGTTTTCAAATTTATGAGTTCATACCACTATTTAGAAAACAGTCATCTTCAAAAAATAATAGTCATTATCTGCAGAATTGATAAATAAAGGAAAGAAGCATTTATTTTGCCTTTCTACTGAACTTTACTACTGTGTAACTGAATAGTAAATAAAGGAAAGCATTTTTTAAGTAAAGTACCCCAATTAATAGATTAAAAATAAATGATAAAATATCATTGTTTTGTGGCCCCCAATGAACTAATATACCCAGGCGCTGAGCATCAACAGCTACTAACATCACAAAACCTGAGATAACCCGCTGCCAATTTGCAGGAAATACAGAGAACGGAGAAATATTTTCAGCTGTGACTTAGAGAGCTGGGAGAATATGGAAAGCAAACCACCAACAAAACTGACACTTATTAGGTGCTACTTACTACATGTAGGCATTGTCCTGGCTCTGTGTGTGTGTGTGTGTGTGTGTGTGTGTGTGTATGGTTGAAAAATGTTTTACTTTTATAGCTGTCACTTTTAGAATTTAAAATAAGCAATATATTCACTAGAGAAACTGTTTTACAATATAAGAAGTTAAAAAATATTTTGTCCGTGAAATATATTTCATTTTAAACAATATTTTAATAATTCTAAAAATAATTTCTGGAGGCATGGGGTCCTGGCTTTCCATGTATGATCTCACTTAATCTTCATAACAATCCCACAAAATAGGTGCAACTATCATGCCTAACTTACAAATAAGGAGAAAGTGAGGCACAAAGAGATTTATAGTAACTTGTCCAAGGTCACACAGCTAGCAAATACATGAGCTAGAAATTAAATTCTAACCATCTGGCTCCTGGACCTACTCCCTAAACATGAGATTATCTTGCCTCTCATAAAAAGTTTTATTTTTTTAAGAAATAAAAATTATAAGATAATAATAATGGTAGGCAAGTCCATGCATACACAGACACATACAGACTTTTAATATTCTAGGTGTTATTTAAGAAGATATGTGTAAATGCTAAAACCATAATATTAAAGTAGGAATACAATAGGTCAGTGGGATCCTCCCCCTAAATCTGGTTTGGTTTCCACCAGCTATCACCTTGATTATCAGAAAGTGAAGGTGGGCAGGACTGATTCTTCTGAGCATATGCTCCGAAAATGTGTCTAGAAAAAATTTTAAGGTACTGGGCTAGCATGGTAGCTGTCAAGACTGATGAAAAGATGCTGGATACAGCCTAGTGAAAGCAAGTACCTGAAGCTTGCAGAGAGGGCAGCCAAAGGATGGCATCTTTCCAACATGCCCACTGTTGTGACAGCCCAACCACATGCTCATTCTCTCAAGAGAAAGAAGAACCCTCTCCCCTCAGTCCCAAGACAGACCCAGCCCTGAGCAAAAGCCAAAATGTGGATTTTGTTTACTTTGCATGAACCCTTTCCCCCACGTTGCAGCACCCCTTTCCCTCCAGCATGAGTCTTTCTCCTTTGTGACCAACCAGTTTTCTGGAAGCATCATTTATACCTGAGGGTAAATTTAAAATCTTTTAATTACCTCCTGCAGGGTTATAAGCATTTATATTTTATCTCTAATTTCTGTTAGAGAGATTCCAGACTAGCAAGAATTTTGTGTGTGTGTGATTGTAATTTGTCACCCAGAGGGGTCCTTTGCACCTGAAATTCTCCCAGACAGGTGGTTACCTTCTTCCCCTGGTAATGAGTGGCTCCAACAGAAGACCCTGAGGTCCTTGGCCCTAACCCCCTAATGTTCTGCCTCAGCCTACCTGTCTCATTCTCCTCTGAAGACATAGGGACCCTAATATTTATTAAAGTGAATTATGGTTCAAAGGAGATATTTTGGCAGCTCTGGTATCTTTCTTAAACCCAACAAAGAGCTCAGGCATGAGGAGAACCAAGCACCAAATGTCTGAAGATGGATAACTGTCACTGTCAAATAACCTTCTCTGAAAACCCTTCCTTTAATATACCCATGGTCTATGAATAAATGTTTCAAGTGTGCCCAAGATGTTTCTAAGTACCAGTGCTCTCGGTATAGGACATCTCTACTATCAATATGATGTGCCAATGAGATACTTGCCTTAATGAACACCAAGTTGAAAGTTTCAAACATTTGATATTCTCCTGACATGTATTTCAACTTTTCAGAATCTGCTTCTTTCCAGGTAAATAAGATCAAGTAGAAGGAGGGATACTCACATCTCAAATGGAAGCTTTGGATGTCAAGAATTAGAGTTAGGAGATTTGGGGCATATGCACACAGATTTTCAAAAATGCTGATTGCACTGGAATACAGTCAATAATATTGTAATAGCTAGATATGGTGTTAGATGGGTACTGGACTTATTAGGCTGATCACTTCAAAAGTTATATAAATGTCTAATCACTAGTTGTATACACCTAAAACTAATATTGTATGTTGACTGTAATTTAAAAAATTTTTAAGTGATTCTAAAAAATGATTTCTATACAGTACCAAGTAAATATTGTTAATGTCTTCAAATAGGTCAAATGTCTTAAGCGTGAGGACTCAGAATGATTGAAATAATCCTCTGCCTTTGTCTTTAGGTAGAAAAGTTGTGGGTGTTAATATATGTTTCAGTCTCCAAATTCCTGGTCCTTCATAGTTATCATTTGTCACTTGAATGAAAGCATGTGCCTGTGTTTCCATAGCATACTCTCCCTCTTGGTTTTAAGGTGGCCTGCGTGCTGTTTGACCTGTCCCAGGCAGTGGCGGTGAGGCCTGGGTACTGATACATGCTATGAGTCAGGAATTCTGATGCACACAACCATTACTGTGATTAGTCTCTTTCCTTGTCCCTTCTCATTCCTAGTAGATCAATGAGCTAAAAATGTCCTCATATCAGTAATTGTTTTCCAAACCATCTGCACATAGAAATCATGCTGTTTAGGTTTACAGGTGCACACCCAAAATGAAGAACATTTGTTTTGTAACCACCATGATATTTGTAGCCTTCCCCAGAATCAATGCTCCAAAGATTCATTAAGGATAGCACTGATTCTGTTTGTATGTGGATCCTCTTTCCATTGAAATATGGCACTTGCTTCAGTGAATCTTAATGCACAGGTTTCAACATCACAATCGTAAGCTCTAACAGAATGATCAAGCTTCTAGAAAGAGTTTTTTATGCTCATTGTCTCAATTTTCTAACTTCCTATTTATCCCTCAAGTCTGGCTTCCATCACTCCATAGAAACATCTTTCCCCAAGGTCAAGATCTTGGGACTTCTGACTCACTAGATCCAGTGGGCAGCTTCAGGTTTCATTCTTGACCTACCAGCAGCATTTGACCCTGTGGACCACCCTCTCCTTCCTAAAATACCTTCCTTTTTTAAATTTCTGGACAACCCCTCTACTGGCATTCCTCCTCACCCTATGACCCCAACTGCTCTGGCTACTTTGTGGGCTCATCTCCATTCAGTCATTGAACTTGAGGTTCACCTGGGCCCTTTTCTTTCTTACTGTATGTTTCCTCCACTAGCCATCATGCTCAATGTTTCAAGTACCATATATGTCCAAGATCTCACACACAGATCTCTAGCTCAGACTGCCCCCTCTAAGCTACAGATTTTTGTATCCAACTGCTAATTAACATTGCCACTTGGATGTCCCAAAGGTACCTCTGATTCAACATGTCTAAAACTCATGTTTTTTTTTCCAAAAAAGAAGAAAGAGGTAGGAGAAAAGAGAAGAGAAGAGGAAGGAAGAGTAGAAGAAGGGAGGGGAGAGGAAGAAAGGAACAAACAAGCAAGCTTTGCTTTTTGTGCTCTGTCCCTGTCACAATGAACATGACCACCATTCTTTCAGTTTCACAGGCCATGTACCTGGGAATCTTGCTTAACATCTTTTTCTCCCCCAAGTTAAGAGTCTAGTCAATCACCAGTCTTGTCCTTTTTATCTCTAAAATGCCTCTACTTCTCTCTATCTCTACCCCATCTACCTAGTGCCAAAATGAGTTGATAACTAACAATATGTTATGCCTAGACTATTGCAATAGCCTTTTCTCTCTCTCCTCAAACCACCATTACCCTCATTCCAACCCAACTCTGCTTACATCCTTCAATAGCTTCCTTCTGCTCTAAAGATAAAGACCAATATCCCCAACACAGCTGTAGGCCCTGCATGCCCCTGTCCTCCTCTCTAACCTTCATTTCCTAAAATATTCTCCCACCACATTGGCCTTTCAGTTCCTCAGTTACCCTTGCTTCCCTGCCTACCACAGGGCCACTGCACATGTCATTTCTTCTATCTAAAATGTTCTCCCTCCCTTGCCTCCACTTCCTTTTGCCTGTTTAACTGCTTCTCATCCTTCAAATCTTCTCAATTGTCACTTCCTAAGAGGAACAGTGCCCCTGACCCTCTACAGTAGATCAATTAGCCTGTCATAAGCTTTCACAGGCCATCTTTATGGCACTCCTGTCTGTGTGATTAGATATCTATTAGAAAAATTATTTAATTAACAGCCATCTCCCCATTAGCCATTGAGTTTCACTCAGATAGGAACTGTCTAATCCTGCTTACCTTTGTACCCTTAACATAGCTTCGGAGGCTTACTTATTACGGATACTGATAATGCTAAACTGTTTAACAACAAAAGTGGCTTTTCAATTTTGCTTTAAAGAAGTATTTAATGGGTTTGTATTTATATTTTCTTAAATGACCATAAATGTTAAGGTTTCCTACTGTCATTTCTTTTCTTTTGATATGTTTCAATTGTGGGTGGGTCTACAAAAAAACGAGGGAGTGTGGCTACCCAAAGAGTCAGAGTTTACAGTAAATGATGTTTTTGATGTCTCAAATATTATTTAAACCCTGAATGTGCCAGATGGTTACTGTGCTTATTGCTCATCAGTGCTGCTGAAAATGTCCCCCCTAGTAGACTGCCACTTGTTTCAAGGGATCATGAATTGTGCTGCCCACACATATATATCCCAATTCTGGACTTTTTTTTTTAATCTTTATCATGTTTTCACAACCTGACCACCTGGAGGTCGGTCAAGGGCATAAAACATGCAATGACTTCAGCACACTGAAGTCACTGGGTGATGCACCAGCGCCCAGGCCCACCCTCTCCACTGGGTCAGAGGTACTGGCTCATGCACCGCTGAAGCTGCTCTGGTTGCTCTTACCTATCCCACCTCTACCACTCTGTAGCTGCCACTTCCTTACTGCTCCAGCCACTGGCTGCTAAAAAGAGACCGTGGCCACTATCCCAGCTCTCATGATATTCAACAGCAGCTGCCATCCCTCTTCAGTAGGGAGGAAAAATGATAGTTCCTCTATGGTCACCAAGCCCAGCTCTCTGGGCCAAACCCTGAATAGTCTGGCTTGTGAGCAAAACGCCAGCTAGTTTCCCTGATGCTGTTCATGTAGTCCAACCTTCTCCTACCTGTCCGCCCAGCTTGTTCTTCTCAGAAGTTGGGGGCATTTTTCTACCTTTCTTATTTAGGAGAGTTAATTTTGAAGCTCCCAGAGCCCAACCTTGAATCCCAAAATCCTTCTTCCCCAAGATACAGTGGGCCTTTATATAGGAGAGGTCTTGATACCAGCTCTATTATCCTAGGCTCTGAGGTGACCCGAGCATAATTCTTGCTATATATTTTTCTCTGTCAAGACATATATACTATCCCCACCCAGACACCCCCTCATATAGTCTATGCCTCCTCAGCTTGGTCATTACTTTCTCAGGAAAACTTCCTCTGACCCACAGAGCAGATCAGATCTCTCTGTGGTTTGCTCCCCTCTCCTCTGTAGCAGTTTGTAATTCTATATTTGATTTCTATCTACATCCCCCTCTAAAAGATAAGGTCATTGAAGGCAGCAATTCTTTTTTGCCCACCATCACATCCTAGCACCCTGTACAAAACCTAGTCCATGGTAGGGGCTCAGTAAATATTTGTTGAATGAGTGAATAAACTATGATTCTCTTCATTATGTACCAATCTTTTGAGAGCCAGTTTTCAGTAAACCTATTTTTCATGATGGCAAATAAAACACTTTGTGGGGCAGTCACTAACCAGTGCACACTGCATGTGTGAGTGCCACAACATTTCTATTTGTGGATTTGATACTCAAACCCATATTTTATTAAAGTATTTCATTCAGAGTGGTAAAAAAAAAACACTGTTACTGGCTTGCAGGCAGTTAAACCTGGCTCTGGGGTAAGGGATCATGTTGTGATGTTGCAGATAAGTGAGGGTACCAGTGCCAGGCAGGGAGAAGATGTGGCAGCTCCTGCCTGGAACATTCTACCTCTTCCCTTCAGCTGTGCAGATTGCAAAGGGCTTGAAGAAGTGGTGGACAGTCCCAGAAGCAAGTGACAGGTATTACTATGATCCCCATAATAATGAGGTGGCTCTTCGTAGGGGTCTTAGAGTGGGACTGTGTGTTTGGCTTCAAACATTTCTGGGTCTGCTTTGTGTTTTGTAAAGTAATCACACCCTGTGACGTTGGAAGATGACAATATGTTTGACCAAAAAATGATAATAAAGCAGCTGTGATATAGAGGGATGAGGCTGGCTTTGGAGTTAGAACCATCATGCAGCTCACTGGTTCAGTAAAAGTCACACATCTAGAATGAACACTCAGTGAATGAAAGCAGAAGCTCCTGGGAAGCAGTATGGGAAGGTGGAAAGAGCGCTGGGCTTGTTGTCAAGGTAATAACCATTACCTTCCTCAAAGCACTTGCTATGGATGAGAGTTGTGCAGAGCACTTTTGCATTTTGCATGCATAAAAATGTGGATGAATTCTTTAGAACTGTGCTAATACAGGAGTCACTAGCCACACATAGATACTGAACACTTGGACTGTGGCTAGTCTGAATTGAGATGTGCTACAAGTATAAAATACACACTGGATTTTGAAGACTTAGTATGAAAAAAAATGTAAAATATCTCATAATTTTTCTTATGGGATATATGTTAAAATGATATTATATTGGGTTAAAAAAGATATATCACTAAAATTAGTTTCACCTGTTTCATTTTGCTTTTTAAAATGTGGCTACTAGAGAATTAAAATTACATATGTGGTTCACATATTTCTATTGGACAGCACTGCTCTAGAGAACTATAAAAATGAGTGATTATTGTTATGGTAATTTCACATGGAACTATATTCCATTTCACTGCTGAGGTCAGCACCTAGACAGTCTAACATAGAATGAGTCCCATTTTTCTATAAATGTTTTAATGAATTTTTTTAAAACTGTGGATTTTAATCTTTTGAATTCAGTCTTTCTGATGTGTTTTATTGTTTTTCAAATAAACCAAGTCTTTCAAACAGAGGGAAGTCTCTGTGTCTGAGACATATATATTCAAAGTATATAAATGACAATTGAAAATATCCTGACCCAGATTCTTTATTTGGGTAACCAGAGAGTTAGCTGCATCTTGTGGAGTACAAGAATCACTTTTCCCTTACACATAATAGAAATGATCCTTTTTTTATTCTGTTACTTATAAATCTTACATGTTCCAATTCATAATAATATCTGAATCATTACAAATATTGAAATCATTATTTAAAACCACTGTTTACGAAAGCATATTTTAATGCATGCCTAAATTTCATCTTGTTACTTTTGACCTATCCTTCTAGTCTAAATAATTTTGAATCCTGATTCTCCAATTGAGCATCATGTTATCCCTTTCAGTAGTGTGTATATCTGCAAATTTTTAGACCTCTACTTTTCATTCAAGTCACTAGATAAGAATGGGACTCAAGACAGAACAGTCAACAAAATTATAACTTCCATAAAGACAGAAGAATACCTGCTGTAACACATAAGCTCCAACACCACGGAGGTTTAACCTAACAGAAGTTTATTTCTCCCTCAGATAACAGTCCAGTGCTAATGTTCCTGGTCAGTGGGTAGCTGTTCTCCCTCTGGTGACTCAAGCCCCGGAGGATATCTTCCCTCACATGGCTCTGCCATCTCCTAGGACTTTGTCATCCTCTTGAGCCAATCAGCAAAAACTTGGAGAAGGCACCCATATTTCTTAATCCTGGCCTGAAAGTGGTGTACAATGACTTCTCTTCCTGTTCTATCAATATGGATTTAGCACATGGTCAAACCTAGACATAAGTGGATCTAGAAATACAATTCCTGAATGGAAAGCTCCTTCCTAGAAATATACTATACTGTAAAAGAGGAGCAAGAAGTCTGATAGACAACACTCCTTATAAATCGTAATTATTTCCATAAGGATGAATGCAAAAATGTTTAGATATATCTTCAGACTTCTCCATCAAACATTACCCATTATCACTTCCCTCTAACACATTAAATAACAGTTAAAATGCATTACACAAACTAATAGGAATAATAAGACTGTAATCACTTGGGTTTTACAGGGACACTGTACTATTGCACCAAAAGCAATGATCATAAAAGTGTACCCCCAAGATGGAATGAGTTAGGCATAGGGAGATAAAAGACAAAGTAGCAAGATTACCGACATCTACCTCTATTCACTCTATGAGAGGGACAGATGCAGAGAGGGGACAAGATAAATCACTTAGATGGAGGCTGTGTAGTTTACTCTCCTTATCACCCTTCAAGCTGATAAAAAAGAATTGAAGTATCAACTGGTTTCCTTTTTTAAATTTTAGTAACACAAATTGCATGGTTATTCATATTTGCTCTCTCCTGGCCAAAGATTCTGGATGACTTATCAGCTAAATACCTTAGAAAAATAGCTTAATAATACCTAAATGATCATATAAATATGTGCAAAATTATGTAAAATGTTGAAGGGTAAACATGAACAATGACCCCTCCATTTTTTTATATTTCCCAGTACCTAACAGTGCTTTGCCACAGCAGGCACCTGCTAAGTATCTATTGGTTTTTGATGGATTAAGGAGGATCTAGAGTTTATGATTGTCTTACCTGAGTATTCTGTTCTAAAGTATTTATGTAAATAGTTTTATATATATTATAGGCATCGATCCCTTGTGAATATTTCTTTCTTTAATGTGAAAAAGGTACATTCTATAAAAATGTACCCTCAACTGAGGTCTTCCCATATCTCTAGTTATGAATCTGCTACCCAGCTCTGAATCTGGCAATGGGTTAAGAAACTATATTTCTGTAGTTTATATGATTGGAACATAATAAATAAAAATGTTTAAAAATATCTGAATATAGACATTTTTCTGCTTAAGAGAACAGTTGCTTTTGATCACATCATGCTTATTTATCTATGTGCTAATGTGGGGTAGTGGAAGGGATCGATAATATGCAGTAAATGCCCTGTTGTAAATAAACTTATAGAAATTTGGATGTTCTGCTAGGGTTTTTGGTTTTTTGTTTCACTTCTGCAGCATCCACTGTTCCGTTCTCATTATAACTTTTTGAAATTAAATTTATTGGAATAACATTCCCATAACAGGTGAATTCAGCACATAGTGAATAACATTATATGAATCTCAGGTGTACAACATTATATAGTACAATATCTATTTGCAATCATGTGCTTACCATCTGAGGTCTAGAATCCTTCCATCACCACATATTTGACCCTTTACCTTCTTCACCTTCCCACCACACTCCTTCCCATCTGGTAACCACCATTTTGTTGTCTGTAACTATGACTTTGTTTTTTTTTGTTTGTTGCTTTTCATTTATATTCTACATACGAATGAAATCATACAGTTCTTGTCCTTTTCCATCTGACTTATTTCACTTGGCATAATACTCTTAAGATGCATCCATGTTGATGCAAATAGCAATATTTCATCTTTTCATGGCTGAATAATATTCCACTGTATATAGGTACCACATCTTCTTTATCAAATCATCTGTTGAAAGACATTTAGGTTGTTTCCATGTCTAGGCTATTGTAAATAATGCTATGTTCTGCTGTTTTAAGATGCTCCTCCCTTAAATTGGGAAGATCTTTTTATCTGTGACTAAATCTCAATGGCCACACATAACACAAAATACATCGATATATTCAACCACATTAGAAAGAAAATGTTCTTGCATGGCAAAAACACTATAAGCAAAGACAAAAGACAATGTAAAATCTTGGGAACTATTTGCAACATGCATAACTAAAAGTGAATCTCCCTGTTATATAAAGACCTCTTAGAAATAAAACAAAAAACAAACCCCACTGATAACCCAATAGGAAAATGAGCAAAAGATATAAAATACCACACACAGAAAAGAAATACAATGGGCCTTAAATATGTGAAAGGATATTCAACCTCATTCATAAGTGTAAATTAAAACTGCACTGAAAACATTTTCACTATGTTTGGCAAATATCTGAACCTTTGATAACACACTCTGTAGGTGGGGGGTGTGTGTGTGGGGGGAATAGGAGGGTGTTGTGAAACCACCTCTGCAGACAGCACTTTGACAATATCTCTCAAAATCAAAACTGCACTTATCTTTCCATCCAGCAATTCTACTCCTAGAAATTTACCTTAAAGGTACAACTTACATGCAAAGTGACATGTATACTAGGTTATTCATTATATTATTGTTCGTAATAGCAAAAATACTGGAAACAACCAAAACATCCATAGATAAGAGGATTGGATAATTAATTTGTGGCCCATTCATACAGAACACTATCATATTATGAAAAAAAAATTAATAAGGAAGCTCTGTGAGCTGATATGGAAAAGATCTTTGAGATATAGTAAGGAGAAAAGCAAAAAGCAGAATAGTGTGAACAGTGTGCTACATTTTGTATAAAAGAAATTATTCCTACATGCTTATTGGCACATAAACTCTGGAATCAGACTAGTAACAGTGGATGGGAGCTGACGGCTAAGAGATTCCAGAGAAAGGAAACTTTTGGGGGAAAGTTTTGAATATCTCCCGATGTTCGAACCTTATTAATGTATTGCCTATTCAATAAATTAAACTTTAAAAAGTAACGAGATCTCAATGAACTTTTAATTCAGCTTTGGTAAACTGATGATGATCTTAGGAAAATGTGAATTTTCATGACTAGTAACGTAATTGTATGATACAGATCATCTTGTATTGCTCATCTTGCACCCAAGTCTTTTCTCCTCAGTGAAACCACCAGCCCTCACTTATGGATCCTCTGCAGTGTATAATCTAGGTAACCAGTCAGGGTCTGAGGACAACTTGTTGATTGATTAGTCCTCTCAGACTTTCACCTCTTCTAATCAAGAGCACTTCTTACATGTTTTCCACTTCCTCCTTTAAGGAAATCAAAATATCAGAGAGAAAGGACAAGTAAGGTAGAAAGTTGCCAGGAAAATTGGGTCTCCTAAGAGGGTATCTTCAGTTAAAAACAAAAACAAAAACAACAGCAATAAAAAAAAAAAGTTTCCATCTCATTGATGATAATGTGTTTGCTTTCTATTCAGTCAATTACCTATTGTGTGTTGGATGGTATTTTCTGGTTCAAATGGCTGTCTGTATCAAATGCCAACATTTAAAAATCTATTTCCTCACTATGAAAAATCTATTTCCTCCACTACTGTTTCGATGTCGACAACTCTACTGTTAGAATCTGCGAGTTGATGTCTTTCGCCGAGATGTTTGATTTTATCAAACGAACTTGATCTCACTACTCCATGTGAGCTGCTTCCTGAAAAAATCAATTAGTGGAGGAAAGACAAAAAACGCGACTGCAGAGCGTGCTGTGTTGACCGCTGGAGCTGGCGGCGGCAGGGATAGCCAAGTCTTCCAGACTCCCGCCAAGGCCGGAGCTCCCCCCACCCGCAATACCCGATTTCTTCCAAGTGGAAACACGCCCTCCACTTGCCTCTGGAGGTGGGAGTGGGTACCCTCTGCAGGATCCGCAGAGAATCGTTCTAGGCAAAGCATTCTAGCCTTGTGTTTCCTGGGAGGTGCCTGGGTGTAAAAGGCAGCTTACCACCCCGCCCTGATGGCTTGCTGCTTCCTGGTGAGAGTGTCTGGGAGAGCAGTGGTGGGCCAGGGGCTGGAGAAGCATGGAGAGGATGGGTGTCATCTACTACCTCCCAGGCTGGAGCTCCAGGGCCCAGCCTGAATGGCACATGGGCACTCACCCAGGATAGGGAGGTGCTACTCCAGGTTGGCTCCCCTGGGTTTAGCACTCTCTTCCCATCCATCTCACAGACTTCTCTTTTTCTAGCCCCAGCTTTCCCTCTTCTAATTCATTCCCAACTAGAGAGACTCTGGAACATGTATGCTTGGACAAATTATTTGAGGACAATTAATTAACCTGATTAGGCCTCAGTTTCCTCTTTTGTATAATAAAATCAAACTTTATAACCTTTAGAAAACTATTTGGTAGTTTATAGACTTATTCAATTCAACCCTTAGGTATTTACGCAAGAGAAACTAAAATCTATGTCCACTGAAACACTTGCCTACAGATATTCATAGCAGCTTAATTTATAATAGCCAAAGACTGGAAACAACTCGAATTTCCATCATCAAGTAAACTGAAAACACATTGTGATGTTTTCACATAATAGAATGCTACACAGCAATAAAAGGAAAGAAACTACTGATACATGCTTCAGCATGAATGAATCTCAAAAGCATTATACTAAATAAGGCAGACTCGGTGATTCCATTTATATGAAGTTCTAGAAAAAGCAAAGCTAACCTGTAGTACCAAAAATCAGGACAGTGTTTTCTTTGGATAGTATGAATTAGGAAGGGCAAAGAAAACTTTCTGGAAGGATGAAAATGTTCTATATCTTGACTGAGGTGAAGGTTATATGACTAAATACATTTGCTAAATGTACAGAATTATACCTTAAATGATGTTTTATGTAAATTAAACTTAAATTTAAAATTTTCTTTGAAAAAATAATGGTACCTACCTTATAGGGTTGTTATAATTATTATTTATTTTTTTAATTTTTATTTTTGTTATAATTATTAAATGAATAAATATGTAAAGCATTCAGAGCAGTGCCTGGCACAGAGCTATTACCATGAAAGTATTTATATAGCATTTATAGTATATTCACGTACTATTTACATAGCATTTGTACATAGTATTTGTAATTAATCCAAAATCTGTGACATTGTGGGAAAGACACTTTAAAGTACTATATGTCAGAATTCCCCATAAAGAAATTCACACTGAGGGAGGATGAATCATACCACTATCCCCACTTCATAGGAAGTTGTGAGAGTTAAATGGGCCATGTACCTCAACTACATTTGTACTCAATTAATAATATTTTAAATGTGTATAGTTAAGTCATTCAATTTAACTACCTAACATAATTTCTATATCTGTGAAATGTTGCTTCAAGTCTAAATACCAAAGAAGCACAGAATGAAGCAAGGGACACCACACATTCTTGTTACCTGGACACCACATACGCAACAGTCCCATGATGACTGCTCATAGATGCACCAGAAGATATCACCTCAGATTTGACTAACCTGCCCCTCTGTGAGGTTGCTTGGGGCAAAAAAAAGAGCTTAACTGCCCAGGTTTGAATGTTGGTGCAACCCTTATTACATGTGATATTGAGAAAGGTACTTAAACTCGCTAAGCCTCTGTTTCATCATCTGTAAAATAATACATATCTTCTGTGGATTTGGGGGACAGTAGAAAGAGAAAGTACATGTTTCAGAAATAAAAACTATGCTGATCTCTGCAGAGGATGAATGCTGGTGATGAGAGGGTCTCTGCTAAGCAGGCTGTCTGGTGTGGGACAAAGTGTGTGTTCCCAAGAACAACTTGGGAAGGAAAGGACCCAGCTGCTCTTTTCTATCTGAGGAAGTGGGAAAGATGGGGAAGCCCAGAGGAAGTGTTGGCTGGGATGCCTGGGGCTGGGCAAGATTCAGAGGCCTCTCAGAGAAAGAGTGGATGAGGAACAATCAAAAAGGTGAATAAGGGAAGAGATGTGTAATGGAATGAAATACTGCACTCTGTGCTATATGTCTAAAATCCCCTCTCTCCTTGGTCTTTCTAAGCCTTCAAAAAAAGTGTATATGGATTTTTTTTAAAGAGGAGTGAGAGGAATTGCTAAGTCCTGCTTCAAGGATGAAAAGATAGCCTGCAAACACCCAAATCTGGATCACCCATGTGCCTTGCACAGTCCTGAGTTCAGGGTACGTGCTTAATAAATAACAGGCAGTTTATGTCGTGATACCCGTGCGTGCAAGCTTGGCAGAAGAACCTGCCTCATTCCACATTGTTGACTCAGGTCAATTCCCCAGTACAAGTGTTTCTATAACAACGAAGGCGTATTTGCGCTTTCAGATGGGTGCTCGTGCGGTGAGGATGTGGCTAGAGTGGGCTCCAGTTCTGCCTCGCCTGTGGGCCAGCAAAACCTCCCTTTCTGGGGAGCAAATTTTTTCCTCCTACTCTCCACTTAGCTTCATGCTAGTCGTAGACTCTGGGCTATAGTGAGCCCACTCAGGTGCCGCACTCCGCGTCCTGGAGTGAATGTCTCCCGTGTGTTCTCGCCTAGGCGGCGCAGGTCCAGGGTCCGCCTCCTAGGATATGGCCACAGTGGCCCATAACCCGTGCGGGTGACAGTACCCTAAGCTTCCCGCGAGCACCGAGGTGGGCGGGCGGCTTTCCTCACTGCAACCATTGGCTCGCAACTCTGGCCTCACGCCAGCCAGTCGCCCTATTGCCTACTGTGTGAGCCGAACGGTGCGCAAGGACGTGCTTCCCGCCGGGCTCTCTCTCTCCAGGGGCCCCGCCGGGGTCAAGGTCTCGGCTCCGTCCGCTCGCAGCGCCGCCCTCTGGCACTGAGCCGGCGGGAACGTGCGGGTGCTCTGGCACGGATCTTGCGCAGCCGGTTCCCCCGAAGCCGACTGGGCGCGGGCCTGGACTCCAAGGCAGGGAGGGGCGGAGGCTGCTGGCTGGGTGGCCACCCGAGGCCAAGCTGCGCCAACCGACCGCGTGGTCCGCCGGCCCCCCCTGGGGCTTGCGCTCTGCCTGATCAGAACAGAATGTTTTAGACAAGAGTTTTACGACAACGCTCACCGAGTAGCTTGGATTGAGACAGGAGTGTGTAAAACAGGGAGAGTCACAGCCTCAGTGCGCTTAGGTGGTAATGCAGCTGTGGATGAGCCAAGCCCTCCTGCAGGCAAGTCCAGGGAAGTCCTCCAACTCACTAAGGAGGTCAGCAGTTCTTGACCGCTCACTCTGACAAATACCCCACCCTTCTCTGCCCTGCCCCTCTTTTCCCCAAACCTCTGCTTTGGGACTATGCATGAACTTTCTTGGCTCTGACACCCTAACCTGCTGAGCATCCATCTTTCTCCTCCTCCCCATCACCCTATCTTTCCCAGTGACCCAATCTCCCCCAGACCCTGTCTCAGTCCTACCCCTGATACTTAAGTAACCCTCATCACAGCTTAACAGCTTCAACAATAACTCTAGTACTCAACTCCCATCCCCATGCTCATTCCCCTGTCTCAGTCTTCATAAGTCTGTAGCTATTTCTGGCCCCCTATTACCCCACCTCACTAATCTCCATCCTTAACATATGCCCCAAACACTACCCTCCCCCAGCTGTCATCATGGTCTCAGACACAGGCCTCATCCTCCTCCCCCGCCCCACCTCCTTCGGATTTGGAGTCACTGTCCCAGTCCAACACAGAACCTTCTCCTGGCCCTGCCTGATGGAGTTTGGTGGTCTTCTGGTATCCTCATGTGAGACTCCAGTCCCCACCCCCAGCCTGTATATTCACTTGTGCTCACAGGGTTATCAGTGAAGTCCAGAGGCCTGACAAGATCCTCTCTCCTTGTCCAGCAGGCCTGCTAGGGTCCACAAAAAAGGTTCAGGCACCTGCTTTCTGTCCATAGGACTAGATTCTTGTTTCTTAATCTCACCTGCCACTGAGGGTCCTGCATCCTCCAAGCACCTTCTGGGATGATGGAGGAGGAGGGGAGTTTGCCTCCCCCTTCTTTCTGGCACACCCAGAAATGCTGTTCAGTCAGCTTAACATTCCCACCAAGAATTGGTAAAGGAAGCAAGGGCTGATTTGAACATTTCTCTGCTGCCCCTGCTCCGACATTGATGATGGCAAGATAGCCACTTTACCTCTGTAGCACCCCACCACACTAAGCTAGACAGCCAGGCACATGCCAAGGGAGGCTGGAGTCCCTTTCCAGGGGCACTCAGGAAGTGTGCTATGAATGGGCACTCAAGAAGATATATACGTGCAGGTCCCTCATACCCCATGAGGACTCCACAGAGCCATTCTTGGCCAATTACTGAGGACAGTGTGTCCTGTGTCTGGATGAAATCAGGAGTGCTTCTCATGTTTTTGGATTTTTTTTTGCAGAAGGAAAAACATTGTAGGAGAGGCCATATGAGGGTGACCAACTTTTTACTTTGCCAAGAAGTTCATTGGTAATAACTGCCATCTACTATCACCATTATTGTATTGGTAAACAAACTTCTTAATTCTAAAGATATAGAAATGACTAGCAGATTTTTTTTTACTTTTTAGCTTTTTATTTTTTACTTTTTGTTTTGAAATGATGTTAAACTTACAGAAAAGTTGCAAGAATAGTACAATAAACTTCTATATACTCTTCACACAGATTTGCCAATTACTAACATTTTATCATATTTGGCTTATCATTCTCCTGTTCTCTCTCTCCATACACACATATGCATACACACAGAGCAAGGGGGTGGAAGAGAGAGGAAATGCTCTCTCTATATACATAAATTTCTTATCTGAACTATTTGAGAGTAAACTATAGATATGGTGCCTCTTAACCCTGAAATACTACATTACTATTATCAAAATCAGGAAATTTAACATCTTTGACATAATACTATTATCTAATCTGCATACTTTATTCAAATTTTGTCAGTTGTCCCAATAAAACCTCCTCCTCCCCACTGCTGCTGTTGCTCCTTCCTCCTCCCTCTCTGCCTCCTCCTCCTTCTCTCCTCCCTCTTCTTTTTTCTTTTTCTCCTCCTCTCCCTTCTTATTTTCCTCCTCTCTTTCCTCCTTCTCCCTATTCTTCTAATAGCTTCAGTCTGGAACAGTTCTTCCACCTTTCTTTGTCTTGTATGACATTGACTTTTTTTTTTTTAAGTACAAGCCAGTTATTATGTAGAATGTCCCTCAGTTGAAGTTTGTCTGATATGTCCTCCTGATTATATTCAGGTAATGCATTTTTGCCAAGAATACCACAGAAGTGATGTGTCCTTTCTCAGTATATCACATCAAGAGGCACATGACATTTGTTTGTCCTATTTTGAGAGATGTTAACTTTGGTCACTTGGTTGGAATAGTGGCAACTAAGTTTCTCCACTGTCAAATTATTGTTTTTCCCTTTGGAATTGATAAGTAATTGCTCAGGTGAATTAACAAATCTTTTAAATGAAATAAAATTGGCATTTTGAAAACTCACTTTATAGTCTTTATTTTTCTCATTTTGCTCTTGTCTGGTGAAAATATCTTCAAGATCATCAGTGATCTATAGACTGGCTCTTAAAAAATCACTACACAAAGATGCAAGCAAATCATTTATCTAACAAATATTTGAGTACTATATATGTCAAGCACTGTTATAGACCCTGCCTCTCTATCTAACCCCTTTTTTAGTCAGCCTTGACAAAATGGTCTTAGGCTTGGATTCCCAGGGTCATTTCTTGAGCTCCTTAAAGAGCAGAGCTGATACAATACACATTAGGTAGTGGTTCTAGAACCTAACAGACATGGAGTGTTACAAGGAGTTTGTCCTCAACTCCATGCATTCAGCCAGGATTTCCTGTGATGAAATAAATAACATCTCTTACATATGTGATTAAATATTAATTAGCTCTCCCTAAGTTATATTGCAGTAACAAACAATTCTAAAATCTCAGTGGCTTGCAATAACAAAAATTTATTTCTCATGCACGTTTTATGTTGGCTGTGGTCTTTAGTATTTCTGCTGTGTTATCTTCTCCATTCTGGGATGCAGGCAGAAAACACAGCCTCTATCTGGAACATGCCATTCTCATAACAGAGAGAGAAGAGAAGGAGTGGAGGCCTGAGTAGATCTTAAGGCTTCTTCAGAGAAGAGCATAGCCATCTCCACTCAGATTTCATTAGCCAAAGCAAGTTTAATGGCCATGCCTGCCATTAATGGGGCAAGGAAGCATGTTTCAGCTACAGAAAGGAGTGCTGCAAGTCACATAGCAAAGAGAAAGGATGTATAATCACCTCAGAAGAAAGGCTAGACTACAATTGGGACCAATAAACAGTATAATCAAGTATGATACACCTCTTTTATAGAGGACCTAACTTCCACTTTGCAGAAAACACAAGGGACAGAACAAGTTCAACGACACCATGAGGAAACAATCACAAAGTCCAGAATATGGAACGTTCTGTAAGAAAGCTGGCCTGCAGTCTTCAAAAGGACAATGTCATAGAAAAAGGAAAAAGTGGCTAATCTAGATTAAATTATATAATAATTCATGAGCTTTGATTGAATCTGATTTTTTAAAAAGCTATAATTAAGAACAATGGGCAAATTTTCATATAGACTAATAGCAGATGATATTATGGACTTATTGTTAATTTTCTTAAGTGTAATAATGGTTTTGAAGTTATGTAAGGGAATGACATTATTTTAGGAGATGCATGCTAATGTATTTAGAAACGAAGTGGAATTATATTTGCAATTTATTTTCAAAAAGTTCAGCAGAAAAGTGTGTGTGTGTGTGTATATAGATATAAAAATAGGGAGAAAAAGCAAAGAAAGCAAAGTGATAAAATGTTAAAAATAGTTGAAACTTGGTGGAGGGTACGAGGGTGTTTATAGTATTATTCTTTCAACTTTTTGTAGTTTTGAAATTTTTAAATAAAAAATTTGGAAGAAAAATATGTAGATATAGTTGTGATTAATAAAAACAACCCCTACCTTTAAAATGTCACTGAATGTATAGTATTTATACAGAGGAGATTCATCCATCTATTGATGGACATCTAGGTTGCATGCATATCATGGCTATTACTAGTGATGCTTCAATGAACATAGGAGTGCAATTTCATCAACAGTGTATGAGGATTCCCTTTTCTCCACACTCTTGGAGTACTTGTTATATTTTATTTATTAATGATAGCCATTCTGACAGGTGTAAGGCGATATTTCAATGTGGTTTTATTTGCATTTCCCTGATAATTAGTGATGAGCATCTTTTCATATGTTTATTGGCCATCTTAATGTCTTCTTTTGGTTCAGAAATGTTTAATCAGGTCCTCTCCCCGTTTTTAAATCAGATTTTTTGTAAGTTATGAGTTCCATATATATTTTAAATATTAACCTGTTACCAGATGTATCATTGTCAAATGACTTCTCCATTCAGTAGACTCTCTTTTTGTTTTGCTATGCAAAACCTTTTTAGTTTTATATAGCCCCATTTGTTTATTTTTTCTTTTGTTTCTCTTGCTCTAGAAAATATATCCAAAAAGATATCGCTGGAAGCAATATCAAAGAGATTACTGTTCTCTTCTAGAGGTTTTATGGTTTGAGGTCTAACATTTAAATCTTTAATTTATTTGGGTTTAACTGTGTATATAGTATAAGAAAGTGGTCTAATTTCATTTTTCTGCATGTATCTGTCCAGTTTTACCAATACCACCTATTAAAGAGACTGTTTTTACCTTATT
Organism: Macroglossus sobrinus; assembly: GCA_004027375.1. Taxonomy (NCBI): domain Eukaryota; kingdom Metazoa; phylum Chordata; class Mammalia; order Chiroptera; family Pteropodidae; genus Macroglossus; species Macroglossus sobrinus. The sequence goes on along the minus strand of PVKZ01000061.1, from coordinate 1,067,006 downwards.
GTATATCCTTCCCTCCTTTGTTAATTGACTATATAAGCGAAGATTTATTTCTGGGCTCTCTATTCTGTTCCATTGATCTATATATCTATTTTTTATGCCAGTACTATCCTATTTTGATTAAATAGCTTTATTGTATAGTTTGATATCAGGATGTGTAATAACTCCCACTTTATTCTTCCTGAATATTTCTTTGGCGATTTTGAGTCTTTTGTGGTTCCATATAAATTTTAGTTGTTCTAATTCTGAGAACGCCATTGGTATTTTAATAGGGATTGCATTGAATCTGTGTCAGTTTAGGTAATGAGGACATTTGAACAATAGTAATCCTTCCAATACATGAGCAAGATTTATCCTTTCATTTATTTATATCTTGTTTAACTTCTTTCTTCAATGTCTTATAGTTTTCAAAGTAGAGATTTTCACCTCTTCGGTTAAATTCATCCCTAGGTACTTTGTACTTTTTGATGCAATTATAAATGAAGTTGTTTTCTTAATTTCTTCTTTTGATTGTTCATTATTGGTGTATAAAAATGCAACATGTTTCTGTATATTAATTCTGTATCCTGTAACTATTGAAGTTATTTATTAATTCTAACAGGTTTTTGTTTTTTTTGTTTTTTTGTTTTTGATGGAGTCTTTAGGGTTTTCTATATATATTACCATGCCAAATGCAGATAATGAGAGTTTTACTTCTTCCTTTCCAATCTGGATGCCTTTTATTTTTTCCCCTTGTCTGATCATTGTGGCTAGGACTTCCAATACTATGTTGAATAGAAGTGATGATACTGGGCATCCTTGTCTTGATCCTGATCTTAGAAAAAAGGCTTTCAGCTTTTCACCATTGTGTATAATATTAGCTATGGGTTTGTCATTTATGGCCTTTATTGAGTTGAGATATATTTCTTCTATACCCACTTTGTTGAGGATTTTCATTATAAAAAGATGTTGAATATTGTCAAATGCTTTTTGTGCATTATTGAGATGATCATATGGTTTTTATTCTTTACTTCTTAATGTGATATATCACGTTAACTGATTTATGGATATTGAACCATCTTTGCATCCCCACTTCATCCTGGTAATAATTTTTTTAATGTATGGTATTTTAAAAAATCATTGTAAGTTTTCTCTACCAGTTTTGCCTCACTATCATATGGTCCTCAAATTTTTTATGGTTAAAAAGGCTCCTAGAACAACTTGGTGATTGTCAGAAGAGAGGGATGTTGGGGAGCAGAAAAAGGTGAAGGGATGAAGAAGTACAAATTATTAATCACAAAACAGTCACGGAGATGTGGAGTATCACATAGGAAATATATTCAATAGTATCATAATAGCTGTGTGTAGTGCCAGATGGGTGCTAGGGTAATCGGGGGAATCATTTCATAAATTATATAAGCGCCTAACCACTGTGCTGCATACTTGAAACTAATAATTTTAAAAAGGTACCTAATTCAGTCATTCTTAAAAGTATCTTGGTAATATATGAAATACCTTACAAACTTTATATCCACTTTGATTTGACAATTTAACTAAGAAAATAACTATAAATTTTGTAAAGATTTAGCAACAAAAATGTTCATCCCAGTATTATGTCAATGAAATATTGAGTAGAATATAAATGTTCAACAACAAAGAGTTAGTTATATATATTATGACCAGTCACCTAAAGAAAGAAGGAATATCATGCAGTCATCAGAAATATTTTGGGTTCAGCCATGGGTTGATAATCAGTGAAGCTGGGTGATTTGTATATAGGAACCCATTATACTAGGCTTTCTATTTTTGTACATTTAAAATTTCTCCTTATTTTTTTAAAAAAGGTGTTGCAGAAAAATGTTTAACAAATGGAAAGATATTTGTACAATATATTTAGTTTATTAAAAAAACAGTATGTGCTATATGATCCTATTTTTGTTTTTAAAAATATTTAGAAAAAAGACTGGAAAAATACACCCAAGTGCCTAACTTTGGTTATCTCTGTGGGTTAGATTTACAGGTAATTTATATTATTTTCTTTTTCCTTACTTCTACTTTCTAAAATTTGTAAAGCAAGCATAAATTACTTTTATATTAAGAAGGAACAATAAAAATTATGTTTGAAGAAATGTTACTGAATTATCCAATGTTTTCTTCTGAGACTGTGAAGGAGCCCCACTGAGGGTCCCTGGGACCTTATCCAGAGGCGGGATCATTCTAAACCACAAGGTGGCAGTGCTGCTTGCCGAGGCCACCCTCCTTGAGCTGAGCACCCTCTGCTGCACCCCTTAGAGTATCCTCCATCCCCTACTCTCCTCTTAACTTGAAAACACAGGGACACCCCTTAAAAGAAAAAGACAACCTGGTGTACACTGCTGGGTCCTCCCTTCTCTGCACCTGGTTTAGGGGTGCAAATAGTGCAAGGGAGTAGAGGTGGCGAATCAGGAAATGTTCCTTTCCTTGGGAAAACTGGAAAGCCTCCCCCACCAACACTTGTCTAGTTGTCTTTAGACAACTGCCAGTTTGTCTAGCAGCTGCCAGTTGGAGAGTGTGTGTGTGTGTGTGTGTGTGTGTGTGTGTGTGTGTGTGCATGCGTGTGTGTGTGTGAGAAAATGTGCCTTTAAGAATGTATTCTACATGTTTTACTAATCATGTCATTTTTCTTGCTTTTATATGCATGTCTGTTTTAATGTTTAGAATCTGTTCTTTTATTTCAGGACAACAATGTGGATAGAATATTGAAGAAAATACATTTACGTTGTACTCAGTTCTATGCATATTTTCTTCTGCTTTTCAGTCCACACATTGTTCATCATATTGGAAATCATTCCTGCTTTTAAAGCAGAATCAATGCACTATGTTGATATAATTTTGGCAAATAACAACCAATATGAAGCATATTGAATAATGGTATCATTTTTCATTATGCTCTGTGGAATTATAATAAAAGTACTTTATCTACAAAATAATAATGTAACTATATTTATAAAATTATTTCTTAATCCAGAAAATGTTTAATAATTTATTAAAGTGGACATTTGCATAATATTTAAAATAATTCACCTAATTATTTAAAGTGTAAAATTTAATGTTTTTTAGTTTATTAACAGAAATTTAAAACCATCTCCACAGTTAATTTTAGAAAATATTCATCACCCCCAAAAGGAACTCTGTATGCATTAGCAGTCATTCTCTGTTTCTCCCCAAACTCCTTCCTCAGACCTAAGCAAACATTAATCTGTTGTGTCTATGCATTTGCTCATTCTGAACATTTCATATAAATGGAATTATACAATATATGGACTTTTGTGACTGGCTTCTTTCATTTGTCATAATATTTTCAAGATTCATCCATGGTATCACAATTTCTTTTTATTGCTAAATAATATTCCATTATATGGAATTTTTTTACTTATCCATTCCAATTGATGGATATTTGGTTTATTTTTATTTTTTGGTTATTTATTATGAATTATGCTCTATAAACATTCGTATATAAGTTTTTATGTGGATATATGTTTTCATTTTTCTTAGATGTAGACCTAAGTAACTCTATTTAACCTCTTTAGGAACTACTAGGCTATTTTCAAGTAGCAGTGTATGTGGGTCCCAATTTCTCCACATTTTAGACCACACCTGCTATTATCATAGTCAATCTAATAGATGTGAAGTAGTATTTCATTGTGGTTTTGATTTGCATTTCCCTGATGGAGGGTGGCCATTTGCAAAGCTTTTTTGGAGAAATATCCATTCAAATCCTTTGCTCATTGTTCTAGTTGGATTTTTTAATCATTTTATTATTGTGTTGTAAGAGCCCCTTATATATGCTAGATACAAGCCCCTTAGCAGACATCTGATATGTAAATACATTATCCCATTCTGTGGGTTATCTTTTTACTTTTCTGTGGTGTTTTTTGAAGCTCAAAGGTTTCATTTTTTTTTTTTAGGCGAGGCAACCCTTGGTTGACCTCACAGATTGTAAGGAACTTGTCATCTTACAATTCCTTATTTTTTTATTTTTTATGCCTGTAGCACCTGGTCTTCCTAAGTGGTCTCTCATCCAAGTACTAACCAGGCCCAACCCTGCTTAGCTTCCGAGATCAGATGAGATTGGGCTTGTTCAGGGTGGCATGGCTGTCGAAAAGTTTTTAATTTTGATAAAGTTCAATTTATCTTTTTTTTGTCACTTGTTTTTTGCTCACTTCAAGGTCACAAAGATTTATGCCTATATTTTCTTCTTTATTTCTTCTAAGAGCTATATGGTATATATGATAAGAAGTAGAAGTCCAACTTTACTTCTTTACAATTGTATATCCACTTGTGCCAGCACCATTTGTGGAAAAGACTATTCTTTTCTCCATTGAATTGTCTTGGCACCCTTGCTAAAAATTGGTTGATTGTAACTGTAAAGGTTTATATCTGGACACTTACTTCTATTCTATTGCTCTATGACTCAATGACTATCTTAATGCTGGTATCAAACTGTCTTGATTACCATGAATTTGTAGTAAGTTTTGAAATTAGAAAGTGTGGGCTCTTTTTCAAATTGTTTTGGCAACTCTGGGTCCCTGGAATTTCCATATGAATCTTAGATCCATCTTGTTATTTTCTACAAAAAATTCAGCTGGGATTTTAATATGGATTACATTGAATCTGTAGATCAATTTAAGGAGCATTGTCATCTTAACTATATCAAGTCTTCTGATCCATGAAGACTGACAATACCAAATACTGGTAAGGCATGGAGAAATTGGAACTCTCATTCGCTGCTGGTGGGTGTGTGAAATGGTATAACCACTTTGGAAAACAGATTGGCAGGGTTTTTATTTAATAAAGTTAATATACATAACATAATAATTTATCCAAGAGAAATGTAATATATATCCACAGAAATATTTATACATGAATATTCACAGCAGTTTTATTCACAATAACTGACAATCAGAAACAACCTAAATATTCACTGATAAGAGAATAGCTAAATAAATTACAATTGAAGTTAATAATTTAAAATAACAAATTACTGATACATTACATGCATAAATTTTAAAAATATGCTGAGTGAAAAAAGTCAGACAGAAGAATACATACTGGATGATTTTATTTACATAAAATTCTAGAACAGACAAAACTGAGCTATAGTAACAGCTGATTAGTGGTTTCTGGGCAACAAAGAATGTGCGAGGCTTGACTGTAAGGAAGCATGAAGCAACTTTCTGAGGTGATAGAAATGCTCTGTCCTCGCTAGAGTGATAGTGATATGGGTGTATACCTTTGGAAAGTTGCTTTTATTGTACTTGATATGCACTAAAATTAATATACTTAAAATGGGTACATGTTATTATATGTAAATCATACCTCAACAAAAGTAATTAAAAAATAAGTCCATTCTCCAGAGTTGGCTATTACAAGTGCTTCAGCTGTATCTATATCATATCTGTATCACTTGTTTCATTAATTATCATAGTAGACATTAAAAATGGGTTTTCCTTGGTGAAAATAAAGTCTTATTGATCAATAAATAAATATCTCTCTCAGTACTGTTATAAGGATCAAATGTGATAACATATACAAGTACAGCTTTGATGGATTTTACAAATCAGTCATGACTTATAAGGCAGAGATCCCCCAGGCTTCCAGCTTTTCCAGATTCCCCACAATCCTGACCTAACTGCCTGAGAGGTCCTTCTGGTTGCCCGCTGCTTGGATCTTGGCTTGTTTATTTCATCTCCAGCCCTCACCTTCTAAAGGACCCAGGTCTACTGGCACATGGTGGGGAAACCACTGGGATCTGCCTTGACTCTGAGAGCCTGGAGGGGGTCAGTGTTAACTTTTGCCTCTTTGCCCTTACTCTGGCCCCAGGATGCTTTCTGCTCTCACTGGCCTGGGAGTGTTTGTAAGCTGTCTTGACTGCACCGAAGTCATTCAGACTCTGTTATAGACTGAATGTTTGTGTACACTCAAAATTTATATGTTGAAGCCTTAACCCTCCATAGTGATGGTGGGATTTGTGTCTTTGTAAGAAGAGGAAGAAATCAGAGTTCTCTCTTTCTCTCCACCATGTAAGGATACAAGAAGGTGACTTTCTTTAAACCAGGAAGAAGACCCTCACCAAGAACTCAACCATGCTAGCACCCTGAATTTAGACTTACCAGTCTCCAGAACTGTGAGAAATGTCTGTTACTTAAGCCACACGGTCAACTATCATTTGTTATAGTAGTCTGAGCAGACTAAGGCAGACCTCATCCTGGCAAATCTGAAGTAAATTGTTGCCTCTTCCTCTTAAGTCTCCCAAAATACCTTATGTCTCCTAAATTTTCAAAAAGTCCTTCTGAATATTTCAAAGCCATACCATTTGTGTCCATATTCAAAATCAGGGAAGCCTGCCTGTCCTCTTCAGGACCCTGTTGCTTTTAAGTGACCTCTCATCCAGATCCAAGGGATCCTCCAACCTTGCCCTGATGCCACCAGTGCCTCACGTTGTTCCTAGACTGAACCTGAATAACACCCCTTTTTCTCCTTTAAGCTTTGAGCACAGAAACCTAGGACTTTCAGTATTCAGTCATTAAAGCATGCCTCCTGCTCAGACCATATTGGCTGGCTCTGGCCTGGGTTCTCCAGGTGTTAGAAGACATCCTCCCACAATGTCTGGCTTGCACAAGGCCCAAGCCTCTGGGGGTTTATACTCTGGTGTCTCTCCTCAGGTATAAATAAAAGTGTCCTAAATAATTGTATATCTTGTCCTTGGCTTTTTTCTCTCTGATCCTGAAAGTTACCTTGATTAGTGGTTGGAAGTGGTTGGGTTTTACTGTTCTTTCCCACTGAAAGAGCAGGACTAAAGGCCCCTCCGATATCACCTCCTGTGAGTTGCTGGGTGTATGCGTGGGCTGCCCACTGCAGCCTCACCTCACATGATATGGGATTTGTAGACCAGAGCCAGGGAAAGTTAAAACTGCTCATACCCCAGGGGTAAATACAGTTAAAAGTGGTCACTGTCCCTCCAGAGCATTTTTTAGGCACATGAAAATATGTGTGCTTATGTTTATGTGTGTGTTGGGGTAGTAATTAAATTTTTAAAAGTCTGAGATCATATTCTTTAAACTCAGTAAGTATTTGTTCATTACCTCCTATATGCTAGGCATATAATTCATTGAATTATAATTCTGCAACTTGCTGTTTTTGCTTAAAAGCATAAAATCTTTCCATGTCACTACATAATAATTTGTTATTTTTTATCATTGTAAAACAATATATTTATCACTTTAATGTATTTTATGCTCTGATAAATGTGGGATTTATTGAAGACCTTTAGCTACTTCTACAACCATCATTCAGTGGGATGCAATGAACAGATATCCTAAGATTAGGGAATCAGGCAATAACATTGGTTACAGATGTAAATCATAGGATCTTTCACTCTAATGGGTTAAAACATATTTTTCAGTTTTGCTTTCTACTGTGGATCTGTAAAGAGAATTGGTCAGATGAGTACAACTACTTATGATCTATGTGTTTGTGATAGCTGATACTGAAAGGAGTTTGTTGGGGTTCGAGGACAGCACGTGGAGGGTGAGGTAGGGCTGGGACATTGGAGGCCATGTAAATAGTCATGGAAGTAATTGTGGCATTTTAAGCAGGAGAAAAATTGGAATTTTTTGTTTTATTTTATTTTTCAGTTTTGAGATGTAATCGACATATAACATTATACTAGTTTTAGATGTATAACATAATGATTTGATATGTGTATATATTGCAAATGATCTAGTTAATATTCATCACCTCACATAGTTATATTTTTTTCTTGTGCTGAGAACTTCTAAAGTCTATTTTCTTAGCCACTTTCAAATATACAATACAATGCTGTTAACTATAATCAACATCCTGTACATTATATCCCTAGAATTTATTCATCTTATAATTGGAAGTTTATAACTTTCAGGCAACTTTATCCATTTTCCCCATCCACAAACACACACCTCTGCAATCACCAATCTGTTCTCTATTTCTAATGAGTTATTTTTTTTTTAGATTCTACATGTGAGATCATACAGTTTTTGTCTTTCTCTGACTTATTTCACTTAGCATAATGTCCTCAAAGTCCACCCATGTTGTTGCAAATGGGAGGGTTTTCTTCCTTTTATGGCTGAATAATATTCCATTGTATACATATATTACATTTTCTTTAAGATTTACCTGTTAATGGACACAGGTTGTTTTTATGTCTTGGTAGTTGTAAATAATGGTGCAATGAACAGGGGGATGTAGGTATCTCTTTCATTTCCTTTGAATATATGCCCAGAAGTGTCTTTTGGGTATTGTTTTCCATAGTGGCTGCACCAATTTACATTTCCACCAGCAGTGCACAGCGTTCCCTTTTTCTCCACATCCTCACCAAAACTTATTATTTCCTGTTTTTTTTTTTAAATGACAACTGTTCCGACCCTTGTTGCTGGTATCTCATTGTGGTTTTCATTTGCATTTCCCTGATGTAAGTGATGATGACCATTTTTCCATGTGCCTGTTAGATATTTGTATGTCTTCTTTGGGAAAATACCTACTCAGTTCTTCTGCCCATTTTTTAATTGAATTGTTTGGGGTTTTGTTTTGTTTTATTTTTGCTATGAGTTACATGAGTTCTTTATATATTTTAGATATTAACTCTTTATCAGAATGTAATTTACAAATATTTTCTCCCATTTCATAGGTTGAATTTTTATTTTTTCATGGTATCCTTTGTCATGCAGAAGCTTTTTGGTTTGACATAGTCCCATTTGTTTATTTTTGCTTTTCTTGCTTTTGCTTTTGGTGTCAAATCCAAAAAATCATTGCCAAGACCAATGTCAAGGTGTTTACTGCCTATATTTTCTTATAGGAGTTTTATGGTTTCAAGTATTATATTCAAGTCTTTAATTTTGAGTTGATTTTTATGTATGGTATAAGACTGTGGTCCAGTTTCATTTTTTTGCATGTGGCCATTCAATTTTCTCAGTACAACATAGTAAAGAGACTGTCTTTTCCCCATTGTCTATTCTCTACTTTTTTTGTTGTAAATTAACTGACCATTTATAAGCATGACTTTATTTCTGGTCTCTCTATTCTATTTCATTGACCTATATGTCTGTTTTTATGCCAATACCATACTGTTTCAATTCCTATAGCTTTGTAATACAATTTGAAACCAGGAAGTGTATGCCTCCAGCATTATACTTTTTTCTCAAGATTACCTTGGGTATTTGGGGTCTTTCATAGTTCCATGCAAATTTTAAGATTATTTGTTCTATTTCTGTGAAAAATACTATTGAGATTTTGGTAAAAATTGCATTGAATCTGTAGATCGCTTTGGAATCTGTCTTTATTTTTGATAGTGCCATGTACCCCAAAGCGTGGCAGCATCACAACTCCACAGTTCCTTCAGTTCCTTAATTTTAGACATTCGAATTGCCTCCATGTATTTTCCTATTACAAATAACACTGTAATGAATACCTTTGTCATTCACCCTTGTGATTATTTTTGGGTATTTCTGATAGACTCCTTTGAGGAAAATTGCTTAATTAAAAGAAATGTGCTGAATATTTCCAATCATTGAACCCAGGTATTTGGATTATGCCCAGTTATTCTCTTAATTCTAGTGTATGAGAGGACTCTGCTCCCTGTAGTCTATAAGTAATTTTGTCAATCTGGTAGATGAAAATGGGCAATAACCTTTTCAATAAAAATCAGCCTCAGCTATTGATATTGAGTGAGCAGCCCATGACCTTAAACATAGGGCACTTGTAGACTACAAATTAAGAGAGGTCAGACTCTGGCCACACCCGTGCATAAGCTTCAGAACTGACTAATGCTTACCCCAGTTAGTCATGTGCTTTTTCACACACAAGATCTCCTTTCTTCCCCCACTGCCACCCTCTGAGGTAAATGTCATTATGTTTTTTATAGATGAGGAAACAGGTCCAGAGAAGCTGACTCCTCCAAATCACAGAGTTAACAAGTAACAGAGCCAGGAAGGAAGAGGTGTCCCATGGTGAAGGGAAAAGTAGCAAGGGTAAGGCCATTATTAACCCTGGGTCTTGGGCGGGACCAGGCCTGGGACTCAAGGCCAGAAGAGACACATGGGGGTGGAGGTGGGAGCTGGGAATAATGCTAAATTTCTTCCCATGGGTTTTGGTGGGTGGGATCTGTTCTGCTTGCACTTGTATTGGCTGGGCATGAGGTGATGGCTGAAAATATGGAGAAAGGAATGCCCTGGATCTGGAAAGGACTGAGGGAAAAGTGGGACAGATTATTTTCCCAGTGATGGCAGAGATGTATATGAATTGATTATATGCAGGCCTTGTCCACAAGCTAGTGGGAAACCTCTTCCATTCTTCCACATGGCTGCTACTTCAGTCACTGCTCAGGGCCTTCAACACAGACTTCATTCCCCCAATAAAAAGCACCGCCATAAACAACACTCCTTGTATAACAGTGGCTCTCAGTTTTGGAGTTCCAAGGACAGACTTTTGTTTAACCACCTAGTACTAGGTGATTTTTACCCACTACAAGTGACTCTAGCACTTGTAGATTGGTCCTCAGAGCTCAGTGGTTTGAAGCAACATTTTCAGCAAACTCTGAGTGGAGAGCCAGTAGGCAGCTAAGTGACCTCTCCTTAAAATTCCATTCTTTGGGAAGCTCAGTTCAAGTGGAAAAGCCTTCTGAGTCACAGAAACCTCTATGGCCCTCCCTACACCTGCAGGATTCCAGTCCTGAAACAGGAGTCTCCCCAAGTATGGCTCCATCTAAGGCACTCCCCCATTTGACCTAGAGGGGCACAAGATATCACTCCCTCTGCCAGGCACTTTAAGGGGATCCTCCCCACAGGCAGAATGACTGACCAGGTGGTTTACTGGTGTTTGCAGACGTGAGAGGCCCAAAGACTACAAAGAGCCCTGCATCCTAAACATGGTGAGATTATTGTCCAGGATCAAAAAAAAAAAAAAAAAAAAAAAAAAAAAAGGTACACTCTCTAGGCTATTTTATTTGTAAAAATAGTAAGACATGAGAGAGAGAGAACCTGTGTTCAGGTGGACACAAACATGCAAATAACCGGTAACTCTGGGTAAAAAGCATTTGGAAATTCCTTGTATTAATGTACAACTTTTCTGTAAGTTTGAAATGTATTAAAATTGAATGTTGACCAAAAATTCAGAATCACAAAAATCAAAGGAGCATATTTAGGTAAATTAATTCTGATTCCCACCAGACTAGCCCAAGAATAGATTTAATTTTTGTGTAGACTTTGAATTATTTTTACCCAGTCGTAATTATAGACAATTTGGTAGTCTGCATTTTTTCACTTATTGACAATTATAAGCTATTTTTCATGTTACTACACATCCCTTGTAGCTATCATTTTAATGGTTTATCATATTCATTGTATGTCATAATTTATGCTTTTCTGTTGATGGACACTCAGGAGGAAGAAGGAGATCAATATTACTTCATCATGAACTTGGTACCAGGTGCTATCCACCATAGGCTATGCATATGCATTATTTTATTTGACCCTCACAATTCTAAGATAAATATTTTTTGCCCCCAATTTGCAGATGAGCTTATAACAAGCCAATCTCATTTAATTAGGGCAGACTCAGGGTTCAATTCCAGTCTCTTTGACACCTCAGCTCATCCCATGCTTCTGCTTATGTCTTCTCTCAAATTTTTTTTGCCTAACAGCTTTCTCTTTCTCCTCCTCTAACTGCACAGCTTATTTGTTTGTTTGTTTGTTTGTTTAGTAGTGCAGTTTCTATCTTGTATTATAATTATTAATTCCATGTCTCAACTTCAACGCTAGACTCTGGGCTCTTTGAGGATAGGATTCAGAGCAGATTCATCTTTGGAGGCTTCAACATGCTTAGCCCAGTGTCTTATAGCAGGAGCTCATGCCATTTTCTTTTTAACAAATACAGTGTTTATGGAGGACATACTATGCCCCAGGCACTGTTCTAGATTCTTGGGACACATAAGCAATTCAATAGACAAAATAGAGCTTACATCCTATAGGAAGAAGATGTACAATAAAGAATATATATAATAAATAACAAAAGTACATATTATGTTAGGAGGTGTGAACTAATATAGAAAAATAAAGCAGGATAAAGAGACTTAGGAGATACAGGAGGAAGAAGTGTTTCCATTTTAAATAGAGTAATCAGGGTAAGCCTCATTGAGGAGGTAATATTTGAGCAAAGATTGGGAGAAGAAGTGAATACCACGTGAACAAACAAATGAACAAATAACATGATTTGTATTATCTATTCTAACTATGCAATTAGAAAGTATTCCACTTCAATATAAATTCAAAGTAAAAAAAACATAGAAAGGCTGAGACCCTAAGTTTGGAAAGATAAATTCCAAAGAGAGATAAGATCAAAATCTAAAAGATTATACTACACATAGATAGGGTGAATAATGACTCATTCTACAAATAATGCCAGTTTGCTGCCTAAAGTCATTTTGGAGCAAAGAAAGCAAGCCGGCTTACAGAGCAGGCAGAAAACACCTGAGACTTATACCCCCTAAATATGCCATAGGTCAAAGCACAAGACAGTTTTCAATAAACTCATACATGAGGTCCCCGGGGTCAGTGTTTAAAAGAAGATGGGGATATTTGTAGGGTATACCCCAATCCTTTGATGTGATCCAGGATAAAAGTCTAGTATCATGCTGGGTGAGGATACTGGACCTTGGTAGGCTGGGCCCTACCAAGTAGTCCAGATGACCCTGGACTGTATATCTCATGTCAACTTACACTGAAAGTCTTTTCCTTTATACTTCATGCCACTGACATTTGTTAAACAAGTTGCAAGTTGGACAGGCAGAATTATTACATTTGTGGCTTTTATTTATTTTAATCCCCTCACTTCTACCCCTGACCTACGGATGTTGCCGTTTCCCATCCCACGCACTCACAGTGTGCACCCAGGGCCTGGCGCACCCAGGGTATGGACCGTGGCTCCAATGGGACACGAACCCAGGACCTTCTGAGTGTAAAACAGACGTGCTAACCTCTATTCTATGGAACCATCCCTGTGGCTCTTTAAAAACACAAGAATTACATAAGATCAGCTTTTTCGAACACACAACCACACTTTCTGAACAGGTCAGGATATGCCATTTTGACCAAAGTAGACTCTTTAACAATCAATTTGCTTAATAAATAATTTCCAACTTAAATGGTCTTTGCCTCTTATAGAATGTTCCTGTCACAAATATATAAACATAAATTCGATGAAATGTATCGTAACTGAAATTTGCGAAGTTGGCTTACTAGTAAGAGAATTTCTATACAAATAGTCTCAGTTTGTGAAGTAAATACCTCCTGGAAATTTGCTTTACATATGTCAATTTTTATTTATTGACTTTTCTTAGAGTAGAGCACACTCATTGGATACTAGTTTTCAAAATGTATTTAAGCTTTCTAACATTTTATTTAAGCTGATATGGAATGTTCTCCAAAACAGGAAAGTACAGATCAGCACATATTGTATGCTCTCATTTCTATTAAAAATATACTTGTAAAGACTCATATATCCTAAAATATCCCTGGGAGGATACACAAGGAATTGGTAATAATGTCTGTCTCCCAGGAGGGAAACGCTAATTAGAAGAAAGGAAATTGGGAGATATTTTCAGTGTATATACTTTTATAACTTTTGACCTTTGTTCCATGTGTATACTTAACTCATTCAAAAAAATTTTTTAACACAACATAAAAAAACAAAGCAGTGCTGTTTTAGGACACTTATGTAGTCACCAAAATGATTCAGAAATTAAATAATGAATTAATGAATGTTAGTGTTATAACACATTGACAGGGTCAGGAAAAGTATAGTCCGAGTACAGGAAATGCTGTCTCCTAAGTTCTCCCTTTAAATACTTTAGACTAGTATTTTAAGTTAGTTAACCTCAGTTTTGTTTTAAAGATTTATTAAATATACAGTTTATTTGCATGCCTTTATTAGATAGAGACTTCTGCTCCGATATCAATGAGTCTACTCTATATGCCATTCAAGATTGCTTTTTATTTTTTGTACAAACAACTTCTGAAACGTGAAGACTTTAATAATCATGAGACACAGATACGAACACATAATTCACACAAGATGAAATAAACTGACTCATGGAAAATATTCCACCTCAACAGTCAAAAGAAATTCAAACTAAAACAAAGAAATATTTTATCCAATTAGCAATTTATTCAAAAGTTACCTGCAGTGGAGAGGAGGGTCTGGTGAAACTTGTATATATTTATAGTACTGGCTAAAATATAAATCGGCTCAGATTCTTTGCAAAGTGTATGTCAGTTCAAGCCACCATAAAAATATTAATGTCTTTTGATGTGATAATCTCACTCCTAGGAATTTGTCCTGAGGAAATTTTTCCCAAGAACTAAAAAGCTCTATGTGGGAAGATACTGCAGCTGTATTCATCAAAGTGAAAAAATGATGAGCTAGAAAAAAGATTGGTTTTGGCATCAGGTGTCCAGGGTCTGAGGGCTTTATTTCAGGATCTGCCACTTGGTATCTGCATGGTCTTGGAAAAGTGACTTAATCTTCCAGAGCCTACATCTGCCAGGATGGAAGGAGGGAAATCATGTTGAGATAGTCACATGGGACCAGATTATGGAAGATCTTGACTGCTAAGCCAAGGTCTCCAGGCACTATGCAGTCGGCAAGAGGAACATTGCAAGTATTTGATCACATCTCTGCATCAGGAAAATTAACTCAGTGGTGGAGAAGGTGGAGGTTGGGAGGCCATTTAGAAGACTTCTGTAGTAGTCTATATGAGAGGCAATGACTAATTAAATGAAACAGCCCAAATTGTGTGAGTACCTTGTGGGCGATGAGCCATTATCATAAATCTCCAGCCTCCCCATAGCATCTGTTTTATAGTCTGCACTGAGCAGAAATATTACATAATAATACTTTATATTTCTAAAGCCCTTTACAGTTCAAAAAGTGCTTTCATGTGTATTATCTCATTTGATCTTCTAGAGTGTTTACAAGTTGATATTTGTGAAGGAGATTTCCCAGATATTGGAGCTAGGCTTATGGGGTTTATAATTTCCAGGGGCTGTCCCTCTTCTCCTCCTTCACCCAGCTTCCTTTTGTTCAGCATTTGGACACTTCACAGTTCTTTATTCCATTTCTACCACAAAAGAAAAAAAAAGAGTGGCTGAACAATGCGCCAACCTCCTCGCTTAAGACCCTTCAAAGGCAAATAAGTAAATCATCATTGTGCTGGATTTGAGCGTATTGGGTTATTTAATCATTTGTTCACCTTTCTCTGCTTGCAGTGGAGTTTCACATGTCCCACCATATGCTATTCCTGCGCTGCTCTGCGCACAAGAGAGTCCTCCAGGAGGCTTTGCCTTTCCTCCCCTCCCTTCTGCTCCAGCCCTTCCCCCATTCCAGGGAGGGGCATCACTCTCTAGAGACCCAAAAGGGACCCCAAGTCACACAGACCCAGTCCACGAGAAGTGGGACTATCAATCACCCAGGAAATCTGGGGCCCTGACCCCTATGGCGATGGAGACTTCTAACTCGGGGCTTTTCTGGCTTCCAGAGGCACTAATGAGCAGGGCTGAGCGGTAATTAACATCACGCAGCACAGCTGCAACCAGCCAGGAGGGAGAGAGAGAAAGACAAGAAGGATGTCCCTAGCCCTGTCTTCCCACTCTGAGCCCGCTCTCTTCGGCTCTCTTTAGTGCAGAAAGACAAATCAGTAAAGCCATAGGATGCAGGGACAACTATAGGAGACCGCTGCCCAGGGCTGGAGAGAAAGCATCCAGATGCCAGCCAGGTGTTACTCTCCAGCCCATGGGGTGCCAGTGGGCCAAGCTGTGGTTTTCACAGTGATGAGGAATCCCCAGTCTTGCAGGCACTACAGGACCTGCAGCAGGATGGGGCTGGGGTCTGACAACAAAGAGGAAGCAAGACGCATACCACCTACTACTCTTTGGCATGCAGGTATGCCATTGTCTCAAAGGAGTCTTGGACCTTCTCTGGCTCACGCCCCAGTGCAAGAGTCTGCTCTGGGTGAGGGCCAGCAGTAATTACAAATACTTAGTGAGCGACATTCAGCTGAGTACTGGAGAGCCACAGTTAATAAATACAACCTAGTCCTTTTCAGAGGGCACACCCTCTAGTCGGGGGAGGGCAGATGTGAAAACAGGGACATGATAGTGATAGGAAAAAGTTCTGTGGACAGCGTAGGCGGACAACTTTACTTGTACAGTGGCATTCGAGTTGAACCTTGAAATAGAATTTGGATTCACCACAAAAGACGTTTTTGGCAAAGAGAACAGAGTAAGCATGGGGCATGAAAAAGCAGGTGATCTGTCCTAGCCCAGTGAGCATTCAGGAGCTGCAGCTGGCCTGGCCTAGAGCATCAGTGGAGAGACAAGGGGTGGATTCTAGGGAAGTCATTGGGGGTCACAGGACTAACAGGAACAATTGCCAAGCTGACCCACATTCCTCAACTTATACCACTTCAGGTGCTGGGCAGATGCTGCAAGACGTTATTGGCATCTATACGAAGCTGTCCCAACCCCTATGCAGAACTGGAGGGGGTGGGATGGGGAATGAGTTGAGTAGCTAACAGAGGGAAGGGGGAACTGGAGGGAAAGGGCTCAGACAGAATGAAAAAGGAAAGACTTAGCCCTTAGCTGAGTTTCATGCAGGGAAACAACCACAAATAGAAGAGAAGAATGGTGCAATGCGTGTGCCCTAGGGTGGAGCCTGGGCCTCATGTGTGGGGCCCTCATGTCCTCTGCCTACTGTTCTGGAAGCACAGGTACTTGAAGTTTTCCAGAATTTACTCTGTCCCCAGGGAGGAGCAGGGGAGTTCAGTGGTGGTGCTGTAGGGGCAGAACTAGGTGATGTCAATCAGCTCCCAAAGGCCCACAACACATAAACCCACATAAATCAGAGAAAGAAAGGTTCATCTCAGAAATACTGGATTTTCAGTACACTGTGACCACTTTCAAATATATGTAATCAGAACTCATTTCAAATAGTTTTTTGGAAGTGTGCTAACTTATGACCACAGGGTCTGCTGTTCCCTCTCCTGTTGAGTATCACAAGACCTCCCCTTTCTCTAACTGAGTGCAACAACAGCTGTTCTCCAAGGAGATTTGGGGTTGTGCTGCTGTATAAAAGCAAGCCTGGAGTGCTGGTGTGTTAAGTCACCCACCCCCTTGCCTGGTGAGTACCCACTTTGTGTCTTTCCTAAATGTGGATTTTCAGTAAATGACAAGACCTTATTTTTCATTCTGTGTTTGTGGTCTTGTTTTCCCTAGTTGTGTGTCTCAGAAGGCTTGAGATCTTTTGTGTGGCCATGACCTGAAAGTCTGGAAATGAGATCCACAGGTGAGCTGTGCTCTCTGTGGAGCTGACCTGAGGCGGCCCTGTACCCCTCGCCGATCCCTCAAGGAGTCACGGGGTTAACAAAGCAGCTGTGGGCACCTCTTCCTGGTGCCTATAATGTGTCTGCTCCAATAGGAGAAAGAGGAGGAGTGGAGTGGGTGTGCATGGGCTGAAAGGAGGTCCTGTGAGCCCAAGCCCCCTTCACACATGAGCAACAAGAGCAACAACCGATCTGATTTCCCTTCTTGTGTCCTTGTCAGAGAAGTGGACACTAAGGTCCAGCCTCGTCTCTGCCCCCTGATCAGCTGGCATGAGGAGTAATTGAAGAGGGAACTTCAGAGCTGGGGGAGCAGAAAGAGCATTAGAATGTCTTTTATTTTCAGTGTCTTTCTTTGGACTTTTGCATTTATAATATTTCTATTTTTGAAAGAATCATTTGGCTTTTTATTTTAACATATTTTCCTTAGAGCAATAAAGGTTTTTGAAATATGGAAAAAGTGACATTTGCTCTGACAGAGTGTGGAGGGGAAGGAGGTCTGAGTGTGGGGAACTGACCTTTAGTAACCACCCACCTAGATCTGCCGGCTGGTGAAGGACAAGCTAAGCCTCCAGGAATGATGTCTGGTGCCCTCCACAGGTCAGTTCACAATTAGAGTCTTGGTGACGACCCTGGGAGTGTGTGAGCGCGTGTATGCGGTGTACCTGTGCTCTTGTCCCTCTCTCCCTTGATTTTTTCTAGATGGCTAACCCTCTGTTGCCAGCTGTCCTTGTTCTAAATCTCTTCCTCTCTCCTTTCAGCCCAGTCCGGAAGCCCAAGGGCTGGGCCAGAGGGAAGCAGTTGTTGCTGTTTTTCCCCAGCTCCCACTCAAACCTGACACCCACAGAAAGGTCAAGCCCACGTGGTTCTGCACATCCCCTGCCTGGCCCGCCCTGGCTGTTACCATGACGACTGCTGGGCTGGAAATGTCCTTAGCCACTTCTACTCAGCACGTTGGGTGGCTGTCCCAGGCTCCAATCTCAGAAAAGCCACTCCTGCCAGGCATTCTGGAGTTATATGGCTTCTGGGAATACAAACAGACAGACAGAGGCATACACACACAGACTGAGACAAAGAGAAACAAGCATATTTAGGGGCACAGAGGATACAAAGATGCAAGAAAGTGAGATGATGGCAGAGCCTCAGTGACGCAGGACCGAGAGACGAATAAAGCAAAACAGAGTCAGAGATAGAAAAAAGATAAAGAGACAGAGATAAGCACGAAAGGGACAGGGGACCCTGAAAACAAAGGGAGAGAGAACCCCAGACTAAAAAGATGATGGAGAAGGCCCTGAGAGAGGAAGAGAAGAGGAAGACGGGAGAGAAGTAAAAGAAGTCAACTCTCCCACTACCCTTGCTTCCATCCCAGTGAATTACCTTGTTCTGAGCAGGGCTTGGATCCAGTGGTTTTTCTTTGTCTCATCCTTTCTGAGGTCTCATCCAGGCTCTTCCTCTGGCTGAGTAACTTTTGCCACCCTACAAGGACCACACCCTAAGCTAATAAAGGTAAAATTTAACCCCACCCTAACACACATACAAACACAAACACCCCTCCATTTCACCCCAAACTCATCGCTAATACCTGTTCTCAGCCTCACCTCTCCTAGGAGGCAAAATGGGCATCATAATACAAAGCAGTGATGGTAGAAAATGAAGCAAAATTAGGAAGTAATGAATGTGAACATCAGAGATGATTAAGTCCTGGAAGGTAAATAACATGAAAGAGGAAATAAGAGAAAGGCAGGAAAGACAGTGAATACCAGATAGGAGTGTAGGGGTGACAGGGTGACAGAAGCAGAGGGAGGAAGAGAGACGGGTTCAGAGCTCTGACCAAGGCAGTAGAGGAGAAGTAACAGGAGTGGTGGGCCTGCCTGGACTGGTCTTCCAGATCTGGCCAAGAACCTTGCTTCCAACATTAGCGCAATGATTTCCCATCTCTGAAGTGTCTCTGAGGCTCTGAGTGAGGTCCTGGACTGGGCAGAAAAGGGACTATGGCTGATGTTATTGATGCCCCACATCCATTCAGTTCACTTCTGTGTCCATCTGCAACTGCAATAGGCAGTTTTGATGTATGCTCACAGCTTCCCACCTCTCTCTTTTTCCGCCTGAGGCTTTTCTCAGCTCCTACAGGGCAGCATGGAAGTAGCTGGTGCTTAATACTACAAAGGGCAAAACTCAACCAATGAGGGATGGGCACCGGTGGAATTACACCCCAGATTTCCCCATTGCTCAGTGGGGAAATTCTGAGCTGTGATCTTATGGTTCATCAGCATGATCCCAAGGCGACTAAGACCTATCATCAAAGCACCTTTCCCCATTTCATTCTCCTTGTTCCTTCACTCCTGCTCACTCCCTTGTCTCAAGGTATGTGTTCAGAAGATATAAAATAGGACAAGGGTTATCTGTGCTCTTCCCACCCAGAGTCTGTCTCACAGGGCTGGGCTAAGATAAGAAATGTTGAAGGATTTTTGCCTCTGTTTATTTGTAGGTGACCAAGTGTTTGTTGGAAGGGGTCACTATCATTGATGGAGGAGAAAGAGCTCACTAGTTCTATCTCCCAACTATTGGGAGGGCCAGGGCCAACTTACTAGCAGAAAGCCCCTGTAGGTCTCCAGTGGACAACCATAGACTTTCATAACTGGAGAGGACCTTAGGGGTCACCTGATCCAACTTTCTATGTAATGCAGAAATCCCCTTTACAAGCTCTCTGACACCTGCTTAAACACCTCCAGTAACAGGGAACTCACTTCCTTTTATAAAGTATCCCTGTCTATTCTTGGACAGCTATTAGAAAGTTTTCCTTATATAGAATGGGAATTGATCTCTCTGAAACTTCCTCCTGCTGGTGCTAGTTTGTTCTTTGTACTTCCATGTCTCATTTTTATACTCAACTTCTCCAAGTATTTTAAGGCCAAACATGTCTATCACATCTTTTATTTTCCAGGTCAAAAAATCTTATCATCTTGACCTTTCTTCAAATGACTTTCTCTACTGAGCTTCCTTACCCTGGATCCTTCCTCCAGGGAGCACTGTGAGTTTGTAAATATTCCTCTTTCAATGTGGTACCCAGCTAATTTTTCAGAATAGTATGGCCAGTGCAGAAAGTACTTGTACACTACTATGGCCCTAAGTACGTTTCCACTAGTGATTCCTAGAATTTTAACTCTTTGCCAGGTATACAACACTGCTGACTTAACTGAACTGTGAAGACACCGAACATCTGTTTTGGTTTCTCAGCGTCTTTTTTGCTTTTCTTTAGGTAACAGAAACTCTCCTCCACTTTCTATTCTTGAATCGTTCTGGTAGGATTGCCATAGGTTTGGGCCCATGACTAGGCCTAGCCAATACAAGTTTCCTTTGAGCATGTGATTCAGGGTAGGACAATCAATCAGAGTTCTTCCATGGGACTTATTATATGAAGTTGGAAGGGAAAGGTCTACTTCTGAATTTGCTAAACTGGGATAATGTGCAGAACTCCCAGAAATCTCTGTGCTATACCAACACACAGAGAAAAGTTAAGAGAGAAGGAAAGAGGAGACTAAAGATATTTTTAAGTCCTTGGATCCAGCTGATCTTGAGGCCAGCTTTACTTCTGTCTTTCCTAATCAATGCCCCTTTATGGCTTAATCTAGATTGAGTTTGGCTTCTGTCACTAGAACAAACTAATTAATACACAGTTCTTTGTCTTCTAATTTTTTTATCTTAAATGAAGGGCTTCACATTCATACCTACCTACTAGATTTCATATTTTGCCCCATCCTTCCAGTCTTATAATTGTTATTCAACAATTACCTATCCCTCTCACTTTTGATAAGGATGCTTTCTATGTACTCATCTAAATCATTGATTAAAATGTTGAGCTGGACAGAGTTTTTTAAAAAATCAGCATCACATCAGTTTATTAATCAATGAATATACTTTTGAGATAGTTGTTCAGATAACTGTGAATCTACTCAACTGTACTTTTACCCAGCCTACACCCTCCAGCCTGTCTCCTAGATCTCATGACTTGATTAAGCTGCCTGCCAAAGACCACACTGCACCTTGGCATTCTGCTGAGCTACCAATTGATAATCTCGTCAAAAAAGGACATAAGATTGCAGAACCAAAACTAGTCCTATTCTTTAAAATGATCATAAACTCTCAGTAACCCATCTTCTTTCCTGTGCACTCATGCATGCATACACATAGACACAATCCTAACCCACTTCTGCCTCTGCCTCCTCCCTCCCTATTTATCAGCACAAGAACCAATTTTTTAAAAGTGTATTAGGTCAGTGTGAGGGGAGAGTGTGAAGAGTCAGTCTTTTGGGGAAGAGAAAATCTTTACTTCAGAACAGTCTGTAAGAAGTAGCACTTTGGAGATGGGGGTGACTGGAATATAATACCCTTTAGCCACACACTGACTCAAGTGGGGGGCGGAGGGTACAGCACAGTGATAGTGTAGTAACCTGGAGCTGGAGGGTGGGGGGGGACTCAAGCAGCAGAGGCCCATGTCATTCCAGTCTGGCCTGTAGGTGGCAGTATTGCACAGCAACAATGAGCAGAGGATCTGGAGAGGGCTACCACCGGCTCTCAATTGGCACTATCACTTGCTAACCACCCACCACTACCTTTTGCCATGCTTCACTCTTCCCACTCTCTCACACTTCAGTCCACTCAGTTACCAGGTTCCAGTGGGTCTTCCCCCTAAATACTTTTCATATCCACTCTCTCTAACCTCATTGCCACATTCATGTAATAATCACCTCTTCAAATATTTCTTCTGCCCCATTCCTTCTCTCTTTACCTTCTGAGACTCAAATTACATGTTTATTAGATTGCTTGATATTGTTCCACAGCTTTGGGGAGCTTGGTTTTGTTTTCTTTCTGTCCTCTCCTTTTCCTCTTTCTATTTCATTTTGGATGATTTCTGTTGACCTTTCTCAAGTTCGTTGGTTCTTTCCTTAGCTGTGTCTAGCTATTGAAAAGCCTGTGGAAGGAATTCATCTTTGATATCATGTTTTTAAAAAATTATTTCTAGAATTTCCATTTGACTTTCTTATAGTTTCCACTCTCTGCTGAAAGTCCCCATCTGTTTCTGCAAGTTGCCCACCCTTTTCCACTAGACCCTTTAACGTATTAGTCATGACTATTTTAAAGTCCCTTTCCAGTAGTTCCAACATCAATGTTATCTGTGAGTCTGGTTCTGTAATTTCTTTATCATTTGACAATGGATTCGGGTTTTTTCTTGCTTGCTTTTTTCTATGTTTATAAATTTTTATTGAATGCCCATCGTGTGTAGAACAGCAGAGACCGAGGTAAATAGTATCTGTGCCTGAAAGTGGGCGTGCCTCTTCTATCAGATGTTTTGTTTTTATTCCTCCCCTGAAGCAAGAGTTTGCCCCTTCTCCAGTGGTTAAGGCTTTTGCTTATAGAAGAGTAGGACTGTGGAAGCAGCTGAGGCTTTTCTCATTCTCTAAGCAGCTGCCTTAATCAACTCCTGCATGCTTGCACTACCCAGGAAGAAAATTCTCAGCAGTTCCTGCCCTGCTCCTCCTTTTTCTCATGAACCCACAGGGAAGTCTATGGGAAAAAAGCTTGCCTGTGAGTACAAATGTCCCTGTGCATGCTGGCCCATGTGTATCTTTCAAAATTTTGTTAAAATTTTTGTTGGTTCCTCCTGTTTGTATGACAGCCACCTCTTTCTCACATGCTCTACTACCAGAAACAAAGAGAAATGCAAATACTTGAAATTAGCTATATAAAATCTGAAACTTCGATTATGGTGTACAGGTTATCTATTGCTGAGTATCAAACCAACCCAAGACTTAGTGGCTTAAACCATGACATTCATTTTGTTCATGAATCTAAAGGGTTTTGCAGAGACAGCTGGGGCAGCTTTAAGACTAGGTGTCTACTGCCATGCCACTCTGAATGTGCCGGATCTCATCTGATCTCAGAAGCTAAGCAGGGTCAGGCGTGGTTAGTTCTTGAATGGGAGACCACCTTGGAATACCAGGTGCTGTAGGCATTAAAAAAAAAAAAAAGGCCTGAAATCATCTGAATCACATATATCTGACCTCTGTGTAGGAAGAGCCAAACAGCTGGGGACTAAACTGCTGGGAGCACCTCTATATCTGTGTGGCTTCTCTAGTTTGGTGGCTTCAAGGTAGCCAAACTCAACCTGTTGATTCAGAACTACCAAAGAGCATGTTGAGAGAGAGCAAGAGAGTGAGCATGGAATGTTTTTATGACCTAGCCTCGGAAGTCATATTATTTGTGTTGTACTCTTTTAGCAAGGCAGTTACATAGGTCTACCCAGGTTCTAGGAGAGGGAATATTGACCCAACATCTCAATGGAGTGTCCCCATTGCACTGTAAAATGAAAGTGTGGAATGTGATATACTGATGTGGCCATCTTTGGGAAATACAATCTGCCATACATGATTCTATTTGTTCTGTAATAGTGAAAAATTAACTTCAAAGAGATCAAACTAAAAATAAAAACAAAAGATAACCATGACCCCTCTCATTGCATTATTCCATGTAGATGTAACGTGGCCAAGTGTGAATTTGTGCTCCTCTAATCAATTTAATCACATCGAGACCATGGCAGCCATAACCATCTTTCTATATGCAAATCAGACCCTGTCACTGCCCCTCTTAAAATGACCCATTAGTTCTCTGTTGTCCCCATAATAAATTCCAAACTCCTTAACATGGCTTATATAGCCCTTCACACCTTGTTTAATTTCCAACCCCACCTTTTGATGCTTCCTCCTTTGTCCTTTATGCTCCAGTCTCCAAACTTTCTTTTGCCTATAGGCCTTTGTACATTGTTTTCCATTACTAGGACTTTTCTCTGCCTCCATGCTCTAGCCCCTTATTCTAACTGCTGTACATTTTTCTGGACTCAGCTTCCCTAACACAATCTCTCTCCTGCCTCCCACTCTTACTGGCCTATGGCTCTCCTATTTCCTTCCCATATGTTTTCAAAACACCCATGCTTACGTCTAGGCTCTCCAGCACTCGTGATTACAGTACTGGTTAGCTGGGCCATTTCTCTCCCTTCACCATTCCATGTGGAAGGATGTGGGTTTTTTTTTATTATTATTATTCACCACCATGCACAGTGCCCGAAGTATGGCAGGGGCTCAACAAATATTGGTTAGATGGAGTCTTCGCCTTAAAAAACCCACTTCTGGGTTCAAGTAAACAGCTCTCCCACAAACCTAAGATTGCTATGGCACTGTCCTATCTTGACTCATAACTGAAGTAGAACCAAAGCTAGTTGGATAGTTTGGAATTTCCAGGAAAATATTGACTGCTTCATGTGACTGGAGCTGTTGCCAGCCTTGGGGACTCACTCCAAAGCAGGGCAAGGGAGTGGCTCCAGAGTGTCTTCCTTCTCCCAGCAATAGTCCTTGTGGGCAGGCCTGTCTGGGAGGGACACACCTCAGGAACAGCTGACGGTGTGTTTGTTTATTTGCTGTGCCTATATATCCAGAGCCTATTTCTGGAGCAGGTTCTGGACGCAAGCCTGTGTCGTTCCAGCACTAATTTGCCAAACCCTGAGTGATGAATTCATGTGCCTGAGGAGGACAGTAGCAGCCACTTAGCTTATCACCCTGGCTCCAACCCAGCCTTCTCTGGGTATACCAGGTCATTACTGCTTTGCCCCTATTGGTAATTACCCTTCTCTGGTTCTAAGGTTCAACACTAAATATTGCTCCCTTTGTTCTGACCTTGTCTGTTTACCTAAGGACATGAGGAAGGAAGAAAGTTAAGGATGCTAAGAAAGGCTCTCTCAATTAATAAATTCTGCTGATTTGAGGAAGTCCTAACTAGAGTTCCTTGGGAGTTTCCAGAGTCAAAGGAAACAGATCAGTATTTTTGGCCAATAGTATTTTTCCTATGGTTGGTCTAATTTCTGAAAGGGAACTGGAACACAAAGAGGTCATTTGACTTATTTATGATCACACAGTAAGCCACAAGACAGATAAAGATAGCACCCAAGACTCTTGGTTTCAAATTTAGTGCAACTCGAATAGCCTAAGGTAAATCTATATTAATAAGTTAGCTATAAAAAATAAAATCAAATTTGTTTTTGGTAAATGGAGTTTCACCTTTTTTTGGAGCCATCACTTAAGATGTCACCTCTAAACTAATTAAGAAACGATAGTTACCATTTATTAGACTCTCTTCTGTGGAAAACTGTCTCTATTTGAAAAAGTTAAGTGAGACAGTAGCCGGAGATCTGGGGCCTTCCCCTCATACCTCATCCAGGTTTTCATGTGGAGCTAAAGCCTTTCAGTTGTACAATTCCTTTTTGGATTCTCTAAATCAGTTCCCCACCTTCTCATACTAAAATTTGCTTCTCAGGTAGAAGATGCGAAGTTGAGAAAAGGCAAAGCTAGACTCTTGCCTGAATTATAGAAACATTATTTTCTGATACTGAAACATTCCTTAACCATGTTATGATCAGCTGCTCTTTGGGTGAGTGTTTTGGGACCTTACTACTTTTATTTCTTAAATTATTGTTACAAAGGAAAAATAATTTTTATCATGCCTAGAGAAAAAACATCTTAGTCTTTTATTTTTAAACCATCCAGCCAAAGGCCATCAGATAGCCCTGTAGGAAGAGTGAAGTCTGGCACTTGAACCCCAATCAGAGATGGTAGCTTGCAAGCTTGGGCCAGGACCAGATTATTGTCAGTGTCTGGCTTCCTCAAAGTGTCTGGGGAAACACAGAGGCCCACTCTATATGTCAAAGGTATCCTACTAATAAAAAGAAGTAAGAATAAAGCTAACACCATTAGTCAGTGGGGGAAAAAAAGAAAATATATCTGGAAATTACAACAAAAATATTCATCTAATTAAGCAAGGATATGGAATCATCTAGTTAGTTCCCATCCTTTCATACAAAGCAAATATTTGATTGCAAAATGAGCAAATGTTTTATGGCTCATCATTAGGTACTTAGAATCTATTATTACTCAGGAAGAAGATCCATGGAGCTGCAACTTCAGAATGGTACCCTCAGAGCACATGTTAAAAAACAGGAGGCAGGCAAAAGTTATTAGCTCCCTTGCTTGGCATGCATTTGTTTTTACCATCCCCACTGCCTAGGAGCATCTCTCTGGGAGGAATCAGTTCAATAGTGCCACATACAGTTGTTCTGATGGGAAAAGTATTATACAGACAACATAAACTGAAGAACACCATAAACAAGGATGAAAGCACAGGCTCAGCCAGGAGAGCTGCTACAAGGAGCAAGCAGGTAACTATTCGGCAATTGGTGTCAAATACCAACACTATATTTGCAAGTCTAATTTGGAACTTAGTTCTTTTTAAGTGCAGGAAAAAGTTAGGAGAGAAACCACGCACAGAAGAAAAAATATACACACAGAAACACCCACCTTTTCACACTTCTTTTGTTCATTTTTCCCACAAGGAACAAATCAGAGGAAAGAAACATCCAAGCTCTTTTCTTAAAGTTCCTATGTTTATTACGCACTGTTAGAAAAGCCCCAGGTGGGGCTTGGATTCAACGAGGCAGAATTCACTCTCCTTGGTCTCACTCACTTCTGACAATTTACCAAGAGAATGCTTGGAACACAGGCAGGAACATCCAGAAAAGGAAAGAAAAAATATGGCTCACTTAACTTATACATTATACACAAGGACATCAGCTTCTCCAAATATATTTACACTTGGGTCCTTCAGTAGATTCTTAGCAGACTTCTCACCTGCAGCAGCAGAGTTCAGGCAAACTGTGAGACATACAGGAAAGCAGTATTTTGATCCAGCATGTACTGGGTCTGTCCCTTTATCCAAGACAGTCACACATGCCAGCCCCCAAAAAGTCCTCAGGGGCCTGTAGCTGTTTGCTTTGTGGAGCAAAAGGTTGAGTTTTTCCCTCTCTAGACGTCTCCTTGCTGCTGCCGCCGAGCTCTCCACTGTTCGTTCCCTCTGGACCCGAAGCAGTTGTTCAGAGTGTGTGTGTGTGTAATTTATTGTTCCGCTACCGCTGGCTCGTCCCCAGACACTGACTTCTCAACCTGTGACTCTGGAGGAATCAGATACTGGACTTCCTCTGTACTGATGGCTACTTTATCTGGTTGGAGCCACCTCTTGAAATGTTCCAAGGTGCTAAGAAAGAGCAAGAGAAAAGGGTGGCTGCATCAGACTTCCAAGATTATTCCAGTTACTTAATATGCCTACCACCCACCACTAATTTCTTCCTACAATTGTTTTTCAGTAACTTGGGGAGAACCGTGTTACTCCTCTAACAGCTGTGCATCCTGGCAGCCCCCAGGCATAATTTACCCCCTAGTGGGCAATTTGGCTATAAGCAATATTAGGCCCCCTTCAAATGCAGAGTCTCTGAAGGCTTGATGAGAATAGCTAAAAAGCTTATGCCTCAGTCCGGTCTTTTTTTCCTTAAAACTAAAGAAAAGAGAAATTGTCAAGGAGAGGAAACATTCAAATAAATACCAAATTATTAGCAAGGCAGAAACCTAAGTATCTCGAAATCTCATACCTGAGTCAGTCTGAGATTCAATTAAGTTTAGTTGCACAGAGCGCAATTTTTTTTATTTGTTTGTTTGTGGACTTTTGTTTGTTTAGTTCATCTCATAGCAAGCCCTCAAGATGGAAACATCTGAGCAATTAGTAATTCCCCATAAAGAAAATGCCATTATGCCAGAGGGCCCTTTTTTGTTTGGATCTGTGGGGAGGAGAAGTATTCCCCTCCTCACTTCCTTAAGTACACTGGATCCTCGCTCTAAAGCTAATAGACATCCAGGGTGAAATATAAATGACTGGAAATAATGTAAACTTCATTCTATGCTCTTCAGTAGCACAAAGTCTTAAGCCAAAACCAGCAGATTTTTGACACCTGACAGTGTATGGGGGAATTATGGTGTCTTCAGTTGGGTTTCTCAGTTCAGTACTCCCTTGCCAAAGGCAGACCATGAGGAGGGTCTTCACATATGTGAAGAACCACATATTTCATTCACTACAGAATGGCCTTTTTAAAACATAAATTTTGAAGTTTGAAAACAAATGCATATCTACTGTTTCCTAGTGCTTGTTTTGATCAATGATCCAAAGAAGCATTCCCACAAATGTAGGCTTAGGGGAATAAGTATCCACAGCTCCAGGGACTCAGGTGCTACAGGGGCATTTAATCTTCATCTGCCACACTTTTCATAGAATTGTTCCAATTATTTCTATAGAGAAAGGAAAACCACATTATTTTAGGTATGGATAAATATAAAGAAATGTTAACTGGAGGCTTGGTGCTAATCTGATTTCAGAGAAAAAGAATTCTTAGGCAGGAGAAAGTTTTGTCTTCTCAGAGAGGAGAGAAATATTCAAGGGCAGAGAGAATATGATATAGAGAATACAGTGGATCAGTAATCTATGCATCTTCACGTCTTTTGTGTTTAGGGCAGTTTAAGGCTCAAGGTGCTTGAGCCTTTAAATATGGAAAGAGCAAAATTTATACTATTTTCTGAGCCCTGAGAGGGTAGCTGGTCTGACCTCAGATGACACACTGATTTCTGAAGGATCTTGGGGAATGCTGATTTAGTATTTTAGATATTGTAAGTGAAAGTACTTTGCAAGTTAAAAAGTAAAACATCATACTGTCCATGATTTCTGCAGTAGCACCTTCATCTGACACCATGAGACTCTCAAAATCAATGGTAACGATATGTTGCAAACTTAGGTTAAGTCATATTCCCCTAAGGTCTGTTGTTAAAATTCAGGTTTCCACTCCCTTCACTGATCTGTAAATAATTTCTTACTAAACTTTAAAATTCTGCTAGGAAGAATAATATTAATAATAGCCACGCACTGTTCTTAGAACTTTATACATAGTAAATCATTACCCTCAGAACAACCTTATGAGGTTAGAGCTACTACTCCCACTTTACAGAGAAAGAAACAGAGGCACACACAGGTTATTTACCCAAGAACCTACAACCAATAAGTGCCAGAGCTGTTTTCCCAGTTTCAAGCATTATTCTGTTCTTCATCGCAGAATGCCCTCTCTCCTTTCGGCATCTGGCCCACCTGTAAGTTCTGTTTAAGTCCTGCCTCCTTCCCTGGCACAACACCAGAGCCCATAGGGAGCTCAATGGCCTCTCAACACTCAAAGCATTTTCTGTCAACTTCCACTAATCTGGCTCTTTTCTTATGC
Organism: Macroglossus sobrinus; assembly: GCA_004027375.1. Lineage (NCBI taxonomy): Eukaryota > Metazoa > Chordata > Mammalia > Chiroptera > Pteropodidae > Macroglossus > Macroglossus sobrinus. Next base: position 1,037,397 of record PVKZ01000061.1, on the reverse strand, counting down.
TGCCTGATATTGTCAGGTATGTCTTTATATACGTATTTGTCATCTCTCTCTAACTAGATCTGTGGACCAAGAAAAGGATCTAAACTTCCTTACACCTCCCTGCCACCTCACAGCGATAGCCCCATGACACCAAGCACAGTGCCTTCATGCAGCAGATGCTTAAGAAATTCATTTATTTAGTCTACACAAATTTGAGGGGTGACAGTATGACAGAAACTCCATAAGGCAATGGAGAGTCAGAAGAAGGAAGACATAGCTCCATTTGTTGATGACTACCTTCTCAAGTGCATTATATACTTAAAAATGAAGACAATGGTTTATCCTCAACTATATCCAAGATATAGCTGGAGTGTTTGCTGTTAGCAAAAATACCTTTTCTCAGAAATCTGCTGCTGGACTAAGCAAATAGAGCAAATTTACAAAGGATGATTTTAGCTCAGAAAAGCTGATATTGATATCAAATGATATCTCAACTCAGATGTAACTCTCCCTGATTTCTTTAGGAAAACAGAAATTCCCTCAGTGAAAGACTGTCACCTGGAACTGGACTGGGAATCAATTACCTCTCATCAGAATCAAGTCCATCCATGAAGTACTCTGACGCTAGCTTCTCCTGGAGGAATCGATCCCAGCATTCCTTCTTGGCTTGGGCCAGGGTTCGAAGCATGTCCTTAGAGGTTAATTCCTGATTTAAACCTTTGATTCTTCTTAGTTTCTTCTCTAAAGAGTATAACAAGGAAAGTAAGTATGAAATTAAATCTAAAATACAAAATGCCAACTTAAAAATTCACTGGTGAGTATATCCACACTCCCTAAAAGAGCTCATTTTTTAAAAAAAGATAAAGGGAAATGTACGTTTTTCTTTTTCCTTCGCAATTTCTTCAATCTACATTGGATCAAATAAATCATTAACCCCAGAAAAGGGAAAAGCCATATGTTCTCATAAATAAATCAATGGCATGTTTTCTTTGAAATCACAGAAGCCCAGCAGGTATCTCTCTAAGGAATGCTTGCTTTCCCTGGCTTGACATGTGTATACTACTGTCTTTTTTTAACTCCTTCAAAACGTTTTTTTTTGTTACAGTGACATGAAGTGGTTTCCAAACCTCATAAGAATTAGAGAAAATGATGAGAGATCGAATGGTTCATTAGACACTAAAATTGACTTGAAGAGAACTCAGTAATAAGAGACCTTTAAGATTTCTATGATTAAATTTTTGATTAAAGAGAAGGAATCTCCCAACATTTTTTAAAGTTGTTCAACTCGTGGCCTAGATGTTGGAGCCTAATAAAAACAAACATCTTGTAATCCTTTTGAGAGTGGTCCATATGGCTTCCTGATGATAGATGTTTAATTACTCTTATTTGCATTTTAAGTATAACTGTTGAACAAATATCCCCTTTTGAAGAATACAAGAAAGAGTATCTTAATTCTGCCTTAATTTAGTCTTGTCTTCAACTATAATAAATGAGTAAATGACAATTTTCTTGAAGGAGAGAGGTAGACATTAAGCCTAGAATTTTATGATTTACAATCCTGTTTTCATTTCTAAGCTAGCACTCTCTGATCAAAACAGTAAACACCTTTTGCTGTTGCAGGTTACCACTAAGAGCTCACCCATGTAAAACAGCTGCAGTTGATAAATGTTAAGTATTTAAGAAATTTTTTCTCCTTGAGGATGTGAAAAAATTATGTATATCTCATGCTGAAATGGCTACGTTTTTAATTGTTGATCTTGATGAATTCTCTTTGATATAGGTTTATTTGGCAATAAAAACAATCTTTTTATTGTCTGACCTTGGTTGTCAAGGTGGAAAGTACTCTTTTGGGCTAAAAAATGTCTTCCTTTTTCTGAGTGTGCTAAGTCCCTGAACAAGTGTGATCTAAGTCAGGCACGCAGAAACATGTATTGCATACTCCAAACCTGCCTGCCACTGTCTCCCAGGCTCTGCCACAGGCACCAGAAATGGCTCTAATTTTTCTCAGATACAGAAATTTTAATCATCTTCTTAAATGATTTTAGAAAAGAACAAGAGAATTTTAACTTTCTGAACCAATGAAAATCATCACTGAATCCATGAAAGCTTCTTATAACCTCTGGGCACAGAGCAGTAACAAGCCATAAAATCTAATTCTTCAGCTTTCTCAGAGTGTTGTTTCTTTTCTTCATCATTATTAAACAGATGTTCTGACTGCCACAAAACACAGTTGTCAACCTCCTCAGCCATGACTGCAAATACTACTATCTTCTCTTTGGTGGATTCCCAACAAATTTGACATTACAGCCTCATCTTTCTCATTATCCATCATTCCACCTATGTTTTTTTCATATATTTTTCTTCTAGTACATCATTAACAAAATTCCTCTTGTTTTTCCAAGATATTTCTTAGCAACCATGTAAACTCTCTTTTTTTCTATCCTTCCTCAAAAGCTTTTTCTTCCTGAATTGTCTTTCCTTCCTCAAATAATTATTCCCAGGTTTAGTATGACACATAGATGGATCTCATGAATGTTTAATAATAAAAAGATATCACAATTTTAAAAACTGCAATCACTGCCCTACACTGGTATTTCTCTTTCCCCTAGCATGGGACAATCTGAATCTCTTTCCTCTGTTTGGAGTCTCTCTAAATACTTACACTTAAGGACAAGACAGTGAAGATGTGTTCAGAAAATATATTTTTTTTAAATGGCTAACAAGACAGAACAAAGTTTATGCCAACATACTCCCATTCCAACAATCTAATATAATAGTTTTCAATTCGTAGCATCAGAAATCCACAGGTAGCTCTGGGGCCATGACCTTTTCTTTCAGGATGGCTTAAGGCTTGATATGTTTGAGTTATATGAATATATGAGCCACCAACAATAGGCAAGAGGGTCTATAGAATGTCAAGAAATAAAACGGAATTTAGATGAAACAGAGTCAGGAGATGAAAAGGACAGTTTTAAGGGATCTGTAAGTAAAAGAGGGTCCTTCCCAACAACCAACCTGAAACAGCCCCTAAATTATACCTGACAGATACATGTTGTGAGGACAAAAGAAAAAACTAAGAATAGAAAACCAGGTTTGATGTAAAATAACTTTAAGCTTCCTTAAAACTACCAGCTTCTGATTTAAAAAAAAAATTTTTTAAAGCCACCAAACTTACCTAGAGATGCTAAATACACTTCTGAATCCTGTAAGGGAGCCCAAGGCTTTAGAGCTGCCTGAGCAGCAAAGTCTGGGACCTCCCCCTGGCCTGTGCCTACAGGATAAGAATCCATAAATGAGTCTGAAAAGGCATTGTTGGCACCATCCTCTTGGTCAGGATTTGGCATACAGGAACAGATTTCTGCCCAAAGATCCAGGCCAGATTTTGTGGCTGTAGAATCAATGCTCTCAAACATTTTCATTTGGGATTTGAGCTGAAAAAGAGAAGTTCAAGTGAGCAAGAACTGGCTTTAAAAGCATAGTATAAGGATGCAGTACTTGGATATTTATTTACTCAATGAAGGAAGGAAATAGGCTTTTAAGAAGTTTCCCTTAACAAACTTAAAATGTCTTCTGTTAGGTTTCTGTGTTACAGATAAAAAGATGACAAAAAGGTAATTAGGTTCTTCTTCTGGCTCTGCACTCAGTTGTTTTCATAATAAAGTTTGTCTTTAAAAATGGAATGTCTACAGCCAGACACAAAAGGACAAATATTGAATGATTCTACTTATGTGAAGTACTTAGTATGGTCAAATTCATAGAGAAAATAGGATCTTGGTTGCTAAGGGTTTTGGGGAGGGTGAATGAGAGCTATTGTTTAATGGATACAGTCAGTTTTGGAAGTTTTAGAAATGGATGGTGGTGATGATTGCACAGCAATGTGAATATCACTGAACTATACATTGAAAAAGTTTAAATGGTAAGTTTTATGATATGTATGTTTTAAATCTTTCTCATACAAACACACACACACAAACACACACACGAATTTCTACCACACTTCCAGTGAAGACTATCATCCTGTACTTTTCTGCAAAATCTAACAAATTCAACCATTCTATCCTCAGCCAATTAAATTGTTTTCAATAGGGTACAGACTGAAGGTCTTGCACAGTTCCATACACACAAGGATAATAAAAGTGCTACTTGGTGAAAACTGTCTCTCAGAGAGTACTGTCATATACAAAAACCCATGCACACATTACATGTAGAAGCTAGGCTATATGCCTCATGTTTTAATAAACATTGAAAGATAGACATTTTCATTATTTTATAGATGAAGAATCTGAGGATCAGAAAGGTAACTTGTCAATGGCACATTACTGATATGTGGTGAATCTCTGATTGGAAACCATACCTGTGCCGCTCCAAAATCCATGTTTATCCAATCCACTCTGCCTGTTTGGGAATATACTGAAAGTAGCCAGAGCAAAAGTAACTGGTAAAGGCTACCTACAGAGCCAGAGGGCTTTCATAACTATCTAGTCTTATAGCATGGGTTGACACAGTCTCTCAGAAGGGACCTCTGAGATTAGAAAGTCTGCCTGCGGAAAGGTGTGAATAATTCTAGGAGATCCCAGCTAGCGAAAGGTCCCGGAAGTAAAACGGACAGATATGTCACGGCGTCCAAGGATAAACTAATGCCAGAGGCCACAATGAACACTCACCTCCGTCCAGAAATCGTTTGAACGCACCTAAACCAAAACTTTGCTTATATCGCAGGCCCGGTTCCCCCTTCCTCCCTAGGAGGTCCAGAACAGCGCAGGGTACACTGGCATCCAGACCCCCGGGCCTCAATCACTCTGGCTTCAAGGACTGGCTGGGAGGGATGAGTCAAGCTCCGAGGCTGTTCTGTGGGTCTCGACATGGGGCCAGAGCCGGGGACACAAAACGCTGGATACCCTCTTCCCTCCTCACCTACCGCAACAGCTGGCCCAGGCAGCCCGCAAACGCTCAGTTCAGTGCTGTCTCTGGCAGCCCGGAAGAAATAGGGGGCGGAGTCTCCGAGTGACTGATCCTGGAAGTTGTCCAACCACCGCCCGATCTGGAGATGTTCTGTGCGTCTATAGGTTGAGTGGAGCTCAGCAGAGTGAGGAAATGCGGAGCTGAGTGCAAGGAAGCGGTGGGCGGGCCTGCTGTTGCCGGGAAACGGTGGAGTCCTGTGCCCTTGGTTCTAATTTTTTCCTGAAGCCAGGTTGATTCCCCTTACAGCTGTGTGTTCTAGCCTCGCGGACAGTACTCTGCACTCATTACTTGCTCGGATTGGGAAGCCCGGTTTTGAAGGCCTTTGACTTTTCTTGGTTCTCTAAGCAAATTCTTCTCAGTAATTCTCTGGGCATGTGTTTGTCTTCGAAAATTTCAGCCCTTAGAGCACTTCTGCTGATGGAGTAGGAGGCGACTTCTTCTGTCACTGGAGACCAATGTCCCATTCACCAATAAAGGCCAAGTTCCTGCTCTGCTCTAGTCATTGTATTAAGTGGGAATTCAGGACAGACAGATTTGGTAAGGGTCCCAGAGGTCTTTACAGCTCAGAGTAGGAAGGTGCATGCGCCATGAGGCAGACAAGTTTACAAATAACAGCAAACAGTTATAAAGGAGATGACGAAGTGTGGCCAGAGTACATAAAGGAGAGGGTGGTCATGGAAGGTGTGTGTCAAAAACACTTTTTTTCAAGGAGACGACTTTGATATCCTTTACTGGCTATCAGTTCACTAAGATGCAACCCCTCCTCACCCCTACAGCTCCAATTTCCAGGGCACAGTACCCTCTCCTAAAAAACAGGTGCCAAAAGACATCAGCCAACCATCAGTAGAAGTAACTTGGCTAATTATAAAGAAGTGTCCAAAGCCAATCAATGTGGCTTTGGAGGCAATAACTACCGCAATGTGAAAGGGAGCTACAAGGTACTCTGTTGCTCACATTGATAACCATTCTTAGAATATGCAAGCAGAAGGAAGTGAAAAGCAAGGAGGTTAGAAAACAAAGGAGCAAATAATAAGCAAGATTTTGACAGTGCTTATTCACAGGGAATAAATGGGGAGTCTCACCATAAGGGATCCTCAAAGACCTCCAGCTACCACCTGCCCAACAACATGAATCTGGCAGCATCTGATTCATAGAAAAAGACATTGTTGTAGGTTTATGGGTGCTTCATCAAGCTACTCTATGGCTTCTTGACTCACTTATGCCCTTTTCTCTTGCTCACCAAACAAACTATTGATTTCAAATATCTTGTTAACAGGATGAGGGTACTTTTAAAATATCTGTTAAATATCTTGATACCTGGATGAGGGTGCCTTCAACATTAGGCACAAATGTTTGCTAGTATAAAATGAAATACATTTTGTAACTTAAAGTTACAGTTGTAAAGTATCAGATTGGCACACTAGTGATTCACTCATGCCCTCTGAATTTAATTAGTGTGTGCTGAAAAATCCAAACCAGATCCTGGACTTTTACAGCTAAAACCATAAGCCATGATGATGTCCTCTTCTCCAATGACTGCTTACAGTGGGAATCCACATGAAGGCAATCAGTATCCCTCTATTTTGGACTCTGCTTTAACAGCAGTGTGATTAGCACAAATATGTTTTTTATTTGTATCCTCGACCAGCCTCTCCTTCATTGAGATCAGGAACCATGTCTTTCCTGATAAATATATCTTACCTTTGTATCTCAAGATTCAAGCAATGCCTGGCGAATGTTCAAAATTTACTTAGTGTGTGAATGTTTGAATTCGAGCCCTCATGGTCAAGAATGACACTGAACTGGAGCTAGCCCTTGTGATGGCCTCTACACTCCCTCTGTGTTGCAACCAGGGTAATTCTTTTGGAATGGAGATTAAATCATATCACATACATACACCCTAAGAACACTTTAATGATTTCCCATTACTCTTTCTCCCCCCAGCTTTATTGAAATATAATAGACAGTTGCTCATATTTGCATTGTACAATTCAGAGTTTTTATCAATTGGCATTCATTTCAGTTATACAGCATAGTGATCAGAGATCTACATAACTCACAAAGCGATCAGCTCACTAAATCTATTACCTCTTTTCCCCTTATATATTTATTACAATATTATTAACCATCCTCCCTATGCTGCATTCTATATCTCCATGTCTATTCTGCAACTATCCATTTGTACTTGCCCTTTTTTGCTGTCCCTTCCTACCCATTACTCTTAAAATACTTAAATTCTTATCATAGTAAGTTAGTTGAAGTTCTTAGTTCAAATAATAGAACTCATTCTAGCCAGTTTAAGCTGTAAGAGGAATTGAATAAAGCTGCTCTGTTCAATAGAACTTTCTGTAATGATAGAAATGTTCTGTATCTGAGTCATCCAATAAGGTAACTACTAGCTTTATGTGGCTATGAGCACTTGAAATGCAACTTGTGCAACTGAAGAACTAAATTTTAAATTTTATGTCATTTTAATTAATTTAAATTTAAATAGCTACACGTGGCTAATGGCTACCCTATCATACAGCTCAGGATTAAAGAATATTAAATAGTACAGATAGTCTCAAGATGGGCCAGAGAGTCAGGCTGGGGAATCTATAGAGCCAAGAAGAGTGTCTAAACTGCTCTGAGAAAGTGCTCAGGCAAAACCCCACTGCCACTGAACATAGACACTGTAGCTGGCATTGCTGACTGGGCACTGGATACAAGAACCTCCTCCACTGTTAGCCTCCCAAATTGATGCCTCCAATGCTATCTCGTCAGACATGGATGCCTACTACCTCTGCTGTGTACCTCTGTACCAAAGGCTCTGCCTAATCAGAGGAGCCCAGTTGAAACACCAATGTCCAAGCTGCAAGGGAGGCTGGGAAGGCCAGTCCCTGGCTTCCACCTCTTGAAGGAAGTACTTATTATATGAGAAATTGCTCACACAAAAGAAGAGTGTCAGAAAGATGCTGAATGTCCAAATGTCTGCTCTCTGTGGTCCATACCAATACTTCTCAAACTAATATGCAGACAAATCATCTGAAGATCTTTTTAAAATGCAAATTCTCATTGAGGAGGTTGAGAAGGAAGGAGAAACAAGATTCTGCAGTTCCAACAAGTTGCCAGGTGTTGAGCATGTTGCTAATCCAGACTACATTTTGAGTAGCAAGGCTTCATACAATCCCACAAGGACTCCCTCTCAGGTCTCTTTGGTATCTCTCTCAGTGCTTCAAACACAATCTGAAAACCATTTTAAAAAAATAACTTTATTAAAATATACCTCACATACCATACAACTCACCTTTTCATCATGTGCTGGTTCTCAGAGGCTTTGGCTTCTTCTGATTTGTATCTTTTTCTGAGCCTGTTCTCCAAATCTCTTGTGAACTCTAAGAGGTACTAATATTCTTTTCTTAATTCCCTCTGTGATGAAGGTAACCAGAGTTGGTTTCAGTATTTTGCATTTAAGAGCTCTAATAAATATATCTTCTGATCCACTGGCAATTTTAATCTTAGGCCAGGAGCATATGGGAAGCAATGAGAGGTCTCTAATCCTTCTCATGCTGTTAGGGGAAAAGGCAGGTGCAAAAAAATAGTGCTTCTGGGGTGTGTGTATTTTAAAATACTCATATAACAGCTTGATTGAAATTTAAGTCACATAGTGTAATATTCATTCTTTTAAAGTATAAAACACTGCTTAAATATTCTTAGCAAATTCAGAGTTTAGCAGCCTGTTTTGTTCCGTTTTAAATAATAAAATACGTTTATTTTAAATTTAGAGTGTTTTCTTTCAAATAAAGTTCCCTGCAAGAGTTTTTCCAGAGCAAGAAAGTTTTAGCTTATCTATAAGAAACCAACGCTTTTGGTGAATCTTCCTCACAACCTCTCAACAAACCATTCAACTCACTTCTTCATTGCCTCACTCTCATTCTCTTCACACTCCCCGCCTCAGCACTGGGCCTCACTGATTGGCTGGTGCCAAGTGACGTCCTCAGATCGCGACCCAGGAGCGGTGGCCGCGCGATTATGTGGCTAGGCGGCCGCTGGTGGCTCTCGTTTCTTGTGCAGGGGTGCTTCAACCTCCGGCCCCTTAGTTTTGCCCGGACTTGGGGTGGCCGTAGAGACCCAATGGAGGAAACGCTCTCGACTGGGGCTGAGGCAGCAAGCGGGGTGAAGGCTCCGGCTCAGCAAAACGGAGACGCGGGTGGCTATGCGAAGGGTGAGCGGCCTCCAGTGTGCCCCAAGCCGGCTGGCCAGGAAGTGGAGCTGGCCTCTAGTGACAGAGAGCAGGCCACAGGGAACGAGGAGCTGGCCATGGCTGCAACGCCGAGCCCAGGCAAACGGAAAAAGCGGCGGGGCACAACCAGGGAGCGCGTGGTGCCACCGCCGAAGAAACGGCGGGCAGGGGTGAGCTTCGGCGATGAGCACTTTGCAGAGACGAGCTACTACTTCGAGGGAGGCCTGCGAAAAGTGCGGCCCTATTACTTTGACTTTCAGACCTACTGCAAAGGCCGCTGGGTGGGCCACAGCTTGCTGCACGTCTTCAGCACCGAGTTTCGAGCCCAGCCCCTGGCCTACTACGAGGCCGCGGTCCGCGCGGGGCGCCTCCACCTCAACGAGGAGCCCGTACAGGACCTCAGCATTGTGCTCAAGGTGGACTCCTGATGGGACTGGCCGAAAGGGTCGAGGAAACGGGCACCGGTTTTTTTTGTTTGTTTTTTTGTTTTTTTTTCAGAGCTGGTAGGGTAAATCGGGGTAATTCAGGAGCTTTCTCGCTTTCACTTGGAACAATCTTTTAGCTCTCTTCTCCTACCCGATTTCTGCAAGTAGCTTCAGTGCTTCAAAACTCACCCCTCCATTCAAATGGCTTCCTTGTTTCCAAGGGACAGAAATTGGAATTCTTATGGCTTATTTTATGCACTGTCTTGTGGCACATGCCACTGCCACATGACAAGGTATAAAATAAGCCATAAGAATTGATCATTGATCACTTTTTACCTCGCATCGTGTACAAATAGTATAATAGAGGCTATCATTTATGTCTCCTTAGTATGTGCTAGACACAGAGTTAAGCATTTTTAAGTACTTTAATATTTAACGGCAGCTTTGTGGGCTAGTTATTACCACCTGATTTTGTGTGTGAGGAAACTAAGCTAAACTTCACAGAAGTAAGGCATTGGGGTCACCTCCAAAGCCTGTGTTCTCATGACTACTACTTAAATTATTAATTTTAGACTCTGGTATGACAGAATTGGGCACTGTCAGGGATGAAGACCAGAGTTGTCTAGCCAAGTGCTTTGATCTTTCTATAAAATTTCTTCACAGCTAAGAGGTACCAGACACCCCTGTGAGTAATACTGGCTCACTAGGTTGTGAGGGAAGTCAAAGTGATTTCAGCTCTTGGGGAATAGTATGAATCCCCTCTGTCATCCCAATTTTGAAAAACACAGGTCTGGTCTAATCTTCACACTTTATAGATGAGGAAACAGGCCCTGAGACGTCAAGTGGCTTGCAGTGAGCCTGTGGGCAATCCAGTTCTAGAACTCGGATATCTGGACTTACAACATGATGTTGTTTGTTTGAAGTCATGAAAAGTGATGATTTAAGAAAATTTTCTCCCACCATTTTAGAAAAATATACTTTTTAAATATAACATTGTAGAGAAAATACAAACAAGCAAAAGCAAAAAGCATTTATAATCCCATCACCCAGAGATATATATCACCATTAACATTTTGTATATATCCTAGTTCTTTTTCAATGCCTGCTACTGCCTAGAGGTCTGTATATTTACAGAATTAAAATACACTATGCATACCGCTTTTTCTGTGTAAGGAAATACTGTGACCATTCTTCTCATGTCAAATAACCGGGGAATCTGTATGGAGTTGACTGATTACAAGTTATTGGCCTTTGGAATGACCGATTGCCTATATCATTGGCAGGACAATGACTTCTTGCGGAACACAGTACACAGGCATGAGCCACCAGTTACAGCAGAGCCTATCCGTCTGCTGGCTGAGAATGAAGATGTAGTGGTTGTAGACAAGCCTTCTTCCATTCCTGTCCACCCGTGTGGCCGCTTCCGACACAACACGGTCATCTTCATCCTGGGCAAGGAGCACCAACTCAAGGAGCTACACCCATTGCATCGGCTTGATCGCCTTACCTCGGGGGTCCTCATGTTTGCCAAGACAGCATCGGTCTCAGAGAGAATTCATGAACAGGTTCGGGACCGGCAGGTGGGTCTTGTTTTTGTCTCATGCAGGTGACTTCCTGGGCTCACAAATGCTATGTGTCAAAAGGACATCACCAAGTTATATCTGAAGTGGGCCTTCATGTTTATCTGGCCAAGCTTCCTACCTTCAGAGAGGTCAACACCTAATGTGCCGAAGACAGGTTATTATCTCTTACATTTTGAGAGATTTTTAGAGATGGCATATTCTGCCTCTCTTTATAATTTGCTTTCTTAAAGTTTTTAACTACTGATAGGCTGAGTGAGGTTTTTAAGATTGTGGGGAGAGCATACTTGGTAGAAAGATTATGGAGGAAATTAGAAGAGTCTTAGGTAGAAGAGTTAAATGGTAGAGATTGTGGTCTTGAGACTTGTAATTCTCAATTTCATTGTGATACATTTACTGAGTTCTTACTGTATACCAGGCTAAATACCAAGTACATTAAAGCCTAACTAAATTCAACAGCCCTGTGAGATAAATGCTTTCCTAATCTCACATTTTCTAGACAAGTTAATAGGATTTAAAGAGGCTAAGTAATGTACCCAGAATTATGAAACTGGCAAATGTTGGAGCTGGGGTTTGAATCCTCTTCTGTCTGGCACTGATGCATTCTCATTACTTGCAGAGTGCCTGGGCTTCATGAGTTTGTGCTGAATTTCTCCCTCTTCCCTCCTTTGTAGCTAGAGAAGGAGTATGTATGCCGGGTGGAGGGGGAGTTCCCTGCTGAGGAAGTGACCTGCAAGGAACCCATCTTGGTAGTATCTTACAAGGTTGGGGTGTGCCGTGTAGACACTCGGGGCAAGCCCTGTGAGACAGTCTTTCAAAGACTGAGTTACAACGGCCACTCAAGTGTGGTGAGGTGCCGGCCACTCACAGGCCGCACCCACCAGATCCGAGTCCACCTCCAGTTCCTGGGCCACCCCATCCTCAATGACCCTATCTATAACTCAGTGGCCTGGGGCCCCTCACGGGGCCGGGGTGGCCACATTCCCAAGACAGATGAGGAACTGCTTCAAGACCTTGTGGCAGAGCATCAAGCCAAACAGAGCCTGGATGTGCTAGATCTCTGTGAAGGTGACCTATCTTCAGGACTCACAAACTCTACAGTTACCTCTTCAGAGTTGGGCAAGGACTGCATAGAAGACTTGGCTGCATCCGCCCAAAAGATGGATGGAGTAGTTGAGACAGCATCTCAGGATCTGAACACAATGGCCTTGGCACCAGGGAATGCAGCTGAAACAGATGTTAAGAATCAAGAGATGGACCCGCTCTGTGCAGAGTGCCGGCTGGTGCGACAAGACCCCTTGCCCCAGGACCTTGTGATGTTTCTGCATGCCCTGTGCTATAAAGGGCCAGGCTTTGAGTACTTTTCACCTATGCCTACCTGGGCACAGGATGACTGGCAAGAGGACTGAAAGTTGTGGCTAATGGAAAGATTGCTTCTTAGGTTGGAAGAGGCCATGGGGAAGGAACTGACCTCATGGTCTGGTTCTTAGGGTTTCTGTAGGAATGAGGTTGGGCTCTTAAAGGACCTGCTCATACTTACTACCTCCTTCCTTCCTCTCCTTCAAGCTAGAGTTTGGGTTCATAAATATATTCCTTTTTGTTATACCTGGAGTGTCTGGTTTTCCTACTACTGCTGCTGCTGCTGCTTTTTATTATTGAGATAAATTCACATAATATTATAATTAACCAAATTAATGTATACAATTTAGTGACATTTAGCACATTCACAGTGTTGTGCAACCATTACATCTTTTCTAATTTCAAAATATCTTCATCACTCAAAAAGAAACCCATGCCCATTAAATAGTCACTCCCCATTTCCCCTTCCTTCTAGCTCATGTCACCAGTAATCTATTTTCTGTCTCAATGTATTTGCCTATTCTGGACATTTCATGTAAGTGACATTTTGCCACTGTCTTTTGTTTAGCATAATATTTTCAAGGTTCATCCAATTTACACATGCATCAGTACTCATTTCTTTTTTATTGCTGAATAATATTCCATTTTATGAATATTGTACATTTGTATATCTATTCATCAGTTAATGGACATTTGGGTTGTTTCCACCTGCTGTGTACATTTGTATACAAATTTTTGTACAAATGTTTTTTTCAGTTCTTTAGAGTATGTACCAAGGAGTGGAATTACTGAGTCATGTGGTAATTCTGTTTAACTTTTTGAGGAGTCATCATACTTTTCACAGTGGCTGAGATATTTTATATTCCCACCAACAATATACTAGGTTTCTAATTTTTCCACATCCTCACCAATACTTATTTTCTGTTTTGATTATAGTTAGTCTAGTGGAAGTAAAATGTTATCTTGTGGTTTTCATTTGCATTTCTCTATTGACTAATAATGTTTACCATCTTTGCAAGTGCTTGTTGTCTATATATCTTCTTTGGAGAAATGTCTGTTTGAGATTTTTGCCCATTTTTGAATTAGGTTGTTTGCCTTTTTGAGTTATAAGTTGTTTATTTTGGATACGAGATCAATTAGATACATGATTTGCAAATTTTTCTTCCATTTTGTAAGTTGTCTGTATATTTTATTGATAGTGTGCCGTCATTCACAAAAGTTTTAGTGTACATACAGTATTGTTAACTGTACACACAATGTTGTACAGCAGAGCTCTAGAACTTAATCATCTTGCATAACTGAAACCTTATACCTGTTGAATAGCAATTCCCATTTACCCCTGCTCCCAACCCAATATCACCATTCTACTCTCTGCTTCTTTGTGTTTGACTTTATTAGATACCTAAAGAGAAAAACTTGTTTTCCTTTACTCACTACTTACAAAATACTCTATACTTCAAATGTGTGGAGCTTTCCTCACACCAAGCAATTCTCTGAGACCAGGTAGTTGTCCTACAGTTTAACTCAATTCTGACACTATCTACCTGAAGGTAGCATCAGATTCCACAGATTAAGGGGTCAGTTTCTCAAGACTGCCCTCACCTCACAAGCCAGTCTCGAGTCCAGGTTGTCACCTGTGCTTCTGGCCAGCTGTACATTGGAGTTTCCCACACCTTCTCCTTAGGGTCAAAACCACATTTGCTAGAATGGCTCACAGAACTCAGGAAAATAATTTACTTGCTAAATTACTGGTTTATTCTAAAGGATTTTAAAGAATACAAAGGAATGGCCAGATGAAATATCCTGAGGGAGGGGTCCTGAGTACAGTTGCTTCTGATATCATAGAGCTCAGAGTGTGCCACCTCTTGGGCACATGGAAGCCTTCTTGTTCAACCTAGAAGCTCTCCTAACATAGTCATTTGTATATCTTTTGTGAGACATCTATTCAGATCTTTTGCCCATCGAGTTGTTTGGGGTGTTTTTTGCTCTAGAGTTAGAATTCCTTATGTATTTTTAATATTAACCCCTTATCAGATATATGACTTGCAGATATTCTATTTCATAGGCTGCCTTTCACTCTGTTGTTTCCTTTGCTGTGCAGAAGCTTTTTAGTTTGATGTAGTTCTACTTGTCTGTTTATGCTTTTGTTGCCTGTGCTTTTGACGAATTTTAATTTTGATGCAATCCACTTTATTTTTTCTTTTATTGATTGTGTTTTTGGTATTATATCTGAGAATCCTTTGGCAAACCCAAGGTCATAAAGATTTACCCTTATGTTTTCTTTTTGATGCTGTTTTAAATGGAATTGTTTTCTTAAATTAATGTTTGGATTATCTATTGCTAATGTATAGAATTATACCTGATTTTTGGGTTGATTTTGTATCCTGTAACTTTGCTGAATTTATTAGCTTAATTTTTGTGTGTGTGTGGATTTATAAAATATGTGTGTGTGGCTGTGTGTGTGCATGTGTGTGTTTGTTTCATGTCATCTGCAAAGAGATAATTTTACTTCTTGCCCTCTAAACCCTCTGTGTACTCAATTATTTTTCTTTCATTTGAAGCTTGTCCATATTTTTAAAACTGCAGCATTTTTAGCAGTCATTAACTACATCAGAACAGTTAAGAACTGCCTAGTAAGTTGAACATGTACATGACCAATGATTCCACTTCTAGCTCTATACTTAGAGAAACACATGTACATGTACCCTAGGAGACAGGTACAAGAACATACACAGCAGCATTCTTATAATAGGAAAAAGCTGGAGATAACCATCCATGAGAGAATAGATATTTAATTTTATTTTCGGATAATTGTATACTAAGCACAATAAAAATGAATGAACTACCTGTATAAAACAGTGTTGAATGAAGGAAATTATGGATGAGTATAATATGATTCCATTTATATAAAATTTTTTTAAAAATATTTATTAAGGATATATACGTGCATATTTGCTAAGAAAAGCAAGATGATTAACAAAATTCAGTAAAGTGATTCATCAGAAACCAACAGGGAGGGGCACATAGGAAGCTTCAAAGGTACTAGTAATGTTCTGTTCTTAAGCTGGGATATATACGTGGCATTGGTTTTTATCATTGTTCTTTTAAACTGTATGTATATAATACATATGTATGTATTATGTAATGGTGCAATATCTTTCAAGATAAAAAATTTTTAATAAAAAATGTTGTAAATCTCCTTTTTTTTAACCTTTGGATATGTAACTGTCCTCTTTTAGTCACCTCTCGCACACAACTCCTTAGGTCTATTTGACCTCTCTGCAGCTGGGTTGGATTCCATTCCAAGTGCCTCGATTGTGGGTCATTTTCATCAGGGATGGAAAGCAAACATATGTTTGGTATTTTGGAGACTATAATGATAAGCAATATATAATAATTTGCAAATATGGCTGACCACTTTAATATGTTTTAGCAGATTGAAATACTGCTTCTTTATCATAAAAGAACTAAGATTTAAAAGCAGCTTATGGCCAAAAATAAATAAAGCAACTCATGGTTTTCGTATTGTAGATATGGCATGCTCTCAGATACACAGATCTGTGTCTTGCATTTTCTAACACACTACCATAGCATCTATACACAAGATTCTTGAAAATACTCCAGTAATTTAAGTAAATAGTAAACAATGCAATTTTTCCATTTCTTTTTCTTATAAACTTATCAACATTCTAAGTGAAGTTAAGGTAGGTCAAGAATTTTTAAAGAATAACATATCTTGCCCTAAATGTTAAATCATGCAAAATCAGAATTGAAGCAAATGTAGGGATTAAGAATTTTACAATACAAGGAATGACAAAGATTGCCAGCAAACCACTAGAAACTAAGGAAGAGTTATGAAACAGGTTCACCCTCACAGCCCTCAAGTGGAACCAATCCCATTGACACCTTGATCTAAGACTTCCAGTTACCAGAATTATGGGACCATTTCTGTTGTTTAAGCCAAAAGGAAATTTTTTTTAAGACCTGCATTATGAGCTAAAATAAAGACTGCTTCTGTTACTTGCTAGGTTGTACCAAAAAGTGATTACTGACAATCATTGAAAGGCAAGTTGATTAGGAGTGATCCTTTCAGTGAGTACACAGGAATCGTTGTCAAGGAGTTATTTCAATATTTTAAAGGCTAAGTATATATGTATATAGATGTGTGTGTATATATTTTTAGATGCCAAATTTTTGTCATTCAAGACTTTAAAAATGAGAATTTTAATTCCATAGCTATATTTGCTATCAGCAGAAAGTTGATCATTGAGATGACTTGGACTTTTAATGGTCTGTTTTTGTCACTCCATATGTTGTCATACTTCATGCAGCCTTCATTTGTCCATCACTATCACCTAAGCATTTACTAAAGGAATTTGATCTAGAATTGATAAATATAAATCAATATGTTCAAATAACAATACTTGCGATTCAAAATTTTTGTGAAAGCCAGAGGGGAAAAAGTGCTCAATGACCTTTTTATTTAGCCCAAAGAGAAATATGAAAAGTGTACTACTTTGTAGGTATCATAATTTAAAAAGGAATTATTGTTCTGTTTCTAACCATGAAACCACCAGTCATGTCCTCAGGTATTGCCTTCATCTGTTAACTTCACCCTATTCCATAGAGTTGGGTTCAACCCTGTTTTACTTCATTCTGGAGATTTCAAAGGAAAAAAATATTTTTAAATTTGAAATGTGGGGCACTGCTTCTCCTAAATATGATGAGAAGGAATGGTGTAATCGTTGTTGCTTGCTAACTAACCATAGCTTTCTCAGCAGAAGATTCAAAACATGGAATATCACAAGTGTCACTCCCCATTTCCCACAGTCGTTGGCATTTATTCACTTTGTCTTTCCTAAGCAAGGTTAATATCAAACAGATTTCAGTTTTTGCTCTATTGATCTTCAATATGAAAAACTTCATTTTTAGCTCACTAGAAGCTGATATAGCAAGGTGGATGTTTTCACGTGATAGTACGTAGCTCAGGGAATGATTTCAGCCAAGGGAAATGTTTCTTGCAGACTCAGAAAAGAATGTCTGTCTTGAATTCTTGATCGTCTTAAGGCCTTGTCATGATTGTCTTCACAGAAATAGTTCTTCATTGGGACCATACTTCCTAATGGTGAGAAGCAGAAGTTACTTTTGTTGTTGTCTGCCTCTCAAAATCAATCTTTGAAAATCTTGCAGCCTGGGGTCTGTTTTGTTTTGTTTGTTTTGTTTTGTTTGCAAAAGTTAAGAAATAAACTGCAAACCAAAAAAAAAAAAAAAAAGCATTGAATTTTCAAAGCTTCCTTCAGAGCTATATCATGATATTTAAGGGCTAGCCCAGATGCAAACAATCACCAACTAAATACTGGACAGTTCTTACCAGAGCACTTCATTCTCCAGACAAAATGGATCTTCCTTCCTAAAGCTGTACTTGGAGAATTAAAAACCGTTCCCTGGCACTGAAGTGGTAAGAGCTAGAATATCTTGGTAAGGCACTTGGCTATGTAATGGTTCTTTCTCTCATGGCCTTCTAGAAGTTGAAGGGGTGAAGAAGAGTCCTTAAGGATAGTACGTATGAAGAATTTGGTGTTGATGGAGAATGGTTTCCTTGAGCTGTGGTTTATTGACAAAATTGAGGGAGTAATGAGGATCTTTCCAAATGATCTACAGCCATTCTGTAGAACTGTCTTGTCTATGGTGCAGTTGCAGCTGCTCCAGTAGATGGCGTCTCTTTTTTAGTGCTTTATAAATTTATTTTCTATTACTAATCTGAGTATTTTTTTTTCCTGAGCTTTAAATAATCTGGTGTGTTGTTGATTTTTTTTTTTTTGGTTCTCTTGGAAAAGAGTAAAAACAGTTCTTACAGATCAAAAGATCATAAAAATGCAAAAAATACACTCTTAACAAGTCTTACTAAAATTTCATAGGAAAGAAACCATAAATGAACTAAGCATGAAAACAGGTACAGAACTGAGGCATAGAATAGTGAGCTTCCACTCAAATTTTCTTATTTTTTTTTCTAGACACTTCCAGTGCTTTCTATTTTCAGAACTTCTATGGCTGAAGGTTTTCCATTGAGAAGAGAATCCATTTACTTTTTATTTGTAGAGACTGGACACATTGATAGACCTTATTAATTTTCCATAGGAAGTCATCACTGCAAGAAGCAGGCAAAACTCAGAAAAATGATGCAGACTTACTAGTGTCCAGAGAGGCTGCAGCACTAATGGGCAATTTAAATACTGTCTGGCAAGTTCTGGGAGAAACCTAGGAAGCTACAGGAGCATCTAGGAGGAGTGCAAAGCCCCTGAAACGAGAAAACACAAAGATTAACTGAAGGAAATCTAAGCTTCAGCATTCAGGGCTAGGCAAAGCCTGTTGATGGGATGACATCTAAACTGAGATCTGAAGAAGGAATAGGACCCAGCTAGGCAGGGGTGGATGGGAAGGAGGTATGGAGGAGTGGGTGCCTGTTCCAAGGAGAGGAGTAAGGACAGCATCTGCAAAGTTCTTGTGGGAGTGAGAGCAAAGCCTAGTTCAGGGAAAGCTTAAGATCAGTGTCTTGAAGGTACTTTAGAAAAGTCCCTCAGGGGATCTTAACCTTTTTTGTGACATAGACCCTTTTGGCAGTCTGGCGAGGCCAATGGGTCTCTTCTTAGAATATTGTTTTAAAATGCATAAAATTACATTTGTTGGATTACAAAGGCAACCAATTATGTTAGAGTACAGTTATCAAAATATTTTTTAAATCTTTAAGATAATAATACAATAATGCATGTACTTCTTTATGAATGCATCACATTATAAAATCTAATGGTAGTTCTAATAACTACCATTATTTTGAAGTAATGATGAGCATTAAAAAACGATAACATGATATAAAAATATCTGTAATTTCTATTGGTGACAAAATCACAAGTAAAGTTAATATTACTGTACTCTGTTGCTTATCTTTATTAAAATAAATGCTTTTGGTTAGAGATTAGTGAAAATAAAGATGCAATTTTTCTCCTCAACCAACTAATCAATTGAATTCTATCCATGGTCCTTTGAGAGAGTGTAGAATTTGGAGAGAAACCCTTCCAACAGTGGGATGGCAAATGGATTGGAAAGCAAGGCTGAAGGCAGATGCTGGAGTGACCCTCAGCCCAAGGAGGTATCAATATTCCCAAGGGATTTGGATTTAAGAGGGACGAGTCAGTGGAGCCAGTTTAGCAAGGACTACTGCTTTCCACCCTCAGTGCCACAAACTTAGCTGAAGCACCTGCCAGGCGCCAGGTTCTGGGGTACCATGCTAGTGCTCAGAGAATGTGTAAACCATTACCGCAAGGGATTGATGAGCCCTTGTTTACTAATAATCTCCAGCACACTATAAAATGGTGGTTAAGAGACATCAGAGTTCGACAGACGTGGGTTACACTGCCCTTTCTGCAATTATATAAGCTGTTTAACTTTGAGCAAATTTATCTTCCATTGTTCTCATCTGAAAAATGGAGTAATAAAAATGTCTATCATGATCACAGGGTTATAGTGAGTTGAAGTGATGTAATTCATTACCATACCTGTAGATAAATACTGGATAAGCAAAAGTTGTTGAATGTGAGTTGAAATTAATCTGCCTGATGACCTTTCAAGGGAGGAATCTATTTTTTTGCTTCCTGTGCCCCCCTCACTGTTTAAACCCGAAAGAGGTTTTAACACTTTCTTTTCCTCTGAGAAGGTAGCCATTTTTCAGGTCTTACGTCTCTGGCTACTAGATAGTACTACATATTGTCAACATCTACATCTTTTTAGTTTCCCCGTGTGTATTTTTCTTGAGCACCTGCAACTTACTGGGGACTGGAAGAGAATCCTGAATAGAACAGTGTCACGAGGTGGCTTTTGAAATGAAATTTGATATTTTGTAGTAAGGACAGGTATTAAAAACTCTAGCTTAAGAGTCCACAATAATTGAAGCCTCTTGATCAGGATCTAGTTAATATGGAGCAGATCAGCATTAAAAGATATGAGAATAGTAGTAATCGTACACAATTCTATACATTCTTGTTTTCTTCGTATAAAAAAATTAAATCCAGCACAGGTATTTTTTGATTCCCAGAAAATGCCCTTTTCTTTGTAAGCTCAGAATGTTCCAAAAGTTGTCTTTTAAATATTGAGATTGATGGGGCTAGGGTCTATCGACTAGTAAATCGTAACTGGAATATATTAAACTATTTTCACTCTGCAAATAAATTTACACTCCTCTGAGTCAAAATGTCTCTTCCGACGAGGATGGGATTCGAACCCACGCGTGCAGAGCACAATGGATTAGCAGTCCATCGCCTTAACCACTCGGCCACCTCGTCCCAGAAGCCGGCTTCTTCCTGGTAGCTATAGGGAGTAATACTAGGGGGGATGTGACGCAGTATTATGGAAGCCACCATTTTGTACGGAAACAAAGAACCGATCGTTTTTAAAGCAAGTAATTAAAAGAAGATGGCCGCTGCCATAAGATGGGAAGCAATGCGGGAAACAAAAGAAAATTCAACAGAAGATGAGAAATCTTGAAGAAAATAATATTGGCATACAGGCTGGAAAGGAGGTTAGATTACAGGAGTTTTAAGACTAGGGCTGCTCCGGCGTCTAAGGGGCGGAGTCGACACATACTGTATTTGCGCATGCGCATCGATTAGGCGGTTAGATTTTGAATACTGCACGGAAGCTGTCTGGGCGCTGTTAGGTGACGTTCAGAAGCGACGGTGAACAACCTCTCCGAACCCCGCCGACCGCAAGCGAACCCTGCGGACCCCAAACAAGTGTAAGGAGAATTTTTTAAGCAGGAGGCTGCGGCAGGTAAAGAGAATGACTCTTGTGTCTGGGCTCTTGGGAGGACTTTATGTTTTATCTAAGCTCTCTGAACGTCCTGCGATAGGAAGTGGGGGACGCTACCTATGCCAGGCGGCCCCTGAAAGCTTTGGGCCAGAGTAGACGCTTCTCTCCTGGTGTGGGGTACTTTCTTTCCTCATCTGGGCCTGCACATTGAGCCGCTTTCCACCTCCCTAGCACTTCCCAACCACACCTAGGCCTGTTGGGTCGGGTCAGGGCTCGACTTGGTTGTCTGTGGCTCTCTCCGTGTCAGACTCCACGGCGTCCCGCTAATCCTCTTCTGTCTCGGCTCCCGGACTCTTTCTCGTACCCCGGCTCTCTTCCCTAGAAATCTCGGCTGTTTGTATTTCTGACTCGGTCTTTTCTTGCTGTAAATGAAGTGACAGCAATAAGTGATTTTAAACTCTCGGTTTATAGTGGTTTATTTACAGTGTCTGGTTGGAGTGCTAGCGCTCAGTAAACAGATTTTTCATTTCCTACTGATATAATACATTAGTAAGTAAACCAGCATTATTAGTACTTCACAAGTGAGTTTTTGAAAATCTTTCTCTGTCCATTATTAGCTTTTAGAGTTAAAGCCCCCTTTCTTGCTGTTTATCTCAATACTAAAGTTTAAGAAAAAAATTCTAAAAAAATTACTGATTGGAATTTTAAAAATAAGTTTATAGAGATATGACAGAGACTAAAGCGGAGTTTACTATAGATTACTCTAGATATTAAGATCAAAGTTTTCACTTCACTTGAATTGGATCAGTCAAATTCCTCAGATATTTATTTGGCTTCCTTCTTGTATGTGCTAGTGCTGGGAGTAGATGATTCAGAGTCCATAATCTAATAGTTTACTGTCCGGAAAGGGAAATAATACACACAGATAACTATAATACAAGACAGTGTAAAGGATTATAGGACATTCTAAAGTGGCATAGGAACATACAAAAGGGAGAGCCGATTTGATTCCTTTAACAATGGAGACTGAAAGAAGCTTCATGGATAAAGTGAGATTTGAGGTGTAACTTGAGAAGAATGATTTACGGAGGTAAGTTTAATGTGCCCTAGGATTTGGCTAATTAAAGGTTGGGTTCAAAGGAGTATAATTCTTGACTATATAGGTGGCTGGAAATGTTTACAAGATGACAGATAGATAAAAATTGAGTATCAATGTTTGATGTGTTAGTATTAACAATACTTAAAAAGTTGTTATTAAGTGGAAGTAAATTTATGTTTGATGCTAAATAAGAGACCAGAAGATATACTAGATATTGATAGGACAGCTGTCCTATCAGTGATAATTGTAATGTTTTTCATCTGGACTGTCCAACTGGGTACCCAATAGTCACATGTAACTATTGAGCATCTAAAATATTGTGATTGAAGAACTGAATTTTAAATTTTATTTTATTTTAATTAATTTAAATTTAAATAGCTTCTGTTTGGACAGCACAGGTCTAGACCCTATATCAGTGGACACTATGGAATATATTAATTCTAGTTATTGGTAGTATAATATGAGGAGTGGACGAAGAGGTAGAAAGTAAATATTTCAGGTTTTGAAGGCTACATGGTCACTGGCATGGTTTCTGTCACATATTCTTCTTTATTTGTTTTTTGTTTTGTTTTCTACAACCCATTCAAAATGTAAAAAACAAAAAATTCCAAAAAACACTTTGAAAGGCCCATTTTAACAAAATATGTCGTTTTTAACTGCCTTCAGCCCTGGTATTCCTAGGTGGTCTCCTATCCAAGTACTAACTAGGCCCAACTCTGCTTAGCTTCAAGAGATCAGACCGGATCGGCACATTATATATAGGTGGCGTGGCCATAGACCAAATTCCATAGTCTAAACTCCTCAAAATTTCTCATATCTTGGCCATGCTACCCTGAACAAGTCCCATTCTTTCTGATCTCAGAAGCTAAGCAGTGTCGGGCCTGGTTAGTACTTGGATGAGAGACTACCTAGGAAGACTAGGTGCTATAGTTATAAAAAATAAGGAATTGTAAGCTGACAAGGTCCTTGCAATCTTGAGGACAACTAAGGGTTGCCTTGCCTAAAAATACATAAATAAAAATAAAAATTTCTCATTTCTTATAGCTCCATAGGGTACTTTTTCTTTCTTTTTTTGGTCTACTAAACTCACAACTCTGCTCTTAATCTCTTCATAGTTTATACTTTCTTCTTTCTCACCTTTTCTAATATTGTGTGTTTGTTACAAAAGGTTTTCTTCAAAAATGGATGGGATGTCTTCAGAGACTAATGAAGAAAAGTAAGTTTATGCAATGCAGCTAAAAATGTTAAACTCTTTATTAGAAACAGACACTTTTTCAGTTAGTAAAACAGGTTTTAGTAACTGAAATCTGTTTGTATTCTCTTCCAGGGAAAAGAAGTAAATGTTACAAAGTCATAGAGCCCTGTTTGCCATATCTTTATATAAACCTATCTAGAGTCAAAACTGAGAAAGACTTTAGAGACCACCTCCCATTCCTTCTATTTAAGAATGAGAAAATTGAGGTCCAAGGAAACAAAATGATTTGTCTAAAGTTGGCATCTGTTTACAACCAGAGACATAATTTTTTCCCAATGTTTTTAAATTTTGAATTAGTTGCTAAATGTCAATATTTCAAGATTTTATATAACAAGTAGATTTTCAGCTTCTCTTGAAAATCAACTGTGGCAACACTGGGCTTGTATTCTTTCTTGGCAACAGCTAACCTGTATGTAGTAATGGTTATGACCTTTAAAACCAGGCAAGAACTCTCCATTATAGTCTCCACCCCACCTATTTTTCTTATACTTACTAAATTATGTGTTTAACCTCCATAGGAATTTGTATTTTTAAAACCTGATGTAAAATCACATAGTAGTAAAACCGAGCTATAATCTCTTGATTTTTAGCCCATTTATCTTGTAATCGTACCTCCGTAAATATGGTAAATTATGTTGTACTGATCGTATTTCAGGATAGTCTTGTAGTATATAATGTGTGTTTTAAAACACTGACTTTCTAAATATTGAATATAAAGTGTTATAAATTTTGCTAAGTGAAAGTGATGCTGAGTATTAAATGAAAGTTATGGCTAATTTAAAAGCATGTAAGAGTTGATGTGACTATGGCTTTTGAAAATTCAGGTTTTTATCAGTATGTATGTAAATTTTTTCCCTCTCTTTTAGTGACAATATAGAGAGACCTGTTAGAAGACGACATTCCTCAGTAAGAAACACTTACTTGTTAACTTTTTTTTAATGATGATTATATTCCATAGTAATATATCCCACCTCCACTGGCTCCTATTGCTCTCTGGATAAAGAATAAAATATTTAACCTTATATAGTTTTATAGTTGTATAAATATACTAAAATTCACATTTTATTTCATGGTAATTTTATGAATTGTATGCTATTGTAAATTATATTTCAGTAAAGGTGTTTAAACTGATGTGCAAAACAAGACACAAAAAATCCAACTTAAACTGATGTAAGCACAAAATTTATCGGATTATGAAGCTGAAAAATCCAAAGATAGTAATGACATTAGGTACAACTTACTGACCTGGGGTTCCAACAATATCATCAGTACTAGGATTTCCTTTCAATTTTTCTACTCTGATTGATTCCTCTGGGTAATCTTTGTTATTAGATAGGCTCCCCATGCTTACTACAGTATATCTAGCTCCCAACATTCAGGTTCAAGTCCTACATAAAAAATAACATCTATTTCTTGAAGATAAAAAATACATATGACTCAGGATTGAATCGTATTGGCTTGATTATCTTGATATGGATCAAGTTCTCATTCCTGAACCAATCACTTTTGCTGAGAGAATATCAAGTGCAGATTATTCTGGATCAGGGGTACATGTTGTACACGTAGGTTGGGTTGGAGCTTCACCCAGACCACATGGAATGAGAGTTGGGAAAATAATTGGGAAAGGTGGGCAGGGAGGGAAAAGGGAATAGATGCCAAATATTTAAACGAGCTACAAAGTATAGCACTGTACAGAATGAATTTGAGTAATTTTAGAGATTTTTACAGGAATTTTAGCATCTCTACCTTTCTACTCATAGTATGACTTGAACTGATTATTAATAGATATGCCAGATTTTCTTGAATCATTCTTTTCTAGATTTTGAAACCCCCAAGGAGTCCTCTTCAGGACCTCAGAGGAGGTAATGAAATAGTTCAGGTAAGTTCTTAGTGCAAATGCTTTATAGATTACTATTTTCAGTGCTATTTTTCATAGTAGGAACTTTATTAGCTATATGAAGAGAGAACATCATAAATGATTCTCAATTGAATATGTACAAATAAGCATCCTATGGCCTACAGGTTAAAATTCAAATACTAGAGTAAGTTGGCACTCATAATTTTTAACATCTACTTACTTTCCAGCCTTCTTTCTTGCCACTCTCGCACGTGTCTTACTATTCAGAACTGCTTACTATTCCCCAAACAAGACACAACCTGTAAGCCTGCAAATATTTACATATGATATTCCATCTGTCTAGATGATTAGTCCTTCATTCTTTTTTCTTTGAACATTTTATTTAAAGAATTTTTCAAAGATACTGAAAAGTAAAAAGAATTTTATAATGAATGTGCATATAGTCATCACCTAGATTCTACTATTAATATTTTATCATACTTGCTTTATCATAAATCTGTAGCCCTCTTGATTGGATAATTCCTATTTGTTTTTCAAGACAGCTTTGGAATCACTAATCTTAGAAAATCATTCTTCAATACCTACTGTAATTGATTACTAATATCTGTTTTTAAATCGAGAGCTCCATGAGGGCAAGAACTCTATGATGCATTTTTTTTTTTAAATTTATTGTGTCCAGTACATAGTTGGCTTTTAGTACATTTTGTTGATTGATGCATTGTATATAGTTCTGGAGACCATGTAATTCTGGGTTCTCATTCTACTTTGGCCTCTCTATTTCTCAAATACATCAAGTTTTTTCCTGTATTAGGGCCTCTGCACACATTCTGCCTAGAATGCTTTCCCTCTGCCTTTCATTGGACTAATTCTTCAAGTTTCAACTTAAATATATTTCCTCAAAGAAATCTTTCCTGATTCTCAAGCTAAATTTGTTTTTTATATAGTTTTCCTTCATATTACTCATACTTTTGAGTTTTATATTAGTGGATTTTTTTGTTTAATGTCTGTCTCAGCATTAATCCTCAGTAGTGTAGAGACTATATTTTCTTTACTACTGTTTTCCCATCACTTGGCACAGGATCTGGTTGTGTGTGTGTGTGTGTGTGTGTGTGTGTTAAAAAATTATTGAACTTTGAATGATTAAATGACAGATCCACAGACTCATAGAACTTTAAAACCAACAAGACTTCCCCAATAATTTTGAATCTAGTTTTTTCATTCTATAGATAAGAACTATGATGTCCAAAGAGATTAAATGTTTTGTCTAAGCCCACAATGCTAGTAAGTGTCAGACTTCAAATCAGAGCTCTCATCTCCTAATTTCTAGCTCAGTGCTCTTTTCCACATGCTACACAAACATGTTTTTCTTTTTGTAGTAATGAATATATTAATATTGGGATCTGAGAATACTATTGAAGAGCAGTAGGAAGCCTCAGCCAATAAAGACTTGGAATAGTTTAGCAATTTCCCTTCCTGTCTCTTCTGACAGAACTAGTCAGACTGTAGCAGGTCAAGAGAGACGTGGCTATAAGTAAGGCCACATTGCCTGGATCCACATGTCTTCCAAGAATATTGAAGAGGTTGGAGTTTGCATTTTGAAGATCAATTCTGAGGGGACTGATTTAGGTGAAAAATTCTTGTCACACATGCCTTTTTATCCTTCATGCTAAATACTGCATTTTAGATCTTGAAAGACTTCTGTAAAGAAAGCGTTTCTAGAATAAAAAGACACTGTATTACAGTTGGAAAAATATATATATTCTCTTTTAGTCCCACTATTAATTATGTCAGTATTATTGTCATATTAAGCTCAAAACCACCTCTAGCATCTGCTAAGGTCTTATCAGAGAGGATGGACATTCCTGATTCTTTGTAATAATAAGATTTACATTCAGGTATTCAGAATTAACATAGTAAAATTCTCTTGATTTTGTTTGTTTCTCTGTCTTGTATTTTGTGTTTGGTATCTGTGTGAGTAAAAATGTTTGTTCTCATTAAGAAATATGAGGCAAAATAAAAGTAGTATAATGAAAGATATTCAACATCAATAATTAGGGAAATGCGAATCAAAACCACAATGAAGTGTCACTTCGTGCCCATTAGAATGACTACTATCAAAAAACAGGAAAGAATAAGTGTTGGCTAGAATGTGGAGTAATTGGAACCTTTGTGCACTCTTGTGGGAATGTAAAATGATGTGGCCATTATGGAAGACAGTATGGTGGTTCCTAAAAAAATTAAAATAGAATTACCATATGATTCAGCAGTCCACTTCTGGGTATATGTCCAAAATAATTGAAAACAGGATCTTGGATATACAGGATATACACCCCTCTTCATAGCAGGATTATTCACAAGAGTCAAAGGACGGAAGCAACCCAGTATCCATTGACCAATGAATGGATAAACAAAATGTGGTATCAGTAAAATATTATTCAGCCTTAAAAAAAAAAGGAAATTCTGGCATGTATCATAGCATAGTTGAACCGTGAGGCCATTATGCTAAGTGAAATAAACTAGGCACAAAAAGACAAATAACTTTATGATTCCACTTATGAGGTACATAGAGTAGTCAAATTTATAGAAATAAAATAGAATGGTGGTTACAGAAAGTTTAGAGAAAAAGAGTTGTTTAATGAATATAGTTTCAGTTTTGCAAGTTGAAAAGAGTTTTAGAGTTTGGTTGCATAACAATGTAAATACTTAACACTAAGGAACTGTACATTTAAAAATGTGAAGATGTTTGAATTTATTATGCTAAGTGAAATAAGCCAGTCACAAAAGGACAAATACTGCGTAATTTGACTTATATGAGGTATCTGAAATAGTAATACTCATAGAAGCAAAGAGCAGGAGAGTAGTGGTTGCCAGGGGCAGTAAGGAGGAAGAAATGGGAGTTGCTAATCAATGGGTATAAAGTTCCAATTATTCAAGATAAATTGTGCTAGAGTTCTGTACAACACTGTGCCTATAATTAATAATATTGTATTTTACCTTTAAAAATCTGTTAAGAGGGTAGATCGCTTGTAAAGTCTTACCACAATGAAATAAAAATAAATTTTTTAAATGGTTAAGATAAATTTAATTTATGTATATTTTACATTAAAAAATTTTTTTAATCTTAAAATAAAATTCTAACCTAGTAAGGTTAGAGTAACAGGCAACACTTGCTTTGTTCTGTCTTTCTTCTTGATAGCAAAATAGCCGTTCATTTAAAAAGGAGAAAAGATAAGGGGCAGTAATCACTTTCCTTGAATATATGTTGTTTATATCAGTATGCTTATTATCACTCACACTGAAAATTATATTCATGTTTGTTAAGTGCTTCTACATTGGAAATATTTTGGAGAATCTAATAATAATCAAAATAAATAATAATATCAGATTCATTCAGAATAAGACTTGGTCTGTCTGCAGTATTCTGAAAACCTAATTCACAATGGTTGCATCAAGAATCACACCATATATTCTCTGCCTTTAGGAGCCCAATGTGTTGAGAAATAAGAA
Organism: Macroglossus sobrinus; assembly: GCA_004027375.1. Taxonomy (NCBI): domain Eukaryota; kingdom Metazoa; phylum Chordata; class Mammalia; order Chiroptera; family Pteropodidae; genus Macroglossus; species Macroglossus sobrinus. The sequence goes on along the minus strand of PVKZ01000061.1, from coordinate 1,008,349 downwards.
AAGCTCTCGTCGAGTCAGCTTTGCAGATACTATAAAGTAAGTTGAAATGAGAAATAATTTAAAAATTACGGTAATGGTTTTTTGATGTCAAACCAAATATGTTGGTTTTATCTGAGTCTGATAACCTGTGTTTCAATTAGATAAGCATTAGAGAATTGTTATTTAAAAGGTCGTTATTCAGGATTATGCTTAAAAGAGAAACATTAGAAGCATTCTTTCCAAAGTAAGGAACAAAACAACTATCTTAACCACTGTTATTAACATTGTATTGGAGGTGCTAACCAACAAAAATAAACTAGAGAAAGGAATTGGCGTTATAAAAATTGGATAAATCTATTAATGTTTTGCAGATTCTATATTAGGAAAATCCAAGAATATCAATTAAAATACCTCTACAGACACTAAGTATCAGGATAAAAATTAACATGGAAATCAATATATTTCCTGTGTATAAATAATAATGAGATAGAGATAAATGTCTTTTTTAATTTTTATATTTTGTTGCTGTGAATATAATAAAAGCATATAAAAAATAAAACATTACTGAAGGATACTAAAGGTTAATTGTACAAATGAAGACAAGTTCTTAAATAAAAAGATTCAACATTATAAAGATGTCATTTCTCCATAAGTTAATTTTTAAATTTAATGTAATTCTTATATGTGGTGTTTTCATGATTTTTCCTTGATGTTCAGCAGTATATTTGTATTTCTTTATTGATTCAGGAGTTGTTTGGTAGAGATTTTTAAAATATCTAAGTGGTAAGGGCATTTTGTTATCATTTTTAGTTATATTGTCAGAGAATATTAATCTTGTATTATTGATTTCTACTGAAATTGTTTTTGTAATCTTGTATATAATCAACTGTTGTGAATGATCCATAGGTACTTGAAGATATATTTTGTATTTTAATCATTTTAATCTATCATGAATTATGAGAGAGGTGAATTAGTCTCTTATTGATAAGGCATCTCACTTTATATCTCAATATTTCTAATAGTTTTTCTTTATGAATGTTGATTCTATGTTTATTAGTACATAATTGTTACATCTTTATTTGGAATTGCACTTTCTAGCATTATGAAATATTTATCTTTGTTTTGTTTATTGCTTTTTACCTAAATTTTGTTTATTGCTTTTTATCCAAATTTTACCTAGCCCGATATTAAGATTTCTGTCTGTGCTATATTTTTTGTCATTTGCCTGGTACACCTTTGTGTATTGTTTGACCATGTATGAGTGATGATAAAATTACTTTTCAAAAAAACTCATCTCAATAATCATGTTGAAATGAACATTTTTAACAACATAGGAAGTTCACCTATCTCAACTAATTGAAAGTACATTTATATAAACTGTAGTTTTTTAACTATTAAAGATATTTTACACTTGAAACTTATATAGTCTTATTAACTGTCACCCTAATAAATTTAATTTAAAAAAAAGAAGCACAGGATTCTTGATATAGAAACAAGTACAGTAAAATATAAAAAACAGGTATAGTAAAAGCTCTCTTAAAACTCCCACCTGAGTTATTAGAATTAACCTATATTCTCCATTCCCCTTGTAGAACATACCGATAGCTACAGTATGCTCAACACTGTCAGCTCCATAAATTGCAGATCCTAAGAGTTGATTGGTTGGCTTAACAAGGAGTGTTTGTTTTGTTTATATAGTTGAAGTAATTAAATAATATTACATAAGCCAATGATAATGAGCTCAAAGAAAAAGTTATTTCTATGAAAAATATATTAAATGGCTAGGAAAAAGTTGATAAAGGTAAATTTATTTTTAAAAATGCTTTCAAATTTGTTATAAGTGAGACAAAATAAAAGTTAGGGAAATCAATCATAAAAATTTAGAAAGATTCTGGGTTAATACCACTTTAAAATACTTCGAAAATTTTATAAACACTGAAATTATATCAGTAAATCTACACTCAAGAGTAAAGGCCTCAGATTGATATTAGGAAATATGCAAATTTAAATCTATTTTTTAAAATGGTTAAAGTATTTATGGGTCCGCATTTCTTATTTTAAAAGATAGCTTTTGATTAATTGACCAATTACTGACCCTTCTCATATTGAATAAAAAGGCTTCTATTATTCTGTTGTAAATCATTTGAAGAAAAGTTGTTTTGAGTATGGCTTTGTTGTTAAAGCTCAGGTTTTAAAACCAGACATATTTGGGTCTGCATTTTGGTTCTGCCACTTAACAGTTATATGACCTTGGTAATTACTTAACCCTTTATGAACCTCAGTATCCACATCTGTAAGATAACATAGGAATTGTTATAATCATTAAAAATACATGTAAAGAACATAGTACAGTGCTTGGCACACAATATGCATGCAAATGTTCACTGCTTTTTTGTAATTGAAATAAAATTCTTTTCAATTAAGAACTTCTATATAATGAATGATAATTTTAGCAAAATGAAAGTGAACTGGTCAAATTCTTCAAGGCAGATATTAAATGCTGCTCTCCATGAAGCTTAATCACCTCAGTGAAAAGATATCCCTTCCTTGAGTTCATACCACTTTATCTGAACTGTTAATAACAAAAGTTAGCGAAGTAATATTTATACTCACTATTCCAGCTTTTTACTTATAGTGAAAGCACTTTGAGGTCAAGGATCATGTGTCAGACTCTGGTATATAGCACCAGGTTTATAGCGTGTGCTTAATAAATGTTGAATAAAATGAATATTTTGGGTTATTGAGAGGATAAAATAATTATTTGGTCAGCTCATTAAAAAACCACAATAGATTTTAATGTGGTAAACTGATTTTGGCATTTGAAATATCAGTAGTACGTGATACAACAAAGAGGAAGCTGAAATCAAAGTGGTATATTTTCCTATCTCAAAACAGTATAAATTAATACCATAGTGTTCTGATTCAAAGTTGTAGATTTTCATTATTCTTTATTTTCTCTTCTAGGATATTCCAGACAGAATCTCATATGAAAATAATGAGAGAATCAGAAATTGCAGGTAAATATATTATAATGCAGTCCCTGATAAATCTGTTTTCTATAAAACTTTACAGTGGCTATCAAACCGGATAATTGATAAAACTTATTGTCCACCTTATAGCATAAAAAGCATAACTTGAGCCATGGGGGACAGAAAGATGGGTAGTTAGTAAAATTTTTTATTGTAATTAATGTCCTTATGTAATTTTTCTAATGTTTTAACAGTGTATCCTTGAACAAATTTTATTTCATTTTTTAGGAACAGATGCAAGGGAAAATGTTCTCTTTATACAGTAAGTACAGAAAATGTGATTCAGATTATATTTTAAAAGTTGTTTATTTCTATTAAATGAAGTGCTTTGTAAATTAATATTTTTTTTTTTGGTTTTTTACTTTTGTGTCCATTTTGTGGAATACTTAGTATTAATTCAGAAAACAAATTCTTTAGAATTTAATATACTGCTATATCTAATAAATATGTGCTTATGCTTTTAATGGAATAATGAAATACACTTTCATATATAAATCCTTAAATATATCAGCAAGTATAAAACAATACCAAGTTTTCCGATTTTTTTCATTAAATTAGTTTTTGCAGTATTAATGCATAAAAAAATAAATACCAATAGGATACTTATCTTCACAAGAGAAATACAAACCTAAACTATATTGAGATATAATTTTTCATGTAATCAGTTAAGAATATGGATAAAAAGATAGTCATTGCTAGTGGGCATAAATGGTAGAAGGCAATTGGCAATATCATGCAAAATTTTAAATGTACATGGCCTTTGACTCAGCAATTTCATGCCTTGGAATTTATCTCACCAATATACTGCTAAATGTTTGGAGTGATGAATATATAAGGTCATTCACTATAGTATACAATGTAATAAAAGATGTGAAGAGATCCTTTAAGCCTATCAGTAAGGGACTGGTTAAATAAAGTACAAATTTTCTGTGTAATTGACTGCTGTAGAGCTGGAAAAAATTCTCTTTATCTACAAATACAGAAAAGTCTCTCAAATCATAATACTGAGGGTCCTCACAGATAACCACTGTTGATTATTTTGGGTATCCTTGCAGAAATTTTATATGTATATCTAAGTTTATGTTTCTCTTTAGCCTTTTTTTTAAACAAGACAAAAATGAGATCACTTAATAATATGTCTTGTAGCACTTTCCATTTGTTACATACATATCTACTTATAATCTGCTGTATATCTATGGTAACATTTAGTCAGTTCCCTGTTGATGGACCTTTAAGTTGTTTCCTTTTATTTTTTAATTATCTTTAACCCTAAATTTCTAGAAAAATGAATTACTCTATAGGTCATTCTTTATTTGAAAAAAGTATGCAGTGTTTCTTAAGCATGTTTTTGTATTATTTTAAAAATTAGCAAACTATTAAGACCAATCTGAAAAGGGTTCTTTAATTGCCTTGTAATTTTTCTGTCTGTATTGGATGAGTCTTTTTAAAAATATGTCTTTGTATTTTTCTGCCACTCACACTGAAAATCTTCCATCACTCCTACTCTTCAAATTGTTGTGATTTTTGGTAATTATTTGGGGTATAGATTTTTAAAAATACTTTTTAAATTTTAGGAATAAGAATTCAGCAGATAATTACTGTGAAATTACTGGTGAGTATGATCAGAATACTTTTTTAATCATATACTTTCTCTTCATCCAGATTCCTTCATAAGTAATATCTAAATGAATCACAAAAAATGAAAATGTGAAGAGAGCTCTGTTCTTTACACAAAATCTTCAATTTAAAATTTCACAAATTTATTTCTCGCAAACCCGTTCTTGTTTTCTCTATCTTGGATACTCACTCATTCATTCGTTCAAGTTAGGAATTGAGTCATTTTTTTATATTTTGTTTCATTCCCCATATCTATATTTGGACCTACTCTTTCTCTTCTATCTCCTAAATAATCTTCTATATCTGTTTACCTATTCTCTTTTTCTGCCACTGTTTGAATTCAAGTTCTTATTATTCTTTCTTGAGCTATTGTATTTAGTTTCTTAGCCTTCTAATTCATTCTCTATATTTCTAGATCTGATTGTATTATCTCCCAGCTTAAAATTGTTCAGTGGCTTTTTTTTTTTTTTTTGCTTACAGGATTAAACCCACAATCCTTAGCATAGACTTAGAAAGCCCTTTATGATTTGGTTTGTCTTCTTCTCCAACCTTATTTCCTTCCCTTTATAGGCATCCTATTCTCTAGCCCATGAAGAACTATTTGCAGTTCCCTTTGTTGGCTATTTTTCTGCCTGTATCCATTGGTAAATGCTATTTCCTCTACCTAACGTACTCAGCTTACTCCAGTTTGCCTAGAAGTCTTCTCATTTTTCACTTAACTTCCCTTAACTTCAGCTATGTAAAGTAACCAGTCTGCAAACTGTTAGAAGAAGAGGAATTTGCCCTAGAATGTAAATCAGCTATGGCAGTAAGCTACTGTTTAGTTTAGCTGACACTTTTTTCTTAGCAAGCTTTCTTGATGAAGGAAATATTTACATGATTTACATTGGCTGCAAGCTCCTTATTCTATCATGAATTGGTAACAAGCAGTTCATAGACTGGCACCATACATTTATTAGTACTAGCTAAAATGAAACCTTTTCTGTCAAAACCAAGAAGTTAGTTACTCTGTGTTGTGATCTACAACACCCCTTTTATTTCTCAGTCTATTGTAGAATTTATCATATTGTATTTTAGACATTTAATTCTGGCTCTTTTGTTAAACTAGGAAATCTTTGAGTCTAGAAATTATATCTTGTTCTTTGTGCTTTAGTAGATAGATAAGTTTTGGGGCACATAATAGGTTCTGAATCAATATTTATTGAGTAAATGAGTGGAAATGTGATAAATGAGGCTTCCAACAAACAGCCTATAGTTACTTCGTCATCCTCAGTCGAGATTGCCATAAACTCTTTAAAATGTTCTAAAGATTTGCCTTTAAACTTTATTACTTTTAAATGTATTTTCTTTTTTATTGTAGGATCTTTAATTCTTTCCTTATTGCTAAAGTTCAGTTTGTTACCTAAACCTTTATATTTTCTAAAATGTCTTTAATCTCTTATTTCCATTCTTATTGTCTCTTACCCTAACATAAACTCAACATGTTGTATCTGAACTATTAACAATAGCTTCCTTACTGGTTCATCTTCTCTTGAATCTACTTTCTTCTTCTCTGGAATTATTTTTATGAAATGCACATTTCATCATGGAACTGTCCAGAGTACTTAACATAGAACAAAAGAAGCTTCAAAATCTTACCCTAACATTTTATTCTCGTCATTTGATACTCTTTACCATGGATCCTCTACTATCCAGGAAATAAAAAGAGAGGAGTAAAGGAGGAAAACAAGTAGTCCAAACTTTCCACCTTTAAAGTCTGTCCACATTCTAAAAATATTTTAGTCACATAGAAAATACAATGATCACTGTTCTCTCTGTCTCTAAAATGAGACAATTAAAAGTCAATAACCATTTGCAACAACATGGATGGACCTAGAGGTTATTATGCTGAGTGAAATAAGTCAGAGAAAGATAAATACCATATGATTTCACTTATATGTGGAATCTAAAGAACAAAATGAACAAACTAATTAAAAACAGACTAACAAATATAGTGGACAGTTTGGTGACAGACGGGGGAAGGGGTTGGGAGGCTGGGATAATGGGGTGAAGGATTAAAGAAGTACAAACTAGTAGTTGATAGTTGGGCATGAGGATGGAGAGCACAGCACAGGGAACGCAGTTAGCATTACTATGTTGGCTAAGTGGAGGGCTAGAGGAAGGAGGGAGCAATTGGGGAACCATTTTATGAATTATATAGATGTCTAACCAATGTACTGAATACTTGAAACTAATTTAAATAAATAAATTTATTTAATTAAAAAATAAAATAAAATTTAACATTTAAGTCCTTATAAAGTGCTTAGTAACTAAAAAAACTTGAATAAATACAGTAGTCCTCCCTTATCTATGGGGAATATGTTCCAGGACCCCCAGTAGATGCCTGAAGCCACAGATAATAAAAAACTCTGTAAATGTTGTTTTTTTCTTATACGTGCACACCTATGCTAAAGTTTAATTTATAAATTAGGCAATTTCACAAATAGAATATTCTTACCATTGATTTTAACAACCTTGACATATAATTTTTTTTTTATTAAGTGGAGAGCTTTTACTTTTTTACTTAAAGGAAGCATATTTGAATTGCCAGCATTACTACTCTTGTGCTTTGGGGCCATAACTAAGTAAAATAAGGCTTACTCAAACACAAGCGCACAATACCATGACAATAGATCTGATAACCAAGATGGCTACTAAATGACAAATAGGCAGGTAGTGTATATAGTGTGAATATGCTGGACAAAGGGATGATTCATGTCTTAGACAGAATGGAACAGAATGGCTCAAGATTTCATCATGCTACTCAGAATGGTATGCAATTTAAAACTTTATATCTAGAATTCTCCATTTAATATTTTTGGATCATGTTTGACTGTAGGTAAGACTGCATAAAGCAAAACCACTGATAAGGGAGCTACTGTACTCATAACTGATGAAGAACCTAAGAAAAGGAGAATCAGGCTCTTAATGATATATATTTTTGTCATTAACTGTAGTTTTTTCTTTTTTCCCAATAGGGATGAACCCATTGCTTTGTGCTCCTATTCAGACCCAAATGCAACAGAGAAAGGTATGAGCTTATGCAAGTGGCTTCATATTTTAATCTCCCTTGGCAGTTAAAACTTTTTAAAAACTCAAAATTTAAGTAATGGCATGATTTAGGGAATACTTACCAAAATGGACCCATACACTGGATATACTTCCTACCCTTTGACTTAACTGAAGGTAGTTTAATCACTGTCAGTTTAAATAACAGGGAAATACATTAGTTATATTAGGACTTCTCATAATGGACATATGTATTATCTCAGGATTTTGTTAGAATATAGATCCATTAGATCTGATGTGGCCCCTGAGATTCTATATAATCTCTGGAGTAATACTAGTTTATTGTATGGTCCTTAGACCATACTTTGAGAAACAAGGAGTTTGACTATGTCCTTACAAATAAAACCGCTGCATTAAAATTCAATGAGAACCCAACTCCCAGGAGAACAGAGGGTGCTATAAATTAGCCATCATGCACATATTCCTGTCCAAGTCTTTTTTCTTTAGAATGTGAATGACTTAATACAGTAATTAGAATTTTCATTATAGTTGCATTTGGTATTATCAGTCCTTTTTATTTTTTAGTCATTCTAATGGGGTATAATTAACCTGGAACTTTTAATTTGTACCAAAATACTAAAAGTATTCAGGAGATATTAGAAAAAATTTATTAACAAATTACATACAACACACCAGACCATTCAAACAAAGCAATTTATCATGAAACCATTATTAATGATTACTTATATAGTACTCTCTATATATTCCATGTTATAAAATACCTTTTTAAAAGTTTGCATTTTATTTGATTTTTGAATACTTTGCTTTCATTATAGATTTCAATTACAGAATACAACCGTGAAAAGAAACATGCAAATGACCAGACAGTCATCTTTTCAGATGAAAACCAGATGGACCTGACAACAAGTCACACTGTGATGATTACCAAAGGCCTTGTTGATTATACCAAAAGTGAAAAGTCCTCCAAGATAGATACCACCTCATTTCTGGCTAACTTAAAACTCCACACTGAGAATTCAGGAATGAAAAAAGAATTAAATTTTTCGATGGATCAAAACACTTCTTCAGGAAAGAAAATAAATTTTAATGACTTCATAAAAAGATTGAAAACAGGAAAATCTAATGCTTCCTCTACAGGACCTGATAAAGAAAATTCTGAGATATCTAGTCATTCTAAAGAGTCAAATAGGGCCTCCTCTTCTATACATCAAATGCATGTATCTCTTAATGTAGATGAAAATAGCAGTAATATGACTAGACTCTTTAGAGAACAAGATGATGAGATGAATTTCACACAGTGTCATACAGTCAATATTCAGAGTTTGGTTCCCACGTCCAGTGAAGCCAACTTAAGGGAATTTAAAAGTGATAATCTTACAGTTTATGGCAGTGACTTGATGGACTTGACAATTAACCACACTATACAAAATTTACCTTCAGCAGGTAATTTATCTGAAATAGAAAATCAAACTCAGACTGTTATGATGGATGTTACAACAGGTTACGGAACTAAAACTCCAGGAGAAAAAACAGTTTTTAAGAATAAATCGAATGCTGCTTTTCGAGACCCTTCCTTAAATCCTAAAGGTGAAATTTATATTACCAGAAGTATTACAGGGACAGAAACTCACACAGTCACACAGACTTCTAAGCAAGATATCAGAACATTGGCTGTGATCCCAGAATCTATATGTTCCAGTCCAGTTATTCAAGATTATAACACATTTTCCTATTCTAGTTGTAATGATGCCATGGAACTTACCAAGTGTCTTTCAAGTATGAGAGAGGAAAAAAAATTGCTAAAGCATCAGAGTGTTTATTCCAAAATGTATCCCAATCCAGATGCTACCTCTCCTCTCATAGAGAAAACTATTTATTCAGGGGAGGATAGCATGGACATTACCAAGAGTCACACAGTTGCAATAGATAATCAAATTTTTGAACAAGATCAGACAAATGTACAGATAGCAACCATACCTGAAACATCAGAAAAAGAAATGCTCACAAATCACATAACCATGACAAAGGATGAGGAATTGAATATAAATTGTAGCTCAGTTCCTCATATATCTAAGGAAAGATTACAACAAGGCCTGGTAAATCCTTTATCTGTTTCATTGACTGACAAAAACACTGTAACCTTCACAGGTGAAGATAAGAATTTGACAAAAAGTCACACCGCTAACTTAAGACATCAAGCTCCTCTTGCATTTTATAACCTAGCATCTGGGAATACTGGTAAATCTCACCCTGACAGCAAAAGTCCTTTAGATGAATGGGAAGAAATGACCAAAAGTCATATTAAACCATTCCAGCAACCAAACATAATGTCTAAAAGCATTCTAACTGATACCTGTGGCAAAGAAAAAGATCAAGTTTTGAAGATTTCACCCTATCTTGATAAAGATTCTCCTCAGTCAGTCAGTATTAACCCAGATAAAGCAACAAGCTGTAATATAGCATACTCTAGTAGAGATCCTAATAAACAAGCACTGAGAAATAATAGAAATATAGTTTCATGTGAGCAGTCTTTGTTTCCTACCACAAAACTATATTCATCAGAAAGACAGTCTGCCATGGAAAATCATAATACTGCTATTAACAGTCATACAGTAAAATCTATACCAGGCCAGAATTCTAAACTGCCTGAGCCACTGAAGAAAGGCTTAGGCAATCCTACCATGGACTGTTCCCATGACAAAATAATTGTTTGTTCAGAAGAGGAACAAAATATGGATCTAACCAAGAGTCACACTGTTGTCATTGGATTTGGTCCTTCTGAACTACAAGAACTTGGTAAGACTAATTTAGAAAATACTAACAGCCAACTAACAGTAAAGAGACAAGTAGCTATAAAAGTTGAAGAATGTAATAAAACTCCTGTAGAAAAAACTGGAGTATTTATATCTAATGACATGGATGTGTTGGAGGACAGATGTGTACAGAAACCTGGATTTCTGAATGAAAAGCAAGATGTCAAAATCTGTGGAAGGAAAAGTATTGGCAGACTAAAACTTGATAGGACTATTATATTTATAGAAGGCGGTGAAAATGATATGGATATCACCAAGAGTTACACAGTGGAAATAAATCACAGACCTTCATTAGATGAACATGATTCCCATTTGGTGCCTTTGACAGGAACTTCTAAAACTGTTTCATATTCATGTGGGCAGGATGACATGGATGTCACTAGAAGTCACACAACTGCCATAGAATGTGAAACTGTCTCACCAGATAAAATAACTACTAGGCCTCTGGACAAAACTGTAATGTTTATGGATAATCATGATGAACTTGAAATGACAAAGTCCCACACTGTTTTCATTGACTACCAAGCAAAGGAAAGAACTGTGCTTCCAGACAGACCTGACTTCGAATTATCTAAAAGGAAAAGCCTAGGAAAATTAAAAGTAACTTCTGCTGAGGACAGTGTGTTTCTTCCGGAGAGAGGTGAAAGTGACCATTCAGCAAAAGCCTACCAGCTAACAGTACTGAGGGAACAGTCTAATAGTGGTCCAATAGGGAAAGCTGTAACCTTTATGGCTGAAGATAACATGGAAGTGTCTAAATCAACCATTTTGAAAAGTGACAAAGATGTACAAAAGCCTAGATTTCTGAATGACCCTCTGTCAGGCAAAAGTCAAAGAAGAAAAAGCCTTAGACTCAAAAATGACAAGCCTGTTGCATTTTCAAGTAATGATCAAAATGATATGGATATCCAGAGTTGTACAGTGGAAATGAGTAACAAAAGTACCCTGGAAGATAGAGAGGACTCCCATTTGTTACCTTCATCAGGAAATTCTAAAACTGTTTTATATACATGTGGGCAGGATGACATGGAGATCACTAGAAGTCACACAACTGCCTTAGAATGTAAAACTATCTCACCAGATAAAATAACCACTAGGTCTAGGGACAATACTGTAATGTTTGTAGGTAATCACAGTGATCTGGAAGTCACCAAGTCCCATACGGTTTTCATTGATTGTCAAGCTGTGGAGAAGATACTTCAAGAGTGCCCTAAATTTGGAACAGCTGTAGATGAAAAGGTCATGGGGAAAGTTATAGACCAGGCCTGTACAGTGGAAAAAGCCAAACTTGAACACTGCCACTTAAATAGCACAGATAGAAATATGGATTTCATCAGTAGTCATGCAACTGCTGTTTGTGGATCCAGTGATAATTTACTAAATGTTATTTCCTATTTTGATAATTTGGATGGAAATGTCATGCCCTTATGTGATGAAGATGAGAAAGCAAATAATTGTCCAGTACAAAATGACCTTGATTATGCAAATGATTTAACCAGTAAATATTACTTGAAATCTGAAGGACTGCCATTCTCTGCCCCTAGTTTTCTGTTAGAGAAGGAAAAAGTTATTGAGACCAATACCACAGGACAGTTATACTGTATTAAAACAGTGCTCAAAGATCAAAATCTGATTAAGGAGCCCCCAAATCTGTTATCTAGCCAAACTTTAGTACATGGTCAAGATCTCGGGGACATGACTAGATTTGATGCAAAGCAAGTATTTTTTAAGCTTCCTGAGAATCAAATGGAGGCCTTTGTAGATAATGCAGAACATAGTTTAAAGCAGACCTTTGTTGATGTTTGTGTTGCTTCTCAGCCTCGTTTCTCAGCCCAACTACCTCTATTACCTCAACAAGGACATAATATTGTTAATAAAGATGAAACAATATTATCTAAAGTTAGAAGAAATAATAACTTAAATATTGTTATAGGAAGTTCTTCTATACCTACATGTGAAAACAAATCCAAAATGCTCAATGAAAACCAGTTTACTGTAGCCTGTGAAAAAGAACTGAGGGAAAACATTCAAATGACTAAATTTAATACAGCTATAAATTTCCACAGTAACTCAGACTCGACTAAGCAAGTTATTCAAACTCATGCCAATCCTAGAGAAGCATCAGATTCTGTAATTGCATCTAATGCTACATGTTTTAATAGTGTCAAATCAAATCCAAATAATATGAATAGGAAAATTGAAAAATTTTTAGATTTCCAAACTGTTCATTTACCACCTTCTCCAGAACCATTACTCGAATTAGTAAATAAGTCAGACAATGATAGGAGTATAGTGCAAGCCACAGAAATACATAAAATTAACATAGTGTCCAGCAATGTTAAAGATGATAGAGATGAAGAAAAAATTTCTCATAATGGAGCTGAAGTCAACTCTGTACCATTAGTGACAGATAAAGTGAGGAGATGTTCTTTAGGAATATTTTTGCCCAGATTGCCAAACAAGAGAAATTGTAGTGTCACTGGTACTGAAGACCTGGAGCAGATTCTATCAGACACAACTGATTTAAATCACTTGGAAACTCGGCCAATCTCCAGTAAGGATTCTGTCATTGGATTTGTTGCAGCTGAACTGAACATAAGTCCATCTCAATATATAAATGAGGAAAATCTTCCTGTGTATCCTGGTGAGATTAATTCCTCAGATTCTGTTAGCATAGAAACTGAGGAGAAGGCTTTGATCGAGACATACCAAAAAGAGATTTCACCATCTGAAAATAGAATGGAAGAAAACTGCAGTAGCCAAAAAAGAACCTGGATACAAGAAGATGGTGATATTCAGAATGAGAGAAAAATCAGAAAAAGTGAGATTAGGTTTAGTGATACTGTACAAGATCAAGAGGTGAGCTCTTAATCTAAGAAATGTTCTTGAGTTTTTAAAAACTTATTCCTGAATTTTAAGTTTAATCTTGCATAAGCAGGAATTCATTATTCCCAATGATGGGGCTGAAGAAATATTTCTATGTACACTCTTAAGGAATTAATTCACAGTTTGACTTAAAAACAATTTGAAGTGGCAAATAGTCACACAAAATGAAATAGTAGTACAAAAAATGTAGAAATTGTGTAATTCTGTATCTCTCACCTCTAGTGATTTGTCATTGTGGTTTTGCATATGAAAATCACTAGGTAGGGTATATGTAGTTTGAAAAGTCATCTTCAGTGTTATAAATATTTGGAAGGTAAAAGCCTTTTTATTACGCAAACCACTTAAACCTTGACTAAATTCTCTTGGCTAATGAGGATGTGTAGAAGCTGAGGAAAGCTAAGGAAATCTAAAAATTCCTTTGTGGACAGGAAAGTACCTAAGATAAGCCCAGTATCTCAAAATGAAGTAAGTGAGATTTTGTATTTATGAAAGTGGTCATAGATATTAAAGTTGAGGGAACACCTATTTGAGTACCTTGTGAGAATAAACTGATCACTTAAACTGAGTTTTATAGGTGGAGAAATAAAGACTAGAAAGTATCAGAGGTTCATAGAAAACAGTTTCAACTATTAAATATTTAAATTTAGATTATTTTGGTGGTTCTATAAGCTGAAGTTCTGAGGAAATGGTTTGTTTATGAGGCTTGAGGAAGTAACAGTGATATAAAATAGATTCTATGAAAATTACTAATATTTTGTTGAATGAGTATTTATTGAGTATCTGCTATGTTCTAGGTTCTGTTTAGGTGCCTCAGTGGGAATTTATAGACCAAAATCTGCTCTCATGGAGCTTAAATCTAGCATTTAGACAAATAATACAATGTTCTCAAAAACATGGAAGTAGGTAGATGAAAATGGCATTTAAGGCTAAGGCTAAAATGATAAAAGCAGTACCACATGACTCATTTGACCTCAGCTAAGAGTTTTGATCACCAGGAAAAGGAAGTATTAAAGCCTGGAAATAATTTTCTTTGCTCTGCTCTAGCCAGGACCATGACATACAGCCAGTATTCTATTCTGATTTTCTGCAGTGTGGAAGCCCTGACTGTAGTGGCTAGTGGAATAATTATTGGATAGGTCAATATTTGATAGCTCATAGGATCTGGCTATAACTTAGATACATCTGAAAAATAATTTGCTGATACAGCATAATGCACAGTTATTTCTATATATTTTTAAATAAAATTACTTTTAACTCTAAAGGCCTCAGTTGCCTGTTAACTTATTCTAATTTTTTGCTAAGATATTTCATATGGATTATAGGTGAATTTTATGTTAGTAGTATTTCTATTAGTATTCAACAAACATTTAGTCATTATAAGTACACAGTGACATAACTTTATCCTGATGATGTTCCTTAATTGATAATTTCAGGTTTTTGATCACCATGCTGAAGGAGATAATAAAAATGCTAACAGTGTATTGATAAAAAGCCCAAGCAGGACCCCATCTAGTTGCAGCAGTTCTTTGGATTCGATCAAGGCTGATGGGACCTCTCTGGACTTCAGCAGTAAGATCTTCATGAAAACTAATTAATAGAAGTCATGTATTTACTTGACTAATAATAAATGTATTCAGTTCAAGAGATGTTCGAAATTTGTTGAAGCTTTTGGGGAGTTATAAATAGTTGATAAGTAAAATATTATTTAGTTTATTTTTAATTCATAGTTATTTTAATAAAATGAGAAAGGATATACAAGGGGGTAGAGTGATTTCCTTAAGAAGCTTATAATCAATATTCCTTAAGAAACATTGAATGGAACCTTAAAACTATAACATACTTTGCCCTACAAATGACTGTCTTCCCAAAAAGATCCTAATGAGTAGCTTTAGGAGCATGAACCACACTAAAATTTATAGTATAGCATGTTAATCACCTTAATTTGCCTTACTTCTAGCACACCGCAGTAGTCAAATGGAATCACAGTTTTTCACAGACAGTATTTGTGAAGAGAGCTTGAAGGAGGTATTTCCCATTTCTAATGCACTATTTCCTTGTTTTGTTTTTTATTTTTTTAATTTAAAAAAAAATTATTAAATACTTTAAATATACAGAAGACATATTTTGTTTTCTTTGTTAAGGACCTGACATGGCAGTTAATTATATGGAGTAGAAATCACGATTAGAAGACCTATGTTTTGTTTTTTTACCCCGCTTTTACTGTTACTTAATAACCTTAGGAAATAAATATTAGATAAAATCTACTCATGTATAGCATACAAATATCTGGATAGTATTTCCACAAATATGTGCAAAGTACTTTAAGCTATTTAGAAACAAACAAGGTAGCTATAATTTCACCTTAAATGGTCATGCAGACTTTTTTTCTTTCCGCAGAAACTCAAAGATGGAAGAATAACAGTAAAGGAGTTCTTTATACTTCTTCAGGTTCATATTTTGATACAGAAACCCCGACAGAGTACTCTCCCAGCCAAAGTAAGTACAATTTCTTGGCAAAATAGTTGCCTCAGTTAAAATATATTGTGCTTACTTACTAAACTGTATAGAGCAAACATTTATTCAGAAACAAAAAAGAATTAAGGAAGCAAATTTCTTTATAGAAAGTTTTCCTAATATGTACATTTGTAGTTAGCATAAAAATCGCTATTTTTTTATATCATGGGTTTTGATAAGGTGAATTTTAATTTTTTTCTCATTCCTTTGCATCTATTTTGTTTTTGATGCTTTTTACTAAACATATGCTCTTACCTACTATTATAAAAATTCAAGTATAGCGGTTTTTAATAAATATTTTTTGAAATAAAAAATATGTAAGATCATAGACTATTTGAATTAATTTAAAAGATTAATTCAAAATTATAATACTTACAGAGGAATATATTTTTTTTTCTTAAATATGTCAGACAGTTACAAAAATTAATGTTATGCCCTTGGCCACAAAGAAAACATGAACAAATTGAAAAATATGGAGACTTTATGGTCCATATCATATGATCTTAACCCCATAAAATTAGAAATAATGAAAGGACTAAAACATTCTTAGCTTCTAGGAAATTAAGAAACATGCTTCTAGATAACTCTTATAACAAAATAAATAAAAACTATTGAAAAAGCAAAATAAAGGAGAACAGTTAATAATAAATATATGTGACATAACAGCAAAAATTATATTCAGCAGGAAATTAAAACCTCACATATTGTCATAGAAGAGAGTCTAAAACCAAAGGACTTAATTCTCAATAAGAAATTGAAACAAAAATAACATCCATAAAAAAGGCAGGAAGACAGAATTAATGCAGATAAATGGTAAAGCTAATGAATTTTTAGGTATCGATTTACTTAAAATAATGCATAGCCATTTTCAAATTACTTTTAATCCCATGTAAGTGAAACATCTACAGTTCCCCTAAACATCTAGAGAAATGGACTTCGATGTCAGACTTGAATTCAGATTCCAACTTGTAGCTTTACTAGGTATTCACATTTTGAGTATTCAAATTTTTCTTTGTACAACTTTTACAAACAGGCACTCTGTAACTTGAAACAGTTCTAGAACATGATTTGTCCTCAATATACCAATTTTGAGGGATTTTTTTTTTTCAGTTTGCTATAAACACACAACCTACTCCAGAAGACCTGATGTTCAGTCAATATGTTTACCGACCCAAGATACAGATTTATAGAGAAGATATTGGGGCTCTTCGCCAAAAGATTGAAGAGTATGGAAGTTTTTATTTTTTGTGTGTTTGTTAGATGGGTTAAAAATCTGTATCATAAGGTTTTGATTAGAATAACACTGCCATAGGAAAAAGTTGATGGCATTAACCAGCATTGTGATACAGCATGTTTATAGGAGTTTCGGCTTTATAGTCAGACAGGTTAATCCTGGCAACAGCACTAGCCGTGTAACCTGATAAAAGTATTTTAAGCTTTATTTCAACGTGTTGGAGTGAGTCAATACATTGAAATGAGAATTTTATTTGTAAGGGAAGGTTTTGTGATTCATAACATTCTTGAACTGTTCTACAAGTGTTGAAATAATAAGGCTAGTCACTATTCTTGAGTGAATTCCTTCTTATGTAGAAAAGAACTAGGAAGAATTAAATTAAGTATGCCTATAGATTTGAGTTGGTTCATTCAAGCTGACTACTGAACCCTATGCTAATTAGTTTCTCTATGTTTTAGATTAAAGCTTTCTGCACTGAACCAAGATAAACTTTTGACTGATGTAAATAGGAACCTGTGGGAAAAAATGAGACACTGCTCTGATGAGGAGGTACTTTGTTTCATTTTCTGAATGGGAATCAGTATAGACATTTTGAAAATTTTTTATTGTGAAATAGGTAGCTGTTACTTGGTGATTAGTGATTAGTTCTTTAACTTACTTCGTAGGTATAATATGTTACCAAGGTCTTATTTAATTATACATGAGTAATTGTTAGGCTGTAATCTTTTCAAACCTGAAATGATCAATTTAATATATAAAATACAGTTCAAATTTATTTAGAGTTCCCTCTTTGTTTGCCTTTCACTTAGATTTACATCAAGAAAAATTTAATTGATTAAATAATAAGGAACTCATTTTATATGTCCCCTGACATATTAAAAGGATTTTATTAACTAAGCCTATCATTTTCTAATTTGTAATATGCATAAGTAAATTAAAAGCAAGAATAAAATAAAATCTTTGGTTCTGTTCTTAAACTATTAAATGGGATTAAATTTGCAAATGAGGTGACCTGCCTTATGAATCAAGAGTCTAGAAAGGGCGAAGCTTAGCACATATCATCTGAATCAACTTTCTCAGACCATTTGCCTCATTTGTTTTAGTGTTAATATAGCCTTTGACTTTTTCTGACAGCTGAAGGCCTTTGGAATTTACCTGAACAAAATAAAATCACATTTTACCAAGATGACTAAAATCTTCACTCACCAAGGAAAAGTGGCTCTCTACAGCAAGCTGGTGCGGTCAGCTCAGGTAATTTGAGACAGTTAATAGCACAGAAAAAAAGATCTATTAAAATTACTTTATGATAATATTCTTCATATGGAATAGACATGTGAATGAGACTTGGGCAAAAACTTCAAATTATTCATGAGAGAGGGATTCAGTTTATCAAAAGTGGCAAATCCTGGCATCTTGAGTAATTCTAGAATATATTTACTACTATGGACCTATTTCTCATCTCAGATTTGTTATATGTATACATATTGAAATAAAACAATATGGGATTCTGATCTTCCATTGCTAAAGAGTATACTGTAGTATTATCTTCCTCATTAGTTTAAAGTAGCATTTTCCTAAATTATTTTCCTTTAAGAAAGGTTCTGTATTTAAAAACTTACTATTAGCAAATAAGTCTGGGACGTGTTACATACAATATCCCCCTTTTGGACAAGTATAATAGCATAGTAATGTCTAAAGTCAGAAATCTTTATTTTAAAAAAGTCTAAAAAAAAATGCTGACATTCTCTTTGACCAGTGTTTCCCATATTCATTTAACCATAGAATATTTTTTAAATAACTTTTTTAAAACTAATATATATATTAGTATCTTATATTTCATGGAAATGTTGAAATAAATGAAAGTATAAAAATGAGTTTATATTAATCTGTTATATATGCTTTTAAAAATTTTTTAAGTCTAGACTGGAAACTTCAACCTTTATTTTAAGATCTGCCTATTCATGATTTAAACAGAGTTATATCAGCTATTTGAAGCATTTGTAATATTATAATGTTTTGTTCAGAACTTTAACTTGACAGTCTATAATAATATTGTGTGTTTAGAATGAGAGGGAGAAACTTCAGATAAGGATAGATGAGATGGACAACATACTTAAGAAGATTACTAACTCTCTCACTGATATGGAACTAGGTAAAGTATTTTGAATACTTTTCCAAAAGAAAATTTAATTTCATTTGAATTTTTTCCTACAATACAGATTGCTTGTATCACAATGCTGAAGCCTTGTATTAGCCACTTGAGACATTAAATTAGAGCAAATTAAAGCTTCTTTACTGTGGTCCTCCATAACACAATCAATAAGAGATGCCTAAGATAATACATCTCTTTGGAAAGCTTTTCATAACCTATACCATATTTTTTTTATAGATGAATTTATCTCCATTTGAAAATTAGCCTTTTAGTTTGACCTGGGCATAATCCCACCTTATTGAGTATTGTTATCCTGAAACTGCTTTCTCAAAGATCACAATTTTGGTAGTTCTCAGTCCTTAGCCATCTTGACATCTTTCAGCATTCAACAATGCTGAAAGAAACTTCAATCTCCCTGCACCTCTATGATATTGCACTACCTTGATTCAGTTTTTTTCTCCTGGTTGTTTCTTTTAGTTCTTCTCTTGGCCTTTCTCTTACTAATGCCCTGTGTAGAGATTTAGATTTTATCATCTACTCATTTCTATATCCTTTCCCCTAATGGTTTCATCTGCCTTTAGTGTTTTTAAATGAATATTCCCAAATTCACTTATATTCATCAGGCATTTGTTGAGCACCTACTTCATGCCAGATACTGTGCTTAACATGAGAAAAAATATATGTAAGACATAGATTTTGCCCTTAAATAGCGTATACT
Source organism: Macroglossus sobrinus (assembly GCA_004027375.1). Lineage (NCBI taxonomy): Eukaryota > Metazoa > Chordata > Mammalia > Chiroptera > Pteropodidae > Macroglossus > Macroglossus sobrinus. Next base: position 988,338 of record PVKZ01000061.1, on the reverse strand, counting down.
TATTTTGGGAGAGGGCATCTTTAGCCTCTTTATCTTGAGTTTTGGACTTAACATTTCTAGCTCTCTGCTGAACCTCTCTGCAAACATGTCCTTAAGCACTTTAAACTCTGTGTGACTAAATGGAATTTATTGTCTTCTCGTATTTCAAAAGTAAAATATGAAAACTTCTCCCTATGATGTTTCTTATCTCTATTAATGACATCACCATTCTTACATATTGTAAAAGGCTCAAAATTTTCATTGTCTTTGAGTCTCTCTTATCAAGTTCTGTCATATCTGTTTCTTCATCATCTCTTGTATTCTTTCTCATTCCCATTAAGGTACTTATTAATTCTGAAATGTGCTATTTCAACTCTTCTAACTTGACATATTTCTATATTCTTCATTCTATATTCTTCCAGTCCAATCTGCACTTTGCCATCAGATTAATAACTGTGAAGGACAGTATTTATGTTACTCCCCTGAAAAACTTTTGTCTTTCCATTTATTACAAAATGAAGTCCAAGCTCCTGAACATGACATGTAACATTCTCTACAATCATTTTTAGATCTTTCTTTCTTACATGATTTACTATTTTACTCCCTTACACATTCTAAATTACAATCAAATCTTGTCATTTCTATGCAGTCCTGCTATTTTTTCTTTGCTAATAACATTCTCCTACTAAAAAAGGCTCTATCTCTCTTGAGTTTTCATGGCTATTTTGTTAGTACTTCTTATAGTACCTATCACATCTACTTATAATTAAGGTTACTTTTGTATAGTTTATTTTCCTAAGTAAATTTTGAGCTCTGTGGGAGCAAATATTAGCTTTTATTTTTCTCCATGTCCTTCAGAATTCTTAGCACTATGCCTTCCACAGAATAAGTGTCTACTACATGTTTTCTGCATTGACTTGATAATTTATGAATTCCATAGTCTTAGATTGCTCCACCCATTTGCTTATTATCTTACTTTCTACTTCATGGGGAAAAAAATAGAAGCCATTAGGCCTGAACTTCTGAACTTCCTGCTACCAAACAAACCAAACATTTACATATCTATATATCCATTCTTTCATCATTTTTTTTCCCTAAGACCAATTTTTCCACCTAAACTTTGAATTTCATCTCCTCTTCTCTTCTCAGGAATTGTATATCACTGATTTTCCCTTATCTCTTGTATATTCAACCTCTCTGTCTCTTCTGCTGGATAAATTCACCTCTCTCTCATCTTTAAAATACCAACAACCACACTTTGTTCTTTAGGTACCACTACTAAATGGCTCCCTGTTTCTTTTTCCTTTATTATTCCTTGGGCAAATAAATACTTACATTTTATACTTAATAAATACAGAGCCTTGTACAGTGCTCTGTGCCAAGAATACTATGATGATTAAAAACAAAAACTATGCCCTATGGAGCTTTTAGTTTAGAAGAGAATATGAGAATTAAATAATGTTATATACAAAGTGCTATGGAAGAGAGGTTACATGGTGCTCTAAGGTCCTGAAACAGAATTCTGACCTAGCTGAGTAGGAAAGGCTTCCCTCTGAGGAAGCAACAGTTCAGCTAAGATCCAAAGAATGAGTAGGAGTTAAAGTGAGAAGGAAGGGGAAAGCAGATTATTCAAGATAGCTAATACATGCAGAAGCCATTCTATTGGAAAGAATGTACCAAAGAGAAGGGATTGAAATAAGACCAATGTGGCTAGAATAGAGCAAAAGAGAATACTAATATTGTCTGAGTTGTAGCTGGAGAGGTCTAGGGGCTAGGTCAAAGACAGCCTCTTAAGTATAGTTTACTTTTTCTTATAACACTGAATAGCCATTTGAAGGGTGATAAGCACTGGCTGCAATGTAGAGATTGGATTTGAATAGATCAAGAATAAGTGTAAGAAGTTCAGTAATTATTGGACTGGTGTGGTTAAGAAAGGGTAGTAGCTTATATTAAGGGAAGCTGGTAGTAGTGAAGAAAAAGTATATTCAAAAAATATTTTTGAGATAAAAATCTAAACTTGGGTATGGGAAGAGAGTGGAATTTTAAGGATGACTCCAAGGTTTTAAAAACAAATTAAATAAAAATTTTTAAATGTGTGTGCATGCATTTATATATATGTATCTGTTCCTGCTTAGTGCACGGGGTTACCTAATAACTTCGATATATGCAAATTTATATAAACAATTTCCAACTCAAAATGGCTCCTGAGAGGCTATTAGGGGTCATTACCATATGGCTCAAAGTTTAGTTGCCTACCTCTAGAAGCAGGTTTTTGTATGAAAGTATAATTATAGCTCAGTGCTTATTGGCAAGGAAAGGTGGGGAAAAGATGAGTGCTTGTGAAATATTCTTAACAATTCATTTTGGGACCATCTATTCTTTTCATCTCCAGTGGTTTAATTATTTTTGACTGAGTTATTCTAATGTACATTTTCTACCTAGAAACTAAGAATTTGGAGAGTAAAGAGAAAGACAGTCCTGTGGAAGAATGGGATTCTGAAATAAGAGCTGCAGAGAAAGGTAACAGAATTAAAGAGATAAATAGGAAAAAAATCTGTTCTGAATTTGTTTATTTAGGTAAGATTAAGTGAGAGAATTTTCAGTAAAACAGATGATTTTTATAGCAACATTTCTGTATGTCCATTCTGATTGATTTTTTTCTCCCTAAAGAACTGGAACAGTTGAAAACCGAAGAAGAAGAGCTTCAAAGGTCAGGCTTCATTTTGAGTGTTAGAAAATATGCTAAACTTCACGCGGCTAAATGACTTCCTACCTTCAGGAAATGACAAGATTGGGGACATGAATATTGACTAAGGCTGACTCAGAACTCCTCCTCTACTTTGACCTTGATCCCGGAGGTTATCTTAGTTGACAGTATTTTCTATGCACTGTTGTTTTCAGGGTAGTATTTCTCAAGCTTGAATAATATCAGAATCCTTTGAAAGAAAATAAACCTAGCACTAAACTATTCTTATATTGTACTTTTATGTTATATCTAAGTAAATATAAGTAAGTATAAAATGGGGTATACTCACAGAGTCTTCGTTTACTTAATAAGACTAAAAGAAATAATAATGACAAAGCCATTAATTTGGCGGGTGACAGTGTTTGGCTGAAATTAATTCGATGTTAGCAAAATGACTAACAAAGCATAGTTTTATTAGATCTAATAAATTAAACAAAACCAGAGGCAGATACCAAAATTATGGCATGTCTCACTTTTATTCTCATGATCTGCATTATGCTTCTATTTTTATCATCAAAATGAAAATGTAAATTTTAATAAAAATCTTAAAGAACGTATGAATCCCTAAGCATATCTTTGGATCCTAATTTGAGAGCCTTTGATTTAGGCCATTCCTAATTGACCGTACTTCTAGATTAATGCTCATAAAAAATAATAAAAAAACTGAAAATACAAAAATGGATGCATTCATCTCATTAGGGTGCCATCTAGTATGTGACTTCTTGTCATAAATCTATTTTAATAGAGTCTGAATTCTCTAACAACAGACTTATCTTTCTGTGAATACGTTTGATTTGCAGAAATCTCTTTGAACTGAAGGTACAGAAAGAACAGATCCTTGCTCAAATAGACTTTTTGCAAAAACAAACAAATAGAACTGAAGAGCTCCTGGATAAGTCGAGGTAAGGAAAAGCAGGTGTCATTAGTCTGTGTTTCATCCTGTGCCTCTGTGGTTATCTAAACCTACTAGAGCAGTTAACATGTGACTATAGTATATATCACTGTTTTTAGCACGAAAGAGTCAATGTCCTTAACTCTAAGTTGAAAGTATACAAGGTGGGAGAGCTATGAAATTATAATTTTAAATTATTTAACACATTATATTGCCTTGACTTGGTTTTCTTCTGTGTACAACTCAAGATTGAGTGAACTCTTTATTTCTTTCAAAAATGTAAGTTTGTACATTTACAATATTTGAATTAAAATGTTGTCTCCCAATCCAGTAGAAAAATTCTTAGCAGCCACTGCTGGTACTGTTTTGAGTGGTATCCAAAGTTAACTCTCTCTTCTTATCTCAAAAAAATGTTTTTGTTTTTGTTTTTGTTTTTTTTGGGGGGGGTCTTGTTTTTCTCTCTCTCTAGCTTGTCTGAGTGGGATGTCATTGAATGGAGTGATGATCAAGCTGTATTCACCTTTCTTTATGACACAATAGAACTCACCATCACCTTTGGCGAGCCAGTAGGTGAGTAGCAAAAGTAAGATAATTCTTCTATAGAAAAATATATGGCTAAACTCAAATCTTTATTTTAATACAGCTATTGACATAATAAAGGAATGCTGAAAATCTTAGAACAGGGAATCACTAATTAGTGGGAATAGAATTTTATTTTACTTGATAGAGTAAAAAAAAAATTCAGCTAGTTGAAAGTTGGCCTTTGTTAAATTACATTAGACAATAGAAATTTTGCCTATCCAAATAGTGGATCAACATGCTGTTCACATCTATTTACTCTCACTGCCTTATTTCTATCTGTTGTTTGTGCTAGAGGATTGACACTAATGGCTGGTAACTCTTGACTGCTTTTTTGTACTTCAGTCAACCTAAAACATTCATTGGAAGTTTTGCATGTATTGGTGGGCTTATCAAAGTAGGTAGATATTAATATATGGTAACTGGAGAAAGTCCTAGCTATTTTGTTGGAGTCTTCTGTCAGTATCTTTAGGTCTTTTCTTTTAAACAGTTAGCTTCATTACAGCCAACTATGGGTAAATGTTGCCAAATTGGAACCTAGGATCTTTACAATCACCCAGCCTTAAACATGATTCTCTTTAAAAAGTTTCTTTTCTCAATGAATACTATCAACTTACATCCAGGTCCAAAATTAAAAGTTAGGAATCACTCTAAACCTTTTTCTCCCTTACCAGGCATATCCAAATCATCAACAAGACTTATTGATTTTAACGTTCATCCACTTTTCTTGGCCTCTTCTGTCAATAGTCGTCTGTCACCTAAAAAACTACAGTAACATTCCAACCAGTCTTTCTGGATCTTCTCTTTTTCCTCTCCAATTCATTCTCCTTGTTGTAGCTATAATGACTATTGAAAAACTGTCATGCCCCTACTACTACTGTTAGACTAATGATCAAAATATTTAATATAGCCTGTAAAGCCCTGTGTGAATTGTATTTTCCCTGTTTTCCTGCCTCATCTTACACTGCATGTCAGCTACAGTAGCTTTCTTTTATTTCCTTAAAATATCATGGTCTTTCATTCTCAATCATATTCCATCCTACCTCACAACCATGATACTAATGTTTCTTATACCAGGAAACTCTTTCCCCATTTTGGTCCATTCAGGCTACTATAACAAAAATACCATAAACTCGGTAGCATGTAGCAACAGAGGTTGAAGTCCGAGATCAGGAAGCCAGCATGGTTAGGTGAAGGCCTTCTTTTGGGTTGCAGGCCTCTCATTGTATCCTCACATGATAGAAGGCCAAGCTTGCTCTCTGGAGTCTCTTTTATAAGAAGTCTCTACCATCGTGACCTAAGCACCTCCCAAAAGTCCCACTTTGTAATACCATCACATTGGACATTCGGATTTAAACATGAATTTGGAGGAGACACAAATATTCAGATCATAGCACCCTGTCTTCACTAAATAAATTTCTACTGATTTCTTTAACAACTCAGGTCATTTATCACTTTCTCAGGAAAGTTTTCCCTGACCCTAATTTTACCTATTCCCTCTGCTACTTGCCCTCCTATTGTATGTTCTCATTGCTTCCTGCAGTTTTCCTTAATAGTGTGCATCACAGTTTGTAGTTCTTGGTGTGTTTATTAGTGCGATTGTGTTCCCTTGAGTTGTAAGCTTCTTGAGAGTGTCGATTGATTATGTCTGTCTCACTGTTGAAAAGTGAAAAGAAATCAGAATTTGAGGACAATGCTAAATTCTGGAGGAATAAGCAGCTATCCTGGCTATCTTAAACTCATCAATGTAATGCTGAAAACATAAATCATTTTTACTATATTCATCAAAGATAATAAGTGAGGGAGGTCATAGCCTTTTTCTTTATATGGTTCCTGAAATTAATATTATCTTTGCACAGAAGGGTCAAAGGACCCTTAACTATAAATGTACCACTTAAATTTCCTTCAAAAGCCTGCCAATCAGTAAAGGCTCCCCTGAGGAGCCTCAGGGGAGCCTTTACTATATAGAATAATATGATTCAAGCGTGAACCTTCAACTGCCTGTGAAAAAACCCTGTTACCCAGAAAGAACAGGTCTCTAAAATACTAAGTTGTATGTGGTTTAAAATCCGATAATAAAAGGAAATACTATTCTTATTCTCTTCCTCCTAGTTGGTCTCCCTTTCCTGAACAAGGCTTATAGGAAGATTGTTGACCTGAAATTTCAATCTCTGTTAGACGGTAAGTTCAAAACATTTAAGCCACTAGATTTTTTTTTTGAGAACTTTCACATACTAAGTTAAATATAAACAATGATAATAATAATTTGTCCTTACAAATGTGTATGAAACATAAAACTGTTTAGATAATGTTCCAAATATTGGGTAGGTTTTAAAAGAAATGATTTATTCTTATTCTTATCAGATCTTGAGAAATGATTAATAATAATAGCTATTTCCATAATTTAAAAATTATGAGTACTTACTCTGTATCAGGCATGTGTATTACTTAACATCAATACTATGAGGTAGGTATTATTCCCCATTTTACAAATTAGGAAACTACAACTCAAAAAAATTAAGTATGGTGCTTAGGATCACTCAGGCAATAAGCCAGGATTTAAATTCAGGTTAAGCCCATGCTCTTAATCAAGTTCTGTTCTGTATGTGATAAAGCCTTGAGTTTTCATAAGAATGCCTCACTTTCACCATATATGTTGATTTATGTGTTTGAAAATAAAATGGAGAGGCTATTTAGACACCTAGTGGTTTGGAGGTATTTCTTTTTTTTTCCAACGCCTATAGCACTTTGTATACCTGGGTGGTCTCCCATCCAAGTACTAACCAGGCCTAACCCTGCTTAGTTTCTGAGATCAGGCACGTTCAGGGTGGCATGGCGGTAGACAGTTTGGAGGTGTTTCTAGTTTATGTAGTATTTCTAGGATGTGTGTACACACACACACACATACACACACATTTGAATAAAAGGTAAAACGGTGCTCTTGGTTTTTTTTTCTCTTCCTCAGAGAATAAAGCTCCTCCCTCCTCCCTTTTAGTTCATAAGCTTATTTTCCAGTACATTAAGGAGCAAGAGTCCTGGAAGACAAAATGTACAACACAGCACCAGGTACCCAAGGTAAATTCTGATTGAAGTATATAAAGGAAAATTATGTTATCTGTCTCAAAAGGCAGAACTGAAATTTTATCTATATAATAGTGGATCCTGAAATGATATATATGTTAAATTGTTTAACTTTGAAGGGTTCTTTATAAAAGAGGCACTAAACACTAAAATGTTTTTATAATTTATTATTCTTTTGTTTTTCCCAGATGCTTCAAGAAATCTCACTGGTAATAAGCCATTGCAGATTCCTTGGAGAGGAGATTGAGTTTTTAAAGAGATGGGGACCAAATTATAACCTAATGAATATAGATGTGAATAATACTAAGTAAGTATATTAGTTCCCTAGGGCTGCCATAACAGAGCGTACTACAAAATGGATAGCTTAAACAACAGAAATTAATGTCTCACAGTTCTGAAGGCTAGAAGTCTAAGAGCAAAGTACCAGTAGAGCTGATTCCTGCTGAGGGCTGTGAAAGAGAATCTGTTGCATGCCTCTTTCCTAACTTCCAGTGATTTGCTGGCAATCTTTGGCATTCCTTGGCTTGTAAACATGTAACTCTAATATCTGTTTTTGTCTTCACATGATGTTTTTTTCTGTATGTATGTTTGTATCCAAATGTTTTTTCTGTATGTATGTTTGTATCCAAATTTTATAAGGACACCAGTCTTTTTGGATTAGGGGTGCACTATGTTCCAGTAGGAACTCATTGTAACTAATTAAATCTGCAAAGACCCTATTTCCAAATAAGGCCACATTCCGAGGTCCTGGGGGTTAGGACTTCAACATGAGACTTTTGAAGAGACATGGTTCAAACATAACAGTAAGTAATCAGTTGAAAATGTATTAAAATAATTTATTTTACTTATGGGTTTCATGACTAGTTACGAAAAAACAAACATAATAATATTTTGTTCCAGATGTTTTACCCTCTGTCCATTTGATAAGGACAAGAAATAATGTATACCTAAATTTCACATGCCAGTGTAAAAGGAAAATATATTTGTGCTTCATTCTATTTTTGTTTTATGTTTTAATTAAGGATTTTGTCTTTTACAGATTGAGGCTTTTATTCTCCAGCTCTGCAGCATTTGCAAAGTTTGAGATAACTTTGTCTCTCTCAGTCCATTATCCATCTGTTCCATTACCCTTCTCCATTCAAAATCACCTTGGAAACATTGGGTGAGTGAAGGGCCCATAGGATAGGGCTTCCAACAACATTTTTACTTTTGTTATGACGTTTGAAAGATACCTGTCTATGGCCATGCTACCCTGAACAAGCTCAATCCTGTCCGATCTCAGAACCTAAGCAGGGTCTGGCCTGGTTAGTACTTGGATGGGAGACCACCTAGGACAGCCAAGTGCTATAGGCGTAAAAAATTTTTTAAAAAAGTAAGCTGACAAGGTCCTTGCAATCTGTGAAGTCAACCACGGTTTGCCTCACCAAAAAAAAAGAAAGATCCTTTAAAGTGGTCAGCAAATGAATAGACAATAGTGAAAGCCAAGTGTTACTTGTCTCTGACTTCATTTTGAAGAATTTGTTCTTTTAAAGTCAATAATCTTCATTACTATCTCCAGGGGATACTGGAGACCATTAGTCTGTTCTTTTATACTTGCACCACTTTTTGAACACATTTAACTAAAACAGGAATCAAGAAGGAAAAATTCCTGCATAAGCTTAGCCCAGGTCATATGAACAACTTCTATGGCCTTAAAAATAGAATAATAATTTTAAAACTGTGCGGTCATAATGCTTTTGTCAATTAGTTTGTGAAACCAGACCTAAAAATATTTAATTCCTACTATATATTTTGTGAGTTTTTAGACACACTATTAACATCATAAGACAGCAGAGATTAGAATGTGCCCACCTCAAATCCATCAGCAAACAACAACAGTTTAGATTTTTATAGCCAGGGAAAAAAGGTCAAGATACCTGTTTTCTCACAATTACATACAGAATTGGTTCTTAGGCCTTGTTTTTAGAATATCAATTCAAACTGGATAGCCTAATTTAATTTTCAGAAGTGCTTGTGTGTGCTCCCTGGGAGACTCAGAGATTTTATACAAAAACATGAATTCCACTTAAATGCAGATAAGTGTGAGTGTCCAGGAAAAATAATCTTTTGTTCTTTTCAGCCACGATGAAATTGCTGCCGTTCTATCTAAAGTGCCACTGGAGGACAACTACCTAAAAAATGTAGTCAAGCAAATTTACCGAGATCTGCTTCAGGGCTGCCATTTCGACCACTGGACCCATGGACCGCAGCTGTAACGACCAAGCACAGTACACTTAATAATGATGTTATGTCAGAGTCTCCACTGCTATTTAATCTTTGTCTTTAGTTCCTGGAAAGAAGCCTAGTAAAACACCTTCTTATGATGTTATAGTTAATTTGTAGGGTTAGTTTTTTAATCTCTACAGTCTGGAATAATGAAAGGCCTCAAATAGCCTGCTATCAACTTGCTCATCTTTCTCCTAAAAGTTTAATAGAACACTGAGGGAAAATTTCTCCTAACTGAAGTGGTGCTCTCTGCTTTAGTACAAGCCCTAAGGAGTAACTTAAGTATAAGAGGTGGTTTCCCCACTGACAAAAACATAAGCCATTTCCCCCTATATAGAGTTATGATATTCAGATTGCCTAGCTTTTGCTTAGCAGATAATTCTGGAATACAGACATGTCTGTCTACAAACTACTCATCCTCCTTTTTCTGCATTCCAGAAATGTTATTAAGGGAAAGCAATAGCACTCAACTATTGGATTGGCTGCCTTCTTTTCTTGGGGACCTTGCCTCCTTTTATTACATGTCTATTAGTGTTTTCTTAATAAGTATAATTTTGTAGGGAAAGTTTGTTCATTTTGGCCCAGTACATATATGTAAATATATTGATTTTGTGTTTGTGATTAGTAAGACGTATATATAAGTACACAGAGATGTATGTATAGAGAGGTACCCTTCTGCACAGGCAATTTCCATCTTTCTGAAAGATACCTTACAGCATTATTCTCAACTCCTTTTCTTAAATAAATAGACTTCAAACAATATCATACCCAAAATACCAGCTTTGTCAAATTCTGGCAATAGTAATGAACTTAGTGTAAATATTGGTTTCTGAAGCCATACCCTTTCTCATATACAAAAATAAAAATATCCATTGATATTGAATGATCAATACTATCTGTGAATAAATAAATATGAAAGAAATTTCATCCAAACTTTAGTCAAATCCTAATCATGTAATTTTTGTTTATTTTTACTCTAAACTGAAATATATTTGCATTTTTAAACTAATTCACCTTAAAATTTTGCTTTGTACTTTAAGATCAGGTTAAAGTCCTATGGGTCTCATGAATGCTATCTTCCCTCTTGATTTGCTTTGACTTCTGAGTTTTTAGTCAAAAGATTACATGGTCTTTTAAGCTTCAAAAGTCAACATGAAACTCATTTGCCATAAAAATCAAGATGTAGATGTTTCTATTTTCACAAACTCCTTGAAAAACTTTTAAAGTCATCAGTATAGTCTATTTCCCATTGAACTTAAATTACTTTTCTTACTAGAGTTGTTTTATTTATTTTCTATAAGCCTAAAAAGTAGAAGTTTTGTGCATTTTGGTAACCTGGAATGACCAGTTTCAAGAATGATTTGGCTTGTAATGATGGTCTCTGCTTTCTTGGATTTGGAGTACAGAATTGTGATATTTACTTAGTTATTTGATTTTGTTCCAAGTACTGGCTATTTTTATTAAAATTTTAGAAAGTTTTCCTTCACTGACTGGAAGCAGATTATTTTTTGCACTATTAAAATAAGTTTATTATATGAAGTCATTTTTAAGCAGTGTCTCTTTATGAAGTGAAGAGTGTTTTTACCATGTATCCAATAGACCTTTGAAGATATGACAAAGAAAGCTCTCTTTAAGATCACCCACTTATTTGAAAACCAAAATAAGATTAAAATATGTCAGGACCTGAAGTAAGGTATAAACCATAGTTACCCTGTCTCTCAAGGACAATAAAAGAAAACTGTTTTTAAGTTTCTCAAAAAATTCTACAAGCTAATGGAGTGGTTCTCAAAGTAGTCTGTAGACTAGTAGCATCAACCTCCCCTAAATCTACTGAATCAGAAACTCTAGGAGTGGGAATTAGCCATCTGTGTTGTTGGTTTTTTCACTTTTTTAAAAAACAGTTTTATTGAACTATATTTCACATAATCATGATTCACTGTTTTAAAGTGCACAATTGAATGGTTTTTAGTATATTCACAGTTATGTGCATGCATCACCACAGTCAATTTTAAAACAGTCTCATCACCTCAAAAAAAAAACAAAAACAAACAAAAAACTACTTTTTAACAAATGGTGCTGGGAAAATTGGATATTCACATACAAGAGAATAAATTTGGACCCTTATACCATATTCAAAAATTAACTCAAAATTGATCAAAGACCCTAACATAAGAGCTGAAACTATTAAACATTTAGCAGAAAACATAGAGCCAAATCCTCATGTCATCGTGACATATATGGCAATGGAATTATAGAGATAACAAAAGAGAAGGAACAAAAACTAGACTTCTTCAAAATTAGAAACTTATGTACATCAAAGGATATTATCAAGAAAGTTAAAAAAAAACTAAAGAATGAGAGAAAATATTTGCAAATCATACATCTGGTAAAAGTCTAGTATTCATAATAATAAGAGTTCTTACAACTTAAATAGACAAACAACCCAATTTTTAAAATGGACAAAGGACTTGAATAGACATCTCTACAAAGAAGATATACAAATGGCCAAGTAAATACATGAAAAAGATGTTTGATATCATTAGTCATTAGGGAAGTGCAAATTCAAACCACAAGGAGATACCACCTTAAATATACTAGGTTGGGTATAATTTAAAAAAAAAAAAAGGAAAATAAGCACTGGAGAGGATGTGGAAAATTTGGAGTCTTGTATATTGCTGGTGGGAATGTAAAATGATGCACCACTATGGAAAACAGTTTTAGTTTCTCAAAATGTTGAACATAGAACTACCTTATGACCCAGCAATTCTACTCCTAGGTAGGTATGCAAAAGAATTGAAAACAGGGACTTGAAAGGATAAATGTACATCAAGATTCATATCAGCATTATTCACAATCGCCAAAATGAAGAAACAAATCAGGTGTTTATCAACATAAGAATAAACAAAATGTGGTTTATACATAAGATAAAATACTATTCAGCCATGAAAAGGACTAAATTTTGATATATGTTAAATATAAACAGACCTAAAAAATACTATGGTTAGTGGAATAAGCTAGACACAAAAGGACAAATAATATATGATTCCACTTATATTGAGGTAATTACAGACCATTATTCAGTTGCACTAGTTTTTACATGTAACTCATTTACATGTATGTGTATAGATTTATGCAATTTTACCCCATGGATAGATTTGTGTAACCACCACCCACAATCAAGATACAGAACTCTATCACCAGAGAATTATGATTCCCTTTTGCTACCACTTTATAGTTACACTCACACCTTCATCCTTATCCTCTGGCAACCACTAACCGGTTTTTCATCTCTAATTTTATCAGTTTTAGAATGTTATATAAATGGAATTTAACGTATATAACCTTTTGATGCTGGCTTTTTTTTTTTTTTCATTTGGCATAATGACCTTGATGTTTATCCAAGTCATCGTATGTGTAAGTAGTTTCTTCCTTTTTATTATGGAGGATTATTCCCACTGTATGGATGTACCATGTTGTGTTTAACCATTGATCCATTGAAGGGCATTGGGCTGTTTCCATTTTTGAGTTATTACAAATAAAGTGGCTATGAATATTTATATACAAGTCTTGTATGAACATACATTCCTGTGTCTCTAAGTACCCAAGAAAGTGCTTGCTGGATCATAGGACAAGTGTATATTTAGTTTTACAAGAAACTACCATACTACTTTCCAGGGTGGCCTCATCATTTTATATTCACACCAGCAATACATGAGAGATCCAGTTTCTCTGCATCCTTGTCAGTATTTAGATTGGCACTGCTTTTTATTTTCACCATTCTGATAAATATATAATGATAGTATTGCAATTTAAATTTTTATTTTCTTTATGGTAACATCTTTTTGTATGTTTATTTAACATCTGTATATCTTTGGTGAAATGTCTGTTCATGTCTTTTGCCCATTTTCTAATTGGATTTTTTTTCTTTTTTACTGTTGAGTTTTGAAAGTTCTTTAAACATACAAGTCTTTTGGTAGATATGTGGTTTGCAAATGTTTATTCCCAGTCTATAGCATGTTGTTTCATCCTCTTAACAGTCTTTGCAGAACAAACTTCAAATTTTAATAAAGTCCAACTTAACAGTTTTTCTTTTATGGATTGTGTTTTTGGTGGCATGTCTGAGAACTCATCACTTAGTCCTAGTTCCTGAGGATCTTCTCCTATGTTTTATTCTAAAAGTTCTATAGTTTTATGCTTTACATATAAATCTATGATCCATTTTGAAATAATTTTTGTAAAAGGTTTGAGGTTTAGGTTGAGGTTCATTTTTTCACTAAACCTAATAGCTTTAGCACCATTTTTGAAAAGCCTATCCTTCCACTGAATTGCTTTCCAAAAAAATAAATATTTTTAATGTTGTAAAATATACATAACAATATTAATCATTCATAAATGTACAATTCAGTGATAGACATTCTAGTTTCTGATGTAAATGATTCTCTAGGCTCTAGAATATAAAGCATATACTAAAGAAAAAAACTGCTAAATAAAAGGATATGTAAATCTTAAACTTCAGCAGATAATGCTAAACTGTTTTCAAAAGTGTATCAATGTTTCCTACAACCAAATTTAGAAGATAGAATATTTTTTATTCTATCTTTATAATTTTCTAATTCACATTCAGATCTTCAATATACCTAAAACTTTTTTATGTATATCAGATAGCAGTTCATTTTTTCTCTAAATGGATACCCAATTGTCCAAGCATCATTTCTTAAAAAGGTCATCCTTCCCCTAATGATAAATTATCTGTGATAACCTCTGATAAATCAAGAATCCATATATGCATGGGTCTGTTTCTGAATTCTCTATTTTTTTTCATTAATCTACTTGTCTATAGCTGAGCCAATAAAACACAGTCTAAATCACTGTAGCTTTAAGAGAAGTTTTGATTTGCAATGACATGGATAGACCTAGAGGTTATTATGCTGAGTGAAATAAGTCAGACAGAGAAAGATAAATACCATATGATTTCACTTACATGCAGAATCTAAGAAACAAAAAGAACAAGCTAATCAAAAACAGACTCACAAATATAGAAGTGATGGCCAGAGGGGAGGGTGAGTTAGGGGGCTGGAATAATGGGGTAAAGGGTTAAAGAAGTACAAATTAGTAGTTGATAGATGGTCACTGGGATGGGGAGCATGGTTTAGGGAATGCGGTTAATTAATGTAATGAGTAGGTGGAGAGCCAGAGGAAAGAGCAATTAGGAAGATTGTATAAATGTCTAATCAATATACTGTATTTTTGAAACTAATAATAAAATTTTTTTTAAGTTTTGATATTTGGAGAAGAAAGTTCTAGCATTTTATTTTTAAAGATTGCCTTGGCTAGTCTTAGCCTTTTGCATTTCCACATGACATTTAGGATCAGATTGTGAAGATGCAAACAGGAAAGGGAAACTTGTTGAGGTTTTTATGATAGCATTAGATCTATAGATCAATTTGAGGGAAATTGGCATAATACAATTCTGAACCTCCAATCCTTAACTGTGATGTCTCTTCATTAGTCTTCTTTAAAGCCTTTCAGTAAAATTTTATGTTTCCCAATTGTGATTGTTTATATAGTTTGTTATATTTATTCTTTACTATTATTTTTTGATTTTGTTGTAAAATGCATCATTTTTCAAGTCATTATTTTTCCTAGTATATAAAATACAATATATTTTTGTATATTGATTTAGTGTACAGCCACCTTGCTAAACTCTTATTAATTCTAATAGTTTATGAAATTTCTTTTCAATTTTTTAATATACATAATCATACCATTTGCAAAGTTGAGTTTTATTTCTGCCTTTATAATATTCTCTTTGTTTCTGTTTTTTGCTTTAATGCACAGGATTAAACCTCCAGGACAGTGCTGATTAGAGGTGGTGACAGACAGGCATATTTGTCTTATTCTCATCTCAAAGGATAACTCTAAAGTTTCACTATTAAATGTGATGTTTACAAAAAGTTTTTATGTTGTTACTGTTGCTGTTGATATACCTGTTGTCTAGTTAAGTTCTCATTTACTCCTAGTTTTTAAAAGGTTTAACATGAATAGATATTGAAGTTTTTTCAAATGCTTTATTTTTGTCATATGATTTTACTCCTCTTATCGGTCTTGTAAACACAACCGGCATTCATATTATCAGTACGGAATTACTGCAGGAAGCAATGTTATGAGAGCAATATGTAGTTGTCCACAGCTAAATATACAGACAGCACAGCTCTAAAACAGAACACATATTCTGTCTAAAATATGTTCCTATGCCAACCTAAGAAGCACATATGATCTTTAAACACTTTTATGCCAATTAAGCTCAAAAGTGTAATTTTTGTCGACGTAAGAAATATCCAAACCTGTAGAGAATTTTAATGAGTTTATTTGAGCTAAACTGATGACAATTGCTGGAAAGCAAAATCTCAGCGGATTAAGGAAATGCTCCAAGAGAATAGCAGTTTTGCAGTTTCTAGTATACACTAGAATCAAAGGAGACATAAAGAGGGTCCATTGGTGGTAGATTAAGGGGGCTGGAGAATGCAAAGGAGGGAAATCTTGGGTTAGATGAAAAGTAAAAGGGAGGGATACATACTTTTACACTGGTGGTTATAGGTGAGTTAACATTTAGTACACAAAGATGGTATGCAGGGTGCAAGATAACCATAAGGGAGTCTGTAGTCTGTGCTCTGGTGCAATGGGTTGTGCCCTGAGGGGTCTGGAAAAAGGATTACTCTGACATTCCAACAGTATTACTACCGTAGATGCAAAAAGACAATAAACAGGCTTACTTAAGGTAAAGACTGACCTGTCAAGAAAGCTACAGGCCCAGGATGTGACTACCCGCCATGACTTGCTTTTAGTTAGAAATTTTTATGTTCAGATCATCCTATGTGGTAACTTTCGATCTCTGACTTTCCCCTGAGCTTGTCAGGTTTAGTATGTGTCCTTTCCTCGTCCACATTTTAAACATCACTTGTAGAAATTCTAAAATTATGTCAAACAGATGTAATAAGAAAACTAAGAAACAAATTCTCAGAAAGTCACTGCTTACTTGTCAAGGTCAGTATCAGCAGTTATAATTAACTCTAGTGTGGTTTTATGTCATCTGAAGATGGTTGAAGGAAGAGTGATTGTAAGATAACTACCCACATTCCATTGAACTTCCAAGGAAATGCTCATCAGTATTTTATATAGAGTATTACTTATCAGGGACTCTAACATTTCCCATCCTCATCCTCCGCAAATGGTTAAGATGAGTGAAGAGCATGTCTTTCTATCCCAGGTTAGTTGGATCATTCACCGGGATGATTGGAGGGTCCAGATTGGTCAGTGTGTCCAGTGATAGTATGTCCAGAGTTGTCAGCTTCTAGGTGATTGGTGAGTCTGAGCTGACTGTGTGCCAGGTTATCTGGTTCATATGGTTCATTTATTGAGTCCAATCAAGTTTTTCAGCTGTTCCTCTGAATACAATAGTAGTAGTTAGGATTAAACGAGTTTAAGGATATACAGTGTCACACAAAGTAAGTACTCAATGAATAGTAGCTAGTATCTCATATAAACACATATGTATATTTTAAATACATAGAAGTTCAGCTGGGCTTAGTTTTCATGGAGAACTGGATGCTTACTGAGTTTATTATTAGATATAAAATCAAAATTCACATCTGATTGAATCTTAAGGAATCATAGCAAAACTATTCAGCTGAACTTGGGGAAATATACTGGTAGAAAGGTGTTCATTTACAATGCATGTCTGCTGCTACTCCTAGTTTATCAGAGTATTAAGAAAGTTAAATTAGTAAGGAACAGATTAAATAGCTTGATACATATCACCTATATAGTATTCTTATTTTTTAAAATGTTTAACCCAAATGTAATCGTGAGGAAGTAACAAAATCCAGATTGTGGGACATTTTCTAGAAAACTGGCTTGCACTATTCAAAAATGTCCATGTCATGAAATCAAAACAACACAAAAAAGACCTGGGAAATCTTCTAGATTAAAGGAGACTAAAGAGACTTTTTAAAGGCAATGCTTAATCCTTGATTGAATCATGTATTAAAAAAACAAAACCTATAAAGGATATTTTCGGGATACTTGGAAATTTGGATATAAACTATATATTAAATAATATTCTTTTAACAATGTTAAATTCCTTGAGTGTGATAATGGTATTATAATTATAAAGGAGAATATCCTTAGTAGGAAATATATGTGTGCAATTTAATTTCAAATAGCTTTTTAAAACTAATGTCTGAGAGAGACACAGAGACAGAGAAATGAGAGAAAGCAAACAGCAAAATGTTAACAATCGATGAATCTAGGTAATAGGTGTTTAATTGCACTATGCTTTCAACAATTCTGTAACTTGAATTTTTAAAATGAAAAACTTCGAAGTGAAAAAGGTTTGCTTGGTGGCCAAGTAGGAGTAGTATAGTTCTGAGAGATTTCATCCAGGCTTTAAGGAAGCCTGATGAATCACTTTTGTTATATAAGGGAATATATCTTCCTGCAACTGTTTTTGATGCCAAATTATGTTTCTTCTGCCCTTCTACCAAATGAAAAGTTTTTGTTGTTTTTTTAATTAGATCTAAATCTGTATTATTTTTAGTTTTTGAATGGATAATACAATTCATATGGTCCAAAATTTAAAAAGTATTAAAAAGAATATAGAAACTTTTGCTTTTATTCTGCCCCAGACACCCAGCTTTCCCTTATTGGAGACAACCAGTGTTACTAGTTTCTTATCCATCCTTCCAAAGCTATCTTAGGTACAAAAGCAAACGTGTATTCAAGAAAGTATGAGTGTATGAATATATATTTATTCTTTTCTTTATACAAATAAAACATCAGTATACACTGTCTTTCATTTTCCTTTTTCACTTAACTACATATCTTGATAGGTTCAGAACTTCCAACACATTTTTTTTCCTTTTAATTAAACAGTTCACTGGTTGTATGTATCATACCTTTACTAATAGACATATAGGTTATCTATCACCTTTTGCTACTGTAAACAATGCCGAAATTTTGCATAAGTTTATCTGCAGAATAGCTTCCCAGAAATGGAGATGTTGAATCAAAGGCTAGTTGTATTTGTAATTTTAATTAATAGAGATCACCAAGTTGCCCTCTAAAATAATCATGTCACTCCTACTAACAATGAGTGCCTGGTTCCTTCCCCAAACTTAATACAGTATATTCCCAACTTTTTGATGATATCTCATTATGGTTTCAATTTGCATTTCTTTCATTACGTGTGAGGTTGGGAGTCTTTCAATATACTTTTGAGCAATTTTTACCTCCTCTGTACTGTTGATAACCTTTGCCTATTTTTCTGAGTTATCTTTCTCACTGATTTATAGGACATCGTTAAATAGAAGAAGAAATAACTCTTTGTGATATAGGTTGCTAAATTTCCCCCCAGTTTTTTTTATTTGACTATTTATGGTGGGTTTTGCCATTAAGAACTTCAAAGATATATAGTCAAATGTATTATTTTTCTTTTATAGCTTTGGAATTTGTGTCATACTTAGATTTTCTCCATTGTAAGATCCATGGTTCCTCTTAGACCTTTTATAGTTTAATATTTTACATTTATATATTTAATCCACTTGGAAATTTATTCTAAAAAAGTATGAAATAAGGTCCAAATTAATTTTTTCCAGATGGCTATCTGGTTATTCCAGCATCATTTAATAAAGTCTGTTTCTTCCCACTAGTTTGGAATGCCTCTTTTATCATAAATTAAATTTCTCTATGTATTTATATATGTATCTGAGCATGATAGCCCCCCAAAATATGTCCACATCCTAATTCCTGAAACCTGTGAATGTTACCTTACAGGGTGATAGGTAACATTTTGCAGATATTTTGAATGATGTGATATGGAAAGACTATCTTGGATTGGCTGGGTGGACCCACTGTAATCACAAGGGTGAGTGAGACAGGGTGTTAGAGTCAGAGAAGGAGATGTGATGATGGAAGCGGAGGTCGAAGTGATTGCTGGTTTAGAAGAAGAGGCCTCGAGCCAAAGAATTCAGATGTCCCTAGAAACTGGAGAAGGCAAGGACACAGATTCTCTCCTAGGACCTCCAAAAGAAACACAATTCTGTCAAAACTCTAATTTTAGCCCAGTGAAACTCATTTAAGAATTCTGACCTCCAGAACTGTAAGATAGTACATTTTTGTTATAATTTGTTACAGCAGCAATAGGAAACTAAGATGCCAGGATAACTATTCTGTTCCATTGACCTTTCTTTTTCATACAACTCATTTTTATTTATTGTAGTTTTATAATATCTTTTAATATCTGGTCAGTTGAGGCCCTTTTATTTCAGGATTTTCCTGGCTCTTTTTATTTTACTATATAAAAGTGAGAACTAGCTTATTCAGTTCCCAGAAAAATATTGTTGGCATTTTTTACTGAGATCATGTTATATTAAATCTGAAGATCAACTATTGGAGAATTGATATCTTTAAGGTGTTGAGCCTTCCCATACAAGTAGATATTAAGCTTTTCTTTTTGTATCCTTCTTTAATATCTCAAAGTTTCCTTCATATAGGATGTGCACTTTTCTTGTTAAATTTATTTTGAGATATTTTATATTTTTGTTAGTTTAAAAATTCAAATGATACATAAAAGAATACAGATGAAGGCAAAGTCATCCAAAAGCTTATAAGTGAGCTTCCTCCCACATAGTAAGTTTTCTTAGCTATAAAGAAGGGCAGTGACTGTTGGGTAGGCAATCAGTAGTGATTGCCACAAATCTCATTGGGATTTCTATTGAGAACTCACTAATTTTGGAGAATTTTCAAGTTTATAATATTGAGCCTTCTCAAGGAACATAGGTTTAGATATTTCTCTCTGTTTAGATATTTCTCTACATTTCTAAAAGTTTATTCTTAGAAATTTATGGTTTTTCTACTGTGAATGGTATCTTTTTTCTATTACATTGTCTAATTGGTTATTGTTAGCATTTGGTAAAGCTATGATTTTATATTTTGCAATTAGTTACACTAATGTCCTTTTATCTCTTAAACTATCCAGGTATATAATCATATTTGTAAATCTTTTTCAACATTTGCATCTTTCATTATTTATTTTTTATTATCTCTTATTATTTCATTCTTTTATTATGACAGTGGCACTTCCTAAATAATAGTAAATAATAGTGACAATAGACAATTTTGTCCTTGGTTTCACTGGAAGTGTTTCTAACACTTCACTAGTGAGCAAATGATGGCAGCTCATTTGAGATATCTGCATTTTTTCTTTTTACCTTTTTTTCTCCTTAATCAGAAATTTATGTTGAATTTTATTGATTTTTCAAAGTGGTGAAATTAACCTTCACTTATTAATATGGTCAATTATAATAAAAGACTTCCTAATGTTGAATCATCCTTGCACTACTCAAATGGATCACTTGGACACTGGGTTTCCCTTTCTGGATTTCCATTTTTATGCTTCAGGCTGACCATGCTGATGTAATTTTTCTAGAGACAAAAGATTAGGTTTCTGCTAATTCTGAGTTTTGGTCTTATCAGAAGTTGCCTGCCTCCTTGAGATTTCAGATAGGTCATTTAGGTTATAATTAAGAATATATCTCAAACTTTTCAATTACACATTTATATATTTTCATGAATTACTAATTTAACTGTTAGTGAGAAATCTAGTTTGTCTTATTTCAAAGTTCTTAGTGGTTTGTCTTAGAGGAAAAGAACAGAAAACTACTCAAATTAGTTTAAGCAGAAAAAAATGGGAAGGGAGCTTTACTGGAGTGTAGGATATCTCATAGACCTTAAGAACAGTAAGTGCTGCTTTGCCTCTGAGAACCTGGAAAGGAGATCTGGAAAGCAGTCAGAATTCAAAACTGTTCCCCCCCCCACCCCCAAACTGTTCCTTTCTGTCTCAGACTCTCACTTCCTTAGTCTCTCAATTTCTTAATCTTTCTATAAGGGGTTTTTCTCATTTGGCATCCACACAGTCACAGGAATTTAATTTTAATGAAGGGTCAGTCATATGACTTCACTCAGGCAAGAGGGGCTATGGGTTTGCAGATGCTCTAAGGATGGGGGTGTGAAAAATAGGAGGTAACTTAACTATGGGTACCTTTGGGGTGGAAGGCAGTTCATTATTATCCCCAGGTACTATCTATCACTAAGTTAGGTTAATTCTACTTCCAGAATGCTTCCTGAATCTGTTGTCATTGCTCTAACTCAAGCCTTCATCTCTTGCCTGAAATATTGCAAGAAGCTTAACAGTTTTTGCTGTTTACTCTCTCCTGATATCTGTCCTTCAATGCTACAAGATAATGGTGTGAGGATTAAAGTTAACGAATTTTAAAGCACTCCACAAACATAAAGTAGTGAAGAGAATATATCTAACCGTACTTGTTTGCTTACAAACTTTCAATGATTTCCCCCATTATCTAAAGAATAAACACCAAAGCTCCATACATGGTCTTAAGCCTCTTCAACTACATGTAACTTTCCAGTCTCATCACCTCTTAAACTTTTCCTCCCTCATTAAAGAATACTATTTTTAGACCAGGTCGTTAAATTTCCATGTCCAATATGATCTGCTTGTCTTTCATTGCTTCTCCTTCGTCAGAGAAACCCCTATTCACCCTTTAAAACCGGAATCACAGATCAGACTTTCCAGTAAAACACGATATGGTTTACCTTCCCCAAATCAGCGCCTCCTTCTTTTGGAGTCCTGTAAATTTCCAGTAAAGCACTACAAGTTGATTAATATTCCAACTATTTCTTTCTCCCTCCTGGTACTAGCTCGATTTCTCAGTTTCACCCATCTACTATAGCTTCCTCAGCTCCATCACCTCTAAGGGGCCCGGAAAGCGTCTGGCTCCGGGAATTGATTGAGTCGGCGGAAGCCCACCTTTGGATACTTAGGTTAGTTAATCAAATATAGCTCCTTAGAACCAGACCATTTCCAAGAGGAGCTGAGCAGCTACGGCGGCGGCGTCCGCGGGCGGTGCACAATGGGAGATGTAGTCTCGGGCCGACTCCACTACTTCTTGGGAGTTGTAGTTCTCTATCTGGTAATAAGGCGGCAACTCTCAAGTTTTGAATAAGTCCTTAGGGTTAAAAGGAAGAGGATAATTTTTAAAATCATGCAAGATCAAGTTCCTTAGGCCTAGCTCTCCGGATTGCGAGCAGCGCTGGGACAGGCTAGAAGGCGAATCCGAGAAGGGCAGGAAGACGTTACGTCGGCACGAGCGTGACCCTGCCCTAGAGGATTTGGCGGGATTTCCGAAAGCGGGCGGGCAGATCGCGCGCTGTTTCGGAAGACTGTGTGCTGAGGAGAGCTGAGACGTGCCTTCGGCGCGTAGTTGGGAGCTGGAACTCGCCTGGGTTGTGTGCAGAAGGCTGGAACAAGGGAGCAGAAAAGTGAGGCGCAAACGAGGGCGTCTGGAGTCGGTCCGGAGTCGGTCGCGCGCTGGCCCAGCGGACGGAGGTCGGAGCCCACAGCCCAACCCGTCCGAGCTAGGAGCGCTGCAGGCTCAGGTGAGTGCGTCAGGCGCAGACCCGGCCCCTTTCCGCCTCCGGTTTCGTCCGCGCGTTAGTTAGCCAGACCCAGGCCGGTGTTCCTGCGGCCGACTTAACTGGCCCCTCTGCGCCAAAAGACGCAGGGCGTGCTCGAGCCCAACCGACTCTCGGAGCTCGTTGTGGCGAAAACAGAAGTGGAGCCGTCGTTAGAGTAGAGAGGGATCTTTTGCAGGCCTTCATTTCCAACACTTATGGGGGTGGGTCAGGAAGCCGAGGTCGAAAGAGGTGTAATGATTTAAAATTACAGCTGGTTTGTGTTAGAGCTGGACTTTTGGTCCGCCCTCTTTCCATTATACCATGTTTTTCTTACTACCTACCAACGTCCACTTGACAAAAAGGTATTTTAATTAATCAGAAGACGTTTCACGTGATGACTAGGGAGTGAGCAGTTTTTTAAAACCTCTAAAATGAAGTGCAATATGCATGTAGAAAAACAGGCAAAAGTGTATACTGCTCCACGAATTATTAGAAAATGAATATACTTGTGTAATCACCATTCAGGTCAAGAATTAGAGTGCTGTCAGCACCCCAGAAGCCTCCCTGTGTCCCCTTGTTTACTACTCTACCCTGGCTATTCTTAAAGTTTTTCTGTTAAAACTAGCTAGGTAGAAGGGAAAGTTCGTGAGATATTTGTTCTTTTTCCTGCCATGGGTAGGTCAGTGATTAGACCAAAAACCTAGTAAGTCAGTCTTCAGAGATTTATTGCAAAATTAAGTTTACAACTCTACTCTCTGTAGTGTTCTTCTTGATGGCCATCTATATTTTTCAGTATTGAACACTTGAGTAATGGCTATGCAGATGCAGCTTGAAGCAAATGCAGATACTTCCTTGGAAGAAGAGAGCTTTGGCCCACAACCTATCTCAAGATTAGAGGTATGTGCTTAGTTGCTAATTTAATGCCAGACTAGATTTCTCTACCTATTGGGAGAAACCACAACATTTACATAAACTATTGGTTTACTACCTGTAGTCAAGACCCAAATTAGAGTTTTTTCAAAGGGTTGTCAAGGATCCCGTGAAAAGGCATAAGATAGTTGCTAAACATGTCTGGGCAGAGCTCTCCTTTTGTCAAGAATGGTCCTCCTACTTTATCACTTTACTTAGAACTGGATTGTCAAAAACTAAGAAACCCTAGGATCCAATGGTTGAGGATGCTCTTATACTAAGTATGAAATTACTGTCCAAGGAATTACAGTAGCCTGGACCAGCATTGAAGGGAGGATAGAAGACCCAGATCTGTGCTGAAGTTACTAGCAAGACAGCTGTCATGGGGGCCAGGGAGAAGGGTTTGTAGTTGTTAAGGTATAAGAGCCAAGCTCCAATTTAGGACTCTACACAAGAACATCAAGCACCAGAACTGGAGCCTTGCACTATTTCTGCCTATTGTACAGAGGCCCCAGTGTGACTGCAGCCGACATGGGCTGAAATAAGTAGGAGGGTAAGCAGAGAAAGCCGCCTTTCTTTTGCCTCTTTACACACATTTTTCCTATCCCCAGCTAAGCTTCAGGACTCCAGAAGTTTACTTAAAAAGGTTTGTGATAAACACTAGAGAATTCAGTCTTAACTTTCAGTATCATGAGCATCCTTATACGTAAACATGCATATTGCTTAAATATTAATAGTAAACATGGTTTCTGTGGGCAGATATTCTCTCCCATCTTTCAAACCTTCCCTGACCCCCAAATACATACACATCCCGCACAACTCATACTCTCCCAGAAGTCATGGTTTTGGTGGCTAATAAAACCAAAGCTGACTTTGTATATGGGGAGAAACAGGTGGCTTTCGGTAGTTAATAAATGATATGTCTCTGATCAAAAACTTTCTGTAATCTCAATGTAGGTTGTAAGAGCAGAGCTTTCTAGTCATTGTGTTACAAAAAGGGTATTGATATGCTAAGATAGTGCTCCCCTCAGTTCTGGGGCAGCCGTATTTGTTTACCCCAGCTTAGTTTAAAAAAATACCAATTTTATGTGTGCTTGATGTGGAAAACATTGGGAAATACTGATTTAAAGTGGTCTTTTAAAACCCAGGGTCTCAAAGTTTATTTAGTGTCCCAGTCATAAAAAGTTGAGCATTACAGGTTTTTCTCCCAGTGCTTGGGAGTTACTGGTTTAATCCCAATTCATGATGAGTTCATTTTAATATAAATGGGATAGTACTAGTTTAAAAATGCTGATTTTGATCATGAAAAGGTTGATAATCTGTTAATAAATACCTTATATGTAATGCGCACTTTTCAAAGCTTTGGGATATTATACTATAGTTCTTCCAAACAGCTCTGTGAAATAGGTAGGGCAGATATCCATATTAGATAGATGAAGGAACTAAAATTTAAATTTATTCATGGTTTCCTTCACTTGCAGCAATGTGGCATAAATGCCAATGATGTGAAGAAATTGGAAGAAGCTGGATTTCATACTGTGGAGGCTGTTGCCTATGCACCAAAGAAGGAGCTCATAAATATTAAGGGGATTAGTGAAGCCAAAGCTGATAAAATTCTGGTAAGTACTGCTTATGTGAACTAGGGAGGCTTATGTGAACTAGGGAGGCATCAGAAGGCGTAGTTCAAATGGTTATACAAAGAAAAGTAGCTGTCTTCCTCTTTCTATCCCTCCTGTCGCCATGTTCCTCTTTCCAGGGGTGACTGCATTACTATTTAATTATCTCTGTATGTGCTGCCTTCCATAAATTGGGATTTTCTTTAGAGAATTGCAGTGTCATGTTGTATAACATAAATACTGCCAAATTGACTTATCACTTTACACTCCCAACAGCTGTGAATGGTATGTACCTTATCTTTCTAGATAATATGATCTCATGCCTTAGAAATACTTATTAGTATTGCAGCCACAAAAAAGTTTCAAAAAATATTAACATAGTATTTATTGACATAACCTGATATAAGAAAGGTTAATAAAATGAATGTGTGTATATATATATATGATTAATTTTAAATGTATGTATTTATAATACATTCTTATTTTTTTATTATAGTTGACATATGTTTCAGGTATACAACATAGTTAGACATTAATATACTTTACATAGTGATCATCCCAATAAATCTAGTACCCATCTGATACCATACATAATTATAATATAGAAAAATGTATATTTATAAATGTATAACACTTGGGATAAATACACTAAAATGTTATTTAAGTTTTTAAATTTTATATAATAAACATGTTTCACTGTCAAATAGAAAAGCTGTTTTGAATACTAAAGTCATTAATTAGGCTCTCAGTGTATATAATCTGTTAGTCAACTAATCACAGGCAAGGTTCTTTATTAATGATAAAGAGAAGGTGATTTCAAATCATGCACTTAGTTTTTTTTTTTTTTTTTGCCTTAATAAATGACATAAAAGTGAATTTACTGGCTTAACTGAAATGAGGTAATAACTTAATCCCTTAGCACTTTAACTTTGAAATCCCATCCATTTCATAAATATTGTTTGTCCTTGATGACAACACTAAGAAACATAACTAGGACCAGTATTATCCAATTTACACATGAGGAAATTTAGGCACAATGGTTTAGTTATTTATCCAAGGTCATGCAGATGATAGCAGAACTAAGACTAGAATCAGTTATTTTCATCCTATTATACTATGATCTTTTTTCATCTCCTTCCAGTATCTTAGCAGCTACTCTTTTTCTTGCTTCATATATTTCTCTAGCACTGAAAATTTCCCATGATTACATTTTATTTTAAGCCCTATCCTTTGGTATTATATAGTTGTAGAGTTTGATTAGCTTTACCTTTGAAGTTTTATATAGTGTAAAGCAAATATTTATCTATAAAATTACATTTTCATATATATATTTCTTTTTCTTTTTTAGGCAAGGCAACCCTTGGTTGACCTCATAGATTGCAAGGACCTTATCAGCTTACAGTTCCTTATTTTTTATGCTTACAGTACCTGGTCTTCCTAGGTGGTCTCCAATCCAAGTACTAACCAGGCCGGACCCTGCTTAGCTTCTGAGATCAGACGGGCTCAGGCTTGTTCAGGGTGGCATGGCTGTAAATATTTTTATGTTTTATGTTGATTACTGTAGTTGATTATTATAGTGTCACAGAAATTTTCTTTGAAAATAATCTCCAAAAGCTAAAGAATCTTCCAAAAGAATGCATCTTTTGTATTGGATAGCTTCAGTGCCTGTAGTTTTGCCATGTAATTTAGTCAAATGGACAGTATCTGAGATTTATATGTACTTATTTAATATTTCACACATATTAACGTATATACAACCCAGTTAATTCTATTTTATTGGTTATTATACTAAGAGCTTTGAATTTTTAAGCATTGGCAGGGCTGTTACTCCACTTATTTAATACCATTCTAATAATAATTCAGTTAGGGCTCAAGAATTGTAATTCTTAATTTGACCACTGAGAGGAAAGATGTTGCCATCCATGAAAGTATGAAGTTATCATTTATTGGATTACTCAAAAAAATAAATGATTGTTGAAGTGGTGACTGAGTTGGAAATAAGAGTTCTGAGTCCCTATACTTCTTGAAAGATTATTTGTTAATAAGCCAGTAGGTGTCCCTAAAGTCTATTTGTTGTTTCTTTCTGGACATCAGTTTTTGTGACTGAACAAATCCTGACAGGATCTTTGATTATGCCTTGTCAGAACTTAGTTTTAGAAATCAGTGTTCTGCTTCTGTGAAAACATAAATATGAACCTGTAATAAGTGAAATGAGATGTGCAAAATGATATAGACATGTCTTGATTTTTCTGTCCTCTTTGATTTCAGATATTTTATATTGCGAATTTTTAGTGGGTAAAGATTGATTGTGTTATTTATTTTTAACAGTTATAGAACATTCAGTACTGTGCATATTCCTTCCCAATTCCCCAAAGTCTTTGGAATTGAGATTATAGCAAGAATATTCATTGTCACAATGGAGAAAGGAAACTAAAAAGAAATTAATTTTCAGAATATAATCAAGTAGTTGAGAGAGACTCATACTATGAATGAGGTAATTTATTCAGAAGGTACCAGATTCTCCTGTGGTCTTTTCCATATTTTCAAAGTTTGAAGTAATTGTAGTTGACTTTTGTTGAGCTATGCCCTCTCAGTGCACTATGATAGCACTGACAGAGGCAGCATGGATACTTTTTGTAATATTTTCACTTGCAATTCTATGTCTTGTGTCCAAGGGTTTGATAGTTCTTGGCTATTAAGAACTTATAAGGATTTAAAACTACCTAGCACAGATGAAAGCAAGCTTTTTATGTTAAGAATAAGAATAGAAGTAAAGTTCTGCCAGATTAGGCAGTTGCACAGTTTTTTACTTCAAATTTCACTTTGGTTATATTCTGTTCCTTTAAGAGCTCATAGACAAGAAAATGCAGGGGTTAAGGTACAAGAAGATAAAGCATCTCCTATGAGTTTTTTTCCCTCAGCATTTTGTTATCATTTGAACTTACTGCAAAGCTAAAAGAATTACACAATGAAGATTCATATACCCACCACCTGGACTTGTCAATTAACATTCTAATATACTTGCTTTATCACCTATCTATTCCTCTATCCAACAGTCAGTTTATCTTGGATATTTTTATGCCTTTCAAAGAAAGTTGCAGATATTAGTACATTACCCCCTAAATATTTTAGCATACATTGGTTTATAATTCCTTTCCCCCTCTTTTTGGTATTTTTATTTTCTAATTCTCATTAATCTTTATTCATTCTGAAAATTAGTAGAAGTTATAGGACGAGAGATCACAGAAAAAAAGAGGGGAAGAAATTCTCAAATAATACAAGAAAGTTTCCCAAAGCTAAAAGGAGGCAGAAGACTTACACAGTAAGACCCCATAGAGTGTCAAAGGCCAAT
Organism: Macroglossus sobrinus; assembly: GCA_004027375.1. Classification (NCBI taxonomy): domain Eukaryota; kingdom Metazoa; phylum Chordata; class Mammalia; order Chiroptera; family Pteropodidae; genus Macroglossus; species Macroglossus sobrinus. The sequence goes on along the minus strand of PVKZ01000061.1, from coordinate 959,389 downwards.
ACCCAGATACACCAATGTGAAATTTCAGTATAACAATTATAAAGAGAAGATTTTGCAAGATTTCAGAGAGAGAAAAATGCCTGTAAAGGAATAACAATAGGATACCACATTTCCTATCAGAAATCTGGGTGGTAGAAGCTAGTAGAGCAATGCCTTCAAAGTTCTGAGGGAAAATAATTTTAAATCTAACATTCTATTTATAGCAATGTTATTAAGTATTAGGACAGAATAAAACATTTTCAGAAATAGAAGAATTCAGAACATTTTTCTCACCCTTTCTTAGGACGTTGCTTGAAGATATACTTTACCAAAATAAAGGTGGAAAACAGAATTTAGGTTAAAGTGGATCCAACACAAGTACTGAGTAAAGGAAGACCCAGAGCAATAGTTAGCCTAGAGAGCAGATAGTCCAGTTTGAAGAAGGAAAGGATATATTCAGGGAGAAATAAGGATTCATTGTAATACATAGTAAGGTTGAGGGGTTGGGATATTTGAGAAATGGTAAAGTCAAAGAATAGAGAAAGATGTGGCTCAGATATAAAAGCAAGGTTAAGTGAAGCATGAATTTGAAACTGATGGAGTATAAAATTTTTATTCCCATTTGAATTTAACAGTAGAAACCTTTGAGAGACATAGGATTGTTAACATTGGAAGCTGAGTGAAAAAATTGTATTTCTGTCACATTGGTATTGCAGTGAATTCCATTTACAAAGCTATAATAAAAATTTTCAAGTGAAGTATTAAGAATATATAGAGAAGTTTAGAGTGACTACTCCACTGTTTATTGATTTTTTTCTTTATGGAAAGTTTTGAAATTACAAGTTTGATCTCTACTTGCTATAGATCTATTCAGATTTTATTTTTTTGCTTTTTTTGTAGTCAGACTCAGGCAGTTTCTTTTACTGAATTTAGATTCACATTCAATCGATTTTTTAGTATCTTGATTTAGATTCTTTTTCTACTTGAGTGACTTTTGATAGTTTGGGTCTTTCTGGAACTTTGCTTATTTCGTCCAAGTTATTTGTTGGCATAGTTTTATTTTTGTGAGGTTGGTAGTAATGTCCCCTCTTTCATTCATGATTTTGGTGACTTTAGTTGTCTTTTTTTTGGCTTTATTGAAATATAATAGACAGTTAGTTGCTTGTATTATATATTGTACAATTCATTGAGTTTTTTTCAATTACAGTTGACGTACAATAATATACCAGTTTCAGTTGTGTGCAATGGTGATCAGAGATTCACATAACTCGCAAAGTGATCATCCCACTAAATCTAGTATTCCTTTCTCCCCTTACATATTTGTTACAACATTATTAACCATCTTTCCTATGCTCCATGTCTATTCTGCAACTCTCCATTTGTATCTCTTAATCCCTTTGCCTTTTTTTTTGTCCCCCTGACCTCCCCTCCAATCTAGTAACCCTCACAATATTCTCTTTATCTATGAGTTTATTCTCTCTTTTATTGTTGTTATTTTGTTCTTTAGATTTCACATGTACATGAAATCATGTGATATTTGTCTTTATCCAACCCATTTCATTCAGTGCAACACCCTCTAGGTCCATCAAGGCAGTATCTTTTTCCATCCCCTTTTAGTCTGTGTGTGTCTTTTAATCTGAGGTGAGTCTCCTGTAGGCAGCATGTGTAGGGGTCTTGTTTTCTTATCCATTCAGTCACTCTGTCTTTTGGTTGGAGCACTTAATTCTTTTCCATCTGAGGTGCTTGTTGATAGGAATGTAGTTATTATCATTCTTTATTTCTGTTTTTGATACATGTTTTTTCTTCTTAAGTCCTTCCAACATTCATGTAATACTGGTTTGGTGTTGATAAATTCCCTTAGCTTATTTTTGTCTGGGAAGCTCTTTATCTGTCCTTCGACTCTAAATGATAGTTGTGCTGGATAAAGTATTCTTGGTTATAGATCCTGGGTTTTCACCACATCACATATTTTGTGTCAAGCCCTTCTGTCCTTCATAGTTTCTTTTGAGAAATCAGCTGCCAGCCTTTTGGGTGCTCCCTTGAAGTAACTAGCTGCTTTTCTCTTGCTGCTTTTAAGAGTTTCTCTTTGTATATAACCTTTAACATTTTAATTATGATGTGTCTTGGTGTGGGCCTCTTTGGGTTTCTGGTTTGAGGGAACTCTCTGAGCTTCCTGAGGTTTTATGTTTATTTTTTTCACCAGGTTAGGGAAGTTTTCCATCATTATTTCTTCAGATAGCTCTTTAGCATCTTTTTTTTTTTTTTCTGGTACCCCTGTGACACAGATATTTTTACATTTAATAGTGTCCCATAGGCTTCTGAAATTATTATTATACTCCTGGCTTCTTTTTTCTTGCCATTCTGGTGGAGTGTTCTTGGCTTTCTCATCCTCTATACAGGTCATTCGGTCCTCTTTATTCACTCAGCTTATTCCATTTAATATACTTTTCATCTCAGATAATGTGTTCATTTATGACTGATTCCCTTTTATAATTTCTGTTTCCATTTTTATGTTTTTTATCTCTTTGTTAAAGTTCTTAACTGAATTCATCAACACATTCCTATAAGTTCATTGAGCATCTTTATAAGCAATGTTTTGAACTCTACGTATTAGATTGCTTGACTCCATTATTTCTGGATCTCTCTTCTGTTCTCATGGTTTCTACTTCTTTTTCTTCTCATTTTGGCTGCCTTTCTGTGTCTCTTTCTGTATACTAAACAAAGCTCTTAAGTCTCCTGGTCTTACTAATGTGGCTTTGTGAAGTAGGTGTCCAGTCCAGTGGTACAGTCCTGAGAGAGGTTCAGCTACAGGCCAAATTTAGCCCCAGCCTATGCCCCTTCAGGGCCACCTGTTAAGATTCAGCAAGCAATCCACAGATGCTGTGCTTATAGTTGCCTCAAGAGATCACGCCAGAGCCCGTGGTGAGTGGCCATCAGTGTGAGTTTAGGTGCTGCTCAGCAAGGGGCATTTTACTCACCAAGGATACATTTAAATATGGCTTGCGGGGGCTGCAAGTTGGGTGAGGTGAGGTTTTAGGGAATCCTCTGGGCAGAGCAACCTCTGTTATCCAGTTTGATGACTTCTCGGCTATGGTGGCACTGAGTCTGCACACTAGGAGTGGGATGGGCTCACCAGAGGAACAGTAGATACCCCTGGCACTTCTGTGCAAAGCCAGTCTCACCTCCAGCCCTCATTTGGACAACTCATTGTCCCCTTGTAAGTCCCTGGTGCCCCCTGCACAGCCAACCTGGTGCTGGTGCTCAGAGCAAATAGGTCCGTCACTGCAAAAGTCTTCTCATGGATATGGCCCCTTTAAGAGGTGTCTGCCACTGCCACTGCTATGGCCTCTGTCCCACTCATCAGCTCAGTACTAGGCAGCCTCGTGTCCTTGCCCTGTCCTACCTCCTCCCATTGCAGGATGATTTCTTATTTCTCTCCCTAGTTGTAGGGTGATTTTCCTTGCTGTTAGCTCTTTGTTTCTGTCACAACTTTGATTTGGTCACCAGAGGGATGAACAGCGTCTACACCATTTTTTTCTCTCTCATCTTTTTTTATTATTACTAATTTTGTTGATCTCTTTCAAGAACCAATTTCTGGTTTCACTGATTCTTCCTATTGTATTTCTGTTCTCTCTTTTTTTACACTCTAAATTATTTCCTTCCTTCTGCTTGTTTAGTTTGCTCTTCTTTTTCCAGTAGTCTAAGGTGGAAAGTTAGTTTATTGATTTAAGATCTTTCTAATATAGGCATTTGCAGCTATAAATTTCCCTTTAAGCACTGCTTTTGATGCATCCTATAAGTTTTGGTATTTTGTGTCTTCATTTTCATTTACCTCAAAGTATTTTCTAAGTTCTCATATAGTATCTTCTTTGACTTATTGGTTATTTAGGAGGGTGTTCTTTAATTGTCGCATATTTGTGAATGTGTTTATTTTTAAATTTTGGAATCAACTTAAAGACTTATTGAAGACTTATCAAGAACCACAAAATAGGATATAAATGTCTCAACCTTAATAGTGTAAAAGATCAGGTACAGCTGGCAGAGATGGGGAAGTAGATGTGGAGAGATCAAAGGGCATATGTCCTTATTTAACAAAGTAGAAAGTTGAGAGATACAGTCTGTGGTTGATGGGACAGGGAATGAAGATTTAAAAGTTTTTTTAAAATTAATTTATTTTAATTAGTTTCAAGTATTCAGTACATTGGTTAGACATCTACATAATTCATAAAACAATCCCCCCTAATTGTTCCCTCCTTCTCCTGGCCCTCCACCTAACCAACATATTAATGCTAACTGCATTCCCTATTCCATGCTCCCCATCCCCTTGACCATCTTTCAACTACTAATTTGTGCTTCTTTAACCCTTCACCCCATTCTCTCATTTTCCTAACCCTGTCTCTCCCTCTCTCCATTGTATTTGTGAATCTGTTTTTGATTATTTTGTTCTTTTTCTTACGTAGATTGCACATATAGGTAAAATCATATGGTATTTATCTTTCTCTGACTTATTTTACTCAGCATAATAACTTCTAAGTCTATCTATGTTATTGCTAATGGTAGGTTTTTTTTTTTAATGGCTGAGTAATATTCCATTGTATATATGAACCATAATGTTTTTTTCCAATCATCTGTTGATGGGCATTTAGGTTGCTTCCATATTTTGGTTACTGTAAATTGTGCTGTCATGAATATTGAGGTACATAGGTCTTTATGAATTATTGTTTGGGGTTTTGGGGGATAAATACCCAGAAGTGCAATTGCTGCTGGGTTAAATATGTTTTGGACTTTGTACTATGTTATTACATTTGTCGTAAACCAGGCCAAATACATATATGTGTGTCTATAGAAGTTTTTTATAAACTACATGAATATGTTACTTGAATTGGCAATTTAAAAATTAATCATCATGGAGTCTCTAAATTAGTTTATTTTTTAGTTGCCAGAGAGTTATTGCAGCCCTAGAACTAGAATTACTAGTATTTTGATGACTTCTTAAAGAAAAATCAGTCACTTTGGAAATTTGTTAGGTGTTGTCTTTTCCCAATATCTGCCTGACTTGTTTTGCAAAGCATAATTTGTTGATTTGACATTTCTTGTTTTTCTCAGACTGAGGCAGCTAAATTAGTTCCAATGGGTTTTACCACTGCAACTGAGTTCCACCAAAGGAGATCAGAGATCATACAGATCACAACTGGCTCCAAAGAGCTTGACAAACTACTTCAAGGTGTAGTAATTCTTTATCCTATGTTGTGAACTGCAGTTGGCAAAGCATCCAGATTATAGAACAAAACTAAAGTATTTGGGTAGGATTTATGTGTTAGATATGATTAAGAGATAAGAGAAGTATCAACATCAATAAAGTAAGACTTCTGCAGTGTGGAACCTGATATAAAATACTGAAAGTATCTGTCAATTAAATAATCTCTATTTAATGTTGTATTCAGGGCGTAAATTCCCTTTGCCTAAAGAAATCATTTTAACCTTCTACTCTAACATAAGGTTGAAAATCTGATAACTGATTAAAGCATTTCATGTTTGAATATTGTACGGTTGTAGCATACACTGATCTTCAGGACTTTATAGAAACCTGTAAAGTTTTCGAACTTTTGAAAGCATTACTGTCCCTTCCTAAATTATTGCAAAGTTAGATTTTTTCCTTGTTGCTTCTCCAAATATGTAATCATTCCAGTTTTTTCTCTTTTTTTAGAGTGCACAATAGCATGAGTTCAGTAATCACACTCAAATTTGATTGTTAGCCCTCTCTCCTATACCAATGTACCCTTCTGTAAAAACATTTTTCTGCTGAGCTCCAAGTCATTTTTTCTAAGCATTTGTATTATGCTAAGAGATATTTCTTATTGCTCTTTTAGGAGGAATTGAAACTGGATCCATCACAGAGATGTTTGGAGAATTCCGAACTGGGAAGACCCAGATCTGTCATACGTTGGCTGTAACATGCCAGGTGAGCTTTTGTTGGCTATAACTAATCAAATCAGCAAGAATGAATTGATTTCCACTGTTTTCGAGCATCTGTTTTGATGGACATAAAAGGTCCTTTCTCTGTCCTTAAGAATCCTGTGGCTAGTTAAAGGTAGACTCCTACTGCAGAATTCCTCCACATCATAGAAACTTTCAGATTATTGATTTTAAATATTTTCTTACCATCTACTAGACTTCCCATGGCTTTGAGTTGCCCTCTTCAGTAATCTAGATTTTATGATTCATTGTTAAAGTTATTCCTTTACAAATACCCTCAGATTTACATTCCTCACCTGAAGAGAAGCCAATCTAAAATGAACCTTATCTGTCTATGGCCATGCTACCCTGAACAAGCCCAATCTCGTCTGATCTCAGAAGCTAAGCAGGGTTGGCCCTAGTTAGTACTTGGATGGGAGACCACCTAGGAAGACGAGGTGCTGTAGGCGTAAAAAATAAATAAATAAAATAAAATGAACCTTATCTGTCTTCTCAGTGCCTACTCCCAAATAGCTGATCATACTGGAGAAAAATCATACTATAAAGTTCACTTTAAATTCAACAAACTGTTTGGCAGATCTACTGAATTTCTCTATTTTGACATAGTTTTTCCCACTCAGTAAGACAACTATTTCATACTTTATCATTTCTCTTCAAATTTTTATGCTCCTCTTCAGCCCAAACCGCTCTTCATATCACCTTTATAAATCTACCTACATTTATACCTACCTTTTCTTATCTTGGATTACAATAGAAAAAAAAAGTCTCTTTTCCTCTCAAAAGCTCATCTTGTCAGTGTGAGCTGTTTACCATCTCCAGCCACCTTCTCAAGGCCTCTATTCCTTCCTTTTTCTATTTTGCCTTTGTATACTATTATCCTCATTGGTATACAAACATGCCTAGTATCTCCTCCATCAAGAAAAAAACCTTCCCTGAACCCCTTCAGTCTCTTCTTCCCTTACTTATGTTCCAGTTCACTGATAGACTTGGACACAGACATAGTGAATTAAATAATTGCCTAATTTCTTATTGCGTTTAAGTACCAGTAGATGCAAAAATCAAACCAGACTTCAGAGCCCATGCTCTTATAACCTTCATAGAAGTGGAACCTGTCACTGGCTTGTTCTCTCCTGTATTGCTAGTGCCTAAGTCAGTGCTTAGCACTCAATCAATACTTGAATGAATGGAAATGGTAGAATAGATGTCCTAAGGCATACCTGATATATTATCAAATAAATGCTATAGAAGGAGTAGCATAACTATTTAAGGAAGAGAGAGGGATTACACCCCAATCATGTAATACTTTATGGAGAAAAGAGATTGGACCCGACTCTAGAAGAATGCTAAGTTTGAGCAGGTAAAGAAATTAAAAAAGCATTTAACTGTAGGGAGTGGTATGACAGAAATGTAGGGGGCAGACAGGTATAATGTATTGAGAATACAATAAATAAACCTGTTTACCTCATCCAGAGGTTTTATTTGGAAAAGTCATAGGAGATAAACCTTAAAAGGACACATCAGGAATATATTTTATAAGGTCTTGACTATAATGTAAGATGTTTAGACTTGATTCTATGAAGAATGGAGATCAGTATTTTCAACGAAAGAATAACATGAACAGAATTTTCAGAAATATTCTGGTAGCAATCTATTGAATGAATTGAAAGGAGAGGCAAGCGCTAAGGATATTTGATGTATGGTTATTACGGGCATTAGCTGTACAGAACTAGAAAACAAATTATGACACTGAATGGATGCAGGAAGAAGATGTAAAGGGCGACACACTTAATGATTGACAATAAAAAATACCCCTCAGTCCAATAGTGTATTAATTTGGTAAACTCTAAAAATGGTTTGGGTGAGACAGACAGTTTTTAATGGAAAGATGAGTGCAAGTTTAGAGAGATGGTGGGTTTGAGGTGATGAGACAACCAAGTAAAATTTTCAGCAGTACTTAGAGATGTAGACCTAATTCCTATATAGAGAACATTGGAATCTCCAAAATGAAAGATATAAGAAAGAGAGGGAGAAGGATATAGAAGAGAAAGTAAATAAACTATTTACTGTTTTGCAACTTCAAGCAATGTTTTGGGGATCTCTTTCCCCTTTGGGGTCTAGATATTCCTTGGCTTTAAGGATATGCTGCTGCTGAATGGCTGGCCCACAAAGTACCCTGGAACCTGATCCATTACCATGGACCAACTCTTCTGTTATAATCTTTCAGGGCTTTATTTCAGTTTTAGGTATTTTGAAGAAAATGACATTTAATCTAGATAGATTATACTTACTTCCTGAAGTAAGTACAATTTATTGAATCAGTTCAAGAACAACTGAAATGAAATCTGCCTCCATGTATCCGTATAATAGAGGAGGTTTCCTAGTATCTTTCCATCCTAGTGTAAGTTCTTATCCCTTTAACCAAATAATGGTTCTTGGAACCTATTTTTAAATTCAGACATTGAATATAAATTTTCTTTGTGTTTTTTCTCCTTATAAAGCAAGTTGTGAACTGTCCTTTATAATTTATTCTGTATTTAACTAGCACTTTATCAAAAAAATGTTTATTACATTACTGTAGTATTATAGGTATGATGGTATGTATTATAAAAATATGGGTGTTGTTAGGACTTTGAGTCTTGTGTCTTGCCTAGTGTTCACATTTAGTAAACATATATATCTGCAGAGACTAATGTAATGAGGCTGGTTTTCTCAAGTCACCCAAGGAAATCTGTATCCTTATTTTTCTTCTTACAGATGTCTTATCAGTCACTGCTTCTGTCTTGAAGTGGTGAATGCTATTTTTTGAGATAGGAAAATATTCTGGTTCTTTATGAATAAAAGTTTATCTAACAACAAGAGACCCAACTTGATAGTCTCCTGTTTTTCTCATCCTTTTTTCCTTTTTCACTTGTCATTTTAATTGCAGTTCTTTCCTTAATTGCTTTACCGATCTTTTCATTGCAGACCAAAATGTCATATGTCTCAGGCAAGTTTGGATTCTAGTATCAAGTAGACCTAAGTCTCTCAACTAATTCCAAAGAAGAAAGATGGGGATTGGAGAGCTTTTAGAATACTAAGGGGGAAGCATTGAGAAGACTGAGTGGTAGTAAGCTGTCAGAACTATAGCTTATTGCCTGAGCACCATTAGAAAATTGTTAAAGGGAAATAGTACTGTTTAAAATATTACCCTCACATGGGTCATTTGACATGATATATGACCTTTTTAAATAGATATCTTTTCCCCGTGTTTTGACAGGGATTCATTTTGAATGAATATTTAGAGTACAGTATACAATATATGTAGTTACCAAGGCAACTTAGATCACACTGATGCTCTTAAGTTGTACAAACAGAAATTTATCCTGGAAATGTTTATTAAGTAGTCAGATAATGCCTGTCAACAGTAAACTGAAGCAAAATTCTCAAATAAACATATCTTCTATAAAAATAATTGAACAACTATAGATCTTTGATATTTGTTTCAGATAAAAATGCTAATTTATTAATAATAAAAAGAATTACATTTCACCAGCCTAAGAGATGGCAACAGAGGTATAGAGAGGATGTTAGATAACTACTTAAATCTAAACATTATCTGTTCTCATTTGTTCATATTTTTTTAATTTAATGAAATGAAGCCTAGTATATATGAGATCTTTAATAGTGAAGTTATATAAAGTTGGGAGCCACAGCTAAGTTACAAAATGAACAGTTTATGATTATTCAAAGTAATGGCATAATTTAAAAATTCTGAGAAGATAGTTGAACATAAGTACCAATTTTAAATGTACATACCCTTTGACAGAAAATGTCTTACAAAACTTTTTGCATATGGTAGAGAATAAATGTACAAAGAATTTACACCACAGCATTATAAAATGGTGAAAATGCAAAACAACCTGCAACACTATAAAATAGGAAGAAGAGTTATGGTACTAAGCAGTTATTTAAAATAGCTAACTTGGTGGTATCCCAGTCCAGTAACACAAGATGACTGCAGTGGCACTGGGAGGGCAAATTATGGGAAGTAGAATGGGTTGGAGTGCAGAAATGTAGTCATTCTCCTTGAGACTGGCCCCGTAATACACTGAGACCTTGTCCAGGCCTCTGCTGTCAATCTGGCTTCCCTTTTTCCCAAGGTCTGCCTAGCTGGAGAATAAACACCTCTCATGTTAGCACTAAAGGTATCAGAAAGTGAGAGAAGAGAGAACCCCATCATCTTAATTCCTAGGGACTTAGGGCCTTGAGTGTCAAGATTTTCTCCTCCCCAAAAAACAGGTATCTTCTTCCTGTCCTCTTGGCCAGTGGATCCAAACCTTTCCTCTGTCATGACCTTCTTTTTGTATATACATATCTTTTGTTCCTTCTATGGCTTCCTATGATTTGAAAAATTTTGTCTGCCAACCTGCCAAGTAATAACATAAGCATTTTTCTTTTGGGGTTAACAAAGCCATTTGTAATATCAGTGTTCTAGAGGTAGAGAATATCATAAGTCTTCAAAGTTCTTTCTGTATGTTAATCACTGTGCTAAAATAAATTATTTCATCTCCAAAACAATCCTAAAAGGTGGATTTTATCTACATTTTACAGAGAAGGAAATAATATTCTTAGGGACACATAGTGACAGAACCACATATAATAAAAAGTATATGACAATATATAGAAAATGACCTGGAAAATTACTTCTGGGAGATAGGAGTGATGAAGAGAGCTTTCAATTTTTATTCTACTTTATTGTTTGAATATTTAATACAAGCGTAATACTTATACTTTTGAAAATTAAGTTTTTTTCTCAGAAATAGGAAAAGAAAATTTGTTGCTTCCAGGCCATTAGTATAAAATATCCTAAGGGATTTTCCTCAGAATTTAAAGGTGAATTATGGCTCCAAAGTAGATTGCTAGGGTGGAAACTACCCGTTAGCGTTATTCGCTTAAAATTTGTAGAACTCAAGCTGTCTGGCATGGATTGGGTAACTTAAAGCACAGATTTCCTTGTGTAGCTCATGAGACAGTTTTCATGGTGTTCCTTTTCTTTCTTTCTCTCTTTCTGTTACTTTCCTTTTTCTCCTTTTGTTCATTTTTTAACATCTATATGTACTGTTGTAGCAAACAGCTTTTTTCTTCTTTCTTGCTCATACATTAAACTTGCTAGGGATGCCCTGGGGCATTGCCAAGCTCATGTAGTAATTTGCAGAAATGAACTTGGCTCACCAAAATGAAATGTTATGGTAAAATTAATTGAATGTTACTAAAGCTAAGGTAAATGACCTTCCAAATGTTTGTACTCTTGAGAGGATCAATGAGTCATGTGTTGGTATGCAGAAATAGAATTTGATCACCTTCTTTGGACTATATTTCCAAGCAGTTCAACTCTGGTAAGACTCTAGGTTCATATGGTATGGGGCACAGTGAGCCTCATATCTACTGTTTACTATATTTTTCTCAGAAGGGAATGCCTTCTTCCCTACCTCTGTCACTGTAAAGTGATTTTTTCCCGTTGCCTTATTGGGGGTGGAGGGAATTATAAACCCTTCATGGAGAAGTTGGTTAGTTATATCAGAAGTACACTGTTCATTTCCACAGTTCTTTCTCCTCTCTCTAGCTTCCCATTGACCGAGGTGGAGGTGAAGGAAAGGCCATGTACATTGACACCGAGGGTACCTTTAGGCCAGAACGACTGCTAGCAGTGGCCGAGAGGTAGGTTACTGGATTAGATGAGAGAAATATACCTGAACCTGTCCCTGTCATGATTGCCAGGGTTAGTCTAGCTGAAGTTTCTCATTGCTCCATAATCCAAAGTTGTATATGTGGTTCAAAAGAATGATCTTCCTTAATGAAAAACATTCTTCTTTAGCCAAAAATTTATGAGTTGCTGTCAGACTGGGTTTAAAAAAACAAGATCCAACTGTATGCTGACATAAAAAAGTTGAAAGTAAAAGGATGGAAAATTTGCATGGAAATAGTAACAATAAGAGAGTTGGAGTAGCTACATTAATATCAGACAAAGTAGACTTTAAGACACACCAAAAAAGTATTACTAAGGACAAAGAGGAATATTTTGTAATTAAAAGATTAGTTCATCAGGAAGGGATAACTATTATAAACATATACACATCTAATAACAGAGCCCCCAAATATATGAAACAAAAACTGACATAATTATGGAAATAGACAATTCAACCATAATAGTTGGAGACCATTATTTTCAGTAATGGTTAGAACATTTATCAAGTGCTCTGATAAAGGGCATCTACAAAAACCTACAGCTTGCATCATACTTAATAGTGAAAGTCTGAATGCTTTCTCCTTAAGATGAGAAACAAGGCAAGGGTGTCCACTCTTACCACTCATTCCACATTGTACCAAAGATATTACCCAGTGCAGTCAGGTAAGAAAATAAAAGGCATCCAGATTGGAATGGAAGACTTAAAACTCTCTTTATTCACCGTTCACATGATTCTGTGTATAGTATATAGAAAATACTAAAGAATCTATACACACAAAAAATACTACTAGAACTAAATTAGACCAGTAAGGTGGTAGCATACAATGTCAGTATTTCTCTATACTAGCAATGAACAATTCAAATATTATGAAACAATCACATTCACAGCATTAAAAATAATACTTGGTAATTTAATAAGTGCAAGACTTGTACACTGAAAACTACTAAACATTGCTGAGAGAAATCGAAAAAGCTCTAAATAAACATTTCCTGTTCACAGATTGGGAAACAATCTATTAAAATGACAGTTCTCCTTCAAATTGATCTATAGATTCAACACAATCCATGTTGAAATTCCAGCAAGCTTTTTTGCAGAAATTGGCAAGCTGATTATAAAATTTAAATGTCAAAGACTCAGAATTGCCAAAACATTCTTTGGAGGATATGAGGGAGGTGGTCTTAGCCTTTCCAATTTTTAAATTTACTGTAAAACAACAGTGATCAAAACAGTGTGGTGCTGGCATAAGGAAGGGTGGATATATGGAACAATGGAACAGAATCGAGAGTACAGAAATAAACCCTCTCATTTGTAGTCATTTGATTTTTGAAAAAGGGGCCAAGGCAGTTTAATGGAGAAAATGATAGTCTTTTCAATAAATGGCTAATGTAGTTGGATATCTGCATGCAAAAAGATATATTTAGCCCCTGATACCATACCTAAAAATTAAAAACGAATAATAAGTCTGATAATTCCTCAAAAAATTAAACAGAATTATAATATGATCCAGCAATTCCACTTCTCGGTATGTACACAAAAGAATTGAAAAGCAGAGACTGGAACAGATATTTGTCTATCAGTGTTCATAGTAGCACTATTAACAATAGCCAAAATGTGGAAATAATCCAAGTATCCAACAGGTGAATGGAAACAAAATGTTGGATTTACATACAATGGAATAGTCAATCTCAAAATGAAGGAAATTCTCACATTGATGAACCTTGAAAACATGCTGAGTGAAATAAACCAGTTGCAAAAGGAAAAATGTTATCTGATTCCCCTTATGTGAGATATTTAGAGTAGTCAGATTCATAAAAAAATTAGAATGATGGTTTCCAGGATCCTAGGGATAAAGAGAATAGGGAGTTATTATTTAATGGGTACAGAGTTTCAGTTTGGAATGATGAAAGTTCTAGTGATGGTTGCACAAGAAGAAGAATTTACTTATTTCCACTGGACCATATTAAAAGGTTAAAATGGTAAATTTTAAAAGATGAAAATCCTACATGTAAGTGCTAGAACTATGAACATTTTTAGAAAAAAACAGGAGAAAGATCTGACATGGGTCTAGTACCCAGAATATATTAAAACTCTTACAACTGGGCGGTAAAATGACAACCCAATTAAAAAATGGGCAAAGGATTTATAAAGACATTTCTCCAAGGAAGATACACAAATGCTCAATAAGCAACTGAAAAGATTTGTATTATCATTAATCAAGAGGAAATGCAAATTAAAACCACAGTGAGATACCACCATGAAGATGGTATGTTGGGGAGGATGTGGAGAAACTGGAATCCTAATACATTGTTGGTGAGAATGTAAAATGATGTCACTTTAGAAAAGGATGTGTCAGACATAAACTTATCGTATGACCCATCAATTTTACCTGGTTATGTATCCAAGAGATGTTAAAACATGTCCATATGGAGACTTGTACATGTATGTTTATAGTTTTAATATAATCGCCAAAAACTAGGAACAACCCATTGTCCATCAACTAGTAAATGAATAAACAAAATTTGATTTATCCATACTGCAAAATACTATTTGACCATAAAAAGGAATGAAGTGTCAATATGTATTACAACATTGATAAACCTCAAAAACATACTAAATGATAGAAGCTAGACACATAGTATATTCCATTTATGTGAAATTTCCAGAAGGGTAAAGTATATAGGGATGGTAAATTAATTGTTTGCCTGGGTCTGGGAGTAGGAACAGAAGTAACTACAGATAGACCTGAGAGATATTTTTAGGGTGATGTAGACATCCTAAAATTGGACTGTGATGATGGTTGTACAACTCTTCAAGTTTACTAAAATGTTGTTGAATTTTACATTTAAAACAGGTTGATACTATTGTGTGTGTATAAATTACACCTCAGTAAAGCTGGTAAAGAATTTTTTAAAGTTTCTACATTCCCTAGTACAACTTTAAGTCAAAATTTTTTACGTATTTTTCCTTGTCTAGGGTCAAATATGATCATTTGTTCCCTCCTACACATTTTACTGAAACCTAGTGATTAAATAGAATTTAATTGCATGCTGAAATGTCAGGCTCAAGTCAGAACCTGCCTAGCTACATCGAGTTTTCTAGTTTTATAATTATAACCAAATTCTCTTTCCCAGTTTACAGTTTGAGGAATCCAAGCCATGGAGTGTACACCACTGAGGTATAAAATTAGGTTGGAACAATAATTGTAGTTCTTTGCCTCTGCTTACAAAATCCCTGTCATGAAAAAAAGAATTATTCTTTTGCAACCTAATCTTAGATTTCTAAAGATGACTATTAAACTGTATCTTCCCTCCCAAAATTGTTTTTGGTGTTGTACAAAAATCACACTTTTAATTTTTAAGTACACTATTTTAGTAGTTGAAGAGTTCTCTCTTGCATAGTCACTAAGATTTTGTCCAGGTAGGTATTAGACTAATCTGGGGATAACTTTGTAAATTGTATAAATGTCTAACCACTGTGCTGAAACTAATATACAATAATCTTGAATGTCAGAAGAAAAGTAGTTTATACCCAAAAGAGGCTTTAAAAATAAATATATAAATGGCCCATAAAAAAAGGGATATTTCCCAGTAACATAAATGGTGTTCAGATAGGATAGATGAGATAGTAGAATGCTGGCTATGAGGACAGGGAACTTGTTTTGCTCACTCACTATCCTTAAACCCTAGAACAGGGCATTTGGTATTTGTTAATGAATAAAATTAAGTAGAGCTATGTTTATGACTATTTTGTCAACTAAAAGAAAAAATATAAATTTAATTGATTCATTTTAATCATTTTTAACTATAATTGATTTTCTGTTTATGTATATTGCATTTAAATGTATAGAGAAAGTTACAGGGCCTTCTTAAGTTAATGACTACTTTCCCTTCACAACAGAACCCTTGCTGATTAATTTTTGCCATGCCCTGTTGAAGAATATTAATGCATATTCAGGTTATGTAGCTCAGTTCTCAGAATGTGGTCCTCAGTACAGCTGCATTACCATCACCTGGGAACTTGTTTGAAATGCAAATTCTCTGACTCCACACTAGATCTACTGAATCAGAAACAGACTTTGCGATAGGGTTCAGTAATCTGTTGACAGGCTCTCCAGGTGATCCAAATTCTTGAAGTTTGAAAACCATGGCCACAATTGCTAGCTATATAGTGTCACCACCTCTTTTGAAAGTTCTTATTAGTACTATGAAAGAGAATTACAGAACCCCTTTGAGGTAATGTACATATTAATACACTTCTTCCCTGAAAATTGTAATTCATTAAGTCTGGGTTAGGCCTAGGAATTTTTTTTTTGTTTTACGGGTGTTATCTTTAAGGAAGTTCTGGAAACACTATGAGAGAGGATGCTTATTTCCAACCAGCTTTTTCCAAATTGTGAGAATTAAAAATTTCATGTTGCTTTAGGGATGTCAGCACAGAGATTCCCACAGTCGTCTTTGTGAACACTGCTAAGCGTAAAGCCAGGATAGCTCTTCGTTTTTCTAGTAAACCACCCATGTTCTGATAGCAAAAGATAATAATCTCCCTTCCTGATGGTAGATCATATCAATGTTTCTTGAGGCAAGACTAGACTTGTCTAATGCAGTACTTAGGCCCCTTGAATCTTTTAAAAAATCTGAAAGCCATGATTGAAATATGGAACATTTTATCTCCTTATTCCCATTTTATTTAGTCAGGATCCCAAGGTAGAATTCCATTTTCCATCTTCTCATTTTCATGCCCAGGCTTAACTAATCATCATCAATCCATTTAATGTCAGGGCTAAACTTTCATTTGTGCTGATGGTAACAAATAGCACATGAAATGTCCAGGAAAGTGCCAGGACTGTGTATACCTAATATGAAGAATCCATTGTATGATGTGGAAAATGCAGTTGGGTAGAGTGGGATCTGTTGATATCAAGGGTTAGCTTACTGCCATGTTATTTCAAGTGCTAGAATATTCTTTTATTTTTCTATTCTTTTGGGGAAGAAAAATGAGAGGAAAACTAGTAAAGCTGAGTTTCAGAAAAATAAGTTTGATGTATTACATGTTTTTGTGATGATCAGTCTTCACATAGAATAGACTGCTTCTTTCAAGACCGATAGAATCATAGACTTTCAATTCTCAAAGAATTATAACACATTGTAATTTTTAAATAGATTCTTTTGAACTATTACATATTATATACTTTTAGACTAATTTTAGGTGACAATATAAAAATATGATGGGTTAAAGTGATGTATATGGTTCTCCTTTTGTTTGGATTATGGATAAAAGCTTTATTCAGCAACATTCTGAATTTACTAAGTATAAAAAATGTACTAGGTAGAGAGGCTTAGTCTTTCCCCTCAAGGAATTTGTGATATAATCAAAGAATGGCAGAGTAGCTCCTCACAAGTACCATAAAAGACCTAAATCAATTTTCTGGAATTGCAGAAGGAGAATCACATCTATTTGAGAGGTAGAGGGAAGTTTTTATAAAAGTGCAGGCATTTAGTTGAGTCTTGATAGACGCATAAATCAAACTGGGGCTCCATTACAGTAATTTAATGAGAATGAAAACTTACTCAAACCATTCATGAACTTAGGTAGCAGGTACAGAGGTGAGAAAGTATAGTTCTAAGAAAACAGGAGATATTTTATTTGCCTTAATGCAAAAGGAAAAAAACATTATTGAGGTATAAGATAAATTAAGTAAGGTAGCATTCATTTAACCATACCAGATACATGTCACATTTTATCTTAACTAGTTACTAGCAAGAAAAAGGAAATGGTCTTTGGCCATGCCACCCTGAACAAGCCTGATCCTGTCTGATCTTGGAAGCTAAGCAGTGTTGGGCCTGGTTAGTACTTGGATGGGAGACCTCCTAGGAAGACCAGGTGCTGTAGGTGTGAAAAATAAAAAAATAAGGGATTGTAAGATGACAAGGTCCTTGCAATCTGTGAGGTCAACCAAGGGTTACCTCACCTAAAAAAAAATTAAAAGGAAAAGGAAATGGAATATACCTCTTTCTCTTGAACTTAAAGTTTTAAGTCCTTGCTTAGAAGGTTTTATTACTATATAACAAGTTTATATGAATTTGTTTAATTGATCTTAGATTCATTATCTTTGTTTTGGTCTCGTCTTGTTGCCTTTGGTTTTTCCAGAACATTGTTTACCTTATATTTGGAAATTTCTCATTCTAGTTCAGGAGTTCTCAAAGAATAGACTTGATTTATCCTGAAGTCCTGCTAGGTATATCTATTCTAAAGCATTTGTTGCTATCATCTCTTTATATAGTTTGCCTGGACTTCCTAATAGGAAGGGGAGTTAATATTCTTTAGCCCCAGCATCACCTCTTACCTACCCATCCAGGTAATTTCTTTGTTAGAGATTAATTTCACAACTGCCTGAGTTCTGTATGCAGCCTATAAATGTTCTCTTTTCTTCTAGATATGGTCTGTCTGGCAGTGATGTCCTAGATAATGTTGCATATGCTCGTGGATTCAACACAGACCACCAGACCCAGCTACTTTATCAAGCATCAGCCATGATGGTAGAGTCCAGGTAGGTGCTTGGTAGAAGACACTAAATTTGCTCCCAGGGCCCTGGCCCTGAATCTTGTATAGGCTGCTTAGCCAAACTGATAGTAGCTTGAATCAGAAATAGGGAGATACTAGTTTTAGTTCCTGTTTTGACACTCTTGCTTTGTGGTTAAAAGTCAAGTTACTGTTAAAAAATGAAGCCATCATCCACTTGAACTTGTTGGAAATTTTATCTTGTTATATGTGGTACCTTAGACATGAATGCTATATAAATATGTTAATAAAACATCTATATACAAGTGTAACTATGAATAGAACATTTTAGCATAGTGAGGAAAGAAGCAGAATCTGACATAAGCTAGAAATAGGCTTCAGAGAATCCTTGTTCCCTGTAGGTATGCACTGCTAATTGTAGACAGTGCCACCGCCCTCTACAGAACAGACTATTCTGGTCGGGGCGAACTTTCAGCTAGGCAGATGCACTTGGCCAGATTTCTGCGGATGCTTCTGCGACTCGCTGATGAGGTAAGTTGTTGGGTAGGGACAGAGAATGCCTGCTTTCAGAGGCCATGAATTCCAGGAACCTTGCTGGGAGGCTAGAACATTAGGGTCTGGTATAAAGATATCAGATATAGAGACATTAGTCATTCGTTAGTTTGTGGGAGAAAGGGTAGCAGCAGTAAGGTCTTTGGGATATCTGTGGCCACAAAAATGACATTTATCCTTTCTCCATCAGTTTGGTGTGGCAGTGGTAATCACCAACCAGGTGGTAGCCCAAGTGGATGGAGCAGCCATGTTTGCTGCAGATCCTAAAAAACCTATTGGAGGAAATATCATTGCTCATGCCTCAACTACCAGGTAAAGTGATGGGATAAAGGACTTCATCTTGGAATATCATGTTAACTGTGAAGTAGACATGAAAGTATAACATTTCCATTTAAACTCTTAAGCTACTTTTGTGTTATTAGACAAAGGAGTCCTTGCTCAATCTAATTGTCATGCTCTGATTAGTATCACTGTTTTCAGTTCATAAAGAAATGAAAAGCCTTGAATTATGGAGGACTGAATATAAAGAATTGATATGCCTCTCCATCATTATTAAAAGAACATAATTGTTTTAATATGGAAAATCCACTGGGGGCGGGGCAAGCCAGAAATGGATTCTTCCAGGTTGGAAGTATCCTAAGGAATACAGAAAAATCCGAAAAATCCTTCTAAGAAGTATATGCATCCAAATTCTTTTTTAGATCTACCATAAATAGAATGAGAACTTTTTAATTATAACTTTGGTGTTTTGATCTGTGTCTTTGGGTCAGACTGTACCTAAGGAAAGGAAGAGGGGAAACCAGAATCTGCAAAATCTACGATTCTCCCTGTCTTCCTGAAGCTGAAGCTATGTTTGCCATCAATGCGGATGGAGTGGGAGATGCCAAAGACTGAACCATTGGGTTTTTCCCTGTGATAAACCTAAGTCCTACAGCCTAATGGAGAAGACTACTCCCTATGCTTCTTCGCAGGCCTCTTCCTGATGTGATTGCTAGAAAAAAGCTTCTGGGAAAAACAGCTATTGCATCAACTTTTCTGATGGTATAAACAGGAGACAGGTCTGTAGTCACAAACTGATCTGTTTATTCCTTCTATAGTGTATCTTTATGTGACTTCTTTGGTTGGAGGAGGCACAGTATATGGAATACCTTTGACATAGTGCTTTGAGGTTGACTCGGGACTAACAGTGGAAATCTTGTGTCCAAGAGATCTAAAATTTGGGACACCTGACTCTTGTCTGAATAATGTTGAAAAAAATGTCAGCTCTATCAGTAAAACTGTCGATTAGAGGCTTTTAAGTTTCTTTGCCTGGATTATCTTATGTAAGAATTTGTTTTTAGTTAAGGGGTACTGAGCAGACCTGTTGGGCCACCAGCAGGTGGCATTAAGCATTTCAGAGGCTCTTTAAGTAGATTCAGTGGGGGTCTGCTAATAAAGTAATTTGTGGTGAATGTGCTATTTATAGGAATTATTCTGATACAAGCTAAAGTATTTCAAGATAGGGCCGATCAGTTTCTATTTTAAAATTGAAAATTTTAAAGTGCTACATTCAGATGATTGAGCTTATTGTTCTTCAGCCTAATACAGAATTACAAGGTGGATATACCCTGGCTTTCCTGTGGCTTTTTATTGTATAAGTCTCATGATATAGAGTTCTTCTGATACTTGCCTGGATTATTCTACTTCAGGTGTTTGAGATACTCTCCCCCATCAAACTCCTACTCAGGTTGGGTTTTAACCAGCTTTTTGAATTTCCAAGGGCCTCTTAGCTAGTATTGAGAGGAAAGGCAGTGAAAATCTCTGAGGTTGCCTGTGTTGATCCTATTATGTGTAGGGAGATTAGAGGATTCAGTTAATATAATGCAACTTTGTTTTAAAAGTTCTGTTCCTTAGCTTCAAAGAATGGAGTATATCTCAGGTTGTTTTTTCATTTCTATCCCACAACATAAACCTGGGGTGGTATAATAAAGCCACAGTGACCGATTCTGGAATAAAAGTATGGTGCCTGTATAAAAGCATCTTAGTCTTGTAGTATTTTAAATATTTAAGTGCTTTTGCTCTTGAAATTTGTCTCAATTTTTCTTGTAGGTAGGATTAGGCTTTATGCTGCTGGCTCTAAGTGAACATGAGAGGGTCAAGGACTACCTGCTTAGTTGGGCTAGGTCTTATAAAGCTAAAAACCAGCTCTCTGCCTATATTTAACATGTAACTAAAATTTTCACTGACATAGCATTAACCAAAGAGCTTATTATAGACTATTTGGTGTCATTTTTCTACTTGTCTGCATGCAATAGCCTCTGTAGTAGGAAACAATTTTGGAAGTGTCAAGAATAGGAGCTGATAAGACTATAATCATTTCTAGTCAAATTTGGTTTATTTTAAGTTTGTACCAAAATATATTCCAGGCAACTCCTCAGATCATAGTTTCAGTCTCCTAAGTCTGCTGCCATTCCCAAAGCAGCCAAGACTCTGGAATTCAAGTGGTCCAGCCCCTCAGCCTAGGCATACATTTAGAATCCACATGATAGGTGAGAAGAGGGCAATATCCATGGACTGCCCAGACCCTTCCTTTTACCCTGGTAGGGTGTAATCCTAGGACTATATACTTTGGTATTGAAAATTAATCTGTGAAAAAGATTAGAGAGTACAAGTTCTGTTTTGTTCATATAGCTCTTTGAAGTTCATTCGCCTTAGCAGCCATTGGAAGTCGGCCTTTAATGCTCTACCCGCACTCAACCCCTAGGACAGGTGCCATATAAGGTTTGATTTTTCAAGAATTCGCTTAAGGGACAGAATAGAAACCAAGGCCTCAAGTACTTTCCCAATTTCAAATTAAAAAATTAGAATTAACCAGTAGACAACAGGCAAGAAATGGGGAATGGTAGTATGTACTGGTCAGAGTCAGTACACTCCCTTAACCAATCTTACTCGGTCTCATGGGTCTAAGGGTACAAGGACTCTATTTTGGTCTCTCAGGTAGTGGTATTTCTCAAGTCATGAAGGTCACTGAAATGTGACTAGTCTCTTAAAATTGCTTCCAATTCTTCTAGGTCCTTCTGGAAAGCTGAATCCTAAGGAAACAAGAAAATAAGACTAGGACTCAAAATTTAAGCCAACATTTCTCAAACCACTGGAACCCAATCAGAAGGGCCCTTTTCTTCCTTTCTGAGCTGTTATAGCACCTACGTGTAAAAGTGAGGGAAATAAGATCTCTGGGGAAGATTTTTCCTGTAAAGGTCATATGGTGACTCAATAATGGAACCCAGCGTTAGAAAAGCTCTTAAAAACATTACCTCATTAGTGACATCTGGCAGCTCCAGGGCCAGCTTCACCCACTGTCTAGCTTCAGAGTTTCTTCCTAGTTCTTGGTAGCACTGAGAAGAGATAATAGTGAAAACCTGGGGAAAATCTCACCAGGAGACTAGAAGTGGATGAGTAGGTATACTTTCAGGAGTTCCCAGAATATCATCATCATCATACATATTTTTCATCTATGTTGAAATAGGCAAGTGAGTTTACCTTGGAAATGTATACCCTTCCTGCTTTGGAAAATCCTGGCTGTAGTTCTTCAGCCTGGAGAAGGGAGGAAGGCATTTCTGTAAGGTATTCCCAAATTTAAGTCAGGCTCTGAAGTATATAGAGATTTCCAGTCCTCTACCTGGAGACTGATTTAGTGGGTCTGGGAATTTAACAAAATTACCCCCTATGAGAAACCCCTCTCAATAGTGTCCTTAGAAAAACAGATCACCTAGGCATTTTTGGCTGCTGTCCACCCCTCCCTTCCGTGATACCTTTAAGAAGTTCTGGAGGGCATCCTGTACAGTAGCACTTAGGGGGCTTTCCAACAAGGCTGTAGCAGCTTTTCTTTCTAGCCAGCTCAGGTGAGCGACCTACCACCAAAAGATCAAGGTGTGAATAAAAAGTTTCAAACAGGGCTGGGTCCAAATTACCAGTAACATGACCATTCAGAGGAAATGACACTTGAGCCAGGCTGAGGACTCTGCTCCCAAGTTTTCACTGCAATGAGAACAGGACACTTAGGGCCCTTATCTCAAGCCCTGGAATTCAGCTCACCTGGTAGCACCACCTGCCAAGGAGAAAGTGGGCCATGGGGTTTTCTGGCTGGAGAGCAAGGGCTTTGTCCACATGTTCCTGAGGAGAAAAATGTAAATAAAAACTAACAGACACCAGAGTTGCTAAGGGAAGAGGGGCAAGTCATAGGAACACCCTTTGATGTTCCTATAAGATGTGGATGGGAATATGTACTAGACCAGCACAAGAGAAGGAAGAGAAGCCTTTCCTCACCTTGAAGCTAAAGCCACTCTGGATGCGCTTCTGGATGCCCTCATGCTCAGCCAGCTGACCACAAAGCACTGCATACCTAAGGGGGAAAGTAGCAGCAAGCTCAGGGATAAGAAATGGGCTCCCCACTATTGGCCTAATTGTACTGCTTCTCACCCTTGCATCCTCAACTAGAGCTGAAAATATTTCTATCTGTATATAATTCCTCTTTCACAGACCTGTGATCCCAATTCATAGTCGTTAGCAAACATAGTGGTAGGCTCTCCAAAGTAGACATAATGAGTACAAAAAAAGTTGGGTCCTCCACGGTAAATCTCTCTTAATACTTAATATTTAGGCAGGGTCTCAGTCCAAATCTCTAACAGATTTCCCCTCATAATGAGTACAGCCGTAGGTATCATAAAAATGTCTTTCTTTTAATAAGAAAGACAAATTGAGATGAGACACTCTAGAACTTTCTAATGTTAACTGAGGAACCCAAAGAGGAAGAAAGCCCTCTGATTTCAGCCCTCTCTGTCATATCATCCTTCTCAGGTGAACAAAGCCAGCCATTTTCCCACTTTATGTCTTCAAAAACAAAGGTCTCATTACCCCATCCCTCCAGTCTTGTATCTAGAAGTTAACATTAAATGAGTATATAAAGGCCCACGTTGCTTTTTCATATATGATTAAATATCTGGGAGGCGTCTGTCAGGTTCTTCCAGAGGCTTATTCCCATGTTCAGTCCACACAGTTGTTCCCCAAAAAGAGATAAGAAAGTATGAGGCCAATTTCCATCCTTGGCAGCCTGGGAGCTCCCAAGTGAAGCAGCACCTGTGACACTCAAGAAATAATGCCCTGGCCTCTAAGAGCCCTTGCAGAAATAGTTGCAGCAACAGATTAAACAGCCTCTCAGCTTGCAATCTGAGGGCAGAAATAAGGAAAGCAGGGGGAGGTAGGAAAGGAACATTTTCACTAACATTTTGAGGTGCTGGAACCAGGCCCCAAGACAAAATGGCCCTGATCTACACAAGCTGGCAGAACTTTGTCTTTCATGATACCACAAACGGCTGTTTCTGTGAGCTAAGAAATTGACTACTGTGCTTCCTGGGGGTGAACTCACATCCACTTTTCCTCATGCAAGCCAAGCAAAGAAGCAAAGCGCACCGCCAGCCAGGGATTGCAGCAAGAGGAAAGAGGAGGTTGTGCAAGAGAGAGAAACTGCAAATTGTCCTAGTCTCCTTGAGGAGCCAAGATTCCACAAGTTTTATAACTAGGGTGACTCACAAAGCTGCTTGGTTTTCTAAGCCCCAACAAAAAAAATAGCTTGTACTCTCACCTGCCTCACCCCGCAAGGCACTGCCCAAAGAAAACTTCTCTGGGTCCCCAGCTGGGGGACCCGGTGGGGTGTACAGAAATAAAGGCCAGAGCTCCCTTTCCTGGTTCCTCTAGTAAATGCTTTGAGGCCAGGGCGGAGAAAAGAAAGGGCCCACCCTCTCCACTCTGACCCATGCTGGCTCACCCCAGGCTCTGCAGGATGTTAATTACCATTGGTGACATTCAGCATTCTCATCCCCCTTCTCCAGAGCAGCCTCTGCTTCTTCTTTTCCTGTAGGACAAAGGTGACCAGAGTTGACAGGCGCTCCCAAGTACACTTGCAAAGGGGCTGCGGGAAGAATGACTGCTCTAGCTCTCACCAAGGCTTGCCCAACCTGGACTTGTTTGGAAATAGTTGTAAACTTGAGCAGAATGAAAAAGCTGCAGATAGCTTCTCTGGAATGACTTTTGCTTCACCTCACCTTCCCTATCATCAGCTATTCCAGCTACCTTGTTTTTATAACACCCACCTAATGTGCTCATAGCATTTCAAATATAAAAAGGCCCAACGCCAATCTTAAACTATCCCCAACTGACCTGACCCTGGAGGATTTTTGATTTGGAGTCAATGGACAGGCTTCTGGGCATCCATGAATACTTCTGTGCTATTAAATTTTAGGTACATGTGCATTTTGTTGAGGGAGAGGATCCACAGCTTTGATAAAATTTTTAAAAGAATCCATGATCCAAAAACAGTCACAGCTCTAGGCTCTTCATCAGAACCAAATGGACTGAGGTATGACCAGAGATCATTTTCACTTAGTCTTACCTAAGTATTCTAGGCACCAAGACTAAAAGAAATCAAGGCCTAAATACATGAATGTTCTTGACAGTGGTCCCCTAGAATGTCAAGGAGCCTAGAGCCCTCCAGAGGAGGGCCATCATACCTACACACTGAAGAAAATAGCACCCTGCAAAATGGGACTTCTTTGATTAAAATGAAGAGGGCTTGGAAGGGAACATGGAGAAAATGGCACAAAAGTAATGTGCTGAGGTGGTAGGCTGGCTAACCTGAAATGTTTCAGTAATTATGATATAATGTATATGCAACAAATACATTTTTAACATAGCTGATGAGACTCCTCTTACATCTCCCTTTGCAAACAGGACCATGTGGCACCACCAGTGAGGGAGACTGTCTTTAGGGGATTTCTCTCTGCCCCTTTCAAAACACTATCTCACCAGGAAAATAATAGGAAGAATGAGAACCATTTCCTGCTAGACATAGGGATGAACAGATGTCGCCTGAGATCCCACAGAATGGCTGCCTCCTGGTAGTCTACCTTTTAGAGATAGAACAAAATGAAGAACCTTAGACCCAGCAAGGATGGTCCTAAAAAGCTAGTGTCCCAGAGCAGTGCCTTCCAGTATGCTCCACAGTCATCTGATCTCCAGCAAGAACAGATTTGTCCAGGGTGTAAGCTTGGGACGCCAGAACACACCAGCACTGGCTATGGCTGCTCTTCTACCTTCAGGGTTCTTACTGGCTACTAGTACTAATAAGAAATGATCAATGATAAAAGGAAAGCTTCCTGTAGATACCAAAAATCAGACCCAAAGCTGATCAGAATCCTCACCTGAAATTTAGGAAAGAAACTTTTTAAAAAAAAGAAGCAAATGGTAAGTAAGCCTTAAGCACCTTTTGTTAAAATTTCCAGGGATTTTTCTGAAGATCTGTATCAATAAACATTCGACTTAATTGACCTGTTCTTTCTATATGACTTTCTAATTCTACACTTGTTTAGAACAATGACCTAGAGGTTCTGTACTGTCAGATTCTGCATTATCAAAGATTCAATAATGTTTTCAAGGCTGTACTTAAAAGTGAGAAAGTAAACAAATCCACTTTAGACAACTGAAGTTGGAAACTCACTGATGGTGCATGATTTGGGAGGTGTGTGGCTAGACAAGACATCTTCCCCACAAAACCTGTAACTTTTTAAAGTCCCTGGATTCTCAGTAACTTCATGCCAAACAGGGACAAGCCCTGAACCTGGTATGTCAGATATACCCCATCCCCCAGGGCACAGACTTAGCAACAGAAATGCTAAGTAGATCCAAAGGATTTCTAAGTAGCAGTATTCTCCCAAACTGTCCCTTATAGGTGCTCAATCATACCACTTGTATTCTTAGAACACCAGCCCTACAGTCTCCATAACTAAAAATAGATTCCCAAACCACAGCTAAAGAAAATTTTTTTTCAAATTAAGAAGGTTTTGCCAACTCTGTTTGGGGAGTTAGAACAAAAAATTGTGCTAATATGATGCAAATACTCCTAAAAATGTGCACCTGTGTTACCACCATGTGCAGAGAAGCAGGGACTGTGTTCCATCTCAAGGAAGCAGAGGTCCCTGGGAGCCAGTTTTATCCCTAGTGAGTAACTGAGCCACAAAGGCCTTGACAGTCTATATCTTGATGGTTCTCCTGGGCCCCAGCCAAATGAGCTGTCTCTACCTCCACAGTCAGTCACTTCCCCACCAGGAATCTGTCAGCACTTACCATTTAGGGCATATGACTTCTTCTCGCTCACCTCCTCAGTGAGCTCATACATGTCACTGTAGGCCCGGGCCAGGCGCCAGAGAAAGTCCTGTCGACTTCCATACTACAGACAAAAAAAGAGAGGGATGAGGCCCCTCTACCCTCAGCCACAAAGAACTGGGACTCTGGCCTCCCCCACACACATGCTTTGGTTTGAATTTCCAAACAACCATGTTAGAAATGCTAACATTGGGCCAGCCTTATACACAGTCCTCCACCCCCACACAGCCTCCCTTGTTCAATTAGTTATGTTGCCATACATTATCTCTAGCCTGTAGATTGCATTACCTACAGAGTGAGGGTATTCTGGCCTATACTGTAAGGAAGGAAGTCAACTCCAAGATGTAACAAGACACAGCAAGAGAAGTCTTGCTAACAAAAAGAAAAAAATGTGAAAATGCCCAAGAAAGGAGGACATTCTCACTTTGGAATTAAAACCTTGGTGAGCATAAATTCTAGCAGTGAACCTGAGAAGGGAATTGTAGTTGAATAACCTACATATTTATCACTGATGCTGGGAACTTCAAGTAGGGCAGGCACCTTGGTCTGCCTCAAGGGAAAAGAGGAAAAGGACATGCCAGTTCTTTCCACATTTTCCTCTGCTGTGGGACGTGGAACTCTATAGGAGGCAGAAAAAACCTGGGGGGCGGTAAACCTGGGCCCCTAGGGACAGTGCTTAGCCCCCTTGGGAGAGGACGTACAACCCTGGCAGGTAGGTGCAGAACCAGCCATCTCACCCTCGTTTCCCTTCCCTTGTCACCTTGCAGGGTCAGTAACCACAGTGGCTTGTCCTCATTCCCTAGGGGACAGCAGAGGTCAGGAGGGAGGACACACAGGCAGCTGGAGCCTCACCGCTAGCTTGTTGTTGAGCAGCAGCTGGAAGCCCTCCCGCTTGCTCTGCCCACTGCCCTGGTGCAGCTCGTCTGCCTGTTGCAGGAGGGGCAGCACATCCTCCAGGCCAGCGGAGTCTTCAGCCTCCAGGGCTCTGGGCACTGGGCCTGAAGCCACCGCTACTTCCAGGTCCATAGAATCCTTTCTCCCCATCTTCACAGTCTCACAGCTCACTTCATCTTCCCCATCTTCACTCTCCCTGTCTGAGTCCTGCTCATAGTCAGAGTCAGCATTGGCTGTTGTGTAACTGGCAGAGAAATATAAATGATAGGGTGAAGGGAGGGAATTATTCAGCCTTAGAGACCTAGGATTTGTCCCCCACCCACAAAGAGGACTCTCCATGGCCTTGTTGTCTAAAGCACCAAGTTAGAACTATTCCCCCCACTTAAGGGCAAAAATTAGTTGTATAGAAAAGCTGCCTATAGGAACTATGGGCTAGGAAAGCGATCCAGGAGGGACAGAGTGACCAAATTGGGGCACTGTGACAGGCCAATATGAGAACCCCCTACTTAGCTACCACCAAGCAGGCCAGAAAATAGAGAAAAAGGAAAAGCCTAGAAAGGTATGTACCAAAATGTTTCTATCCTAGGATAGAAAGATTAAAGGTAATTATTTTTCTATCTCTTAATATTATATATGACTGCTTTAGTGAGCATATAGTCTTATAAATAGAAACATTTAAGATAAAAAGCTTAATGTACGTTGAGCTGATCTCCTGAGATAAATGGCTCACCAGGCTTAGAGTCTGTCAATCATTTTTGCTTTATCAGCCAAAGACACCTGCCAGAACCAACATGGGTGGATGCTAGCCTCTGAGACCATGAGCAGACACAAATATCCACATTTTCTTTCTCAATTCAACAGGGATCTCTTCCCAAGTCAGTCACCAAACGTAAACTACAGGAGGAGTAGCCCTTGGAAACCTTGGGAATTGCTGGGGCAGGGCACTTGTAGCTGAAGCATGAGAGGAGAAAGATGCAAACAGAACCCCTGGGAATGTATCTCTGGGGCCACCATAAGCCAAGGGTCTCCTAGGGAGCCCCAACTTTGGTCTACCGCCAAAGAGGAAGCCAAGTTTCTCTGAGATCTCAGCCTCCATCAGCAGCTGATTGGGATGTTTTTCCTAACTGCCAATTCAATTAGACAAAAACTGAGCAGGGCAGAAGGTAAGATTTCCAGGAGCCAGAATCAGACACTAGAGAGCCCTCCAGACTGAGTGCAGGGAAAGCAGGTTCTGTAAGTCAGAAGGTTCTGAAGCATAGGGAAGATCTTAAGGTCATTTAGAAATAAGCCTTCATCCTGGAATGAAAGACAGGAGCAGGATCCCTATGGCTGAAGCAAAACAACTGAAGGAGAGATGAGGGAGATACCTACAAACAAAATACAAGACAGCCTAAAGTCAGGGGCCGAACGTTGTAGGTCAGAAAGCCAGAGACGACAAGGAAGCGGGCTCCATCCAGAAGGTACCAAGTATGCAACCATATCTGGTGCCCAATCCATGCTGACTCCTGCTTTATCAAGGAGCTTCCAGAATCATCTAACAAAGGGGCCCCAGTTAACATCTATTACAGGAACTTGTAAGGTATTTAAAACCTTAATTTCACTTTGCTTTTTAAGAGGTTACCTAAGTATCTTTCCCCTCTAGCAATTTGAAGTAAAAACTTAACAAATTGATGGGACAAGGAAAGTGGCATCATCTTCACAACCAACCTGGGTGGTGATGAGTGAGACCATAGGCAGCCTAAAGAAACTCCCAACCAGTTCCTAAGCCCTGGACAATAATTTGCCCCTACTCAACCCAGCCAGGCCCAAAGTTAAATGGGTTAATAAGTTATCTGGCGTGGAGAACTTGAGTCTCATCTCTTTCCATTGCTAGAAAGAAGGGAAGGCCCCATTCCCTACTGCGTTGAAGGCTGCCTTGGCCAATCAGTTCAAATCAGGAATGTCCCAGGGAGGGACCCTTGCTCTTATCCCTGCTGGAGTACAGACAGCAGCACAGTCTCTCCAGGGAGCTGAGCCAGGAGGAAATACCTGCAATGCTGTGATCCCTTTGGGTCCTAAAGGCGAAGGAAAAGGAGAGGTCAGGAGGAGGCTTACTACCATCCACATGAAAGCTGGTAGAGCCCTGTAGGCCAGGGAGGCTTTAGCAAGGCGGCATGGTGAGAAGGCCTATTTTTGCACCTCAGCCCCACTTCAAGGATCTCTGCCTCACTAATCTACAGCCCCACTGCCTGGCACACAGTGAGCAGGCAAACACTTGCTGAGTACCAACACCACCAGCCTCATGAGCTTATAGGGCTTAAGAGATTGATTAGGTGGTAGAGCTACATGGGCTGCCATCCCTACATTCACATCATGTTCTCACACCTCTCACATCACCAACTTAGCCCTTGGAGAAATCTACCCTTCAGTTTAATTGCCCAAGAAGATGAGGTTGCAGGCAACCTCTCTTGACTGGAACACCTGGGAAGGCTTGCTGGAGGATCTGATGTAAGCTGAGTTTTAACAGGGAAGGGACTAAAGCTGTGTCTGGTACAATGATCAGGAAACAAGCTCACGGGCCCACACAGTGATTCTGCCTCTGCCACATTCAGTCAATCCCCTGGGAGCTCAAAGTTGCTTTTTTTTTTTTTTTTTTTAAGAAAATGGGAATACAGCTTTTAGTGGAGTAGAATAGCCCATCAAAAATTCTTATCCTTTCATCCCTCAAAGAGGCACTTCTTCCTCCAGGCCCAAATGTTCAAAGTCATTCCAGAGTTTGTGGTCTCCCAGAAGTCCCCCTTGACCTACATGGCACTGACCATGGCAAAAAAGAATTATTCACTATGTCCACTGCCCTAGATGGCACCTAGTTAAACCAGAGTCTTGCATCACATAACCCATTAGCTTCCACATGCCACACAATCTGTCATGGGGCTGAGCCTGCTGGAGTTTAATTAAGAAAGCCACCCTTCCTCCCATCTCATCACAGGTGGCTGGAAGGGCTGTCCTGCCCCTTATGGCCTTCGGAGCCCCAGTGAGTACCCACAAGCTTCCCTGGTTAAACACACTGGCTCTCACTGCCCATAAAATTTGTACCACTTTTTAAAATCATCAAGGGTCTTGAGTTCTACATCCTGATCTTGGGCAGAGCTGTGACTTCTCCTGTTTGAACGTCTTATAAAGTTCAAATGTCAATTCCCCACCCAAGTGACCTGTTTCTTTGTGTTGCAGAGATATGCTCCTTAAGTCTCAGCCCACTATCAACTACTCTGTCTTTCTTTCAATCCAGATGTGTCAAATATCAATTTCATTTTTGCCCCTCCTCTAAAACAGCCCTCTGGAAGCATCTCTCAGCCCAGAGTTATTAGGTAAATTGAAAAAGGCCACTTCTGCTAGCCCTCGAAAATACAGATAACAGAGGTCAGATAACCCAGGTATCAGTAGTCATGGATGGAGGACTAAGCTCTTTACCAAGACTTCCCTTGTTTCAGGAGACACCTGAGCAATAATAAAATCTAGCACAGTTGTCCAATAGCAGTGACATGGAAAAAGAGAGTAATACTATTAATCTTCTTAGAAAACCAAATGAGGGAGAGGTAGAATACAATGGCCCAAGGAAGAAAAAAGGCTGAAATCTCATGAGTAAGATATACTGAAAACATTGCTATGGGCAGTGAGCTGTGGCGGCTCTCAGTCAATGGGAAGAATTCCCAAGGGCTGCATGCGACATGTCTTCCTGTGAAAGCCCTTCTGTGCCCTGATGACCAAGCCATGCCTCAGACTGCAGACCCTCACACTCCTGTAGATGAGCCCAGCTAAGCCTGCATTTGGCAACTGTACAACCTGAGGCAAGGCGACCAACCTCGCCAAGCCTCAAGTCTGCTCTGAGAAACGGAGAAAAGAAGTACCTAATCCTGTGAAGATTAAGTGAGGAGATACCTCTAAAGTGCTAAGCAGTGTCTGTCACAAAGGAAGAATAACCGGTAGTTAACATTATAAGGTATTTCAGCTAAAGAGAGACAATGCTGCAAAGATCATTCTGCATTTTTATAGCTAAATTGGCCATTCTGACCTGACAGACGGCTTGGCTGTTCTCTGTGCCTATCTTTTCCTTAAGGACAAATAAGATCTGCAGAGGCCACCAAAGAGAGATCAGCCTTTAGACCTCATGCAGGCCACCTGGATGAGCTGGCAGCAAAGGGCAGATGCTGCCACTGACAGCATCAGGCACCACCACAAAGATATTCATTCAGACTCTATGCTTAGGACCAAAATTTTAAAATGGCACTAGTGGTTTAAAATGAAAAGCCCTGAGTCTGACCAAGTTTAGAGTCCACAAGATTCCTGCCTGATGCCCTTGTCTCACAGTAAAGCCTGTGCTCAGATCATCTGGGCCATCAATTACTCGGGACAGTCACATCCCACCTGTAGAGTTGGCAAGGGAGTATGAGCAAACCTGCCCTGTGGGAAGAGGAGAACTTTTAAGGAGAAGGGAGCACACTCCGTGCTAAGACAGCTCTGTAACCTGGCTCTGCCACTCGGTGAAGGAAATAAAGTCCTGTAATAACATAAGTAAATGCCCAACTAATGTTACAGGAAAAGAGAAATAAAAACCACAACTATGTAAAAAAACTAACCTACTGAGAGGAAAAAAACGGATGCAAGCAATAGCCATTGTTAAAATTTCTGTTCGTCTGGATGACATAAGGTAGATGACTTTTCTTATTTATTCATACCCTTATCTTGTTCCAAAAGTTACTTAGAGCAGCTTGGTGTGAATTTTCCACTGATAAACTTACTTTTTACAAAACATAACCTGGCTGGAGCCACAGGTGCCTCCAGAAGAGACAACTCACCCTCCTTCGCTCTCTACATCTGTGAATGTGGCTCCCGAGGTGGCCGTGAAGTAGACGGAGCTGGAGCCAGTGGAGTCACTCCTCTCCCGGGCAAACGGGAACCTTTGCCGCCGAGACACTCTCTGGTTTTCTTCCATGTGGGACCTGAAAAGCAGGGTGGCATTGATCTTTCCAGAGGGTAGCATTAGGCCCGTCTAGCCTATCCTTTCCCTCACCGTGAGGGAGTGTCTTACTAGTGCTCCACGTTAAAGGGCCAAGAGCAGAGAAAATCCTGGGTCTTTCCACTCAGGAGAACAAGGGAAGGTTTCTGGACCCAACCTGCATGGGCAGACCAGGTTAGATGGAACAAAGCATTTCAGCTGTTAGGATAGACCATGAGGGCCCAAAAGCAGCTATGAATTTGTGCAAAGAAAGGTACCAAGCCTACAGCTTCCCTGCTAATTAGGTGAGAAGCTATAAAGATGGCTTCCTCCTTAGAGACAGACAGCAAAGGCTAGAACACAGCCCAGCTTAAAAAGCTGTAGGGGCAGTGAAAAGAAGGGAGCAAGGGACAAGGCAGGAGAGGAGGCCGCATTACTCACCGGATTTCCCTAACAATCTGCCCAGTTAGCCCCTGCAGGCTGCTCCTCAGTTCCTCTACCTCCCGCCGCAGTGCCACTAAACCGGTTAGCACAAAGTCCAGGCGGTCCAGTATCTCCTCCTGCCTTTCTCGTGGAAGGTTGGGCAGCACCACAGCATCTCCAGCCTCACCTGGGACTGCCCGCAATGACCTCACTGAAGGAAGGAGGACAAGAGACAGTGATGCCCATGGGACATAGTGAGGAAAAGATATTGCACCTAGAATTCGAAAACACTTGCTACTCGTTGGAGTTCAATTTACAAAGACCCTTTTGGTTCAGAAAGCATATGTTCACAACTAAGTCCTGGTAATGAGTCCCAAGTAACTATCCAGAAAAAAACAACAAGGTCCCAATCTCTAAACAAGAGCCCTCTGTTCTAAGAACCTTCTCCAGTAGGGCCTTCGGCAGTACTGCACACCACAGCAGATAATGTAAAATTTTTGCAAAAGTGAGGTACCTTTTCAAAGGCAGGACAGCAGCCTGTCCTGTTAAAGAAAAACCTTTTCCTGGCTACAGGTATACCTCAGAGATATTGCGGGTTTGGTTCCAGACCACCGCAATGAGTCAAGTATCGCAGTAAAGTAAATCATAATCTTTTGCTGGTGGAGGGTCTTGCCTTCAATTTGAAGAGAAAAAAAAAAACACACAATATCTGTGAAGCACAATAAAGTAAGGCACAATAAAAAGTGGTACGCATGTACACAATGTACAAATGCATATACATATATGTATTATATACCAGTCATATATAATACCAGTGCAAATATAATACCAGTCAATATCAACTACACGGCCAAACCAAAATTGAGCTGAAATTCTGATTTTATTTCACAAAGAATAGCAAAGGAAACTCTAAACTCTCAAGAACTTCATTTAGTATCATCAGAGAGTGGCAAAGAGAAAAGGGACAGTTACTGAGAAAAAAGTACACTGGGAAAAGCCCATCCAAACCCACTGGAAAAACAAGCCCTGCAATGAGATCTAGGTAAATTCCCACAGTAAATGCTAATAAACTAATAGCTACCTAAGACAATTATACTGGAAAATGTGAAAACAAGAAAGAAACCAGGAAGGCATGACCCACAGTCAAGCAAACATAAAT
The DNA here is from genome assembly GCA_004027375.1 of Macroglossus sobrinus. Taxonomy (NCBI): domain Eukaryota; kingdom Metazoa; phylum Chordata; class Mammalia; order Chiroptera; family Pteropodidae; genus Macroglossus; species Macroglossus sobrinus. The sequence continues at coordinate 924,990 of PVKZ01000061.1, read as the reverse complement.
CTGTTAAAGAAAAATCTAACAACAATCTAGGCCAGGTTACAATACACATCCAACCGTGTTCAAGAATGTAGAGCAAGAAAGACCCCTGGGAACATAGGTACTTTCTCCCAAACTCAGCCAAAGAAAGACCACTGCTAAGAAATTACAAACAAAATACAAGGAAAAGGAAGGAAAGACAAGCATACTTGCAACACTAGGTTACTACCAGGTTATAAAATGCTGACAGTTTCAATCTAAATGATAACTCTTTGAAAACTCTTCTAAAACTATCTAAACCACCTGGCATTTGGTAATCAGATAAAACACTCATTCCCAATTAACATGAGGTGAGATGATCTGAATGCTCCTCTGTTACACAAACATGAGGTTTGAACCAGCCCTAGACACTTTACTCAAATGAGTTAATTTAATATGAAAGTCTTGCCAAACTAAAAGCACTACCCATTTCAGCTGTGGCTGGCTTCCAACTATATTCAGCTTCACTGTAAGTGAAGTAAGTGCACTCCCTGCCCCCTTGTCCACAGGACAAGGTGACCAGGCCCAATCTGCCACTTACTTGCGATGTGACAATCTCAGAATAGTTACACAATCTTTTCTAATCTTGATTTCATCATAAGGAGGATAGAAACACTTGGACTAGATAGTCTCCAAGATCCCTTCAAATTCTAATACACAGTTTAATATGTAAACCTCAGGACTTTTAATTCCTACAAGATTAATGTTTCCTTTTGCCTACTTTTGGACTCTTCCTCTACTTATTAAATACCCCATCCAATACTAAGCAAGTGCCTTTAATACACATAGAGCACTACTGTGGCAAGGACTAAAAGTGAAAGCTAAGCAGCCTTTTCACGATATACTTTCTTGGAATTATAGGGGAATGAGTACAGAAGAAGACTGCTTTCCTTTTCAATAAGCTTTCCAAAAGGTGAAATTCTCAGGCACCCCGCTCTGTTGTCCTGTCCAACAGGCAAGACAGCCTGGACCCCGGGCCCATCCGTCAGCCATGCCTGCGGCCTCAGTGGACCGGTTCCTACCCTGGCGTCCGGGCTCTGAAGTCTGTGCGTAGTCCAGGGAGTTTGGCAGGAGCTGTCTTTGACCATGGCGCTGGGTCCGTTTCCACCGCTGGCTGTAAAGGGCACACAGGAATCCAAGGCCTGCGGCGGTGCCCAGCAGCAGTCCCAGTCCTGAGCAGGCGCCGCCCAAGACCCCCATTCTAGACATGATGTACCTGCAGCCCGCGTGTGCCACAGGGAGCAGGCGGGCGTGGGGAGAGAGATTAGTGAGTGTGGTCCACCCACCCCCATGCTGAACCCCTGGAGATATCTCCTTGCCCACACCCTGAGCTCCTGACTCCCCTCACCCCAATCCGGACCTTAAGTCCTAGTGCCAGTCCTAGTACCCCAGTACCGCACCTTTCACCCAGCGAGGACCAGTCTCTCCTCCAACACGCCCCCTAGTCCTGATCCGGCGGTGGAGTTTCTGGGTCTCCAAACCCTCCTCCAGCCTCACAACACTGCAGACCACAAACCCGCCGCCCTGGCCGAAAACTCCTGGCCTCACCTGCGCCCTTTGAAGGTGCCCTGGCCCGGCAGGAGGTAAACTCAGAACTCTCACCCGGCTGCTCTCCACCATGACAGCAGCCACCGCCACCCCTCGCTGTCAATGGCCGTGACGTCATTAAACAGGGCCATCATCCCCGCGCCCGGCCAGGAAGGCGCGGTGAGATGACGACTCCAGGCTGCGCCACACGCCTTGTTATTTGCTGAGGGCGGGGCCACGGGCGCCGCCAGAGGGGCGGAGCCAGCAAGGAGGCGGGAAAGGGGAACCGAGCCGCAACGAGAAGGGGAAAGCGGATTTACTGGGCAGTTGCCAGAGCAGTAGTTCCCACGGGCTAGCAGTCTGAGGTTCCATTTCTCTCCAGTAACACCAGATTACCTCCTCGTCCCAGAATATCTTTCTGCTTTCGCGTCTACTATTGCTTCTGCCTAGAATGACCCGTTTTCACCTAGAAACACCACCCTCTCCCACCTTTCCTGACTGTCATAACTCAGACTTTATTTGATTTCGGCTTAATATGTTTATGCATTTTCACTCAAACCATTTGTTAAACACTAGTGCCTTTGGCAGTTCAAATTAGAACAGATAGATTGTTTGTTAGCCATAAGAGGTCCCTGAGTCCCTAGGGCCAGCTTCTTAAATACTTTACCATATATATACACTTAAAAACTTAAAGATGCACATCCCAACTAATAAAAAAAAATAAAAAATAAACCTTAAACCTAACATTGTCGTTACTACATTAACCAAGGACAAGGTTATAATCTGTTTTTCCATTTCTAGAATGTAAATGAAATTTGTTCCTCTAATGATAACATTTTTTAATATTTGAGTGAGGTTAAAGCTCGCATTCATCTCTGATCGCTCGAATTGGTTCAGATATCATTTTCTGGTTGTTTTAATCTGTGTTCATCAGTTTTTCTGTGCTCATCCATGGGCCACAGATTCTTATGTAATTCCATTTTACTCATGATTTTATGTAACTTCTTGTAATTTTAGAAACTAAAATCAATTTTATAGACTACGATTCCAATTTTGTCAGCATTTCTAAAGAGTTAAAATTAAGTTTAGTGACAACCAAAATATCTAGATCAGTCCTCTACAAATCTTTGATTAGATATTATATTAACTTACACATATGACTACATTTTATGTATATGTACATTGCAAAAAATAATTTAAAAGCAATGCGGTATCTACCCTACAGCTTAAGGAATAAAACTTCACCAATACCTTCTACTTAAGAGTTCTTAAGAATTCATTTCAATTAGTACCTCTTGAAATACACTAGATAATTAATTGTAATTGTCCTGGTTGTGAGAAAAGGGTGTTTTTCTCATTTTTATTTTTTATTAAACTTACTGAGGTAACATTGTTTAATAACATTATATAAGGTTCAAGTGTACAAGATTATAATTTGACATATGTCCTCCCCACTTGAAGTCTAGTTTCCTTCTGCTGCTATATATTTGACCTTCTTTATCCACTTTGCCCTCCTCCCACCTTCTTTCCACTCTGGTAACTACCATTCTGTTGTCTGAATCTATGAGTTTGTTTTCATTCTGTTTGTTACTTTTTGTTTTATATTCCACATGAATCATACAGTTTTTGTCCTTTTCTGTCCAACTTATTTCACTCAGCATAATACTCTCAAGTTCCATCCATGTTGTCACAAATGGCAATATTTCATCTTTTCATGGCTGAGTAGTATTCCACTGTATATAGATACTACATCTTCTTTATCCATTCATCAGTCAGTGGACCCTTAGGTTGCTTACATGTCTTGGCTATTGTAAATGCTGCAATGTGTAAAAAAATATATAAATGGAGCCACTTTAAAATGGAGCTAGAGCTGCCAACCCAGAGGAATTGTTTTGCATATCTTATGCCTCAAACCTTTGGAATGTTGAACAGGGTAAATTAACCTTTGGACTGGGCCTAAAGCAACTCTGTCCCCCAAAAAAATTTTTGCAAAGATAATAAAGTAACATTCTATCTATTGGACTGATGACTATGGACTGAAAATTAACAACATAGTTTAGGATTAGAATCACTATGTTAGCTTATGTGCACCTTTCTTATAAATACCCTTGACCTTGTCTCCTAATCAGAACATTCATTTGGGCTTCTGCCTGAATCAGTGCTTCCAGAATTTTCTTTTTAATCTCAAATGCTTGTTGCCTCACTTAGCTTTTATTTTTAGGTTAACAACTGAATATAAGTGTTTTTAATATCCCTTCCCTGTATTTTTTCTCATTTTTCTGAAATAAGGATGTGTTTCTTTTGTAATAAGAAAAAATATTAACTTAACTTTGGAGGGAATAAAAATTCATTTCCTCTGGGAAACCTTTCCAAACTACTACTTTGATGGAATTAAACTTTTTATCTTCTTTTGCTCCTGAGGCTCGGTTACCTCCATTACACTTGATTTAATGATTATTTGCTTTCTAGTCTGTCTACCTCCACTGGATCATTCACTCTTCTAGGATGGGGTTCATGCCTGATTTATCTCCATGTCCTCTGTGCCTAGCACACCTCTAATGTAGAAGCCATCCATAAAAACTGAATGGAAGAAGGAAGGAAGGAAGGAATGATGAATATCCAGGCCCTGCCACTTTGACAATGCTTTTCATGATGAAAAGCTGAGTTGTGGAAGAACAATTTCTCCTCTATGTACAAGGGAGGAAGATCTGCCAGATAAACTGACTGTGGCAAGAGGCAAAGCCAGATGGGCAGACCAAGAGAGAGAATTCATTTCCCCCCCATGATATTAAAGATGCTATCTGCCGGGTGTGTGGCTGCCAGGGGCAATCAGAAGTGGGTGGGTTATTCTGAATGAAGCTCTCTATCTCATGCTGCATCTGCAGACCAATTTTGCAAATGTAATAAAGCCCCGGCAGCCTGAGATATGCACTGCCCTTCTTCAGTCTCTTCCCCACCCCTCCACAGCCCACTCTGAGAGAGAAAAGCAGAGCAGCCTCCAAACTCCTGTTCTGCCTTCTGCCCAGAACACAACACCTTCATCTACCTGGCTCTTTCAAGAGAAGTAACATAGTCAAATGCCTTGGAATGCTGGCCTTATCTATTCCTTGGGTCTAACCTCTAAGAGATTTGACCCTTTAAAAAGTTGTTCTTATTTTTTAAATTGTTCCTATAAATTATTTAATGACTACAAAAGAATATTTGTAATACTTATCTAAAGACTGAGTACATTTAACTCTTTGAATCCATGTCCCAGTATAAGAAAAAGAACACCACTTTTGCCTTTTAAGATGCTTCAGTGTCTGTCCCCATCCTCTTCTCTAAGTCCCTCCCTAAATTTACATTTATCATTCCTTTACTTTCCTTTATAATTTGACCACACGTTTTTATCCCCAAACAATACATTGTTTAGTTTTATAAGTTTGTGAGCTTTATGTAAATAGAATTGTTCTATGTTATTCTAAGATTTGCTTTTTCACTGAGCATTTTCATTGCTACACAATTTCCATTGTATGAATTAAGGACTTATAAGAACTTTATTTCATAACATTTAGATTTAGAATTCTGAGGCTGCTTACAGAGCATGACTCTACTCTTTGGACTTGGAAACTGCCTGCAGAACGAAGTCTGTCTGTGCTGTTTGATTTCTGTTGATAAGTAACCCAAAAGCTTTGTTCTATAAACCTGGACTAGAACTAGGACGTTGATAAATGGCTAATCCTCAGTTACTCATTGTTTTGTATCACAGGTCCCACTTGTTGACCACTGGATCCAGTGGCCCCCACCAATTAGAAAATGAATAATGTAAGTTTGTGGTCTTGTTTCCTCTAGGAATCTGTCTTTTTGATGATCACCTGCTAGCAACTTATCCCTTTTAAAAACCCTGTTCTCCCCTCCCACCTCACAGCATGTCTCTCTGGTTTAAACCAAGATCTACGTTCTCTCACTTGCAAATCATATATGAATAAAATTCTTAAATTCTTCTAGAACTTTCGTTAACAGAATCAACCAAAAACTCCACCTTCAATGGACATAGGACGGTTTCCAGTTTTTTGTTATTTGCAAACAGTGCTGTTATGAATATTCTTGTATTCTTGTACATGTATGTTGATGCATGTCAGTGAGTTTTCCTGAGGTTTATGTAGGAGAGGTTTGGCTGGGTCTTAGGGAATGCACATCTGCAGCTTTATCAGATAATGCCAAATTATTTCCTAGGTGCAAGGTAATTGCATCAACCAAAACAATTTGCAATGCCAACAGTAGTGTTTCAGTTGTTAGCTATCTTCACTAATACTTGATATTTACTTTTTTTTTTTTTGCAAATTATTTAAACAGTATCTCATTGTGTTTTAAAATTAGCTTAATTTGCATTTCTGGGATTTCTGATGATACTGAACATCATGGTACATGTTTATTGGCCATTTCCAGTCCCTCTTTTGAAAAGTACCTATTCGAGTAATTTGCCCATGTTTCTTCTATTATCTTTTTCTCATTGATTTGTAGTTCTTGATGTGTTCTAGGTGTTAATCCTTTGTTAGTTTAACAAATCTTTGTCAAGCATGAATGTCTTATCTCTCTAGCTAAATTGTGTGTGTGGGGGGGGGGGTTTAAAGAGTACAGAATAATAAATTAGACCAATAAGGATCCTTTAGGATTACAATTCCTATTTCTCTTGCAGCCCTCTCCACATGTCAAAGTGCTGGAGGCACAGAGCATGCCCCATAAGAGACCTTAAGTGAAATCAAGATTTTTCAATGGCTGGGCAGGAAAGTTACAGGCTGCTTTTGTTTTGCTTTGTTTTTTAGAGAACTAATCACAACAAGACAAAGAATGTTGAGTTGTCAGGTTTTGATACATCCAGATGAAGGCATGGATGAATCAAAGCAAACCAGTCATAGGTGCGGGCATGGTTGTTTGTTTTGCCTTGGGTGTTGCCTTGTGATCTGCGTTCACGTCACGTCTCTCCAGCTTCGCTGTTAGCTCTCTGAATTGAAAGCCAGATTCTGTTGGTTTAATTCCCAGGCCTGGCATCCAGCCAAGCGCTTAGTTCCTTTACAGCGTTACATGTACTGCTCCAGAAATGCGGGGGCCCGCTGCTGTGCTAGGAATTACAGTCGGAGAGGAGGGAATGCGCAGCGCACCGGAGACGGTATTTTAGCTGTAGCCACAAGTCTCCTAACCCTGTCTTTCCTCTGCTGAAGGAGTCTCTGGAGAACGTGTCTTAGGGTGGTAAGTGGGAATCCACTAAAATCTTTAGAGTAATCCCTGAGTACCGTGGGCAGGAGCTTGGGAGGCTTCAGCGGGGTCGCCATTTGCTCCCCGCTCTGCCTCACTGGAACGGGGGATGGGGACCAGCAGGACTTTGGAACCTGTTACTGGAGATGTTGCAGTAAGAGGGCGCAAGGCCAAAACGCGCGCTTGGCGCCACGGCCCGCGGTAGCCAGCCAAGCCCGGGGAGCCATTCCCACCTCCAGGCCTGGGGTGCCAGAGCGTACCCGTACAACACACATCCTCAGCGAGGCTGGATCCCCGCAGAAACCACGAGCCGCGCCACAAGGTCCCATGCGCTGCCCTGGGGGAGGGGCAGCCCTGATGCTCCGGGTGTTGGAGCGCGTCACGGGCGTCGGCTCCTGATTGGCCGGCGGCGGTCACGGGCTGTGCGCCCTGGGATTGGCAATGCCCCAAGCCAGAGCCCGAGTAACGGGACTGGGGTTGCGGGTCGCAGTCCCGGAGCCCGAGGGGCTGGGGTCGCAGCCGAGCCTAAAGCTCCGGGTGAGAGCCTGGCCGCAGTGCACGCACGATGCCCTACCTGCTCATCAGCACTCAGACCCGCATGGTGAGTACCAGCGCCAGGCTAGTTGGAGTAGGGCCGGGCCGGGACCACAAGGACTATACTCTGGCCGCACCTTGGCACCTTTCTCCCTGGCAGCCCTGCGGGTGCAGGGCCCAGAAACCGCCTGGGACACGCGCCCTCAGGCCGCGGGGAGGGAGGTTGGTGAACCGAATCTGCCGGGACCTCGGGACTCGAAGCTCTGGCCGGCCGGCGTCTCCAGCGCGATGAAGGAGCCCAGGTTTGTGTCCCCCCGCGACCCAGCGAGCTCCTAGCGCTTGCGGGTCCTGTCCTACCTGTCTACAAGAGGGGCGAGCACCGACAGGGACCCAGGAAGCCCTGGCCTCATACATGCAATACCCACTGACCTACACACACACCTGCTCCGCAGAGGGGGAAAACCGTGAAATAACCCGAGGAAAAGAGGTTTGGAAAAGAACATGCTAAGACGCTAAAACATCTATGCCAAGTGCCTGGTCCACCTACAGCCAATAGCTGCACCCTTAAACACTTCGAGTAACAACAGCTGTCCCTGAGGCTTTAGGAAAGTAAAGACCTTCCTGCTGTGAAGGGGAGACTGCTGTCCATGGGGTTAGAGGTGGGGAGAACTCCATTTAGGGGTCAGAAGTCACTCCCCTTTATCTAAATGCAGTTTCCTCGTTTAAGAAGGAATGCACTTTTAGCTTCAGAATGGTATGATTAGGTCCCCAAGCTGGGCAGGATGCTCCTCTGCCCCTTCCCACTCCCCAGCGCCTGAGTGATCCATCAGTGAAGCAAACAGGCAGGCACACCACAGGACAAGAGAGGTCTTGGCAGTGCCCTAGGGCAGTGGCTTGAGAACTAGTTATTGTTAAACTGTGGTTCCCTGGCCCCCTTTCCAGACCTCCTAAAACACCCTAAGCCTCGGGTGTGGGAATTCAGTGCCCCTCGGGTGATTCTTTTAATATAGCAATTCACCAACTTAAAGTGTACAAGTCAATGTTTTTTTTTTTTTAAGCATGTTCAGAGTTGTGCAACTATCACTATAGTCAATTTTAGAATGTTTCCATCACCTTAGCAGTCATTCCTCATTCCTGCCACCACCTCCCACTCAGTGCCCAAGTCCCCCAGCTTTAGGTAACCACTAATCTACTTTGTTGTAATATGTGGTATTTTGTGTCTGGTGTCTTTCACTTACATAATTTCAAGTTTCATCTGCATTATAGTATGTATCAACACACATTCCTTTTTATTGCAAATAAGATTCCATCATATGGCTATACTACATTTTATGTATCCATTCATCCATTGAAAATCATTTAGATTGTTTCCACTTTTGTTATTATGAATAATGCTGAAAAAAAATTTCTGTACAAGTTTTTGTGTGGACATGTTTTCATCTCTGTTCTCCAAATGATTCTGATACACACACAGACACAGGTGGTGGTACCTGGCACGAAGGTGCCAGTAGTCGGGTATTGCCTAGCTCAGCTTGGAGGGGCTAGGGAAGCCTCACATTGCTTGGTCAGATCATCGATTGGTTCCACCCTCTCCTCACTTGTGCTCAGCCCTCAAAGTCCCTTACCACCCCATCCAGCCTTTACCTGAAGCTGGCTCAGGGCCAGCAGGCAGGGGAGGAAGGAGAGGTGAGACCTTCCACCTCTACGTGGCAGCCAGCCAAGCAGCCTCTGTGGCTTACCTTGCAGGAGGTGGGCCCCACAATGGTGGGCGATGAGTACTCGGATCCAGAGCTGATGCGGCATTTGGGGGCTTCAAAAAGAAGTGTCCTGGGAAACAACTTGTAAGTAGTGGCATTCCTAAGTATCTTCTGCTCAGTTGCCCCTAGACCTGTCCCTGTTCCCTTTACACATCACCAAGCCCAGGGACAATAACACTGCCCAGTCTCAGAGCCCCTCTGCCAGTCTCCTGGGGTTCTGTCCTCTTGTAGGGTTGGTCCCGTCCACAGTCTCACAGCCCCCAGGCTTGCTCTGAAAGCTTTCCCATTGGTCCTCCCTTTACCAGGGAGCCCAAGGACGAAGTCAAGACCCAAGACAAAGTCCCAGGACAAAGTCCATTTTCTTGGGGATAAGACTTGCGTAAGTGGGCTGATCCTTGCCCTGCTTTCTTATCTCCAAGCTAGAGCCTATCAAGATAGGCACAGCGGGGAAAGGTTTCTGTTTTGAAGAGCTGACTAAGTAACAAAGCTAAGCCCTAGAAACAAGGAGCAGGCAGCCTGGGTTCTACTTCCAGCTCAGCGAGCTGCCTGGGGACTCAGCCTCTTCTCTTGGCATCCTTTACGCAGCTACTAGTCTAAAAAGGAGTGCTACTTCCTTTTATGCCCCTCTCCTTACCCTGTAGGCAGGGAGAACCCTGGCTCACAGGCTAGAACTCCTGAGAAGGCTTCCCAATATAAGCCCCAATTCAAAGAGGGCAAAGGGGAGGTGAGCTGGTGCCAGCCACTTGGGTCAGTGTTTGAAGCCAGCCCCATCCCTTTGCCATGAAGCATTTGTTTCGAGATGCCCAAAATAGGGCTTCAGCCCTTTATCTACTTGAAGGCCCTTTAGAATCAATTCACCCTGAAAGAAGGGGAAACCTAGCATGAACATTCTCTGTGCTAGGGAGTGGCAGCCAGTCAAGTGCTATTAGGGGCCAACCTGTTGCTCCAGGACTGTAGGATAGCCAGGGCAGCAAGAGGGGTTAGAAGCCTGGGGGAGGATCCTGGGGAGAGCAGCCTGCTCTGAACAGTGGAGGAGCCCAGGGCATGTGGGGCTTCATCAGACTAACACAGGTTCTATTGTCTTATGACATTGGGAAAGCTACTTACACTCTTTAAGTTTTCTCATTTATAAAATGAGAAACAATAATGGTGCCTTCCTCGGGCTGTTGAATGAGATAATGCATGCAGTGCTTAGTGGAGGAAGGAGGCAGAGAATGTGCACTTAGCCTGGCACTTGGAAGACACCAGCAGATGTTAGTCACTGTTATGAGTATTGCTGAACAGTCCTGGTCTTTAGCAGATACTGGCTTTGTATGAAGAGCTTGTGCTGTGTAACCCCTCATGCTACCCCCTCTCCTCCTTCTGTTCACAGTTGTGAGTACTACGTCAATGACCCTCCTCGCATAGTCCTGGACAAGCTGGAACGAAGGGGCTTCCATGTGTTGAGCATGACAGGGGTGGGCCAGACGCTGGTGTGGTGCCTGCACAAGGAGTGACCCTCACACTGAGCAGCAGACAGGGCACCCACCGAGTGGTGTCAAGAGCTCTGATCCCAAGCCTTTGCCTTCCTCACTACCCTGCCCCTCCGTTCTCAAATCATCATTTTTCTTTGGCCCAGCACCACTGGGCAGTAAATGGCCTTCTCTGAAACCCACCTCAGCCGGGGGCAGCGAGGGCAAGGCCCTTTGCATGGTGCTCTCAGCAGCCCCTCCACCTTCCAGCCTGGCCAGGAGGCCTGGAAGAGGCCACGTTCATGCGGAGGCTGAGGTGCTGGCAAGAGCATGGCCCAAGGACGGGCAGGTGGGTTCTATGTAGCTAGTCTAGACCAATAAAGGGCTGTGAGTGGTTGCTCCTCTCTGTAGGGACTCTCACCAAGTGCCTCTCTGTGGGGGTGTGTCCACTACTGGGAGGGAGAGCCCAGAAACCAGGGCCACACTTGGGCAGGTCAGCACCTTACACCTATGTATGCAATAGAGGTAGACTCTTTAAAAAAAAAGTTTATTGGTGATATTTAAGAAGAGGGTGGGAGGTCTGGAGGCTACGTGGGCTGCCCCACCTTGTCCTCCTGCTGCATCTGGGCAATCAGCTGCTGCCGCTCAGCTGCTTGGCGCATGCGCATCATGACGAGGCTTTCGTAGTCCCTCTCCGACAATACTGAGCCCTGGGGGACAGAAGTGGGACAGGGAAGGGTAGCAAGACACAGTCCACAGTCTCCAAAATAGAGGGAAAGGGTCTAGGCGGAGCTATAGTCCAGAGTCAGGGAGGAAGGACGCCCTGGAAAGGAAGGGTCCCTGGACAACCTGCAATCCCAACTCATTCACATTCCTTCAGAGCAAGTAGGCCTTTGGCTGCTAAGCCATCATCTCAACCCATCTCCACCAGTTATCATCCCCATCTCCCCTTTCCCAGGCCCTTCATCTGTAGTCAGCTCTGGCTAATCCTTCCCGGATGAATCATTTCCTCATGCTTTAGCTAGGCCCTCAACTATCTTCATTTTCTTCATTATTTGACACTCCTTTCCTCCACCCCACAGCTTCGGCTCCTCACAGGTCTCCAGTGAAGTTGTCAGAGGTGTAGAAATCCACTCTGGTCTGGCAGGCAGAGGCAAGAGTACTGCCCCCTCCCAGCTACCCATCTTCCCTGTGGTCTGGCTCCTACCCAGGACCCAGAAGCCCTACCCTAGACACAGCCTCAATTAGCCCCACCCTACAAGGAGAGAGAAATAAGCATGAGACCAGCTTGCTGCCTAAAAGTACACACCAGGACTCCTGAAGGCAGGGCCTGTGGCTTTTTCTTTTATGATTTTGCCAGCACAGTGTGGGGAATTAAAGGGTACTACATTTTAATAATCAAAATAATAATAAACAATCACCTCAGTGGGCCAAGGCTGTGGGGTGGAGAGTCAGTTCTACAGTGCCATGAGCCCTGAGCTGCCAACCACATGCCCTGATAAAGTCTGCAGTGGGAATTAAATCACTTCTTCCCTCAGCACAGCCGAGATTGTATGAAATGTGAAGTCCACCTGACTTGGCACAGAAGCGACCCCGTCCAAATCTGTGGAACCCTGTTCTCTGGCATGCCAAGCTGGTGCACTCTCATGGAATAAGTCAGGAAGAAAGTTTGGTGGTCAGTGACCTGGGGAATAAGAAGGGAGTGGCTGGAGTTAAGATGCTGGGCCCTGGCCAACTGGTTTCGAGTAAGGGGTATTCAGCCTGGATTCCCCTGCTCCTCCTGACAGTCCCACCCCTCCTCCTTTCTCTCAGGCTGCAGCAACTCCGAGGAGAGTTTCCCTCCCAGCCAAGCCCACCCACCTAGGATTGGCCCAGAGCACTGCTGACAATTCAGGGTTCCATGTGGCCCAGCCCCCTCCACAGATGAGGGACATAAAGTAAGACCGAGGCAACCTATGGGGAAGGACTGGGGCACAGGGTAGGAAGCAGCAGGGCCCTGGCACTCAACTGTTCTTTCCTGTCAAGGCCATCTGGTGAATCAAGGAAGGATGCGGAAATGGAGCAGCCAGACTGGGTGTCAGGCCAAGGGGAGGGCAATTCTTCCTTCCCCAAGATAATACTGCTCCGCTGAGAAAACTCAAGTCACCTTTGCATGCCCCGAGCCCAGCCCTGGGAGGAGTTAGCCCTTTATAGGCATGAGGCTGCTCCCTGTTAACACACCCTCTCCCTCCTTCTCTCCCCCATACCTGTGGGCTCTGCTAATGAGGGCCTGTCACCAGGCCCCAGGGCTGAGTCACCCATACCAGCAACAGGTCTCTTCCTTTCCCAACAAATTGTTCCACAAGCATGCCTTTCAATTAACTGCCACCCTCCCGGAATTCCTTCCCAGACACATTGGGTGCTGGGGAGCAAGGACCACCTGCTAGGGCCCAGGGCAGTGGGGACAAAGGTAGCAGAGATGATGCACAAAGCAGGGCTGCTCCAGATGAGTCCCCAGAGGAATCTTAAGCTCCCCAGTGCCCTGGGGTGTTGGCCACAGCTGTCCCAATCCCTGCATGCAGATGCTGCAATTACCTCAGAGCATGAAACCTGCTTCCCACCTGACTGAGTCAGCTGAGAACAACAAAACACCACACCATACACCATACACCAGCACAACCAGCCAGGCACTAATCGGAGTTGGGGAGCCTCAGCAGAGAGGTGCAAGGGCCAGGGAGGGAAGGAGAGCTAGGGGCTGTGAGGAGCCAGGACTGGAGAAGGAATATGGACCACTCCCACCCAGCCTGCCCACCTGAGAAGATCCATCTCTGACGCTCCCAGAGCCACCCTCACTCCAGCTCCAGTAAGTGATACTTCTTGGGGTTTTTTTCCACTGCCCTATCATGTAACCAGGCCACTCCTGTCCCTCTGGGAAACTTCTGTTGCCAGGAACTCACACCACTCTGCTCTCCTCTTCCATCCAAGATGCTGGCCTGAGCTGTGCTGAGCAGAAAGCCGGAGGCATCTGCTGGAAGCCCACATGTGTTGTCATTGACTGCTCCAGCAGGGACCAAATAGTCCCTAGCCACTCTTGAACTGGGCTTGTAAGGTACCAGGCTGGTCTGCCAGCTCTCTGGGTTCCATGGAAACCTGGCGGAAAGGCTCCTTCCGCAATGCCTCCTTCTTCAAGCGGCTGAGCCTGGGGCGGCCGAGGAGACTCCGGCGACAGGGCAGTGTGTTGAGCCAAGCCAGCACAGCTGGTGGGGACCACGAGGAGTACAGCAACCGAGAGGTAGTCCGGGAGCTGCGAGGGAGGCCGGATGGCCGGCGCCTGCCACTATGGGGGGACGAGCAGCCCCGGGCCACCCTACTGGCCCCACCCAAACCCCCACGCCTCTACCGAGAGAGCTCCAGCTGCCCCAACATCCTGGAGCCCCCACCTGCCTACACCGCTGCCTACTCGGCTACCCTGCCCTCGGCGCTCTCCCTGGGGGGCGCCCTCCATGAATACTCTGAGGAGGACCTTTTGGACACCTCCCCCTTCCAGAGGACACCTGCTCCAGACCTTAATGATCCCTTCTTCTCCTTCAAAGTGGACCTGGGGATTTCTCTTCTTGAGGAAGTTCTACAGATGCTGAGGGAGCAATTTCCCAGTGAGCACAGCTTCTGAATGGGGTGAGGGTGGGTAGAGGTAGGGTGACTGCAAGAGCTGGAAGCCTAGGGACCAGGGAAGGAAGGGACAGTCATATAAGAAAAAGGTGGGGATAAGAATTCAGGGCCCTGCCTGCCCTCTCCTCCAGGTCACCTCTGAGTGGAAGGAAAGAGGCACAGAGGCAAGCTAGAAATTTGTGAGGGGCACTGAAGGCAGCTGGCTAGGATGGGAAAGGGAGGTCATGCCTGCAACCCCAAGGACCACGCAGAGGCCAGCAGAGGGGGACAGCAGTACAAGGTGCGAGTCAGGGAGTGAAAGACACACAGACGGACAGATCAGACGGGTGACCTGCTCCAACCCCCTCTGAAGCCACTATCAACAGAGAGAGGTTACAGGAAAAGTCTAGGCAAAAGTGGTCCAACTTAGGCTGAATAGGAGAGTGGGGAAACCTGAGGGGAGAGGGATGAGATAGGCCTGACCTTGTCCAATATAGTGGCCACTAGCTACATGTAACTGTTTATATTTAAATAACTGAAACTAAGTAAAATAAAAATGTAGTTCCTCAGTTGCACTAGCCTCATTTCAAATGCTCAATAGCCACACATGACTAACAGCTACCACACTGGACGGTGCAGAGCGAACTTTAACTGCACTGGAGAAAGTTCTATTGGATAGCGCTGGCATAGACCGCGGCCTGGAGTCAGCAGTGGCATGGTGGGAAGGGGGAAGCATAGGGGCTTGCAACGGAAAGGAGGGGCTGGCAGAGTAGGAACAATGAGCCATGTACAAATACAGATTATAGCTCAGGAAAAAGGCCACACAGATCATTAACAGGAAAGGGGGCATGAGAGACTCAAGCTGCCAACACAGCTGCCTGGACCACTCCACAGTGCCTGAAAAAGGTGGCTCCAGGGAATGCCAACTGAAGGCACAGAGCTTAAAAAGGCTGCTTTTGGGGAGCTACCAGAATTATTGATGGGAGTCCTTGGGAAATGCAGCAAAAACAGTGACAGATTTCTCTCCTTCCTGCCCTCATGAGAACTCAGGAAGACCTGACCAGGGAATGGATAAGACACTTGTAGCTGTTACCATGAAGAGGCACAGCTGGTCTCAAGAATCCTCCACCAGGATTGGGGAGCTCTGCTTTGCCTAAACCCTTTGCCGATGGGGACTTGCCACCTGGGGCTGAGCCCACTGGGTCAAAGACACACAGTGTACCACTGCCCCACCCTGTGGCCTGGCCAAAAGACTTGAAACCAAAGCCCAGGATGGCTGGGCCATGTGGTTCCGACACTCCAGGACCTTCCAAGTGTGGCAGAGGGGAAGAGAGAACCTTTGATGCACACTGCTTCCACAACTCAAACCTGTGGCTTCCGTCCTTCCTCCTGTGTGGATGTTCCCAGAGGAAGTGATCCCCTCTGGATGCAGATCATGAATAAAGTTCTGTATGACATGGCCTGTGGAGTGTCATCTGGGGCTGTGAAATGCTGGGACTTAACAACTGGGGAATGAGCGCTCTAAAGAAGGGTCTCAAGAGGAGATCAGACCAGTTCCTTTTCCTCCTCTTTCCAGGGTCCAGGACACACTCCCAGAGAGCTACCTGTTCTCATGGCAGGGGTGGCATGACTAAGGCAATGACAGCAAAGGCCTTGCTGACTCAGGAGCATTTTCTCCACAGAAGGAACTGAACACATCAGCATGAGGCTCCCACACAGACCCCAGGCCATTTCAAAGAAGAGAGAGCTCTTGGCCCCAAAGCTCTCTGTCTGACCAAAGTGGCGGCAGGTGTGACCAGGGCCATCGTGTGTGTGTGTGTGTGTGTGTGTGTGTGTGTGTGTGTGTGTGTGTGTGTTGCTAAACAAAACCCTGAATGAAGCTGTGAGGATGAAGAGCTAGTGTTGGGCACATGTCAGGTGAAGTCTGTGCTTTGCCATGAGTCAGGCACCTAGGCAGCGAGTGCCCTGATGTCAACAGGGGAGCCAGTGTTATTTCTAAGGAGATATTGCCTCTTGACAGCAGGTCTTCTGGGGCAGCCACAGACACACTTGGAAAACGAGTTGGAGAAGGAAGCAGCTGCCTGTGTCCTTTGCCCCTTCCCCGCAGCACTGAGTTATCTAAGTCCCAAATACTTTACACACAACCAAGCAGACTGCCAGGAAAGGCTGGAAAATGCCTTCAGGTGATGAAGGTCTCCAAGAGGAGATCGAAACATGGAAGGAAAGTAAGTTCTAAGAATTCTTAGGTGTGAGGTGGGACCTGCTGGCACTCAAGGGAGGAAAAGGGGTCAGCATGGAATCACAGTCCTGCTCTGACTGATGGACCTGCCAAACTCATCCCACTCCCAATGACCTGAATTTTCAAGAAAAGGGCCCTGAGAAGAACCCAAACAGGAAATGGTCCCCCAAACCCTGAGCAGGCCCAGCAGAGTGAGGCCTGGCTCCTTACCTGTGACAGTCCTGGGTGTCTGGGGTCCTCCAGGCCCTGGGGCTGTCCCTCCAACCAGGAAATCTTAAGAGGATTATCGACCAGGCCTACTTCATTCTGGACAGCCAGCTCCTGCCCCAACACAGCATCTAGTTAGCCCCATCACTACAGTCAGCTATAAAGTGGCTCTCTCTACTCCCATAGAAAGTACCAGAAACTGTACTCTTACCCTCCAAGCAGAACTGAGCAACCTTCCCACACAGTGTGCTGAAGCTTTGACCCTTCTTGTCAGTCAGTGTGTGTGGGAATAAACAATAAGCCTTCTGATTGGGGAGTGGGAGAAGCGGGGAAAGGCAGTGTGGGACACCCAACCTGGAGGCATGCAGCCCCCACAGGAGTGGAGGATGGAGGGTTAAGCAGCAGGAAGTCAAGTTAGTCTGTGCTCTTCTCCATCCCAGAGCATTCTCCCACCTATCCCTTCATCCACTGTGCTTGTGCTTCTGGGAGTTGGGGGACCTCTGGGAGACTTTGGCTCTCAGCTGGCCCAGAGATCCCCTGGGAGTGTAGATACCTAAGCTCAGGGTGCCCACAGAACTGGGTCCCTACCCTGGAACAGCAGGGCCAGCAGTGGCCACTCCAAGGCCTCACGAAGCACTCACCGCAGCCTTGACAGTTGCAAACTCCACCACAGCAGTGCCTGTCTTCTTACTGGAAAGCACCAGGTTGAGAACTTCTCCATACTGTGGGGACACAGAAGGAACAGCTCACGCCAGAGATAAGCCTGAAGCCCACCAGGGCCTGTTCAGATGGGGGATAACTTCTTGTTGCTAGGTTCCCAGGGAGGGAGAGCAGAGGTGGGAAGGAAAGGATTTTTTTCCAGGAGTGCAGGACAGCAAAGGAGAGCTGGGCAAAAGACTAGAGACTTAGAATGAGGGAGTTGCATTAACTACCTCAAAGACTGAAGGTGGTGAAGTGGATGGGGTTTTTGTGCCATATACCCACCTCCTCTCTCCCCACACACTCAGCTAAGCCCTCTGCTTCTAAAGATGGCAAGGGCAGACCTGAGCAGTGAAGGCAAGACAGGCTGGAGGGGGCACATGGCAACACAAGTGAGAGAACGGCTATGGTCTGGGAGAGGCTAGACTGTCCTATGGTCTATAAGACAGAAAAGAAAAAAAAAAAAGGTAAGTAGAAGTGTTAAGGGAAGGTAAGGCATGAAGATCCTGGGGTTTGGACAGAGATGATGGGAATAAAAGGAAGTGAGCAGGGCAGACCTTTTGAAAAAGCCGCAGAAGGACATCTCTGGAGTAGCCGCCTTTTGACTCGTCCTCCTTCTTGCACTTCCATTTTAGCTGAAAAGGTAACAGTGGGCATCACTACTGAACACCAATCTTTGCCTGAACACACATCTAAGCTTTATAGTGTCAGATGTACTCCTAGTCTTCAAAGCAATAGTAATCTAGGAAGCACCCTCTAAAATGTGTTCCCCTTGAAAAATGGACAAGCAGGGAGGCAATGCTAACCCGCAGCCATGTTTCTAGACCTATAAGATGCTCTCCTAGAAGGCTTCTGGGGAGTGTTTCTCACAACCGTCAGGGCTAAGAGCAGCCTTCCAGCTCTGAGAGGCCATCCTGACCCCCAGGCAGTGGGAGAATGGAAGGATGTGGGTAGTGGTGCTGGCTCCCAGAGGTTCGGCGTCCCCCACCACAACTCTTGAAAGCATCTATTCTTGCTGAGAGGGGTAGTGTGAGGTGATCCATGGATCCCGCAGGCTCACCTTTAGCTTAGGGGTTCCTTTGCCTTCAGGATTTTCTGTCTTTCCTAGAAAATTTGGGGATATTAGCAAGGTAGAGTACAAGGGAGCTGGAAAGCTCTCCCAAGGAAACACAGCCCAGGGCCTGAAGGTCACTCTTGACCAAGGGCAGTATCTGCCTGCTGCTGAGGAGCGTGATGGGGAAGGCACAGGCAATCTCACCCCCACCCCCAGGAGTGGTCTGTCCAGCTACCTGAAGACCATGGTTAGCACCCTGCCAACGAAGACCTGTGAACACCTTCTGGGGACAGGAGGTAGAAGTATAGACCATATAGTTCTACTAAAACAAAGTATCCCAGAGCCTTTCCCCGCAGTGACATGCTCCAAAATAGAGCAGCTCTGCTTGGGACTAAGACATACCAGGCCAGAAGAGCCCAGGCAGAGGGAAAGCAAACAGGCCCCAGAGAACTGGCAGGAAGAAGAGACAGGTGGCACGTATCTGAGTGGCATGCCCCAGGAGGGTTCCAGCAGGTGAAAGCCTCCATAGTGTCTCCACTGAGCAGCCAGTATGGCCACTCTAGGCATCTGAAGTTGCCTCAGTGGGAGGTGAGCGGGGGTGACAGACTCTTACCTCTCAACCTCTGTTCCCGTTCCTTGCGTATCTGCTCCCGGATCAGTCTCTGCTGTTCCTCCAGCTGCCGGGAACCTTCTTCTCGTAGGCGTTCGATCTGCAGAGCGGAGGTTGGGGGTGACAATTCTGTGCAGATCCAATTCCAGGTTGGCTCACCTTGTAAAGGTCCCTGGGAGGTTCCACCTGCAAGCTAGGGCTCAGCAACCTGTGGGTGGGATAGATTACCCAGATCCCACAGAAGAAGGTGGGATGGTCATGCTCTCCCCATTCACTACAGTCACTTAGGTTCACCTCCTCCACCTCCTGCAGATGGCCTCAGGCCCGTGTGCCTAGACACCCACCTCCTGCTCTAGTGTCCTCGAGCTCCGGCTCTCCTCTTCTTCCTCACTGCCCTGAGCCTGGGCCTGCTGCTCCCGGGCTTCCAGGTCTAGGCACAAGAGTTGAATGACCCAATGGCGGATCTAAGAAGCTTCTATATGGCCTCAGCCCACCCAGTTCTGGCTGCTTCCCCAGTCAGATGAAACCATACAGTGACTCTGCCTCCTCTCTCCAGGCGCATGTGCTCCTAAATTAATTTCCATTGAGAAAAGTCACAGCATGGAGGAAGTATAGGCTCCAGCTGAGTGGCTGGGGTCTGGAAGAGTTAAGTTAGCTCACACTGACCAAGCTGGTTCTCTGATCAGTGAACAGGGCGTGGGTGGGTGGGTGCTTATGTCAGCAGCCCAGGGCCGTGTGTCAGGGATGCCAGTGGGTGGAACTGCTGGCCTCTGTTCCTGTGGTTTGGCACTGCAGTCTGACCTGCGACCTTACCTTGTCTTTGATGCTTTTCCCACCACTGAGCTCAGGTTGCCACTGTCTCCTTCACCTCCCTCCCAACTCACATTTACCAGGCCTCCCTGCAGAGCCGGGTACAGAGATGGCAGACTGAGTGTGAGGACATCACCCCAGGCCCTGGAGCCCTTCCTGCCTTCCAAGAGAAACTTGCTTGTGGCCCTGTGCCAGGACGCTGCTATGACAAAGTCTTCTCTCAGCCTTGGGACTCGCTGCTTTCTTGTCTATGCACTTTATTTACCTGAAATCTCCAGGATTTTTTTGTTTGTTTGTTTTTGATAGAGAGATGGGTGTACTAGGATAGTATATTTCCATACTAAATATATGGATACCAAACAGGCAAGAAGAAGGGAGAAAACTGAGTAAAGGATATCTGGACCAATCTTATTGGGGGTGATGAAAATGTTCTAAAGTTGATTTACAGTCATAGTTGCACCATTCAGTAAATTTACTAAAAATCATTGAATTGTGCAACTGAAATGGGTAGATGTTATAATATACAAGATATACTTTGGGGAAAAAAAGAATGCCTGGCTCTGATCGGATCCTTCTGAGGGGACTTCTCAGAGTGAAAGCTCTGTGTAGAAATAAGGGTGGGACGAATAAAAAGACACAGATGGCATGCTGAACAAGAACACAGATCTACTCATACTGTGCAGGTTAAATCCCAGCTCCAGCACATTCTTATCCTTGTGGTGCCTTAGCTTCTTTGTCTACAAAAAAAATGGGTTTAGCACCCACCTCCCTGGATCACTGTGATAATTAAAGGAAAAAATAAAACCTTTGTCACAGTGCTTAGCTAATAGTAAACCTAATAATTGATATTATTCCTGAGAGTGTCCTTTAGGAGCCACTGCTGAGAATAGGCTGCCCAGAGGCGGAGCCAAGAGGCTCTGAATTGCTAAAACTGAAGCTCCAAGAAGAGAGGTGAGAGAGCTACATGAAAACGGCCCACGGAAACCACAGGCTTCCCAGCACCACAATGTCACCTACCAAGCTTCACTTTCTTCCTTTTCTCGTCAAGTTTCTGGGTCCTTTCTGCTGCTTGCTTCTTGGCTTTCCTGACCTTGTCATATGCAGCCTGGCAGGAGAAAGGAACACCAAGGAACAGTCAGCCAAAGAACAAGCACAGGGCCCAGCCACCTTCCTGGCCCTGCCATCTAGCCCCAGAGCCATCAGAAGGCAGCCCACAGACCAGGTCTTCGGGCTGGGATAGCAAGGGCTATGCCACCTGGCAGAGTATGGAGGACCGAGGTTGAAGCGCCACAGTGATCTATAACCATGGGAAACAATTCCAATAGAGGAGGGTGTGCTTACCCTGGCTGCAGAGTCAGTCAGTACCTCCAAGGCCTGAGAAAGCTGGTGGAAGAGTTCAGCTAAACATAAGGATCAAAAAAGAGAGATGTGGTGATGTTGTGCTCCCTCCAAAGATCACCTTAAAGAAGCCACAGGCAGGCAGAAAAGCCGACATCATCAGATGACAGACCATCAAGGAAGGGTGAGCACATCAGCAACTGATCAGATGTCCCTAACAGGCAAAGCCAGGCTGTGTGGGCCAGCACTCCACAGCACTCTCATGGGAGCAGAGGTGGGAAAAACACCATGCCCAGGTGAGCTGGCCTCCTCCACATGCCTACGAGAGTCTTACCTGCTCTGGGATTATCCGGATTTTTGTCTGGGTGGCAGGAGAGGGCCTTCTGCCTATATGCTTTCTTCACCTAGAAGAGTCAGAAAACATTGTCATTCACTCTCTCACCTTGAGATGGACAGAAAAATTTTGCTAAAGTGACAAGAGAAATCCAGAAAAATGCTTCCCATCCCTAAAAGATAGGTTGCTGGCTTGCACACTGAGACAGTCATCTCACAACCACTGAGATTTGCAGTGCAGGAGGCAAAGGCCACAGAGGGAGCCCGCCGATGCCCCCAGCAGAGAGACTGGGCCTACCTCCTACCGAGCACTCTCAACACCATGGATGTCAAAGGGCTCCCGGCAGGGGCCGGTTCCCTACAGTAGCCACATGAAAACAGGCACTGTCACTCATTCTTGGTGGGCAAGTAAACTGGGGCAACCTTTCTGGAGGAAAATTTCACCACCAAATTTTAAAATATACTTTCCCTTTGACCCACTCCTAGATATTTGAACAAGGATGCCTACTGTACCACAATTTATATTGGTTCCCAACTGGAACCAACTAAAATCTCCATCATGAGGGACACTCACTATAAAAATTATGATGATAGAAGTTGTAAGTGCTGACTAGAAAGAAAAAAAAAAAGATTCTGTGGTTTCCTTTGGAGAGAAGCTGAAAGTGGAGGGGAAGAAAATATCTACTTCTCATTTTATACCATTCTGTAGTTCAAATTTTTAAACCTTAAACAAGTCTATTTTCCTATCATTTTTTATTGTCAAGAGGCCATCTTGGTAGGAGGTTATGGTCCATTTTTAGTTTTTATCTTTGCATATCTTTGAATTGAGAAGAAAAAAAGTAGTACTTCTTATGTTGGTAAAAATAAATAGCTACCAAGATTCTCTTTCATATATTATCCACTCAGTTGTTTTAAGGGAAAGCAGGGCACAAAATCCCAGAATCTGCCCTCTGCTTCCTGAGGCCTGCCCTCCCTTCTACCTGCATACCTTACCAGCGGCTCAAACCTCCTGGGAGGAGGAGCCTTTGGATGCAGAACTTCTGCTTTTCAGTGGGAACCAATTAAAACCAAAGTATGCTAAATAAGGGCCCAGGGTAGGGTATGAAAGGAGGTGCCTCACTCCTCTCCCATCTCCACCGCCAAGATGGTGCGCAGCAGCCTAGACCTATGGGCTGTGCTGCCACCTGCTGGGCCACGGCCAGCACCACACCTTCACCAGCCACGGTAACCCCGCTCACCTGGCTCTCCTGGCTGAGCAGGCAGGGCAGGTCTTTAGCAGCAACAGTGTGTGTAGACATGCCTCGCTGGCCTCTCACCTTCTCAAATGCCCAGCTATTCTCACCTGGTTCCCACCCCAACCAAGGTTCCCACTATTAAAAAATAACAACAACAATGACAAAATCTAGATGTTTTCACTACCAAGAAATAATACTAAGGGAAGAGGAAGTAATAGTTTTACATATAGTCTTACATTTGAAATGTTATCTTTACTCTTTAGTCCCCTTGTCATTTGTCTTTTCTCCCTTTCTCTCTTTTGCTTCCTCCATTGTGCCCCAGGCTTCATTTCCTTTTTGTTTTAAATCAAGTCTTTATTATATATTCTTTTTATTTTAAGGTCCTTAGTTTCTTTCAGTAAGTAAAACAATACAAAAAGTGTATAAAGAGAAAGCAAAAAAATTAATGTTCTTTCCCCATTTTCCCAGTCCTATCTTCAAGGTTCCAATGTTAACTGGATGGTAGGTTTCCTTCTAAACTTTCCTCCTTGATTATTCCAACTAATAGAAGTACCTAACGCAAGTATAAGAGTCTTTGGGTTTTGTTCTGCCTCTCTCCTACCTCTCTCTCCAATTCCATCCCCATTCTCTCAGAGATGGGTGGGAGGAAGAGGTAGGGAGAAGGGGGTTTCTATCACCTCACCTTACATCACTGCCCTTGGAATGAACTTCCTCAGGATTAGCAGAAATTCCCTCCCTACTGATGTTGGGGGATTTTGTGGAAGACGGTTTCTTTTGTATTATGGGGCTCTTTCAAAGTGTCATGGATTCTTTTTTTATAAATCTAAGAAGGACAGTAGAAGGGAGAGAAGGGCAAGAAGGACCAGTAAGAAAGCAAGATAAAGGGGGCTGGATGGGGTAGTACATTCTTCATTTCCTTTTTTTTCTTTTTCCTTTTTTTGTTTGAGAGAATACTTTATGAATTTTATTCTAAAGGAATTATATTAAATATTGTTTTGTGTTTCATGATTCATTTAGGATGTTCTATATCAGAAAATTGTTTTATTTAAATAGAGAAACAAAATTGTTTGAACTGAAAAAAATTATTTATATAACAATAGGAAATTAATCTACATATATTAATTTGCTTCCTTACCAATTCTTTCCAAAATGTATTCTCTTGACAAATGTCTATAACAGTCTCATCAGATTTTAGTTGAAGCTACTAGTATAACTAGATCTAGGTTACTTTAAGATGTGGACCCCCATCTTACCCTACCCTTCCAGCTTCCCACATTCCCAATATTTACAACCAAATACAACTGCCTCAATCGGCTTGATAAATCCTGGACCCCAATTCCCTCAAGGCATGGCCTAGGGTTCAACTTTCATACTATATTTTAAAAGTGTAAAGGGCTGAACATTCTGTGTTTCAAAATCCTATAGGAAAAAAATCTGCCAGTCTCCTGTACTGACTAGATATTAGCAGGGAGAGAGGTGAGAGGCCAGAAAGTCAAAGTCAGGCTGGCATTCACTCCCAGGGAGGGACATCTAACAGCAGAAGAAGGTGACTCTCTGAAAGCCCTTCAGTACAGTACCGAATCTCCATCAGTACTGGGTCTGCTGTGGGGAGCATTTAGGATATGCAGGGACTAAGCTGGAGCTGGGGATACAAAGAAAAATCAGTCATTTCCCTGACACCAAAGGGGAAGGAGACTGCTTAGTAAGGAAGATGGCTGGGAAAACACTTAATTACATTGCAGTGTATGAGATGCCATAAGAGTGATCCATAGAATGGGAACACAGAGAAGGGAGTGACTAAATTTAGTCCTGAAGGCTTCCCAGAAGAAGCAATATCTGAGCTGGTTTTGAAAGGTGAGTAGTTCTCCAAGCAGAACCAGAGGGCATTCAAGACAAAGGGTATGAAAGAGCCTGACTTTTCTTCAAGCCCTAGCTTACAGAAGAAATATTAAAAGTTTTGCTTTAATGAGCAAAAGATATGAGAACAGAAAAGGACGTGAGAAGAAAGAGATGGTTGCAGTAAAACATAGAAATAAAAATAATGTTTTTGTCAAAAGACAGTTTGATTATTTTAAAAACTTTAACCAAAGAACAGATTCAGAGAAACAGCTGTCAATACACAGACTTGGAATGAAGAAATGCTAGGGAATGAGCGCATATAGGCAAAGAAAACAACTTGGATGAGAAGAGGAGAAAACAAGGATTAAAGAATGATAAAGTTAACTCAGGTATGATACTGAAAATATGCAAAAGTTAATGTGATTCATATGATATGTGTGATTCATAAAACAGAGAGTAGAACAATTAAAAGAAAAAGCTCCATGTGCTGATGAGGAGGGCCAGATGAGGAAAGCCTTCTGAGTTCAAGATAATGAACCGGAATGAATAACTGAGGAGACCTATGGGGTCTCCAAGCCCAAAAAGCTTGAATCTCAACATTGTCTGCTATGAAAGTGTATCATAAAGCACAAAAGAATCAGACAAGGTTAATGGAACATAAGCCTGGCCAAGAAACAAACCGTAATTAAGCGTAAAAGTTCAAGGTATGAGAAAGGTATTATAATTTATTACATTAAGTAAAAAAAAGTTAGACCTTCATCTTAATCATATATTAAAATAATTTGAGCTGTATAAAAGCTAACTATAAAAAAATTTTTAAACTTAAAAGAAAGTAAATGATGTGATAATTAATATGCTTTTAGGATGAGAAAGAAATTTGTAAGTATTAAAATGAAAAAAATCACAAACACATACACATGCATACACACAAATTGAATGGATTTACAAGGTAAAAAATTTAAATTTCTGTATCATAGATAAAAAGGGAAATGAAAACAAAGGAAAGTATCTTTATGAAATATGACAAACATCAAATACTTACCATATAAATAACTCATACAGGAAAACAAAAACATAAGAAAAAGACAAACTACAAGGGAATAGAAAAAGAAAATATTGAATGTCAAAAAAAAGAGAATATAAAAAGAACATGAAGAGACAATACATAAAATAAAAAAGGCTAATAACATGAAAAATATTTAGCCTCACACAAAAATTAAGTCATTTTTTACCTACCAATTGACAACAAGGAGAAAAAAAGATGATACTCAATGTTGGTGGCTTTATAAGGAGTATGTAAATTGACATGATAATTTTGGACAGCTGTCTGTACATATTAGGAGGCTCTGAAGAGTGCATACCCTTGGATCAAGGTCTCTTCTAAAAGTCTGTCCTAAAGAAATATTTAGAAATTGATACAATATTTACAAACATTGATGTTCATTTATAGCACTATTTATAATAGAGAAAATTTAGAAATAACTTACATTCCAAAACAACAACAAAAATTGTAGCTAGCACTTATATAATGCTTACTGTGTGGCAAGCTCTTCACTTTTCTTCTAAGACCATGAACAAGAAAATGCCTCATTATCACCACTTTTATTCAACATAGTATTAGAAGTCCTAGCCAGAGCAATTAAGCAAAGAAAAAAAAAATAAGAAAAGAAAAAAGAGATAAAAGGCATCCAAGTCAGAAAGGAAGTAAATGTGTCACTATTTGTATATGACATATTTATTATATACAGAAGACTTCACCAAAACACTATGAGAACTAATAAATGAACTCAAGTTGAAGGTACAAAATCAATATACAAAACTTAGTTGCATTTCTATATACTAATAAAAGACTATTGGAAAGAGAAATTAAGAAAACAATCTCAGGGGTAGTTCCATAGAGTAGTGGTCAGCACATCTGCTTTACATGCAGAAGGCCCTGGGTTTGAGCCCCAGCAAAGCCATGGCCCATACCCTGGGTGCACCAAGCCACGGGTGCGCTAGGCCCCCTGGATGTCCCAGGCCCTGGGTATACCAGGCCCCAGGTGTGACAGGCCCTGGGTGCGTGCAGCGAGCACTTGGGAGGAGATGCCCCACCTTCAGAGATCCAGCTCTTAAGGGGAGACGGCAGCATCTGTAGGTCAGAAGTGGAAGTGTGTGTGTGGCGGGGAATTTTTTTAAACGTTTTTTTAAAGAAAAAATAAACAATCCCATTTACAACTGCATCAAAAAGAATAAAATATATAGTAATAAATTTAACCAAGGAAGTAAAAGACCTGTACACTGTAAACTATAAGATACTGATGAAAGAAATTGAAGAAGATACAAATAAATGGAAAGATATTCCATGCTCATGGACTGGAAGAATTAAAATTGTTTTACACCATATACAAAAATCAACTCAAAATGGGATGAAGACTTGAAGGTAAGACCAGAAGCCATAAAACTAAAAAACAGGTGGTAAGCTCCTTGACATTGGTCTTGACAATGATGGTTTGAATTTGATACCAAAAACAAAGGACAAAAGCAAAAATAAATAAGTGGGACTACATCAAACTAAAAAGCTCTGCACACCAAAGGAAACCAACAAAAGGAAAAGCCAACCTATAGAACGAGAGAAAATATTTGCAAATCATATATCTAATATCTATAAAGAACTCATACAACTCAATAGCAAAAAAAAACCCAATCTGATTAAAAAATGAGCAGAGGATCTGAAGAAACATTTTTCCAAAGACATACAGAAGGCCAACAGGTACATGAAAAGGTGCTCAAATCACTAATCATGGAAATGCCAATCAAAACCACACACACACACACACACACACACACACACACACACACACACACAAGAAATAAAAAGTGTTGGCAAAGATGTGGAGAAAAGGGAACCCTCATGCCTGTTGGTGTGAATGTAAATTGGTGGAGCCACTATGGAAAACAGTACGGAAGTTCCTCAAAAATTTAAAAATAGAACTACCATAGGATCTAGCAATTCCACTTCTGGGTACATTTCTAGAAGAAATGAAAACACTGACTTCAAAGATATATGCACACCCATGTTCACTGCAATATTATTCACAATAGCCAAGACATGGAAATAACCTAAGTATTCATGATGGATGAATGGATAAAGAAAATGTGGTGTGTGTATGGACAAAATGGGATATTACTGAGCCATAAAAAAGAAGAAAATCTTGCCATATGTGACAACATAGATGGACCTTGAGGGTGTTGTGCTAAGTGAAATAAGACAAACAGAAAAGGACAAATACCATATGATCTTACTTATATGTGGAATTTAAAAACAAACAAACAAAAAACCTGAACTCTCAGATACACAGAACAGACTGGTGGTTGCCAGAGGTGGTGGTGAGGGGTGAGGGATAAAATAGATGAAAGGGGTCAAAAAGTGCAAACTTCAATTATAAAATAGGTAAGTAATATGCAGCATGGTGACTAGAGTAAATAATATTATATTGCACTTTTGAAAGTTGCTAAGAAAGTAGATCTAAAAAGTTCTCATTGCAAGAAAAAAAGTTCTATAACTATGTTGATGATGGATGTTTACACTTATTGCAGCGATCGTTTTGAAGTATATACATATATGGAATCATTAGGTTGTACACCTGAAATTAAAAAATGTTATGTGTCAGTTATGTATGAATGTTTAGCTTATTTTTACTGTTCTAAGCTAGTAGGCAGCATAGGTCACTGAAAGAAAGGCGGCTCTGGAGTCTATGGGATGTATTTTTAAATTTTGAATCTTCCACATACAATTAGCATGACCTTGGGCAAATTACTGAATTTCACTCAGCTTTAGGTTCTTCAACTACAAAGTGAGGAGTGTTATGAGGATTAAATGATCCATGTGAAGTAGCTGACAAAAACGAAGTACTCATTATAAGTTCCAAACTTCTTGCTCATCCACTTCCAGTATGATGTCAAACCAACTTGACAGTAACTCCAGGGATGGACATGGGTGCACAGTGGGCCAAGGTCAGCCCAATTTGAATTCTTGAGGTGAACAAGGCTAGTTTCAAGACTGCTAGGGGACAGTTCTAAAATTCACTCATTGGTTAGCCCCCAGAGAATCTGAAATACTCTCATTCAAAGGGTAGAGGGCATGGGTAGATCTTCCACAGTGGCCATGAGCCAAAACCCAGCTGGCCTAAGAATGTTGGTCAAGTATGTTCGTCCTGATTAATTTGTTATTACTATCTTTAGCTGCTAAGCCTGCTCTGGGCAGGGCCCATTCCTGGGTTTTAGTCTAGAAGGCCAGTTTTGACTTTGAACCAGTTGGCCTGGAGTTTGGTCTTTTGTTTTACAAACCAGGTTCCCAGCTTTGCCCAGTCTCCTGGAGTGACTGCTGCCTGAAGAATTTCTCATGTAAACACAACTCTCCTAAAGCAGGTCTTTGAAAAAGCTTCCGGTATTAATATTGTTTATTATTAACAGAACAAGAGGCTGGATTCTGGCCAAAAAGATACAACAATATTTTTCTAATTATTAAATTTTTTAATTAGATTGGGTTATTTTGTTATTGAGTTGTATGAGTTCTTTATGTATTTTGGATATTAACCCTTATCAGTTGGGAAGGAAGAGGAACTTTCAGAAGAACAAAGAAACAGAGGGACCATATGTGTAATAATGTGGGAATAAGATAGTACTGTCTATTCCAGGCATTGGGGTTGGCAGCTTCTCTATGAAACTGAGTCTGCAGGAGCTGGGATCTTTAGGCAAAGTTGAAGCAGTCGCAGGAAGTTGCCATAGACTACTGCACTGTTTTAACACTTGTAGTTTCCTTCTTTACCTCTAGGTTTCCCCTAAGTCCTCTGATCTCCTTGGTACTTGGAATCATTCATATGCATTTCCTGAACCTAACAGAGAGGAGCTATAGGTGACACCTCAGAGGCCTCCCAACCAAAGCCAGGGTCCCAGACTAATTTTTCAGAGGACAGGCTGTCTCCAAGACCCAGCCTCAGAACATTAAAGATCTCAAACAAACATAAGCTCAGGAGGACTTCAGATTCCAGTTTGCAGAAGTGTGGTCCTTCTCCTGATGTCTTTCTAAAATGTTACTGCCTACCCCTTTCCTTCTCCATCCTAGGGCATTGTGTGAGTTTAATCTGTCCTCCATGTCCAAGGATCATCACCCAGAACATAAACTACTGAACAGTATAACACATTCAGATGCTACTGAGGGTAAAAAATCAGCCTTTTCCTATACTTAGGAGGTGATGATCTTAAATTCTACTCCATAAAAAGTTTTCTATCTCTTACCTAGTCAGCCTTACTAGACTGTACCAGATGCCAGCACTTCTCTGCAAGTGCTTCTAATCTTCAGTTTCTTTTCTGGTATGTTCTGGCAAAACAGATCAGCTGGTTAGAAGTATACCTCAAATGAGAGCATATAGATATAGCTAATTATGGGGGTTCCTCTTATAAAGAGAATGCACTTTAGGGGGCATAGAATTTTGCTTATGCCCAGGACCCAGAACAGTGCACTGAACAACACCTGGCACTCAGTAGGCACACAATAAATACCTATCGAATGAAAAGGGCAAACAGTCATTTGGTCTTAACCAAAACACAATTATAAAAAGCCTCAACTATGTCAATTAGTTCAGCCCCACTAAGGAAGCAGGTGCTGTCCCAACCTTGGAGACCTTACCATTATTTCACAATTTCCCCTTCTATCTGCCATCACCTCCTCTTGAGAAACCAAGATGAAAAAGGGAAGAAATCACTATAGCCGACTGCCAGAAGAACCACAGTGGGAACTAAATATTATACCCCCAGAAACCACATCACAGAGGAAAAAAATTAGTCATGAATTAAAAGCTAACTAGCCCTTCCTGGAGTCTTCAAAACAGGTTCCACCACTTGCAACCTAGATCAGGGGAGTGGGTGGGGAGCTGAGTCTCCTACAATCTCCAATGGGCTTAGAAATGGGCCTTGCGCCATGCACAGAGCACGACCTCTGACAACCCACCTGCCTTCAGTCTCATCTCTTGAGAAGAATAAACTCCCAACTCACCTCAAAAATTCAAGGCACTAAGGGGTCCAAAAAATATAAAATAGCCATCATTAACATAGAAGAAAAGTGCCCTATAAAGAACAGATCACTATTTTTTTAAAGGATGCTGTCCTTTCTTATGATAAAACTTGAAGCCAGGTAAGTAAGTGGTACAAGTAATGAGGCCCAGTTCTCAAAAGCCAGACTCATTGGTGGGACTCGCATACAGAGGATACATAGAAAGGCCACTCTCTGTGACAACAAGTACTGAATGAACAAACCACCCTGGTGAATCAGCTAGAACTGCCCGGTTCCAGGAATGGGAACAGTCAGTAATCACTACTTGACAGTAATTTCTCCCAGGGCATGGGGGAGGCAGACATCTCTCTGTCTTGGCACTAGCCAGACACTAGAGGTTATGTGACTGCCTGATGTCACAGGCAGGAAATAAACCACAGAGCTCTGGGCACTTATCTAGAAATCATCTCTGCCTAAAAGATTGGTCACTTTCATTCCTTACAGTCTGTGGCCCACACTGCGACAGTACTACAAAGAAATCCCTACATGCTACACTGTAGAAACTATGGATAGCTCATAAGGCTCAGTGCCATCGACCCCACAGACCAACACCCTCAGCTCAACACTCTTCAAATGTGGGCCTGCTGGTGGTACTAAGATGAACCTGACGGAACCCGGACCTAATGCCAACATCTCTCTTAGGCTGCTAACCATGGTCCATGGTCCAGACTCAGGGCAGTGACCTATGCAGCCTGGACCAACTGGGACCATGCACAGAGCCTGGCCTGCTTCTCCCTAAACGTCTCTACTATGTGCCCTTTGGGATCTGGATCCCCAGCCCATCTCTGAAGTCACTCTTCAGCTCCTTCCATCCCTAGAGTTCTCACCTCTGGGACTCCGCTTCCTTTAGCCCTCCAAGAACACCCTCCTGGGCCTCAACCCATCCTGCTCTCCTTTTCAGCCTACTTCCCCAAGCCAGCTACTCGCCTGGAGCCCAGTCTATGGCCATCCTCCTTCCGTTCCTCCCACTCATAATCAGATGCCCCCTTCTCTCAGGCCCTGCCTCCTCCCTCCCACCCATACCCTAAGCACTCCTATATCAGGCTGACTATAAAATTCTTGCCCACCTTCTTCTTTCAGGTTAGAGAT
This sequence comes from Macroglossus sobrinus, assembly GCA_004027375.1. Taxonomy (NCBI): domain Eukaryota; kingdom Metazoa; phylum Chordata; class Mammalia; order Chiroptera; family Pteropodidae; genus Macroglossus; species Macroglossus sobrinus. The sequence goes on along the minus strand of PVKZ01000061.1, from coordinate 893,297 downwards.
TCCCACCCCTCAGGTTTGTCAGATTCCCTGAGTCTGGCTGCCTTTCACTCTCCCCACTGCCTGCTGTAGCCTTCAAACCCTGGAGACCTGGGCTCCCAGCCCCAAAGCTGCTCTCTCTGCCCAGCTTCTGCCCTCTCCCAGGGTGTAGAACTTCCTACATCTCATTCATTTCTTTTTCCCCATAATGCACTGGTTTCCTTTGTAAACAAATTTATATTAGTAAAAGTAAACTCATTTAAAGAAAAATAACATTCACTAAATAACATTACTCAGGAACAGCTATGCAAATGGGGGACATTTTGAATACTGCCTCAGTTGAAATGGAAACTCTGATGTGGTTTTAAGGCAAATTTTAACACACTTCCTCAGACTATCCAGATCAGCCTAATACCTGACAGGGTCACCTGGGCTGGGCAGCTTTACTCAGAGTCAAATCTCTGGGTCACAGCTGGAGACATGAGGCCCTTTGGAGCCCAAAGACCTGTCTCTCATTGCCCTAATTGCTCCTAAAGTGTGGGTCACGGAAAAAGCTCTGAAACAGTAGAAAATTTAGGTTTGGGCAGGTACTCTGCATTTACTAGCCACCTTATGCTGGGCAAATCAATTAAATTCTTTCAGTCTTCATCTTCTCATCTATAAAATGGAGCTAATGGTCCTTGCCTACCTCACAGGCTTGTTTTGAAGATCACATCAAATGAGATAATTCATGTGAAGCACTTTGGTGTCATATACATCTGAGGTATTATTCTGAACGCTAATGAATAGCTTACAGCTTACAAACAAATAAATCATTCCTTTTGACTTAACAGGCAGCCAAGTAACTTCAAAAATCCAGAGCTTCAGCCTGACAACCAAATCCAGGAGTGAATTAACCATTACAGAGATACCAAGACTTGGAGGTCTGGCTCCTGATCCTGCCCAGTGCTAGTCAACCCTTGGTGAACAAACGACTGTCATCAAGTGAAACCAGGCTCAGTGCCCAACCTCAAGGATTCAGCATCTGGCCTGGAGCTAAGAGGCTTTGGGAGAGGATCCTGCTGGAAATAGTGGACCAAGTCAGGAACACTTCAAATCCAGAAATGGCACCTAGATGTCCACAGGATCAAGTCTAAGCACGCTAGGGCCCATAGGCCCAAAGACACCACATTTTTTCAAATTCATCTCCTGCTACATCCTCAACAAATGCAATGCCCCATTCCCTGTTATGCTGGGCACTTTTACTTCTATAACTTCATGCTCATGCCATTCCTTCAAGCCCTTCTCTTGTCTTCAAAAACTCACTCCTATATCTGTAAATGATGTTGAGCATTACATTCCAAGGTATAACAGAAATAAAGGTATTAGCTAGCATGCAGGTAAAATAGCCTTTTCCTTAAAGCAATAATAAAATACACCCCCACAAAGTGTCAATATTAAGTTTTCCTGGTGAGTACACTTAAAATTTGAGTCTTCAAGATGTTGATCAAAATACATTTTCAAGCAGCTGGCTTCACCAAGTAATATCTGTCAAGATACAGAGAGTGTGAAGCCTTCAAAAGCCTTCAAATGAAAAGGTGAGGCTCCTATAGACAGGAGAGAAATTCATGTGTCAGCTGCAGAGGAGTGGAAAGAATATTAAACAGGGGCTCCAGTCTGGCCTGAAGCTGATTCACTGGGTGATCTCTGGCAAGTGCCATAACCTTTCTGGACCTCCATCCCCCTGTGTATAAAATGAAGAGAGTAGATACCCACAAAGATCCCTTTCAACCCTGCTGCAATACATTCTTTTCTCCCCTCAAGATCTTGCACAAAAACACCTCCTGAGGGAAGTCTTCCCTGATCCTGTCAAGTATATGAATCATGTCTTCTCCATTCCTACAGCATCTTCCTTATACACCTTCGGTGAAACTTTCACCCTGCCTCAGAAATCATTGTTTACTATACTGTGTGAGCGGTCTTAAGGGAGAAGTAATGTCTTATTCAGCTCTAAAGTCCCACATGGACCTTATCCATGGAGATGTACTCCATTCACTTGTAGATTTGAACTGAACGGTGAGTCCTCACTGTTCTATCTAATTCCCCACTTCCTTTCTATCCTGACCACTACCTCAGTCAAGAATCACTGATATAGATGGGACAATCAGTACCAGTCTGTCAGGACTGGAAGGAGAGGGGTGAGAGGTGGAAGGCAACCTAAGTCATGAGTTGTGTGTGGCAAGTATTTGACTTTAGTTTAGCACTTACAGTGTAAGGAAGATGGAACAAGAATGAAAACAGCAAGCGCTAACTTGTAGTGGGCACACTCTCTATGCCAGGTCCTATGCTAAGTGCTTTACCTGGACCAAACCTTAAAACTACACCAGCAAGGAGAAACTGCCAACATTCCCATTTTGCAAACAGGGAATCCAAGGCACTCAGAGGTCAAATATTTGCTCAAAGTCACTAACTAAGGTAAGTCATAGGACCAGGCAGTCTGACTCCAGACTTTAATTATCACTGGTGGTAAGTACATGGGCGCATTTACAATTCCCCAACCTTGCTCAATGCTCTGTATTATGATATCCGTGCATTCTCTACACACAGTAGATATAACAGACAATAATTCTTGTCCTTAAGATTAGTTGTAAACACTATTATTTTTTACACCAAGTTACCATATATTTTCAAACTCACCTAACATATACCTGCTTCAGGGCCTTTACTCTTGCTAATTCTCCTGCTTAGGAAATCATTGCCTGAGTAGAAAACATCAACTTCTAGAGTTATCAACGTTAAATTCTGCATTTCAAATGATGGGCACAGGAGCAAGAGACAGGGAAGCTGGAAACAGAATGGATGGGGTGAACCTACAGGGATCGCTCTCTTCACATCTGTATCCCTAACACCAGGCCAGGCTCTAGAGAGGGCACACAGTAGACACTTAATAAAAGTTGGTGGAATCAAATGGTGTTCGTGGTAAATCTTTCTGCTCTCCTCTAAAACACACATGGAGAAAGGGAAAGGAAACTAAAAAGCAGAAGAGAACACTAAAAGTTTGATTTAATAAAGTGTGTGTGTGTGCCTGCTCTAGGCAAGGCACTAGGCACAAAGCACGCTGCTTTCAAGAGTCAGGGCAGGAAATACCAGCAGAGAGATAGGCAATCTCCAATCTACTCGGTGGGAGTATAAGTCAGTATCACCTTTCTAAAAGACAATTTTGCAAAAGCTTTTAAATATATTTATTTGGGGGCTAGTAATTTCACTTTGTCACAAAGTACTACCACCTAAGAAAACAATAATTCACATTCATTTCATCATTCAACAAGAATTAATTGAGCACCTATCAAGGGCTAGGAAGTAGTCTAGGTGCTAGAGATAAAACAGTAAACAAAAGAAAGTCTCTTCCTTCCTGGATTTTTACATTCTAATGGGGAAGACCAATGGTTAAGCAAATGAATATATAATATAATGTACAGTAGTGAGATGTACTACTTAAAAATGTATAGCACAGTAAGGGTGTGGAAACAGCTAATTTAAATAGTTGGTCAGGGAAAGTCTCTATGGGAAACCTGAATAAGGTGTTGGAGTGAGGTGTACAACTGCCAGGAGAAAGACGTTCTAAGTAGGAGAATTAGCAAGTGTAAAGGCCACGAAGCAGGAATGTGTTAGGTGAGTTTGAAAAAATATCACTGGAGACTCATTTCATATCCTTTAGGATGGTTATTATACAAAACAATGGAAAATAACAAGAGTTGCAGAGGACATGGAAAAACTGGAACCCTGTGTACTGCTGGTGGTAATGTGCACTGTGCAGCTGCTGTGGAAGGCAGTTTGGCAGTTCTTCAAAACATTAAACCGAGTTACCATATAATTCAGCAATCCACTTCTGGGTATAGCCCCAAAAGAATTAAAAGTAGGACTTGAACAAATATTTATACACCATGTTCAACAGCAGCATTATTCATAATAGCCAAAAGGTGGAAACCACCTAAATGTCCATCAAAAGATGAACGGGTAAACAAAATGTGTTTTATACATACAATAAAATATTCAGCCTTAAAAAGGAAGAAAATTCTGATAAATGCTACAACATGGATGAATCTTAAAAATGTTAACTTAAGTGAAATAAGCCAGTCACAAAGGACAATTATGTAATATTTGTATGTTCATTTATATGAAGTACATAGACTAATCAAGTTCAAAGAGGAAAAAAAAATAGAATAGTAGTTACCAGGGTCTGAGGGGAAAAGGGAACGGAAGTTAATAATTAATGGTATGGAATGTCAGCTTGGGATGATGGAAAAGTTCTGGAGATGGGTGGTGGCGATAATTTCAAAACAATGTGAAGGTACTTAATGCCACTGAATTGTGCACTCAAAAAGGGTTAAAATGGTAAATATTAGGTTATATTTTACCAAAATTTTAAAACAATTCATAGGAGGACTGAAGTAGCAGCGCACAGTGAGCAAGACAAGAATGGTAGGGAACATGCAGGAAAGATGATGAGGCCCCCATGGGCCAGGGAATAACTTCAAAGTTTCATTCTAAGACTGATGAGAAGTCACTGGAATGTTAGGAGCATAGGTGACACAATCTGATTTACATTCTAAAGACTCACTTGGTGTGCTGTGTAAAGAGGCTCAAGGGGTGAGAACAGAACTAGAAAAAAGGGTTAGAAGGCCACCAAAAATCACTCAGGAATTCCTGAGGTTCCTTCATAATCTCTTGAGAATTTGCAAATGGCATTAATCCATGACCACCTACTCTTCATTTTGGCAGGCCCTAGGGCCCTGCCCTGCCCTGCCCTGCCCTGCCCTGCGTGTGTGTGTGTGTGTGTGTGTGTGTGTGTGTGTGTGTGTGCGCGCGCGTGCAGGAACATGCACATGAGCACATAAGAATCTGGGACTCACTGCTTAAGGTTCTAGCAAAGGACTGGATTCCCAGGCATGATCCTCTCCCCAGGAGCACTTCCACACCAAACTCAGGTCGGTCCTCAACTCAAGGCTTTCCTACAAAAAGCACCTTGCCCTTCCTGTCTCCTCTAGGACGGGATGGGGAACAAAAATATCTACCTTCGGGAATTGCTCTGTAAATTCTCATAAATGGTGGTGTTTATTCCACTTCTGGGTCTTCTGGGTTATAAGAGAGAAAAACATTTAAAGAAGGACTAGCTCCATGTACAGAAAAATGGAGTTGGAAATGGTCCTAACTCTAGTAGGAGTAGACAAAATTTTCCTGTAAAGGACCAGATAGGGTGGTTCCATAAAGTGGTCAGTACATCTGCTTTACACCCAGATGATCCTGAGTTTGAGCCCCAGTGGAGTCATGGTCCATACCCCAGGTGTGCTAGGTCCCGGGTGTGTGCAGTGTGTGCAGTGCGTGCAGTGTGCGCAGTGAGCACGTGGGAGGAGATGACCCGCTTTCAGAGATCCACTTAAGGGGAGATAGCAATCAGGGGTGAAAGTAGTCAGGGGGGCCTTAAAACAAAAGGACCAGATAATAAATATTTAGGGGTCTACATATAGTTTTTGTCGCATATTTTTTTTATTTGGTTAACTGTGGTAAAATATACCATAAAATATAGATTAAATTTACTGTTACCATTTTTAAGTGTACAGTTCTGTGGCATTAAGTACATTCACATTATTGTGCAACCATCACCACCTTCAGTCTCCAGAACATCTTTTCATGTTCCCCAACTGGAATTTTATACCAATTAAACACTAACCTCTCATCCCATTCCTACTCCGGCCCCTGGCAACCACCATTCTACTTTCTGTCTCCATGAATCTGACTACTCTAGAAACCTAATATAAGAGGAATCATAGAATATATGTCCTTTTGTGATTGGCTTATTTCACTTAGCATCATATCTTCAAGTCTCATCCATGTTGTAGCATATGTTAGAATTTCCATTTTTTTAAGCCAAATAATACTCATATAATTTACCACATTTTGTTTATCTATTCATCTATTGATGGCCACCTAGATTGATCCCACCTTTTATCTACTATGAATAATGCTACTATGAACATGGTGTACAAATATCTATTCAAATCCATGCTTTCACTTCTTGTGATTATACATCCAGAAGTGAAATTATTGAGTCATGTAGTAAATTTATGTTTAATGTTTTGAGGAATCGCCATACTGTTTTCCACAGCAGCTACACCACCAGTAATGTCCAAGGGTTCCAATTTCTCCACATCCTCACCATCACTTGCTACTTTCTGTTTTGTTTTGTTTTTTTACAACAGCCATCCAAATGGGTGTGAAGTGGTGTCTTGTAGTTTTGATTTGCATTTACCTAATGACTCATGAGAATGAGCATCTTTTTTTATTTATTGGTCTTTGTACATATTTTTTAGAGAAATGTCTATTCAAGTTATTTGCCTATTTTTTAATTGAGTTGTTTGCTTTTTTGTTGTTGTGTTTTTTATAATTCTTAAAACATGTAAAAACCATTCTTAGCTTATGGCCCATTAAAGAAACAGGTCATGAGCCAATGACCCAAAGTTTGCTCAACTCCCTCACTTTATATTTGAGGAGTCAGGCCCTGAGAGAGGCAGTGACTGCCCTCAGGTATCTTGATTCTCAAATCAAGTTGTTGCTGTAGTTTCTGTGGCTGCTACTTCATTCAACAAATGTTTATTGAGAGAATACTCTCTGCCAGTCACCAAGGAAAGGACAACTACGGAAGTTAATGGAACAGATCCACTCCTCAGAGCTAAGTACAGAGGGGAGTAAGGCATGAGACAAATAATCACACAAATGAATATATAACTGCGAACTGATCTAAGTGCTAGAAAAGAGAACTGGTTGCTATGAAAGAGAAAATAGGCAAGGCCTCTCTAAGGAAGTGTCATTAAAGCTGAGTTCTGAAGGAAAAATAAAAGTAATCTAGGCTAACAGAAATGGAGGAAGAACATTTCTGGCATAAGGAAAAGCATGTATCGAGGGAGTAAGAAATTCTATTGAATATTTTATTAAAAGAGCAACAGAGTTCTAAGTGAATACCAAGATTATTCCATTTTCTATAAGGAGAATAGGTTGGAAGAGCACAACAGATTAGAATAGCTAGACTGAAAGCAGGGAAACAAGTTGGCTGGTGGCTGGCTACTCTAATGTTTGAGATGGAAGCTGATGGGGGCTTGGGCAGAGTGGTGGTAGAGATGGTAATAAATGAATAAGTCTGAGAATCATTTGAAAGGTTGACTCATTAGGACCTGGTGATAGATGGCAGGAACAGGGAGGTATCGAGAATGACTACAGGTTCCTAGTTCAAGTGGATGGATGGTGGTTCCATTTACTGAGACAGAGAACTGCAAAGAAGGAGCAGGTTCAATTTTAGATGCAGTAAGATTTAGACCCCTGTGAAACACCCAAATGGAGAGATCAAATAGTCAGATGGGTACATAGATTTGGAATACAGAAAGGATTTGGATATGGTCTGAACAGAAGTTACATTTGGTGTTGGTGCTCATCACTACTACTGAGCTGAATGGTGCTGGAAAGGGCCAGGGTGAAACAGCAGAAGGAACACTGACCTGGGCTGGGAATTAGGGAATCTGTGTTCTAGTCCCAATTCTGTCACTAACTACCCTCTCTGAGATTCAGTTTCATCATCAGTAACACAAGAGGTTGGCCTAGATCGGGGCTTCTTTAACTTATTTTAAATAAGAATTACCTCCTCTCCTCAAAAATTAATGCACAAAAACATTACACATGATTTCAGGGTTTAATCAGTCCTTGGAGCCTTTCCGTGGACCCCAAATTAGGAATTCCTAGGTTATATGACCAGACAACCAAAGTTTAGGAGGCCTTCTTCGAATATATTTTATTTTTAATTTTTTAAAATATACTTTAAATATCTGTTGGTCCTCCAGGTACCCCTAGAGAATGAGACAGGCATTGAACCAAGGAGAGGGGACACCAGGGCCTAGGTCTCCCTGGTTCTCTAACAAAAAGTTCCTGTTACCATAAAACTAGTCAGTATATCCAAAGATCCCAATCTGCTTTTCAAAGATTATCTTCTTTTACTCTTTCTTCTTGGCCTATGCCCCAGACATTCTCCCATTTCTTGCAATACCCTTCCTCCATATCTCCACACATCCAAACTCTGCCTGTTCTTCAAGCCTTCAAATGCCTTCTCTAATTCCACTACCCCTTCTTCTAAACTAGAAGAAACCTCAGCCTCCTCTGAATATCCACAGCATTTGTATCCCTCTTAAGGAACTTATTATGTTCTCCCTTGTATTACAGTTGTGCCTCCCCTACTAAAAGGCAGGAGCAGCACCTGTTACCCTTTATAAAGAGCCTTCTCACACATCTCTTATCTCATTTGAATGAAAATTAGATCACAATCACACTAGCCTGCTTAGACTTTGTTCTCTTGCCTAGACAACAGACCCACCTGACTCCCTAGTAGCAGATCCTCCATCCACTTCCTACTCACATCCATCCTGCAGACTGACATACATGAGCACCTCCCGATTGTCTTCCTCATAAGTTCTCAACTTCAGGGTTGCAACATACTGGCTAGATCTGGTGTGAAAGTTCAAAGTAATTTCTCACTATTAATGAAGTACAAGTTAAACAATTTATAAATGTAAAACACTTAGAATAGTGCCCAACACATAGTAAGCATTATATAGGTATTAGGCATTATTAATACTGAAATTTTAAGACTTATGAAACAAATGTAGTATAGATTTTTGGTGCTCTGTACATATCCCCATGACCCTCTTCTGATATCAGCTGTAGCTGCAGGGGACAGTTTTGTGCTAGTGGACAGCATCTCTCCTCAAGGATTCTATGGATCTCCTTGTTTTTCTGCCCTAGAACTTACTCTTCTTACAAGCTCACTCAGTCCATTGGCAGGACAGCCTGAAAGTACAAGGGCATTCGTAGGCATTTAATCTTCATCTGGTGAATTAGCAGCCTCCCCTTCCTCCATTTCTACAACTACCAACTATGATCCAAGGGAAAATAACAGAAATATTATAGCTTGGTGGGTGTCCCACTTCCTGGCACTTTTAGCAACACCTTCCTGTGAAACTTCAGGCCTTCTGCCTTACCCTCTGATCCTCCTGCTATTGGCCCACTAGCACATGTTGAGAGGACAACACTTGAGCATCTGCTACTTGTAAAGAGTCAATGGACTGGGGTGGAAAAAAAAAAAAAAACAGAGACGGCAGAGTCATAGGTCCCAATGCCAAGGAGGGAGGTGAAAAGAGAGTGGAGGAGCCTTGAGACCTGGCCTTTCTTTTGTCCTAGAATCTAAGTGGAATTAAATCAGCCTTCAGGAGAGACTGAATCAAGTACCTCCAGCCACAACCAATACGAATTTAGAAGCGAAATTAGAGGCTGACCCTGCGCAGGCGCAGGGAGGAGGAACTTCTCCTCTCCTCCGGACTTAGCCCGCACGGCCTCTCCTAGACAAGGGCCACAGGGAGAGCAGAGTAACCCACACGGGGGGCCCCTCTCCTGTGACCTCTCTCTTCCTCGTGAGGCCCTCAGACCACACTGGAATGGTCTGGGAGCCCACCTTATGAGGCGGTCAGGCCGCCCCTCTCTCCCCGCCTAGGGCCTGAGCGAACCTGGAAAGCCGGTGCCAGCCGCGGGCTGGGCACCAAGACAGAAAGGGCCAGCAGACTTTTTGGATCGGCCCTCCTCGCTACTGTTCTCACCTCTTTGTCCGCCGCCTTCTCCTCAATACCTAGCAGCGCATACAGGTCCATCTGTAAGAGCTCCTTGGTCACCGCCATAGTTTCAACACTGACTGGATCGTACTACAACTCCCAAGAGTCTAAGCATGCGCGGGGATCCCGGGACTCTGTCGGTCCCGAGCCGGCTGAATGGCGCTTAGCCCCCTGGGAAATGTGTCCTGGATCAAGCTTGCAGGTCTCTGAGGGAAGCGGGAAGTCGGGAATGAACTACTACTCCCAGAAGCCTTCGCGCCCGCCGCTGTTGCTCTCGGTCTCGGGTGGCGGGTCGCGATTGCGCGGCGGGAAGCGGTGGCCCGCTTGCGCGAGTGGGCGTGGGGGGACTGGCGTGGAGCTGGGTGAAAGTACAAGAAACCTTGGACTTGGCGGGCCTGGTCTCAATTCTGCCAACCCTTTCGCGTCACGCCGGGAACCAGGATGGACAGTAGATGCTATGGCTGTGCTGTCAAGTTCACCCTCTTCAAGAAGGAGGCGAGTCTTCTTTCCCTGTGGGCTAGAAGGCCAGGGAGGACGCGGAGTGGAGGGAAGGAAAAACATGGGACTTGCGGCCCATAGACTTGTTTTTATGACCCCTTTACAGCTGTGTGGTTTTGATGAAGTTACTAAGCCTCGGTTTCCCTTTCTGTAAAATGGGGCTAGCATTGGTGTGTGGGTCCAGTGAAGTGCTGGAAGTGAAAGTTACGTATAAACTGTAAAGCCCGCTCCTGTCATTTTTGGAAAGCTAGACTTTTCTGTCTGCCAAGTGTAGGACCAGCTGTTACCTTCCCTTCACCCTGCTTCTCCGCGCCCGGGTCTTAGTACCCTGTAACCATTCTCCATCCCACCAATGTCCCGCTACTCTCTCTCTAACGAAACCACCGTCACGCAGCCTGCCCTTCTTAGGTTTCTTGAGTTAAATTACCGCCCTTCCTCTTACCCACAGGGCACCATGGCAAAGTCTCATTCCCAGCACAGACTCATCAAGTTCCCCTGTGAATTGCAGGTTTTCTCTGCCTCAGCTATGACAGGGAGATAGAAACTAGATAGGATGAATGAAGTGTATGTAGGGAGACAGGTCCGTGTAGTACTCAGTAACCTAGATTTAGGAGTCAGAGTGGTCAGGGTTCAAATTTGAGCTCTGCTGTTTAATTCACAGGGAGATCTTTGTTTGGGCAAGTCGTGTAACCTCTGCGACCCCAACTTAAATAGGAATAATAATGGTGGTCATGAGAATTAAGTAAGATAATGTATAGAAATTGTGAATATTTAATCAAGTGATGAATGTTAAATGCTGAGCTTAATGCTTGGCACACTGTAAGTGCTTAATAAATGGAGACTATTGGTATCATCCCATCCTGAACCATGTCTCCCTCCATCTCTACTGGAGTACAGAAAGCACTCTTGGATTCTCCTTTGTCATTGACCTGAGGGGGCTTTCCCTATTTGTCTTCTACACCCCTGTGTCAGGGAATTGAAAACAGGGTAGAAAGCATGGGAATTTTGCATGAAGTTTTACTTGATTTTAATAAAAGGCTGGAGACCGAGGAATCACTTTACTTTCCACCTCTGTCTCTCTCCAGGCCTTATGGGCCCCACTCCTCATCCTCCCAGCAGCTGGTCACAACTTCAGTGTCTTCTCTCTGTGTATGATCAGAGAGGCCCAAGGAGGAATCTTCAGGTGAGAGATGGATAACCCTGATCCTTTTTCTTGTAGAATGGCTGTAAAAATTGTGGCCGGGCCTTCTGTTCCAGCTGCCTTAGCTTCAGTGCAGCAGTGCCGCGGGCCGGGAACACCCAACAGAAAGTCTGCAAGCAGTGTTATGAGCTTCTGACCAGGTGAGAAACTGACATGAGTGAGGATTCAGGCAAGCATGACAGCAGGTGGCTGGCACTCGCAGCCTTTGCTCTGCGGCCAGAGGTCAGCTTAGGAAGTATTTGGGGTTGGGGGCACTGACTGGCAAATGGCAGGACTTCTAACACCAGATTTTTTCTTTGTAGGGGATCTTCTCCTGCTAATGCTTCCAAGTGGTCACCACCTCAGAACTATAAGAAGTAAGTGCTAAAGGGATTGAAACAGGTAGGGATCAGTAAAGGACAAGGGAGCCCCAGGGTAGGACTTTCTTCCCAGCCTCTAGGTCAAATGAACACAGGATCAGGAAAATATCTACCTCTCAGGCTCCTGACCTCCCTCTTGGGCTCAGAAAATAGCTCATCATCTCTCTCCTCAGGAAGGATTCTTGGTAGACCTTGCCCTTTCAGCTATACCCTCCAGCTGGGCATTTAGGTTGAGCTGCAAGGTGCCATGAGTGAGGGCCACAGAAGATTGTCCATTGGATGCCTCCCTAGATGCCTAGAAATGATTTGAATAAGAAACAGTGAGTGGGTGCCTTCGTCCCTCTCTTCTGCCTTCTTCAAGAACCTCTGTCTCATATCCTGCTAGGCGTATGGCAGCCTTGGAAGCCAAGCAGAAACCCAGTACTCTAGGGAACCAGGGACTGACCCACACGGACCAAGTCATTGCTGAGCGCCTAGCACGGCTCCGCCAGGAGAACAAGCCCAGTGAGTGGAACACAGAGGGTGGCCTAAAGGACACCATCTGGAGCTCCTGGGATTCCTCTGGATCTTACAAGGTTTCCCCATGCCAATTACAGGGTTAGTGCCCTCACAGGCAGAGATAGAAGCCAGGCTAGCTGCGCTAAGAGATGAACCCCAGGGTTCCATCCCTTCCACCCAGGACATGGAGGCACGGCTTGCTGCACTGCAGGGCAGAGCTCCATCTTCTCAGACCCCCAAGCCGGTGAGTGCTATGGCTTGAGAAGAAAGGGGATCCTAGTATGATGACAAGCAGAAATCCAGATACATGTATGCTTACGTATTCTGTAGGAGTTGGCAAGCCTCTAGCACCCACCTTCTGATGCTCAGGCTTGCTGCCAGGACAAGCAGCAGGATTCTGTGGGGCAGGCAAGAATGGCCCCTTAGCTCTATTGGGGACTGTCAAATTACTCAAATGTGGGGCTTGGATTAGTTCCTCTTTCCCAGAGCTTTGAGAACTCCTCAGCATCCACCCCTGACTTCGACTGTTCTAGACCTTATGATGTGGCTTCCTCCCTACCCTCTCCACTGAGATTCCTTCCTCTGAACAGGTGCATCAGCCACCAGACACCAGGAGGACCCAGGCCCAGCAGGCACAGGATCTTCTGACACAGCTGACAGCGGAGTTGGCTATTGATGAAAGCTGGGAACGAGGAGGCTCTGGTAACTTCCCCATTTGGGCCCCCAGGGACCTGTCCCCCTTTTCCCCAGGTGGTAGAGGCTATACTGCTCACCTCTGGGAGGTGAACATAAATCAGAGAACAAATTAACATTATAAGAGCTACCATTTATTGAGTGTTTACTCCGGTGGGAGCCAGTTTAAGCCTAGTGGGTAAGCCTGTGGGCTTTAGAATCAGTGATTCTCTGTTCTACCACTTACTAGCTATATGACCCTGAGCAAGTTACTTGATCTAAATCTCACTTTCTTCATCTGTAAAATGGATGGGGAAGTTATGAGGAATAAATCAGATGTCTATGAACTAGGACCCAGCCTAGTTCATAGTAAGTGCTCAGTGAATGTTTTTTTGCAATGATGATAATATGGAGGAGGAAGAAGCTATTGAAATTTAATTAAAATTAAATAAAACTTAAAATTCAGTTTCTCAGTGGTACCAGCCACATTTCAAGTGCTCAATATTCACATGTGGCTCATAGCTAAATTTTGGACAGCACAAATATAAACCATGATATGGAATGTTTCCATCATCATAAAAGAGTCTATTGGATTATGTTGTTCAAAGGCTTCAGAGTAGTGGTTCTCTCGACCAGGCATGATTTCCCCTCCAGGGCCTGTTTGGTAGTGTCTGGAAACTGTACCACTGGCATCTAGTGAATAGATGCTAGGGATGCTGCTAAGCATCATATACTGTATAGGACAACCCCACAACAAAGAATTATCGTGCCCCAAAATGTCAACAGAACATTGAGAAACCCTCCTTTAGAGACACAATCTCATTCAATAGTCTCAGTAATCCTATGAGGTACATACTATTATCCATATTTTATAAGTAAACTGAGGCCTGGTAAGCTTAAGAAACTTGATCAAGGTCACACAGTTATTATGTATCAGAGCTAGGACTTGATCCCAAAGCTGTCTGATTTCAAACCACTTGCTCCAAAACTGCACTAAAGGGAACATGTCAGAGCCACACTGGCAAAAATCTTCCAGCCTAGTAACATATAAGAGCTCACCTTTCATCATGTTCTCTCTCTGCTGCTCCCTGGAAATATTAGTTCCAGCCTGTAAGGCAGAGACTCTAGCTGATACAGTCTCTCCATATCCTGATCCTTTTGGGCAGTGATTCTTATACTGTGGGATGCCCACCCTAAGGGCAGCATGTTAAAATATTAGGTGGGTGGGATGGATGTGGTTGAAAAAAAAACATATCTAAAATTACTAGTTTTTTACATTTGGAAAAATGGAGGAAATACTCATTTGTAATATAAACCACTGGAGCTAGTGCTGAGCAAAAGCTGATGAACTGTGTTGTTTTTTTTTTAAAGTTGAGAAATGGGCTTAGTGTCTGCTGATGAGAGATCTTGGAATGTCTCTGTCTCCCTGACTGCATTGCTCCTTTCAGCTGCCCCTATCCAGAATGACCTCAACCAGGTTGGCCCAAGGAGCCACAGCATGAATTCTAAGGGGCAGGCCACTTCGTTCCTGGAGGAAGAGAAAAGCAGGCTTCTGGCTGAGGCAGCAGTTGAGCTGCGGGAGGAGAACACAGGGCAGGAGAAAATCCTGGCCCTCGCCAAGCGCTTGGCTGTGCTGCGAGGACAGGACCCTGACAGAGGTAGAACCTGGGAGCAGCTGCTCACTTATATCCATTGAACAGGCCCCTCACCTCCACCCCCATGCCAAGTTCCACAAAATGTCTACATTCCCTGCTAGGCTGAGTCAGGTGCCAGGGCCCCTGTGCCCGGGGGTCTGTTGAGCTCAGCCCAGAGCCACGAGAAAGGTACTGGAATAAAGCAGTGGATGAGGAATGAGTGGCAACAATCAGGGGGCAAGGGACCCTTAGTCTCTTCAGGTACAGAGCCTTCTGTTCCTGCCCCCCATTCCTGTAGGGAGGGACTGCAGAGGCTGCTCACCTTTGGAACAAGTGCCACTGGAAACCAGACCAGCTCTTGGGGACAAGAGTACAGCCACTCAGATGAACCCTCTACCTTACTCTTCCTTCCCTGCTCCTACCTCTCCCTTTTCAAGTGACCCTCCAGGATTGTCACCTTCCAGACAGTGATGATGATGATGATGAGACAGCCATCCAGAGAGTCCTGCAGCAGGTAGGCCTGCCTTACCCTCCTGAGTACCCTTGTCCTGTCCCTACCTCACTGCCTCACCGCCTCACCATCTACCTGGCCCCATTCAACCTGTCTCCACTCTGGGACCAGTCACTCTGCAGCTACTGTTCTAGCTGAAGCCCCACTGTCCCTGTGACTCAGACCTGCCCTGTGACCTCTTAAGATGGGGGGTGTTAGCAGCTACAGGTAACAGATAAAGGAAGATGGGTTGAGACGCTAAGGCTACAGAGCCTTTGGGGACAGGTGGGGGAAGGACCTGGGCTGTGAGCAGGGTGCTATACCTCTTCACCCTGTCCACAGCTCACTGAAGAAGCTGCCCTGGATGAGGCAAGTGGCTTTAACATCCCCGCAGAGCCAACTCTTCAGCCCCAGGCCCAATGCTTCAGGATAGAGCCTGAGGTGAGAAAAGCCCGACACAGACCCCCCAGGTGTAACACCACAGCCTCCTTTTCTGCTTGGTTGACTACTGCTCCTGCCACCCATACCCCATCAAGTACCTTACTTCCCCCATTTCTCTCTAATCCCTGAAGGCTCAGGCCCTGGCGCCCAGGCCTGACACCGAGGAAGAGGAGCTCCCCTGGTGCTGCATCTGCAATGAGGATGCCACCCTGCGCTGCTCTGGCTGCGATGGAGACCTTTACTGTGTCCGCTGCTTCCGGTGGGTGCAGGTAGAATGTTGTGGAATTGGGAGAGTTCAAGGACTACCTGTGATCCCTGTCCTATATCTTTTTGCTTCACAGAGAAGGCCATGATGCCTTTGAACTTAAAGAGCACCAGACATCTTCTTATTGCCCGCCACATGCAGACCAAGAGCACTGAGGAAACCCTGGTCTTACAGGCAGCTGCATAGGCTAAGACGCCCACCTTTGGGCACAGCCTCAGGACATCTGATGGGAGGGCATGGCAGGCTAGACTGCTCATCGGTGCCTCCTTTTCTGAGCCTCGGTGTCCCTGGAAGGAGGAAAACCTCTTTATTGATGATGATGACTGGATGAGCCAGAGGGAAGGTAGAAGTTGAGAGCCTTCCACCAGTGAAGCCTGGACTGGGAGTGAAAGGGATAACGGGGGAAAACCAGACTGCATATAAAGATGAGCCTTGAAACCTACTGAAGAGCCCAGGGCTTTCCCCTAGTACTTACTGCATCAAATAAAGTATGTTGATTCCTTGCGCCCAGCATCTTTTATCCCTAGAACCTTGTAGGCCCTGAGCCTGGGCCCTTGGAGAGGTGGCAAGAACAGAGTAGGCTATAAGTCTAATCTTGTGAAGTGATGTAAAGGATTAAGCCCTCTTGCATTCTTCTTCCGGCAGGAACAGTCCCATCCATCCTGGTGGCCTCATAGGCAGTAGACATGAATATTCGTTCAACTGAACTAAACTATCAGTCCTTCTCTGAGATGCCCTGCTTAGCCCCCCAGGCCCTACCATCTTGGATTCTCAGCCTTTCTCGCACTCAGACACTGTCTGCACAAATAGTGGTGGCATACACTGCTTCCTGTCTTACTTCCAAAGATGCCACCTCCCAGGGTTCCTTTCCTAATCTTCCTCTCATTCTGAATCAGTGTCTCTTTCTAGCAGTTCCCTTTTGACTTGACCCCTGGCCTGTCAGCATGTACACTTGATACCCCTCTGTTTAATCCATGCTTTTTCTCTTCTGGCTGGAGCCAGCTCAAGAAAGAGTCCTCAGCCTGAAGCCTCCCACATTATTTAAGGAGGGAGGAAGATTTAGCCTTACCTGGTACCCCAGACTCAGCTAGCCTTTTCCTGTTACCTCCCCTCTGGGATTCAAAACTAGTCTTTGCCACTTGGGCTCCTGTTCTTGGTGATGCCTGGATGCTTTGTGTCTTAGCCTCTGGGCCTTGCTAGATGGTGATTTCTGAAGCAGAACTGTGACTTTCATCTTAAATTCTCAGTTTGGATGGATCGATAGATTGGCAGGCGGATGGATGGATGAAGTGTGTGGATAGAGTGTAGTGACTCAGGATGCTAGCTTTCTGGTACATCACTTCACCCTCTCCCTTCCCCATCCCACAGCACAAATATGCTCCACATTCCATTCAATTGGGGCTCCTAAAGATTTTATCCACTTGGCTACGAAGGAAAGCACTGGGCAACAGCCATCACTGGCTCCCAGAAAGCCCAGCTGACAAGAACTGGTTGTGACTACATACACTAGGACATCCAAGTGTCCCTCCTCATCTTCCATGTTCCTTGTCTGTGTTCAAAAGAGCCATTTTCCTCTCAGCTCAGGATCCAGAGGTTCGGGGCAGGCCTGTCAATGCTGAGGATGATGAAGGTAGACTCACAAGGCTTATTTCTGAGGCCGACTGAGTCTCCGGAGTTTCCTGAGTTGACTGAGTAGCTCAGAGATAAAAGGCTAAGAGAGGAACAGGTGAGAGTAAGGCATGAAGTCACACCCACCCACTACACTGTCCTCCCAAATCTCCCCCTGACCCCATCTCCCCAGAGCCAGGAAAGGGGAGAAAAACACAGGGCCAAACTTTCATTAGCTGCCCCCCACTGGACCTACCCTTACTCCCAGACCAGCAGAGCATCCTTACCTCTGTGGGGTGGGGGCAGTCTCGGAGAATAGCCTGAGTAGAAGAGAGCAGACAGTGAGTCACCGAGCCATAGCACTTTTCCCACAAGCTTCCACTCAGGCTCTCTTTCCTCTGATTCAGTTCCTCCCACTCTACCCAAGGAGGCAGAGTACGTGCCTGGGTCCCCCTTGGTCCAAGTCCAACTTCCATCTCCCAACCCCTGGGCCTGGGGCCCAGGTCCCCATTCTACCTCCAACTGAGTCTTCTGTTCCTCTGTGGATAGTTCCATGAGAGACTCCAGATCAATCTCAAGCTCAGGAGTTGGTTGATCCTGTTTGGGAATCACATGGGGCTCAGAGGGGCCTGGCCAGCTGGTACTAGAGTGAAAGTTACTATCAGAGGCTCACCCATGTCCCACTTTATTTCTCATTTTTAGTCCCACTCCCCACTGTACTCAAACCACTCATTCATTCTTCCATAAGAATTACTAAATACCTAAGTTCTATCTCAGACAGTGCTAGGGTTCTTTAAAAAGAGTGTCTCGATTTCAAAAGTTAGTACATTATTGACAGGGATAAAAAAAAATGATGCAGCTGCTTTGGAAAACAGTTTGGCAGTTTCTTAAAATGTTAAATATAGGGTTATCTGACCCAGCAATTCTGCTCCTAAGTCTGTTCCTAAGAGAAATGGAAACATGTCCACACAAAAATTTGTATATGAACATTCATAGCAGCATTATCCATAATAGCCAAAAAGTTTAACCAACTCAAAAGCCCAACTGATAAATGGACAAATAAAATGTAGACATACAATATTATTCAGCAATACAGAGGAACAAAGCACTGATTCATGCTACAACATGGATGAACTTTGAAAATCACTATTAGTGAAAGAAACCAGTTATAAAGGGCCCTATATTACCTGATTTAATTTGTATGAAATGCCCATAATAGGAAAATCTACAGAAACACAAAATAGATTAGTGGCTTCTTAGGGAGTGGTGGTGGTAGGGAATGAGGTATGGTTGCTAATGGGTACAGGGTTTCTTTTAGGGGTGATAAAATGGCCTAAAATTAGATAGTAACTGTGAAGATACCTAAAACCATTGAATTGTGTACTTTAAGTGGGTGAATTGTATGGTATATGAATCGTATCTCAATAAAGCTGTCTTTAAAAGTTATTGTCATTGAAAAATTTAAACAATACAGAATTTATAAAATTAAAATGAAAAAAAGCTCAAGAGAATAAGACGACAAGCCACAGACTAGAAAAAAATATTTGCAAAAGATACATCTGATGAAGGACTGTTATCCAAAATATACAAAGAACTCTTGAAACTCAACAATAAGAAAAAAGCAACCTAATGGAAAAATTGGCAAAAGATCTGAAATGCTTCACCAATGAAGATATGTAGATGGCAAATAGCATATGAGAAGATATTCAACATCATATGTCTTTAAGGAATTGTAAACTAAAACAACAAAGAGCTATCACTACATACCTAGTAAAATGGCAAAAAATCCAAAACACTGACAACACCAAATACCGGGGAAGATACAGAACTTTCATTCATTTTTGGTGGGAATGAAAAGTGGAATAGTCACTTTAGAAGACAGTTTGGCAGTTTCTTAGAAAACACATTCTTATACTATCAGCAATTATGTTCCTTGATATTTACCCAAATGAGTTGAAAACATGTCCACACAAAAACCTGCACACAAATGTTTATAGCAGCTTTATTTATAATCGCCAAAACTTGGATGCAACCAAGATGTTCTTCAGTAAGTAGATGAAATATTATTCAATACTAAAACAAAATGAGCTATCAAGCCATGAAAGCTTCCATGGAGGAAACTTCAATATTACTAAGAGAAAGAAGCCAATCTGAAAAGTCTACATACTGTATAATTCCAACTATATGACATTCTGGAAAAGACAAAACTATGGAGACAGCAAAAGATAGTAGTTGTGAGGGGTTAGGGGAGAGGGTGGGTTGAATAGGTGATGCACAGATTTTTAGGGCAGTGAAACATACTCAGTATGATATTATAATAGTGAATACATGTCAATATATATTTGCCAAAAAATGTAGAATATATAATGCCAAGAGTGAATCATATGAAATATGGATTTTGAGTGATTATAATGTGTTGATATGATAAGTTCATCAACTGTAACAAACTCTCTGCCCTAGTGAGGGATGGTGATAGTGGGAGGGACTATGCATGTGTGAGGACAGAGGAAATAAGGGAACTCCCTGTAGTTTCTTCTCAATTCTATTGTGAATCTAAAACTGCTCTAAAAATATGTCTATCTGAAAAAAAGATGTGACTCAAGGACCAAGATTTAATAAACTTAATAGTTCTCTTACTGCTTTGTCAAGGACTTTCTTAAGTGAAAGTGAATGGTACTGAAGAACATGATTACTAGTACAGATTGGTGTCACTTTCTTGATTCATGCTAAGGGCCACCATTGCTTTTGTATCACCATTGCAAATGTCAACATAGTCAAAACAGCAAATAACATCTTAGTATTATTATAGAAATAATCACTCTTGAAAGGGTCTTGGGGACCCTTGAAGTCACCAGAACACACTTCAAAAACTTCTCCCTTATCCATTTTTCTATTGGTTTGTTCAGGTTTTTCTTACTGATTTGAAAAATCTTTTTAAAAATTCAGATTAGCCTTAGCATTTCACATATGATCAGAACGTCCTTTACTTTTGGAAGAGGTGTTGGGGAAATGGGTATATGTGTTTATATACTTGAATCTAATGGTCTTTTCCAGCTTAGGTTTTGTTTATTTATTTTTTTACTGCTTAGCAAGTTCTTCCCATAGTGACTTGGATAAATATTTGATATTTGCCTTTACATTTTTCTAGAGATTCACTAATTCACCTTTCCCACTTGATTATTTAATTCTTTGGAATCTATTCAACAAATGTGTGTCAAGTGGCTAGTATTAACCCATTACTGTAAACTTAGAAACTTCAGTGACAAAAATGAATATCCTGCCCTCAAAGCACCTAGGAGTTAGGGACAGTTGAGGAGACATAATAAAAACAGATGTACTAAGTAATTAAGGTGTATAATTTGCTTAAAGGTAAGTGTTATTGGAGGAACTTTTTGGATGATAAAAATGTCCTATATTTTGATCGGGGTAGTAGATACGTATGGCAAAGTGCATTTAACTATAGGCTTCAAGCAAGCGAATTTTACTCTGTCAGTTATACTTCTATAAAGTTGATTTTAAAAAAAGAATGAAAAAAGTCTCATCTACCCTCTCACTCTTCCCACTACCAATGGATCACTACTATTAACAGTTTGGTCCCTCCATATGTTTTTAAAAATAAATAGTCCTAGGATTCTAAGTTAGCTCTTTTACTCTAAGCTCTGGACTTTCTCCTTTGCTACCTTGGTTTCTAGCTCATGTGATTCAGCATTTACCCATTTAATGCATATTTACTGAGAGCATGCTATTCCCCATGCATTGGGATGAGTGTTGGGGCCATAACAGCAAGACAGAGATCCTGCCCCTGAAACGCTTAAATCTCCTGAGGGATACAGACAAGTGAAAAGGCAGTTGCAATACAGGATAAGCTTTGATGAGATACTATGGG
The DNA here is from genome assembly GCA_004027375.1 of Macroglossus sobrinus. Taxonomy (NCBI): domain Eukaryota; kingdom Metazoa; phylum Chordata; class Mammalia; order Chiroptera; family Pteropodidae; genus Macroglossus; species Macroglossus sobrinus. Next base: position 872,086 of record PVKZ01000061.1, on the reverse strand, counting down.
AGCACATGGAAGGGAAACCTAACCAAGCCTGGGGTTTAGGATGGCTTCCTAGAGAAAGTGACTTCTAACCTGAGACCAGAAGACTGAGCAAGAGTTAGCCAAATATTTATGCTTCTGGTTAAGATGGAGTAATGGGAATCAGATTTATTCTCCCAACAGAAGTAACTATAAAATTAGACAAAACTATATGAAGAATATTTTTAGACATTGGACAACGGGTAGCTCAGGACTACCTGAGAAAAGGGAAATAAAAGAAGTAAACTCTATAATTGACCTAAATTTCTTTCTGGAGGCAATTTCCAGATGATGACTAGGAGGGAGAGCCCAAGCAGAGCACAGTGGTCTTGCTAAATGGATATGACAGAGATCAAATTTCAGGGTTGAGGTGACTGGAAGTTGCTGGACAAAGTTCTGGAGAGGAGAGAACTATAAAGAAAGAGACCTCCAGAAATCTGCATAAGGGGTCTCCTGGATCTTTGCTGAACATAAGATGCACATTCATAGGTTAAAATTTCACAAGGCCAGATATTATGAGGCAGTGAGAGCACAGAGATGAACAGTTCCCAGACCTCACAGAGGACTGGAAACTAATCAAATTCTACCTAGCCAGAGCAGATAGTTATTACTGATTATGCAGGGGTTCAGTAGAGACTTTGGAAGAGCCATGCTTTACTATGGGGGTAAATTATGCTCTAGATTAAAGGCTACTCAGATTCATGCTGAGTTTAAAGACAAGCCTCGGAAGGATCAAACTGAACCACAAGTAACTAAACTACCTACTAGAACAAAGCCCAACACTCATTAAAGAAAGAAAAAACTACAGTGATTCAACAACATAAAATTCATAATATAATCTAGTATCCAGTCAAAAATTGCCAGTTATGCTAAGAAGCAGGAAATGTGACCTACAACCAAGAGAAAACTATTAATAGAAGCAGACCCAGAAGTGATAGAGATGACAGAATTAGACAAGAAAACATGAACATAGAAATGAGAGAAATTGAAGATATGAGAACAAACCCAAGTGGAGCGTCTAGAGATAAAAAAAAAATACAATATTTTAAATGAAAAATTTACTCGATAGAATTAACAGCATATTTGACACTGCAGGAAAAAAAAAAGGATCAGTTGAACTTAAGATATAACAAAAGAAACTACTCGAAACGGAGCACAAAAAAGGGAAAAAAAAAACCTGGAAGGGAGGAGAGAAGGGAGTAGAACAGAGCTTTGGTGACCTGTGGGATGTGACATATGTATAGCTGGAATCCCAGAAGGTGGAGGGTGAAGCCAAATAATAAAGATATATTCTTTTTTAAAAATTAATTTTTAATTTTAACTTACAGTTGACTTACATTATAATAGTTTCAGGTATACAACATAGTGATTAGACATTTATATAACTTACAAACAAATCACCCCAATAAATCTAGTACCCATCTGACACCATAATTGTTATACATTATTGACTGTATTTCCTATGCTATACTTTACATCCCTATGACTATTTTGCAACAACCAATTTGTACTTCTTAATCCTTTCCCCTTTTTCACCCATTCCCCCCAACGAATCTCCTATCTGGCATCCATCAAAATGTTCTCTGTATCTATAAGTTTTTTTCTCCCTTGTTTATTTTGCTCTTTAGACTCCACATGTAAGTGAAATCATATGGCATTTGTCTTTCTCAGTTTGACTTACTCCACTCTGCACAATACCCTCTAGGTCCATCCATATTTTTGCAGATGGCAAGATTTTTCTTTCTTTTTCTTTTTCTTTCTCTTTCTTTCTTTCTTTCTTTCTTTCTTTCTTTCTTTCTTTCTTTCTTTCTTTCTTTCTTTCTTTCTTTCTTTCTTTCTTTCTTTCTTTTTCTCTTTCTTTCTTTCTTTCTTTCTTTCTTTCTTTCTTTCTTTCTTTCTTTCTTTCTTTCTTTCTTTCTTTCCTCCCTCCCTCCCTCCCTCCCTCCCTCCCTCCCTTTCTCCCTCTCCTCCCTCTCTCTCTCTCTCTCTCTCTCTCTCTCTTTCTTTTTCGCCTGAGTAATATTCCATTGTATATATGTACCACCTCTTCTTTATCCATTCATCCATTGATGGATGCCCAAGCTGCCTGCATATCTTGGCTAATGTAAATATGCTAAAATGAACACATAAATTTACATGTCCCTTTGAAGTAGTGTTTTGGGTTTCTTTGGATAACTACCTAAACTGGGATTACTGGGCCCTTCTTTGTATCTTGTTATAGCCTTTGTTTTAAAGTCTATTTTTTCTGGTATAGGTATTGCTACCCCAGCTTTTTCTGTTGTTTCCATTTTCATGAAATGTCTTTTCCCATCCCTTTACTTTCAGTCTGTGTGTCTGTTGATCTGAAATGAGTCTCTTATAGGCACTATACATAAGGGTCTTGTTTTCTTTAGGATGGCTTACTTATGTTAGGAGAATAAATCTGGTCCCTATTACTCTATCATGATCAGAAGCATAAATATCTGGCCATTCAGCCACTTTATCTTTTGATTGGATGACTTGATCCATTTATATTTAAAGTAATTGTTGATAGATAAGGATTTATTGCCATTTCAATATTTATATATTTTATCTTTTCTCCTCCTCCTCCTCCAAGAAGTCCCCCTAACATTGCCATTTCTTATAATACTGGTTTGGTGTTGATGAACTCCTTTAGCATTTTCTTATCTGAGAAGCTCTTTATCTGTTCTTTGATTCTAAATAACTATGCTGGGTAGAGTAATCTTAGTTGTTAAAGATATATTCTAATGATTAGAATTTTGCCTCTAAAAAAGTAGTAATGCAGCCAAAAAAACACATTTTTCTACTAATTATGATGTCAACTACATGTATATTGAATATAAGGTATGTATATTACTGAGAGTCAGATTGCCACTGTAGTCTGGTGTTGGGAATATGGGCTCATATCATAATCTAAATATTCTTTCCATTAAGTATTTTTTTTGAATTTTCAGAGTGGATATATCAAATCTCCTGCTGAGATGAACAAGTGTGGTACACTCATGACTCTGTATTACATGTGATGGTTTCCTGCCAGATGTTGCCTGATTTGATTTCTTTTTCACCTCCACTCCCTACTCAGTTCCCCTTACTCCTGGTTTCTATGCCATGGGATCATCAATAGAGTAAGGCTCAGAGATGAGCTAACAATGTTTGTTGTACATATTAATTGACAATACTTTTTTAAAGTTGGAAGGTTAATAGATTGTTTCTTAAAATCTCAGCACATCAAAAGGGCTACATCAAAATGCCACCTGCCTCCCAGAAAAGAAGGAAGCTATAGGAAAGGAATGTTTCAAAATTTAAGGTGATATGTACATTAGATCTAGCCCCACGTTATTGGTGACCTTGGCAAAAGTTCTCAATACTGTGGTGGGAACAGAAACCAGATATTGAATGGTAACAGGCAGGGGAAAGGTAAGTAAAGAATGTGAGTGTGGACAAATCCTTTAAGGAATCCTGTTGTAAAGGTGACATGAAATAGTGGATGGTAACTGTTGAACAAGAGTCTTTTTAAAATAGGAGAAACTTAGGAGTGTTTAAGTCCCTGCTTAGAAACCAAATCCACATTCCACCTCTGGACAACAGGAACTCTATGGCCCCAGATCTGTTTGTTTTGTTGAACCTGGACTTGGTTCCTCTGAATACCCCCAAAGCAGGCTGTATATCCAGAGAGATGAGGTGAGACCCTCCAACAAAGAAAGGTTGGGTCCCATTAAAAGAACAAAACAAGTAGTGATGCATCCCTGGAACCATTCTCAGTAGTGCCATTTAAGGTGGACATGTTGGGGAGAACCCGGGTACACGGTGAGGGGCTCTGTGAAGATATAACTGGGGTGGGGTAAACCTGGAGTCTGTGTTGCCTCCATCTCTGCCCAAGGTGGTCAGCCACCTGGGGCTTTCCCAGCCACTTAGCTGCTTCCTGCTGAAAAGAGCAGGAATTGGGAGAGGAACTGCCACCTGGCACCTTTGGACAATTGCCATGGCAACTACAGGCCAGGTATTTTATTTCAGTCATTAGCTGGAAGCAGTCCTCCCACATGTCCTGTTTTCCAATGTTATAAGCTCATTATTGTGCAGCTCCCTTCCCACCACCTTAATCTTGCAAAAACAAAGTTTTTTGGCTAATGTCTTCCTCTGATGCCTAGAAAGATTTTCTCTGAGGTGTTTGAAAAATGAGATTTTTCATGCAAGTGCACAGCTATCTGAAATTGAAATTGAAATTGATCCCAAGAGGGAGGGTGCTGGTAGTAGTGAAGGGCAAGGGAAGTGTCCTGCAAGGTCAGAGCAGACACAGACCAAGAAAGTTTGTCTCTCCTGCTCCCAGCTCCAGGGCATCTTCCACCATCCACAACTGGGCCCAGGAGGCTAAAGGGGACATGGTCAACACCTGGACCAAACTGATACATGACCCAGTAAATCTCATAAGAAAACTTGGGCCACATGCATCACTTTTTCCCAACCCTAACTACAGGGCAGCTGGCAAAGCCCTTACTGAAAGAATCACATGCCATTGCTACTTTCAAAAAACAAAAAAAAAAAAAACAAAAAAACCTGAGTCAAAAGGATGAGAAACAAGGACCGTGGTATGTGGACAAGGAAGACTCCTGGTTTCTGGCTTGGTGCAGTGGTTTTCTGCCAGCCATATGTTAGAATCAACTGTGGAGCTTATAAAAAAGACCAGTGCCTAGGCCCCACCCTAGTAGATTTAAATTAACTTCAGCTGAGGTACAGCTAGGCCCTGGTTTCTTTCTGAAATACTTCAGTTGTGGAGAACCACTAGATGCTTAAATAAGTACACAAGTTCTATAGGCAGAGCCCCAGCAGCAGCTCCGGGTCCCACAGCTTCCTAGTTGTGTGACCTTGGGCTAGTTACTCAACATCTCTAAGCCTTTATTTCCTCCATGGTAAAACAGTACCTACCTAATGGAGTCACGGAGAGGCTGATTGAAATAATGCATGTCAAGTGCTGGGCACTGTGCCTAGCACATACTTAAGTGTTCTAAGTGTTATTGTAGTCATTGAAGCAGAGGTTGCAGGACTCTAGGATCCTGATTTAGAAGTATCTGTGTAAGAAAGTGCCACTTCCTATAACAAGGGGCCAAGACCCGTCCTTTTCCCAGGGTGGGGGTTGAAGGGAGTCAGTCAGAGCCAGGGCCAAGGCTAGGTCAGCTGCTAGTGTTAGTGCTGGTTACTCTGATGTGCTAGTCCAGTGCCATCCATTATGGGATAACGCGAATGTTCTATGTCTGTGCTGACAATACGGTAGCCACAAGCCACATAGGGATACTGGGCACTTGAAATGTGGCTATGTGACTGAGAAACTGAACTTTTAATTTAATTTGATGTTCATTAATTTAAAGTTAAGTAGATATACATGGCTGATAGCTACACTATTGGACAATGTAGCTCTAGATATGTATTTGTGTTGAGGATGAGAGTAAATAAAGACATAAATAAAGAATATCCTTCTATTATCTCATTTGAGCATCAAAAAGCCCTAAATCTCTCAGCCATAAGGAGAGATAAAATACTGCCATTTGCAACAACATGGATGGACCTTGAAATAATCATACAAAGCGTAATAAGCCAGACAGAAAAGGTTGAAAATCACATGATATCACATATGTGGAATATAAACCTAAAAGCAACAAATGAACAGGACAAACAAAAAGATACTCATGGACATAGACAATGGACTAGTAGTTACCAGTAGGGAGGGGGAAGGGAGAAAATAAAAAAATAAAATGTTAAAAAAAATTACGTATATATAGTATGAAAAAAAAACTGACATTAAAAAAAAAAGTCCTAAAGGAGATACGACAAGCATTTTTTAGGCTCGTTTTATAGATTAGGAAACTAAATCTAAGGGATGATAAAAGATCTGTCCCAGATTATGAAGAAAGTTAGAGGTAGAGCCCAGACCAGAGGCCAGATTTCCAGACTGCAAACCCATGCTCCACATGCTAGGAAAAGCTTTCTCTCTGTAGCAGTATCTCACATCAGCCCTTCAGCTTCTCCTGAGGTCTCCCAGTAGGCTCTCTCTCAGACTCCTGGTCAAGCCCCAGGCCCCTATGATCTCCCACCCTTCCCCATGCTACCCACCTGGAAGAGCTCTTGAACCTTCAAATCCACCCACTGCTCCATCTCTAGCCAGCGCTGGAGCTGCCCCCGGTCGTATTTCACTGTCAGCCGGCTGGGTCTCCGGGACCTGGGCACTTTGGAGGGGTCAGGGTGGGATTTTGATTCTGAGTCTGTGGATGACGTCCTCCTCCTTTCAGAAGCCCACTGGACCTTCTTACTTGGGTTCTCCCTGTCAGGGTTGGGAGATGTGCAGGAAGCAGGGCTTGAAGACAGCATGGAAAGATTGGCCTGGGCGAGGAGCTAGGAAAAAATGCCAGTCAGAGCAAGGGTGCTGGGAACTGAGGAGACAGAACAGAAGGAGAGGCCAGCAAGAAAGAAAGGAAGGCGGGAGGGAAGGAGGGAGACAAGGAGGGAGAGCCAAGGCTCTGGGAGGGGTAGGGGTCAAAGATCAACAGGCCTTTGTCTGTTGCTGGGAACACCAGACTCCTGGCTCCTTGCTGCCAGTGAGCAGCACTTCAGAGCTGAGCTGTGCCCTAGCTTCCCTTTCTGCAGCTGCTGGGACCCAAAGTGATATAAAATGTAATTGAGCAAAGGTCAAGAGGGTGCCAAGCCTTGGGAGGAGAAAGGGGCCCTTGGGTCCTGAGGGGTGTGGGGCTGTAATTAGTGCTCTATGGCTAGCTCTGGAACAGGACCTGACTCACACTTACCTAACTTTCCTTCTCCCTGGGATCCACTTGGGCCCAGAGAATCTGCAGTCAGATGGATTATGCAGGAGCAGTGTCCCTGGCAGGCAGGAACTCCTGCTCAGAGTGTGGCACTGGTGGAGACAGTCTAGAAGGGATAGTTAGAGAGGTGGTTATCTGTGGCCCTCAGGGAGTCAGTACCCTTTTGTGTCTAGCTAGGTATGTCTGAATATGAGCTGCCTTTAGGAATATGTGAGGGAAAAGATTTCCTCTATTAGCGAGGCCTTGTGTGCTTGCAAAAGTAAATTTTTATCAAGTTTGTTTCCAATTGCTCTTCCCTAGAAGTGACTGCTTAGGAAGCCATGTTTATCATTACATGACCCTCCCCCAACTTACATCCTTGCTGACACAGAGGAAACCTGCAGACTAAGTTTTGCCCAGGTGTCAAGGACTATTTCTAGACATACTTGCATTCTAAAGAAAGAGTATTTTTGTTTAGTCTTTTGTAACAAAAATTTCTAAGCTTTTAAGAAAACTTACAGAATGGAAGAGCACTGTAATTTTTGAACACTTCAGAAGAACAAATGAAAATGAAAGTTTCTCTCCTTTTCTCAGTTCCACTCCCCAGAGGCTACCCCCACCAACAACTTGTTTTTAGTTCTCCTCTGATTACCAATATCCCTTTATGCATTATCATGAATGTGTCTGTTTTAGACAGTATCTCTTAATCTCCTCAATATGATGGATGTGAAAGTAACTCTCTCACTCACTTGCACTACAGAACCCATCTCCTTTACTTTCCATATTCCAATTTTGGTTTATATATTTCTTTTTAGGTCTGGTAGTGATTGCCTTTATGATGTTTCCAATGTATCCACTTCAACTATTATACAGGTTGGTTTCAGATAAAGGCCCACAGATGAGTCCTTAGGGCTAATTTTAAGCCCTCAGTTAACAGGGTGGAGAAGGTGTTTGAGGGCTGGAGGCCAGAATATAAATCTGGAAAAGCCCAGGCTCTGGAGTAAGGCCAATATCTGAGTTCAAACTCAGTTTGCACTGCATTGGTTTTATGACATTCAAGTTCTACAACTTCTTTAAGTCTGTTTTCTCATCTGCAAAATGGGGTTTTGGGGAGGATTAAATGAGATGATGTATTTAAACATTTAACATGGTGTCCAAAACAGAGTCCCTTCTCAGTAGATATCCATTCCCTTCCTTTCTTCACCTTTGCATTCTCCCTGCCTTCCTGATGAGGATTTGTCCAGCAAAGGCTGGCCTTGGGACTCCTCTGCAGTGGCTTCATTCTTGGCCCTCTTTGGAAGAGGATGGAAATGAGCAGGGGAAAGGAAGCCTCTAAAATGCAGCCTGTAGGCTCTGCTGTTACTTTGACACTGTGATGGGCAGGCATTATGGTGATAGTTTCCTTTCTCTTCTCTTTCCTGTCTTTTGAAGGGTTTGGGAATCAATGAGTTTTGCTCATTCATTTAACAGAGATTTTGTGAGTTCCTCTAGTAGGCCAACCTTTATGTTCAGTAACAGGGATTGGTGATCCAAAAGAGACACAGTCCCTGCCTTCACAGAACTTACCAATCTACTGTGAAAATAAACATTAATTACCCGATTGGACAAATGTAAAACTGCAACTATATTTAGTGATCTGAAAAAAAGGTAAGAGATGCTATAAGAATTTTTAATGAGGGTGTGACCTAGAGAGTGTAACATTTAAAGTGAATTCTGAAGGATACGAGTAGAAGTTAAATAGACTCAGAGGCCAATAGGAATGGACCTGGCAGACGGTAGAGCATATTTAAAGGCCTTGTGGCAGATGGGAGATAGTGAGTACAAGAAACTAAGTACAAGAAATGTTCATGGGGCTAGACTAGAGAGAGGAGGGGGGTCATGATGCAGAAGTGATGGAAATATCTATAGGGTTTCCTGTGAACCATGGTAAGGAGTTTTGTCTCTATCCTAAGAGCATTGAGAATCACTACAAAATCTTAAGCAATGGTAGTTGGCTAGGCTGACATGTTCAGATTTAAATTTCCAAAAAATAACCCTGGCCGTTGGATAAAGAGAGGATCAGAGGGTGCAGAAGGGTTGGAGGAGACCAGTTAGGAGCCATTGATGGGGGGAGGTAGTGTTGTCGATAGTAAGAAGTGGATAGATTGGAGAGCTATTTAGGAGGTAATATTTAACGAAACTTGGCAATGGATTGGGGACACATCATGCAAATTTCATGGATGTCTACTGAGGGACACAGACAGGTTCATGCATGGAGCCTCTGAGCTTGCTTTCTCATCTGTAAAACTGGAGGTTGGTGGGATTCTTCATGAGCACCCAGCTTGGCCCTGGTGAAACACGGCACAAAAATTAGTTTTGCCCGTTATTTATAATGCGAGTCTCCTTATTTATATTCTTCCCTCTCAGCATTGACACATCTCACTGGCCTACAAGAGTCATCATCCATCAGTTAGTCTGTCAAAGATAAAGGAATTCAAGATGTAAGATAAGATGGGAAGAAAAAACCATCAGGATGCCAGGGCCACATGAGGGCAGAGAAACAAAGAGGGTGTAGGCCTGGCCAGAAGTGTCTGCCCTACTCTCTTGGCCTGGCCTAGATCTAGTACTGGGATAAACGGGCAGCAGACAGACCCCATTAGAAGTAGGCTGTTTCTAAATGCCTCTTCTTTTCTTTATCATACTAAAAATTTTTATTATAAAAGACAAACATTCATTTTAGAAACATTTCTCATTTTCTAAAACATTAAAAATTGCCCATAATCCCACCACACAGGAACTACCATTGCTAACATTCTAGCAAGTTTCTTTCTAATCATTTGTCTATGCATGTATATTTAACATATTTGAGAAAATGCTGCCTGTGATATATAATTATTAGGAAAACTTTAAATACTATTGTTATTATTCAAGAAATATATTTTACAAAGACATGTTCAGTATAAAAAACTCTAAAATATAAATAAAAAAGAAAAGTATAAATGACCTTTGGTGTACTTATTTTTTCATTTTTTACATAGATTTGCTCATTTAGGATTTTCATGAATTTAGATCATTTTATAACATGCATGCTATTTTGTAACAATATTTACTGAATATCTTTTGGGTCATTAAGTAGTTTGGTATATATATTTTTTTAACATTGCAGAGTTTTCAAAATTTGGACCATAACTCAGAATGAATTCATTTAATATCACAACATACACATACACAAACATGAAAAAAAAATTTCTTACGAAGCAAAACTCACCTTTACTCTGATATTTTCAACTCTATGCCTATTTTATTTTATTCTACTTTACTTCATTTTATTTTATTTTACTTTACTTATTTTCAAATGCTGACAGCAAGTTGCTTTGTTTTCAAGACTCACTAATGGATTCTAACCTGTCAGGACCCAGGGGCTGGCTAGATATTTGCAAAGAAAGTCCAGTACCAGTGGTCACAGATAACTCCAAAGTGCCTGGGTCAGTGAAACCAGGAAAGAATGTGGAGAGAGGAGTAATTTTGGGCTAAATATGATGAATGTGGGAGGTTGTCATGATGTATTTCTCTCTTTGTTGTGGAAGTATTCTGTGCTCACTAAAGGGAACTTGGAAAACAATTTAAAAACTAAAAAAAAAAAAATGTTAGCACATATTCCTATCATTTAAATGCCATCACTTTTATTACTTTGGTAGACTATCTCTTAGTTTTTCCCCCCCGTCATGTAGTTTTTCTTTTTAGTATGTAAGAAGCATCATGAGGTAGTAAGAAAGTAAGTTGTTCATGTCAGAAAGACTTGGATAAACCTCTGGTTCTGTTACTTTTTTTAGGTAACATCTATTAAGTGCTCACGTTATCAAATGTTTTATCTGTATTAATTCATTTAACCATCATAACCCTATGAAGCCCTACTTTGCACTAAGGTAGAGAGAGGCTAAATAACTTGCCTAAGGCCAATCCAATAGTAAGTAGCAGAAAAGAGAATTAAACCCAGTAGTCTGAGCATGAAGTCCACAAACTCAACCCCATACAGCCTTGCCTCCCACTTTTCAAACGTGACCTTGATGGAGTTAGTAAACTTCTCTGCAAAGTGGACACTATTCTCAGAGTTGTCATGAGCATTAGTAATTATGTATGTCAAGTGTCTGGTACACAGTAAATCTCTCAACTAATGGTTGCTGCTCACCACTTGAAAACGAGTTTTTGTTTCAGGCAAGTCGAATCTGAGTTGAGGATAGAACTTTCATCTGAACTCAGAATTGCAAGTGCAGAAAAACCCACTGAAGCAATGGAATTGGCCTGCTGAGATTCTGATCCCCATTCTTTCACCTAATTACCACATGGCTTGAGAAGTTAGTTCACCTGTCTGAGCCTGTTTGCTCATCTGTAAAATGAGAATAAAAATAGTACATACTTTCTTGGTTTGTTTTGAGTATATAAGGCAATGCGTGAGAAGTGCTGAGGAACAGGGTTTCAGTATTGTCAGTGCTTGATAAAAGTAGTTTTTTGTAATGGTGTGTATATAATGGATGTAATAATAAATTTGTGGTAATGTGATATTACCATAAGGTTTGTCTCCTGTGTTAGGATTTCTGCATGTATCATGTATTGGGGGAGGCAGATCACACACAAACCCTTTCTGCCCAGTAACTACACAATTATTTGCTTCATTCTCAGCATACTATCACTGATTGCCCTATGTCCACCACTGCATCAGGGGCTATGGAAAAATTCAGACAATTCAGAGAAAGAGAGACAGACCCAAGATTCGTACCCCCAACATCCATAACGTGGACAGCTAGGAGATGTGGCAGTTTAGCCAGGAAAATGATCAAAGGGTTGGCTACAAAGATCTAATAGGTAAAGCTGCTCTAGATGACAAATTAGGAAGAATGTTCCCATTTGGGGAGGGGGTGTTAAGTCATCATGAAAAGATGTGGAATCTCATTTTGGGGAGAGAATTAATAATAATGTAGGGAGGAGGCAAGAGAATTAAAATGTTAATTAAGCCACATTCAGAAACTGTAATATGCTGATCAACCCTGCCCAAGAGGACACCTTTAGAACAAAGGAAGATTTCTACTGGGACTGCTAACAACCTATTTCCCCACACCTATGGAAGGGGAAACAGCCCCCTACACAAATAAAATCGTTAATTCCCTATAGCTAATAGCAAGGGGAACTTGTGGATTAAGGCTGGGAACTGCCAGCAGGCCTTTCAGGCTATATACTCTTTCCCTTCCCCTTTCTCACTATATGTCCATATCAAAGGAGATGGAAAAGAAAGAATGATATATAAACTGAATTTCCTGACCACTCAGGGTCCCTCTCACTCTCTGCCTCTGGGAAGAGACCATACTGTCTGTGGAGTATTGTCCCTTTTTAAAATAAACTTTCCTTTGACTCTAACTTTGGTGTATGCCAAAGGGCCCTTTTCTTCTCTTGGTCTCCCCACCACCATTCGGGGAAATTTGCCCTGTTCTGAATCAACAGGACCAATCTTAATCTGTAAGGAATGGTCTTTAAGAGGAGTCCTTCACTCAGGAAAAGTAATGAGTATGACTTCAAGGAGTCCACCGTTCTGTAGTCATAAACTCTGCTACCTTGGTGAACTAGACCTATAGTTTACAAGGATGGCATTCCACTGGAAGAAAGTGGCCAGCTCTAGATCAGGGGCACCCCCTTAGTGAGAGAGAAGGAACTCGCACTCCAGAGGAGGGAGCAGCAGACCCCTGAGTATTAATAAGAACTCGGCTCCAACAGAGACGCGGGAAAGTAAACAAAAGTAAAGGTTATTACGAGATGAGGAAGGGCCTCAAGCAAAAGAGAACCATGGCGGCAAACAAGGAAGTCTGGCAGCAAGAAATCGCTTGTTTCTCACTCTTGCGAAAGGAGGACTTCCCGGGACTGGCTAGGGCCGTGACGCAGGGGCAGGCACCCGGATTCCAGTTACCGAACTGTAGCCACACAGCCTCTGGGATCGCTTCCCGCCACGGGATGGAAATGATTTCCTGCGGGCGGACAACGACGGTGAGGTTATTTGCATCGGGCTTTCCCTCATTTCTCCATCCCTAAACCCTTAACGAGCGCCTCAGGCCTGGGGCTGGGAATGCCGGCTCAGACACGAAAGGGGGTCAGGTGACGGCCACCACAGAGCGCCCGACCCTCTCGTGCCCAACTTCACTGGAGTGTCCTGGCGTGTCTGGACCTCCCGGGATGCGGGTGCAGCCCCCCTCGCCCCTCCCACCGAGGCTGGGCTCGGTGGATTCTGCGTAGAGCAGGCTCGAAGGGCGCAGCCCGGATCCTGGCGCCCGGGTCCCCGCCTCACAGCCCCTCGCGGGGGACAGTGGCAGGCGAGTGCGGGGCAGCCTGCGGGGGAGGGGTCGGGGATCGCGGGTCCGCGGGGCAGGTGCTGAGGAAGCTGGACTGGAAAGGGCCGGCCGAGGCGCCCCGGGCATGGGCGGGGCCGGCGGCGCTAGGGTTAATGTCCGCCCCGCCCCGGCCGCGCTGACTCAGTTTCACCAGAAACTAGGGGGAGGAGGTGGCGGATCTCCAGCGCACCCCGTACCTCGGCGGAAGCCGGACCCGAGCCGCGCAGGAAGCAGACACCGGAACCTGGACAGGCCGGGCCCCACCCCACTCACCTGCGCAGGTAACCAGGGCCCCGGAAGCGGAGCGGGCTCGGAGCGTGTTTGGCCCTTTGTTCTGCGCCCGAGAGTGTGTCGGGATACGTGACCTCTTTGGCCATACGTTCGTCCGTCGGTCTGGCCGCCGGGTCACCGGAGCATACGTGGGGGTCCGGGCCCGCGTGCCCCTCTACACTGCAGGGGTGCTCCGTGCTTCCCAGCCCTCCTTTGCACTTACACTCGACTGGCCCTCCTCCCTTGAAGTCTCCCTGGCTGATCCGGTTCCCCGGCTGATCCAGTGTGTCTCCTCCTCCGTCTCCTCCTCTCTCTCAGGTCTCTAGCACCCTTGGAGCCCGGAGCCCGCACTGTGAAGGTGACCCCAGTGAGGAGGAGGGCGACGGCCACTGGGAAGATGATAGCTGGCGCCCCGCTCTCCCAGACCCGCATCCCAGCGGTCTCCCTGTGGCTCCTGTGCGCTCTCGGCCTCTCTGACACGGATGCGGGGCCGCCTCCCACGCCCCCCGCGCTGCAGGCTGGAGCCGCCTGCCTGGACCGCTTTACCCCCGGGGTGTTCGCCTTCGTGCTCGACACCGAAGCCTCAGTCAGCAACGGGGCCACCTTCCTGGGATCCCCACCCGTGAGCCGCGGCCGGGACTGCGTGCGCGCCTGTTGCACCACCGAGAACTGCAACCTGGCGCTGGTGGAACTGCAGCCCAAGGGAGGGGAGGACGCTATCGCCGCCTGCTTCCTCGTCAACTGCCTTTACGAGCAGAACTTCGTGTGCAAGTTCGCGCCCAGGGAGGGCTTCATCAACTACCTCACGCGCGAGGTTTACCGCTCCTACCAAGAACTGCGGACCCAGGGCTTTGGAGGTAAGGAGCGGGAGCGGGGATGGATTGGTTTGGCGAGACTCAGAAAAGGGGCTGGTTATGGAGTCCTGGGAGAGGCAAGCATCAGAAGAGAGTTAATGAGAAGAGTCCCTTTCTACCCCTACTCCTCCTTAGAAGTAAGTAGTATAAACAGTAAAGGACAGGCTAGGTGAGTGGGGAGGGGTGACATCTTAAGGCCCAGACTTGCTCCTGAATTCAGGGTATTGAGTAAGCTGGTGCTCTGGGATGTGTGCCCTGATAATGCCTGGTGACTAGTGGGCACTCCCAGCCAAGTTCCGTCAGAGGCAACTTGAGGCCCTGTCAAGTGACTCTGGTGAAGCAGAGTCTCCTCCTCCCTCCACTGCTGGACTTGGGACTGGTTAGCGTCTTTCTCTAAACAACCCCCCACAACCCATCTTTGGTGGTCTGGGGAAAACTGCCAGACCCCAGAGCCTAAAGAACAAGATCAGTCTGAGGTTGATCCAAAAGGAGACAGGGCCGTATTGTGGGCACAGTAGCCAGAGGCTCTGGAGTGGGGGCAAGAAGGGTTGCTGGGTGAGTCAGCCCACTGGTGTATGTACTTGGTGGGGGGAATGTCAGCTGTCCAGACAGGTGTGTGTGCATGTGAGCCAGGTAGGGCCCTCTTTCTCTGCTTAAATCTGGTAGCCTAGTTGTCTGCTCACCTTGTTTACTTCCGGGGATAAGAGCAAAGTCAGGCCTAGACTCCTCCTCTTTATTCCTGGGCCCCTCCAGAGACCTTTGTTCTCCTATCTCTCCACCTGCTGTTCTGGCCAGGTGGGGCTCCAGGACAGGGATGGGTCACAACTGATAACCTCTCTTAGCGCTTTATAGCTTAATGATTGCTGTGACACTCGACCTCTCACTGAGGCCTTGTGACCACTTCTGAAAATTGTGCTATTAGTAGTCATCCCACTTTTCAGCTTAGGAAACTGACTCCCATCTTAAATAATTTATCCAGGATAACACTGACCATAAATGGTAGACCTGGGACTCAACTCTCAAGTCAGGACCTCTAAAAGTCCTGTGCTGTTTTTCACACAAGACAACCTTTTCTGGAAGAAACCTATCTCTGACCCAAGACAGCCCAGTGGGTAACATAACCAGAGTATGGGGTTAGTTTCAATTCTGGAAAGTGGAGAAGGGACCTCCTTCTTCAGCCTTTTCCTGAGCCAGTGTCTCTCCCAGGTTAAGGGCCTACTCTTCACCCAATCTTTCCAGTAGCTCTGTGGAGTCTCTGAGGAGATTCCAGGAATGGGTACCATCTCCTGGCCAGGCTGGGCCATCAAGTCCCACTGAGCCAAGGCTTGAGCCTGTTCCGCAAGGAAGTAGCAGAGAATGTAGGTGGTAATGACTCTAATTGACCTGAGCTGTTGGTGCCCTTCCTGCTCTGACAGAGGCCCCATGAGAGTCCCACTCCTAGGCCAGTACTTGAAACTCTGAGGTCTGGTCAGTGAGCAGAGCTGAATGGGGCCACATGGTCTCAGGACCACCCTTCCTCACCTAGAAACCCCCAAATTGGCTTGTTTGGCACAAGACAGGGTGGAGTGGGCATTTCCTGGGCATTGAGGGAACTGGGTAGGACTTGGGCTGAATGTGAGCTCCAGGCCATTTTCAGGGTATTGCAGTGCTTTGGGGAAGTGAGAAAGCTGTGTGGTGTCAAGGAATCCATTTTTAGCTAAGTCCAATTAGAGTGGTGTGGGGTGGGTAAGAGCAGGATAAGCAAGGTGGGCTGGTGCTCAGGGCTTTTAAACCTTCCTTTCTTGTATTAAGTGGATTTATCTTCCCCAGGGTGGGTTTGTTCCCCTTTCCTTGCCTTTGGCCAGGCCAGTCTAGTCCAGATTCCTGTGGCCTCCTGAGCACCCTGATTCTGCCTTTTCTCCTGCCCTCCCCCTCATTCTGTTGGAGGAGTGGCTTAGAAGGTGGAGGCCCCTTTGGCCTGGAGATGTTCTGGTCCTGGCAGCTGGGGGAGGGGCTGGCTTTCTTACCACTCTGGCCCTTTGCTCTCTTGTGGGAGGGAAGAAGAGAGTCCTAGGGCAGGGCATCTGCCCTTGCTCCTGGGCACTGGAGCTTAGAGAAGACCAGCTCAGTGCGGGTGGACATTGCTGATTTGGCCCAACATCTGACACATCACTCTGACTACCACTTCCACCTTGGGGGCTGGTGGGGCTAGCTTGTCTGTCTGCCAGGTAGACTGCCAAGAAGTCTGTCTCCTTTCTCCTTTCAGACAGCTGATTACTTTCTGAAAAATGCAAGGTGGTGGGGACAGGCCCATCCCAGCTCCGTGTCTCTTTTGCGCTGTCTCTCAGAGGTCCCCTTAGGGCTGGGCTATGTTGGCCCTCTCCTGATCTCCAGCCAAGCTAGGGGTAGGTTCCAGACAAGCATTTTCATTTTCTGATCTCCTGGTCTTATTTTCCCTCAATCCTTGAAACCTAGATCTTCTTTTCTCATTCTTATATGCATCTGCAGCATTTGACATGTTTCTCTGTGGAAGCTCTCCCCTCTCATCCCCTTGCTGTCACTGTGTGTCCTGGTCTTCCTACCTCCCTCTGTGACCACCCTGTGTGAGTCCTGCATTATATCTGCTTTCTCTGCCTTATCAAAGAAGAATCCCTGTGACTCAGCCTCCAGTTTTTATCTATTTACCTTCTCTTCTTCCTTTGAATTCACTCTTACATTGGATATACTCTCTGTAGAGCCTCTGTAGAGGGCAGTTTGGCGATATCCATCAAAGCTGTAAATGTATATAACTGCAGCACAATTCCACTTGTAGGAATTCATTTTGCAGCTATACCTAGGCATGTGTAGAACAGTTTACCAGCCAGTTGTTTGCTGAGGCATTGTTTGTAATAGCAATGAATGGGAAGAACTTGATGTCTGTCAATATAGCCTATAAATAAATCTTGCAATAAATAAATTGGATACTGTGATGTATTTAAAAATAATAATAAACCCTGAGGCAGTATGGTTTAGTTCTTAGTAGGGAGGGAGGAAGAAGGGTGGATGGATCTAAAGAGGAGACTGGTGAACTGGTTAAACAAGTTGTAAATTATGGTATATTCATACAATAAGTACCATGCAACCAAAAAAAGCGGGGGGACTCTGCATTGCTATGGAATTATTTCTAAGATATATTGTGAGGAAAGAACTTACATGCTTATGAATACAATACTATCTCTATATTTACACACACACACATAAGACTTGATTCCTCTAGAAAGGGAAAGCTGGGGGTTAAGAGGAAGAGGGACTTGATTCTCATTACCCTTTTGTACTTTTTGAATTTTATATCATGTACATCAGTGGTCCCCAACCTTTTTGGCATCAGGAGCTGGTGCTCCTATGAGAATCTAACACCTGATCTGAGGTGGAACTGAAGCAGTGATGCTAACGCTGGGAGGCAGCAGCAAATACAGATGAAGCTTCACTGGCTTGCCTGCTGTGTGGCCCGGTTCCTAGCAGACCACAGACTGGTACCCATCCTGTGCCTAGAAGTTAGGGACCCCTGATATTTACATATAACCTAAGCTAAAAACAAAACATCTGAGATTATAAAAGCAGTCAAAATTACACTGCTAAGAAGATGAGTGATCTACAGCATGGTGTTTTAGGGAGAGAATGAACTGTAGAGTCAGAGAAACCAGGGTTCAAATCCCAGGTCTGCTGTGTAGAAACTGAGTGGCCCTGGTAAGTCATTTAACCTCTGTGGTGTCAATTTTCTCATCTGGAAAGAGGGGCAAGATTGCAGTGGTGGCAGGGTGATTAGGAAGGTAGGCGATATAGATCAGGGATCAGCAAACCTTCTGTAAAGTTTCAGATGATAAATATTTTAGGCTTTGAGGACCTACAGTCTCTGTCATAACTACTCAGTTCTGCTGTTGTAACGTGAAAGCAGCCACCCACAATATGTAACTCAGTAGGCAAGATTTGTTGGACACAAATTTAAATTTTAAAGACTTGTCACTTGTCACAAATATTATTCTTTTGAATTTTTTTCAACCATTTAAAAATGTACCAGACTGTGGGCTGGATTTGGCTGTGGGCCATCATTTGCCAAACCCTGATGTAGATGATGCAGGTAAAATACTTAGCATGGTGCCAAGCACACATCCAAAAGTGGCAGCTTTGTTAACAATTATGACTCCAGATCAATCTCCAACCCTGGCCTCTCTGGAGCTCCCACTGCAAATTTCTCCTCTGGATGGTCATCAAATTTAAGTTCTCTGTGACCAAATCCACACATTTCCATTGGCTCCTCTTCTGCCTGTGCTCTGGCTCTTTCTCCCCAGTTCTCAGCATCCATCAAGCACAGAAGCCTGAAGCATCTGCCCAGCATTGTTTCTTACATCCTTTTTTAATTCTCTTAGCTGTCCCTTAATTTAGACCACTCCCGTTGCATCTGCCCTGACCCACTTGCACTGGTCCACTCACCAGCCTCCTCAGTCCATTCCAAACATGGATAAACAGCTGCTGCCCAGAGCTCAGGAGTGCCTATGCTAGCCAGACCCTTGCTTCTGCCTAAGCACTCCTGGACCTTGATCATGCATCTAGGAGGTCAATGTCTGGTGCAGCCAGGACTTCTAGGACTCTGCACCACTTCCCCTTCGTGTACCACCAGTTAAATATTTGAACATCACTTGTGCTGTCTCCACATGCCCTGGCCCAGCATTTAGTACCCTTTGAGGTCTTTCAGGCCAGTTGGTCTCAGTGTTACCAAACAGGCCTTGCAAATTCCCAGCTCCTTGTTTTGGCTTCTCATGTTTTCTGTAGTCATCAATAACAGCACATTTTTCGCCACAACCAAACAAATAAAGACAAAACAAAACAAAAAATCAAAAAATCTTTTCTTCCTTCTCCAGGAAGTTTTTCCTTATTTCTATAGTCTGTGGGAGCCTTTCTATTCTCTGAATGTCCCCTTCCTTTTCCTGTACACATACAGCATACTGCTTCATCTTGTTGGGTCCTTTCTCCCATGTCACTTCATGTCACTGGGTCTTATTTACCCAACTGGACTGTAATCTCCTCAAGGACAGCATATTAATTTCCTGTGGCTGCTATAATTATTATAAAGTGGGTGACTTAAAACAACAGAAATGTATTGTCTCACAGTTCTAGAGGCTGGAAATCCAAAATCAAGGTGTTGGCAGGGCCACGTTCCCTTTGAAGACCCCAGGGGAGAATCCATCCTTGCCTCTTCCAATCTCTGGTGGCTCCAGGTATTTCTTGGTTTGTGGCTGCATAACTCCAATCTCCGCCTCTGTCTTCACACAGCTTTTTCTTTTTTTCCCCTCCCCTCTAATTACTCTCTTACTTCCACCCCTGACCTATGGAGGTTGCCAGTTTCCCTTTAAGAACTGGATCTCTGAAGGCGGGGCATCTCCTCCCACACTCTGGCCTAGAGCTGCACCTGGGGCACGAACCCAGGACCTTCTGCATGTAAAGCAGACATGCTATCTTCCTTCACTCTATGTGCTCCTTTTCCATCTTTTATAAAGACCCTTGTCATTGAATTTATCACCTACCCAGGCTAATTCAAATGGTCTCCTGTGGAAATGGCTTAACTCAATTACTTCTGCAAAGACCTTTTTTCAAATAAGGTCATATTCATGGGTTCTGGAGGTTAGACATGGACATACATTTTGGGGGGACTACCCTTCATCCCACTACAGGCAAGAATCCTGCTTTGTGCTTGTTTCATCTCTAGCCTCTAACTGAGATGGGAGTAAGGGGGTCCCTCAGGCACAGGCACTGTCTGAGGGAGAGTATGGTTACCTCAGGCTCTCTCATAACTTGAGGAAGAGTCTGAGGTGGCAGAGGCACCCTCTCCTTGTGGCCACTCACCCTGGGACACCAAGACTTGCCACATTGCTACCTGGAGACTCTGTGCTTAAGGCGTCTATCAGCAGCAGTTGGGCAACAGAGAGACGTGATGGGTGTTAATTACTCATTTACTTATTTGGCTTTTCACAAATATTGTTACTTTAACTTTTTTAAGCAACTAGTACAAGACCCTCTAAATATGTATATATATTTCTTTTCCCAAATGGTATCAGATGGCACATGCTATTCAGTAATTTATTTCAGAGAGTAGGTTTTAAAACATAAAAATGTCTTTAATATACCAAAGACAATATATCTAAATAAAGAACAAGAATATGGTTTGGTTACGGGCTTCCGCCTGATTCCCATGTTGGTTGCCAATCCCTAGACTGGTCTAAGTGTGACCCATACTGCCCCCGTCCCCCAGGAGAGATCTAGTCCATTCAGTGAGAGTTGACCTTACCTCACCTTCTGTCCCAGGGTCCCGGATCCCCAAGGTCTGGGCAGGCATAGACTTGAAGGTACAGCCCCAAGAACCTGTGGTACTGAAAGGTGTGGAGAACACAGATTGGCACCTACTGCAGGGTGACACGGACGTCAGGGTAGAG
This sequence comes from Macroglossus sobrinus, assembly GCA_004027375.1. Classification (NCBI taxonomy): domain Eukaryota; kingdom Metazoa; phylum Chordata; class Mammalia; order Chiroptera; family Pteropodidae; genus Macroglossus; species Macroglossus sobrinus. The sequence continues at coordinate 851,360 of PVKZ01000061.1, read as the reverse complement.
GTGAGACACTGGGCTGGCTCCCTGACCCCACTTAAGCTCTCCAGGGCTCCCTTTCTTTCTGGGGCCATAGGCCAAGGTGGACAGAAGCTGAGGATACATTTAATATCAAATGCCTCTGCTCTCTCAGGTGGGTTGTATGGCTGGAGGGCCTGGGGCAGCCCAAGGGCATCAGGGGGTCCCAGACTAATGGCTACTCCTATGTATAGAGGAATGATACGGATCAGGTGGAGCTGTGGGGACTCAAAGAAGGCATCTACAAATTCCAGCTGGCAATGGCCAGTTCAGACCAGCCAGAGAGCATAACCAACGTCACGATCACAGTCACTGTGCTGTCCACCAAGCAGACAGAAGGTGAGGGCAAGGGTGGAGAGGCAGCATCTGGAGCCACCCCCGCTCTGTCGATTGGCCCTGTAGGTCCCCCTCACAAGCTTTCTTCCCCCCAGACTATTGCCTCGCACCCAAAAAAGTGGGCCGTTGCCGTGGTTCCTTCCCCCGCTGGTATTACGACTCCACAGAACAAATCTGCAAGAGTTTCGTTTATGGAGGTTGCTTGGGAAACAAGAACAATTACCTTCGGGAAGAAGAATGCAAACTAGCCTGCCGCAATGTACAAGGTAGGCCTTTGTTGGGTAGCTTTGAGGCTTAGGTGACTTTCCTCCAGGGTGGGTGGTCTCTTCACCAATCAGGGAAGTGGGCATGAGAGTCCCCTATTCCCTGTCAGCTCATTCCCTGTCAGCTCATCCTTGCTGAGGCCTGGCCCTGCCTCCTCTCATTTGTCTGTTTTCTCTTTCCTAGGCCCTTCACTAGAAAGGAACCATCCAGGTGGGCTTTGCTTCTTTTCCTATTCCCTTCTCCCCTGCCAGGTCTCCAGCCTATAACATGTCCATGCCCTTGACCAAGCTGCTTTTTCCCAACCCATTCCTACCTTCAGTATGTGAAAGGACCACAAGCACCCCACCCCTTGCAGCCTAGCATCCATCTATCAGTATATCTGCTCAGTTTGTGTATAGAAGGGTAGGGATTGGGGGTTGGGGGGCAGGAAACAGAGGACATATCATGATGCTGTGTTGGGGTAGAGAGGGCCAGGTAGGTGGTGGACCCTTGGTACTTTCTGGCCTCTGCTGGAGCCTGACCTTACCCCTAACCCATCCTGCCTACACCCAGTGTGCTCTGGCACCTGTCACCCCCCTGAGTTCCACTGTAGCGATGGCTGCTGCATTGACAGCTTCCTGGAATGTGATGGCACTCCTGACTGCCCTGATGCCTCTGATGAGGCCACCTGTGAAAAATGTGAGGCCTGGGAGATGTAGGGGTGGTGGGCAGCAGAGGGGGAGGTCCTGACCATTTACCCTGCACAAGTGAGAGACCCTTGTTGGGCCTGTGTCGCTGACCTTTCTTTTTTGCAGATGCCAGTAGCTTCGAGGAGCTTCAGAGATTTCCTTTCCCCAGTGACAAAGGTGAGATTCTCCCCAGGTACCCTGGGTCATGGCAGATGCTGTCACTGCCATCTTCACTCATCCCATCAGCATGCTGAAAGGTTTTGCTGTGTGTGCTAGGCTGTGGGCTGTCACCTCTCTTCTTTGGCTCTGTTTCCCAAGTATCATCCAGCCTCTTAACACCTTCAGAAATTTAGCCATGCTCACATATCACTAAGATGGTGTTTACTTAATGTTTTTATTAATTAATTGCTTTTTTAACTTAATGTATTAAAAAGGAATTTCACATCCTTATCATAAATGGAAAGCCACTATTACATGCCACAAACTGAGATTGACTATTAAAATAAGTATAATGAAACAATGATATAAATTTTGGCTGGACACTTTTGCCTGCCAAGGCTGAGATCACAAGCTGCTTTCATTAAAAGGTAGACCATCTAAGTCTATGGCCATGCTACCCTGAACAAGCCCAATCCTGTCTTATCTCAGAAGCTAAGCAGGGTCGGGCCTGGTTAGTACTGGGATGGGAGACCACCTAGGAAGACCAGGTGCTGTAGGCATAAAAAATATAAAAATAAAATAAAAATAAGGAATTTGAAGCTGACAATGTCTTTGCAATCTGTGAGATCAACCAAGGGTTGCCTCGCTTAAAAAAAAAAAAGGTAGACCATCTAAAGCTAGAGAGAAAACAGACCTTGACACAATCAGGAAAGTCAAAAGAAAATTGAAAAAGAAATAGTTATGTGAGTTGGTATAGTTTATTGCTGGGCCTAATTGTCTAGCATTTGTCTTCTTTGCTTCTGGCAACACTGCAGATAGGCCAGATGTTTCCCGGGCCTTTGAGGTTCTCACTAAGTCACAGCCATCCTCAGCATGACATGGGTTGGGAGAGGGCTGGCAACAACCATGTAGAGCCTGGTGGATGATATCAGGGAAGCCCCCATGGACTCACTCACCCCTTTGCCTGCTCTTTATTACCCAGGACACTGTGTGGACCTGCCAGACACGGGCCTCTGCAAAGAGAACATCCCACGCTGGTATTACAACCCCTTTAGTGAACGCTGTGCCCGCTTTACCTATGGTGGTTGTTATGGCAACAAGAACAATTTTGAGGAGGAACAGCAATGTCTTAAGTCCTGTCGTGGGATCTCCAGTGAGTGTCATGGCATTCAGGGGATGGAAGGATGGGGAGGGAAAAGGCTGAGCTAGAGCACTCTGCTCTATCCAAGGCCTGGGCTGGTCACATGGCCTCTTCAGAGTGTCCTCAGGGTACATGAAATGGGGGTGGGAGAGGATGGCAATGGGGGTCTGGGGCAGGTAAGTCTCAGCCCTTAGTATTGACTTCTCTCTCCCCCATCATTTGTAGAGAAGGATGTGTTTGGTCTTCGGCGGGAAAGCCCCATTCCCAACATAGGTAAGCCCTAATCTGCCCTGTTAATGAGGAGGTATCAACTCAAGGATCAACTACATACAATTGGTTGTGACCACTTAAACCTGTGTTGAGAAAGATCCTGAGGTTGGCCAGAGGGACAAAGTGTCACAGTCAATAGTGATACTTGCTATGGTAGAGAAGGAAGCACAGCAAAGTGCATGCTAAATGTTTTCCATCAGTCCCAGGCTTTTCCCCATGCTATCTGCAACTAGAGCAACCCAGAGCTGAGACCCCAGGCCCATTAGAATCTGTCCCACTGAATTCCCAATGTAGCCGTTCAGCTGCTCATTTGCTGAACATCCTTCCACATCTGTCATCCATCTTACATCCTTTTGATACTGAGTGTGTGGGGGGGGCATCAAAAATGATTAGGCCCTTTGAGCTCTTTATCTGATCCTTTCTTCCCCCAGGTTCTGTGGAGGTGGCCGTTGCAGTGCTCCTGGCTACCTGCATTGCGGTGGTGGTTGCCATCCTGGGTTACTGCTTCTTCAAGAACCAGAGAAAGGGCTCCCACAGATACCACCATGGCCACCGCCACCCCCCACCCCCTACCCCTACCAGCTCCACCATCTCCACGACCGAGGACACAGAGCACCTGGTCTATAACCACACCACTCAACCCCTCTGAGCCTGGGGCTTGCCTTGGCCCTTCTGCCTGGGGCTCTCTCCAGTTCTCACCTGGCTCTGCTTCCTTCTGTCAAGACAAGGCCTGGGCTGGTAAAGACTTTGGGATCAGACCCCTCCAGCCTGTTTCCCAGGCCCACTCTGCCTCAGAAGCCAGGGTTCTAGCCTTTCTCAGATATAGCTCAGCTAAGCTCAGGCTGCTTGTTCCTGAGAAAGCTCCAGGATCCGAGAGGAGCAGAAAACCTTTGAGCCAGGACTCCCACACATAGATGGACCTGCCTGCCTAGGATTTCAGAGGAAGTGGGAGTTTTGTTTCCTGTTCAAAGCTGCCTGCCCCACACCATGGTGTTGGGAAGGCGTCTGGGTGGTGTCAGAAGTTAGAGGCCCCAACCCTGTCCTCCAGAACTACCCCACCCATTCTGTACAGTCCAGAGCTGGGGGGAGGTCTTCCCTATATATTTTGTGCTACACAGAGTTCTCTTTTGTTTATTTAATGCCGTGAGGGTGAGTGAGAGGATAATCTGACCTCTGCTGCCTCTTCTCCTTTTTCCAGGAGAGAGCCCCAATTTGGCCTGGCCTGGCCTGGCTTGGCCTTGTACTCAGATCCAGAGCTGTACCATCTTCCCTGTACCCCACAGGGCTCTATGGCACCAAACCCCCAGCTGCTCCCCCACTTCCTACAGACCCTAATCCACCCACAGTGTAATAAAATGGTTTGTTCTGTGAGACTTCTGCTTCTGCTCTGTGGGCCAGGAAAGGGACAGCTGTTTGGGGGAGAGATGTGACCGCCCAGTCCAACTGGTTCAGGCTTTGGCCACCCTGTTTAGCAGGTTTTCCCACCCTTCCTGAAACTGCCCCAACCTTGGGTGGAGAGAAGTGCCAAGTTTGACCACCAGAGGGAAGGAGTGAGAGGGCCATAGAAGTAGGGGGCCCAGGGAAGCTGCAATGCTGCTGGGTAGTATTTTCTCCTGGTTTGAGCCTGTCAACAAGCCTGTTTGGTAGCTGGGGCAAGTCTTCATATCTGTGTAGCTGAGGATAGGAAGGGAGGGCACACAGGCTTGAGCCCTGGTTCTTACCCGGCTCCCTTTAGTATGGGGGCTAGAGACAGGTCCAATCTGACCCAGGTCACCACAGTCTCCCCACCCTACCCAGAGAAGCCTTAGCTTCTTCACTGGGGTGTAGCTGCTCCCCAGACTCTAAGCTCCTACTAAGGAGCCTTTAGTTGAGGTACTCTACTCCCACGAACACCCCTCCCTTTTGAGCTATATCTTGGTGCCAAAAAAAAAAAAATACAGAAAAACTCTTACAATTTATTTCTTCATTCAACAATTTATTTAGTCTCCTATGTGCCGGGTACTGCCAATCATTAGAAATTCAAGCTGTTGTCTTAGCACACAATGCTGTGATGAAGGTATTATGATCTTCACTTTACAGGTTAGGAAACTGGCAGCAAAGTTGATTTCCCAAGTTTTTAGACCTGGTATAGAAGGACTGGATTCAAACCCTATGGCTCCAGAGTCTAGTTTTACAAAAGACAGACTTAAATCGTGGCAAGTACTATACAGGAAAAAGATGGCAGTGTGAAAAGTTGGGGCTGAGTGCAAATGTGCATGAGTTACAAATGTACAGCTCATTGAATTTCCTTCACTGCACACACCCAGGAGGTAAGAACCCAGATAGAGAAGAAGACATTCCTATCATCCCAGATGGACTTCGTTTTGATGGCTAACTTTTGTACCTCTTTTTGTGCCTGTCCTACTATCAATCCAGACCACCCCCCTTTCTCTTCTTTCAGCTTAAGCTCAAGTTCTTTTTTTTCCCCCCTCTTTAATTCCACCCCTGACCTATGGATATTGCCGTTTCCCTCTCTGAAGGCAGGTTGTCTCCTCCCACAGGCTAGGGAGCATACTCAGGGTTTGGCATGGTCCATGGCTACATCTGGGGCACAAATCCAGTACCTTCTGCGTGTAAAGCAGACCTGCTAACCACTACTCTATGGAGCCACCCGCTAAGCTCAAGTTTTTTTCCCCACTGCACACATCCAGGTGGGAGGCACTCCCTGCTGCACATTTATATCTGTTAACAGGAAGGACCCTGAGCACAGAGCATTCCCCTTCTTTTCTGTTTACTACCTGTCTCCCTGCTGGGTTGTGCTCCTGGAGACACAGATGCTATCTTAGTCATATCTGGGTCTCCAGCAGGCCATACTCCCTGTATGACCTTAGTAAATGGTAGTGGTTCACTACATGTTGAATAGATGGCAGGGGGTCAGGCTCCAAACCCTGCTTTGGCTATTCCCATTTCATAGGGCATTGTATTTTTGCTTCCTACTTTACTAGCCACTCATCCAACTTTCAAGGCTCAAAACGGTCTTGCTCCCTCCCCTGGTCACACCAACTTTTGATTTTCTAAGAGCACTTCCAGGGCTGAAGTGATTACCCATTAAATTTTGCATCCTAATTCCTAGACCGGTGATCAACACAGAATAAGTGCTTAATAAGTGTCTGTTAGACCAAAGGGAACATCTTCCTCTTAGGGAGGGGTAAAGATGAAGTGAGACCTTGCAGGGCAAATCGCCATCCCAGTAAGATCCTCTGGGATGGAGGCACGGCTGAGTCACCTTCATGAGGAGGAGTTGGAATCGCGCAGAGGCCCCTAGGGGGCGTGCTCACAGCCACTGGGCGCCATGTTTCTTGCTGCAAGGATTTGAGCCATGTCCCAAGCAGGTACCAGGTGTGAAGAATGAAAGCTGAGATGCAGCCCTTGCTTTCCTGCAGTTACACCCTGGAGTGCTGGTAGAAGGAATGCAAATAATGTAACAAAACCATTTGGTTCCCAAACTGCTTGTCTCTGACTTCCCCAGCTATCCTCTGTCTACCCGCACCCAAATGACTCCTTTTCAGAACCTCATGCCTCCATTCCTTTGCACAAGCAGTTAGTTGCCTCTACCTCAAATGCATTTTACCTCTGGAAAGCTCTCACCCCATAATCCAGCTCAAAAAATCTTCCCTGTTACCCCATTCTGTTATACTGTACAGAGCTCTGCTGCATACACATGGCCCATGTAATATATACCTGTCCTTATGCGGTTGAGGGTCCTCAGGGCATGGATGGGGTCTTCTTTATCTCAGCATCTCTTGTTTGGGTGGATATGAGATATCAGACAAACGGCTATTGAAGAAAGCAGAGGTTGGTCAAGCCATAGATATTAAGAAGGAGATTGAGAAATGGCTTCACAAAGGAAGTATAAAATGAGATGAGCAGATGGGTGTCAGTGTTCCAGGCATAACAAAATCATAGTGAGCAAAAGCTGGGCATGGATTTTGTTTTGTTTGGGGAGCAGCAAGCTGCTCAGTTTGGCTCAAACACTGAGAGGGAAAGCTGGGAGATTGGTGGGTAGAGGCTACATGGGTGGGCGCTTGGGGATATGAGCAGGGGAAAGGGTGATCCAAAGTCAGCTTTAAGGAATGGACAAGAAAGTAAGCCTTACCACTGGATGTCACACCACAAGGAGAGGGAAAGAGGGAGGAAGCTACACCCAGTAAATCAGGAAAGGTACCCTATGCAAAGTACATAGTAGTTGTGTAGTAAAGGCTAGTTGAAAAGTTGCACCTGGCAGCCTGCAAGCATACTTTGACCCAAACAGTGTTTTTTTAAATTAGTTACCAACATTTAAAGAGTTGGGAAACTTCGTTTTTTAAAATTGTATTTCTAGCTTCTTGTGAAAAGGGGAGGAATGGCAATCCGGGACCCACATTCCTACAGTAATGCAGGTGCTGAGTCATGTCTTCTTGAGCTGGACAGATGCTAACCCATCCACAGCCCCCATCCAGCCTGCTGCTCCCAGATAATCAACTTTGGGATTCCTGTCATCTTATTCCTTATAACCCATCCTGTTTTCCCCATATTGGGGAGTTTTCTTAAATCTATTTGCCCTAACAGTTCAAATAAACATTGTCAAAAACTGCATTGTTTCTCCCAAACCCATCCCTGCCCACTTAAACAAACAGCCCTGAATGAGGAGTGGTTTGCCCTATTGCACAAAACCACTCCCTTCCCCACCCAAACAGAGCTCGCCTAAAGCCTGGGAAAGCACTTTACAGCTACCCCTGGGAGGAGTTGTCATCAATAGTGCCACCTGGAAGCCGCAAACCCGGAAGCCCAGCTTCAGCCCAGGGGGTGGCCCAAACTCTCCCATGGGCTGTCTGAGAAAGCCCGGCCTGTACTCCCACCTGCAATGGCTCCTGGGAGTTCTATCAGTGGAACCCAGAACCAAGAAAACCAAGAAAATTAACTGGGAAAGAAATGTAGAGGGCAAAAACAAAACAACAACAACAACAAAAAAGCTGTATGTTTAAAATGACAAAACAAAACAGAACTAAACAAAGATATTTACCCAAATGTCCATAGTGTTATGTCTCATGATAATTATAGGTGGTTTTCGTTTTCTTCTTTTTTTGTCCACCTGCATTTTCTAAATTTTCTACAAAGAATATCCATTGCTTTTGGAATAAGAAAAAGTTAACTTTTGTACAAGTATTCAGACATATTTTAGAAAGAAATAAATCATCAGACTATGAAGTTCTGAGATAGGATAGAAACAGTGAGGATAGAAAAGAAGAGAGAGCTTCTGGAGATTTGGGGAAGGGAGAAATTCAAAGACTTGGTGACCAGATTACACAGAGGGAGAGCCTGAGTCAGTGGACTCTCCAGGTTTTCTGTCCTGGGAGTCTGGATGGATGACAGTGCAACCAGCAGAAGCAGGACTGAATGGAGGAAGGGCAACTTTAGGAGAACCAGACAGAAGGTGAGGGGTACCAGGTACCAGATGAAAACTGGTTTTATTGATTTTATTGTTGTTTTGTTTTGTTCGCTTATGCCTTGCCTTACTGGGGAAGGATTTAGAGGCAGCTTAAAAGGGACTATAGGTTATGACATAATGTGAGTATAAGGTAGAAACAAGATTAAAAAAAAAAAAGAGCAAGAAGGAACATAAAATTGGGTCAGAAACAAGGCAAAAACATGAGTCTTGTAGTCTTGGGCCATATAGTTAGCTCTGAGTGTTCCAGCTGCAATGCAGCCTGGTGAGGCCTGAACATTCTAGAGGTGAGGGTTCCATGGTTGATGGAGAGAATCAAGGCTCCTGGATTTGGGAGTAGCCACATAAGGATGAAATGGAGGAGTGGGGAGATTACTGTGAGAGAATCAGAGCAGACCTAGAGAGTAGAGAGCAGAAAGTGAGGATAGAGCCTCTTCTTGGAGGAAAGGAAAGTAGAGGAGCTTTGGTCAGAGGAGTGGCAGGAGACCCAGGAATAGAGAAGTTCAAAGACTGCTAGGGTCAGGAAGGAGGGAGGTGGGGATGTGGGGCTGAATGATCATCATGGATTATTGAGGGCAGTGGTAGCGGAGGAGCCTGTTGGAAACCTATGGGGTTGGGTGGCAGTTGGGTTAGAGGCTGTATAAGGGGAAGGGAAGAAGAGCCAGCACCCTTACTACAGAGAGCTGTGGGTTGAGGAGAGGCCTGTGCTGAGTTTTACTCATAGAGAGAGAGGCTGAAGGTACAAGGGACAATAAAACACTGATGGAGTACAAGATTACATTGCCGACCCAATAACTTACTTGAAATTGTCTTTCTAGTGAATTTTCTCTGACCACTTACCCTCTCCTGCGTGATACCCTTTGAAATCAGTTTATGACCTTGGGTTAATTAGGCTGATGAGGGTTAATCAGTGGCCCCCAGAAAGGACCATAGTGATCTATGAAAATTAAAGAACTTGGACTAGATAACAGAATCCTTTCTACCCACAAATTATGATGTTGACCTCTGGTTATAGGCTCTAGGGCCCCACGATGTATAGCTGGGAAGGCTGTCAGAGCCAAGTTTTTGGGGCCCAGAGAGAGGCAATGACTGGCCCAAGGTCACACAGCCAGTGGGTGGGGATAGAGCTAGGCAAGGATACTAGTGTTCCTAAGCCCCAAACTTTTTGCTCTGATGTCTCATCTTCATATGATCAGACTCTTGGCTTTTGTTTTTGTCCTTTCTTTGGAAGTGGGACAAAGGAGCCAGGAGGAACCAGGCCAAGAAGCTGTCAGGGCTGGTCCCAAGCCCCAGGAGGCTGGGAACCCAAGGTCCACACCCATGTAAACACAGGCCAGCACTGATACCTCTTACTTGGCTCTTGATAGCTTCCTTTAAATCAATTCCCCTCTATTATCTTGCTTATCCCTGCAAGTCCCCTGGGAGCCAGGGAGGAGCAGAGAGTATTAGCCCCACTTCACAATGGGGAGAAACTCAGACAGAGAGGAAGGCCGTAATTTACCCAAGTCACTCAGCAAGTCCAGGATGGGGCTGGAACAGGAGGCCTATGGAAGATGGGGTGGTGAGTAGAGCACAAGGCCTTTTGGGCAGGGGTGGGGTGGAGCCATAGGTAGAAAAATGCACACAGCCCCAGGAATCAAGGGTTCCTTGTCTCTCCATCCCTGGAGGAAGAGCTTCTGGGAGAGGCTTTGCTTATTTCACAACTGGGACAGGGTACTGGGCAGGGGGAGAAGATGGGCAGTCAGTGGAACACAGCCACGGAGAATTCCTATGCTCAAACTGGGCCCAGAGGCTCTCCTACTGCCCCTGTCTTCCAAGGGGTGAGGGAGTCATTTGGACACCTGCAGAGACAGGCAGATTGGCATAAGTGAGTGTCAAGAAGGCCATGGATCTGGTGACAATGACTGGCTCTGTCTTCTAAATGGGTTACGAGTAAGGAGATCATAAACCCAGGTTTTTCGTAGAGCTCTCATTCAATCTAAAAAATATCCTGAATCTAACAATGAATTATATGGTCATCCCAGTTATGAGACAAATCCTATGTTCAGTGGAGAAATCTTTGAGAACACTCCACGAGGAAGGCAGGCCTGGTTCAGTACTGATACCTCTCCTCACGTCTTGCCTCCAGCCCTGTCTCCCTCTGCCCCATTCCCCAGTTTATGGCAATCTAATCTGTCCCATAAATTATACTTCCCAGTTCTTCTTTCTAAAAGAACCAATTCTAGGGGGCATAACCCCCTAAGTGGCACACTAGAAAGAGGCCTGGACCCAGGGTGGGGAAACCCAGGTCCAAGGTCCAGTTCTGCCTCTATCCTGGTGCTGTGGTTCTGTGCTTCAGTCTACTCATCTAAAAACTGGAGCTAGTAAGAGCCATCTGGCTATTTTGAATTTCATTTGTAAGAATGGAAAGTGATAATGGAGGAGATAGGCTGTATAAGCATTGAAGCATACAGGAACAGAAGGCAATGGTTCCCTAGGACATCCAGAACTGCCCAGGCCCAGGAAGTTACTCCCTGCTGTTTCCAGGGGATGACTAATGTGGCCCCTCAGCTGGCTGAGTTCTGCTCACTGGAGGATCTGGCCCAGGCCCAAGGAGAACGCTGACAGCACAGCCCTGCTGGGGGCAGGGGTTACTGGCAGCCAGGCACAGTGGGCAGGTCTGACCTGTGAGAGCCTTGATTTAAACGCCTGGGGCCTGGGCTGGTTGCAAAAGGGGCCCCTGCGCCTGACGCAGTCTGCTCTCAGTCTCACTCACTCTCCCAAGCCAGTTCCCAGGAGAATGGGGAGCTCAGGGAGGGTGTGTCATCTCTGCCCGGGGCACAAGTCTGCTCCGAGGGGTAAAGCAAGCAAGGCACAGTTTCTTCAGCTATCCACACACAAGCCTGGCCCAGCATATACACCTAGCATAAGATTCACATGGAAAAAGACATCCACACAGAATTGAGCCTAGGCAGACACAAACCCATAGCCCCTAAAAAACTAGGACCAACCTACATATGCACACACAGACACAAAGACCAACATACACACCTGCACAGTCAGGGTGTGCTGCTCAGGCGAAGAGTGCTGGGCATCAGAATGAAGATCATGCTTCCTTGGGACACAAGAGATAAGACTGGCCCTAAGAAGCCCCTGTCTGACCATGTGAGTATTGTAAAAGCCAAAGATGTACTGCCCACCACCTCCATCTCAGAACAGAAGGGTGGGAAGCTAGAGCCACCTGTTTGCTATGCCCCAGCCAGTACTCACAGCATAACAGGTTCTCCTTGGCAGCTGGATCTATAGTCCGAATTTTGCTCTATAAAGACCTTTACTAAAATATTTTTAAAAGAAAAAACCCACATAGGATTATGTATAACACACACTTCTAAGGGCAGACATCTGGATATACATACACATACAGACCTATATACATCTTTCATAAAGATAGACATCTACATTTATAGACATAGATACACAGACTTGCACAGATATAGAAATATTCAATTTTGCACAAAGACAATATTCACCTTAAATATCTAAGAGAAAAAACAGGAACACAGAGAAATGTACATGAATATATAATATATACAAACCTTGTCATCATTTAGTATTTATTGAACACCCACAATCTTCTAGTCATGCTCCAACAAAAGAACCACCCCGCCCCCAGTCACACATACACATACACAGAAATCCAAACTCCTTCTAAGAGTAACTTGTAATTGTATTGGGGCCCAGTCTCCAAGCCAAAGACGAAGAACTTTTTTTCTGTAGGTAGTTACCAACCCGTGGTGGAAAAACAATCAATCAACAGATAACGTAGTCTCACTTATAATAGAAAAAAAGTTAAATGACCTAAAAGGCCCCCTTAATTTCTTCTAGTTGAATTAGAAATTAGAAGAAATTATGGTCAGGTGATGAGTAAGCAAACATATAGCATGGTTACAGCCTCTGGCCAGAGTTTATAACAACATGAACAATTTTACATAAAAAAAATTGTATGCATAACATGATCACAAAAAATATGCATACAAGAAAAGACTGAAAGGAAGTATATCAAAATATTATTATTGATTATCTTTGGGAGGTAAGACAATTAGTAAATTTTTGATTTGCTAATTTTTGGATTTTCCAATTTTTCTGTGAGTGTTCATTATGAAAAAATAAAAAGTAAAAAAATCAATTAAGAGTTGATTATATAAACAATTTACATGGATAGAAACATATGATTTTATCCAGTTAATATAATCAATATTCCTTTAAATTTAGATTCAAGAGTGGAGAAAGCAGGGAAAAAGAGATAGGAATAAAAACGGTCTCAAAAAAGTAGAGAGAAACCATATTACAAAGAGAAACAGAAGCAGAGTGAGCTGGTGGGTTTGGGACTAGAGGTAAATCTCTCTGGTCCGGCACAGCCTTGGGTGCCATATCTCAGAAGCCCATTCCAACAAGCCATTGCTCTTAGGCCTGCCTCCAAGACCTGGAGCTGAACTTGATCCTCAGGGTCTCCTCCAGGGCTCACTTCTTGGCTTTTTATCTTAAACACTGAAGGGCCAACGCAAATATTACATGAGCCCAAGACATGAGGCATGAATGGGACTTTCTCTCTCTCAGTTTAGCTGGAAAGATACAGGCTGAGTGACCAAATTCAGAATACCCTCAATGTGCCAAGAGAGCAGTACAGACACTAATACAGGTAAGAGATTCTTTCCAGAGAAGGAGAGTATTGGAAGATGTTTAGAGGAGAAACAAGGCATGGGGTGAGGGGAGTACTTTCCAAATTAGAGGATTTGGTAAAAAGTAAGATTTGGAGTCAGAAGTCAAGAAATAATTGAGAATCAGGGAGTGGGAATCACTGAGACAGGCTGGCCTGGTCCACGTTGGTGTCAGATTTGAGAAGACCTTAAATGCTGAAATGAGTTGCTGGGAGTTCATTGCTGGCAATGAGAATTGGTAACAGTCTTGAGTCAGGAGGTGCCAGAGGGAAGGCAGCAGCACTGGAGGGTCTAAAGCGGGGAGTGGCAGTGGCAGGGATATAGAGGTAAGGCTGATGGAGGTGTTGATCGGGCTCAGTGACCCAATAGCAGAGGAGACGTAGAGACATGGGTGTGCTGGTATCAACAAAGAAAAAAGGAAGAAGTGGGAGTAAGCAGAGATCATCTGACTAGCCTTCTTTCCCCAACCCATGGCACCTTTAGGACCCCTTAGAGCTGTTTGAAAGACTCAGAGTCCTGAATCTTTCATTTTATAAATGAGGAAACTGAGGCACAGAGAAAGGAAAATATTCGCCTAAGGTCATGGTTGATGTCAGAGCCTAAACTTGAGCCCAGGTCTCTGCCCCAGAGTGGGATGTGTCAGGCTGGATTGAGGTTACAGCAGGCCATGGAGCTGGGTTGTGGGACCCTTCAGGATCTGGCTACAATGGTGCAGCTCAGCACCTCCACCTGTGGGGGCAAGGGGACAAAGGGAGATGACATGGCTCTGGGGGATGGGCACTGATAGGACAAGAGCTGGACAGTCTTGGCTAAAACTAAATTAAGGGATTATCTGAGGTTTCACTTGGCCGGGATTTCTGTCCCTCAGCCATGCTCTTACACACACACACACACACACACACACACACACACACAGAGTTGTAACTTCCTACTGAGGGAGTTTGGCTGAGACAGGGTGAGTGCTCATCTGGCTCAGCAGTTGCCTATCAGGTGTCCCAGGTGTGCCTTAGAAATACCTCTCCACAGAAATAACACTTATCCATGTACCCAACTCTAGAGTTTGCAAAATGCTCTTACAGCCATCTGGTAATACCTCACTTAAGATACTACCTTTTTTCTCTGGGTCTCATTTTCCTTATGGGTAAAATAAAGTGTTTCCCCCAACAAAGTACCCTTTAAAATTCCTTCCAGCTCCGTTCCCAGAGAATGTTCTCTAGATCCCTGTTCCTCTCAAAGTCCTCACCCAATAAACCCTTACTTCCACAGGATATCTGGGACCAAACCTCTATTTAAATTGTTAACTGGCACCCTGACCTTCACTATCTTACGTGAACTTTGAGTGCCAAGGCTGAAGACTGGGTCCAACCAACCCAAGACGTTTGGCCACTGGTTGAGGTTTAAGCTTTATGAGGGTCCCTTCAAGCTCAGGCTCTGAAACAGCCCCACACCCGGCCCCCCCCACCCCCCGAGACCCTGGGTCCTGAAGACTGTTAGAAGGATTAGAGAAAGAAGGTTAGAAGGCTTGGGATTGCCCTAAAGCCTCAGCACTAAGCACAGTGCTCTAGAAAAGAGAGGAGGGGAGGGGCACCATCAGCCTGGTGAGGTCATGGGAAAGCAGCTCTGGCGCTGACACCTGGGGAAACCCGTTTCCAGGCTGCTTCCCACGCTAGCTCTCTTGGGAACCAGCTAAGCCCCAAAAGGGGTGCCCCAAACCTGCCCCCCCCAGTCCAGTTCCCACCACACTGTTCCATCTAGTTCAGCCCCCACCTTTCAATCTAGCCTCAGTCCTTCTGTACCCAACCTGTCTCTGAGATCCACGGTGTTGGGCCTTGAGGGCTGTGAGAAAAATGGGCTGACCACTCCAGGAAATGACAAAAGACAGCTTCAGAAACTTAAGGCTTTATTTGCAGACTCTGCACTGTCCTACCTTGTAGGCTGTGTAAAGAAAGAGGTGACCCCCAGTCCCTTCTTCCTTCAGGCTGTAGTTTGCAGCTCCTCCCCCTCCTCTCAGCTGGGCCTTGTCTCTAACCTCCTGCCCCACTCCTGGCCCAGCCAGTTTGGGCAGTGCCTAGGGAGCCCTGAGACCCAATTCTTCCCAGGGACCAGCCCCGCCCTCCCTGGCCTTCGGGGTTGACTGCAGCCCAGGTGTCAGCCTTGCTCCTCACCTGCCCCACTTCTCTGCTCTCCTTCTCTTCTCTCTTCCTCCTTCCAGGCCTAGCTCTCTTATCCTCTTCCTCCTCCCAGCCTGCCTCCTGTCCCAAGGATCCAAATCCTCACTTTATGCTCCCTCTCTAACTCTCACTGACTTCCATCTTACCCAGTCCATCCAAAACTTCTCTCCAAATCAGGCTGGGCTGCTTCCAGCCCTCCAAGATGCCCAGCTATTTTCTAGGCTTTCCCTTATCCCTATGCCAAGGAGGGGATGGGAACCACTACTACGGGTCCTAATTCAGCCAGGATGACCTGAGGGCCCAAAGTAAAAAACGGAATTGGATTCCAAACTGTTTAGAGGTGGCTGACACTGTTAAGACCATCCCATGAAAATCAAAGTGCTGAGATGTCTCTGTAAGCCCTGACCACAGAAATCTAAACAGAGCCTTCCCTCCTCCAGGCCCTAAGCTCACCCTGGCATATAACTGGGCAGTTAGAGGCCTGTGTCTCCACAGAGTTCAGAATGGAACTGAGTCTCATGGGGTGGCTGGCCTTGCCAGTAGCCCCCTCAAAGGTCCCCTACCCCAGGTTCCAGATGTCTGTGGCTTTATTCCTACTGCTCCCTACTCTGCCGTAGCCGTTCAAACAAAGCAGAAAAACTTCTTCCAGCGGCAGCGGGAGAGGGTGCGCACACCTTTGGCATTCAGTTTCTTCTCCAGGCGGGCTTTGTGCTCGATGGCACTGAGAATGGCTGAGTCAAACACTTCCTTCAAGTTCTTCTGCGTCAAAGCAGAGCACTCCAGGTAGCAGCAGGCCCGAATCTTCTCTGCCAGACCCTGAGCCTGGGGTTGGGGCACAGGGCCCTCGCGACCGCCCTGGTCCAGCTGAATCAGTACATTGACATCATCCCTCAGGTCTGCCTGGGTGCCCACCAGTACCACTGGTGCCTGGGGGTTGTGAGTGCGGATCTCTGGCAACCATTTCTCTGTGATATTTTGGAATGAACTGGGCTGCACCACGCTGAAGCAGGCCAGGAAGACGTCGGTATCCGGGTAGCAGAGGGAGCGAAGGCGATCAAAGTCTTCCTGGGATGAGAAGGCCAGGTCATTAGTGGGATTATTCCCTGTCACAAGGAGCGGGAATTTGCTTGTCACTTGGGCTTGGGGGCCTGAGACCAGTAACCAAGGGCCCAAGGAATTTTCCATTCTTGATACATCTGGGGTCCTTCCAAACTCCAGCCCACCTCCCCCTACACCATTAGAGACTGCTCCCAGCTTCTCACCTGTCCCGCCGTGTCCCAGAGCTCAATGCGCACAGGGGCTCCATCCACCAGGACTTGCACTGTAGAGGCGGGGCGGAGGATAGACTGATTTAGGGAGAGTCCCGGGCCCCACCAGGCCTCACCAGCGCCACCTCGAGGCCTGCTCCTGCCTGCCTCGAGGGGAGATCCGTGCCCTCCCGCCGGCGCGCCGGCCCTAGCCCCCGCGTGCACTCCATCCCCAGCCACGAGGCCGCCGGGGCCGTTGAACGTACCGGAGAAGGTGTCCAGAGCCGTGGGCCGGTAGCGTGCGGGATACCCATTGCAGGTGTAGCTGACGATGAGGCTGCTCTTGCCCACAGCGCCGTCGCCCACCAGCACGCATTTGATGCCCAGCTCCGGGGGCGCGCTGCCCCGCCGCGGGGGAGGGGTCGGGGCACGGAGCGGGGACGACTCGGCCTCGCTCAGCTCCCGCGGGGGCATGGCCCGCTCCGGGGACAGTCCGGGACCAGGCTCAGCTGCGCTCGGAGGAGCAGGTTCCACTAGCTGCTACTGACTGAGTTCGCCGCGGCGGGGCGGGTCGATCCGCCGCTACCCGTCGGTATATGTGGGGCCCCGCCCACTCATCTGCCCAAACGGCCCTGACCCCGCCCACCCGCTGGCGTCCTCCTGGGACCTCCCCTTACAGCGCGCACCCGGCGCTAGCGGCCAGACCTTGGCAAACACCCAGAGCAAGAGAGGCAGGCCGACAAGTGACGCGCAGAGAATGCCACAGGTACAGGGACAAAGAATCGCCAAAATGAAGCAGATCTAGGTATCTTGGCAGAGAAAGATCGAGGATTTGTTGTTAGGAGGAAGAAGCAAGTCGGGAACACATAATGCGGCATGTTCAAATTAAACCTGTGTTCAAACAAACTACACATATATTTGTACGAGTATAAAGAAGTCTGGATAACTTATTGATTAAGTAATGATTTTTAAAATATACAGATCATGAAGAGGCAGAAAATAAACTCGAGCGTGAACACAACAAGCACAAACGTGTTGTACTCTCTTCCACGGAAGAGATTCCTTTAGACTCTGCCTGAAGGAAGGCTTTAAATACTTTCATTGTGCTTCACCGAAGGAACTCGGTCTTTGGAGAAGCTAGCTGGAAAGGATCTTCAAGGACAGTTCTTCATTTGAATATTTTCCAAGTCCCCAAGCCCCTGATGTTATCGTTATCATCATCATCATCGTCAAAAACACGTAGTAATTACCTACCTATTTGTTGATGCTGCTCTGGGCCATCAGCTGTCCTTGCCCTAAAAGTTTACAGACTGAGGCCAGATATGACAGGTAGTGCTAGAAAGTTCACCAAGAGAGCAAATGTAGAGTGGCTTGATGCCAATTTCATCTTTTTATTGTGGCCACACCATCAAGTGTTACCGGCCCAGACTCCTTTCTCTGAACTCCAAGGCTGTCTTTCATCTCAGCCTATACAAAGATTATTGAAAACATATTATTCATGAGTTGTTCAGGGAATGTTGTGAGGGAGAGAGGGCAATGAATATTAAAGAGATAATCCAATTTCTCAAACAGTTGGTAGTATAAAAATCTATAAAACCAAATCTCTGAATCTCTTGGAAAAAGTCTGAGGGTCCCTAATTTTTTTTTATTTTTAAGTTAAAGTTGAGGACAACAACTTTAGAAAGCTGCCGATTTAACCATTAAAATTTTGACTGTGGGGCAGTAGTAAGATTATCAGTATCTGTTTCCATATCCCCATGTCTGCATCCGACATCCCGTGTGTCCAAACTCTGGGAGTGATAATCATCCCTAATTATAGTCCCAAAGACTTCTTGGCCACATCCACATAAGTTCATTCATCTAGCAAATAAAAGAGCCCCCAAAGTGTTGTCTTACTATTGTATCCCACAGAAGGTCCTGAAAGCTTTTTTTTTTTTTTTTAATTCTGGAAAGGGAGTCAAGAATGGGGATTTGAAAAGACCTGGACATCAGGAGTCATGTCCCAGCATTCCTGGTCCTTCAGCTCATTAGCTGTGTCACTCCTGAGAAATCACTTGTTCCATCTCAGTGCTATAAAATGACAGGTGAAGCGAATTTATTTCTGAAATCCCTTCTGATGCTAGGCATCTGATTCAGGAAAAATAGGGAAGTTGCCACAGCCAAGGTGTCTGGATAAAATTACTACACATTCATAGGCTCTTTGCAGTGCTCTTGTCCTTTTACCCAAGTTTTAATAATTGTGGCTGTAAATTTGAGGATAATCCTGTTTAATCCTTTCCGCAGGTAGGAGGAGTATAAATAATACACAAATGGGGGGAGGTGTCTGCTGGGCATGGGTAAAAGCCTTGACTTGACCTGAGACAAGTCACTCTTCTCTGGCCTTATGGGTGGGGACACTCTCTGACCTAGGTCCCTCTGTCTGAGCTAGTTTAGGGACAGTTTTGTCAGCAAGAGGGGGAGGGAGGGGACAACCTGGGGAGCTGGTGAGTCACTTATTTCTCAGCTAAGGACTTGCAATTCTGGCTGCTACTGCTGGGAAAGTCCCCTCCTAAGGGTGGGTTGAGTCTTATTTCTGTCAGATCATCTGTTCTATCTTCCAGCCAGACATTTGCTAGGATTTAGACTTGGCCCTGACATTCTCCTTGGAGAAATGACCAATTCTAGGACCAGGGCAGGAAAAATAAAGATGAGCTTGGGGCATATTGTAGTATAGAAAGTAAGGAAGTGCTAAAAAACAAACAAAACAAAACAAAACAATAGCAAGATGGAAAAATGACAAATTGCCTTATGAGCCAACTGAAAGAGCTTCCAAAGGCCAAATCTATAATGATTTGAGCAACAAAATAAAGTAGTATTGGATCATGGCACAAAGTATAAAATAAATATTCACAAGTCTATTCTGATATAAATGATTGAACACATAATAGACAAATTTCTCATGAAAAATTCCAAATAATGTATGTAAATACTCTGCCCCCAAGAATAAGAGCGTAAACCCCAGCTCTTTAAGTGTGGGCTGTACATAGTGACTTCCTTCCAAAGAGGACAGTATGAAATGGTTAGGGCGGGGTGAGGGATGGGTAAGAGAGAGTAACTTTACAGTGGAGAATTCTAACACTCCCTCAACCAGGTGATCAAAATTAAGATCAACATTGAGAAGTTGATAATAGGTACCCTAGATATGATGTGATGCAATGGCATTTTTACCCTCTGGCCTTCCTCACGAGAACCATGGTCTACTATGAAAAACAGTAGTAAAATTCCAATTGAAAGACATTCTACAAAATGTCTGCCCAGTACTCTTCAAAACTGTCCAGGTCATCAAAAAGAAGAAAAGTTTGAAAAAGTGCCAGTCAAGAGGAGCCTAAGGAGACATGACAACTGAATATAATGTATGCTGGATGGGTTACTGAAACAGAAAGAGAATATAAGGTAAAAACTAAGGCATTCTAAATAAAATATGAACTTTAATTAATAATAATGTATCAATGCTTGTTTATTATGACAAATGTACTATATAATGTAAGATGTTCATAATGGGGGAACTTGGGTATGAGGCATATGGGAATTCTTATTATCTTCTCAATTTTTCTGTAAATTGAAACTGCTCTAAAGAGTTTATTAAACGACAACAATGCAAAATATTAAAACATGGCCCTGACAGTGAATCATGGCAGTAATAACATTTTTTAAAATTTATTTTTAAAAATTCTTTAACATTACCACATATTTGACCCCTTTTACTCCATCTGTCTCCCCTCTCCGCTATCCTCTGGTAACAACTAGTCTATTATCCATGTCCATGAGTCTCTGTTTGTCCTGTTCATTTGTTGTTTTTAGGTTTAAATCTCACATATAAGTGATGTCATGTGGTTTTCAACTTTTTTTGTCTGGCTTATTACATTTTTGTTTCTAAGATGTCCAACACAGTTGTGTTTGGTTTTAGCCTTGCAAAGTGCTTTATTTTCCCTGTCTCTTAACAATCCAAAGTGAGATCTCTAGGAAGAGAGGGGTCAGTATACTCGGGCCCAGAAGAGTTAAGAGACTTGCCCAGAGATCAAAGAAGTTAGTAAATGGCAGACAGTCCCAGAGCCAGCAATCCACAGGTCTACCTCAAGTGTGGTCAAATTGTTAGGCAGTTCTGTTCATTCCTTAACTTATTTAAAATGACTGCATACTTTGGGATACCTATAGCCAAACCTCAACTCAACAAGCATAAACCAAAAGAAATCTACCCCTACACCAGCACTAATTTTCCTATTGCTGAAAAGGGTTTAATGAAAGAACAACAGTAGTGAGAGTTTACTTTAAAAAGTCCATGGTGAGGCACTTTGTGAATGAAATGAACCTCATGCAGTCTTTTTCTATTTTCTCTGCATACTCCATTCCAAGGCCCTCAAATCAGGCCTACTGCGCAGAACAAGCCCAGAGACTCAGATGGACAAGTCAGAAAGCTTTTAAATAACAAAGATTCAAGAAAAGAATTTTTATATTTAACACTTAATTTTTTCATTGTTAATCCTACCTCAATAAAGCTAAAAAAAACACCTCACTTATTTACCAACATACTATTAATAATACTACAATAATTAGACTGCACACTTTTAGAGCTTTTCAGTTAATTCGGTCTCCTGAGGTTTTTCTCTACTTGATGTGTTTGTGTCCTGGGAGATAACTGGCAAACTCAGCGGCAAGGGGCTGAGTCAGCCTCATTGTGCTCCTCTGGAACAGGAGCTCACAGGCCAGCCCTCTATGGTCTCCACTTTCTATGTCATCCTTCCATCACTAGGCTGAGGCTGCCTCCTGGGCTTCGAATCTGCCCTTCCCCCCCTCCCACACAGCCTTAGCCTCGGCTTCTCACTACCTTTCTTTCCACCTCTTCTGCATCCAGTTGATCCCAAACTACTAATGTCCCCCAAACCTCTTTTACCTGCCCAGACCTTGCATTCCAACCCTGGCCAGTATCTTTGAAACACCTGCGGGAGTTGCCACCCAAAACTTTCATCTAAAAAGACATCCCTCTCCTTTTATTAAATGAACTCGTCTCCTAACTTCCTTATTTCTGACAATGGTAGCACAATTCTCTGAAGCTAATGAACTAGAGGGGGTAGAGCCTGAATAGTCTTCAGATCTGACATGTCCTCGACTTCTTTTCCTTCCTCCTCAGTCCTTTCTTTGAAGTAGTACTCGACTCCCCTCTTCCTTTTGGCTTCCTTTGCCACAACAATCACCTCCTAAAAAAAAAAATCACCTCTTATCTGTCTCCCTGATTTTGTTTGTTCATTTCTAGTGCACCCAAGCTTCCTAGGACAACAAATTTTATCCTTCCCCTCTTCTCTCATAAACCTACAGTGAATTCCTATCAGCCACAGAGAGAACATGGTCTCTACCTGACATGCCACATCCTCTAGTTAGAGTACCATACCAGGATGGGATAAGCAGCCACTGAAAATGCTTCTTAAGAGAATTTCGATGACATGAGAAAATTAGAAGATAATGTTAAGTAATACAGATTTATATAAACAGTTTAAGCCCAAGTATTCAAAGAAGGTGTACCATTAGAATAAAAGACAGTCCTACATGAAGGACATGTAGCAAAATGTGAGAATCATTACGACTTGGTGTGAAGCTTGTTTTGCCTAACATGTAAGGAGCACTAGACATATGTTAGCTATTAATATTATGTTGCTTATCAACATTTTCTCCTCTTTCTACAATAGACATTTTTTTGCAAAGAAAAAAGTGACTAAAATTTTAAAAATATTTGTTGTATATTTAGAAAAAAGGATATGCACCAACATGTCAACAATGATTTTCTATGAATGGCAGAATTATTAATAGTTTGTTCTCATTTATTTGCTCATTTGTTCTCTGGAAAGTGCTCAGCACATAGCAGTGAACAAAGTAGAGCTCTGCCTGACATCAAACCCCTTTCTCTGAACTATTTCACAAATTATGAGACCATGCCATGTTTCCTGTGTGCACACCTCATACTTCAATTAGACTACAAGCACCTAGAAGATAGGGAAGGTCTTATACAGCTTCGAGCTCTTACTGCCCTAGTGGCATCCCACTATAGGAGCTTATTAACTACTTGTGGAACGAATTTATAAATGAATGGTGAGGCATCGTTTGCCAAATGATAAAAAGACTGATGAGCAGCTCTATTTGCTCTGATGGCACAAGCACTCATCCAAATGGCCAAACCCTGGGCCCAACCAAATCCTTAATTGATTTTCCCAAAGACTAGGTCCAGTGGCCCAAAGCCTCCTCTTGAACAGAAGCTGGGGCCTGATAGCACTATTTATTCAAGTTTTCGTGATGATGACAATGATAATCATGATGAACATCAGCAACTTTATAAAAAGAGGACCCAGTAAATAAGCATTCAATTAACACTACCACTCCAAACTCTCTTCTTGGCTTATATTGCTTATATAAATTCACATTTTATATAGTTGTAATCAGAGATAATATTTAAATTACTTAGCAACTTGTATGACCTCAGAAAGATGCCAGTCCTGTGCCGATGTAGCTTTTTATTTTTATTTTTATTTTATTTTTTTTAAAGCATAAAAGCTTTATTAAAAGGGAAAGTACACTTCCAGATGTGGAAGTGGGACTGAGCAAGAGAAGAGTGGCTCAAAGACCTCTGGTATGCTTGACATTAACCCTTTAGTGGCTGGATCCTGGAGAGGAATGACAGGGAAGGAGATATTTTAACAACTGATGTGGCCATACTTTTATGTACCTGCTGAACTTCATCAGTCTGGCTGAATTTGGAATGACTGTGAACCAAGCCAAGAAGGCTTGGGAAAAACCTAAAAAAAAATAGCAGGAATCAGGCTCAGAGGAG
Organism: Macroglossus sobrinus; assembly: GCA_004027375.1. NCBI lineage: Eukaryota > Metazoa > Chordata > Mammalia > Chiroptera > Pteropodidae > Macroglossus > Macroglossus sobrinus. The sequence goes on along the minus strand of PVKZ01000061.1, from coordinate 828,075 downwards.
AAATAAAGAGTCTGGTCCATTTAGGAACTAAAAGTAGCTCAGCCTAGCAGAGGAAAGGAGTGGTGAGAATGAGCTGAAAAGAGAGGCAGGAGCCAGATCCAGGTGACACCACAGCTTCTTTTCCTTTGAGGGTATTTCACTGGGGAACAGCTCAGCCTAGAGTGACCAGGACTAAGGATGCCCTGGGACACAAAACTGTTAGTGCTAAAATCAGGAGGGTTGGTCATCCTAACTAAATCTCTTTTTGCTTGTTAGTAGTTCAAGCCTGCTCTTCAGAAGGACCACTTGAAACTAGAAACAGCAGGATTTTCCAAAACAATGTGAAATCAGTACTTACTGTCTTTTTTGTGAAAGTACTGATATGAAAAGTACCAGTTTTTGTTCACATTTAAGTTTATGTAGAGCAAATATTTCTAAATACAATTTCTTTCCCCTCTTTTATTTCAAATTACAACTTTGTCAACAAGAGACAAGTTAGCTTGATGGTCCAGAGCATGGGCTGTGAGACAAAGCACCTGGATTGGTATCCAGGGTGTGTCCTTTATGGTCTGTTGTCTTTTCTGGGCCTCAGTTACCTTGTCTGTAAAATAAGATTAAAATAATACCTACTTCATAGAATGTTGTGATTAGAATAGTGCCAGCACTACAGAGTACTCTGCAAGAGTGAACTATCATTTTTTCAAATGAAGTCAAGGCCCTGCCTAAGAACAAACAATACAAATTTGCAGAATTTTGTCTTCTGTGACCCAGACAAGGAACACAAAAAGAAATTTATTCAAGTCATCATTTTAATATATTGTTATTGTTATTATCTTTATTTTACAGATGAGGAAACTGAGTCTCCATAGAGGTTAATTGACTTGCTTGAGGCCTCCTGGTTTAGCCAGGATTGTGGAGCCTAGGTCTGTCACTCTAACATTATCTTCTTCTCCCCTCAAGAATTATGGGCTACAAAGCAGATTATCTACTGTTTTATTATCTTTTGCCTTATAAACACTAATTATCATTCTCATATTAGCTCAGAGATCTTTTTAAAATTTTGTGTTGTAATCAACTTTATTGAGATATCACTTATGTATAGGAAGCACCCACTTTAAGTGTATATAGTTCAGTGAGTATCAACCGGGATGTCCACCTATGTAGTCATCACCACCACAATCAAGATACAGAGCATTTCCATCTCCCCTAAAAAGTTCCTTTTCGCACTTTTCCAGTCAATCCTTCACCTCATGTCAGGTCCCAGGCAAACACTGATCAGCTTTCTGTCAGTAGAGTTTAATTTTTGCCTGTTTTAGAATTTCAAATAAAGAGAATTATGCTCTATGTACTCTTTTTGTGTCATGCTTCTTATACTCAGTATGGCTTTAAGATTCATTCACATTGTATGTTAGAGAGATTTGTTCTTTTTTAATCGCTGAATAGTATTCCATTGTATGGATATACCACTATTTGTTTATTCACTTGTGATGAACATTTGACTTGTTTCCAGTTTGGGGCTATTATGAAAAAATTTGCTATACAAATTCCCATACAAATCTTTGTGTGGACATGTGTTTTCTTTCTCTTGGGTAAATACCTAGGTATGGAATTGCTGGGTCATAAAGTAAGTGCATATTAAATGGCTGTTAATGGTTGCACCATTTTATATTTCCATTAGCAATGAGTTCCAGTAGCTCCATAACCTCACAACATTTGGTATTGGTGGTTTTTAAAAACATTTTGGATTTTATTATTGTTGTTGCTATTGCCTTTAAATACAAAAACCTCATCATTTTTAAAAGTTTGAAAACAGTTTCTGCAAGAAGCCATTGTGGATGAGTTTATAGGCAAGTTTATTTCAGACATATGCAGTGTGACATAGTGTACCCATGTAAATGCACATTAATATGTTAAGTCATGCATTTACTCAACAGGCACTTCCCAAGTCCTTACATTGTGTCAGGTCTCATGATCTAAAAAGGTTAGAGGCAGGATGAGGGTTGGTTGTTAGATTTTATTAGGTTTCACATTAATTAGAGAAGGTTCCCTGGCTTAGGCATCTTTTAAAATGTATCCTAGACTAAAGGACAGGTAAGAAGCACAGTGACAAGCTCTGAGGCAGTACCCTGAAAATCATTATTTCCTGGGCACTGTCTCCAAATGCCTCTAAATAGACTGTGACAAGGGTTTGGCTTCCAGAGAACCATAGAATGTTAGAGATGGTCACAGCTTAGGGGGCTTGGTGACTTGTCTAACAGCACCATCTGGCTGAGTGTGATTCCATATTTTGAAAAGAAGAGAGGCCTGTAGAAACTGCAGGGAGGATGGTGGTGGGAAAAGCAAAGGCTGGCCTGGGAAGGGCTCCTGGCAGAAGTGGTGCTAGTATAAAGCATGGACCCTAGCAGATGCTATACTCACTAAAAGAAATGTATAAAACTATACTAAATACTAAAATTTTTCATTTTAAGTCCAAATAGTTGCAAAGAATGTCATTTCTAGCATACATTGAATATTGATGCTTAAATAAAATGATTACCTCACTCTTTTAAACTATGCATTGAAATCTAAATACCAAAGCAATCTGATATTCTCCATTATCATACGGCCATATCACCCTGAATGCACCCAATATCATCTGATATTCTCCATTATTCATTAAAAAAATATGTTGACAAGCTCTTCTTTAGCAGTTGGAAATTTTGTTATTTATTTTTCTTTTTCAGTGTTTCTAATCTTACTGTAATGTATATTATGCTTGAAAGTTTTTATTGCTACCTTATCCTAATTATTTATAATTAGTATATACATTTTTTAACATTATAATGTTATATTTCTTATTGTAAGGCTCTAAGTTTATTTTCTACTCACCCCTCTTAGGTGGAACTGAATTCATTACCCACTTCTCCACCCCATCATATGTCAGGGGATGTCCCTCTTTCTCAAAGGTCAGGTGGGGTGGGGAGAATCAGTGTCACTTAACTGATCTAAGCTACCATCTCCTCACAGTCAGGGCTGCCACTGGTGGCATAATCTATACCAGATTGGGGGTGGAGGAGGCATGGGGGGGCAAACTTCTCTAAGTCTTACCATTGTTTTCTTTTGATTTATCATTATAATTATTATTTAACTAATCAAAACATAAATATATTATACATTTTGAAAAAATATTTACTCATAGAAAGAAAAATTATATTAGTAATACATTTCTTGATGAGAAAGAGCTTTTATGTTTTTATTTTCAATTAGTTCATATATTTGTGGATACAATACTTGACTAAAACAAAGTTCAGCATCAATTCTCTCCCTATATAATTTTTGTTTTGTGCAGCTGTAAATGTGGAAAAAACCTTGCTTACATAAATCACTAGATGGGAATAAAAATAGGTTTGGATAGCAATGTTACTGGAACATTTGACTCCCTTCCAAATTAAATGCTAAAAATGTTAGTGATTTTTTTTCCAGTCAGCTAAAACCTGATTAAGTTCGCAAACTATATTCAAATTAAAGAACTAGAATCCATTTGATGTGCAAAGGACTTGTTACCTGGTCTTTATTCTCTTTGTGGAAACACCAAATTTAACTCCAGTGGTCTCCCCGCAGATTTTTACGTTCAGAAACAATGTACCATGGAGTGGGGGGTGTTAGTTTCAACACTATGGTCAGTGAGTGTACTTCGCTTTTGAAGAGTAGAAGCAGGAAGGTAAAAGGGAATCTGCCCTTGTTCCCAGATACCTTTTCCTACTGGTCACTTTTAGAAAAGAGCCAAAGGAAGCTGAGACTCTGGACACTGATTTCCTTAAAACTATTTGGTGCCCTGCGCCTCTTGGGAGAGCCTTCCCTATACCTAAGGAAGAATTAACCCTAGTTTTGAGGACTACTGACCTGAGGACACTTTTACTTCTCGCCTAGACAAATATCCTCCTCCCCTATGCCCAGTAGCTTTTTCTGGGGCTGCTGGGCCCACAACCCTAGAAGGTGGTGGGGAAGAAAGAGGGCAGGCTGGGTCCGCACATTCCTTGGCTGGGACTTTGACATTTACTCAGTGAGAGAAGAGATGACAGAAAAAGGGAGGGGAGGCTTTTTGAGACTTAGGTGAACTTTTTGAGATTTACGACCTCCCGTAAAGAGTTGTGAAGAGGTGTTCTGAGTGAGGTGAGGGCCTTCATTCCCTTGGTGTATTTTAACAGGGGCCAAGAATGTGCCACACCCTGTCCCAGGAGAGAGTGTACTAGCCACCTGTCCTTTCCCTCAGCAAGCTTATGCAGTCAGCCCAGGGAGGAAGAGAGGGGAAGGAGAGGAAGAAGAAGAGGGAGGATGGGAGAAGAGAAAGAGGGGGAAAGGAGAGAGAGAGAGAGAAAAGTCACCAGGCAATTATAATGCAGGGTGATCATAATGTGGGGGTGATCAGCAGAGGGGGCTCAGGGAGCACCTAGGAGGGACCTGATCCTGGCAGGGGTAAAAGTATCAAAGAAGTCAGTCCAGAGGATGAAAACTCCCACAACTAAATACCCAAGTGTCTGGAGGGGCAGGGTGCATTCTAGGAATATCCAATAGATCAGCACTGAGAGATGAGAACAGACCCAATGGAGTTTAACTGAGGATAAGGCAAAGGACTACTCATTGTAGCTCCATTTAGAAATTTATAAATATTACAAAGATTAAAACAAAAATTAAATTTAAAAACAAATTCCTAATTCTCTCATGCATAAGAATTCCAAATGATTTATACTTTACCCTCAAGGAAGTGTGAATTCCCGTTCCTTAAATGTGGGTTGTGTGTACTGACTTCCTTCCAAAGAGCAGAGCACAGTATGGAAAGGGGGTAAAGGGTAATCTTATGGTGGAGAAAAATGACAAACACTACCTCAGGCAGGTGATCAAGGTCAACATCAAGGGTTGATGTCATGTTGATGGTATGTACCCTTGATATGATGTGATGATAATGGTACTTCACCTTCCCCAAACCCATAATCTCAACTAAGCATGAAAAAAAAAAAAAAGATATCAGACAAATTCCAATAGAGAGCATCCTACAAAATACCTGGCCAGCATTCCTCAAAATTGTCAAGGTCATCAAAAACAGTAAAGTCTCAAAAACTGTCATTGTCAAGAGGGGCTTAAGGAAACATGACAACGAAATAGAAGGTGATATCTTGGATGGGATTCTAGAAGAGAAAGAGGACATTAGGTAAAAACTAAAGAAATCTGAATAAAGTATGAACTTTATAGTAAATAGTAATGTATCAATATTGGCTCACTAATTATAACAAATATACCATACTAATATAAGATGTTCATAATAAGGGGAACTGGTTGTGGGGTATATGGAAATCCTCTAAAAATCTATTTTTTAAAAATGAATTATTCACTTATGTCAATTAAATTATTCTTTTTGGTCTAGGTCTTCAGTCAGTTAACAATTACTACTAACAGTTAACTTATATGGAGCATTTTCTAGGTATATGTACAATGCTGAGTGATTTGCATAATATCCTATAATATAATGCTATAAGGTAGGTTCTTCTCATTTACAAATGTAGAAACTGAGCATGAGGAAGCTCATTCATGAAATTGTTTAAGAACTATTTATTAGTTATTGACTGTTCCACAGGTGCTGGGTCTCTTCTAGTTAATGCCCTGCAGGGGTCTCATGTCCACTGTTGGAATGAGCTCAATCATGTGACCTTCGCCAGCAGCTCTTCCTCCACCTGGACAATGATGTCACTTTACCATCTGCCAGGTCTCCCAAGAGTCACCTTGCACTCTTCTGCCACCCTCCCCCCACATCTAACTCAACACTAAGTTTGGTGGGCCCTTCTTTAGAAATGTCTCCCCTGAATCTTCCCAGTCGCTTCTTGCTTTCTTCCGGTTGGGCCCTCACTTCTCTTTTGCTTCTGCCTCAGGTCTCATCTTTTCTGCTGTGGACTCCACCCAAGCCACCGCCCATCTTTCTAGAACCCACATCAGATGATTTCATCCCCAGCCAAAGCTTTCCAAGGGCCCATTCAAAACCTTTCACAATCTGGTCACAGCTGGTCACATTTCCTCCACTGCCCTACTCCCTAGTGTTCTAGCTTTTTGTCCTCAAACATCACACTGTTTGCAGGCCTTTGCTCTTGGTTTTCTTGAAGCCTGCCTAAGGCCTTTCCTTTTTCACCCTTGGAAATCATAATGCACTTCAAGGCCTAGCTCAAATTCACTTGCTTTTATACATCAGTTCTCTCTCTCCCTAGCCTGCAGTCAGCCCTTACCTGTCTCATGGCAACTACCACATAAGATTCTGAGGGGTAGAAGCTGATTGATCTGTATCTGCACCTTTGAGTTCCTTAAGGCTCCTCTGTATTCCTGTGCTCTGCAATGTTCAGGTTATTCCCCACAATCAGTTTGTTTTATCAAATAAGAATATTCACACTTCATAAGTAGGTGCCAGTAAGTGGCCAGGACAAGAAAAGCCACAGCAGTTCTAAGGGAGAAGTTATGAAGCAGGGAGGAGGTAGATTTGAGACTATCAGATTAAAGCAACATTTAGAGTTTATTGATCACATATTCTATGTTCTATGTTAGACATTATACTATAGCAGTGAGCTTTCTCCTAGATTACCTCATTAACTCTTCAACACAGACCTTCTAGGTAAGTATCATTATATTTATTTCTATAGATAAGGAAACTGAGGCTAAGAACATCATATGTGCATAGTGTCACAACTAGCGAGTAACTGGGGAGGGATAAGAAGGCTGGTCTCTGGCTCTTATTCCAAAATCCAGCCTAAGGGTTGGGGAATGAGTATGTGGGGGAATACTGCTGTAATTATCTCAACAGGGAGTATGTACTGAGTCTGTAGCAAGCAAGGCCCGCTTAAAGCCCTACCCCATATATCCCAGAAAGCAGTGGAGTCCAAGAGGTAGGCTTTGGTGAAAGCAAGGCGGTAGCTGGAAGGACTGTGTCCCTGAGAGGTCCCCCTACCCCATGTTGACCAGCTCCATGCAGGAAGTACACTCTGCATAATCCAGACCTGAGGAATCAGCTGGATCCCTCTTCCTTAGCTTGCATTGGGGGAATGGACAGTGTGCTTGGATTTGAATATTGCCTCCTGGTTCACCACTTTCTGGCCACGTGACCTTGGACAAATTGCTCCACCATCTTAACTCCAGTTTCTGCGGGGAAAAGAGCGATGATAACTTTATAGCATTAGTGTACACATAAAATGAAATAACAGTGAATATTAGGAACTTAGTTTGGTGCTTGGCACATTATTGGTACTCGGTAGATGTATCTTTTATGATTACTTGACCTTTGGTTGCACCTATTTGTGTTTCCCTAATGCAGATGGCAGGTGATCTGGGGTGGAGACTTCTGCGCGGATCAGGAAAGCTCCCTGACTGGGATTACTTTTCCCAGGGCAGAAACCTCTGCCTACTGACCACCTCTGACACATTCCCTGCTCGTCCAAGCCAACCCAGCAGCGCCCCCAGTGAGGAGAGCCGCTCGCGGCCGCAAGTTTCCCGCGGGAGAAGTGAGTTCCCGGTGCGACCGGAAGTTATCTTGGACAGAGTAACCTGTCGCCGCCCCTTGTCCGGGCCTTTCCAGATCCAGAGAACCCTCGGTGGGGGTCATGTTCTGCGCCTTGCCTAGAGGTTTGGCAAGAATAGGGTGACTACACAATGTACTGTGCAAACCTGAAAGCTTTTGAGAGTAAAGGGGTCGCTATTAGTCATTACGCTGGGACTGCTCGTTCAAGCCAGGACTGCGGTGATCCTGGCCAAGAGCCTTCTACTTTAGCAAAGTAGAATCTATGGACCCCAGAAAGGAAATACCTCGTCTAAGAGGGAAGCCCAACCGCAGTCGCACCCGAACCTTCACAGTGCTGCCCTTTAGAACTCCACACCCACCTCCGACATAATTCGTCCCTTGTTCCTGCCAAGTTTTGCATGCTCCCGCAGCGCTATGGCCACATCCCTGGGTACGCCCCACGAAGGCAGAACTTTTGTTTCTCTTGCTTGCTGTGCCCTAGAGCCTGGAACAGTGCTTGGCACACACCGTGCACTTACAAATTTATCAATTACTTTTCTGGCATTAATTATCTATTTACTGATACTGGCCTATCGCCACTCCTGGATTATGACCGTTAAGGATAGTACTCTACTACCTTCTGTGACCCCAGCAGCTAGCCCAAAGCTAGCCATGGAGTAAGTGCTCAACATCATTTTGTTGAATGAGCCAATGGAAGCGGCCTGGCATCCCTTAGCTGTGCTTGGTCTTCTCTGTCGCTCCTTCTGTCTCTCCTGACACCGAGGAGCCACTATGGAGCAAGTTATAGGTAGGTTAGGCAAGCACATGGCTTCCCACTCTCTGGGTCACCCAGCTTTGCCAATTTCTGGAAGCTGGTAGGCCCCTGAATGTGAGAGAAGAAAGGCCAGGACTGCTTGCCTGTGCCATAGAAGCTAGGATCAAGACAGCCATTAGACTGAGGACTGGGAGGTACTCTTGGGAACCTAGGGCAGTGAGCTGTTTATAAAGGTGGGAGGCTAAGCAGCCTGTCTGAGGGAGGGAAGCCTGGGCATGAAAGGTTCTGGATATCTCAGAGGCAGTGCGGTGCTGGGCAGGTCCTGAAAGCCGGCTAAGAAAGCGGGGATTACCTCCTAGTGTCAATTTCCGGAACTGCAGTAGGTTCCTGGAGAGAAAGGCTTGTGTTCAGCGGGGCCAGTCCATTACCCCCCTAGTCTCCAATTCAACGCGTGCGGGGTTCCTCCCCAAGCAGAGATGCCTCTGCGCTACTGGCTCACGCCCTCAAGTGAGAACTGGGTCTCAGCCCCGCCACGCCCCCCCGCCACGGCCCCGCTCTGACCCCGCCCCCTCGTCGCACCTCCCATAGGCCAGCCCTGCGAATTTCTGAGCCAGCGTACGCGAAGTTCTGAGAGGCCGGAAGTTACGTTATAGGCGCGCGTCCAGTGGATGAGAGTCAGCTGAGCTGCATGGGCGAGGTTGGCGCTCCTCGGCTCCGCTATAGGCAGTGGGTAATCTCTTGCGGGTAGCAGTGAAGTGCAGGACTGAGCCAGATTTAAGGGGGGAGGGGTCCCCGATCTTCTCACTCTATCAGACGTGAGCGAGAAAAGCTTCAGGAGTTTAAAAAGAGCCAGCGGCGGACTGCCAGGATCTGTCAGATCCCAGTAGAGGCTGGAGAGTCGCAGGTTCCAATCCCGGGCGACAGGGATCCCTGGTGGGAACCCTGTTGTAATCTTTAGGCCCGCAACGGAGAGTCCAGAGTCTGGGCACCATGGCGTCCATCCTGGATGAATACGAGGATTCCTTGTCCCGTTCGGCCGTCTTGCAGCCCGGCTGCCCCAGTGTGGGCATTCCTCACTCGGGTAAGGGAAGGGAGAGCACCGCTATCCCCCTCGGCTTTCCTGGCACCTGCGCAGGAGGTTTGGGGAGGGCGGCTTCAAGAGGTCTGGTTCACTTCATGCACGTGCAGTCTAGGTCTAGGCCCCTCGTTCTCAGGCTCTCCTGGCCCCCAGCTGGTGGATGGTCGAAGTTTGAAAGAGCCGCAAGAGCAGCCACGTCATCTAGGCCTTGTCACTAGGGTCTTTCTAAGAGGGAACTGAGACCCAGATAAGGAAGTGACTCGCCTACAGGGCCGCAGTTGGGAGAACTGAGAATAGGTTTCAGGCTTCACCTGACTCTGTGTTTTTCAGGCTCCTTCTGGAAGTGGAAGGAAGAGAGTGGGCAAAGAAACTGGAGAAAGAGGAATGTTAAAGGGGAAGGAGAGATGGTCCTAAAGGAAACTTTGTCACTGAACAAGGAATAATAATAATAAAATAATAATAATAACAAGGAATAATAAAGTATTTCAGGCCTTTGCTAGAGCTGGGTACAGCCTGGCATTGAGGGGAAATTTTTGTAGAAAGTAATACAGAGTTGGCAGAGGGGTCTGAAGTCGTGGGGCATTTTGAGCAATGGTGGGGAGGAAGGGAGAGAGTGGAACTAGATGGCTTTAGTTGAGCTGGGATTGCTGAGATAAAGATTGATAAGGGAAACACTCAACCCTTTCCCCCATTACTACTGGGAGCAGGTACATCATGACATAACAGCATTCCAAGGGCCCAAAGAATCAACCCCTTACTGCTGTCAGAAGTGTGGGAAGAGCCCAGGACCCCTAATGTAGAGGTGATTAACAAACTACTTGACATATTGATATTAAACTGTTTATTAACCAAGGTCCTGGGGTAGGAATATGTTGGGAAAGTGGAGAGCACTTTTTTGTTCTCTCTCCTTGCCCTTTCTCTTCCATAGCTAACCTTTTCTTTGCTCCTCACCTGTAGGATATGTGAATGCCCAGTTAGAGAAGGAAGTGCCCATCTTCACCAAGCAGCGCATTGACTTTACCCCTTCTGAGCGTATCACAAGTCTTGTTGTCTCCTGCAATCAGCTCTGCATGAGCCTGGGCAAAGATACACTGCTCCGGTAAATGAGGATCCAAAAAATGTAGGAGTAGGGAGTGGAATGGTGGTATTTTGGAGCTATTAACTGACTTACGTTTTTCTACCCCTCTGTGCAGATGAAACAGTAGATTTGGAATTTTTAAGAAATGTCCTTCCCAAAGAACCAATGTAATGTAGTAGTTAAGAATCAGATAGACCTGGATTTAGATCCCAGCTCTCCCACTTACCAGCTTTGAAGCAAGTCATCTAGTCTCTCTAAATGTGTCCCTTGATCTGTTAACTAACATGTACCAGCCCACATGTTAGTCACATGGATGAGTGGATTGTCTAGAGTCCAGAAGTAAATCTACTCTAAATGGAAATAATATATCTTATAAAACTGGTAGTAAAAACATAAATAAATAGAAATAATGTATGACAAAGGTGTTGGCAAAACTGTGCATCTATTCGAGATAACCATCTGGAATAAAACAGCTAAGCCTCTATCACAAAAATGAATTCTAGGTGGAATAATTATTTAAGTATAAAAAATAAACAATGTAAATATTAAAAGAATATTTAATAAATTTATATGTTCTTGGGCTGAAGGAAGACCTTCTTACTTTAGTTAGAAAATTCAGATGTCACAAGGAAAAAGGCAGCTGTATTGGACTACATAGTAATTGTTGTGACAAAATAAAAACACAAAGCATATAAATTACATTAAGACGAGATGGGAGAATAATGTTTTTCCACATGATTAACAACATATCCTTGTTTCTTAAAAAGTCCTTACAAGTTAATAAGACAATTTAGAAAAGGGAAGGCAAAGAATGAACAAGCAGATCACAGAAGAGGAACTCTAAATTTCCACTGAATATCTGAAAATATTTTTAACCTCTGGAAAATGCAAATTAAAATAATAGATGCCATTTTTTAAAAACCTATCAGATTGGCAAAGATTTAAAACAGTAATGTGTGATGCTGGTGAAGATACATTGAAATGGACTCTCATACATTGCTGGTGAAAGTATAAATTGCTACCTTTTGGAAAAAATCTGGCAATGTCTATTAAAATTTAAAATATATATAACTTTGAAAAAGGTGAAGGGATGAGAATTACAAATTGGTAGTTACAAAATAGTCAAGGGAATATAAAGTACAGCATAGGGAATATAGTCAATAATATTTTAATAACTATGTATATATATAGTGCCAGGTGGGTACTAGAGTAATTGGGGGGATTACTTCGTAAATTATATAAATGTTTAACTGCTATGCTGTTTAACCACACCTGAAACTAATATAAAATAATATTGAATGTCAACTGTAATTGAAGATAAATAAGAAAACAAAACTAAACAAAAATATATAACTTTGATCCAGCAATTCTCTTTTGGGGAATACATAACTATAGAAAGAAAAGAAAAGTCCATTTTTGCAAGGGTATATATACAAGGATATTGATTGCAGCATTATTGTAGTAGGAAATACTAGACCTTAGCTGAATACCCATCAATGGCAAATGATTAAATTATGGTTCAGCCACAAAAGGGAATATTATTCAGTTATTAAAATAATGAGAGCTGATTTTGTTGACCTAGTGGAATATTCATGAAATATTAAGAATTATGTAGACCTGGATTAGCAAACTACTTGATGTTGATGTTAAAAACCCAAGAAAAGCAACTTATAAATTAATATACACACACACGTACGCAATATGAAGGCATGGTTGTAAAAAGTGACAAAACAACACTATGTTATGAACATGGAGAAAGATTTTAACATCAGTTTTCCATTGGGATTGACAGGGATTTGAGAAGAAAATCATTAACTTTTTCTTTATACATCTTTGCATTGATTTCTTTAGGTAGAATGAGCATAATAATCTGAAAATAATTTAATAAGGGAAATATAGTTTACACTGGAGCATCCTTCAAGGTTATTGTGAAGATTAATTGATATCGTACTAGATTGAGCTCTTGGCATGGTGCTTCATACATAGGAAGTAACCATTAGCAACTATTTGTTGTTCGTTTTTTTACCCCAGCAATCTGGGATACCCTTGCCCATCTTTCCAGATACTCTGGAAATCTGTTGAGCAGAGGGAAAAGACTTTTATGCATACTGATTTCTCAAAATGAGGTAGAAGAATACTCAGAGCTGAGAGTTCTTAAGTAGGACCCTGTATGTGTTTCAGAGTTCTCTTGGGATTATACTGGAGTTTTATGTGTATACATAGATTTCAGGGAAGAAAGGCTGTGGCTTTCATCAAATTATAAAGAATTCTGTGATTTGAAAAAAAAAAAAAAAGATTTGCTTTTCTCTGGAGTGATACTGTGACTCTTGTCCTGACAGCATTGACTTGGGCAAGGCAAATGAACCCAACCAAGTGGAGCTGGGACGCAAGGATGATACCAAAGTTCACAAGATGTTCCTGGACCATACTGGTAAGTGATGCTGGAGGTCTGGGGTAGAAGGTGGGGTAGGGCTGAGGTTAAGTCATTGCCTGGGTAGGTGGAATCTGAGGGTAGTAGGGGCAAGGAGGAGGCTGAGGGTGGGAATGGCAGCATCCTTAAGGGTGCCATGCTCTCCCCCACTCCAGGCTCTCACCTGCTGATTGCTCTGAGCAGCACTGAGGTCCTCTACGTGAACCGTAATGGACAGAAAGTACGGCCATTGGCACGCTGGAAGGGGCAGCTGGTGGAGAGTGTAGGCTGGAACAAGGCACTGGGCACTGAGAGCAGCACAGGCCCCATCCTGGTTGGCACTGCCCAAGGCCAGATCTTTGAAGCAGAGCTCTCAGCCAGTGAGGGGGGGCTTTTTGGCCCTGCCCCTGATCTCTACTTCCGTCCATTGTATGTGCTAAATGAAGAAGGAGGTCCAGCACCTGTTTGTTCCCTGGAGGCTGAGAGGGGCCCTGATGGGCGCATCTTTGTTATCGCCACTACTCGGCAGCGTCTCTTCCAGTTCATAGGACGAGCAGCAGAGGGAGCTGAGGCCCAGGGCTTCTTAGGGCTCTTTGCTGTCTACACTGACCACCCACCCCCATTCCGTGAGTTCCCCAGCAGTCTGGGCTACAGTGAATTGGCCTTCTATACCCCCAAATTACGCTCTGCACCACGGGCCTTCGCCTGGATGATGGGGGATGGGGTGTTGTATGGAGCATTGGATAATGGGCGTCCTGACTCCCTGCTGAGTGAAGAGCATGTCTGGGAGTACCCAGAAGGGGTAGGTCCTGGGGCCAGCCCACCCCTGGCCATTGTCCTGACCCAGTTCCACTTCCTGCTGCTACTGGCCGACCGAGTGGAGGCTGTGTGCACCCTGACTGGGCAGGTGGTGCTGCGGGATCACTTCCTGGAGAAGTTTGGGCCACTGAAACACATGGTGAAGGACTCCTCCACGGGCCACCTGTGGGCCTACACCGAGCGGGCTGTCTTCCGCTACCATGTGCAACGGGAGGCCCGGGATGTCTGGCGCACCTATCTAGACATGAACCGCTTCGACCTGGCCAAAGAGTATTGTCGAGAGCGGCCTGACTGCCTAGACACAGTCCTAGTCCGAGAGGCAGATTTCTGCTTTCGCCAGCGTCGTTACCTGGAGAGTGCCCGCTGCTATGCCCTGACCCAGAGCTACTTTGAGGAGATTGCCCTCAAGTTCTTGGAGGCTCGACAGGAAGAAGCTCTGGCTGAGTTCCTGCAGCGGAAACTGGCCAGTTTGAAGCCAGCTGAGCGTACCCAGGCCACACTGCTGACCACCTGGCTGACAGAACTCTACCTGAGCCGACTCGGGGCTCTGCAGGGTGACCCAGAGGCCCTGAACCTCTACCGGGAAACACGGGAACGCTTCCGTGCCTTCCTCAGTAGCCCCCGACATAAGGAGTGGCTCTTTGCCAGCCGAGCCTCCATCCACGAGCTACTTGCCAGCCATGGGGACACAGAACACATGGTGTACTTTGCTGTGATCATGCAGGACTATGAGCGGGTGGTGGCATACCACTGCCAGCATGAGGCCTACGAAGAGGCCTTGGCCGTGCTTGCTCGCCACCGGGACCCCCAGCTCTTCTATAAGTTTTCACCCATCCTCATCCGTCACATCCCCCGCCAGCTGGTGGACGCCTGGATTGAGCTGGGCAGCCGGCTGGATGCTCGGCAGCTTATTCCTGCCCTGGTGAACTATAGCCAGGGTGGCGAGGCCCAGCAGGTGAGCCAGGCCATCCGCTACATGGAGTTCTGCGTGAATGTGCTGGGCGAGACTGAGCAGGCCATTCACAATTACCTGCTTTCACTTTATGCCCGAGGCCAGCCAGCTTCACTACTCGCCTACCTTGAGCAGGCCGGGACCAACCCGCACCGCGTGCATTATGACCTGAAGTATGCACTGCGGCTCTGCGCTGAGCATGGCCATCACCGTGCTTGTGTCCATGTCTACAAAGTCCTGGAGCTGTATGAGGAGGCTGTAGACCTAGCCCTGCAGGTGAGCCAATGAGTCTTGACCCCATCTAAGAAAGGAGCCTGGAGAGCAATAGCTTCAGAAGTTGAAGGGTTGGGAGGAATGTGCGGCTGTAGTTAAGGGGTGCTGGCTTTCCTTGAAGAGAGGTGCTGTAGTTTAGAGGTTAAAAACACAGACTCTAAAGTCACGATTTGAATTCTGATTCTGCCATATCTAGTTTCTGAATCTCTCTGTGCCCCCAGATTTATTCAGCTGCAAAATGGGGGTAATATTGTACTTCCCTCGTAGGGTTGATTAAAGTACTGTATATGAAAAGCACCCAGGATAGTGTCTGGTGCTTAGGTAAGTTCTACATACATGCTATCACAATTGCAGAAGGGGAAGATGCTGAATGGTATTTCTCAAATCATGAATTATCACCTTACGGACTTATTGAATTAGAATGCCCAAGGGCAGGGCCCAAAAATCTGTATTTTGATTATGTTCCCCAGGTGATTTTTAAATTCACTAATTTTGAAGCCTTGCAATCATAAGTTGCTTTTACATAGCTGTGACAGGGACAGCCCATCACTGACACAGGTAACTATCCCAGGCCCCAGAAATCCTGCCTTGCATGCTGCCAGGAATGCTGAGAATCCTGCCTTGGGGCCTGTCCTCAGGCCCAGGGTCTCCCTGGGCATCTGTCTCTCCCAGGATCTCTGTCCTGAGTCAGGGAGGAGTCTTGACCTTAAGGCTCACGGTCTTTCCACAGGTGGATGTGGACCTGGCCAAGCAGTGTGCTGACTTACCTGAGGAAGATGAGGAATTGCGCAAGAAGTTATGGCTAAAGATCGCACGGCACGTGGTGCAGGAAGAAGAAGATGTGCAGACAGCCATGGCCTGCCTGGCTAGCTGCCCCCTGCTCAAGATTGAGGATGTGCTGCCATTCTTTCCTGACTTTGTTACCATCGACCACTTTAAGGAGGCTATCTGCAGCTCACTGAAGGCCTACAACCACCACATCCAGGAGCTACAGCGGGAAATGGAAGAGGCCACAGCCAGTGCCCAGCGCATCCGGCGAGACCTGCAGGAGCTGCGGGGCCGCTATGGTACCGTGGAGCCCCAGGACAAATGTGCCACCTGTGACTTCCCCCTGCTCAACCGCCCCTTTTACCTCTTCCTCTGTGGCCACATGTTCCACGCTGACTGCCTGCTGCAGGCCGTGCGGCCTGGCCTGCCAGCCTATAAACAGGCCCGGTTGGAGGAGCTGCAGCGAAAGCTGGGGGCTGCTCCACCCCCCACCAAGGGCTCTGCCCGAGCAAAGGAGGCCGAGGGCGGGGCTGCCGCTGCGGGGCCCAGCCGGGAACAGCTCAAAGCTGACCTAGACGAACTGGTGGCTGCGGAGTGCGTGTACTGTGGGGAACTGATGATCCGCTCAATTGACCGGCCATTCATTGACCCCCAGCGCTACGAAGAAGAGCACCTCAGTTGGCTGTAGGAGGTGTCACCCTTGATGGGTGGGCAGGCAGTTGGAAGTAGCTGCTTGCTTCCTCTTGGGAAGGCCACACTAGTGTGTGCTCAGTCACCTGGAGACTGCAGGGCTATGACTGTGTTGAGAGGAGTAGAATTATAGCTATATAGCTGTCACCCACAAGGTGTCAACTCTGAGTGCACCTGCTGGCAGCCCCTGTTGTTCTTCAGAGCTGTCGTAGAGCTGCTGTTATGCCTGGCCATCAGCCTGCCTCCCAGTAGAGGGCCTTAGCTTGGAGAGGTCACAATTCTGACCGAATTCCTATCCTCCCCTGAGCATTTAACAGCTTGTTTTTCCTTTTCACTCTTCATACACATCCAATTCACCTTCTAGAGTGAGAGTTCCATTCTTCCTTTTCATTCTGTGCCTCTTCTCCCCCAGCTTCCAGAAGTGAAAAGACAGCCCCTCCAAATCTTAGGTATTTGGGGTGATGCTGATGGTGGGTGTGCTTTTGGGCACACTTTCTAGGGCTCTAGTATGACAGGTGACCTGGGCAGAGGGCTTCATGGAGGACAGTGGGAACTGATGGGGTGCAGAGCATTAAACTGTTCACACTGCAGTGGTGGCTCTAGGAGTTGATGGCTTTGTGTTGATGCTGGCTGAGTGGTGTGTGAGTGATCTCTAGGAGGGGGTGGGGATTGCCAGGGCCCTGCGTGCTTTCAAACCTTGGCCCTTGCCCCTTCATCTGAATGTATGATAGGTTAATTTTGCTATTTCTGCTCCCTTCCTCGTGCCTCCACTCTATCCTATCTGACACCAAGGTTTCAGTTGGAAATTATCACCAACCATCCTGTCTTGGAGCAGGGACTGTTCTTCCCTTTGGCCGGCAGGTGGTGCTGCTTCCCACATAATCCTTCACACTCAGGCAGCTGGAGGCACTGATTTCTCATCATTTTTTCCATTAGTGTTTCCTCAGCCTGTTCCACCTTTTGTCCCAAGAATTTTCTGGGATCCTCCACTGCATAACCATAATATAAGCCCTTCATTCTTCCTCCTTCTACTAGCCTTTACACAGGCTAGATTGTGCTTGCCTTTCTCTTTGCCAGCCTGGATTCCTGTTTTTCCAGGTTCTGCCCAGCTTTGATACTGCCTTACCACTGTTTGGCATTTAACTATAATATTGAGGTCCAACATGGAGATGAAACTGCCACTACCACCATATATGGCATTTGGAATTTTTTTTTTTTTTTTCTGTTTAGCTCCTGTGACCTGCCCCTTCCTCCAACTTATACTTCTGGGGCCTTCCTGTGACATCAGCTGAGCACCCTTTGCTCTGTTGACTGGTGTTCACAGTCCACTGCCTGGCCCTATGGGTGTGGTCTATCAGCTGCCAGACTGAAATGAAATAACAAGTGAATGTTCCTGGAATCAGGTTGGGATTCCAGCACCTGGCTGATGACTGCAGTCTTTTTTCTCCAGTGGCCAAATCCTCTTTCAAGAATTATCTCCTGCAGTCCTGGTGGAATCTTGCCCTCTTGAGTTCCCAACTAATAGAACAACAACAAGGTCTCTTCAGCGTCTCTGCCAACTTAGAGGGCACGAAGCTGCTGATCTTCAATGAGCCTCAGACTCCCTATCTTCCCCCAGAAACAAGGGTGGGAGTAAATGTGTGTGGAGGGATCTCATTGGGTGGGTAGAGGGCATCATAATCCTGTTCCCTTTTCACTGTTCCAGAAAGATTTAGAGGTCTCCTACTCCCTTTCCCTTATGTGGCCTAAGGCTCCCCAACACACCTAGACATTACCAGTAGAGGGCTCAGGAGTACTGTGTCATGTCTCCCTCTTCCCCCGACTCCTCTCAGTGAGTATTAGGTATAAATTTTGGTCACTTCCTTCGAACAGCCTGGGGCTTCTGTCTTTGCACAGAATGAGTACCTAAGACATGTTAGTTAAACAAACACTGCCCTATTGCTTTCTCCTCCCAGAGGACTTGGCTAAGACAGCCTGGGACACCCCTGCCCCTTCTGTCCTTTGGTAAGCCTGCCCATCTGGTCCTAGGCTGCTTCCTCTTTCCTGGAAAAAGGCCCTGGCACTGACAGAATGGGGTTCCCTTAAGTCAGGGCAACGGGAAGCCACATCTCTTCAATCCCTGGAAACCAAGAAAGGTCTGGAGTGAAGGGGAGAGAGAAGGCCCTCAGGGCCTTGGCCCAAAGCCTGGGGGAGGGCCAAAGGGAGCGGGAGGGGGGGAGGGAGAAGCTGGGTGGGCAGAGGCCAAGATGAATGAGCTGCTCCTGGAGCGGTCACTGGAAATAGGAGTGGCCACAGGCAGTGACGTTGAGATCAGGGCAGGAGGCCTGTAAACAAGGAAGCCACCTGGGGGAGACGCAGGGCGGCCACTGGTCCTGCGGAGCAGGTGCTTCCTGAGGCCCGCCCTTGAGAGAGCCCTAGGGGGCCGCTCGGCCGAGTCCGCAACGGGCACTAGGGGGCGCTGTCTACTGGCTTCCCGAACCCACTGGCTCGCTTCCACAGCTCCTGGGGGAGTGGCTCTGGGAGGGTGTGCCTACCCAGCGTCTGAGGTTCGGCTTGCCCGCTGGGTCGCCCTCCCTTCTCCTGTCCCCAAGGCAGACTGGCCAAGGGCACCAGCCCTGGTAGGGAGGGAGCGGGGTTCAGAACCGGGCCAGACTGGGTGTGAGCTCATTCCCCCGGGACCACCAATTCTCGCAGTTCCTACCCCTGCCCCCAAGGTTCTGGTCGCAGGCCTCGCTGGCACCAACTCCATTGGTCGGGAGGGGGCCACGAGGCCACCAGGCTCTAGGCTGCCCTAGGCGCTGTCCCCTTGGCGCCATAGAAACAAAAGTTTAGAGGGCCCAGAGGGAGCTATCTGGCTCCCCACCATCACCATCATTATCACCACCATCACCACCACGGGGTGGGGTGGGAGGGGACCAAGAGGGGCACACCTCCCCACTTCCCCAGCTCTGTAGATTCTTCGAGACACTTTCACAGGCGGAAATTCCCAGAGGTCAGAGGAGGGAAACAGTTAATTCCTTTTATTCAATGGTTCCCCCCTACACGCCTCCCCCCAACTTCCTCCCTTCACTTCCCGCCCCCCCCTGTGTGAACAGGAAGTGGAGAGGAAAAGGTTCTGAGCAGAGCAGCTGGGAGCAGGAGGCAGGGAGTGGGCGGCAGGCTTGGTGCCAGCCCTGCCCCTCATGGTTACTTGCTGGAGGGCCAGACCTACTGTGGCCTTGGAAAGAACCTGCAGCCCCACTGGCGAGTGGCAGGGGAGCTGGGAATCAGTCTAGAGTCCGAGTCCCCCTCTCTCAGCCTGCCCTCACCCTCTGGGTGCTACACTGGCATTGGGAACTGCGAGGCATCCTCTGCCCAAGACCCAGCTGCCCCTGCCACCACAGCACCACCCCCACTGCATGCTGGGCATCCCTAGGCTGGCAGGCATCTTCAGGCAGCCTCCAGTCCTGGCACTGGCTCTAGCCACTCAGCCCCTCAGCCCTGCCAGTTCTTTGAAGCTCATGCAGCACTTCCTGTTTGGGGCAGGCGATGCCAGGGCCCCTCCCCCACCATTGTTCTGTAGAGACCATAGGTCCATCTGTTGCTCCATGGTGGGGCCCCTAGGCAGTGCCACACGGGAGCAGCACCACAAAGGACCCTGCTGGCAGTTTTGCTTATATGGAGTGAGGCTGGGCCCTGCAGCAGGTTGAGGATGAATGGTGGTCAGAGGCAGCCCTGGGGTTGACAGTGGGATAGAAAGAGGATGCCAGATCTAGTTCTTGGATAGCTGGAACCCTCAGCTTTCTTCTCCACCTGGAACATGGAGATGATGATATTCAGGGAGCTATACATGCTGAAGCTACCAGGAGAAGGACACAATTCTTATGGCCAGATGAAAAAAGGGTGACCAATAAAAAGGGTACAATGGAGGGTTCTTATTTCAAGGGAATTATTAGCCCCTGCTTGCTGGATACCTTCTGACTGTGTGCTTTCCTCTTCCTGAGCAGCTTTGCATATTCTCAGCTTTCTCCTTAAAGTAGCCCTTGAGCTAAGCAGTCAGGAATTAAGAGATCATGGGAGGTTAGGGTAGCCCTAGCTTGGTGACCAGAACTGATGTCCACTGAGAATCAACCTGGGCGGGCCTGGTGGGAAAAGAGAAAGGGGCACTGGCCCCAGGAAGGTGGGTGCTGCCCCTAATTCCTAGGCTTCCTGCCATGGCCAAAGCTCTGTTTGTGTTTCCCAGGTGCGGAGGCAGGTGCCATGTATTGCTACAGCTCACCTCCCCATCCACAGCCTCATCTCACAGCTCTGACCTCAACCTGCTTCTTCCTGCAGGGCTCGAAGCCCAGACATGGTTTTGCCTACTTCCCTCTCAGATCCTTTGGCTCCTCTCAGCAGCCCAGGACATGAACTGCCTAGATCATGGCTCCCAGAAGGTCAGAGATGCAGATAGAGGCCATAGAATGATGTGGGACCCTTGTTCAGATAAAAACCTTTATGGATGTGCAATATCTGAGCTTCCCTGGAAGAAGGTGAGCTGGGGACCCACACCCATATTTTCTGTCTTTTTCTCCCCCATCCCAATCTCTAGGGGATGCCAGGATACCCAGGAACCCAGTTTGAAAATCAGCAAACCGCCAATCCCACCTCCTGATTTTATAAATACTGAATCTCCGAGGAGAAATTGGTGGCTGGTGCAAGGCTCCATCCAGGATCCTGTCCTTTCTCCATGAGACTGAGCATTGGCCAGCAGTCATCCTATGCCCACTGTGAGCCAAACACTGTTCTAGGCCCTTCATTGTGGTTGGTTTCATCTCCAGCCAAAATTGGTTGTGCTGAGGGGCAAGGAGATGATCTGGAAAGAGCAAGGGCAAGTCTCTGCTCTGCCATTTACCAGCTGTCAGTTTAATCTCACCCTCAGAACCTCAATTTCTTCACCTGTAAAATGTGAGTAAATATAACAGACCTTGAGAGGCTCAAGTGAAGCTTAGATAAGAGCAGTGCAGCACATCTGCCAGTTTAGCCCATGGCCTGGCACCTGAGCTTGCTTTCTCTTCCATTTTATTCTATGCCTCATTCCTCAAGTGCTAGGACCCTGTGAGCCCTTTTGCAGCTCTTCCTTCAGAAACCCTTTTGATCTCTTTGGGAATCAGACTGGAATTGGAAGAAAAAGGCTTACATGAGAAGGTTTTTCTGGTTTCTCAAAAGATGGTAATTCTGGGGAAGAGAAGTTTGCCCTCAGGCATATAGAATATGGTCATTGAGGTGGGACAGGAGTGCTAACTTGGGAGACAGGATTCTGGTTTCCTGGAGGAGTTAGGGCACAACTTCACCTCCAGGAGAAAAGAGAGTAGGCTGAGGGGGTCGGCCCAGGCATGGTTCCTCTGTCAGTCTGCCCTCATGGTCCATCCCAGAGCTTGCACAACAGCCTGGCTGACTGGCTAGCTGGCACTCCCCTGGGAGCCTCAGGAAGTTCCCCTTGTCCCCCCTTGACCTTTGACCTCTTAGGCCTGCCACAGGCCAGAATTCCAGGCAGCTGTCCTCTCCTTTACCTTCTGTTCCTGGCCATTTCCTTTTAAGGCTAGATAGGACTCAGAGATACCCCAAACCCTCACCTTATAGCTCATCCTTTCTCATGCTCTTGGGGACAGACCTGTTGGAGCCTCCCCTTGGGCAGCTCCCTATGTGAGCCAGTGGGGACCCTTGGCTATAAGCCAGCAGGACCCTTGTCTAAAGGACCCTAAACTTATAGGAAAGCACCCCCCACAGAAAGTGCTCCTGAACTCCTAGGCATTCTCCCAGGTGCCCTGCCTGACTCCATCCTTGTCCCAAAGCTGGGCAGGTGAAGCCAGGAACAGCAGACAGAGCCTCCTCTCCCGCCATCCTCTGAGCAGTCAAAGTCCAAAGAACGCTTGATACTGTTCCACATGAAACCATGTTGCGCCTGCGCCTGACGACACTCAGTTTCACAATCAAATAATTCCCTTTGGTTTTCTAGCGGAATTTTTGCTTTTATTTTTCAGGGTTTCTTGGCCTTTTTATTTTTTTAAGCAATCAGTCTAAATTTGTCATCGCACATCCCCCATTTCCGCCCCTAAGGGCCTCCTTTTCATCCCCTGGAATCTGGAAACCCTATGTGTGGGCAGAAACCCCCCAGCATCCCTCACAGCACGCTGGCCCAGCCTGGCCTCCACAGGGGCAGCCTGTTAGCTGGGGAAGAAGAGTCTACACTCCAGGCTGGGGCTGGAAAGGGAGTTTCTCTTTGGACCTTCCCAGCTCAAGCCATGGAGAAGCCATGTGGTCTAGTGGTTAGGGCTGGAACACATGGGTTCTGTCCCCAGTAATCTCTTTGACTAACGCCAGAAGCCTGGGAAAGTCCCCATGGTACCCAAAGGACTCAGTTTCCCCACTGGCTGAGGGGCTCAGAGCTAGCTTATCTTCTACCTGCCTTGGTAAAGAGTTTTTGATCTAAATTTTTGCTCTGTCACTTACAAGCTGTGTAACCTTGACAAATGGCTTAATCTTTCTGAACCTCAATTTCCTCATCTATGAATTAGAGACTATTATTGTACCAAACTCCTGGTTGTTGTTAGGGTTAAATAAGAAAACATATTCTCAAGAGCCTGGTACCATGTGTGCTGTAATAGCTCAATAAACAGTAGTTGTTATTGTTAATAATAAGTAGAAATACATAATAAGGTGGGGGTGTGTTCTCTGAGGCTCAGGCTGCCTGCCCCTACCCCTCCTGCTCAGGCTGCCCTGTCCAGACCTTCCTTGGGCCTCCTCTGGCTCTAGAAGGGGCAGGGATGCCTATTTGTTGTGGATCAGAGCTGAGGCCCTGCTGCTCTCCCTGTCTCCATGACGACCCCAGCCCCTCCCCTCCTTCCTTCCTCAGGAGCTTTCTGTTTACTGTAAACAGCTGCCCCAGCTCAGCCCTAGCTGATCCCGCCCAGGGTCAGCCAGACCCTCTCTGAACTGGGGACTGGTTTGATGTGTGAAGATGGGGCACAGTGTCCTAGGCTCCGTGTGGCCTTGAACAGGCTCTGTTTTGCCACCCTGACTGGAAGGGAGGGGAAAGGACTGTCACCTCAGACCAGGGCAGCCAAGGCCTCCCAGATAAGCTAATGGAGTGTAATTGAGGAGGACTGTGCTGAGAGAGCCTGGTAGAGAGATCACTGGCTTGGCCTTAGACTGACCTGGGTTCAAATCCTAAACCTGGATTTGTTCACTGTGTGATCTCATGCTGGGTGTTTAACTTCTCTGAATTTCACTTAGTTGATTGATTTGTAAAATAGAGATAACAACACCCTTCTCAGAGGATTGGTTGCTGTGTAGATTGGTGATAATGAATGTAGGTTATCATGGCATGTTGCTAGCTTGCATTGATGATGGCTGGAATTATTATTTCATTCCTTCAGATTTTCTCCTGCTCATGGGTCTTGCATGAGTCCCTGCCTATTCCTCCACTTGGCATGCCTCAATCACACAAGCCTATAAGCATGTGTATATATGCACAGAGCACATATACACATGCACACAGCAAACATATGCAAGCCTGGTAACGAAATAAAACTTACAAGTGTCTGAGGCACAAGAGAGACTCTCCATAAAGTTATAAGAATCTAGCTGTTTCCTAAGCCCATACCTGGGCCTGAGTGGACTGACATTGGAGCTGGGACATCTGTATACACCACCATCAACAAGTTACCATAGCTGCCTACCTCTCATTCCACTCAGCCCCCAGGATTGCACCCACCCTCCCTGCCCAGCTGACCACAGTGCAGGAATACAGGGAATACTGTTAGAGTACAGCTCCCCTTTCCTGGGAGTCAAGCTTTTAGGGAAAAATGTCTGGGAGCAAGGCTCTTGGCTCCCAGGTCCACAGGGGCCCATGTTGGCTCCATTGACTCTCCAGCATCCTTGGAAGTGCCAGCTTTTTAGGAGAGCCTTAAAGGGTAAGATTTAGACCTGCCATTTCCCTTACCACTAGAACCAGGGCAAGCTGGGGTTAGGCAGGGGCATTCATTGATTTGAGTCATTTCCCACAGACCCGTGAGTAAGTGTGGCTCTGGATTTCCAGCCCCTACTCCCCACCAAGATACCCATCGGGGTCTTCCAGATCTGGGTTACTGTTGGTCCCAGGTACAGCCCTGGTGTTCTGCCCTGGGCTCACCTCCCTCTGGAGCACGGAGTAGCTGCTGGAGGCCTATGGGCATAGCTGACTCTGTTGCCCCAGTGTCCCCTTCCTAACTACTGAGCCTAACTCTGGAGTTTCTGTCCCCACCCTGGCCTGGGCTGCATGAGAAAGGAGAGGAGCCCCCAGGACTGAAGTCAGGATGGAAATCCCCCACTTCTTACCTTGGCCAGTTGAGGAAACAGCCTCCCGGCAGAGGGCCGCCTCCCGCCAGGGACTTTTCTCCTGGGGGTGACACAGCATACCAGGCAGCAACTGGGACCCCAGCAGCACTTCAGCCAGCCTGCGGGTGAGGAGAATGTCATACAGGACCACTCTCTCCCTTGCAGGAGGCATGGCAGCCAAAGGTCCTAGAACTCATCTGGAACTAGAGCAGGTCCAAGAGGGTGGGCAGGGAGGAAGGAGGCCATGGGGGATGGTGGGAAGTGGTGGTCATGAAGGTCCACATTGCTAGTGATGTCTGGTAATTTGATGGGGCCCAAGTGATTCTGCTCTAAGACCCTACCAGCCCCTCCTCCACACTCCCTTTCTTTACCTGGCACTTAATCTGAAACCTGCTTCTGGTAGGATATAGAGTCTTGTGAATCTCCCAGGGTGATGGTCTCCACACTTTTTTGATTATGAATATTTATGTATAGATTATATACTACAGTCAAAACACATAGTAAATGTTATTAAAGTTCGATTTATTTTTTAGATAAAAAGTAATTCTAATTAGAAATCCTATTTTCTCCACCCTCCCAATAGATGGCCTGGCTCACAGCCCCCTGTGGAGCCCACCACACTGACAGATGAAGGCAGAAGAGCCTTTCAGTTTTCTTAATACTGCATACCAAGAATAGCTGAGTAACCCACATCCAAAGACCTTCTATTTGTTGTTGTCAACTTGAAAAGACACTTGGCCCTTACATAAGGCCCTAATGCTACAGTTGTGGTTATGCTCCTACCTAAAGGCCCAGGCAGCCTGTCCCTGGAACCACAGCACCCTGATATAGAAAGTGAGTGTTTATCAAGGGAGAATGTGTGTGCACATGCATGTGTGTGTGTGTGTGTGTGTGTGTGTGTGTGTGTGTGTGTGTGATGTGTATAGCTTGTGTGAATGTGTACCCAGGGTGTGCCATTCAAAAAGAACTTCATCAGTGACAGCCTCTGTATTCTGGTCTGCTGATTATAGGGGCCTCACACAGGTCACACAGGTAATGAGACACCATTAACCCCTCTGACCTAAGCCATAAGAACCCCTGACATTGGATCAGATACTTTATCTTATCTGTGTCCTCACAACATAACTGTTTAGGTAAGTGAGGCAAGTATCAATATGTTCATGTTGGAGGTGAGGAGCCCAAGGTACAGGGAGATGAGGGAATTGCCCAAAGTCACACAGTTTGGCAGAGCAGGGTCTCCTGTGTGCTTCCACTCCTCCCAGCATGTCTCTCCTGTTCTGCAGCTGCGGGGTAGCCTGCCCTTTCCACTCCACAGGAGGGAAGGCAAGCCCAGGCCCTTCTGCCTTTCCTTGGAAATTTGGCCCAGCCCATAGTAGCAAGGAGCAGGGGCCCCACAGGTAGAGGACAGGGACCTGATGTTCCTGTCAAGGCCAGAGTAGCCCTGTGCTCCAGCGGGTCCTCTGGCAGAGTTACCAGGGCTTCCTCCATTTGAAAGCTCAGTTCTGTAAGGGTGGCAGAGGGGAGGATGAAGGGAGGGCTCAGCCCGCTGTCCCTTCCCCCCTCACTGACAGCTGTAATCTGCTTGGGAAAATCTCTTTTTTTTCCGCACAGGAAAAAATATTAGTTGTCCCGATAACAAGGAAAACAAAACCCAGTGCAGGGCATCAGAGACTTCCTGAGGCGGAAACAATGTCCAGGGCGCTCGGTGGAGCAGCCGAGCCGGGAGGTTGGGGGGGCAGAGAGAGGACACTGGTTCAGGCCTATCCGGCTGGTGGGGGAGGGGGTGACAGATCGAGGAACTTGGAAAAAGATCCTCCCCCCAAAACCTTGAAGTCTGGGCTGTTGAGCAGTATCCGGGAAATGATTCAGGACCAGCACACGTCCCCAAACGGTGGCAGGCCCCTTTAGCTCAGGTGCTCTGAGTCCGCCACTCTTTCCTCCTGGTCCCCAGACTCTTCTTCTGGATGCTGTCCCACCCCTGGCCTGAGAGGCCTGGGGGTAAGGCAGGAGGGTCCCTTCCATGGGCCTGGAGAGGCTATGTGCACCCCACGAGCACTATTCTTCCAAGCTTCTCCCCTGGTGTGCCCACAGCTGCTTACCTGGGTAACTTTCCATTGGGGATGGGGACAGGGAGTCAAAAAAGGGAGAGTGTCTCTAAAGGGTGCACCTGCAGGCCTCTGGTCCTTTTCTGCCCTAACACTTATGCTATTTGGTCCAGTGGGTGTGGCCTCTGAGCACTATGGGCTCCAGGGAGGGGCAGGTGAGGGCCTGAGATTTAAAGCAGGGTCCCTGTGCTCCCAGTAAACTGTATGTAGTTCTCAACACTGGCTATACACTGGGTCACTTAGGAAGCTTTCAGAAAATACTAGTGCCTCCCAGGCCTCATCCCAGATGTTATTATCAGAATCTCTAGTGATTCTTGTGAGTAGTCAGGCCTGAGAACCCCTGCTCTATGACCCTCTGACCCTCTGGTCACTTGCTGTCTGATGTCCTCCAGCTCTACCATCAACTGTCCTCTCAGTTCCAGATTGGAGCCCCTCAGAAATTACCACCTAGCTGGTGGCCTCCAGAGGTGCCTACAGAGTTCCCTGCCCAGCAGGAGGCCAGCTTGCCCAACCCAATAGCAGGTTCTGGGTTATCCCTGCCCGCTCCCTCTGCTCCTTCTCCTTCCCCCTGGGCAATGACGCCTGGGGCCTTTGTTCTCAGCCAACAGGAGTGTGACCAGAAACCTACCCACAGCTTAATTACAGCCCCATTCACTGGCCATAGGCTGGCCACCATCCATATTCAACCTGCCCAGCTTTCCCCGTTTAGCATCCCCCCCAACCCCTACAGCCTGTAACCCAGGCAAGCCTGGCACAGCTCCTCCCTACATCCCAGGGTCATTGCCAGCTTTGTTTTAAAGAGGACCCAAGGTTCCTTCCCCCACAATGACCTCAGTCCTTGCTCAGCACAAAACCTAGGGCCCTCAGGGAGGTCGCTCTGAGTATAGAGGTTGTGACTTTCCCCAAGCACTGGGGGTTCCTGCCAGGGTGCTGCTGATGTGCCATGCCAAATACTGGGCTTCCATGGCAACCTCTTTCCTGGTTCGTTTTTGATTGTTCATAAGCAAATACCAGTCACCTAGATCTGTGGGTGCATATGCACATGGAGAGAGCCAGGGTCCCTCCTCTCAAAGGCCTTTTCAAGACAGAAGGAAGAGCTGTCATGAGCTATTACAAGATAGTACCATTTGAAGTCCCCAAAACCTTCCCAGAACTCCCCACCAGCACAGTGTAGGGAGTACTGCAACCACTCCATAAATGTTGAATGGATATTTAAGTAGAGCAGAGTATGTCCTTCCTTTAGCGATACTAACAAAGGGAGATATATCTCAGGGGTCAAGGACAAAATGGAGGTTCCAATTGCATGAAATGAGCCAGGTCCTATAGCCTGGTTGAAGAGAACTCACTAGGGTACCTTTGCCTCCAGCTAGGCTTTTATAAACTGAGGGGCTTGCAAGTCTCCAGGGTCTGTCCAGAGGGCCTGTGGGTTACCGCCTTCTCTGCCCAAGTGGTCTTGACCTCCTAGAGAATCACCAGAGATCCTGAGAGGCAGGACCATAGAGCAGGCTTTTCCCTTCTCCTAAGGGGACCTTCTTGGCCTAGAATTCCCAGGGGTCTCCTCTTTTCCTCTGGAGGATCCCAACCCAGCTCCCAGCCCCCATTCACAGCATTTTTCAAACAGGTGGAAGATGCTGTGGACACGTGGCCACCTGGCTTCCAGAGAGGGGAAGCCCCAGTGCATGTCCCTGGGGTTTCAATCTCCCCAAGGGGAAACAGTTGGCCAAGAAGCTACTGCCTGCTCCCCAGAAGCATAGGCTTTGACCCTTGGCCTGGGCAGTGGGCAGCAGGCTTCAGGAGCTTGGGGTGAGGGAGCTTCGAAGGGAGGGGCTCCAATCCCAGCTGCCTAGCTCTGGGTACTAACAGGCCACGCCGGGGGCAGCAGAGATTGGGGGGGGCACCACCACCTGCTTTTCCTTGTTTTGTTTTCAGGGCACTAATTACTGTGCTGAGCTCCGAGCTGCCTAATGAGGCCGTTTGGATTTCCTGTTGTTCTGGCTTCCCAAGACCCTTAAAGGGCCAGCGTCGCACTAGGAGCGGACCTGGGTGGGATATTGACCACTCTGGTGAGGGTGAGCACAGAGGAGCTATTCCTAGGCTCAGCCTGAATGCCAAGGGCAGTGACAAGGGACTGGTCCAGTACTTCCTGGCTGCGCTCACGCCCTCCACGAGGACCCGATCAGAAGTGCTCATTCCGGAAGCAGGAGCTTCAGAACTATGTAGCCTGGTCAGAGCATGGGATGAAAGGGAGGAGGAGGCAAGGAGGCCAGGGCTGAGGAGGAAAGGCTGGTGATGTCACCAGTGCCCAGACTGTGAGAACCACTGCAGCACCAGGCAGGAGGGAAACGCTGTGACGTCCTGCCCCCTACCCCACCTGCCCCTTACCCCGCTGGAAAATAAACACTTGTTGTCTGAGAAGCCAGAGCCACTTCCGAAGGGACAGGCTGGTCAGGCTAGAGGCCCAGAAACAGGCCTGAGCCCAGCTTTGAGCAAAGGCCTTTGCCCAAGTTGGATGCAGAAGTATGGTGAGGCTGCCCCTAACTCAGCCCCTCTATGGCACACCACCAAATGGGGCTTGTAGGATGTATCCGACCTTTCTGCACCTTGACTCATCTCTGCACATGGAGGAGCTGAGCATAGCTGGGGATGCCAGGGAGCCCCTTTACGATGCTTGATGCAGGCTGCAGATGGACTGGCAGGTCAGGTGTGGGGGGGTGTCCCTCTGCCTCCTGAGTCTCCCTCAGATTTGAGGCACAGCCTCAGCCCTGTTCCAAGTGTCTGAGACAGTCTGAGGGGTACTTGGATCCCTTGGGTCCCCTGGGCCCCAGAAACACTGGCCTGCAGCACCCTCCCCCATAGACAGGGTGACGACATTGTTGTTCTTATACACGGGGCCTTCCGCCTGGAGTTCCGGCTCCACTAAATGGTGGGAATGAGGGTCCCAGGGACAAAACTAGCCTGGTTCCTGCAGCCACCTCAGAATGGACGGAATCCCCATTGTGTGCGGGCGCCTTGTGCCCGCCCTCCACTTGCCCTAGCCGGACATGCCAACAAACAGCTCATTGAGCCCGGGGGAGGGGCCCAGGAGACAACAATGTCCCCCAGCGGGCCAGGGCAGTGAGCTCAGCTGGGGGTGGGGCTGCTATGAAGGCAGGAGGGCGATGATCTCAGCTTGGGGAGGGTTGGTCCTTGTGACAGGCTGACCCGAGGCTGGCCTCCCTGGTGAGGTGAGGCTGAGAAGGGCTGACCAGAGCTGGCCTCACTCTGGCTGCCCCACCTCCCAGTACTGAGCTGGGAACTGACTGGTGCTTCTCACACTTAAACTGAGCCAGCCCAGGGCACTAAGCAGGTGCAGCAGGGGGCCTAGAAGAGCCACCCCAGATCTAAGAGGCTGGTGGACCCTCCCTGCAATAGTGCCATTCCAAAAACCCCTAAGCAAGGTCCAACCCAAATAGAGCATTCTCATACCACCAGTCCACACTGACCACAGCATTACTTGGATGACAAGAGGATGCACTTTCTATAACCAGAATGTCTCAAGAGCAGGGATCAGCTTGGAAAAGGGATGATGGCCCTGTCCCTGGAAGTATTCAAGCCCTTGGCTATATAATATGGGGTTAGTTTAAGTGCCCTTGAGAGCTCTCCTCACCTTGAGCTTCTAGATATAGGGCCCCAACTCATTCCCTCGAGACACTTCTGGACTCCCTTTGTGGGTTCCAGGCCTGAGGTTGGATGAACCCAGGCCTGATCCAACCCTTTAACCTTCATCCAGACAATCTGGGCTGCCAGGCAGGGCCTCAGGACTCTGAGGGAAAGGGAGGAAGTGGGAGGGCTGGCTGGGAGAGTGGCACGGCCAAAGTGGCGCCCACTCTCAGTATAGGAGCCAGGGAAGCCCTGATGCCAGTTAAATTTTCAGAGCTTTATCTGGAAATCAGAGGGTGAGAGGAGAGAGCAGCTGCTGGCAACAAAAGTGTAGGGCCTGTCCCAGCAGGCCATCAAGGGTCTGGCATTCTCAGGTGCCCAGTCATTTCAGAAAGAAGACCCAGCAATCAGTGTATACCTGTCCACCAGCCACAGATGCATAAAGACTCCTAGCTGCCTCTGGCCCTCCCTCTGCACTTTCACGTTCCAGACCAACTTGTATGCCACTGCTGGATGGTGTTTGAACACCTTCATCTGCTCAAAAACCCACAGGTTCCCCAATGCCTATCAGTGAGTCGGTCTGGTAGATCTCCTGACTCTAGCTGTCTAACCTCATGTCCAACCCTCTCTACATATGAAGTCTGCTCCAGCTGTACCTACTTCATTTCCACACTGATCCTTTTCCTCTCTCCATTCCCTACAGGAATCTTCTCTTTTTATCTAAGTTCTGCTCTTTTCTTCAGGTCCAGTTAATCCGACCCCCCAACAAAGTCTCCTCTGACCTTTGGAGCCCTAGTCCCTCTCTGAACCCTGGTTCCACAGATTGTCACATATCTTTTCATGGGCCATGATTTCATCTGCACTTCCATGGGCATCAGGAGCTGAATTCAATATTCCTTTTGGCCTCACTGACCTTGGCCCAGTGCTAGGCTCATAGTAGACCTCATCCATAACTGGTTGACCGATGGACCCAAACTCTGAGTATGCACGTGGGCACACACACACACAGACCCCAGGAAAGCTAACCATGGGGTGCACATTTCCGTGCCCCCAGATTGAACATGGTTTTTGCCTATATTCTCTTCTTTTGATAGCAGTTTAATGGGCTTGTCCGAGCTGTCCCCAACTTCCTCTTTATCTAGAGAAGGGCTGTGGTAACAGGAATAGGGAATAATCCACTTAGGAGAGGAGAGGAAGCAAGAGAGGAGGGAGTTGGCCACAGGACAACACAGGGTGGCAGAATGGCTCTACCAAGGGGAGTGTTCATGTTGCCCAAGAAGGACTCATGAGACTGGGTTGAGTAGGCACAAAAGAGGGTTGAAGCCCAAGCTCTGTCTACTTCTCAATATACAGAGTCAGCCAAGGCTGTTCCCGAAACCTCTGGTGTTGGAGACCTTGAGTATTCACCATGGCTCTGGAAATTTACTTTGAGCTTCCAGACCTTAAATTCAGCCTGCCCCTTTGCTGCAAAGTTCAAATGGCTGGACAGCTCCATTGGGCTCATTTTTCTGAGTGGCAGCCAGAAGGCTGGGGGCAGAGGCGAAGTGTCATTGGCTCACAGTGGCCTAACATTGTCCAAAATTCTCCTTGGGGCTGAGAGGAGGTCCTGGACTTCTTCCCTGGGGACAGTCTAGACACAAGAACTCTCTGGGTTGGAGGTTTTTTGCTTATCACAAGCAAGGCAAGTTACTCATTAGCAAGCATCAACATGCAATTCTCATCAACTCCAGGGGAGAGTTCAGCTTGGATTAACAACTGGGATACATAGTGTAGACACTGTCACAGGAAGTTCTCCCATATGTCTAACCCAAATCCTTCCTGTGACAATTGAAGCCTGTTTCCTCTCATTCTGACTGTGGTAGGAGAAGGAGACAACTGGTCACCATCCTCTCCTTAAGACCCATTACATACTTGACCAGGGCAGTCCAGTTCCTCCTCAGCCTTCACCAGCAAACAGTGACCTACCTGCCTGCTCAGGCAGCTGTTCACAGAGTTGGCACCTGCCCTTGGTTTCTTTCTCTGTGTATGAGAGTACTTGAAATATAGCACTTCTTGGTTCATGCCTGGCCCTTCTTTTCAGGAAGGCTGCAGGCCCCATGGACTGTCTGAGTAACCCCCACTCCTAGGTTCCTTGGGGTGCAGGAACCTATCTCTTGCTTGCTTCAAGTCCCGGGTAGCACCTGGGATCAGAGATCAGAATCTGTGTGAAGAAATGAGGAGAGGTCAGAGTTTCTTCCAGGAGATGAGTTGTTGCTCAGTGGAAGAAGGTGAAGGGCACACAAGGACCCAGGAATACCAAGGGGTCAGGGACAATGCTGGGCCTGGATGTTAATGCAAGGCCAGGACCAGAAGAGGGGAGCGAAGGCTGAGTGGGAGGGAGGGGATGGGGAGAACTTCCCATCTGTGAAAGTGGACAGAAAAGAGAGGTTTCAGGGACAAATGAGCTGTACACTGGGGAGGGGACGAGAAGAAAGGACAGTGAATGCAAGCACAGCTAAGGCAGAGGATGAGTGGGTGAGGAGGCTTCTACAAGGGAAGAAAAACCTTGCGGTAGGGAAGCCAGTCTAAGACCTAGGGCTGAGGGGGTGCCCAAATCTTTGCTTTCAACTCAGGTTCTGCTCCCCTCCCCATCCTCTGTCTTTCAGCACAAGTTGGCAAAGGTCCTCTTTTGGCCCTGTTATTCTCAGCAATGCCTCTGCCCTGTGCCCTCTATTCTCTAGCCTTGTAAACCCCTCTCAGCGTTTTATGTGCTCTGAGGAATCTGGGCAGGAGGCAAGGCAGACTGTGGCAAAGCCCAAGCCTGAGGGTCTCCATGCAGAGGCTTTCCTGAGCCTTCCATCCCTTCCCCTGAGCCTCCGTGCTCACTGGCTAGGGTGGGGACAGGAAGGAGCAAGGGAAGGGGAAGCTAGGGGCTCTGGGAAAGTTGCCGTGGAGGCTGCCTTAAACCCTGGACTCTTCTGTGGCTGGAAATACCCGCTGCATGGCTCCTGGCCCTAGCTTTCCAGGCATCCCCTGGGTTTGGCAAATAAAGCTGAGGCAGCTGCCGGGTCACCACCAAAGAGAGCCCTTGCCGTCAGCCAGCAGCTCTCCACCCTACCCCTCCTCTCTTTCTTTCCTCCTGACCAGATTACAGGGGGCTTGGGAAGAATTTCCTTCCTACACAGTTAAAAGTGGCTTCTCAGGTCAGGGGCCATCGGCTTCTCCTCTCCTGGGTCCATTGTCTCTGCAGGCCAAAGCTGTTCTCATCCAGAAAGAGAGGGCCTGGTCCACACCAGTTACTCCAGCTCCAGGCAACACCTGCCCTGGGATTTGGAGAAGGCAAAGGAAGAAGAGCATGGCACTACCCTAGGCCCTCAGGCTCCCGAGATCCAGGGAAAGAGGAGGTGGGAGGCCTTCCTAGTCTCTTGAGGAGCCAGAGAAGGCACTCTGTTTCATGCTCAATAGTCTCACCAACTCAGACTTCCTTTCTTTGGTACATTTGGGTCATCAGTCATGAGCTATCGGCAGGCAGACAGTCCAGTCCAGTCTGTGGGTCCTCTTGGTGACTTGGGGAGGGCTGAATCCCCTGAGGTGCCAGGAGCCTCAATGACCAGGACAGTTCAGAAGGTGATCTCTGCTCTGAAACACCACTATGAAGGAGGAGGGGTGTCAGCTTGAGACGCACACTTGGCCCTAGCCAGAGAGTCATCTCTGGAAGGCCAAGGCCATGGACAGCTGGTTCTTCCAAACCTTCCTCTCTTCTCCAAGCCCATTCTCAAAACTCCAGTCAAGAACCTTGTTACATCCTCTTCCCACAAAAGACCCTCATACTTATTTCCACAAGGTCCATCTCCTTACAATGACCCGCCTGGCTTTCTTCTCTCTCTTTTTTCACCTTATCCCTTATGGCTATTTGCATTCAGCTCTTTTTTCTTTCTGGAACTCACTTGCTGTCAGAGACCTCCCTCTACTCCAAGTCTGCCCTGACTGTCAGGATGTCACCTGTGGGAAAAGAAATTAATGTTTATTGGACTCTGCAACGCATAATCAGATTTAGTCCCACAGTCACCCTCCCAGGTCACTATCATTATCCCCATTGCACAGATGAGAAAACTGAAGTGTAGAGTTGAATTACAAGCCCAAGACCACATGATTGAGAAGTGCCAAAAGCCAGGTCCATGTCATGCTTATTCAGCAGACTCAACCAGAGGTTAGGGAGACACCCCATTCTACAAGATTCTTCAGAATTCAGTGTGTCTCTGCGACCATGCCCCAGTTCCTATTTTTTTCTCTTTCTCCCACAGGCGCTCTCACATCTTATCATCAGCCGCTGCATTCTGCCCCTCTACCACCATCATGAAGCCCCCAAATGAGTCCTCAGGGCCACCACCAAGTCATCATTTTTCTCTCTTCTCCTGTCTCAGGCCTGTCCTATGGGGAACCTACTCTGTCCCTCGGGAAAGACCCAGAGCAGGCAGTTCCTTGTAGTGACTCCAGTGACAGGCGAACGAGGCCCTGCGGGGCGCCGCCTGCCGAGCGGGAATCCCGGCCCTAACCGCTGGCGCCCCCTGAGGGGAGGGGAGAGGGCGGAGGTGGTTCTGCGGCGGCATCTGTCCCAGGCGGGCGGGAAGCTGCTGCATTAAATTGTAAAATCGATTTATTGACCGGCAGGTGCGAGCAGCGGCAGATGGAGAGTAGCGCTGCCGGGGCGCATCTGCGGGGAGCGGCGGCATCGATCCTGGCCCCCCTCGGAAACCCGTCCATCCTGGTCCTTTCTCGTCTGCTCTCTCCCAACTGCAGGGCCAAGGTCCGCGGAACAGCGGCGCCTAAGCGGCTAGCGTAGCTTGGCTCCCTCCACCTCCCCCATCCTGGCCTCAGGGCCTGGGCTGCGCCCCCACGGCTGGCAGGCCCTGCCAGCCCCACTGCCCCAGTTGGCACGCGGCAGGCCGGGCTGACGCGTGGCAGCGCCCTGCGGCAGATGAGGCACGCGCCGGCCTCATTTCAATGTGAATGGATCGAATGGAGCAGCCATGTGGCAGCAACAGTTTGCAAATCTCCCCGCCTTCTGTGCAGCTCCCTGGCCGCCGCTCCCTGCACGTGGCCCCTTCTCCACAGCGACCGCAAGTGGCGCCCCTCAAGGCTTAGGTGTCCCGCCCAATCCAGGCAAACTCCCCAGGTCCCTGGCCTGACCAGCGGGCGCTGTGGCTCAGCCCCCACAGAGTTCTTATTTGGGTGCAGTTTGCCCCACAGAGAACGCTGTCCCAGGGGTGTGGGGAAGAGGTGGGGTGGACAAAACGGCGCTGGAGGCCTCCAAGCTGCACCGCCAGCCCAGTGGAGGGCGCATAGGCTACCCAGTTGGGGGAGGATTCCCGAGGCTCTACGCGGCCTCTGTCGCACACCAGTAACCAGGGGGTCAGTTTGGGGCACAGCTGGAAGACAACCTTGGCGCTACCGCCCCGGGGTGCTGTTTCTGCCTGCTGCGGAGCTGTGTGCGACCGTGAAGCGGGGAGGATGGCAAAAGCAGAAGGCTCCTGGGGCAGAGGCTGTGGGCCTCGCATGAAACCAGGCCTCGACCCTGCTCTGGCTCAGGACTCTAGGCTGTGATTCGGGTGCCAGTCGGGGTGAGGAACCGTGGCTCCTCAGGGGGCCCACAGTTATTCCGCAGGAGCTTAGGTCTCTAGGGCCAGCGTCTGGATAGCAGCAGGGTCCGCAGATGTCCACCTGGGTCCAACCCCACAGTGATTTGCAGCCTCCGATTACCTCACTGCCTCCTGCTCCTGGGAGCTCCCAGTACTCGAATTTAGTTCTTCTGTCTGCAGTTGCCAGTGGGAGAAAAAGGGAGAAGCTCCAGTTGTGGAGACTGCATTTCGGTTCCCTGCCCACAGCCCGACCCTCTAGACTCATCAAATGTGGGCAAAGCTGGATCCCAGCAGATAAGAGCGCTAGTGGGTACTCAGGGATGAGGGAGACATCCTAGCACAATAATGAACTTCAAATAGGTGCTTCATAAATGCCTTTTGATGGTGATACCTTTCTTTCTTAGGTCAGAGGATTTCTACATTTCTGGGATTCCTTGCATTTCATGTCTCTGAGGATAATGATGACACTTTTGTTTGGTCCTTGACTGCAAAGTGCTTTGGGGCATATAAATTCGGATGTGTATGAGGGGTAGAGGATGTTCCAGATCTACCACCATGAACAAGATGCCTCCTGTAGGACCGGATGTCTCTCTTGAGAGTCTGGCAAGTGCCAGCGCCAGAGAAGAACTGAGTTTTTATGAACTCTCAGGCCAGAATTTGGGGGGAAGTGGACAGACTAGGTAGGGCTGAGAAGTGGACAGACTAGGTAGGGCTGGATGTCAGCTCAAAAGAGAATGAGGGGCACTCTGCCACCCTAGGTAGATCCAGGGACCCCCAGAGTATGGGCGGAGAGAGGATGGGAAACCCACTTATCAGATTCACTGGGAGGCAAGCCCTAGGTTCCCCCCTCCCTAGGGCCTGGGGAACTCTGCCTGCCCATAACCTACATTAACTCTGGAGCGCAGCCTGGGCCCATCTGCCGGCCCCCGCCCCACCTCGGTTCCCCACGCCAACCCGCTCGCGCCAGATGGTGGCTGGGAGGGGTGGCCGTGCGTGGGGGACCCCGGAGCCCGTCTCTTCACCTCGCCCCTCCCCCAACCCACGCTCTCAACCTCTTGTTTTTCATCCTTCCCCCCCGCCCCAATCCTCCACCACTACCCCAAGTCAAAAAATCAGACCATGCTCGGCATAGGCAGCTGTTAGGCTCCGACCTGCCCCCCTTTTCCAGCCTCCCCCGGGCCCGCGCCGCGTCCCTACTCCCCCCGCGCAGATCTTATCGCAGGACGACAGCCATCGCTGTGCGGGCGGGCTGACAGCTGAAGCTACAAGGCCCCCGCCGCCCTCGGCGTCGCAGAGAGAGAGCTCTTGGGCACCCTCGAGACTGGGAGAAGCTGGCCCTCCCCAGTTTAAGGTCTCCGGGGATCACGCCAGGTCCCGGGAAAGCAGCTGGACTGCCGCCGCTCGGAGAAGTGGGGCCACCCGCGGGAGCCGCGAAGGCGAGACGGGTGAAGCCTCCTGAAACTCAAATGAGTTCGCGCGCTTCCAGTTCCACTCTGCATCTCGCCCTATGAGGAGAGAACCCAGGTCTGCTCGGCCTCAGCCCTTCTTCACCTCGACTCTCCAGTGGCTGGAGCCAACTCTGAATCCAGGAGAGTTCCCCAAGGGAGCGACAGGACGCGGGAGGGGGCTTGGGCTGCTGGTTTGGTGGGTAGATGGTGAGCGCGGGAGCAGAAGCTGAACCCAGGTGAGGGGAAGCGCTGGAGGTGGGGCCAGACCCTCATTACCATACAGCTGATGTCCCCCTTCTCCTACTTCGGGGACCACGCCCCCTTCCCCCAACTCTGTGATCTGGCGTCTTGCGGCAGGCACGCGCCAAGCCAAGGCTGGGGTTAGAAGGGAGCAGGCACGCGCTGGACACGCCTCCCGCAATAAGAAGGGAGACGCCCACCAGGTGCAGGGAGGGAGCCCCTGAGTCTTAGACGCTTGGCCCTCTCCTTGCTCCGAGTGGTCACAGAGAGATTAATGTGCCCGCTGGCTTCCCTGCTGTGCCGGGGACTCGTGGTGGGTGGATGCTCGAATGTTGAGGGCCGACCAGGCGAGGGCTCCTGAAGCTCAGTGAAGGAGATCAGAGTCCGTTGGCACTGGTTTCACTTTCCAGACAAGTCTTTTTTACCTGCTCGAGGGCTGCAGGTAACTAGCGTTGCCGCCAGACGCACCGCCCACGGGGACTCCCCAATGTCTCCACCCCCACGACCATCCGGGAAATACTCGCTCACCTCCCGCCCCATTCCCCCCGCCCTCCAGTTATTCTCCCACTGCAGGGGTCTCCACGCGTAACCCTGCTCGTGCGGAGAACTGGTCTTCTCCGCACGAGCAGAGCTGGGGGACCCATAGGCTGAGAGCAGCACGGAGAGGCGGGGACCTGTGCCTGACTGGCTGGCGGGGAGGGGGGGATGGCGGGGGCGGAGGCCCCCTCCGGGCGGCGCTGGGGCTGTAGCAGCTAGAGGGGAGGGGAGAGTGACCATGAGTGAGTGACAGGCTGCGAGGAGAGGAGCCAATATATATAAGGAAGGCTCCCGAGCGCGCAGGTTTCAGTAGCGGCGCTGAGCGCAAGCTGTGAACACGAGGCCAAGAGCCGCAGCTCAAGCTGCCTCTGTGCAGTGTACCCGGGCACTAACCGGCTTGCAGACCCAGGATTAGCCCGAGGACTCGTCCTCAGCGCGGCCGCCGCCCAGACGTCCTCACCTGGATTACCTACCGCAGCAATTTGAGCAGAGCTAGCGAGAAGGCGAGGCGGGAGGAAAGGCCCGAGCGGAGACTGGTTTTTCAGAGACTCCTCCCGCGGGTGGACGCACAGGGAAGCAGCGTCCCGAACCGAGCCGGCTTTAGGTCGGGCGGGTGGAAAGAGCGACGCCCCAGGGAATGGCAGCCGTGTCCCGTAGCGCCTCTGGTTGGGCGCTACTGTTACTGGTGGCACTTTGGCAGCAGGTAACATCCCGCGCCCCTCCGCCCCCTCCTGCCGCGCTCTGGGCCTGAAACGCGGGCATCCGCTGAGCTGACCGCTCCTCTCCCTCCTTTCCTCGTCCCTGTGCAATAGCGCGCGGCCGGCTCGGGAGTCTTCCAGCTGCAGCTGCGGGAGTTTGCCAACGAGCGCGGCGTACTGGCCAGCGGGCGGCCGTGCGAACCCGGCTGCCGGACCTTCTTCCGCGTCTGCCTTATGCACTTCCAGGCGGTCTTCTCGCCGGGTCCCTGCACCTTCGGCAGCGTCTCCACACCTGTGTTGGGCACCAACTCCTTCGCCGTCGGGGACGACAGTAGCGGCGGGGGACGCAACCCTCTCCAACTGCCTTTCAATTTTACCTGGCCGGTGAGCAAAGTCTGGGAGCGCTGGGAGGTCACGAAAGCCAAGAGAAGGGGGCTCCCTGGGACCAAAGCCCTCTCCCCTGATTTCCTCGCTCCTCTTCAAAACAAAACAAGGCAAAACAAGGGGAGTTCTTTTCTGATCCTTTCTTTCCGACTCTTTCACGGGACCTCATCCTCGGAAAGGCTCTCGCCACTCTTCCTCTTCTCACTTTTACACCCTCTCTTCTCCCAGCTCTTGGGATACAATTTTCATTACTCACCTTACCGGCGCGTCCCCCACCTTCGAATGGCTCTCGCGTACATTCCCAAATTCCTCAACCCTCCTCCTACCCGGGGGTCTCCGCTTTCCTCTTCTCGCGCGCGATGCTGCACTCAGACCCGTTATGTTGACCCAGGCACAGTAACTGTATCCTGCAATTAGATTAATTAAACCCGCTGCAGCAAGGCACCATCACCTCCCCCCTGCTCATCTCTCCATCTCTGTCTTCTCCCCGCCTCCTTCTTTCGCTTCGCAGGGAACCTTCTCACTCATCATCGAAGCTTGGCACGCGCCGGGAGACGACCTGCGGCCAGGTGAGTAGCTCTCTCCGCAGCCACAGGGGGGCGACACGGCGCAGTGCCGAAAGAGTTAACCAGTAATAATAGGCGGGGGAAGTGCGGGGTCGGGGGGTGGGGGGCAGGACGCTTAGCTAGGCTGGGAGCTGCGCCCCGCGCTGGACGCTCGGATTCCGCCTGCTGCCTGGACTCTGAGCACAATTGCGTTTCCTGCGGGTTATTTTTGGCGTGGGAACGCGGGGAGCACGGCGGTGAGAAAAGGCCGAAGCTGCCAGCGCCACTGACGGGCCCCTTCCTGTATTTTACACCTTTCGCGAATTCCGCTCCTTTGGAAAGGGAATAATGGCTTTGGGATGTTGTTCTGACACAGAGGAAAAGGATATTTCAGCAGCACAACAATTCTCACTTTAAAAAGGAAAAAGAAAAGCATTTACCCATCTCTGAGGGCAGAACCCCTGAAAGGGCACCGGAGGACCCTTGTTTCTAGGGTCTTCCCCAGAATGGAGAGGTTTCTTTTTTTTTTTTTCATTTCTTTCTTTTCTTTTTTTCTTTATTTTTTTTTTCCATTTTGACCTCTTTTCCTCTTTCCTCTGCCTATCTGGCTCCAGAACACTGGGATATCTTAACATCCTTCTATTGTCCCCTCTTTGAATGATATCAGGCCCCCTGAACACTTACACACACAGGGGAGCTAAGCAATGGGACCCTTGGGTTCCTCTGGCCTATGCCTGTTGGCAGGAAGGGGTCATCTGGACAACTGTTTTGATCCAGCAGTTGCTAGCACCCTTGGTGCCCTTCCTTGACCTGGCCCTCTGCCCCTTCAGAGGCCATGCCACCGAATGCCCTCATCAGCAAGATCACCATTCAGGGCTCTCTAGCTGTGGGCCAGAACTGGTTACTGGATGAGCAGACCGGCCCTCTCCCAACACGGCTGAGCTACTCTTACCGGGTCATCTGCGGTGACAACTACTATGGAGATAGCTGCTCACGCCTGTGCAAGAAGCGCAATGACCACTTCGGCCACTACGTGTGCCAGCCAAATGGCAGCCTCTCTTGCCTGCCCGGCTGGACTGGGGAATACTGCGACCAGCGTAAGCAGCCAAGCTTCCTCCTATCTGCCTGGAGGGGGGAGGGTCCCCTGAGCAAAGAAAAAAAAAGAAAAAACAGTGGCATCTTCTCACCACAGACTGCCTTACAGCATAGTTCTGGGCTGCCCACTAGCTGAGCCTCAGAAATAGCTGGAGATACTTAGGACAGGTTTGGGCTCAGATATCTGTCTTTTTAGTGCTCTTTCCCCTTGTGCCAAAGCCCACAAAGACCCTTTTATTACATTCCATCTAGCCTGGACTCTCCTTCCCTGTGCCACTGGTTCCCTTTAAGACACCCATGGCTCCTCTGGAAGGCTAGGAGTGGGAAGTGAGCCCAAGAGAGCTGGGGCACCTCCAAAGCCAGGAGAGGGAAAGTGGGGCTTCAGAGTCGTTGGTATCCCAACCTCACCCAGCCCTATTTTCTTTCCTCAGCTATCTGTCTTTCTGGCTGTCATGAACAGAATGGCTACTGCAGCAAGCCAGCAGAGTGCATGTGAGTAGGGGACAGGAAATGGGAAGGGGGCATCCCCTGGCCAAGTCCTCAGATCATCCTCAGCCTCTCTTTTGTTTGACAGCTGCCGCCCAGGCTGGCAGGGCCGCCTATGCAATGAATGCATCCCCCACAATGGCTGTCGTCATGGCACCTGCAGCACCCCCTGGCAATGTACCTGTGATGAGGGCTGGGGAGGCCTATTCTGTGACCAAGGTGAGTCAGAGCAAAGAGAAGATGCAGAGGGGATGGGAAAGATGGTTAAGGGGTGGGAACCAGAGTTATCACCTGGACCCTAACTTGCAGACTACTGAGCTGGCTTTCTCCATTATTCTTCAAGGAGCTTGGGACTTTTAATGGTGTTTACAACTGGCCTAGAATAAGATGGTGGGTCCTTCTTCCCCAGGTGTTGGGGAGGCAGGGTGGCTGGAAAAGCCGGGAGATTGACAAATTGGCAGCCTGGAGGTCATACTCATAAATTCTAATAAGGCCAAAGAGAGAGGGATTCTGGGCGCAGTTCCTCTTTCTACCTCATAGTTACCTATTAATCCCCTAAGTGTTTGCTTACCTGCCAGGGCTGTTTGAATAACTCTCCCCTAAACAGCTGTCTGGTGGGGTGTGCCCACCAGCTGCCTAGAGGCTGTGTGAGCTGGGCCTCTGGGTGGAGTGACATCTAACTGACTTCTTGGTGTCGGCTGTTTCTGCCTGAGCCCACACAGTCTCTTTCTGATGTTTGGTGGGGCCAGTCACTCTTCTGGCTATACAGGGATCTGCCAGCCCCAAGTGTGGAGGAGGGAGCGTTTATCTCCTTCATTCTGTGAGCCAACTACAGCATGTTCCTCCTATTTTCAGGGTCAAATGCGGTGGCTGCTGCCATGGAAACACCATCACAAGCTTGGGTAGGGTAGGCAGGGGGCTTGCCAGGATAGAAAGAACTTGCCTAGGACCTGAATTGCTGGCAACAAGGGGCTTGGAATTCAGCCCTTGTATTGTGCTCATGTGCTGCTTTCTCCTCTTCTCCCCCAAACACACACACACACACACACACACACACACACACACACACTCATACCCTGGGTCCAGCCCATTCTCTTTCCTCTGCCTACAATTGCTCCTAGGTGACATAGTCATATACTCATCACAGGCAAACACAGCCCTCACAGTCTCTATATTTACTCTGTCTGGTTCTCCCTCCTTGTCCTTCTCAAATAAGAAAACAAATGCTAATACTTCAAAATACCATTATAATGAATTCCCCTTTAAAAAATACCTGGTCACTACCTGTGGTGGCTTTTGCCTCCTCTCTACCATTTCCACCTGTCAAAATATTATCTCCCCTTCCAGGCTTATCTCAGCTGTCCCTCCTCCATGAAGCCTTAACTGACTTCCTCCTTAACACATGGCCTTGCCATCTACTCCTATTCCTAACCTTAATTTTACCCTGCCTGCCGGTGTTTGTGAGCTTACTTGGTAGGCAGTTAGTATTCTGTGTTTTTCACCTTTGATTTGCACTGGACAGATGTGTTTCAAGGTACTTCGATATACATGCTTTCATTGGAAGAGGAGGAAGGGTATTTGGGCCTGGAAGACTTTGAGTTGAGGCTTCTGGGCCAAACATGAGCAATTAACTTGTACTACAAGGAGCCTAGAGGTGGGGCCAATTCTCTTACTCTGCTCAAATGGTTGGTTCCTGCCTCTACAGATCTCAACTATTGCACCCACCACTCCCCATGCAAGAATGGGGCAACGTGCTCCAACAGTGGGCAGCGGAGCTATACCTGCACCTGTCGCCCAGGCTACACTGGCGTGGACTGTGAGCTGAAGCTCAGCAAGTGTGACAGCAACCCCTGTCGCAATGGAGGCAGCTGTAAGGTGAGGCCCAGGCCAGCACAGGAAGGCAGAAGTTTGGCCAGGTGGTGCCCCAAGTGTCCCTACACCAGGCGGCCCATATATGTGCAGCCAT
This sequence comes from Macroglossus sobrinus, assembly GCA_004027375.1. Lineage (NCBI taxonomy): Eukaryota > Metazoa > Chordata > Mammalia > Chiroptera > Pteropodidae > Macroglossus > Macroglossus sobrinus. The sequence continues at coordinate 784,645 of PVKZ01000061.1, read as the reverse complement.
GGGCAGGCATTGTGGGCAGGTGAGGCCTAACTCCCAGCCATGCATCCTTGCTACCTAGGGTCTGACTTTGGCCCCTTTCGGGTCTCTCTCCAGGACCAAGAGGATGGCTACCATTGCCTGTGTCCCCCGGGTTACTATGGCTTGCACTGCGAACACAGCACCTTGAGCTGTGCTGACTCCCCTTGCTTCAATGGGGGCTCCTGCCGGGAGCGCAACCAGGGTGCCAGCTATGCCTGCGAATGCCCCCCCAGCTTCACTGGCTCCAACTGCGAGAAGAAAGTGGACAGGTGTACCAGCAATCCATGTGCCAATGGTGCGTCCTATTGCCTTGCTAACCTGGTGTACCAGCCCTGGAGACAAGAGAGCCTTCCAATAAAGGAGGGTCAGGAGAGGAGGGAAGCCTTGTCTGTCACTCTAGGCAGGCTGAGATGGGTCCCTATCTGTTCCAAATGGTGAAGAGCTTGCTTGATTAGTAGGGTGGCTTTAGAAGAGGAGCAGGTTAGCAGGGGGTGCATACCTTAGGAAGAGTCGTGTGCACCCTGTGTGTCTTCCCTTCCTAGTCCTGTGTCAGAGCCCTGACTCTGCTGTGGTGGCTTCTGACCCTCTCCAGGAAGTCCTGGGCTAGAGAGAGGGATGTTGGAAGCTTTGTGTCACTTCTTGAGGGAGGTTGGTGTGGTCAGGGCCCTGCTCCTGAAGGCTTCACCTCACCCCATGGCCAAGTGGAGCCTGGTATGGCACAAGGAATAGAGAATGTTCAGCATCTTTTGCGATTAAAAGCATGCTGGTTATCTTTGTCTCCTTGGCCTTCTGGTGACTCCTGATGAGGCAGGCAGACAGCACCATGCAGGAGAGAAGCCACAGGAGCTGGAGAGGGGTCAGAGGGCTGAGGTGGAGTCTGCTATCTGGCTAATCACTTAGTTAGCTCCCTAGAGCTAGTTTCTTCATCAATGAATAGGAAACATAGTCCTCTGTGTTTCATGTGGTTACAAAGATTAAATGAAGCAATGATAATTACATTTATTTGAGCATTTACTATACACCAGGCATGCGCTTCTGCCACCATGTGTCATCCTGTCTAACCCTCAGAGATCTCCTATGGAGGGGATAGCATTATACTCCAATTAACAAGTGAGGAAACAGAAGCTTAGAAAAGGTAAAGCAACAGGTGCCAGATCCCCAGCTAGAGAGAGCTGAGATTCAAACCCAAGCATATCTCTCTGATTCTATTGTAAAGCTCTGTGAGATGCCAGTAATTTTTATACATAAGCTCATAGAGGCACAGTGACCAAGGTCACCTCAATTCCAGGTCTTCTGACTCTATGTGCAGAGCTCTTTGTAGTGGGACCTGTAAATACTGGCTGCATTCATGGAGGCAGGAGGACCTGAGCTCATTTCTGGGATGGAGCACTCACCCTCTGCACCAGAGAGGTTCCCAGGCAATTGCTGACTTGTGCCCTGTGTGTACCCACAGGGGGCCAGTGCCTGAATAGAGGCCCAAACCGCATATGCCGCTGCCGTCCTGGATTCACAGGCACCCACTGTGAACTTCCGATCAGCAACTGTGCCCGCAGCCCTTGTGCCCATGGCGGCACCTGCCATGACCTGGAGAATGGTCTTGTGTGCACTTGCCCTGCTGGCTTCTCTGGTCGGCGCTGTGAAGTGAGGACACCCAGTGATGCCTGTGCCTCGGGCCCCTGCTACAATGGGGCCACCTGCTACACTGGCCCCTCTCCGGACAACTTCGTCTGCAACTGCCCCTATGGTTTTGTGGGCAGCCACTGCGAGTTCCCTGTGAGCATGCCACCCAGCTTCCCCTGGGTGGCTGTCTCCCTGGGTGTGGGGCTGGTGGTGGTGCTGGTGTTGCTGGGCATGGTGGCAGTGGCTGTGCGGCAGCTACGACTTCGGCGGCCAGACGACGGCAGCAGGGAGGCCATGAACAACTTGTCAGATTTCCAGAAGGACAACCTGATCCCTGCTGCCCAACTCAAGAACACAAACCAGAAGAAGGAGCTGGAAGTGGACTGTGGCCTGGACAAGTCCAACTGTGGCAAACAGCAGAACCACACATTGGACTATAATCTGGCCCCAGGACCCTTGGGGCGGGGGACGATGTCCGGGAAGTATTCCCACAGTGACAAGAGCTTAGGGGAGAAGGCGCCGCTGCGGTTACACAGGTGAGCAGCACCTGAAGGCCCAGGGCCTGGCCACAGACCCCTGCCAGGTACTGCCTAGGCTCCTCCAAGACAGGTGGGAGGCTGGCACCAGGCCCTTGACTGCTTTTAAGTAAATAGGGGGCTTTGCTACTGATCTTCCAATAAGATTTCTGCCAAGAGTCTTTGTGCCTCCCTCACATTCCTTCATTTATTCATTCATTCATCCGTTCATTCACAAATGTCAAGTTTTCACATTGTATCTCTTGTGACTTCCTTCTTTCCATGGTATGGCTTGCCTCTAGTGGCAATGTTAGCTTTTGCCAGTCTGGAGACCCTCCAATAAGGTTGGGGGCCCTGTGGCTCTTTTAGGGGACGATTCCTCTCTGACCCCCAGGCCCCATGTCTTCTCCCAGAGCTACTTCTGCCAGTGCCCTCAGGGTCCAGGTTAATGCCCCCACCCTCCCCATAACCCTCTATCAATCCCTCCCTCAGCAGCCTGTCTTGTGTTCCCTCAGTGAAAAACCAGAGTGTCGGATATCAGCGATATGCTCCCCCAGGGACTCCATGTACCAGTCTGTGTGTTTGATATCAGAGGAAAGGAATGAATGTGTCATTGCCACAGAGGTAAGTATTGGGCTCACCTGCCCTTCCAGCATGTCTCCTCCTGCCTTTTGAGGATGAGAAAGTGGCCTGGTTAATCTTGACCCCAGGGTCCCTCTGGGGTGGGTCAGGACCCTTCCTTGGCAGGCCAGGTTCATTGTCTCTTGGGTCCCTGCTGGCCTTGTTGCCACAGAGGGTGTGAAACAGGAACCATGCTAGTGAGCCGGGTCTGGTCTCTTCCCACTGTGTTAGTGCTGGGCTGGGCGGCCGTGGCACCTGGCCAGCTTTCAGACACTGCTTCCCAGCTGCTGGGCGGTGAGGGTGGTTGCCTTGTGCTCCTCCTGCCCCTTCTCCCTGGCTTCCCCCATTGGTCCATCTTATGCGCACAGGCTCCCAAGCATGTGTGTGTGCTGGGGCAGAAAACCGGTTAGGGCTTCCCTACCTTCCCTTCACCCCACCTGCCCTGTTGGCTTCTCCAAGAGAGGCCTAGGGAAGCCATGGAGGGTGGGTTTGTGCTGTAGGGCAATCCATTTCCTCACTCTACATATGCTCTCCAGGTATAAGGCAGGAGCCTCCCAGGACATTCCAGCTTTGCCCAGCAGCTAGACCTTCCTTCTGCATTGTTTACATTGCATCCTGGATGGGACATTTTAAATATGCAACGTGCTGCTCTCAGGAGGAAGAGGGAATGACATGAACTGGACAGACTGTGAACTTGCCAAGAGATGCAGAACCTTGCACACCTTCAGGTGTTTGTCCGGCATCAGATTGGCAGCCACACCAGCCAGGGGAACAGAGGAGAGGAGAGGTGCCACTTGGACCTGTCCTGCCAGCGGTAGCCTTCAGAAGGCTCCTTTGGGGCTCTGACCAATTTTTCAGAGGAGTGGCAGTGGCCCTGTGGGGCCTTGAGCTGCTGTGGCCTCTACTGGCATCTGTGTTTCCAAAAGTGCCTTTGGCCCAGGCTCCATGGTGACAGCTGGGTCAAAATCAGAGAGGAGAGAGGAGGCCAGTAAGGGCAGGGCCATCTGTGGGCCAGGAAACCATCGGGTGCGGCTCCTAGCAGGAGTTGCCCTGCAGGTGAGGTGAGCGACTGAAGCAAAAGGAGCACTTTCTGCCCCATGCCTCCAACTACTGTATATGGGCCTTGCTCATAACATCACCCAGCCTCTCCCTGGCCCAGGCCCTCTGGGTAAGGATGTTAGTAAGGCTTACCTGGCTTCCACAGCCTCCAGCCTTGGGTGTCTCTGGGTTCTTGTGAGTAGACAGGTGTGGGGCCAGCCAGGCCTTGCTGGGGAGCTCATAGCAGTGATGCTGGAAATTCTAGTGAGAGAGAAATTGGGTGTTGTCATCACCTAGGCCTGTTCCTGTGGCCTTGAGCCGGGGCTCTGCCCATGCCCACTACTGCCCCCAGTTGATCTTCAGAAATCAATAATATGAGTTTTTATTTTGTTTTTTGTTTTTGTTTTTTGTAGTTTATTTTGGAGTCTAGTATTTCAATAATTTAAGAATCAGAAGCACTGACCTTTCTACATTTTATAACATTATTTTGTATATAATGTGTATTTATAATATGGAACAGATGTGTACAGGAGTTTATTACTTCTTGGGTCCTGTGTTTGTGATAGCTGAGTAGATATCCTCTCCCCCTCCTCTCTCTTTTTCATATAGCTGCCAGCTGCTCAACAAGAACCCTCAGGACCTGTGCATACATTTGGGCTTGGCCTCTGTGCTCCAGGCCCTTGTCCCCCTCCAGTCCTTGGGGAGCCTGGCCTTGCCCTTCTAGTCCTCAGTCTAGACCAACCTTCTCTGCATGATGGTTGGAGGCTGGCTATGGCTCCCCATTCCTTTTATGCTCCCAACACTCCTTGGGGCATATGCCCCCTGACCTAAATCTATCCCCCTTTTCTCTTCTCAAGTCTAAAGGTTATGAGCTCTGGAATCAGCCTATGGGATTCAGGAATTTGGGGGTAGGGAACAATCTTGCCTGTTTTCTTCATTTCAAAAAGATTCCCTTCTTGGAGAATAGGGTATCTGAACCATGATGTTATTTGGGTCTTTCTTCCTGACAATTTTAGATAGGCTGGCACCCTATTATTTTTCCAGCTCCAACAGGACACTGGTCTTTGGGGGTGGGGTATTACCTTGGGTCTAGCAGCTGAGCAAGAGAGATGAGTCTGGGCACCTGGTCTGCCCAGTGCTGCCACAGTTTATTGAAGACCACAGTGGGGGGAGGTGGGAGAGGTAACCTTCTTTGGGTCTAGGTTTCTCTGGTTGAGGCGCTAATGAGGGAGTTTCCAATCTCAACTTCATGCTTGGCTTTCTCTAAGGTGAAAGATGGTCCTCAGCTGCCACAGTCCTCTCTCTACAAACATAGACATACTCTCCATGGAGAACAAATGATGAATAAAATGAGTCATTGACAAAAAAGCTGAGCAGATGCTCCCAGCTCTCAGCCTGTCCACAGTAAGGCAAAATAGACTCACCAGATGTTCCCAGTGGAGTCCAAGTATATGCAGTGCTATTCGCCTCCCTTTTGCTCATCCTCCTTGACACACACAGCATGCCCGCCCCTGGTCTGGGTGCCAGTGCCAGAGACATGAGAGCCAGAGACCTAGGCTCATCACACTCTCTGCACGCACAGGCTCCACACCTCACTCACTGCTCCCTGTTCCCCTTGCTGCATTCACAGGGTATCAAACAGGAAAGCATTCAGAGAACTGTTCCCACAGCCTGAGCCGGCAGCAGGGGGAAGAACAACACGACCTCACTCTTCCTGCCCAAAATGAAACAGGAAAGCGGCTCCCGGGCCCTTGGGGGCGGGGGAAACTGGGCTGGGACACGAAGGCGAGATGACGAGGCTCCCATGTGGGGGACAGGTAGGACACCCGCAGGCCTGCACGTCCACACCACCGGGCTGTGCTGGACTGCACGGCTGCCAGGCCCTCAGAGAAGAGCCTTCAGAGGAGCTGGCTGGCTAAACCCACTCACCAGCTCTGATACCCTAGACAGGGAGCTATGAGAGCCCACCATGAAGGCTTTATGGAACAAGAAAGGATCTCTGTGTGGTCTTGGTCTGGGAAGCTCCAATATATAGCTCATGCCAGGATCCACCTCTAGCAACATGGCCAAAGCTGGGCAGGCATTTGTGGTGTGAACAGGCCACAGTGGAGGCCCTTCTTTCCCCAAGATTTCCAGGAGGTCACTCCCTGAGGCTCCAGCCCCTTTTCATAGGTAAGGCACCTAAGACTTTTCTGACCAAGTGTCCAGGTGAACAGGAGAGGTCCCAGGCTTGGTAGAAACAAGGCGGGATGATAACTCCACTCACTGTGAAGTGCTCTCCATGGCTTAGGAAATGCCCATGTTTAGTCTGCATGGGTATTAACAGCCTGGAAGCAGTGCCCTGTCTACAGGATAAGTCTGACCGCACAGTGACCTCCAGCTCTGAGGACAGCTGCTTTTCCAGGACTCATTGGCTGGGAACAACCTGGATATCACTATGAGGAGATGAGTCAGGGAAAGGCTGTGAAGAAGGAAGGAATGCCTTTATCCTGCTGCCTCAGGGCCATGGTCAGACTGGTCAAGGCGTAGAAAAAAAGGACAGTGGCTCCTACCTATCCACATCCCAGTCTAGATAAGGCCACTAAACTCAGGTAGCATGGATACTCCACCCCCGACGGGGACCCACATGCAGCACTCTTAGCCTCTCCGTGAGTCCCCAGGATCTGAACCCAGTCCTCCACCCCACGTGGTCTGCGGCATTCCGGGAAGGGGATGGAAGTGATTCACTCAGGGAACTGTGACTGTCCCTTCCCGGGGAGAGGACGCGCCTGGGAGGTCCCAGCGGCCTCCTCTGGGCGACCGCGCCCTCCCTCGCTTTCAGCGCGCACGGTACGGCCCCGTGGCCGGGTCGATCTCGTTGGGCCCGGAGCCTCCAGCGCAGCAGAAGAGGCAGGTGCGGCGCCTTGGCCGGGTCAGCCCTCCACCTGCCGTGGCCGCCGGGCGCCCCGGAGGTCCTGGCTCCCCGCCCCCCGCGCTCTTTGTTACAGACCGACTTCCTGTTTGCCGCCTCGCGACCCCGGCTCACTTCCCGGGCGGGGAAGCCGCGGAAGGCCGTGAGTTTCTTGGAGACTCCCTCGCCCGCTCGGCTCCGCCTCCTGCGCCTCCGAATCCCGCCCTCAGCCTGGGAACGCGCCGGGGCCGCAGCCGGGCACCAGAGGGCGCTGCGCAGCTGTCTGGACTGCGCACGGATGGGGCCGCAGGTCCCTCCAAACTCCGGAGTCAGCCCTTCCCCATCCTGGGGCCCCATGGGAGCAGCAGCTGGACGTGAGCTCAGTTTTCGTCCTTGTCGCGTTGAGCACCCTCCAGGCCTCGACCATAAGCTGAGGGAGTAAATTGGAGAGAGCTCAGTGAGACGTTTCCCTTTAAATATGCCTCAGAGTTCAAAGAAGCAGGACCCCTTCGTGTCCTTTGAGTGGTCGGAGCAGCCAGCTCCCTCCCCACCGCTAGCTTTCAGTCCTCCAGCCATCCCTGCCCACCAGCATCCTGAATAGGAGGGAACGGGGTTGGGCTGGAAAGGACCGTGGGTTTGAGTCGCGATGCTGAAGCTCCCTGCCGGCACCACTTCTCATTGCCAGGTGACCTGGGACAAGTCCATACATTTCTTCATTCCCTCCACACTATTTGTGCACCCTTTATATGCCAGGCATTGGCGATAAAACATGGTCACTGTCCAAGGAAGCTGTCTAGTTAATTATCTTAAACCTCTCAGAGGAGGTTTCTACACCTTGACCAGTCTGCACATTACTATGAGATTGAAATGAGTTAGTGTATGGAAGAGATACTCTGGCTGTGGGAAGGGACAGCAGGACCCCAAGTCCTCAACAGTCCCCTTCCACTTGGAGATCTGCCACAAGTAGATTTTGCCACCTTTTCCCTGACCTCTGGGGTCCCTGCATCCTTTAACACTCTGGCCAAGAGTGGGCTCAGCCTATTTCCCTCAAGGACCCTATGAGGCCACCACAGGGTACAAAAAGCCAGATGAAGCTAGGGCCAGGCACAAAGTAACTGGCATCTCAGGGGTATGGATTTAGTGACAGGTTGGCTATGGGCCCCAGCTGTGTCATGGCACCTCCTGCAGGGCAGAACCAAATCCCAGCCAGGCATGTCCTGCCTGTCTCCAATGATGCTTCCTCTTGGCTCAGGTTGGAGACAAAGCAAGCTCTGGGGTTTAGCAGAAAGGCATTTACCACTTGGCTTATCTGAAGATTGATGTTCTTTTCCACAGGAGCAGATGTCTGCGTCAGGCCCATTTTACTAGGCCTGGCCTGCTGAGTTTTACCTCCATCAATGACGCCCTTCATTCAGTGCTTCCTCTTCTCTCTGGTAAAAGGGATCTAAAAGGTTCTGGGTTCTCTTTCCCATTCTCAGAAGGGGATGGTGTCCTAGCTGCTTTCATTTAAGGGCCTTCACTTTCTTGGCTCTCTGTGGGCTTCAGAGTCTGTTCCCATAGTCAGGCCCCTTTTGAGCAGTCATACTTCCCCACATAGGCTATTTTCTAGGGTTCTTTTCTAAAGCCAGGTCCTACCATACTGCAGCATTTCCATGGGACCTGACATTCGACTCTCTTCCCATGGATCTTCTCTCTGTTCAGCACTGTCACTCCACTGAAATGCTCTTACTGCAGTTCTCCTTAGCCCTGCAGCCAGCCACTTCCTGCCTCTACAAACTACATCATCCTCTCTCCTTGGAATTGGGAGAGACGCCCCACCATCCCAACCCTCTGTTGGAGCCCTGGCCCCTCCCCTTCCAGGTAGACTAGACCAGGTCTGAACCCTGGCCACCCTGGAGTGCCCAATCAGCTGCATCTTCCTCTCTTCTTGGAAGCTGGAAGTGGACAGGGAGCCAGGTTATCCCACCATCCCATGAACATTTCTGTTAGGACATGGGTGAATCCTTACAGACCCTACTTTTGTGGACAGGAGACTAAAGTAACCTTCACCCCTTGGCTCCAGATTCATCTGATATAACCAGCATAGCAGCTGTCATCTCTTCTCTCCCTCTTCTTAGGTGATTGTATTGAGGGATTCAGTTATTCTTTCTTGCCATTCTTTTGCCAGAGTGTTTGTGGGACGTATGTCCTTCATTCATATGGGCCAAAGACCTAAGGACACACTCATCTATCAGAGGTCTGTGGGAGGTGTAGCTTCTCAGAAGTGGTGGATTATTTTATTATTTATTTATTTTAGTGCCCCTCGCCCCACCCAAGCATACACAGAAAATCTCTTTTTTTACTCAAGTACCTAGTCTATTGATAGTGTGCTTGGGGGCAGACTATCACTCATTCTGCCTTTTAAAAACAGTGCTTTGGTGCCCTATTTGCTAGGACGATCTGTGAATTGCATGGCAAGAATGAAGGGTGAGCAAGCTGGAGGTTTCCTCCACTAAATCAAAAATACCCTGATCACTTTCCTGACCCACCCAATTCTTCTGAGCTGTGTCAGATTGAGAACTAAGGTAAAGGAAAACATACTCTTCCTGTGTGTCTCATTTACTCTCAGTCCTCTATTATAGCAGGTCCCTGAGATATGTTATTTTATTCAACGCCATTTTGTTATAATGTTAATGAAGAAAAAAAAAATCAATTTCTGGCCAGGACCATTGTCTGTGTGGAGTTTTCATGTTCTCCCCATGTTTACAAGGATTTTCTCTGGGTAATCCAGTTTCCTGACATGTCCCAAAGATGTGCATATGAAATGAATTGTTGTATCTAAATTATCCCAGTATGAGTGTGTATGTGTGTGTGTGTGAGAGAGAATTCCCCTGCTATGGAAGGGTGTCCTGTCCAAGGTTGATTCCCTCCTGGTACCTTGAGCTGCAAGGATAGGCTCTGGTCATCCATGACCTTGAACTGGAATAAGTGGATCAGAAAACCATCATCTTACTTGTTTTTATTAGTATTTCCTAAATGTATGTCTAGCTCACATTTATTTTAATGCCTAATATTGAAGTGTTCGGTGATGTTTTTATGACCAGAATTATGCCATAGCAACTTTACTCTTGTTCCTATCAATTAGCCTATGGTAACATTGGTTTTGTTATATATCATTTTGCTTAAAGTTATAGTTTCCAAGAACTTATTGATGACATTAAGTGAAGACTTAGTGTACAACACTACCTTACTTCTGACACCAAATGTATGGGTTTTCCACACATCAAGCAATTCTACAACACCAGCTGGATGTCCTACAATTAAACTCAATCCTGACACTATCTGCCTGGAGATAGTATCATATCCCACAGATTAATGGCTCAGTCTCACAAGACTGTCCCCATTTCAGACGCCAACCACAAGTCTAGTTTGTTACTTGTATTTCTAACTGACCAGCTATAGATTGGAGGTTCCCCAAACCCCCAGTCTGGGTTCAATTAATTTGCTAAAGTTGATCACAGAACTCAGGATAACAGTTTATTTACTAGATTAGTACCAGTACCAGTCCGTGGCCTGTTAGGAACTGGGTCTCACAGCAGGAGGTGAGAGGCGGGGACTGAAACTTCAACTGTATTTGCAGCCTCTCTCCAGCTCCAGCATCACCGCCTCAGCTCCACCTCAGGTCATCAGGCATTAGATTTTCATAGGAGCAGCAGTCCCTGGTGTCAAAAAGGCTGGCGACCTCTGTACTAGATTATGTTTATTATAAAAGGATATAATACCAGGAACATCCAGATGGAAGAGCTACATAGGGCAAGGTATGTAGGAAGGCAGAGCTTCTATGTCCTCTCCAGGCATGCTACACTCATCTCCATGTGTTCACCAACCTAGAAGCTCTCTGAACCCTGTTCTTTGGAATTTTAAAGAGGCTTCATTACATAGACACAATTAATTAAATCATTGGCCATTGGTGATTGAACTTAATCTCCAGCTTTTCTCTCCTGATTGCATAGTTGGTTTCCCTAGCAACTAGCGCCCATCCTTCGGGGCTTCCCAAAAGTTCTTTCATTAAGATAAACTCAAGTGTGGTTGATAGAGGCTTATTATGAGTAACAGAAGACATCTTTATCACTCTTATCACTTTAGAAATCCCAAGGTTTTAACAAGATCTGTGCCAGGAAGAGGACAAAGACCAAGTATATGTCTTATTATAAATCACAATGTCATAGTAGACTTTGGCCCTACTTTAGACAGAATGGGAAGTGAAAAGTCTTGAGTAAAAATAATGAGCCAACATGTATTGAGTGCTCCCACATACCAGATGCATGCTAAGTTGTTTAAATCCTCATCAGAACCTTCGAGGTAGGCACTATTTTTCCCCATTTTACAGTTGAGAAAACCGAGGATGAGGGACTGTGCCTGGGGTCACCCTGATGGTAAATGGTGCAGTAAGGCTCAAATCTGGGCAAGCTGGGCTTAGGGCCCATGTCTGGAAAGGTTTTTCACCTTGCTGGAATAATCAGCTTCATAAAACAACTTTATCATTTAGCATAATAAATTAACATGACTCCTTAGCTCTTCCTTGTTTCAGATAATTGTGAGCACTAGCACCAGGAGTTGATTGAAGTGACTGGTACAAGAAGTGAGAAGGAACAGATCACAAGGAAATGAGAAGTGACTGCCTAAAGGGGAACAATAAGGAAAGATTAATTTGGGAAAGGTCCAAAAAAAGAAAACCACCAGGTATGTATGTATCATGCGCATATCACGTGCTACTCTTCAAGGTGGAGGTCATGCTCTCTCATCACCTCTCACGAGCAGGTACCTACCTCTGTGGGCATGACATCTGTAGGTCCTTCCTAAGAAGATTTTAGGAGGAAAGATGGGATGGTTGCTGCAGTTGTTAGAGAGGAACCAGTCGTGTGGATGGTTTACTGCCTGGGAGTGTCCCACTGGCAGGGAAAGAGACAGAGGCTGGCAAGGATAAGGAAGGAAGGAGTGGGAACGAGACATGTTCCTGGGAAGGTAGCCAAGACCACCGGGACAACTTTTGTGGGGATTCCTATTTTGAGAGGGTCAGGTTGAACCTGTGTCTTTCAGGATTCCTTCTCTTCTGAACCCCAAGGTGCCCAGATTGTTTTCAAGTAAGAGCTTCACTTCTTTTACCTAGTTTTGGAGAACCTTCCATGAGCCAGCACTGTGTTGGTTCTCCTGGCTGTTCTTAGGGGAGCTCTTAGGGAGCTCTCAGGTTGATGGGCGGCAGAATGTTAAATGCCTATCAGCAAGTAGGCTCTGTGGTTGGACTACTTGCCTTCAGTCCCAGGCTCCACAACTTGCCATGTTACCATGCGTAGATTACCTAACTTTTCTATGCTCCAGTTTGCTCATTCGTGAAATATTTATCTCACAAAGTAGTGGAGAAATTTGTAATTAGAATAGATGTAAAAACAATTAGCAAACTGCCTAAGCTCATGGTGAGCTCTCAATAAATGATTATTTCTGTTATAAGCATGAGGTGGAGGGAACAGAAAAATAAACAAGTGAGATAAGGGGTTGTGGGAGCATAGAGGAGGGAGTGACTAATTCTGCCTGGAGCAAGTGCTGATTACTAATGACCTCACCAAAGGAGTCATTAAAACCTGGGGCTTTGGTCCCAATGGGAGGTCTCAGAATGGGCATCTTGAAAATGTTCTCCAGGCGATTCTGATATGTTACCTGCTTCTTAGCTATCAGAAAACCATTAGCTTTGCTTTAAAAGGAACTTTTTATTATTAAAAAGTATACTTCGTAAGCCTTAGAAAATAGAGAAAAGAATCACCCATAAACCCAATACCCCCAAATATTAGTATTTGGTGCCCAACCCCATTTTTTCCTTCATACAATTTGCTTTTTAGTTTTAATCTTAGCACATGTGATAGTTATAGTTTGCATTTTTGCCTTATTATGCAATCATAGGCATTTTTACTATATTGTTTTCATAATGGATTTTTAACTTTTTTCCTAAAGAGAAATAGTTTATGTTCTCTCAAAAAATCCAAGACAGTCTGAATTGGTATAAAAAAGAAAGTGCAAATCTCATGTAGTTCTACTACTTAGAGGCAATCACTGAACATGTTTATGTGTTCTTCCAAATTTTCTTCTAAGCAAAGAAATATATACAGACTTTTTAAGTTTAAAGAGTTATATTAGTCTATTTTATAACCTGCTTTTCACTTAATTATGCATCATAGATTTCCATGTCAATAAATACAGGCATACGTAATTTTCTAATGACTGCACAGATTTAATTTTGTCTATTTCAAATTTATGTAATCTATTGTTGGATATTTGTTTTCTGTGTGTGTGTGTGTGTGTTTCTCCACCATGTGGATTGACCATAATTTACTTATTTAGTTATTTGAGTCAAGTAGTTTTTCTTTTTTCTTTTTTTTCTATAATAACACATTGAAAAATCTTCAGGCATATGGCTTTCTATATATTTTGAATAATTTCCTGGAGTGGGAATATTGGGTCAAAGGGCAGGGACATTTTATGATTCTTGATTGGTATCACTAAGCTGATTTTTCAAAGACTTGTTCGTGAAAATTCAGACACAGCAAGGTATTGTTTGTTACCAGTTTTCTGCCTGTCACCCAACTACCCAAAGGCGGTAGGTAGATGGAGAGGGAGATTTTCTCTCTAAGAAGGTAGCAGCAAAGGAGGTGTCATATAGACTGAAAGGGACAGGAAAGAGAGAAGAGGGGAGAGTGAACAAGGAGAATGGAGGTTAAAAGGAATGACAAAAAACAACCAACAATTTTTGCCTGTAATTTTTTCCGACTGGAAAAATAATTCATGCTCCTTGTAAAATATCCACTTTTCCATAAATGTTTACACTTAATATTGAAAGTCTTCTTCTGCTAACAGTTTAGGTATGTACCTCCAAATTATTATTTTTTTAAATAAACATAAATGTATAACTTGTTTTAAAAGAACTAGCTTCATACTGAACACACTATAGTGCAACATTCCTACTGGAGAATATCTTTAGACATCTTTGGAATGACTACTTTAAGTGTGCAGATAACTTTTTTGTTTCAATATCTAATTAGAATTGAATGAGAAGCAATAGTGTCCATTTCCCCTGCCAGAGGGCTCACCAGGACCTCCTCAGCAGTCCCATGAGGGACAGGCCTTCTGTTGTTTCCTTTTTCCGGCCAGAGATATCCGCAGGGGACAGCCCCTTGCTGCTCCTTGGGGGATCAACCCCAGATCACCGGAGAGGTCCTTTATCCGGAGACCCGGTAGCTGCTCACTGCCCCCTGGGGGCCTCAGTTTGGCTCTCCTTGTCGGCAACTCCCAGAACCTCTGTGCCTAAATTAAGATTAACCCAACCACCGTTACAAGTCTCATGTCCCCGCAAAACTAAACCTATCGCCTCAAGACAGGACTGGCCTGGCTTTCCTGTCCTTATGGCCTCTCTCTGCAGGTCTGGCCTCAAAGAGTTCCCAGCGCTCTAACTGGCTCTTTCCCAACCTACCTGGGCTCAGGGCTCCTATTCCTGGCCCCAGGCGAAGCCCTCACGTGAGGCCCGCAAGGTTCGGACTCAACATCGTAGCCTCTGCAGAACCCTTGCTAACCCCGTGACTCAGTTTCTCCATTTGCTCGCGTGGGCCAACAGCGTGAGGCACCCATGTGGAATGCGGAGAGGGCCTCCAATAGCTTCTCCAGAATTTGTGCTCCCAGGCGGAGCCCAGAGACAGACTTTTATACCGCCCAGCACGCTCTTTCTGGCCGTGCCCTGCACTGTCCCTGGTGAGTTCGTGCTGCCTGGGGTGGCAGTGACTCGGCCAGGTGCACCCGCAAGACTGCTAAGGAGACTACCCGCCTGGACCCGCCCGCCGTGGTTCGTGAAGGACCCAGGCCGTGGAGGGGTCTGTCGAGGAGACTGCCGGTGCTCGCGTCCGTACCCACTGCCCGCCGCCTGACGCAATCCGAGGCGCCCTTGCTGCATGCAGCCAGTGCTGGGGAAACCTCCCCCGCCGTTGCATCACTCCTGACAGGTTTGCTACAGTGGTAGAGCCGAACCAATCAGCGGGCGCGCCGGGGAGGGGGCAGACGGCTCAGTTACCCATTCAGAAGGCGGCGCGGTTAACCGGGCAGCAAACTCCGAAGGTAATTGGCCAAAAGGAGATTTGCCCCGCCCCAATCACCGCGGCAGCTGGCCGTGGTGGGCGGGGGCCTGCCAGCCGGAGGGTTTATAAAGGGCCTTGGAAAGGGCCGCGCAGCTGGAGCGGCCAAGCGGTGCCAGGCCAGGTGTGCGCGTCCGTCGGTCCTTCCGTGCCCTCGCCGGAGACCTGCCTCGGAGGCCGCTCGGGTCCGTCCCTGTGCCCGGCACCATGAAGCAGGAGTCCACAGCCCAGAACAACCCGCCCGCCTTGCCGCCCGCGCAGTCCCCCCGGGTCGACGTCGACACCCAAGCGCTGTGGATTTTCGGGTACGGCTCCCTGGTGTGGAGACCCGACTTCGCCTACAGCGACAGCCGTGTGGGCTTTGTTCGCGGCTATAGCCGCCGGTTCTGGCAGGGAGACACCTTCCATCGGGGCAATGACAAGATGGTGAGCATCCGACCATGTCCTGGGAAATAAGGGGTGGGGATGGGTTCAAGATAGTGGGTGCTGGTGCTCTGGAATGTCCAAGGCTTTCTGGGCAGACTGTGACTCCATGTTGATGGGGGAAATGTGTAAACTTGTGCAGGGGCTTTGCGGCTTACATTTGTGTGCCCGCCCAGTGGATTACTGTGTGATGATGGCTGGAGTATGTGATCTTTTGGATCATCATGTCAATGAATATTTCTGATTATAATCTGGGCCACGGTCATGTGTCTATTTCTCCTGCATCCATGCATCACTCCCTCTACTTTCCCCTAGATGAGTGGGACTCAGGCCTGGACTGGCAGGGTTCATAAGGGTTTTCTCTGGCACTGATGGTAGAGCTGATTTCTAACTTGTCTTTTTAAAAATATTTCTTCCCTTCTTAGCCTGGGCGCGTGGTGACCCTCCTTGAAGATCATGAGGTAAGTGCCTGAATGAATAGAGGACCCTGGTGCCCAGCATCAAGGGGTATTAGATATCTCTCTGGTTCAAGGCAAGAGTGGTCTAGGTCAGTGCTTCTCACAAGAATCTTCTGAGGATCTTGTTAAAACATGAAAGGCGTATTCCTAACAATATTACAGGTGATGCCATTGGTTCTCAGACACACTCTGAGTAGTAATCCTGTTTACTCTGGGGCTAGACAACCTTGGCAATTCTTGTTAAGAAAGGGAGAGTGAGGGCTTGATGTACTGCTACTAGATGGCTATCAGCCCTCCTCTCACCTCCCTTATTGAGCATAGTTGTGGGGTGGGACCAGCAAGGAGCTGTTTGTGACTGACCCTGGTATACATGTTTCTTCCTAGGGCTGCACTTGGGGCGTGGCATACCAGGTGCAAGGTGAGCAGGTGAGAGAGGCCCTGAAGTACCTGAACGTGCGGGAGGCAGTGCTCGGTGGCTATGATACCAAGGAGGTCACCTTCTACCCACAAGATACCCCTGACCAACCACTCAAGGCATTGGCCTATGTGGCCACCCCACAGAACCCTGGTTACCTGGGCCCTGCACCTGAGGAGGCCATTGCTACGCAGATCCTGGCCTGCAGTGGCTTTTCTGGCCACAACCTTGAGTACTTGCTGCGTCTGGCAGACTTCATGCAGCTCTGTGGGCCGCAGGCACAGGACGAGCACCTGACAGCCATTGTAGATGCTGTGGGCACCATGCTGCCCTGCTTCTGCCCCACTGAGCGGGCTTTGGCACTGGTCTGAGGGGCTGAACCCCTAAAGGAAGTGCTTACATGGACACGGGGACCAGGTCTCCACTCCTTTGCACATAGACTTGATACAGTTGGAGGACTCAGTGGGCAGTGGGGGCTCCTTTCTCTAAGCCCCTACCTGTCTGTCAGCTTTCAGTTCTCTCCTGCCTAACACTGACTTACTACTTGAAACTTTATTACACCATGTAGGTGTGATGGGCAGGGTTGGTTGGGGTCCTGCCTTGGACATAGGGGCCCTGCTGAGCAGTGCCCCACTCCAGGCATCTGGTGCCTGACCAGATTCCCCTCAGTGCTGCTGCTAACCCCACACTACCCAAGCCTCCACCTTTCCAGGAAGCCTCTAAGCCTTGACCCTCTGCTCCCCAGACCAACCATTCCTTAACCTCAGAAATACCACTTATGAAGGGTCTCAGCCTATTGGTGAGGGACAGGAGGAAGTGAGGAGAGGGGGCCCTATAGGAACTGAGGCCCCTGTCAGCCCTGTTTATCCCCCCAGGTCCCCAGGGCAAATCTGGATCTGGAGTCCAGGTATAGCTGCTGAGGCTGGTCCTGGGCTTCTGGTCCACTGGTCCATTTGGCTTTGTTTCTCTGTCCTGTGTGTCTGGGACAATCCTGTCTGTCTATTCCTGGGAAGTTTATCACTATAGGTCCCAGCACCATCCCCGTCTGTTCCATGATATTATCCATAAACTGAATTCTTATTAGCTGCGCTGTACAGGAATGTGGTTCTTTCTTCAGATGAGGGTTGGGGTGAGTGAGGTGGTGAAGCCCTGGAAGCCTCATGAGAGGGGAAAGGGTTCCCTCCCTCAGGAAGCAGGCAGCTCAGCAGGCAGGCCTGCCAGGTTACATCACTCCCATAGACACCCTTCATGTCTTAATGCACACAAAGAACACCCTGAGTCATACAGAATGCAGCCCATGCATCTGTACTTAGCAGCCCTGTGGGCAGTGTCCTTGCCACCGACTTGGTACCGTGTTTCCTCCCAGCTTCTCTGAGGCGGTTTGCAGACTTGGAGCTCAGACCAGATCTTCCTCCAGTTGCAGGGCCAGCTGCTGCCTCTTCCTGACAGGCTAGATATCTGGCTTCATGCTAGAAGAACATATGGATGAGGATAAGGTTGTGACAGCTTCTGGAACAATGCTGACACAGAGACCTGTGTTCTGGAAGACCTGGTAACCCTTTGACTTCTGAGTTCCAGGTGTTCAATGTTGCCTCCTAGGGTGAGAGCTGTGCCTTCTCACTTATCCTGAATGGCCAGGACTCCCACAATGGAATGAGTTACTGGGGTGCCCTCTGGGATACTGCTTGTTCACCCCCTGCCTGCCCTTGGCTGCTTCCCTCTACACACACCCCGGCCCCTGGATGCAAATCTCGGCTGCCAGGATCTCATCCTGACCCTGGGCTCTGCAACTGAGAATGGCCCTTCAGTGGGCTCAGCCTCTGTTCTTGGACCTGCAGAATGGGTGTGGGGCCCAGATGATAGGTTTCAGCAGCTTAAGAGCCTGGCTCCAAATCAACCCCTTCCCTCACTGGCCCAGTGACCTTCAGGAAAGTATTCAGCCCTCTGAGTGTTATTTTACACTGGGACATTGTGTATGTGTTGTTGCTGCTCTTGTTGTGGCTGGTGTCCTGTATTGATCTGGCTGTCCCTGACAGGGACAGCTCTGACCAAATAGAGCAGTGTTAGGTCTGAGGAGGATGCCCATGTGTTGGCAGCCTTGTGCCTTGGCCATTGATGAAAAAAGTGTGGAGTCCAGCCAGCCACTTCTGGGAGCTCAGTCAGGACAACAGAACAGGAGGCAGTGTGTGGCAGGGAGCCCTGGGTGGCCGCCTCCTGGGCATCTGGTGCTGGGGCAGGACCAGGAGGCCAGTCTGGGTGCTTGGAGCAGAGCCCTGGTCTATACCAAATGGGGATGGGGAAGGCTGCTTGCTAGTTGCTCATGAGTTCAAATTCTTCAAGCCATTCATTCAGCAAGTATATACTAAGCTGCTGTAGGTAAGGCACCGATCTAGGCACTGGAAATATGGCAGTGAAGAAAATCTCCTCAAGAAACTCAGAGCCTGAAAACTCTAAATGGTGACTATTCAGTATGAAATATGCTGTGATGGGAGGAGAACAAGGCACTCAGCTTAGAAAGGGCTCCTGGCCTGGGAGGGGTAGTCAGGAAGGCTTTTTTGGGGAGGAAATGATGAGGCTGACCCCTGAGCCTGAGAAGTGAACAGAGTCAGAGAATAGAATGTGCTAGAGAGGGAAAACAGAGTCAGATTGGCTGGCACAGAGTGGTGTGGGGGAGGGGCTGGACAGGTTGCGGGACTGTAACCCACATTCTGCTGGCTTGCCTGGTGAGCTGTGCTGTGGAGGCAGCATTCTTCCTGGGTCAATGGGGACCTACTGTGGGTTCTAGGCAGGGAAGGGACTGCTTAAGAATGAACGTTGGCTGCTGTGTCAGGAGGAAGGCCAAAGGGAGGCCAGGGAGAGGTTTAAGTGGCCTGAGCTGAGATGTGGCACTGGGCATGGACAGGAGGGTAGGTTTGAAGGCAGCTTAGGAGGTGAGGTCAGCAGGATTTGGTGTAGCTGGTGATGAGAGTGAGGGAGAAGGGAGAGGGCCAGGATTCAGAGTTAGGAAGTTTGGGGGTAATCTGCTCCATGTTGGTGTGTTTGAGTTGGGAGTGCCTGTATGGGGCAGCAGCATCTACATGGATGTTCAGGAGGCAGATGGATATGTGGGTCTAATACTCAGGAGAGAAATCTGGGCTGGAGTTAGAGATTTGGAGTCATACACATTGAGATGGTGCTTGAAGCTCTGTGGAGTGGAGAGTGGAGAGAATCAAGGGCCTGGCCCAGCCCTGAGGACCTCATCCTTGGTGACCTGAATGAAGCCAGAACTGTAGAGAACAAGATGCTCTGAGGTGGAGGAGAACCAGGAGGGCCAGGATTATGCTGCTGAGATGTCAAGGACAAGAAAGATAGAGGTGTCCATTGGATGAAATGCCGGAGATCCTTGGTGGTCTCAGTGAGAGCAATTTTAGGAACAGTGGTGGGAAGCCAAAGATAGGTACCATAGACAGCTCTCAAGAAATTTGGCTGCTAAAAAAAAAAGAAAAGAAGAAGAAAAAGAAATTTAGCTGCTAACAGGAGAGAGAAGCAGCAGGGTATGGAGAGGGTATGGAGAGGGTATAGGGTGTCTCAGGACTGCTTTACAATTTAAAAATTATTGAGGACCCCAAGAACTTTTGTTTATGTGGGATATAGCTATTGACAACATTTAATGTATTAGAAATTGAAGAGTTTAAAACTTATTTATTAAATTAAAAATAAAAATAATAAATTCATTACACATTGACATGTTTTTTTTTAAAAAAAAGATCTTATTTTCCAAAACAAACAAAAAATTAGTGAAAAGAGTGCCATTGTTATCTATGTTTCTTTTTTTTTTAGGCGAGGCAACCCTTGGTTGACCTCACAGATTGCAAGAACCTTGTCAGTTTACAATCCCCTATTTTTTATTTTTTATGCCTACAGCACCTGGTCTTCCTAGGTGGTCTCCCATCCAAGTACTAACACCATGCCCAACCCTGCTTAGCTTCTGAGATCAGACAGGATCAGGAACATTCAGGGTGGCATGGCCGTAGACTTCTTTTTTTCAAAACAAACGAATTTAGTGAAAAAGAATGACATTGTAATGTGTTTTAAAAGTCTGACAATGGAAGCAGCTGATTCTCATCTGCTTCTACATTCAATCTTTTGCAGATCTACATATCCTATAGCTCTGGAAAACTCCATTGTAGAATCATGAGGAAATACGAGTAGAAAGGCAAATAACCTCTTACTATTATTATGAAAATAGTTTTGACCTTGCAGATCCCTTGAGAGGGTTTTGAGGACCCCCAGGGATCCCTGGGCAATTTTTCTTGTAGAGTTTCAGAGTTAGGGACCTCAGAAGCCATCCTGTCTATTTCTGAAGGGCATCCTTCTGGAAAATGAAAAGTGAGTAGGAAGGATCAGTCAATTCAGTCCCTGTTTATTGAGTCTACAAAGGCCACGGGCCCTGGACCTCCAGCTGTGGGAGACAGCCAAACACAAAATCACTATCATACCTGATCTGGGATGAAGGTAACTCCAGGAACTCAGGATGGGGCAGAGGTAGTCAGGTGTGGGAGGGCCTTAAGGAAGCTCCAGGAATCCACCACCAGGTAGAGTTGGCATTCTGGATGTGTGGTTATGGCTCCAGCAAAGGAGGGAGGTACACAGTTTGGCAAAGAGCTGTGTGAAGTGAGCTTAAGATGTTGAGAAGCAGGCTGAAGGCTACTTTGGAGTCTGTTCATGGAGGAAGTTGTAGACTTGGTTTGGTAGGGAAGTTGAACTTTGTGATGATGTTTTTGTTATTTTTTTTTTATGTGTTTTTCCTCCCACGGAAGTATCTTTGTTTGTTTTTATTCTTTTTGTTTTGTCTGCTTAGACTTGGTGTTCAGGCCTGGGTTAAAGGAAGCTTGTGCCTGTGGCAGGGGAAAAATAATTTTAAGGCTGCAAGACCTGAGGGGCACCTGTTGCAATGTGTTTAGGCAGGTGCTGGGGAGGGCTGAACTAAAACCAGCAACTGGGAATGTGGGGATACTTTCTGGCAGCCTGTGGGGAATGGGGGACAAGCAGGAGGAAGGAGACTGGGGATCCCAGGGTTTAGCTGAGAGGGGGCATGGACGGTGCAGGGGGACATGGGTGAACACCGCTCTAGCCTCCATGCACCCTTCTAGGACTGGCAGGCTCCTAAGGGTTCTCCAGTTTGCCCCCCACTGCCCCAGGAAGGACCACATAACTCTGCGGGCTGTTGTTGCCCTGGAAACAGTGGAACAGCCATGTGAGTCATCAGAAAAGCAGAGGGTGTGGGGAGATGGACCTCACCTTTCTCCAGACCTGGCTCTGAGGAGGTTCAGGTGCTCAAGGGTGTGAGTCCAGCTTCAGTGCCCAGGGTCAGGTTAGGGGAGGCAGTGGTCACAGGGAGAGTGTACCTGAGGGCCAGGTTTGGAGCACAAGGGCCAGCCTCCTACCCCATGGCTAGGGTGCCACATATCTC
This sequence comes from Macroglossus sobrinus, assembly GCA_004027375.1. Classification (NCBI taxonomy): domain Eukaryota; kingdom Metazoa; phylum Chordata; class Mammalia; order Chiroptera; family Pteropodidae; genus Macroglossus; species Macroglossus sobrinus. The sequence goes on along the minus strand of PVKZ01000061.1, from coordinate 763,045 downwards.
AGTGTGCCCAGAATGTCTAGTTTACTCCTGTTGTCCTGGAGTAATTATTACTTTTACACTCAAAAGTGTCCAGGTTTGGACAGTAAATTGCATGGTGGCTGTGGGAACTGGGACGAAGAAGTGTTGCTTTTATCAGGTGCTATCAAAGGGGTTTGACCAAAGCCCCTAATCAGGCCTGTCCTTTTCCCTCCTTGCCCATTCCCTGGATCCTCACCCCCAGCCCAGTGGCCCTGGGTGGCCACTCTCCTCTGCCCTTCTCTAGTTGCCCTGGAAGAGATTCCCCACCAGGCCCACCCTTCCTGTGTCAGGTCCACCCCTGCCCTCATCCCTGCCCTGGATGTTTCCTTGGTCCTGAAGGAAATCTGGACATATTCCGAGAGCTCAGCCATAGAACTGCTCTCTAATCACTGGCCCTTCTCCTCCAGGAAGCAGAGGGCAACATCTGTACCCACACTCTCACCCCCTGTGCTGCCCCTTTTCCTAATCTGGACCCTGCACCATGCACGCTTTCTCATGCTCTATCCTCCACTGGTGCTTCAGTCTTTTCTTTGGCTCTGTTCTGGATCCTGCCCCTTGCCTTGGCCCCCCAACCCTGCCATAGCACCACTGTAAGGTGAAGCCCAGGCTAGATTTCCCCTCTTACCCGAGCTTAGTCATGAGACTCAGACTTCTTTCTCACACCTCTACATGGGTGGCTTCCAGTATCCCCACTACCACTACTTCCCTCTTTCCCTGGATGATTGTCATGACTGCCAAACTGACCCACCTTCCCCTGTTTTATGTTTTACCTGGACAGTCATTTTTCCACATTACGTAAAATGCAGCTATAGCCGCAACCCTCCACACTGACAAACTCTGACAGCCCCCATGGCCCTCAGGATGAAATGCCCTGTGACCCAGCCCCTGCTCTCCCCTCATTCTGCCCCCAGTGTCCATGCTGTCTGCTGTCTCCTCCTACTTCATGCTATTTCTGGCCACCAAGCCTTTGCTCCTACTGCTTTCCCTACTCGACACCTTTGTCCAACCCTCTTATATCCTTTAGAACTCAGTGCCAACATCATGGCAGAGCTGCTGCCACCCTTAGCTGGTGGGGGCCTCTCCTTTTGCCAGCTCCCTCTGTTTTGTGCCCAGCATGTTGTATTGGTGTGATCTGCTTGCAGGTCTGTAGCCATTAAACTGGCCCCTTTTCTGTAGGGCAGGAACTATGTGTATCCCAGCATGTAGTACAGCTCTGGGGACCCATAGGAGCTCAAGGGACCTATGGGGAATGAGATTTAATGAGACACCCTTCTAAACACATTATCATCACACATCCTCAGAGGGCAAGATCCTGTAAAGACTTTAGTCATAGCTGAGGGAGAATGCCAAGCTGCTTATCCAAGCTAATATTCAGTCTGAATGTTTATGTGCACAGCCCAGGACTGTGGCCCTGGAAGCCACCAGGGCAAGGGTGGACCGGCCAGACATGGACAGCCCTAGAGCACTCCCAACCAGGGCAGTGCTGACCCATGCCAGTGCCAGCAGCTGCCATTCAGGCCTGGCCCCACTTCCTCAGTCTGAGAGAGACCAGGCCCTAAATACACACCAAGGGAAAGGTTGCTCTCTGGCAGGCATATCGGGGCAAGGCCCACACCCTTGCTTGTCCTCCTCACTCTGGCACTAAGCTAGAGGGCTGTGTGGGGCTGTGTGTGCCTCTCTCGGGGGGTAGTGCTTACTGCAATCACGGGGTGGGAGTTTGGCCTTCTCAGGCACAGCCTAAGGGTATTGATGACTCGGGGAGTAAGAAGATAGTAATATATCCACCTTTGGCCACTCCTCACTACAGTTAAAGCCACCAGCTAGGTACAGCCCCTCCTGAACCTAGTCATATCTATGGTCAGGAGGTCAGAAGGCAGGAGATAGGGAGTGTCAGATATATGGATAGCTCTGGCTGGGAAGGTTGGTAAGTCTATGATGGGGAAAGCTGTTGACGAGCTGCTCACGTGGGGTGCCTAAGTCATCCATGCACAGGAGTCGGCCTTCGCCCATGGGGGTTTCCATAGGAAGGGAGACCCAGTTCCTATTCACAGGCCACTTGCAGCCCTGAGAGGCATAATACACACTAAACAGAGGGGAGCTGACCTGACAGAAGACTGCAATATACCTGTGACGTGCAAGATGTTTTCTCACCTTGTCTTGTACCCTCCATTGCCCTCATCCCAAAAGTCTCATCCCTGCCAGCTCCAGCTGGCAAATTTGTCACTCAGACTTCAAAGCTCAGTTGAGATGTCACCTCCTCCAGAAAGCTTCCTTGAACCTCTTCTACCTGACCACCAAGGCCTGGCTTTGGGGCCCTGCCATATATCTTTGATACCTGTGCTTTTTCTCTTACTGCTTGGATAGCACTGTGTTGATAGCATTTGTTGAATAAAAGCCCACTCACTCAGCAAGAGGAAGGCACTGATGGGGGAAGGATGGGGACTGTCTCCCCACAAGAGGGATGATGCTGCAGAGGGGGAGTGGGCTGGAGAGGTGCAGGGGAGGGCAGGAGACAGACCTTCTATGACAAACACTTTGTCCCACATCTACCAAGACTTCATGTCCTGGTCAGGGCATCGAACTGCTGTTTTATTTCAAATAAAGAGGCTCTAGTCTCTGTTTTAAGCTCTTAGTGCTTTACCTCTCTCTGGGCCTCCATCTCCTTAACTGTAAAATGAAGAGCTGCACCAAAAACTAGTTCCCATCCAGTTCCAATGGCTCCTCTTTTTCAAGAGGGACATGGTTTGGGGTCAGAGGGACTGGGTTAGAGAACCAGGGCTCCATGTACCCTGAAAGTCCTTGTCTAGGTTATTTAATATCGCTGATCTACAACTTTTTTATCTTTAAAGTGGAACTGATAATCCCAACTACCTCTCAGATTTTTGAGATTAGATGTGCTATCAGGTGAAAAACACTCTATATACTATAAAGCTCTGTGTGAATGTTGGTTATTATTATTATTTAACATTATTATTTTTCACCAACCCTGAATTAGTTACTTGGGTATCTCTAACCTCCTTAGAGTAAAAGCTCCATGAGGGTGGGAGCTGACACCTCCCTACATGCTTGGCACAGAGCCTGGCCTATCTCAGGTACTCGCAAATATTTGTTAAACAGATAAATGGATAAATCAGTTGACTTAGATGAATGACTAAATGAATGAGCTCCACTCACTTAGCGGAGCTCTGAGGACAAATCAGGTCAACTGGGATGGAGGCAGAAAGGGAACATAAAGAGGAGGCAGAGGAGAAAGGAAGTGCCCTCTGGGCTGCCCAGGCTCTGCCATGTTGGGGAGGGTGGGAGAAGAAAGGCAAGAAGGAAAATGACAGAAAACAAACTTGGGGCAGTGAGATGAGGCCCCTTCGTAGGAGCCTTCTCCCTAGTCATTGCTCTCCTCCACCTCTTACAGTCTTTGCCCTGCCAGCAAGCTGGGCAGAAGGAGGAGGGAGAAGACTAGCCAAGAAGACTAGGCCATTCTGGTTTGTTTACTAATAGCACAGTCCTCTTGGGTCATGACAGCCAGCAGCATCTGACCCAGCTAAATATATCTCCTTTGCTGGCCTGGACCACATAGCCAGTCCCTGAAGGCCAGGGACCACCTACTCATCCCTCAAGGTTGGGCCTTGAGCCTCCTCCTGACCCCAAGGTCCTGTGTCCCCTGGGAGCCAATGGCCAATCAGGGTCCAAATCAAATACAACCACTGGCTGAACCTAGGCAGATAGTTTCATTCAGTCAGAGTCAGAGGGCTTAAGGGGGTAAAACACTAATTGTCCAGCAGTAGGACACCCACATGGCTCTCTCTCTTTGATGACATGTTCTCAGTCATTCTGAATGTTTAGAAAGAGTATTTACTAATGTTAGGAGAATATTTTACTTTCGTTACAGTACTCTCTTAACATTACCATATAATGTTAAGTGAAAAAAAGCATACAAAGTTAGATCATATTGTGAATATAATCATGTCTTTCAAAAAGCATAAAAATATGTTTGGAAAAAATCACCAGAAACTGTCAACACAGTTTGCCTCCCAGGAGGGAAATTGGGGGCCAGAAGATGAGATGGAAGAGACTTTTTTTCTTATGCCTTTTTGTATGTTTTTGATTTCGAACTGTCAAAATTTATCATTATTCATAAGTAAATAAGTCAAATATATAATAAAATAAAATGCAGATCTCAAAAGAAAAGGGCTATGCATAAAGAGGCACTGGAAATAACACTCAAGAGATTAAGAGTAGTTTTTTGGGTGGCGGGCCATTCAGGGGGGTTCCTTTTCTACTCAGAGGAAGACTAGCCTTATGCCCTGATAAACCAGAATGTCAGACTTGCACAATGGAGCAGGGGTCTATCAATGCTCAGAATCAAATTTGAGGCATGATAAAACACCTTTCTTAAAATATCTCCCCATGGTGTCTGAAATTCCAGCCCATGCCGTTGCCTGAAATACAGCTTCTCTGAAGTCCCCATGAAAACATTGAGGTGAGGAGGGGATTATGTTATCATATCACGTGAATTGAATTGAAATAGGGAGACATGATGTAAGAAAGCTTTGATTGTGGGAAATATCTTACTTTCTTTTTGCTTTTGAGTTTTTTCTGAATTTTTCTTAGAAACATATTTCTTTACTAATAGTGCTTGTTATAATTAAATATAAAATAACATGATTATAGTAGAAATTTTGGAAATTACAGAATGGCATAAAAAATTTTAAAAATTTATTCCTAATTCCACCATCCAGGAAAGTTAACTTCCTTCTAATTCTTCCTCTTACTACTCTAATAAAAAAACTACATATGTATTAAAAAACCTACATATGTAAGTGAAAACATAGAATTGATCACAATTTATCTACTATTTTGTGTTCTTTTTTTAACCTAAGATTAAACTGTAAGCATTTTCTTATGTCATCACATATGCTTGAAAATATTATTTTTTTTACTATTTTACTTTAAATATATTTCAGTCCTTTATGTGCAGAAACATCTCAGAAGCTTATATCAAAGTGGGACTTAAAAATTCTTGAACTAAGTAATAGGTTATAGTTAAAAATGATATGACTATACCACTTTACAATATAATAGTCACATTTTTACATTTATTATACCATGAAATCTTTGCAAAATATTTGAGAGTTATATATTATTGTGATGTACAGTACAATTGTACTAATGAGAAATCTTAGCTTTAGAAAGATTAAGTAAAATACTTAAGCTTTCATACTTGGTAAATTATGGAAACAGATTTCAATCTTTGATATAATTTATACAATGTAATGTGCATTTGGTTAAAGCTTTACTAAAATCTTTATGTTATGAATACATACAAGACATTTTAAGCAATGGAATTAATTAATCAACCTCTCAAATATAATGCTTATTTTATTATATCAAATATTGTACTTTTCGTTCAACAATTGTTTATTGAGTGCCTACTATCTTTCTTTATTCCAGCTTTATTGAAATATTATAGACAAGTAGTTGCTCATATTTACATCGTACAATTCAATGTATTTTTCTTCCAATTATAGTTGGCATACAATAATATATCAGTTTCAGTTGTATAGCCTAGTGATCAGAGATCCACATAACTCACAAAGTGATCACCCCACTAAATCTAGTACCCTTCTTCCCCCTTACATATTTATTTCAACATTATTAACCATCTTCCCCATGCTACACTCTACATCTCCATGTCTATTCTGCAACTATCCATTTGTACCTCTTAATCCTTTTCTCTTTTTTTGTCCCCCCCAAATCCCCTCCCATCTAGTATCCCTCTAATTTCTTTATCTATGAGTCTATTATTGTTTTTGTTATTGTTTATTTTGTTCTTTATATTCCATGTGTATGTGAAATCATGCGATATTTGTCCTTCTCTATCCAACTCATTTCATTCAGCACAATACCCTCTAGGTCCATCAAGGCAATATCTTTTTTCATCCCCTTCCTTTTAAGTCTGTGTGTGTCTTACTTTGAAGTGAGTCTCTTGTAGACAGTATGTGTAGAGGTCTTGTTTTCTTATTCATTTCTTATCCTCTATCTTTTGGTTGGAGCACTTAGTTCTTTTCCATTTGAGGTACTTATTGATAGGAATGTAGTTATTACCATTCTTTACTCCTGTTCAAAAACGTGATTTTAATGGCCACTTAATAGTCTGTCATATTGCTGTACAAAAATATATTTAACCAATTCTATATTGTTTCCATTTGCATTGGCATTTGGGTTATTTCCAATTTTTTGCTAGGTTCGATTTTGCTGTCATGAACCTAAAATCCAATTCAAATGGGTTTAAGCCAAATAAGAGTTATTGGCAAAACTCAAAAGTTAAGAAAAAGGGAGCTTCGGGCAGGGCTCAGTCAGGGATCCTGCTCCATTTCCCTACAGTCTTCCTGTTTTGCACTTCTCTGTGTGCCAGCCTCACTCTCAGGTTGGCTTCTCCTCAGCCTTGGGGCAACAAGCTTTCATGTTCATCTATGGGAGTGGAGGGAGGCCTCAGAACCTCTGCTTTTGCTCTAATTGGCAATTTATGAAAGGATAGCCATGAAGGAGGGCAACTAGGCTCCAACTGCTTTGGCCCTAGGTTCTCTGACTACCCTTGACTAAGTCATTGTGGCAATGTGTGTGGGGGAGTGTTAGGACTACCCCTGTGGCTCTTGTACAATGTGGGAAGGGAAAATGCTAAATAAACAACCAGAAATTGCCCTCTATCTCTGTAGCATGGCTACTCAGATTGGGGCCTGTGGACCAGCAGCCTCCATGTCACCTGGAACTAATTGGAAATACAGAAATCTTAGAGACCTCCGCACACCTACTTAATAAGACTCTTTTTTTGTGTGTGTGCCTACACCACCTGGTCTTCCTAGGTGGTCTCCCATCCAAGTACTAACCAGGCCTGGCCCTGTTTAGCTTCCAAGATCAGACATCGGGCTTGTTCAGGGTAGTATGGCTATAGACTACGGACCGTGGCTCCACGGGGGCACGAATCCAGGACCTTGTGAGTGTAAAGATGTACTAATCACTACACTATGGAACCACATCCAATAAGACTTTGCCTTTTAATAAGAGCCGCACTCAGGAGATTGCACATTAAAGTCAAGAAGCCCTGTCCTACATGATTATTCTCTGAAAATAGACCACTAAAAGTAAAATGGCTGGATCAAAGGGCATAGATATTTCTAAAATTCTTGATACAGATCATCAGATTGTCCTCTATAAGGCTCTATCACTTTGCATTCCATTCCCACCTTGGGGTTTGGGTGTGTGAGGCCTAAAGCTTATGCAATTTGGGAGGACCCTCTTTAAGAAAAGGAGTACATCCCTTCTGGGCCTTTTGGCTAAGATCAAGTGTAGTATCTTATCAGTTTAATATTTGATAAGTCCTCTATCCGAGGGCAATAGATTAAATGGATTTTTGGAATTAGGAGATGTTGGAAGTACTGCAGTACTTCCAGGAATGGTGCACCCCCTTCAGGGGAAAAAATGGTTGCACAAAAATAAGACTGGAACTTCCTTTAAGAATGGCTTACATTAAGCTAAGAAAATAAACTGGTATTATATTTAAAAAAATAAATGCAAAAGTTAATATTTAGAATAACAAAACAGCAAAGTTGACAAATACCTAAAAATCATAAAATAGAATTTCTAAAAAATATTAGTAGGTTGAAACATATGAAACTGCCATATTTGTAGGTAAAAAAATGTTATATGTAGTCTATGGCCATGCCACCCTGAACACGCCTGATCTCATCTGATCTTGGGAGCTAAGCAGGGTCAGGCCTGGTTAGTACTTGGGTGGGAGACAAGCTAGGAAGACCTGGGCTGCAGGCGGGAAAAACAAAACAAAGTCATTATGGTTAAAAAGCAATTTCATGTTATTTAACTTAAAGCTCTCTCTACATTTTGGAAGCATTTTCTTTTTTTCTTAAAAACTTTATTAAAATATAACTCACATACCATAAAATTCACCCTTTAAAGTGTATAATTCAATGGCTTTTACTATATAATGATGTAGGCATGCAACTATCACCACAGTCAACTTTATGACATTTTTATTAATCCCCCCAAAACCTCAAACTTCCTACCTGCTATTCCCTAAGAGCCCTCAGCCCTGGGCAACCACTAATCTGCTTTCTGTCTCTATAGATTTGCCTGTTCTGGACAGTTTATAATCATATCATACATGATCTTTTGTGTTTAGGTTAACTTAACATAATGTTTTCAAGCTTCATCCATGTGTTAGTCCTCCATTCTTTTTTTATTGCTGAATAATATTGCTTTCCATGCATTTACCACATTTTATTTATTCATTCATTAGTTAATGGGCATTTGAGCTGTTTCCACTTATTGGCTATTATGAACAATGCTTCCATGAACATTTGTGTACAGGTTTTGTGTGGATATATTTTCATTTCTCCTGGGCATATACCTAGGAATGGAATTCCCAGGTCACATATTAGTCAATGTTCTCCAGAGATACAGAACCAATAGGGTTTGTCTATAGAAAGATAGATATAGCATAATTAGCTTGTGTGATTATGGAGGCTGACAAGTTTCAAGACCTGCAGGATGAGTCAGTCAGCAAGCTGGGAACCAGGAGAGCCAATGGTGTAGTTTGGTCTGAAGGCTAGCAGGAAGAGTTAATGTTTCAGTTTTAGTACAAAGGCAGGAGAAAACCAATGTTCCAGTTCAAAGACAGTCAGGTAGGAGGACTTCTCTCTTGATGGAGAAGCCTCGTTGTTCTATTGAGGCCTTCAATTTATTGAATGAGGCTCACCCACATTAGGGAAGGTGATCTGCTTTACTCAGTCTACTGATTTTAAATGATAATTTCATTCAAAAACAACTTCACAGGAGTGGCTCTGTAGTGTAGTGGTTAGCACATCTGCTTTACATGCAGAAGGTCCTGGGTTTGCACCCCAGGTGGAGCCACGGACCATACCCTGGGTGGGTGAGGCCCCAGGTGCTCACTGAGAGCTCCTGGGAGGAGATGCCCCACCTTCAGAGATCCAGCCCTTAAAAAAGAGAGAAGGCAACCTCTGTAGGTGAGGGGCGGAAGTGAGGGTGGAGAGAGGGAGAAAAAAGAAACAACCTCATAGAAATACCCAGAATAGTATTTTACTAAATAAATGTCTGGGTACCCTGTGGCCCCATCAATTTGATGCATAAAATTAATCAATCATCATAGTAACTTTTGTTTACCTTTTAATTTTAACAGAAACTTTCAACCTGTTTTCCAAGGCACTTACAGCATTTTCCATTACCACAAGCAATAAGTGATTCCAATTTCTCCACATTCTCATCAACACTAATCTTTTTTATTATAAGCCATCTGAGTAGGTGTGAAGGGCTGCATATTCTTTGATTGCCTTTTGAAGCAATAATGATATTGCAATTTCACTTTCTATAAAAAGATTAGGTAGAAAATGTCTTCTTTATAGCATATTTGATATTCAATTGTTTATTACTGAGAATTTGCAAAGTGTCCTAGTGCCACCTCTGTAAGTTCCTTAGAGTTGCTCGTTCAGGCCAGGTCTCTCACTGATCTCAATAGGCATGGTTTCTCATGGTGTCTGGTCCAGCCAGCCACGTCCTTGCTGCTCTAGTGCCTCCCTTCATGCTAGTTCTTGGGTGGCTTCTTGGCCATAAAGTCTGGGTTAAAGTTGAGCAGGTCTCGTCTAGGTAATTCTTCTGTGGTCTACAATGGGTTCTGGACACTGGATGAGGGCCACCAAGGGCTGATTGTCACTGGAGGTCCAGGAACAGCCTGTGGACCACCTCTTCCAAGGCATAGAGGTGGGGGTCTCCTAGTCTGGGGTGGTATTCCATGCCACTTGTGCAAAGAGGACCATTACAAAGTAAAGTATATTAAAGCTTAAACTACAATGTTTCACAGAAAATCAGCCTCTGATTCCACCAGGACTTTGTAATAAAGTCTATTCCCTTGTATCTTCCCCCCAACTCTGGCCATTGTCATTTAAAAACAAATGTCAGCTTATCTGATAGAAAAAGTTTAGACTCTATTGTTTTATTTTGCATCTTTGATTATTAATGAGGTTGAGAATTTCACCATATTATCATTACCCTTTTGTGTGTGTGTGTGTGTGTGTGTGTGTGTGTGTGTGTGCATTTTCTATTAATGTATAGAGCCTACCACATAGAAGGTGCTTAATAATTAAATCTTGAATAAATACTTTTGCCAATTTTCCTTTGGGTATTGTATCCAAGACTAACAGCTGTTCGTTTAAATTTGTTCTCTTCTTTCATAATTTTAGGGCAGCCTCCTTTGCAGTTAGATGGGTCTTTGGGTCTAAAGCTCTCTCTGATAGAATGTGAGCCAAAATATTGTAAGCCATTTAAGGATCTAACTCTTAAGACAACAGGTGAACCTCCTCCCATTTTTCCCCTTCCTTTAAGATATTTCTGCAAACCAGCACTGACTGACCATGCAAATGAGGACAAAGCATGAAGACAGCAGAGAAACAAGATGGAAGAAACCCGAGACCTTAAGTATTTGTGTAGAACAGACATGAATTCAAACACTTATGTAAAAGAGAGGTGGATTTATATCTTATTTGAGCCACTGCATTTTGGGGACTCTGTTATAGCAGTGTGTACTACTCTAACAAATATAAGCAATATTATTTGGCCAGAGGATTTATGGCCCAACCAGTGAACATCTGCAATTAGCCCCTAGGGATGGCCAGTGTGTTCCAATAAAGATGAAGCATGAGGGAGGGGAGAAGATCAAGAAGTTAGTTTCAGTGACCCTGGATTTTGACATCACCCAGTTCAGTTTCTTTGCTGTCACTAAACTCGAATGATGAACCACATTTGCTTACATTGCCTTCAAGATTGCCTTCCAGGAAAGAGTATGCACCAATCAATCTATCACCTAGACACCTTGGCAGAAATGTTCCTAGATGTTAAGTTTATCAATACATATTTTGGTTTTTAAGAATAAAAGAAAGATGGAGAGAGAATCAACAAGCTTTGGTGACTGGTTCAAAGCAGAACATGCTTATCTAGAACACTTGGCTTATCTAGAACTCAGGTATTGGAGTCCAGAAGAGGACAGAACAGGCCAGAGGGGCCAGATAAGAGGCAGGCACTGAAGCTCAATTAGATTATTCCTGGTAGAGCCCACCATTCCTGCTTCAGGGTACGTTTCATTGGTTCAGAAGTTCTGAATTAGGAAAAATGGTTTCCAAGATCCCCGCAAGAATTTGGAAAATGTAAGTTAGAAGAGGGAGAGTTGCTTTATATCGGCACAAAAAGAGTGACGAGGCACTGGTCCTATTCAAAGCAAACTTAAGTGAACCCGTGTAGCTGTCAAAATCAATTAGTGTTAGGCACACGGCAGTCGCATAGCAATGGGCCTGAAAATCAGACCTTCACAAGAACCAGGCCCTCAGGAAAGATTAAGATATATTCAGTATTGTCTAAGAAGTGACAGTTACAAAATCTCTCAAAGAGAGTTCTAGCCAAGACAAATCCTAATTCTTCAAAGGGTTAAATGTCAGCTCTCTGAAAGATTTAGCTATTCAAAGATTCCAGATAAGTTATGCCGCCCCTTCTAAATCCACTGGGCTGAGGGCAAACAGGAAACAACCCAAAGGAATTAATGTAGGGAGGAGGCAAGAGAACCAGAGTTAAATCAGAACATTTGGAGACTGCAATGCTCTGCAGCCAGGCCAAAGGACACCTGCAGAAAAAGGAAGCTTTCTGCTGGGATTGCTAACCACTTATGTCCCACACCTGTGCAGGGGAAACAAAAACAGTTTTTAAGTGGTGCTCTACATAAAATAAAATTATTCATACTCCATGGCTAAAACCATAGGGAACCTATAGATTAAAGGCTGGGAACTGCCAGCGGGAGTTTTTTCAGGCTACACATCCTGCTACATATTCTTACCTTTTCACTATATATACTTTTCGCCTTCCCCACTGCATGTCCATATCAAAGGAAATAAGTAAGTAAAGTCCTTAACTGTAACTCACAGGAACTAAAGGAGGATATATAAACTGAATTCCCCAAACAGGCCCGTCTCAGTGTCTTTCTCTCAGACTGCCTTTACTCTCAGTACTCTCCTCATGTCTCTCACTGACCTGCTCACTCTGCCTCTGAGAGACCACACTCTGTGGAGTGTTAACTCTTTTCTAATAAACTTTCCTTTTGACTCTAACTTTGCATGTGTATTGAAGTCTTTCCACACTCTCTGCCAAAGGACCCTCCTCTTCTCTTGGTGCAGGGCTGGATCTCCCCTAACTTGGCGAAATTTGCCATGTCCTGCATCAAGATTGCTACTCCCACCCTGCCCTCCCTCCTCCCACCCCCTACTCCTCCCCAAAACTGCCCTCCTCAGACATTCCCATGCAAGTGACACCATGAATTTCAAGGGTGTGTCAACAAAAATTCTCAATCTGAGGTGTGGAAGGAGGTGAGACTTACCAGCCTTAACAGTTTGCAAATTCAGGAATCAGTCTCAGGTAGAAACTGAAGAGTGCAAAGGGGAGGCTGCCTTTAATAGAGGAATTTCCTGCCCAGGTTCCCTAATGGTCCAATTTTATGCAAACGAGGTATCAAAATTCATACAGTTCTGATTTGTCCAAGTTGTGCAGTTCTGATTGGTTGGCATTGTGCGTTCTGACTACTCACTGCGGAGCAGTTCTGATTGGTCAGGGCAAGTCTCAGTCAATAGGGAGAAAGAGGAAACCAGGAACTCTGATAAGGATTGTCATAGGGGACAGGAGGACAGGAGGTTGAAAGCCTAGTTTATGGCTTTCCCCTGAAATGCTGGATGTGTGAGAGGCCTCTATCAGAAATGGCTGCTAGACTCTTAATATAAATTTGTGGTGAGTTAACCATGAGTAGTCCTTTTTGGCAGATATAGTCCATCTCTAGGTTCACAGGTGCGAAGAATGGAGCTGCCCAGGGTCTTCCAGGAGATATCTCACCTAGGAAATGGGAAGGGAGCCCCCTTCTCCCTTTTCTGGTAGCAGAAACAGCTGCAGGTGGCCTGATTCGGGGTAGGGTTTGTGGTTGTATGCTTGTGGCTGTAAAGGAAGTGAGACATTCTCCAAGAGAGCTGCTCTAGAGGGCCATCAGCTGGCTGGGGAAGCTTAGAAAACTCCCTACTTGCTTCTTTGACCCTGTGTCCCTGCTTCCTTTTTCCATTCAGAGGCTGCTGCAGCCTAATTCCCAGTCCAGAGAGTCCCTTGGGTCCAGGCATTCACTCTTGAGTTTTGGGTCCTAACACATCATCTCATGGGCAGGAGAGCAGAGGCACAGGTCTTGCAGCGGTGCTCATAGGAGCACATTCCCTTGCCTTTTGAGAAGCTCTTACCTAAAAGAAGGGAGATAAGAGTTGGGGAGCTTCCATCAGGGGCCTCTCTCCCAGGCAGATGCCTTTCTTAGCACTATTTATTACCATAGAGCAAGTAGCCAGATGCCCAGCTTTCTCTAGATACCGCACAGCTCCAGCACATTCCAGGAGTCTCAGAGGAGCATGGGTGAGGAGCCAAATTTCTCCATGACTCCTAGGACGACTTAGGAATTTGGAAGCCAGTGGTCATGATAAGAGGATACATGCAGTAGAAAATACTGAGTCCAGGGAACGCAGACCGTCCAATGAATGCCAGACTACCTTTTCTCATACTTATCATATCCAGCAGTGGTGCTGATGGAGGACTAGGCAGATTCCAGAGTCAGGGGGAGACCAAGCCCTGCATTGAGAGAGAAGAGGTTTCTTGGTGGAGAATGTATAAAGAATTCAAACAAATGCCAAAGTTAGAGTCGAAAGGAAAATTTATTAAAGAAGAGAAAAAGCAAAGACTAGAGAAAACAAACACAAAAATCCGAGACAGGCAAAAAAGCCCAAGTGTGGTATGGGGGTTGGTGGAGGATCCAGTTTATATATCATTCTTTAGTTTCTGTGATTTACAGTTTAAAAACTTTGTTTACCCATTCTCTTTGATACGAATATAGTGAGGAAAGATAGGGTATGTAGTGTGAAAACCCAAGGCTATGTAGCATGAAAAGCCTGCTGGCAGTTACCAGCATTTAATCTATAGGTTCCCCATGGTTTTAGCCACAGGGAATGAATGATTTTATTTTACATAGAGCACTACTTAAAGACTTTTTCCTGTTTTTCCTTCACAGTGTGGGGAAATGGGTGGTTAGAAATCCCAGGAGAAATCTTTTTTTTTTTTTTGCAGGTTTCCTCCTGGCCTGGCTGCAGGGCTGATTGGCATGTCACAGTTTCTGAATATAGCTTGATTTAACATTTTAGTTCTCTTGCTTCCTCCCTACGTTGGTGCTACCCAGGGGAGAAAGGTGATGGAGAAATCATGAATTGACAGTTTTAAAAAGAGAGAGAGAGAGAGAGAGAGAGAGAGAGAGAGAGAGAGAGAGAGAGAGAGAGAGAGAGAGAGAGAGAAAGAAATGCATATAGGACTGGATTTTCCTGAAAATGTTGGGATTTCATTTTCTGTCATTGGGTGGATTAAGACAAACAGCAGATAAATAAAGTTGTATTTCCTGCACATGGCTGCCTGGCTAGGGTGGGGGGAAGGGCATACAGAGATCAGAGTTTACTCTGACCGGCAGGGCTGGAGGTCCCTAAGGACTTGTTATTCCAGGTGTGGTCTAGGACTAGCAGCAAGGCCATTACCCGAGATGTCAGGTTTCATCCTAGATCTTCTGAAACATAATCTGCATTTTAACATCCCAAAATGATTCATATTCTTATTAAAGTTTGCGAGACATGGCTTTAAGGGATGATTCAGGTTTCATTTTTCTTCTTACAGCTTAACTCCACACGAAATTTTTACCTAGCAGTAAAAGAAAGCAGAGCTGCTCTGTTCAATTTGAGAGACTGGCATCCCTTTAAGCTCATCACTCACAACAGCCCTTGAGGCACACCTAAGGATCTAGAAAACTCCAGAGACCAGCTAAAGGCCACTCATCTTGCCCAAGCTCCTAACATTTAAGGGAGCTAAGATGTTTCTAATAGCATGTAGTCTGCTGTGAGGAACATAGGTGAAAGTGTGTAGACTGTACCTGCAAACCAGCAGTGAGGCTCTATGGATGGAAACCACTGGTGGATGCCAGGGCAAGGATGTACAGAGAAATCCAGCTCCACAGTCCCCACCTCCTGCCCCATCCAACCATCAGGATCAGACAGACCCAAGCAAGTCTAGAGAGTCCTGGGTACTTCAACAAAGCTCTATGCTGGAAATTGTGATAGTAAGCCCAGTGCAGACCCTGTATTTTCAGGGCTGCTCATACAGATCCATGAACTTAAAATCTATTTAGTTAGGACTCCCAGAGCTGGCGCATGTGGCAACATGGTGACCCTGGCTGAAGGGACAGCCCTCACTGTAATGCAGACCAGACCTGCACTCTAGGGCTGGGCTTCTAGGCCTCCTGAAGCATGCTTCTAGCTAGGTGGAACTCTCCCCAGATTTTTTCCATGTTAAGGGACTGGCTCCCTGGGTTCACAGGTAAGAAGAGCTAGCTCAGTTACATGGGAGACGGACAAGTCTTTAGAAAGACAGACAGGACAGGAATCATAGCTTCAGACTGCACTCAAGTTGTTAATGAGTTTGAAGCCTCCACATTTAAGATTCAAGTCCCATCCCTCTACCCTCAGGGAAGGAGAGGTGAGGAGGGCCATTAAGGGTTTAAGTATCCCTCATTGTGAAATGTTAGCTGTTTCTTCAGGGATTGGATTGAAAATGAGTGAAAAGGGAGTATGGTAGCATGCTTGAGACAGATAACGAGGCTCTGATCCAAAACTTACACCCCTTTCAGGAGAGAGCCCATTCACATCTGGGCAGAGATGTGCTAGGATCTCAGTTATCAGATCGCCAGAGAGAAGCCACCACTGACTGACCTTTAGCAGGCTCTAGCAGTAACGTCACTGGGGGCCTTGCTCAGTAATAACAACTGGAAAGGACCCATTACAATTGGTTTATTGACCAGAAGCTGCCCTGGTGACAATAGGGCAGGGTTAATTGGGAAACTGACACTGGTTTGTTCTGTGTGAGGCCTCGGTCAAGTTTACCAGCAAGAAAAACAAGACCCAGAGTATCTGACACTGCTACTTCAGATCAACAAAAGGAGAATGCTGACCCTGTGACTGGATGAGCAGTAGCTGCTCAGGAGCCCGCCTACCCTGATCAAGGGTACACAGAGCCAAGGCTCCGGTCACACTGCCAGCACTCTTGGGAACAGCACGAGCCCTGCTCAAAGGTGACGCAAGAGCCTATCAGTGTTTTAGCTCAGAGAAACACCAATTACTAGTCCAGTCTGGGAATTCACTCTTTTTCTGACTGATCAAAGAGCCAAGTTTTCAAAGTCTGTATGTCTTTGGAATCCCTAGTAAAATATGTTTTCCTTCATGGTTCTTACAACTAACTTTGAGAACACTGAGTTCCTCTCAGTTTGTTTGTACAAGAGGTCCTCAAATAATATTTTGTTGTAAGGTTGATGATAAGGTGTCTGATTTGCATGTTCTCTCCATGTCTGCTTAGGTTTTCTCTGGGTACTCATTTCCTCCCACAGCCCAAAGGCATGCATGTTAAATGTACTGGCATGTCTACTATCCCAGTCTGAGTGCATGAGTGCTCCTATGATGGAAGGGTGTCCTGTCCAGGGTTGGGTCCCCTCTTGTACCCTGAGCTACTGGGACCGGATCTGGCTACCCAAGACCCTGAACTGGAATAAGTGAGTTGGAACATAATCATCTTATGTGTTTTTATAAATCTTTATTAAATGTATATATAGCTCACATTTATTTCAATGTTTAATATTAGAAGTTATTTTGAGTCCTTATTTAGAAGTTTTGTAATGTTTTTGTGACCAGAAATATGCCAAAGGAACTCTTGTTTACATCAACTAGTATATGGTAAAATTCTTCCTTATACTCATTTCACTTAAAGTTGCAGTTCCCAAGCACCTATCAACATCAAGTGAGGACTTACTGTATTTCCATTGGCTTAATTGATCTAGTGTACTGGAACTGCAAATGGGCTGGTTTCTGGGGTTTATATACATGTATTTGTACATATATCACAGTTTTAGAAACTGGGACCAGAAAGTTCCTATCAGTTGGAGCCTTTGCACACTGCCAGGATAATCTCTAACTTGTGGTTACTACTATGTAACTGTCTGATGGTGGATCAGGCCAAGCTGCCTACACTTAAGTGCTAGAGTCTAGTTCCTGAGTCATAATAAGCCCATACCCTGAGGGCCTTGGCCTTGGCTTGACAGGCATTTGGTCAAGTTTCCTCTCTGATGGATAGAGGCAAATTCCTAAACCCAATTAAAGATGCTACTGAGGAAACACACAGAAACATCCTCATCCCACTGACCGCCTGCCCTCTCTGACCACAGGAATGATGCAGCGGCTGTCTTCCCTTTACCCTACCATACACCCCACCAAGAGCCCTATATACCTCCAAGGAGAGGCAGGTGCAAAGACCACAGACACCCCAATTTACATAAAATTATCTCACTCCATTTTATTTAAGATTTTTTTTTCTCCAGTTAGTAAAAGAAAGATGTGTCTCTCTTTATACATATGTACAAGTTCAGTTATAAAAATAGCACATTCAGAGAAAAAAGTCTTGGCATTTTTCTGATTCCCTCTAAATAGCATCTGTACACAGGAGTCAGGGTTTAGGTAGGGAAATCTTAATGATTTAAATTAAATGACTCCCCTACAACCCTCACTCCAAAAAAAAGTTTAAAAAAATCAATCTATTTAAATTCAATTCCGCGATTTTCAGGTGTGCAAATTAGAGGCTGGCCCGCCTGGAAGCACCTGCTCCACCAGGGACATCAGGCTGGGGGCAGGCAGAAACACCTCCCATGCAAACACTACCCCTTTGCCTCTCTTGGAGGGAAGCAAGCTCAGGCTGGTAGGGCTGGGGCTGAGAGGGTCGGTGCTGAGCTTGCCCTCTCTCCATCCTCTCCTCCTCACTCCTGCTGTCCCTTCCTTTCTCAGTGCAATACAGACAGTGCATACAGCCAAGCAGGGGGCTGAAGGGCAAGGGTGAGGAGACTGTGCATTCAGGAAGGGCAAGGGAGTCTGTAAGAGGGGCAGTGAGGATGTCCTGCTGATTGAGGTGGCTCCTGGCCTCTTTACTGGCTTCTAGGAGTCCCATGGTGGGAGCAGCTGTACTGTTGCTGGTGGGACCTGAAGGTTCTCTAGTATGAACCATGCAGGACAGGGGAGGAAATGCTGGGAAAACAACTGCCTCCAGGCATGCTTCCCTCTAGTCTTCTGTCACCCTCACAAGCCACTACCTATTTCTGCAGTCCTTACTCTCTTCAATGGTGACACTCTGACAAATAGGGTTTGGAGACCTGGGGAGCTGCCCAAAGACTGAGGATGCCAGATACATGATTTCCTCCCTTCCTAGCCCTATAAGAAATCCCAGCCTAAGAGAAGTCTCCACCACAGAAGGCTCTTCACAGCACTTTGTGGAGTCTTTGCAAGGGACATGGCCAGAGTTGAAGAGTGGAATGGGGATGGAGATAGTGTGCCTGATCATCTAAATGTCAGGTCCTTCCCCAGTACAAGATTTAAGATGTGGCTATCAAGTTCATCTGAAATGCTGTGGGGCTAAACCCTATCCACGGGTCTTCTTCCTATAGGCAACCCCAGAGACATAGGTGATAAAAGTGCTCACCAAAAACCTGACTGTCCTTTCCTCGCTGCAACTGGTCATCACTTCCCTCTGACCTGGGATGTAAGATGTTGCACTGGGCAAGCCATCCAAAGACCATTTGCAGGCTAGGACTCTAGCCCCTGGTTTGGTTGAAGGAAGCTCGGGGGGCCCAGGTGGTTACCGTCCTCCAGAGGGATTGGTGCTTTTACCCTGTTTTCTGACCAGAGAGTCTGGGGCTAGGCTGCTGGTCAAGTGGAGGCTCTTGGGAGTCCCAGGAACATTATTTCCTTTGCTCAAAGGGGAACTCAAGGGAGAAGAGGCGCTTGAAGGTCCAAAGTCAGCAAGGCCAGCAGGCCGAACAAGGGATGTCTGCAGAGGACTACTGGCAGAGATTCCTGTGGGGATGAAGACAGAGACAAGAAGAAGGTGAACATCAGTCCTGTCTGAGCTGCCTTAGCACCTGATCTTGGTTATCGGAGTATGGGCTGGCATGTGTGAGATCATGAGGAACCCTCCCTGTCAACTTCTTAGCACATTTGCTTGCTCTTCCTATCAACTGTCTTTTCAGTAAAAGGGATGCATTTTTAAGAGAAATACAACACCTACCTAGCCCTCTCTACATTACCTCATCCACAAGGATAAGATATCACCTTGGCTCTCAAAGACAGAGCATATGTGACATGTGGGGAAGCCAAGGGTGAGGGAGGAGCTGTAGCTTTCTAGGCACTAATATATTTTCTTATACATTCCCTCTTTCTACTTGAGACACCATTTGTGATTAGGTGCTTCTTAATTTCAGAAGATGTCCTCTACTCCCCAGTCTGGCCAGAGGGCACAAGGCTGCCCACTCTTTCCTGCACCTATACTCATGCAGTTCTTTTGCTGTATGTGGCCATCCCTGTTCTCCAAGCCCTGCCACTTCAAGGACCCAGTTCAAATCTCCCATCTTTAGTGATGGCTTCCTGCGCAAAAGTGAACTCTTTTTTCTTGTATAAGACAAATCCATTTATATCTGATAATAAGTTGTCTAATATGATGCTTCAATTGTTTGTTACTGGTTTTACCCTTAAAAAAAAAAAACTGTAAGTGCTTGGTGTGGTAAGCAGACACACGTCTCTTTTCATTCACAGTGGAACTGCAGGTAATCCCTGAAGCAGTTCTTTCTCTTGTTTTCTATTCTTAGTTATCAAGCACAGTTTATTTTTCTTGTCGCACTCTACCCTCTGTTGCCTCCTTAGCCGTTCTGCCCTCTCCTTAGTCCAGGTCTCCAGGAGAAAGCCTGATGAGTATCATGCCCTGCTTATCTGTAGGTGAGACTCTGCCATGGTGGTCTTGACTACTGGCAAGATTACTGTTTTCCAAAAATGTAATGAGGGTTAAGAAGCACTGGCCTAGACTATTATCTTCATATTTGTTAAATGAACAAATAAATAAAAGCTGAAATTCCTACAGTAGGAGAAAGGGGAGGTGAACTAACACTTACTGAGCACTTTCTATTCAATAATGCCCTTATTTGATATAAAAACCCCAAGAGCTAAATACTAAGCCCATGTTTTGAATGTGGACAGAGGTCTGTAAACAGGAATACCCCTTCTACCACTCTCAAATGTCCTATGTTTCACTGCTACAACTATCTTCCACTTGTCATGGTCACAACAGCCACCTCAAACCACAGCCTCTTCTCATACACCTGATAAGCAATTGCCCATCAAATCATGTCATGTCTTTCCAACCTTAACTCCCAGTGTGCCTCTTCAGCACAGCCTGAGTGATCTGCTCAGTGACTTTCCAATATGCCTTGGTCATTGCTGCTTCTCTGCTGCTAGTCCATATCCTTCATCATCCTTCTCCTTTTCAAATTACACTCTGGGCACCATATCATAAGGTCCCTGGTTCCTCCTTCTGATCTACAACTACAACTAAGGTCTACAATCTGCTTTTTTTCCACTCAATACACATTGCCTTGTAATCGCTGTTAAACATTCCACATATAGCTTTCCTTTCTCACTTCTATTATACACTTAAGAGCAGGATCCTTGTGTTATACTATTTACATAGCAGGTGCTTAAATCTAAAGTGATAAATCACATAGCTCGGTAAATTTTAACTATGCTAGCCCAGACTATTGAAATGTAATTACTGAAATATGGGTCTCGGGGAAAAAAAAATCAGTTCTCAAAGCAGGGAACACTCTGACAGTTTAAAGCAGTAGAGTTAAAAAATTCAGCTCGCTCTCTTTGCAGTTACTTCCACCTTGAAGGCAGCACTATACTAAGTCCCAAGGACAAGGGGGAGCATCAGGACTACTCAATGCAGAAGCAGAACCCAACATGGGCTCTGGGAAGGAGCTTCCTGGCCTGGGGTGTCCTACCCAGCAAAATGCTCAATAGGCCCTCCAGACTATCCCTGGCCAGAATAAAGCCTGCAGCCCTGTAGGGCCTCTGTACCTTTAGACACGTTGTACCCGTATGCAGCATAGGCAGCTGCGGAGGCTGCTGCAGCCCCTGCTTTGGCTCCTGCCATTGCGGCAGCACTGCCAGCGGTGGACTTCCGGCTCCGGCCTTTCCCTGCTCCTTTGGCTGTGCTTCCTGAACCTTTAGGGCGGCCTCGGCTTCGGGCTGAGTGACCACGGCCTGCGGTTGGCATTTCCTGAATGGAAATTCCTGTGGGAACAAATGGGCCAAGAGGGAAAAAAGTCAATCTCTTCATATGTTAACAGAATCTTCCCTTGACAGGGAAGGCTAGCTCTAAGGGTATTTGTGTCAGGACTTCCAGGGAAGTCTATGTCCCCATTTTAATGGCGGGGTTGTAGGATCAATCACACAGAGTCAGTAAGAATTCTAAATGGCTATAACACCTTGACTCCTCAAGCTGCTTTCTTTCTAGAAGAGTGGTTCCATTACTCCTGAATTTCTTCTCTAAACGAGAACATAACGAAATGAACTCCCAAGGACTGGCTACCTGAGATTCATCTGCACGCTCCAAGGTGCTCCTGCCTTGGATGGTGAACTTTTACTCTCAAGTTTTACACCAGAAATACCTCGAGAAACTGCAGCAATACTGAGCCCCTGAGAACAAAGTGAGGAAAGACCCATCAAAGCTAACTTTAATTAAAAATGAGCAAAAAAGAGGGTGAGATGTGAAAGATCGGGATATCTAGAAAACAAAGAAGTTTGAAATCTTTGTGAAGTTCTTAGTTTGCCTTCCCTAAATCTTCCTTTTCCCCTTTCACTTAATAGCACTAATGAAAGAATGAGCATAGTCTTTTTGCTCCACTCCACTCTTCTTTAAAAAAAGTAGAAAATGCGATTAACCCATAAGGAATTAGGATCTCACCCACCACCAAGCTAATGCTTTTCTTGAGGCAATGGACCAGGCCCAAGTTGTATGTAATTTCTAGAATTACTTACCATTCACAGTGTCCGAGACAGATCCCGTTATGGAAGCGGGAGAGTTAGTGGCTCGAGATTGAGGGGCCGAAGAGGCTGGGTCATCCACGATGACCAGCATGTCACTGCTGCTCTCATCAGGGGGAATGGAACCAGTGTGCAGCTCACTGCTGATGGAGATCTAGAGGAGGAAGGGTCAAGATCACCACTACACATGCTCACAGCCAAATGGCCCTGTACTTATATGAGGGTGTGCTTCTCAGGTCTTGCCACTATTTCCCTCTCCTGCCTGACTTCACTCTTGAGGGTTAGACTCCCTGTTCTGGCTCCAAAGAAGCCAGCCTGTCCTCAATTGGAATGTGCAACCCCCTTCTACAAGGCAGGAGGACTCCAGGAGAAGCAAAAACTACAAGGGTAGGACGGTCCCACTGCTGCGATAAAGGAGCCTCACCTCACTGAAAGGGCTGGGCATGGCCGAGTCCACGCTAATGAAGGAGTCGTCCCCATCAGCAGAGAGGTTGGAGTTATCAGCCGAGGGAACAAATGGGATCACCAAGTTCATACCCTCCTTTCTCCTTTTCCCATCCAATTCATCTTCCTTTTTCTTCTGGGAACACATAAATCAAGTATGGATAAAGTATGAGTATAGGCACCAAAAGAAGAACAGGTTGGAGAAGAAAGTGATGAAAAAAATTTGACTCCTTATGAACTTTTAGGTTTCATTTTTCAATTACTGTATTTTTAAGGAAGAAAAAACTCCTCAAGGTGGATGGCTTGATAAGGGATGGCTTAATAAGAGTTTATGTATATTCTACCACAATAATACACAGTTGAAAAGTAAACCAGTCATACTGAACCAAAGTTGAACTAAGCCTAATCCGCATGGGGCAAAGTGCATAGCCAGCTTCTGGCACTTCCAAGCTGTAGCATTTATCAGGGGTTGCATTAATGCAGTCCCATAAGAAGGAGGACCAAATTTTCTGCACTTCTGTTTTTACTCTGTCTTCTTTTTATTATGCATAAGGGTAATGAATGTTCTTATCATACCCAAGGAATGATGGGTTTTTGCCATTGTTTGGTTATTTCCTCAACTTACATGTAAATGCTTAAGGGCTGAGTGACTAAGCTATACTAAGCAATTCTTGAACCAAGTTCAGTAGATTAGGGACTTAGATTAGGGACCTAGAATCACAGAATGTGCTTGGAAAATTCTGGGAATCACATCCACCCATTGTACCTAACTACATTTGTTTCTACACCTATATTAGGGTTAATATGGTAGTCTTCATGTAGGTTATATTATCATTGGATACATATCTGAAATTTCTATGCTCCTGGCAGAGACGGCATCTGATGCAACCTCAGTAGAACCTACAATGTCCTGTATTAGAAAACCACCTTTTCTTCTTTGATATTGTTTCTGAATGTTAAAACTATTTCATTTCTAAATAGTAGTAAGTAATGGGTTACAGATTTGAGGATGGAGTTATGACAGAGAACCTGAGGAACTGAGTAGAGATGGCAGCCCAGGCTAAGAAAAGCATAATCCTTTGTTCCTGGGATTTTTTCAGCTTTGGAACTATAGTGTATACCAGGGGCATTCTTCAGGCTAGAAATAGTTCTGCTTAGCAGAAGGTACAATCAAGGGTGTGGATTTTACATTAGGAATAGCTAGTGTATCTACTAGTAGATGGTCATATACTATAGATAGGCTTTTAGGCTGCTGATCATCAGGGCCATATGGCTAAAGGGATATGGGGCCCAAAACAAGCTTTGATAAGGGGAAGCAGCCAACCTTCACTTCAAACAGAACCAATTTTAACATGTGGCTAGGCAATATGCTTCAGACAAACCAAACAGTCCAAGGGCCCAGATAGATAGAGATGCCAGAAAAAATTAGAAAGCACTTTCTGTAAGGTAATAAAGTGCTTCCAAACTAATGGTCCTTGGACATATAAGTCTGGTAAATGAGAACAAATGGGCTGACTCCTACAATAAAAACAAGTCTTGAAGGCCTCATTTCCAATTTACATGTCAATAAAGACTAAGGATAAGGGTTACTAATATAATACTTTAGTAGAAACAGCAAGATAGGGAGAGATGTAGGGGAATTACATCCCACTTTGCAGCTAGCCTTGGTGGGCTCAAGCAGGAAATGTCAGAAAGGCAAAAAAGAGCTAAAATCTTTGGCATAAATTAGAAAAAAAGAGATGTACAGATTGGCCAGTGATTTATTTATTTTTCTAATGGTAGATGACTGAATGTTACACTAGCAGAATCATGGTAGAAGGTTTCGCTTTAATGACCTCTTAGTCTCTTTCTAAGATTCTATGAAATCTAATAATGAAAATACATCCATCTTACCCACATTTAGTCTTATGATTTGTTAACATCCTGACAAATGGTTTCTATAATTACATGTGACCACAGAGAGGATGAGTGTGTGTGGGTGGGGAGTACAGGCCTACCAAGGCTGAATTTCTCCTCATCAAATAGCAATAAGCACAGAACTGCTACTTATCACACACAGCTGGAGCTCAATTACCAACCAGTAACCAAGATGACAGGCCATGTACTCTGAAGCCTTTTCTGTGAGTACTACACCCGCCACCAGCCCTCGTCAGCCCAAGCAGCCCAAGCTTGAGATACCTTCTCTGCATACTTTTCCCGCTTGCGTTTGCGCTCTTTAACTCGGTTGGTTTCCTCCTGCTGCCGTTTCTCTTCTTGCCGAAGCCTTACTATCAAAAAATAAATAAATAAAAAATAAATAAAAAATAAATAAATAAATAAATAAATAAAGATCTGATGAAGTATCTTTGGCAATCATAATCCTCATTCCCTGAAATTAAAGTGGCCATATCCTTTGATATTTATGATCCAAAGAATGCGTACAATCTGTCCAAGGCGGATAACCTGTGGTTTTATAATTTGGAGAAAGAATAGCGTTCTTGGATTCTTAATAGTTTTTGGGTTCAAATCATGATTCAGTTTAATTACCATGGGCTTTTCCTTGCCTTTATTCTTCTTCCTTTTCTTTTCAGTCTTTCAACATCTCTCACTGCATACATCAAGTGTACAGAGAGTCCTGAAAGGTTTATAGAAGGTGGTGGCAAATGCAAGCACCATAAAAAAGGAGTTTCATCATATTTTCTGATGTGATGCTGTGGAAGTCCTCAGAGGCTCACAAGATAAGTCGGTAATATATCATTTTCAAAAGCAAGAAATACATGATAGAAGGGTTTGTATGTTACAGCAGTGTGTTTTTCCATCTTCTCCACAGAAACATTTCTCTAGCCAGAACAAAGTAAATTTATCACTGCTCAGGAGTCTAGGGAACTAGGCTTCCTGGTGTAAACTTATTTGAAGTCATATTACTTTTTAAATAATATATGTGAATTTTACTTTCACCTCCATACATCCTTGTTTGGGTTTTAATATAAAATACTGACACAAAAATGTTTCTTCCCAAATACAGTCTTTGGCTTTGTTCACTCTGGGCACAGAGCCAAGGGCCCCTTCCATTTTCAGCTGTATGAGACCAGAGAAACATTTTCTGATGTTTAATGAGAACATTAATAAGAGGTTTAGAGTACATACGTTTCTTCTCCAACTCTTCATCATCTAGAAGAAGACTAACCACCTCTTTGGGTTTCAAGGTATCTGGTTTGAAGTTCCCACCAGAAATCACCATCCGCTGAATCTATATAAAAGCAGATCAAAACGTCACAACCAGGTCATTCCCTTATGGCAAATATCCAGAAAGAAAGAAACATCTTTCTCAATCTGATCTTCCAATGAGGCCCCTGGATTCCCTATTTCTTTTCATTCACCCAACTAGCTTATCCAGATTATTTATTCCCTTTCCAACAGAAATGACGATTTGCTTGGGACTGCTAATTGATAGCTAGAGGATCCAATTATAATGAATCAAGACGGGGGAAAAAAAATATATAATTTCTTTGGAAACTAGCAAATTTGGCATATACCTCAGAGGCTGATCAAATTGAGAGCACTAGAGTGAGAGCTCAAATGTTATCCCTTCTTCCTTGAATATGAAAGTATATCAAAGGTTAAGGGCCATGACTAGTATCACCTCCACATAGACAAGAACTGAATTTAGGCTGTAAACACCATTCTGGTAGTAAAGGAATGAGAAACAGCCAAGGTAGTAGAGATTACTATTGTAGAGGATCTGATTTTATTTTCTACCCAGTAGAAATTTAGCCCTTTCATGACCAATGAAAGGCAAGAGAGTCTTAGTCTAGTCAATATGTAGTACACAAGTATAGTATTTACTTTGCCTTCTGCTTACCTCGCTCTTCTCTTTGGCTCTCTGTAGAATGCGTTCTTCAATGGTGCCTTTACAGATGAGCCGGTACACAGTAACCTGCTTTGTCTGCCCCAAGCGGTGGGCCCTGTCCATGGCCTGCTGGTCCACAGTGGGGTTCCAGTCACTATCATAAAAAATTACCTGCACAGGCAGGACAATAATACAGAAAGACTGAGGCGCTCTAGAGGCAAAGTCAGGAATTCTGAGAGCAACCCAGCCCAGCCATTCATCTCTTTGGAATAGTCTGATGCCAGATTCTTTCCCTATGGTATTAAGATACCCATTTATAAAACCAAGCCATTCTTTTGCTTACTCTTGGCTAAAAAAACATACTCTAGGGCTTTTTTTCAGGATTTTCATTAAAAGAGAGAGTGGCAATAATATTAATACTTAAGACTTGGCGCTTACTATTTGTCAGTCATTATTCTAGTTGCTTAATTTGTATTAACTCATTGAAATCTCATAATGGCTATGAGTCAGGTACTACTACAATCCCACTTTACAGATAAAAAAACTGAGGCACAGAGAATTAAGAATATTTATTCAAGATTACAAAGCCTAAGTAAGCAGTGGGCTTGGGATGTGAGGAATGTGGAAAGTTTTTTCTTTAACACTAGGCCTGCTTGGTAAGAGACAGGCATGACTCTCCTGGCATTCTCAGCTCCCATCAACAGGGTCATTTCTTGTCCCTTGAATCTCAGGGAAGAAACGTTTAAAGGTTCACTGAAAGCTAATTTTAGTTTGCTAAACAACAAACACAAACAACAAAATGCACTGCCCCTCCCCCACCCTACAAATGATCCTAAAACCAACAGACTCCTGGGTCCTCAGCCTTGACACTATATTATCCAGTAAGACCTTCAGAAAGAAAGCCATTCAAAATGGCACTCATGTCTCATGCACCCTCTTCTATATTTAATCAAGTCACCAAATTTGGTGCTTCTTCAGAAACGAACTTATCCTTTCTACAGTCCCACTGTCCCTATCCTGGAGTAGGCCCTCGCCACCCATGTCTAGCCCACAGACCAGAAGGCTTCCTAGATCTCAGGTTCTTTCTTCTTCAGTCTACATTGAGTACCACTGCAGACCACTCCCTCTCTGCCAGTTATGCTGTAGCACACCAAGTTCAAACTCCTGTCAGTAATCAGGCCCTGCTATACTGAACCAACTTCATTTCTATTCTTTCCTAACATAAATATGCCCCTTCTCTTTTGTCAGATAGGTCTCTTCAGTGTTCCTCACTTGCATTACATTTGTTTACACCACTTTTTGCTTAAGCTGTTTTTCTGACCTCGAATCCTTCAACTCACCTCTACCGGTCCTTTAAGATTCAGACCACTTCCAGGAAGGCCTACCTGATTTCTCATGCCTATATAATGTCTCCTTTTCCTATTCCTCATGAATTCCTATTAGAAATAACAACAGCTAAAATCTGTTGAGCACTTACAAGGTATGTGGCACTAGTGTGCATATATATCTCATTAAATTTTCAAAAAACCCCTATATATTTCTTTTATCTTATAAATTAAAAAGAGACTGGCCTAAGCTCACAACCCTAACAGTCTCCTCCCACAACCTGCACTATTAACAATACCTTTTGTGGCCTATCCTGGTTCATGTTCCCACTTAATTATTATCTTCAATGGGTGTCTAATTATTTAATGTGTACTATTTAAGATATCTTCCCATCTAGTCTTATTTGAGGACAGACACCATACTTCAGCACAAAGCATGATTCCATAGATACTAGTCAATTGATACTACAATCTCAGGAGATCGATCAAAACTAGACAGAGCCTAAAAATGCAAAACGAAGAGAAATCTATCTAGCTTGAAACTGGTTCTCTATGATGCTTTCCCCATTGCTTAACACTATTCCTAAGTAACTTATTTATTTTCTCATTTAAAAATAAAGGCAATTGCCATTCTCTGGAGAATTCAGACTTTGGTAAAAATGAACAAAAGGCATTAGCATTTTCAATGCTCTTGCTTCTACTAATAAGATCCCCCACTGGAGCTCCTTTTGTCTTGCTTTTATATAAGGTATAATCCCTCAATTTTCAGTACAGGTTAGAATTATTGGGGAGAAAATTATAAACTGCCTCCCAAAGAAAAAAAAATCATTGTGAAAGCTTATTGTTAATTTGCAGTGTCCACAGACCTAGAATTTGAAATACTAAATGCTTGTTGTCCCTTGTAGAGGAGCATAGCAAAGCTGACCACAGTACATTTTGGAGCCTCAACAAGACATACAAAATTCTAGGAAATCCAGCTTAAATTTTCAAGGAGAACAAAGGAAGAGAAAATAGAGTTAATGAAAAGGTGACTTCCAATTGGGCTAGGGGGAAACATTCCTACCTAAAATGACTACATACGTGGAAAATGAGAATTGACATCACACCTAAAATATAGTACCTTTAGTTGTCCAAGCCTACGGCAATGGTTCAGCATGAATTCATAATGGGGAATTCTATATTATGAATCACTTCATAGGTGCTTCCTTAACATTTACATTTTTCCTTGAAGTCCCAGTGGCAACCAAATCTAATTCAACTTGGGTTCTTTTGAACTCATAAACAGTAAGAGTAATGCCTAATGAGACAGGTTTGCAATTTAACTTTAACCTGTCCCTGCCCCAAATTTAGTGGCTATTTAGTGGCCCTCCACTCAAAATTAAATTTAAATGGATTAAAAGAGGTAAGAAATTTGGGAGAAAGAGAAAATAATATAAGATTCTATTTAGAAAATTACTTACCTGGGGAAAAAGAATATGAAATATAAGCTAACAAGTTAAGACAACAGCAAGAATGAGACAATTAAAAACCAAGCTAGATGTATGGTTATTATCTAATCTGACAATAAAATGAACACAGAATCATGTGCATGAATTTGAGGTGAGGATACAGATGGGGAATTGGGGAGGCAATGCCCATCACAGTGGGACAGAAATGACACCTGTATTTGGTAATCAGGTTTATGGAACTCAGTGAGACATTCTAGAGAAAAACAAATAATGAAATGGTTAGAACAACTGACTTAACTAGAAAAGATTACAAGTCAATCTATAAAGCGTGGCCCAGCAATGACTAAAGGGAAATATATGAATAGTCAGCATTTTCATAAAATTGTAAACACCAAGCTGTACAGGAGTGATGAGGAACAGTTGAGATGGGGTGGAGGACTTAGCTATATAGGTCAGTGAGTAGTAGTCAAAAAATGAGGGACTGAAATGGAAAACAGGAAGATTTCAAGAGGAATAACTGGAAAAAGTTGGACCAATTCTTAGAGGAAGAAAATTTTTTTTACTCCAAGAGAATGGGTGGAAATTCAGTCCTCTGGGAGGGCTGAAAGCTGTCCCATGTTGCCTCAAAGAACATAGGACTTCTCATATTGCTAACAAGGGACAAAAAGCTCATTCTCTCTCTACACATAAGCACTTAAAATAGGTTTGACACAGAAACAAAACAGTGCAGTTTATAATAACCCCTTACTAAGCCAAGTCAAATGCAAAGAGATCCCTACTTCAGGAAGAACACACAAAGAACAACACAGAGAGTAAGGGACAGCTGCCGTTAATCACATGCTAAAATCATGTTTTTACTAAGAGTAGGCCAGAGTCCCACTGTTTACAAATACATGTTTATATATTCATTCTCAATCATAAGACATTGAGTTTTTCCTGACATTTTAGGCTGACTAACCTCTTCCTTGTCCATAAATGGTTCTGGGAATCTTCCAAAGCTAAATAAATCTCAGGACAAAGAAAAAAATGCCAGGCAAGCAGTTAAGCCTATTGTTTTTCTAACAATAACACAAAGAGAGTATAAACTGACTTCACACAAAGCATCACCTAGGAATTCATTTCAATCTGTGGTCTCATTTTTCTGAGGAATAATAGTCCAGAAGGTTTTAATTTACAATTGAGTCCCCAAGCCCTTCCCTCAAAATTAAATGTAAATTATTTTGGAATTGAGAACTCAGAATATTCAGAGCCTCTCTTTAACCCCCGGGATGAAAACAGAATTTCTATTTCTACTCCTCTAGTTATGGGTTAGGAGCCTATTTTGGTTCTTTGTAGATGATGGCAGGAGCTTTTTAGCCCCATAAGGCAAACTATGTGAATAGTAAAAGTATGCTGCAGATCTCTCCCCTCAAATCTGTTTTTTTTTTTTTAAAAAATCATTTAAATGAACGAGTAAGGGAATTATTCCTTAAGAAACCATAGACCAAACCTGAGATAGACAGGTTGAGAAAGAATTTTAATGAAATGAACTTATGCTCAACCTACCCAGGTGACCTCAACCAGCCTGGGTGACATTGTTATTTAATGTTAAGAATCTTGCACTTAACATACCCTAAACTAAACTTGTGATTTCCCCAATCAAACCCACACTCCTCTACACTCCCAACCTTCCCGTTAATAAATAATTGGTATCTCCATTACTCCAGCAACACAGGTCAAACACCTTAGAGTTCTTCACAACTCCTGCATGTCCCACATCAAATTTAGGAACAAAGCTCATTGTCTGTGCCTCCAAAATATATGCAGATTTCACTATTTCTCACTACCTCCATTCCTTTAATCTTTGTCCATTTCACCATCATCATATGTGTAACTCCTAACCAATCTTCCTGCTTCTACATTTCTCCCTATAGTTATCTCCACTCTTATTCCTCCCTACCCCAAGCCAGAGGGGCACATTTATAACCCAAGCCAAATCATGTTAGTCTTCTGTTCAAATTCTTCCAGTGGCCTCCCATCTCAAAATCTTTACCATGGCCTACTAAGCCTTACATGATCTGCTTCTCCAACACTCATCTCACATCACTCTCCCCACTCATTCATTGTTCCACCTACATAGAGTTGACTCCTGCATGCTGTCAAGCATGTTCTTACCTCAGAACTTTACACTTATTTCCTCTACCTGGAATGCTCTTCATTCTGCCAGATATTTGCTTGGCTTGCTCCGTTTCTTTAGATCCTGGCTCAAATGTCATCTTATCAGAGAAGCTTTACAAGCCCATATAACACAGCAACCCCTGATCATGAGGGGTTTTGAAATTTACCAGACAGAAGAAAAGGCACCCAAGAGAATGCTCTATGGAGTTTATGCAACAGTGTGATATAGTATGGTATGTTCAGGAAAACTACAATCAATCATTATTTCTGGAATATAAATTTTAGAAGAGAAAGTAGTCTGGCAATTAGACTAGACAGGGTGATAAAGGCCACAAAATGAAGGGCCTTGTATGCCATATAGAGGAGCTTATATTTTATCTTGTAGATTATGGAGACTCCCTGAAGAGTTTTAAGCAAGGAAGTGACATGGTTAGTAAAGAAGGATATAAACAGAGTTGATATAGGGATGGAGGCTGAGAATGGAGTTCAAAAGATCAGCTAGGATGAATCTTGTACTCACACTGAAAGTATGACTAAGTTGGAACTGAATGAATGTTTACTGAGAACCAAAGGACAAAGAGAAAGATAAGTTTCTGCTACCTGACATAGCACCAAGTGAGCCATTACGTCAGAGAACCTACAAGAATAGCACCTACCACCAATGACAGCCTTCTCTTAAGATGAACTGAGACTGATGATGTGCACATAAGATACAGCAATGCCCCAGTGTCCCCAGGCCCTGGAGCCCTGTCCCAACCTGGTTACCTGGCTAAAGAGGTTTAGAGACCAAGGGAGTTTGGCTGAGTCTTATGGTTGATATTCTACTTATAATGATATTACAGAATCTGTTTTTTATTCTTGAAAGTAGGCAGTTTGGTGGTGTACTAGTGAGTAAAGAGAAAGAATAGACACAGCTTAGGAGTGGAGACTGGGAAATATGGGATCTAGTTCCAACTCAGCTGCTGTGAGTCTATTCAAGTCTCTCCATCCTGTACTTCAGTTTGCATCCTTCTCATATTTGTGGGGATTCTGATGCTCTGTATTTCACAGAGAAGCTAACAGCCACATAAAATAACATTTTTAGAGTCATGCCTTCACTAAAAAATTTCCTATTTATACAAGATTATGAAAACTGTTATTAAATATATTTGACTATTGGGACTAATTCTGAGATTCAAAAGGAATATTCTTTCTTCTCCCCTTCAGATACTGAAGTATTCCTCCAAAGAGATTAAGTATGAAGATAGATAACTTGATGAAATGTCTTTTTTATTTTATTTTTTAAATTACTAATTCCATTACTCTCCAACCACCTCTGAAGTTTGGGATACAAAAATATGAGTTTTTCTTACTATGAAATCAGAGTAATAAAAGAAAGCATCCTGATTTGTTCAGTTATAGCTCCCCAAACCAACCTGGTTGGGTTGACTAATTTTTTTTTCAATCTGTTTATTCACTGACATACTCCAAGTATTTAGAACAGTATCAGACACATAGTAGGCATTCACTAAATAGTTGTTGAATGAATGTGTTAGAAACTTATTCCAAAGAAATGCATAGGAAAGTCCATAAAATGTTCCAGTTTCAGGCAAAGCGCGATTATTGTCATTTAACACAACAGAAAGCGAAGAAATAAAAAGTTTGTGAAAGAAAGCAAAGGGTAATACCAATTGAAAGACATATTTATAGTAAAAAAACCTGCATATACATATGGTAGATTGTGTTCTCATTACTTACTGTATCTGCAGCAGTGAGATTGATGCCCAGTCCTCCAGCTCGTGTGCTTAGCAGGAACACAAAGATATCGTTCCTGCAGAAGAGGGAGGAATATGTTATAAGAGCACAAACTGAAAAAGAAAAATGGCATAAGGGAGGGACCTCTTGAATACAAAATGGAATCTAGGGCTAGAAAGTTTTGGTGGTTACGCAGGCCTGATCTAATATTTCTTTGACACACTGTATAAAGGTGCTCCATTGCTAAGATCAAACCACGGCTGTCATCTTCCCATTTATAGATATACTTTTGCTGCCTACTAATACTGACAGGCAATATAATTACAAACATGTAGTAAATATAGAAGTAGGTTATCATGCCAGTAGAGGCCTCTATATACAACAGGCATATTTTTAACGAGTCGAACCATTTCTAGTTCATACAGAAGAGATAAATAAATCAATATTTCCTGGTATTCCCTCTCGTAATTTGAGAAGTAATAATTATAATTCCAAAGCACTCATTTTCAGCTGAAGAAAGTCAGTTCCAGAAAAATGACCTGAGGGCTAAGACTCAGGTCATGATTTCTATGTATCAAGTTGAACTGAGGCTTAATTAATGAAGACAGGCTGGGATTAAAGTACTTTTTGAAGAATGCCAACATAGTCCTTAAACAGATATGATTACATACAGTTTTCTTCACATCATATTTTCTTTCACAGAAACCTAGAATTACAAATAAACTAGTAGATGCCACTGCCACTCATTCAGGCAACAAATATTTACTGAGTATCTTCTAAGAATAAGGCCAAGCTAGTCATAAAAAACAAGCTTTGACTATAAGATTTATCTATGTACACACAGACAATTAGGGGCTCAGTTTGAATTTTAATGCTTCTGCCACTTGATGTTATTTTCCAGAACATTTCTAAGAAATTGCATTATACCTGTGAGCAAACTTTACAGTCCCCTAAATCAAGCTGCTAATCTCCTTTTTCATGACTCTAACGAGGAATACAACAAGAAATTCATTTACATCAGTGTTACTCAAATTGCAGGTCATAGCTATCACTGGTTATAAAATCAGTTTGGTGGATCTGGACCACATTAAAGAAATAAAGAAAGAAATATAACAGATTAATATAATATAACAGAAATAATGCAACACATTACAGGTCATAAGGATAAGTATTGCTTTATGAAATATAATATATGGTATATAGGTACTAAATACCAAGATACTATTCTGTAGGTTCAAGTAGGAAAAAAAAAAAAAGGGGAAACACAGACATCAGGATGTTTTCATCTTTTGATGCTGTTCTTCCTTGATAAAGTCACTTAACTGCTGAAGGTCTGTTTCCTGGATATAAAATGGGGATAACTCTGAATACAGCTAAAGTGACTAACTGATGACATATCAACAGCAAACATGAGTATCAGTGAAGGAGCTATTTTGAAACAAGCATCCTGGTTAATCACTAAGCTGGGTAGGTCTTAGTAGAAATCTGTCCATTATTTGCATTGTTAAACACAACTTTCCTAGAGGCGGGCATGGGTAACAGAGTATGTTCAGAGGCCTCTTGTAGCGCATGAGTCCAAAAGCTCTGTACTCTTACGAAAGTTGTACTCGTTTATCCTTGAATAATACCATGAAGTTTAATATTTCATAATTTTATTTAATTTATAAGATGTCATCTTTTATGGTTAAATCATAAGTAGATCATACAGGGCAAAACAGAAAGTTTAAAGGCATGTGCCAGTTTACAAACACATTTTCCGATAGATGTGGGATGATGTAAATGGAAACTTGATACCCCACAGCCCTTAGAAGAATACTTAACCACAAAAAGTCTTCAAATAAAATTGAACTTTCTAGGCTGTACTCATCTAAGAATAATCTTTCCCACTCGGAGTCTGAGAAGACTGCTCTTCCCCCCTCTATATCCCTCTCCTGCTTCGGTTATTACAGAGGCACATGTCAGAGGCTTCTCTCCGATACCTATGTGAGAGCTGATGGGAGTCACCCAATGGCTAAGATTTTTTTGGTGATTCCTAAAGCAGTCCACAGCCTCAGCATGGTGTGGGGGCAGGGAAATGGAGATGGAATGGGGAGGGAGGTAGAAGGTAGTTGGGAACTACAATAGAAGGAAGGGTAGAAGCATACAAATGGGTCATTTCTATATTCCGGACAGCCAGAGATATAAAGCCCCAGATACAGTAATCATTTACAATTTTTTCTATATACAGAAAAAACACTAGCAAAAGGAATCTAGATAAAAATATATTACTAGCAAAACTTAGAAATAAAATGGTGGAAAATGCTTTTTTATTTTGGATATTGACTATCTATTGAGAAGGTGCCTTTTAATGATGAGGTAGATGGTAAATAGCAAGGTTTGGCTGAATTCATTTAAATTTTACCATGCTATAATGGAAAAATAAGGATTACTTATTTTTACATTAACCCTGATGTTAAAATCAAAGAAATTAGTTTCCATCTTGGATCACATTGCTGTTTTATTTATTAAAAAGCCATCTAAATCAACTGCTGAGAATTCCTTTCTACTTAATAAATCTAGTATTGATAATGTGATTTGTTTGGGAGCTGCAACTTAACGAAAAAACATTCCAGGAGGCAACATGATGGTTTTGGTGCCCTCTAGGGGGCTGAAAAGGAACCTCAACTCAAGGTCTGTGTTGGAACAGGTCTTAGAGACCAGCTTCCAGGTGGTCTATGAAATCATGTGGCAAAGACATGTCTAGGTCTCATTCTTAGTGAGGACACTTTACACCAAAATATCCAAATAGTGCTGGGCATGTAGCTGACAACAGTAAAGACTTTCTGAGTGACTGAAAAAAAAGTCTGAATGAAAGACGACACAGGAGCTCTACAAAACTCTTCACCAAGAAAGAAAATTTCATAGGACATCCATTTTTTCTCGTGTTTTCCAAAGAGTCATCCTGAGTGGTCAAATAATCAGGGGCATCCATTTGGTAAATGTCATGAGGTATGAAGAAATTAAGCAAAGGCACCCCAGAGCAAAGACTTGTGAGTAGCTACTAGGATCATGCAATGGTCACATGTTCTTAATGTTGCCCAGTCAGGACATCCTGGCCAGTCTTTAGTCTCAGTAAGACTCTTTCCTGGAAGGATCCCTCATAAATAAATCTTGTATGTAGGGAATGTAAATGGCTTTTTATAGGAGTTCTTGTTTACTCTGGCTGACCTTTGAGCCACAGGGCTTTCCAGTTGAAACTACAATTTTTCTTTTGATGTATTTTCATTAATAATAATAAAAATATTTGGCAAGGCATGCCTTTTTTTGTTTTCAAAAACACCTGTCTTTTCCCTACATTGGCCTACTGCAGCCACTTAAGTTTATAAGTTGAGAACATTTTCCCCATTTGGAGGGATTTGCCTGATAAACTTCTGGTCTGTATAGGTACAGTTCATGTCTATACATGAGATATAGGAGATTATTTCCTAGTCATAATCTCAACTTTAATTATCTAGATCATTGTAGGCCAGGAAGGAGACTTGGGTCTGTTTTTCACTCTGCCTAATACTAGATGCAGGGTGTTAAAAGTGGTGGTAATTCAAATGTTGAATCTAAAAAAAACCCTCATTGATCCTTAAGTCATTCTCAGCTGTGGGGTTTGAAATTTCAAGAAAGGTTTCCCATAAAAGCTGTGAAAGGTAAGATAGTTACCAAGTAAATAACAGTACAATTTAATGATGAAAATACCCTTCTTTTAGAGCTACGCTTTTCAAAACTACTGTGTGATATTAAGATTGCCCAAGTAACTACTTCATAAGTTAAATAAGAGCTCTTATAAGTCATAAATTAGATACACCTATTGATATTTTCTACTATAATATACTGAGCTCTGGATCACATAGTCTAGTTTTCTGAGAATTGGGTCAGCTAGAATAACAGCTGTAGTTCTACAACTCAGAAGACTAAATCATTAGAAGACAACACACTACAGCTCTGGTTGGAATCTAAACCAGCAGAACTTTCTACAAAGCAATCTGACAATATTCACAGTCTTAAATGTTCACTCAGTGATTCCTCTTCATTGAATCTATATTAAGAAAATAATCTAAAATAGTGACAAAGATTTAGAAACAAAGATATGTTCTCAACATTTTAACAACAGAAAAGTGGTATATAATATACCCAGTGTAATGGATACTGGTCATTAAAAATAATGATTATATTTGTAACAACATGGATAGACATAGAAGTAATTATGCTGAGTGAAATAAATCAGAGAAAGATAAATACCATATGATGTCACTTATATGCAGAATCTAAAAAACAAAAAGAACAAACTAATCAAAAACAGACAAATATAGTGGACAATTTGATGACAGACAGAGGGGAGAGAGGTTTGGGGCTGGGAGAATAGGGTGAAGGGTTAAAGAAGTACAAATTAGTAGTTGATAGTTGGTTACGGGGATAGGGAGCATGGAATAGGGAATGCATTAATCTGATCGCTAGATGGAGGGCCAGGGGAGGGAGGGAGCAATTGGGGGGATTGTTTTATGAACTATACAGATGTCTAACCAATGTACTGTGTTCTTGAAACTAATTAAATAAACAAATTTTGAAAAAATAATGATTACAAAGACTTTTTAAATATGTGAAAGTATTTATGATATAATGATATGTGAAGAAATCAAGACATATAATCATATCTGTAATATGGTATCAACATGTAACTATAACCACACACACATTAAAGACTAAAGGAATATACCAAAATGTTAACAGTGATAAAATTGTGAGTAATTCTTATTTTCTTCATTAAATATTTCTCAAATTTTCCTCAGTAGGCATTTTAAAATATAAAGATACCAACTGTTATTAAGAAAAACAACAACAAGGTTTGCTGTTAATGAGATCATCAAATGTAAAAGATCAAATATATTAGTGGAAAATAAATACAAACAGTAGTAGGTAAAATACCCATTACTTGGCTTTTCTTCTAACACACAACCCATGCCACCTCATACCAGTATGCCCACATCACAGAGGTGCTAGCATGCCTAGAGAAAATCTAGGCAATCTGGAGGAAAATACAGTCTATAGGTAACACAATCTATAGATACTGTAAATAAGATTATTGCCTGTTGGAGCTCCTAGGTTGGAGTAGATAAGGAGATAGTAAAATATATTTCATTTGATTTCAGAATCAAGAAAACATAATCATTTGGTAAACTTGTTTCGTTGGGGGCATAACAATGTGGTGAGGCTAGGAGGCACTATTATGCTTATACATGTTTCAGTTCAATTTAATTTAAGAAACTGCTGATAGCTTCTGTTAGGTGAGAAGTTAGGTTAAGCCATTCACACAGTTGCTCCAAGGTAACAAAGAGAAATAGGTCCAAAGCAGATCTTCCCCTCCATTGTTAATTAAAAGCCACCTAAATTCAGATGTATAGTTTCAACTTAGAAGTTATTGGCTTAAGTATACACTGTAACTTAAAACATCAGGATATTATTTCCTTACCCATGCTCTATTGTATAGGATTGTGCAATAGCAAAAACTCTCAGAGGGTATTCTATATTGAATTATGGATGTGTTTTATGTTAAACTGTTTTAAATTTAAAGTAAACCATGCTTTAGAACTGAAAGAATTAAAAAACTGTAACCTAAATACAAATAGCTATGTGCTTAATTTTCTTCCCAAGAACTCAAAAGTTAAATATTAACAGACTACACAATTAAAGGCCAAAAATTCAGAATGTTATGATTTATAGAACATTAAGATCTATTTTATTCCTTAGTTGTCCAGGTTTAAGGAAGAAAATTAAGGGCGGAGTTCAGCAGACCTGTCACTAGCAAAGCCTGGCTTTCTCCTTGGAGAGAGCAGTAATCGGACTCTGCTTATTACAATGAGAACCTGCACTTAGGATAATTATGGCTGTGTAAGCCATCAGCAACCAGTATTTGAAATTTCATAGGCTCATTATCAGGTAGGAGAAGTGCTGTAACTAAGAGCTGCCAGCTGAACAGAATGCACATTAGTGCAATCTGTCATACTGTACTTGTACTACTATAATGCTAGAAGGAAAAGCATAAAAAAGAAAGTATTTTTTAAAAACTCATATGTCAAACAGGCAAGCAAAAAATAAATAAATAAATAAATAAATAAATAAATAAAATAAAATAAAATAAAATAAAATAAAATCAACTATAAGTCAACACCCAGAGACAGCCACTGTTAACATTTAGCAATACAGCCTTGTGGACTTTTTCTATAGATACATGATCCACATGAAGGTGTGGGGTCATAATCAGAAGTCATTTTATTGGCCAAAGAAACAGGCAGTGCCTGTTTTGGTAAGAAAGTAGATTTCAAACACAAAAATACCAAGTATTCATTTTTCCTCTCACATACACACAGATCTAAACTGCTATAGATTTAGCTACCTCTTGAAATGGCAGGGACAACATATCATGATCACTTAAGAGGATTTTTGTAATTCCTATTAACATTACCTGTTCTGAAAATCAGCAACCATGTCCCGCCTCTCTGAGATTTTGGATGAGCCATCAAGCCTCATATAGGTATGCTTCCTGTAAACCATATATTCCTGCAAATCAAGAGGAAAAGATATAAACAAACATAGTCTGATGCAGATTCTGTATTCCATTTCCCACATTATGACTTACTGGGGGCAAATCATATCCAGAATAAAGTGAAAGCAACAGAATTTAATTTGTAAAGGAGTTCACTGTCAGTGTATAAACACTGAGGGTAATCTGAAGACTACATCTACCCTCTATTTCAAATTAAAACTCCTCTTACTCCTGCAGATTTCTATGTTTCATGAAAAACACATACCCACCCATACACACAAAAAACTCTAAATCTTCCAACCAAAACGGCTTTTCAATTACCAACCAGATGTTTCTAATAGCTATGGACTAAGTAACACTTGCTCTAATGTGTTTCTTCACAGCAAATCCTTATTTACAGCCTAAGCTTCTTTTTGCCTGCAGAGCATGCAACACTGTTAAGGAAGGCATCAGAGTAAACATAAGACAAGAGAATGTTCCTGACATAATGTGTAAGAGGAATTACAACTTTTAAGAATCAAGAAGAGGCTTTAAGAGATGCAATGGAGAGGACATATCTCCATTATTAGAAGTTACAATTCCTCTTCCAGATGACATCCAAATAAAAAATGATTTCCTCCTTCTTCACCTCTGATTATATGGATTATAGTTCAAAAGGACCATTTGTAGAGGAACTATTAACAAAAACTCAACACAGCTGCCTAGTTACAAGAAACACCATGAAACAGTTATTTCAGTTCTAAAATAACTTTTCCCTATTGAAAAAGGCTAATCATTTCTACATCAGGGAGATGTTTGTGCTAACTGATTTTCTGTGGTCAAACATTCTTTGATAGCAATAATCTCATATGTAGCTCTTATACTTGGTTGGGTATTTCAGCACATGATGCTGCTGGTGCAGTGTATGTAGCAGCCTACCCTTAGAGCAAGTAAATACCAAAAATCCTTAATGGTTCAACAAAGGTCTCTGGCCAGGATAGCTGTGAAGTGAAGCTGGTTGACACTGTAGACAAGTTCACTGAGGTGCTTATCTTCACTGTGTTATGTGTGTGTGTGTGTGTATTTTTTTAACTATTTCCTTCTGTCTCCAGATAATTTTTTAAGGGCTTTGATAATCAAAGAGGGGCAGAAAATATTTAACCACAGTGAGCTTCAAGTTCTCCTTTAGTGGTATAATCTTATAATGGAACAGAGTTATGGGAAGAAGAGGAGTGTTTTGGATAAGGCAGAATTCAGGAAAAAAGGTGAAAAATGATAGCATGATGATGGTATTTAAAGGCTCACTATATCTTGGCAGTTAATCCAATCAGAGAATACCACCATCCAGAACAACAAAATAATGAGATCATACAGACAGACATCTCACAGATTAGGACTTTAACTAAAAGGTGGGCTTTTTGTACAGGCACTATCTGCCTTTTAAAGCAGAACTTCTAACCTCAGTGAGAGCACCAACAAATGTATCTTCTTGTAGATATTGCATCACATCCCTTGTATATCAAAGTTCAGCACACCACCAGAGATATTAATCCTAGACCATAATCAAGCTAAAGCTGCTTACAGAGAGCCTGTTACTGAGGCAACACAAGTGAATCTTTTCAGTCTACTGCTTTAAGCCTTTGCTCTTCTACCCAGGGGAGTAGTGGGATTTCAGAAGGCTTAGATTAGTTTAGATCCTATTTCAGTAAATAGCCTCAAAAATAACAAGTAAATGGACATGGAAAAAGCCATTAAAAGAATAGAGGAATGTCTACATCCTCACACCAATGCCACAGAATAATATCTAAAAGATAAAGAATGAGCTAAAAAAGCAATTCAATATTTCTTTCATTCACAATTTCTAGCTATACCAGAGTTATTCTAGATGTCTCTTTAAAATTCTGGGCTGTTCAGAAAAGATACTTAAGCAAATGTTCATTTGGAAAAGAAATGTCTAATTTCTTCCAACTATTAAATTGCAAGAACTGTGCCCACTTCCATTCCTAGTTCAGTTTTCCTATGATCCTAAAAACATCTAATAATTTAGTATAAAATTCAATGCTATTTGGTTAAAATAAAAACAAATTTTAATAAATGATTTGATAGTATTCCTAGCACTTTTGAAAATTAACTTTAAAAGTCATCAATCTCCAAAAAAATATCTCCACTTAATGAAAACATCAAAAGGTTTCAAAGATTCGTCTTAAGAGCCTTGCTCAATAAATTCTTTCCAAAGCCAGCAGCTAAGATCTGGTTAATTAGAAACTGTCTATTTGCCAAGTTTTGCAGTTAGGTACCTTTTAAAGATGGCACAACATTCCCAGTCACCCCCCAACTTTCTCTGTAGTTCACTCCCATGACTGAGGACCATGGCAGAATGGTTACCACTTGCTGGTTTGTAGGAACTGTGACAATCTTAGCACTCCTGTAGAATAAAGAGGGTTTATGGGATAGAAAGACTAACCATTATCCAGCCTTTCCTTACACTTGGCATCCAGCAGACACCAAGAGTATCTCTCACTTAAATTGTACTGAGTAAAACATGGCAGCCATCCTTCCCTTATTTAATACACAGCCTTTTGGAGCAAGACCTAAGCAGAGGGCATTTATGGGCCCTCCATAATCTGCCTTCACACTACTTGTGTTATTTCCTTTTCTCCTATACCATATGTTCCAGTCACAGTGAACTATTCTCCCCAAATATCTTCTACCTTCCCAACTCTGTGCCTTTGTACACCTGGCTTCCTAGTCTGAAATGCCTTTCTTCTTGTTGGCTGAAATTCTTTTTAAGTTCAGATGTCACTGTCCATGTGAAGC
Source organism: Macroglossus sobrinus (assembly GCA_004027375.1). NCBI lineage: Eukaryota > Metazoa > Chordata > Mammalia > Chiroptera > Pteropodidae > Macroglossus > Macroglossus sobrinus. The sequence goes on along the minus strand of PVKZ01000061.1, from coordinate 720,635 downwards.
CTCAAGTGACTTAGCTATCTTCAGCTCTGTTTATGCTTCTTTTTTGGCATTAGTATGAGGGTATGCTTGACAGTTATTTGTGTTTGCAATAAACACACGTGTACACACATAACCCTCCCCCACTAAATACATTCCTTGTAGTTACAGACCACATTTAACTAGTATTTACATCTGCCTCGCACAGTGCCTTGCTCACAGTTGCTATGAAAAAGAAATTAACTAAACAGAATAAATATAGTATAGTTGTAAGCTGACACAATCCTTTCTATCATTCTTAAGACCTAATGAAAATGCTAGTTAACAGTGACCCCAATTTGCTTTTCATTCCATGGGACAGTTTTATAATACTCAGCTTTTCAGTATGTCCAGAATCACAGCTCCCAAAGGTAACTTGGAGTCCTAAGAGAAGCCAGCTCACAAATGACAGAATGTCTGTTCAGTATGAATCCTTCCCTAGTGAGGTACTTGCTGACGGAGCAAGTTATACAACCCACTGTCTCAAATGTCATCATTAGCTATGGATTATCTGGATCTAATTCTGCATTGCACTATTTTCATATATTAGTACAATTTAAGTTTTGTCTGTGTTTCAATACTTAACAATCATACCACATATAGCACCAGTTGGCTGACCCTTTCTAAGTATTTCTGTCGTAGTGCATAGAAAATATTGATTAAACTAGAGACTCAATTGCTTGATGCAATAGGAATGAATCTCAAAAGAAACAATTCAGAGATAACACAAGTCATCTGTAGAAAGTTAAAAGCTCTCTGCAACTACTAGAATATGGTTGGGGGCAGGGTAGTGGAGAGGTCCTAAGCTAGGATAAAAATCGTGGTGGTAGGAAAAGTTTTGTCTGACATTCAGCTAGATACTACCATCCCAACTGCATAGGAGATGTCTATTTCCATAGTACCCCCACCAGCCAAGACCCTACAGCTGACTCAGTAAATATAAATTAAACTCATGACATAACATTTAAGTTTTGAATGTGTTTCAATACTTAACAATCATACTGCATATAGCACCAGTTGGCTGACCCTTTCTAAGTATTTCTGTCGTACTGCATATGTGATCTATCATATTCTCCCCTATTTATGTCCTTGACTTCTGCCCATGGCACACTAAAAATTCCTGGCCCTGAAAATTAAGCAGTCTTTTTAAATCCCTTATCCAGAAATACTATTACCATGGGAAAGGTTAAAACATTTCAAATTACAGAATTCTATTTGGAAGAAGATCTGATATATTCACAAGAAATTTAAATTAAAGTCAGATTTTTACCCAAGAGAAGAAGGTTAGCAATCACTTGAGAGAAGAGTGAACAAATACTAAGTGCCCAGACCCAGTATTTCTTACAATATGGAAACCTGGCCACATAGAAGTATGTGAATTTTTACTGGCTTCTAGTTTTTATTGACTTCTAATTCTTCTGAGTTACAGAAATAGACAAATTGATAGCCAGGCTAAGGCACAGAACAAAAATCCAAAAAAGGCTGTTGTATGAAAGAGATGGTGACATGCTCTATACCCACAACAGAGCTTCAATGCCAGCTGTGACTTCCTAACTCCAGCTTTATTGGAAGCTTTTCTTTCCCTTTCTGACAAACAGGGTACAGGATATCAAGGGCAAAAGAGAATCCTGAAAAACATTTTTAAAACAATCGAAAACAGACATAAAAACCACAGTACTCTGCTCATAAAGAAACAAGGTGAGGGTCAAGATATTTCTTTAAAGAAAAGGTCAAGTGTACTCAAGGGAAAAGATCTATATAGAAGGACCTTTCTATAACATGGTGCTTACGGTTCATGCACCAGGTCAGTTTTAAAGCTGAAACAGGACTCTAATTAATGTTTACAGTAAAATATTCCATTATGAAAGTGACTAAGAATCCCATAATACTCTTTGAAAAGGTAAAAAAATGTAGACCTAATTCGATACTGTCCCAAGATCCACAATACATTTACATTTCAATAAATGATCAGACATGTACTAAGCACTGTGGGTACCATCACTCCATGCCTGCAAAATAAATTTTATTTGAGGATTAACTTCTGTGAACACAGGCTGTAGTTCATTTAGGTAAACAATATTAAAACAAACAACAACAAAAAGAATGTAGTTTTAGGAAACTTAATTTTGAAGGAAAAAGAACAGTATAGGATTAATGAAACTAGACAATGGTTTCATTTTAGTTTTTCAGGAAAACCTATAAACAGCTGCAACATTTTCTGGCTTTAGCAACCTAGATGGATGTTATACATATGGCTAAGGAATGTAGCAGTTGTGAAATGCAGGCTTTGAATTTACTTTTCCCTAATTCAGAATTCCTCATAGAGAGATGCAACTACATTTAGAAAAGGTTTGCAAGCTGTCTTGTTTGCAAAGCCTACCCACAAAGTCCACACTCCGCCTCAAAAAAACCCTACTGTATTAGAGATAGAAAGTGACCCTGATAGGTAAGGTTTACAGCACTCATCCTGAACAAAATTCATTACCATACTTTCCTTATTTTATTAATATTTATGAGTACCTAGAAGTGTGCATTAACAGAATGAGGGACTACAATGTAGAATTCCACCAATCTTAAACCACCTACACTCACCTTAATCTACCAGAATAAGCTTATCATTATTTTTTTATTTTTTATGGCTTACCTACCCACTTTCCCTTAGAATTTTCCTTTAAAATGATTCAACTTTTAGGACTCTATAATATACTTATATAGCCTTGGAAAAGAAAAGTCATCACCTGTGTCACAAAATCCTTAACATATTGCTTCTTCTATAATTCTTACCAGTGTAAGATCACTACTTCACCGAACTCTTCAGGACAGGGCAAGTGCACCTTATCTAAAAAGAGCCCCGCTGAAGGAAAATTACTCATTTTGTTTTGGCTGTTGGCATCATTTGCTTTGAACAGAATATTAAATATGCAGGCATATTTTTGAATTATTGCTATTAGGACCTTTAATAGAGTCAAGATTTACATCAAACGATGGTTTAATCACCTCTCTTACAGTGACTTACAATCACTTACAAGCAGTTTCCATCGTTTAGATATAGGTAACCTACTCATAATACAAAACATAAATTGTGGCCTACTGACAGCATTCAGAGGCTGAATACTACACTAAACATAAGACTTAGTGATTAAACTGATCTCAAATATCGTTTATATCTCTAGCCAAAAGAAGCTGCTAGGTTATTAAAAAGGAACCTGCCACTAAGTTCAAATAAACTCACTGCAAATTTAAGCAAGTCAGCCTTAGCTTCCAAAGAACCTAAAAATTCTTCCCTATTGCTACCCCTTCACTCCTCCCATACTGATAGAACCCCTTTCCCTTATTCCTAGATAGGGATAATCAAGGTCCAATTTCCACTTATTTACTGCCAACCACTCTGTGGAGTAGCAGGGTTAGAATAGGAAGCCTTAGATATATAAGATGCACAGAAAAACATAAGATTATTTATATACTACTGACATCCAGGGGCTTTAGCCTCTTGACCAGTGTGACTCTCCAACTTTCTTATACTAAAGATCTACTCTAGCAGTTTGTGATTATTTGTTCTCCCTCTCACATTCTTATGTCCATCCATGACTTCCTCTCCCGTAAGTAATAAGCAACTATTCAGACAACAAGAAAGCAGAGACAATGTCAACAAGGATAACTAAAAAAACACAAAAAACAAAAGCTGCCTTGCACAGTGAGACACTGCTTTATCTTTCATCATAACCCAGTGGTTGTTAACTTTGGTTGCATATTAGAATTACTTTAGGAGCTTTCAAATATCCTGATGCCTAGGCCACATTACAAACTCATTAAATAAGAATCTTTGGGGATGGAACCAGACATTAGTATTTATTAAAGCTTCCCCAGGAGATTGTAATACACAGTCAAGTTGAGAACCACTACATTAACTCAGGTTGAATAGCCACATCCTGGTTTTACACATCGAGAGCTAATCTCAAATCTTGTTTTCCATACAGAATCTCATTGGGTTTTTCAAAAAATTCCTAGGTTCTGATCTACTTTAAAATTAGGGAATTTCTTCCTTAGTAAAGGAAGGCAGTAAGGGGTATTCTATTTCATTGGTATAAAGGAGGCGACAGAAATCCTTTGCATACTCTCTCATCTGCCAGGAGCTACTTTTCCTCCTATTTAGAGAATAAAATCACAAAGATGAATTCTGAGTTCCAGTTAAGCAGGACTGACATTTGTCAAAGACATCTGATTTCTGAAAGTTAAATGTCAAGGTGTCCTAGGTCCCCAAGGTTCTTTCTCCTACCTCCAGTAGGTCTATCATCCTGGTCATCTGGGAGTAGATAAGGACCCTATGTCCTTGAGACTTGAGCCGAGTCAGCAGGACATCAAGGGCATACAGCTTTCCACTGTCAGTGATGAGGCTCTCCTTGCCTACGGAGAAGAGAAGGGAGGAGGGGGAAACTGCATTTAATTAAAGCAACAAAATAACTCACTGCAAAGCTGTATGCAACCAAAATTACTACAACCAGAATGCTTGCCATCATGAGAGCAGGAAAGTACTCTACAGAAGAATGCAAAGCACTGTTAAATCATGACCCAGTAGTGCTCTGGAAAGAAATATCCTACAAGAAATATCCTCCCAACTGACAGTTCCCAATCAGACATAGGCATTTGAAAGCTTCCTGCTTAGGGGACAGCAGGTACACATGGACATCTTAGAGTGTGTCCATGTCATATCTGCTGTGACCTGAGACACCTAATGTTTCTTTTCCCATACTACCTCTAGATATCTGTTTCTGCTAGTTCTGTGACTAAATGGTTTACCTCCTGAAAGCATGAGGATGTAAAGAAACAAGGGCTGCTCTTGCCTGCCCCAGGAGAAATTTAAACACCAAGAAATGCAAATAAACAAACCCACTTCTGCCTTTAAAAAAACAAAACTCCTTCTGGATGATTTCTAATAGGTTGGCTGGTAAATGCCATTATTCTAAGCTGTAATTTGATAAAGACATTAGGGCTTGTTCAGTTTTTCCAGAAAGATTGACTTTGGGTTTCTGTGAAATGAAAGCTGCTTTCACTCACTAACTTGTGCTGTCTCCTTCCTCTTCCCATTAAAAAAAAAAAAAAAAAAAATCGTTTCAGCCAAAGATCTTTAAAGAACACTTAACTCACAAATTTTCTTATCCATTCAGTATCATTCAACTCCCATCACATTTCAGGAAGTAGAGTTTCCTGTTTGCAGACTGGTCTATAAACATGCCCTGAACAATTGCTGTTATTGAGAGGGGAAAGAGATGAGGCTTAAGGGGCTGGGAGATTTAAGAGTATATGTGGAAGTGACCATGGCACACAAAAAGGAAGAGAGAAAGGCTAGAGATATTACATAGATGGCTGACCACTACAAGTATAAAAGAAAACTGTTAAGAAAACATACTGTCTATGCTTAGTTTCTGGGTTTGAACTCCATGGTTGTTTCTCAAAACTGCAGGGCAATCCAAGAGTTCTCGACAGCCATTGCCACTATTTGCCACTCAGCTCTTGCCACTATTTGCCAAGTGTACAATTATTGTATAAACCAAATGAGAACGGATGTGCTGACAGCACCATAACAAATCATCAGCCATTCTGTTTTTGCTACGAAGCCACAGGTCCTGGATGTTTACTGCTCTGCACTGCAGCCTGCCTTTTCCCACCTTCGGAACGCTGCCAGGCCACATCTCTCCCTCCACCCCTTACCCCCACAACGTTGTGGCACACACCTTTGTTCAGCCTCTTTGTTTGGTCCTGTTTAGATTATTGAAATGCTCTTCTTTTTGTTGGTCTCCTTACCAACACAATCAAATGACTGCAGCTGGGACAGAACCGATTGCTAAGCCCTCTCCCTGGCACCAGACAAGAAGGCCTGTATAAATTCCAAGTCTGATCAGGCGGCAAGGCTTTCATAACAACTTCAAGGTTTTCTCCTTTAATTGGATTCCCTGGGGTCCCTCAATTTTGATAGCTCCTAAACATTCCCCACAGAGCTACCAATCAGCTTGAAAGTTAAGTTTCTTTCTTTTCTCATTAGAAGCACAGGAAGGTAGGGGGAAAGTCCATATATTTTTCACACATTGAGCAAGCATGGTCAAGCTAAGCTCATCAGATTTCTGCAGCCTGTTTACCTTCTCTCCCATATCACAAACATTTGAATAAATTTTGAAAAGCTACAATTCATCTCAAAATCATGATTCAATGGTTTTCAAACATTCCTGCTTCCCACATCTACTTTACTTTGCTGACCAGAATTAACTGATGCTAGGATTTGGAAAGCTCAGATGATGATGATGTGCATACACTTAGACGGAACTCTGATACATCTGAAAGAAGCAATAAGTGGTACCTGTTATTAGCTTGTTATTATGTAGGTGGGGAGGTAGAAGTTGACAGACTGAATTTCTTTGGACTGCTCTGAAGGAAAAGGCCTAAGAAGAAAGAGACTTAAAGCAATAGCCTTAAAACACTTAAGCAATGAATATTTCTGCTTCTCTAGCAAGCATGCTAGATGAAGGAAATCAGCCTGCAGTATTATGCAGAAAAATTGGTTTCTTTCTCAGTACATACTTGTGTCTTCTGGGCCTGGCACCAATTACCCAATTTTTTTGGAGCTACCAAAGTTGCACTGGACAAGAGCACAACTTGTTGTTAGCAGGGCGCAGAGCCAACAAGACCACTAGTTCCTAGAAGTTAGGCTGATTTTTCCCAGTCAAGCCTGTGTCCAACCCTTTCTTTAAAACAGCTCAAAAACAGATCTACTTTCTTGCTGTCTTTCCTATAATGCTATGGTTCAAACTTATAGTATTTTCACTTATATAGAAGTTCTTACTGACCAACGTTAAGATTCTGCTCAGAGACAAAGCAATGTATCCCATGGCAGTAAAATCAGGGTAACAGATTAACATCTCCTTTTACCAAGGAGACGAGACTTTTTTGAAGAGATTGTACATCCTTCACCTGGTGAAACATGGAGACACGTTCAAGGTGCGAAATCCAGAAGATTTTGGTTAGTCTCTCAAGGAATGTGTGGAACCAACCCTTCTCAGGGAACAGAAAATGTAAAAGTCCAGAGAAAAGAAATATAAAATACAGGTTCCAGTGATCCTCCCCGCCTCTCAATGCCCTGTCCCAAGCAGTCTACAGAGCACAATAGGGTCAGTGAGGAGCTGGTTGGTTCTCACAGTAAACAGCCAGTGAGGCTGGTGCTTTTTATCGATGCAAAAAGAACTCAGACACTTCCTGCTATTTAAACAAGGTCCATTTTTCTTTCAAAGAACAGGAAAAGCCACAAGAGATTCCCACAGCGCCAGCAATAAGCCTTCTACTCCTGTACTGGGAACTAAGCAGTCAGAATGAAAAAGGGAAAATGAAGAAATAGGTTTTAACTTACTTCTTTCAATACCTGTGCTCATCGTCTGCCTGGGATTCTGTGGTTTTCATACTTGCTAGATTCTATCCCTCTATTTCCATTAGTATTCAGGTGTGCTTTACACTTGGGTTTTCCCCCTTTTCAACAATATACCTGCACCCACTGCTTTCACATGTACTAAGTCAACTATGAGACTATTTATAATATTGCTCTTGTATACCCAAAATGGCATCTTCCGGTTCAAAACTATTAACAGGTTGACCCAAGTTCTCTTGACATTTGACAAAGTTAACATTAAAATGGAAAAACCAGAACCAGCAGATTCTCTCTTTTTAATGCTTGGCTTCAGTTTATTTGTTACATGCCAATAAGATTATTACAATCAAAGTAGTAGAGAATGTGGACAACCAAAACCAACATAGTAGCTCTAAGCCACCACTCCAGTTTGCCAGCAGGTGTAAGCAAAAAACATGAGCCTACGAACCCTGTGTTCAATTTCCTTAAAAGCAGTCTCACTAAAGCAAAGATGAAATCCTAGTTTCCTCTAAACCCACGACCCTGACCCTGGGAGGTCTGGGAATCCGCTAGCCTTTTGGCACAAACACACTGTTTTTTTTTCTGGTTATCATTCAGATCTCTAGTGCTTTGGGCAGGACACTGTTTATGCTACTTAAACTAGGCTTTCTGTGAGTGACGACATTCTCATTCATCCAGCTGGCAAAGGCACAAGACAACTGTACTCACTCGACCTGGAGCCTTTCCTACCATGCATACTTCTACCCCGTCCCCCTTTTTAAGAGTGGCATTCCTTGCTCAACTGTAAGCTAATGAAAGGAGAGTATTTAAACACAAACCTCAAACACACTTCTCTCTTAAGTCACAAATTACTCAAGTGTTCTTATCTATAAGTTACTAAGGGCAAAAAGAAAACAGAAACCCCCAAAACTTTGAATTCCATATATCTGAAACCACAAAGCTGGGAACATATTTCAAGAGAACGGAGGACTCACCTGGAATCCTGATGAAAGACCAGCCATTCTGAGGCCTAATGCTCCACAGTCCTCCAGCTGGCTCTGGGAAGAACTGGGATCGTCTATTTAGCCAGTCTGCTGCCAGTTCAGGGGCCCCATTTAACAAACACTGCTTGGCTGCCAGATTCCCTCCTTCCTTCAGCACTCGCCGCTCATATTCTGCACTTCGGTCGTTGCAGTAAGAATCCAATGGCACTGCGGTGACCTGTACACAAAGATTCAAATGAGAGGGCTTGTTCACATTTTCCACACCTACTTAGCCTTTTGGGAACGTTGACATTGAAATCAGACTAATGTGGATAATTCTTAGGTTAGTGCTTTTACCTTCCTTGTCCTTATGAACTAAGCTGTCCCTAATAACTGCCTTAGTGAGCTTTCTCAGGTAAAAGAATAACCTCTTATAACATGAACCAACAACAAACTATAAAGAGCCAAAGACTGCTATAGCTTGCAGATAAACTGGGACACCAGGTCAGGGTTAATTCTATCATAGACGTGTCTGATTGCTTTACACCTCCCTTCATTGCTGGATGTTGCTTGTGGCAAAGTTCTATTTGCCATACACAGGATGGTAAAGCCAGAAAGGGAGCTGGAGCTAGTCAGTTATCATTAAAGAACTAGAGTATTGGTGTGGAGCTATTTTAATGATTTTGTGGCAAATCTTCTCTGACCAGGTTGCTGACTGACAAACAATGAAAAATAAGAGTATCTTTCATGCCATGAAAGCTGGGAGATGGGGAATGGGGAGCAATTGCCATAAGTTGTAGACTCATTTCTTGGCTAGGGCAAAGACTATGCATAGATTCTTATTTCAACACAAGGTGTAACACTCAAATGCTGCCCTCCCCCTCAACAGAAGGCTTCCATCAATTTAGAAACATAGGCTTTATTCTTCTTTAGCTGTCTGAATCTACTACTATTTTAATAAGAAGCTGCATATTCAGATGAGAGGAGCCAATAGATCTAGGTTTGTAGCAAGCATCCCACTATCTCAGGCTGAGCCTTGAAAACATTCTGCCTTGGGGTACAGTCGGCCAGCTTACTATGGGGCTGCAGGTGCCTTTGCTGGGGACAAGAGAATACTGAAAACAGAGAAAGAGCATCATTCACCAATAACCACAGAACATACTACTCTGCCTTCAGTGAAGCTGAACTGAGTTTGCTAGAAAGCAGTGCCATCTACAGTCCAAATGCAAAATTACCAAGGGTCACAGCAAGCTGGGCCGATAGAGCTACAAAACCCAGACAGGTTCACACAGCAATTGGTTTATACAGACAGTATTAGGAGCAGGTTTTGATAGTCTCATATCACTTCTACCCTCCTCAAAAAGATTCTGTTCTCTTGCTTCCAATAACATTTTTCTCACTGAAAGTTGAGCATAGGCAAATAAACACTGAAATACAAAGCAAGTGGATAAAATTGGGTCTCTCCTTTAGACGGTTTGCCCTGGCAGGGGCCCTATAGATGCTGAACCAGAGTAGACATCTATCATCTAGGATACAAGTCGCAGAACTTCACAATCAACAGCTGCTATACTTCCATAAAAATGGTTAAGGAAGCAGTGGTCTGGACTACAGTTCTGTCTCAAACAGCATGCACTCTTGGCTGAGTCAAGTATGGTCTATGATAGGGGTCCCAAACCCCTGGGCCACAGACTGCTATGAGTCCACGGCCTGTTAGGAACCAGGTTGCACAGCAGGAGGTGACTGATGGACTACTAAGTGAAGCTTTATCTGTATTGGCAGCTGCTCCCCAGTGCTAGCATCATTGCCTCAGCTCCACCTTAGATCATGAGGCATTAGATTCTCATAGGATTACCAGTCCCTGGGGACCACTGGTCTATGAGACTCATACTGGCCAATTTTACACTCAAAGGTAACTATCTGATTTTAATTTGTAGAGCAGCAGAACTTATACTAGAATTATATATAAAGACTTTGGGCCCATATTCTCAAGATGAAAAACTGAAAGCTAGACAGCCCGAAGGAATAAGGATAGAAGAGTGACATAAGGAAGAATGCTTTCCCTGCCTAGGAACTCATGTACTTGTAATAGTTTAAAAACAAACCAATTTTTTTCCAGTTATGAACTTTTTACCTATCTTCTAATTTTCATTTTGCTGATATCCTTCCAAGTCCAGAACTGAAACTGGGAGATTTGCAGGGTACAGTTCTTGGTGAAATATTTTTTAATGTTTGATAAGCTTCTTTGGCAGGAGCCCTGGATCAAGATATATGCAGAATCATAGAATGTCATGTTGTAAATACGTAAGCAGCGAACTCATAAGGTCCAAAAAGGGGCAAAAAAAGTCCATTTCTATTTAAATCCTGCTTTCGCAGGCAGCTCTCTCCTAGACAACTTCTCTCCTTTCTGCTAACCCCGAGCGGCCTAATTGCTCAGAAGCAGGGGGAGATGAAGCATGACGTACCATTTTTCCTCCCCACAAATGGAAATACATACTCCCTTTAGTCCCACATGAGCTAACCTCTGTTTCTTGCTTCATTAACTTCCTAAACTATAGTATCTTCAGGGGCTGCCTCCTCAAGCATTCAGCGCGTCCTTCCTGGAGACATGTATGTTCCTGCTCTAGCTCTAGAAGCGTGACTGCTCCAAGCGCTACGGTGTTTGGTAAGATGAATTCCCAGGGTCTTAGTTTATTAACCCTGCAGAATTATTCTCTTGGCTAATGAGAAAAGAACTCCTGTAATTCCTTTTTTACTGGCACAGTTCTTCCTGAATTGATCCTAAAGATTTCAGAGTATGTGCTAGGAAAATTAATTTGTCTTAACTCAAGGCCAAGGTTGACACTTCAAAGGAAATCAGTTTCAGCCACAGACTGATTAGAAATCAATTTAATTAAGGTATTTAATGAAATGTTGCCTTTTTCACACCCCAGGTCTGATCTGAAAAAGAAAAATTTGTGTGTATATAAAATATCCAGACATGTTTAAAACTCTTTTTCCTGCCCTCATAACCATGGTGTAATTACTCCTATTTTCAGGTTTAGCACATGCTAAATGAAGGAACTCTATATATATGGGGGGAGGAGTTGAGTAAGATGCTGGGGAGGAGCCCTTCTACCAAATTATAAAAACTTTCTCCTGCTCCCTGACTGCCATCACATCTTTATGCTACAATAGTCCTCTTCAAGTTACTGTTTATTGTTTTTTAAGGAAACAGCAGCACCAGGCATGATAGTTTAGATTTCTTGCTCCTCAGAAAATAATACTTTGTAGTACAGTTGGGGTATGCATGTATGAGTATGTTGGGAGAGTGGGGCTGTTCTTCAGAGTGGTTGGCTAGAGAGCTCCAAATGGTGCAAATAAAGACATTTTTATGTCCATAAATGTAATTACAGTTCCAGGCAGTTCACTTTTTATTGGCTCTATAAAACACTGGGAATATAAGAAGTAAAAATGTCTTGACATACTGCTCTTAAAAATCTAGACCTCCTCTTATCATGTCTCAGTATATATATCAGATTAGCAGAGTAAGAAGGAAACAAACCACCCAACTATGAAGCCTGAAGCCTGCTTTCTATGAAAGTACTTGGCTTTAGATGTTTTCCTTTTTAGAAAAAGCGCATTTCTCTGCACCAACTTAACCAAGGACATACAAAATCTAAATATGGAACATACTTGTGAACCACAGTCCAGGCGGGAATGCTCAGGAAAGTGAAAGAACACCAGACTAAGAAGGTTCTTGATGACAGAGTGTTATGTTTCCTTTTGTTATCTAGAGGCTGCACTCAGGCGATAAGGCCAGATCAAATCTCCCTCCCAATCTGGCCCCCTCCTCTGAAGAACCCTCAAAAACCTCAACACAGGTGACAAATGGCTCTCTCCCCTTTTCAAATATTCCACTGTCCCTGACCCTGCTGTTGGGTGGTAATCTACCTGACAGATGGCTTGCTCCCACAGTAGTTTAGAGCCCCTAACTAAACAAGAGGAACTACATAGGAGAGACATGGTCAGAAAAAGAAGCCACTCCTACCTACCATATAACTATTCTTAAACCAACACAATTCAAAGTGAGGAATGCTGTCTTGGGAAAGCCAGGACTGTTGCATGGATGCTCTTTCTAAATACTGAGGATTTATATATTTCTCAAGGTCCAACTGGCTTAAAACAGTTCTGTTTAAAAAACGAATCCCTTAAAAATTGGTTTATTTCTTCAAATACTACCTATTTTTGTCTCTTCCCTCCTGTGGTACTTACTCGTGGACTGGCTACACACAAAAAAGATGGTAGCTCAGTGAGCAGGCAGCAACGAAGCGAGGAGGTAGCTGATCTCCGCTGGTGAATGACCTGGTCTGTGTAGCCACTCACTGCTTTACAGTGGCTGCTGAAAACCAGAGACTACAAAACAAAAATGCAAATTAGTACCATTGACAATTGTAGTTAATGTAATCAAAATCTAGTGGGGAAAAGGTCACATATTAAACATCTGATTTAAAGATTCTTCCTAGTGAACATTATTAATTCTAATAAAACAAATACTATTTAGAACCAAATTTATTATAGTCACAGTCCATGTTAATTTCAAGATGTAGTTTTATTACTATACCTTAAACAAGTATCATTTCTAATTCTATCTTTTCTTCTGGAAGAGATACTGTTAATTATGAATAACGACAGCAGAACTTTCATTAGACAAAACACTATGCATGTATTTATGAGGGAAGTCTGGTTGATTTGTAATACCGTGGATGCAAACTCATGTCTTGAGTTAAAAACAATAATGACCAACAATATTTCCTTCTAAATTTTTGTTTAATACAAATCTGTTTAGCATCATGTGTATACTAACATAGTGCAGTGCAGATATACCAAGGTAGGCAGTTTTACTTGATGCTATCAATACAAGTGCTCAGGAATAGGAAACTACCATTTAAAAAATATAAATTCTTCATTTATATTATTGGATCAATAACACATTTTAAAAGACTGCACAACTCATTTTAAAGTTTCAGTTTACAGTCATTCATATGAAAGATTTAAAGTGTAGAATGTTCATATACAAAAAATTTGTCAGTGGGATTAGTGTTCTATATTGCAGATGTCGTTCTTTATTCAGTGTTAGATATTTTATGCTCAGATCTTCATCCTTGATTACTTCTTTGTTTAACTGGTTTCTCAAATAATGCAAGTTGATAACTTAAATAACCATATAGATGAAGATAATGCATAAGGCAGTCAAATTTATACATTGTTGTAAAGTCAAGAAAACAGCAAGGTGAACATTAACCAGGACCCTCTGCAAAAGAACAATAGTTATAATTCCAGTAACAAATCTCTTCAAGTCTTCTTTGTTCAGTACCTATTTTCTCATAAAATAAATGAATTCTTCAGGATCATAGTTTGAGAGAAGCCATGTCAAGTTGTCTAGTAGGACATGTGTATCATAATTTGCTTCCATGAAAAAATCAGCATCTTCTAAATAATGGTCATGAATGAAATGAAAGGCTTTAACTATACCCAGCAGAGTTGGGCCATCTTTGGTAGTTTTTAATCACTCTGTATAGAAGTCTTTACAACACTTTATTAACAATGATGAGTCCATGCTGCTTTGACATGTCTGACTTTTTTCTATAGATACTGAGGTCCCTACTATTAGCTATAAAACATTTTTAAACTTCTGACAGTTTTTCAACAAATCTGTGTTTTCATCTTTATGTTGGCTGGCATCTACACTGAAGTTTATCCACCTCTACATATTTTTATGTCCATTATTATCTGAATGCCTAGTATGAAGATCATTATGAAGATTATTATACTGGGTGTCACTCTGTTCCTCCAATACTGAATAGCAAGAAACATTATTTTAAAAACCCTATTACTGATGCATAGACAAAGGTAAAAAAAAATTCTCTTGTTTTCTGAAAGTACATTTCTGATAGCAGTGGCTTCTTTTGCTTCTCCTGGAAATGGAAAGAAAAGATAACAAGTCTAGCAACCACTATTCATGACATCCAACTATAGTAGTAGTCAGGGCTGCTAGTAGGGGTGTCTAATGCTACCCAGGTGGCTGAGGTAGCAGCAGTAGCTGACCTACAGACTTGAATTCTTTACTAACTTCTAAAGAAAAATAACTAAAGAATGTCTCTGTCAGGGATTTTAAAGTTACCCTCATTTTAAGTATTCTCTAATAACAAAAACCAACAGAAATCTGTATTTTACTTCATTCCTAGAGTATAAAGGTAAAAGATTAAAAAATATTTCCTTATCTTCTCTTCAACATTGTAGTTATTAAGGGATACAACTTTCACTGTAGGAAGTTCTTTTAATACAATATGTCATTTGTGATACATTTCTGGAAAAAGTCCAACAACAATTCTCTTTCTAGAAGTGGTCACTCCCAAATTAGAACATGTTCACTTATTGTATTAGGAGCTACGTTAAGATGAAAGTCTCATTGGAAATCACTAAGTCAAGGTGGTCTATAGGCTGCTAATTCCAGATTAAAAAAAAAAAACAAAACACAGTAATCCACTAGCCCAAAATGTTCAATATACATAGCCTTAGCTTTAGAGAAATTTTGACTACTCCCAGTATATTTTACTCAATCTATAGTTTTCTAGATTATTTTCTCTTAACATTGATTCTATCAAACCTTCCTTAGTACAGGTGATCCTTGGTACTACAGTACCCATATCCTCATCACTAATGACATGAACTGCTAGACACAGAAAACTTTAATGCTTAATACAGAAGAACACAAAGGACACCTTAAATACTGTAGGACACCTACATTCTGTAGGATGACTGCGATGGGGGTAGGCACAGAAAAGAAGGCTTATTACTTCTTTAGCCTATTTTAGCCTAAAACAAACTAGAAAAAAAAAGAAAAAGAAGTTCACACTATGGGAGATGTGACTTGGTTATAATGTGGTCACAGGTTTTGCTATTCTGCTGTCCCCACCTCAGGCTCTTAAGTGTCTCATTACATTGTAGTCATTGGCAGCTGTGTGCATTTTGCTGCCAGCACCACGGTATGCACATCACAGTTGAGTTAGGGTTTTTTTGAGTCTTTTGGCACCAAGTAAAAGTCTTAAGTGAAACTAATAACAGGCTCCACAACTGCACACTTCTTGCCACAGTAGGACATAGAAACCACACAGATAGATGTTTTCCCCCCAGATACAGACTTACACATTTAACAAGGGGCCATACTTTGCTGTCTTGTTTAAGAATACTTGTGTTAACATTAGGTCTGTATTACTTAGAAATTATTTTTTTTTGCTTGTGTTGTTTAATAACAACAAATTTAGATATAGAGAAAAGAAATATAAACAAAAAGAGAGTAATGTTTATACATCAATTGCTAGACTACATAGTCTATTTTCACAGATATTCTAAGTGACCAAACAAAAAGGAGGAAATAAAATACAGAAAAACTCTGAACACAATGGCTTCCGAGAGCTTTCCGCAAGGGGTATCGGCAGCTCTCATGATCTCAGGAAATGATGATAAATATAGATATAGATACTACAGTTGCAAATTAACATTTAGGGAAAGAGTTTTCAAAAACTCTGGGGGAGTCTTCATCAATAGTCCGTTAAAGCTCTCTAAGCATTTAATTGAAAAAAATAGTGTTTAAAACTTAAAACACGTACCGCTCTTTTCAAAACAATTATGTTTAGATTCTTTTGTATATTTTAAAATGCAAAATCTGAAATGCCCCCAATTTCTATGAGGTTGTTGGCTCACTAGAGTTGTAGAATATATAAAGCCTTCAACACATGTGATGCCTAAGTAGCATTACCATGACAACAGTTTCACCGAGATAGGAGGTGGAATTAATGCTGGTAGTCTTGTTTTCATCAATCATCATTCTTAATGTGACATTTAACTGGTTATAGTATAAAATCTGTTTCGCCTCTCCTAAAATATGGCTAAATGATTATTTCCTACAGATTGTGATTTCTGTCTTTATTCTTCTATGCAAAACAAGATTAAAAAAAAAAAGATTCATATGTGTGAGACCTGCACTCTTTAACCTCTGCAAAATCATACAATAAAGGAGCTCTGACTAGAGCCCACATTGGGGAGGTGTCTGAGAATTAATTTATGCAAGTTTTTAACTAAATACTATTCTTTCTTGTAATTCTCATCATCAAAGCAAGGTGGAGTGCAATGAAATTAAGTGGAACATAGCATCACAAGAAAAGGAAATATTAGACAAGCACTCATGTCAAGTAAGAGATTTTGAAGTCCTAAACTTTGTTCAGAACACTCCTAAATGTCATCTGATCTGTGTTCCTCGGCTAGTTATTAGTTCCTTCAATTTATCTATCATCCCAAAGACAGTATTATGAAGATGATACTTCCCCGAACTATGTTAACACAGAATTCAAATTTAATATTCACTGAAGGATGAAAACAAAGGTTTTATAGGCACACTGTAGTGGTGGTGGTGGTGGGGAGACGTTCCAACTGTCCAGATTTACTCACATCCATGGGGGTTTGGGGTAGGGAATGTTATGATTGGGTTAGACTGCTGAATATAATCCATGTGATCTGAGAAAGCTTACCAAGAACAATATGATAACATGTAGTTAAGTCTACACTCATTACCTGTCCTCAGAGGAATTAAGAACAAAGCCATCACCTTGTTCTGACTATAGGAAGTTATATTTAGGAGACAGGCTGCTATAACAATAACTACTACTATTTATAAAACAAATGAAGGCACAAAAGAAACAGAAGGAAGTATTTTCTGCATTAAAAAAACAAAGCTGACCCTTACTGCAATTACTCTTGAGATTTCTATACATTAGCTTTTCTCTGTTGGTATTCCTTAGTACCAAGAAATGCCAGACAAAAATAACTGATATACAATAAAATCAATGAATGATTAAACAAGTAACCAATCCCACCCACACTTCCCAACCCCTATGGAAAAGTTAGAATTTTTCACAAAATTCTATTTTAAATACTTAGTAAGACTATACTTATAATTTTTAGGCTAAAGAACATTCCTTCAGATGAGAATACACACAAGTTCCAAATAGAAAAGTAATAATAATACCATGCACCAACACTCACTAAGTCATTTAGGCACCTTGTAAGTGCAAGGTACTTAAAATAACCAGACCACACAAAAACGAGAGGAACATTTTATTTTTATATATATATATATATATTCCAAACATCTAAACTAAATTCTCATTGTGGGGAGAAAAAAAAAAAAATGAAGAAAAAAAAAACAGAACTGCTTAAGAGTACTTTTTTTTTCATGTTAAGCTTAAGTCTTTCTGAACATTAAAAAACATTTTTGTGGTACAGAAATATCTTTTTGTTAATTATAGAGCACTTGCCTGTATACACTAGTTTTATACCATATAAAATGGGTAATTACCACTTTTGCATCCCAATCAATTGTCTCTCTTCTATGTTCAGGTTCCCTCTTTGCTGCCTTCTACCTTATTCAGTCTTCAAATCTGAGTCTCCTAGACTCTTACAAACTTAACTTTGACTTAACTCAACTGTCCCTCCTAGATACCTCTCTATTCTTTTTAATTGTCACACTCCATTGTCCACTCTCTACATTTTCTAACCAGAATTTTTTTCCCTGTAAATCCCTGCACCTGGGCTTCCTCTATTCTGTCTGCACTCATAAAATCAAGGAGTTCTTAATCTCACACCTAAGTGTTCACTTTAAACTTGACATAGAATTTACCATTTCCTCTGGAACATCTCTTGAACTCTAGGTTTTAGAAGTGATTCCTCCAAGGCCAATGCTCATCCATATCCAAAACAGTCAGAGTCTCTTGTTCATTTCTTTATAATTTTTTGTTATAATCATTTCACTGTTGGGTTCATAGTACCCAATACTTCAAACTTTTGCTGAACATCTTTAATAAGGACTCCTGTTCCTGATGTTTCCTGATATCACACTCCGAGATCAATCTTCATCAAATGACAGAGATCCCCATTATTATGCTGTACTGACCTGAGTGATTTAGCGGCCTTCCTGAAGCCTGCTACCAGATTAGTCCTTCTCATTGCTTATTAGTAGCCACCAAAACTTTATTCCCCCAGGACTATAACTGTAGCATCTTTTAAAGAAAGTATCCCAAAAAAGGGCTACACTCCTGGTTTAATATCTAAATCTTTACATAACCGGCAGTCAAAGGCTACTATGACTTCCTTTCTGGGCCTTTTTCTTACTACTTTCCTTTATTTTGGCTCAAATCTTTAACTTGGAATATCCTTCCTCCTATCCAGATTCCTACTACTCAAGATCCAACTTTAAAAAATACCATTTCTGTCTACAGGCATGCCACCCTGAACGTGTCTAATCTTGTAAGCTAAAGGAGGGTCAAGCCTGGTTAGTACTTGGATGGGAGACCATCTAGGAATACCAGGTGCTGTAGGAGTTAAAAAAGAAAAAATAGCATTTCTATAATGACTTCTTCATCCATTTCAACCTACCTAAAGTCATTTCCCATTCTGAATGTTAACACTAATCATACCATTAATCTGGCAGTTAATTGTGCCTTCTTTCTACCTTTATCTTGGAAGTTTTTATTTTCAAAATCTCTCCAAGATTGGGTGTATATTTTTACTATGTGTATAAATGATTTTTCAAACCAGAAAACAGGGACCATGACTATTAACATACCTTGCCCACAGCAGACATCAGTGTATGACAGGTTTGTAAACAACATTAATTACACATCTTTTCCCTCTGCTGGAGTAGACTGGCATTGGGAAGAGGCTATTCTGAAAGCAGCCCAGACCAGAGAAAAAGAAGGGCACTAGACAATCCTCAGTGATTAAGCCAAGATCACATTCTAACACCGAACGTTTATTTAGTCAATAAAAGTTTTTCTCCCATATAAATTAATGTGTCTATTCACTCAGTTCCATTGGTGCTTGGGACTGAACAACTGAAAATAGAATGAGAGAAAAAGTGAAGTGTGTGTGAAAAAGAGTACTTTCTTCAGCAAATACTGGATCCTCCCCTTTTTCACCATTCCTTACTCAAAAAGGCTGCTTTTACTATCCAAAAAAGCACACACAAGCTTCACAGTGTAAACAATATTAATATGTTAGTATACTTATAATTTTAAATAAAATAATACATAGGTATTGGTGAAATGGGTCAAGAATGATTTAATAAAACAGAGACATTCAATAAATATTTGGGGACCACTCGCCTACACTATCTACATTGCTAAAAAGAGTTTAGAGTAAGATTTATAAGCTGATTCTAAAATTTACATAAAAATGCAAAGGGCCAAGAACAGTCAAGGCAATACTGAAGAACAAAGCTAGAGGACCTGTGCTACCAGTTATCGGAAGTTATTATGAAGCTATAGTTATTAAGATAGAGCGGTACTAGCTTAAAGATAGACAAATGGACTAATGGAAGAGAACAAAGTCCAGAAACAGACCCACACATATACAGCCCATTGTTTGATAAAAGTGATGCTGCAGTGTATTAAGAATGTGGTTTTTAATAAACGGAGTTGGGTCAAACAGACATAAATATCTATATGCACCAAAAATGACAACCTTAATATAGGCAAAAAATCCAATTCCTTGTGGATCTGAATGTGAAAGTAAATTAAAAAAACTTTTGGAGAAAAAAACATAGAGGATGAAGAGAAAAAAAAATGGTAAAGATGACAGGCTCTGTTCATCCCTCTGGTGACCAAATCAAAGTTGTGATGGAAACAAAAAGCAGCAAGTAGCAAGGAAAAATTGCTTAGGATCTTGATGAAGAAGCCATACAGCTAGGGAGAAAGCCAAGTAATCACCCTGCAATGGGAGACGTAAGACAGGGCTAGGATGCGGGGCTGCCTAGTCTCTACAGAATGAGACTGAAGCTGCGGCAGCAGCAGAAGCCTTTTAAAGGGGCTGCACCCACAGCGGATTTTCGTAGTGAAGGACCTGCTCAATCTGAGCACTAGTGCCACTTTGGCGGCATGCAGGGGGAACCAGGAACTTACAAGGAGACATTGTTGGAGTGAGGGCTGAGGCAAGACTCGCCCTGTACACAAGTGCCGGTGGTATCTCTTATTCTTTGTTGTGCTGTTGCCCCACCAATACGCCAGACACAGCACCACCATAGTCGTGACGTCATCAAACTGGATAACAGAGGTTGCTCTGCCCAAAGGATTCCCTGAAACCCCACCTCCCCCAACTCGTGGCCCCATCCAAGCCACATCTAGGTGTATCCTTAGCAAGTCAGGTGCTCCTTGCTGAGCAGCACCTAGACTCACTCTAGAGACAGCTGGCCTCAGTTTCTGGTGTGGCCTGAGGTAACTATAAGCACAGCATCTGTGGATTGCTTGCTGAATCTTAACAAGTGGCCCCAATGGGGTAGAGGCTTGGGCTAAATTTGGCCTGTAGCTGAACCCCTCTCAGGACTGTGCCACTGGACACCTACTTCACAAATCCACACTAATAAGACCAGGAGACTTAGGAGCTTTGCTTAGTACATAGAAACAGACATGGAAAGGCAGCCAAAATGTTAAGACAAAGAAGCAGAAATCATATGAGAGAAAAGAACAGAGATCCAGATATAATGAAGTCAAGTAATCTAACAAATCAGAGTTCAGAACACCGTTTATAAAGATGCTCAATGAACTTTTGGGAAGTGCAGATAAATTCAGTGAGAACTTCAACAAAGAGATAAAAAACATAAAAATGGAAATTATAAAAGGGAACCAGTCTGAAATGAAGAACACATTATCTGAGATAAGAAGTATATTAAATGGAATAAACAAAAAAATAAAGGATAAAATGCCCTATCTAGAAGATGGGAAAGCCAAGGACACTCAATCAGAATGGCAAGAGATAAAATACCAAGACCATAAATATAATTTAAGGAGCATATGGGACACTATTAAGGCTCCAAATAGTCTCCTGATTGGCACAACCAAAGAAAAATCAAGATGTTGAACAGCTGTTTGAAGAAATAATGCTGGAAAACTTCCCTAACCTGGTGAGGGAAATGACACAAAACCCCAGGAAGCTCAGAGAATTCCAAAAATCAGGGATTCAAAGAGGCCTATACCAAGACACAACGTAAGTAAAATGCCAAAGGTTAAATAAAATACAAAGAAAGAATATTAAAAGCAGCAAAAGAAAAACAGTTACTTATAAGGGACACCCATAAGACTGGCAGCTGATTTGTCAAAAAAAAAAAATACTATGTAGGACAGAAGGGCTTGGCAAAAAACATTTGACAGGATGAAGACCCAGAATTACAACCAAGAATAATTTATCCAGCAAAGCTATCATTTAGAGTTGAAGCTTCACAGACAAAAATAAGCTAAAAGAGTTCATCACCACCAAGCTAGTATTACAGGAAATGTTGGAGGGACTCCTATAAGAAGAAAAAGCATGTATCAAAAACAAAAAAAAAGAATGGTAACAACCACATACCTATCAGTAAGTATCTTAAACAGAAAAGAATTATATGCTCCAACCAAAAGGTTGAGTGACTGAAAGGATAAGAAAACAAGATCCCTACATATGAACAGGAAGGGGCTGGAAAAAGATATTGCTTTGATGGACCTAGAAGGTATTTAAGTCAGACAGAGAAAGATAAACACTATATGATTTCACTTATATTTGGAATCTAAGGAATAAACAAAACAAACTAATCAAAAACAGACTCACAAATATAGTGAGCAATTGGTGTCGGACAGAGGGAACAGGGGTCTGGGAGGCTGTAAGAATGGGGTGAAGGTTTAAAGAAGTACAAATTAGTAGCTGATAGATGGTCACAGGGATGGGGAGCATGGTATAGGTAATGCAGCTAGCATTAATACGTATGATAGGTGAAGGGTCAAGGGAGGGAGGGAGCAATTGGGGGGATCGTTTTATGAACTATATAGATATCTAACCAATGTACTATATACTAGAAACTAGTTAAAATAAATAAATTAAAGGAAAAAAAAAAGAATTATCTTCATGACCATGGTAAAGGTAAAGATTTCTTTAACAGGATTAAAAATGCTAACTTTGAAGATAATACCACTGAGAGTGGAAGAAGTAAGCTATAGAGTAGAAGATATACGTAATACATAAAGAACTAAAAAGAAAAATAGTCTAATAGAAAAATTAGCAAGTATCTTGAATAAGCATTTTATGAAAGTTATCAAAATGGTCAATAAGTGTTAGAAACAGTACTGAATATCATTACTCATAAAGGAAATATAACTTATAGTCACAATAAGATACCAACACGGAGAAGAGCTAAAATGAATAGTCAAACAATATCATATTCTGGCAAGGACGTGCTCCAACTAGAATGTCTTGTACACTGTTAATGGGAGTAAAAATTGGTGCAATTGCTTTACAAAATTGTTTGGCAATATCTATTAAATATAATCATATGCATACTCTATGACCCAGCACTACTAGATATATACCCCACAAAATGGACATACATTTTCACTAAAAGGTACGGTAATATTCATAACAGCACTATTTGTAACAACAAAAACTAGAAACAACTTGAATATTTGCCTATAGTAATTCTTGTGGGAAGGGCATTGTAGAAGAACAGTGAATGGTAGTGGGCACAAAAGGGCTTCTGGAGTAGAGTTCTGGTAGCATTTTGTGAAGTCATTAAGCTGTATGTGCACTTTCCTATATATGCATGTTAATATCTCTAGAAGGAAAGCCAATGCACAAGAGAAAAGGCTTAAAATTATTTCTCCCCAACTCTCTAATCTACTAGGCGTGTCATCTACTAAAGGAAGCAAATAGTCATCTTTTCAGAATTAAGTTACTTGCCTCTTAGAATCATGAGTTCAAATGGTTACTAATTGTTAGAAAAAAAAATTGTTTAAACCTCCCAATAATCTAGTCAGGGTACTATTATCATTTCCAAGTTTTCTTCTTACCCCCTCAACCTTTAAAGATGGATCCCACATTTATACATCAGTCATTTTCTAATTGTTAAGACTCTGTCTTTCTTTAGTTTCTAATTCACACTATGAATTATAGCAAATACCTCTCAAGTAATTTTTTCAGGCTATTTGCTGAAAATAGTAAGCATAGTAATAAATAAGTCTGTTTTCTGTGAGAATAAAACATTTTCTCTGATGTCAGAGTAGTAGGATCTTCACTGAAGCAAAAGGGTCTTTCTTAGGATTTGTAAATTGTATTAACAATGCCAAAAGTATTTTTGTAGACCTCAATGAAAGCAAACAAGTCTTATCAGAAATGAAAGACACAAAGCACACACATGATGAATTTGTCCCACACAAAGCAATAAACAAACAAAAAACTCAAGACCTTATATTTAAAATCAATGGACAAATTCAAACATCAGCACAACTGGTAATTATTAGTCTCAGCACTGCTGTCCATATTTGATGAGTTATTTTTAAAAAGACTCATTTTTTTGGCAATTGTGTGTTTTAAAAAAACTAAAAACTGGCAAGATCAGAGTAGACTATAAAATTTAGAAGCGTGGCTCTGATGTGTACATGTATGCTAAAATATCGTGCATCTTAAGTTTTAACAGGCAAAACCAACATCCCCTGAAGAAACCTTTCTTGAATCAGAAAGACTCAGTTAAAAGAAACCAGTGTGAGAAATAGCACAGTAACAGGGACAGGCATATTCTAAAAGGCCATTCTCAGGGAGTAGTTCCCATAATAAACTACCCTGCTCAAGTTTAAATTAGTTGGTTCTTTCAAAATTACTTATTTATCTTTGAATACCAGGAATATAACGGGTACATACCAGAATACTCTAAGACAGAGATGGATCTTGATCACTAACTACATGTCAGGGTAACTCTGCAATGAAATGTGCATACTGCTCTCTGAACAACTTCTGGTATTCTCTTTCATATTCAGAAAATGAGACTCTTTCTTAAGTTCTAAAATGCCAGTTTCTTTCCTTTTTTACTATTACAAGAATGATCTGGAATCTTCTACATGGTGATTCTCTTTATCGAGTCTTCTAGCTATTCTAGTATTGTGCAGTCATTTAATGCTATATTTTTCAAACCGTGAGTAGTGAGGGTCATGAAATAATTTCTTTAGTAGGTTTCCACTAACATTAAAAGAGTAAAATGAAAAAAAAAAAAAACATGGTACACTGTACATGCAGATATTGTTTCGTGAATATTTTGTTTTAAAAATTTATGTATGTGTAATATTTGATATATCTACATATTTACCAGGTTGGTGATATAAAATATACTTGATTTGAGTCATGATCAACACTTCAAAATCCACACACATAATGGGCTTCATTATATTTTTATTAATTGTAGAGCTTCAACAAAATAATTCTTTATCCAGAACCTAGGCTAGCCTTTAAGGCTAGATACCATGTAAAGATCATTCTGCTTTGTTGAAAGTAGAGATTTCTTAGAATATATAGATCAACAAACTCTGGCAAAATACACTGCCTGGTTGGTATTTCAAATACATGTAGGTTGGTGGTAAGGATGATGAGACCAAAAGCAGAATGGTGTCTCTACACAATATAATTTAGCTTTCAGCTGCCTATGGCCCACTGGCTCAGTAACTAAGTATACATTCTAAGCTACGACAAGAGCTAATGTCTATCCACAACTCAAAATTTAAAAAGAGGAAATGGAACTGAATCTAACTTTGGTTAGATAAACTTTTAGATTTCACTACCAATTTCCCATAAAGCATACTGCTCACACCTGAATTTCTCAGAAAATGCATTAACTGGTATAAGGACTTCACCGAACGGGTACTCTGAAGACACTACTATATTTTCATAAAACAGAAGAATACAAATAGGTGATATGTATTGAGTGTTAAATAAGATGCAGGTGTCCACATAATAGGGCATAATAAACTCTTCAGAGGATGGCCCTTTCTGCACTAAAAATAAAACTAATAAAGTTTTATAACTGTAGTGTAATAAACATTATCAAACGTAGGAAAATTGGTCTTGAGAGGTTAAGCCAACACTTCATCAGACAATCAGTATTTCATGAGTAGGAAGTCACTCTGCCACCACTGACTACATTATTCGAAACAGGTTGAAACCCAACTCTATTCTTTTTGCATCAATGATCTTATCTCCAGAGCCCAGAAAAGTATACAAAGCAATGTTTAAGAAATCAACTGAGAAAACAGAAGAGAAGGAAATCATATAGGTTCTCCACTGCACAGGGGGCACACACCAGATCCAGCCAAAGAACATCCTGCATTTGACAGCAGTTAAGACTAATGACTCTATTAAATGTTCTAGAGTAGGGGTCTGTGGCCTGTTAGAAATGGGGCCACACAGCAGGAGGTGAGTGGCAGGTGAGCAAGCAAAGCTTCATCTGTATTTGCAGCCATCCCCCAGCGCTAGCATCATGGCTTCACCTCCACCATCAGGCATTAGATTTTCATAGGAGAACCAGTCCCTGGTGCCAAAATGGTTGGGGACCACTGTTCTAGAGAATATAAGAAAAATGTTTCTATCTTCTAATCTAGTTGAAGAACTATAACATAAACATACAAATCTCTTCTCAAAACTCTCCAGTGTCTACGGCCATGCCACCCTGAATGTGCCTGATCTCGTCTGATCTCAGAAGCTAAGCAAGGTTGGGCCTGGTTAGTACTTGGATGGGAGACCACCTAGGAATACCAGGTGCTGTAGGTGTTAAAAATAATAATAATAAAAAATAGCTCTTAAAAAAATCTCTCCAGTGTTACCCATTTCATTCAGAATAAAATACAAATACTTAGCAATAACTTATGAGACCCCATATGTCCTAGACCTACACCTATCACCTTATTTCCTGTCAATTTACCCTTTACCTATTCTACAATGGCCACCATTATACTCAACATCATTACTTTTCACAGCAATACAATTTAAAATCATAATGAGATACTACCGCAAATTAAAAAAAAAATGGATGGCAAATACCAGGTGCAGGCAAGGATGATGAATAGCAAATCTTTCACAATGCTGGTGAAAGTATAAATTATAAAACCATTTTGGAAAAATATTTGACAGTGGCTATTAAATCTAAACATACATATACCTGGATGATATAGCAATTCCACTCCTTGTTATAAACCCCAAAGATATTAACACTTATGTTCATCAAAAGACATTACAAGAATTTACATAAATAGCACTTTTATTCATAATAGCCGCATACTGCAAACAACTTAAATATCCACTAACAGCAGAATAAATTAATAAATTGTGGTCTATAATGCAACATGCATGAATCTCATAGACACAATATTGAGGGAAAGAAACTAGACGCAAAAGAGTACATACTGGATAGGTCCACATACATAAAGTCCAAATTCAGGCAAAAATAATCTGTTCTGATAGAAGGAGAATACTGATTGCCATTATTTGTTGGTATGAAGTAGAGGCATTAAATGGGAAGTAGCATGAAGGAGACTTCTGGGTACTGGAAATGTTCTACATCTTAATCCATGTAGTTGTGACACAAGTGTATATACATGCTTAAATTCAGAGTTGTACATTTAAGATATGTGTATTTTACAGTAAAGTTATATATAAATATATATTTAATACATACACAAATATACATACACATACAACTATATATGTCTAGTAAGTTATAACTCAATATACTGCTCCCACTCCTCTGAGAACTTTCTGGCTCCATCAGGCATTCATTTATTATTACTCTTACTAATTCAAAGAAAAGGGAAAGAGTACTACTACATGGATAATCGATGCTTAAGTAATTACTTACCTTTAATAAAGGGCAGCTGCAAAGATTGGGAAAGGAGAGTGGAAAATTAACCCCCAGAAGGAAATCCTTGTTTCTCAGATATCTCTGCTGGCTCTCTCCTTCTGGCTCTCCCCAGGAGCGTAGCTGATGGAGCCTGTAGGAGGCTTTCAGAGACAGGAAAAGAGCTAACCATCTGAAACAAACCACAGCAGACATGCTTATTCAGTGCTGTTGGAGGTTTGAGGGCAGTTCACAGCAGCAAGGAACCTAGTCTCATTAACATGTCTCTACTGTAAATCTTGAGCATTTTAGAAACAGTTCTTTCCTACTTTGAGATAATGCTATTTCATACTGTTGTTCTATAAATTCTATCTTTAGTATGACTTGGTTTGCTACTATGAAAACTAAAATCCTCCGTAAAGTTCATCTCAGTATTGAGGAATATTCAACTTTATTACACAAAAATCTTCTTACTAGGGAGAGATAGCCTTTCCTAATGAGGCCACTATTTATTATGTAAATATGAGGTAATAAAATAAGTGAAAGCCATTATTCCAAATAAGAACATAAGAATACAGAGAACTAAGTTTATCAGAATTCTTAAGATAGGCTATACTGTAATCACAACTAACGAAAGGAATCACCAGCCATTATTTGCCTATGGGGAAAAAAAATATAGTAGACAACTAGAAATTAAGAAGACTTGGAAGACCTTCTGGTAGCATTTGGGATAAAAGCCTAAAAAGGTTTCATTTATGGTATATTATGAAACATCATGCAATTAAAAAAAAAATTTTCCCCCAAAGTTTATTATTTATAAACAAGTAGGGGGTCCATAAGAATATGAGACCCCTCCATGCAATTATTAACTGATCAAAATAAAATTATGACTCCTCGATTAAAATTTTTATCCTTAATAATAGAAAAAGAATGAGAGGCTCTCAAAGATGATAAATTAAATTATTTAATTTCATAGTATTCAACATTTGTCCTTGTTTATTCCCAATGGCTCTCTCATCAAACAATGAGCAAACTTCTCACCTGGCCAAAAGTCCCTGAAGCATGAGGTTTGCCATTTCTGCTGGAGATACATCAATAAAGCGAAGGAAAGAAAAACAGCTTTCTTCATTAACACCTAGAATATCAAAGGACAAAGTTAAACTCAATAGCAAGCCAAGAAATAATAATCAACTAAAGCCTGCTGAACTGCCAAATTTTGGTTTAAGAATCAAAACATAGTATAAAGGTTCCGAACCTCTGCCACTTTGATGGAAGTCAAGGTATCATTTTTTGTACTACTATCACAAGTAGAAGAGGTAGATCTATGAGATATGGCATACATGTGCCAGAGTGAAGCTGGCTCAATAGTTACCTTTGGGATTTTTGGATCCTTGGCTAACTGTTCCCCTCTCTTTGTATCATGTCAGGAAAAAGGAAAAAGGAAAGAACAGAAGTGACAGATTCTAAACTTAGTATTTTGGACAATGCTCAAAGTTGAGCAGCTTCTTTTTCTTAGACTAATGAGGAGGAAACTAAGGCACATTAATAAGAATCCTGCATTGTCTCTGTCAAATTTCAAGAGTGTAAGCAATTCTTAAGAGTCAGGTATAAAATAAAGATAGAAGGTAAATGTAATAATTTTTTATTGCTTCCTATTATAGTCACAAATCAAAGTGACTATAAATGAAGATGACTAATTTACTTAAATCTTATCCAGACTTCATAAATAAAAGTCTAGCATGCAGGCAAACAAATACTAGTTTTAAATCAATCACTCAGCAAAATAAAGAGTGGCATCGTGGTAAATCCTTGGTATACTTTCCTTCCACAAAATCAAAACACCTACCTTTTCTGTGAAACAGAGACTTTTGGATATAGTCTGGTGCAAATGGAGAAAGAAGAACCCTTAACCACCTGTAAAGTAAATAAAATAAATCCAAACTCAAATATAAATATTGAGAAGTTAACTAGACTGGAGGTTCTAAACTAAACAGAATCTTTTAGGTTTAAAATTCTTTATACTTTTTGTTTGTTTGTTTACACCTACAGCACCCAGTCTTCCAAGGTGGTCTCCCATCCAAGTACTAACCAGGCCTGACCTTGCTTTTAGCTTCCAAGATCAGACGGGATCGGGCTTGTTCAGGGTGGCATGGCTGTAGACAAAACTCTTTATACTTCTAAGAAGTTTGTTACTACCAGGAAAAAACTATGGCATAAAATGTCAAAGTATTTAATACTTAATAAAGGTATAAAGAGAAAATATAAGTTCAAAGTAATTTCATTTTATTTCAGAGACTCACAAACCTAGCACCCTAATTTATTTTGTACTATATTAAACAAAAAGCTCTATAGAGCTTCCTCTGCCTATCTAGTTAAGTATTAGCCTAGAGCTATCACAGATCTAGAATTCTTAAAATTAAACCCAAGAAATTTCTCCATTTCCGTTTCACTGTCTCAATTTCAGTTTCATTAAGCTAAAGGTTGTTGTAATTATTTTGATAGTACTGTCTATATTGTTTCTCTACAGAAGGAGTTCTAAATCCATAGTTCTCAGATGTGATCATGCATGAGAATCCTTTGGGAGCTTGTTAAAAAATCCAGAAGACAGGGGTGCCCTCACTCACAGGTGTAGAATGGACCTAACACACCTACTGTCTGAATGGAAGTGATCTCTAGCATATTACAACCACTTCACCATTGCTGATTCTGGGAAGAAGGTAAATTTGGTTATTTTGAAATCTAATCAGTTCTCCCACAAATGCTATAATAAGTATAAAATAAGCCATAAAGCAATTTCAGTTTTGTGGCAGAGATACTTGCTGATCTCTTTTGGTATAAGTACATTTTTGCACACAGGTGCATAGCCCTCATTTGAAAAGGAAATTAGAGGTGGCTAGGGCCTTTATGGTCATCCAGTTAAACCCATGATAGTACACAAAAGAATCCTACAAGATCTCTCAACAAACAGTTATCCACCCTTTGTATAAAATCTCTTGGGAAACTCAAACACTCTCCATTAAATTTACCTTCACAAACTCCCAAATTACAAAAACACTCTTAAAATAGATATTAATATTTACTCACCTGTCTCGTGAATGGTTGAAAACCCTGATCTGTCCATGACGATAGACAAACTTTGAAATCTGATATGG
Source organism: Macroglossus sobrinus (assembly GCA_004027375.1). NCBI lineage: Eukaryota > Metazoa > Chordata > Mammalia > Chiroptera > Pteropodidae > Macroglossus > Macroglossus sobrinus. The sequence continues at coordinate 690,386 of PVKZ01000061.1, read as the reverse complement.
CTTTAGGGAAATATGAAATGGAGACCAAGTTTCTTGTCGTTCAAATAACTCTGGGTGATTACACACCTAATAGGAAGGAAAATAATAAGACGATATTGTTATGCACAGACACCACTGTATGAAATGATGGGGGACACAAACTCTGATTATTTACTTTTACAAATATATACTTTCTCACTTTCATCTCTTTTTAATAGCCTTTGTTTATCTGGCATCAAGGCTAGATCCTTTTTCTTGAAATGGTTTAGAAAGACAACTCCAGGGCAGCTGACCTAAGCTCTTACCTTCCTAAATTGCATGACCAGATTCATGAGGCTGCTGGTGGTGGTCTGTGCTTGCTGGGTAGAGCCCATAGAAGACTGCAATAAATCCTCAATAGAAATTTTGTTCTTTAGTGCCTGATATAGCAGCTTTTGTCGGCTGGTAAGTTGGCAATACATTAGAATTTCAATCTAAAAACCAGTGAGAACATTTACATTTTGAAAAACAGCTTGAAAGAAAATTCAGTATCAGCATAAAGTTGAAAACACGTGCAAATGAGATTATGATTAAAAAAAAACAATCTATATCTCTCTATAAACTCAATATCTCTATAAACCTGTGATGTGATTAATTAGAAAAATATTTTTTACTCTTCCCTAGTCATTCATTCTACATGTTGTCTCTCATCAATTTCTTCTATTTCCAATAAACCAACTATCATCCATCATCACTATGACTTACAACAAAAATATATTCCTAAACATCTCTAGCCCTATACTTTTAACTACCTGCTATAACAGTACCATTCTGAGTCTGCAGCAACTGCATATGTGACATATCAGAAAAAAATTATCTTTTCAACAATTCACTAAATTAATTAACAGCATTACTATTCATTCAGTTGCCCAAAAAGAAACTTGAGTCAGCTCTGATTTTTTTCTTTCTCATACTTCATGTTCTATCATTTCCTAAGTCCCTCAACTCAACCTGGAAATTTACTTCTAACCAACCTTTCTAATCATTCCCAATACCTTACTGCAAAATGTCATCAGATCTAACCTAGATTGCTATTACTCTGGGATATTCCTGCCTAAGAACCAGTCTTTACTGGTTCTAAGAAACTTTCCATACAAATTTTATAAGGTAATTCAACAACTGAAAAACCTTCAATGTATATTACTGCCTATAGTAAAAAATTAAAAATTTTCCCACAGGCAGAGGAGACCTCCCATAATCTAACCCACCCTACTATACCAGTCTGATCACCATGTCCACCATATACCTTAGCAACTAGTCTGAATGTTCGTCAAACATGCTGCATATTTGAATGTTGCTCTACCTTTGTTTACATTGCTCTTACTGTCTAGCAACCTTTCTAACATATTTTCCTAGTAAATGTCAACTTCTTATTCCAGATCTAGCTCATACATCATCTCCGCTTTAATGCCTCCTCTAACGCTCCCTCACAGAACTACTCCCTTATCTATGTTCCCTTTATAGTTCACATAGACAATCACTGTATCTCTGACATAATATTAGTTATTTATGTATTTATCTCCATTGGAAATCTAAACAGACCTTAAGGCTGCATCTTTATGTACCAGTGGCTGGCAGGCAGTGTAAGAGTTCAATAAATACATATATTATTTAATAGATTAGAAATATTACTGATGTTTAAGAAATTTATACTATGCATAATGGTTAAGAACCATATTGCATCTTCTGATCACCTCCCTATTGACCACTAACAAAACAGAAATTATGACACTGCTATTGTTTTTAAGTCCTTTTTGATATAAAAGCCTCAAGGATCCATTTTTTAAATAAAGTATTTTTCTTCTATCAGGTACATCTGCACGACAGTGCTAGTCAAAATTAGCCAGTTTCACAAAACTGCCACCAAGATTTTTTAAAAAGGACTAAAACAAAGGTACACTTTTACTCCTCTCTTTTAAGGTTTGTATCTCCACCATAATCTTCCAAAGACAGTTACTGACTTCAAAATGATCCATCCTTCTGACACTTATAGAGGAGAACCACCTGCTACTAGCAGGAAACTGGAGAGATGCCTTTTAGGCAGAGAGTAAAATTATGAGGAACAGGTGTACTCTATAAAAGATGGGAGTGGGAACTGCTAGGAAAGAAAGGAGAACATGGGGAGAATTCATAGGAGATAACAGAAAATTACAGAAGTCTGGTAAGAATCCAAATTATAAACCAAAATTATATAAAAAAATATAACCCAAAGCACATTAAACTTGTAAATCTGCAGAAATACCAATGATGCAATTAGCAAAATCTATTATGTGGAAATTCACTAAATTAATTAACAGCATTCTACAGGGCAAATGACTCTGTCTTTGACACAGAAATGCAAGGCAAAAAAGAAGGGATGGAGGGATTAAAAGATATTTAAGAAACATCTCACCTAAATGTTATATGTGGACCTTGCTTGGATTCTGATTTCAAAAATCTAATTATTAAGAGTATAATAAGGGGGATTGTTCCATACACTATATAAATGTCTACAATGAAATGATTGTCTTTTTCAGTAGGTGTGATAATATGTAGTTATATATTTTGAAAAAGACCAAATCTCTTAGAGATACAGATGAAATTTTTCACAAACGAAATAAGATATCTGGGATTTGCTTCAGTATACAATCTGGGAAGGGTAGTTATACACTGATCACTGTTGAAGCTGTATGGTGGTTACAAGAGAGTTCATCATACTATTCTTTCTACTTTTTTTTAATGTTTTAAATTCTCCATAATAAAAAGCATAAAACAAAACATTTATTAAGCAATTTTTTTTCACCCTGAAACCCTAAGTTGGTGCCTATTATGACTTAATGAATTCATGAGGTCTTATTTCCTTACCTTGTCAGACAATTCATTTTCCACATCTTTCTTAATTCTCCTCAGCATAAATGGCTTCAAAATCATATGTAAGCGAGAGAGTTGATCTGAAATGCCAGAAGCACCCCCATAAATAATAATTTTTTTTCTTTAACACAAAAGAAAATATCATAATTATCTCTTACTAAACTGTTTTAACACCTTTGGCTTAATGATTCTCTAAAAAAGGATGAAATAGATCTTTTTCCCCAAGTAGGAAACCAAGGAACCTGAATTTTCCACAGCATCTTCCCATAGTCAACTGGGCAAAATGCATTTTGCTCTCAGTTACTCAGACCAACAAGGACCACTTCTTGTTTATTAGAATTCACCTTTAGAGTGTTTTAAAAACATTTTACCAATAGAGTTCTTATATAGGTCTAATGTAACTATCTCGGACTCCCAGTATTCCCCCAAAATCATTTTTTCAGCAAATTAACAACTTGTAGTATAAAAAATTACTCAAGGACTTTCCTAACAGTTAGTAGATGTTACTTCATATGTCTATGTAATAAACACATCATAACTCTTTTAAAAGATTATATTCGATAAGGTCAAAACTATTGATGAACAAGGTTAAAAACGTTCACAGCAGGAACAAATCCTAACATAGATAGAAAATAACAAAAATGACTCTTCTAATATTTTCAGTCTTTATCACAGGCAAAAAAAAACCCCCCATCACAAAGAATATAATTCTGATAGAAATTTTTTAGGATCTGCATGGAAAATAAAAATTCTGTAAGCCAAAATGTACTTTGACTGTGCCTGTTTCTCTTTGATTAGCCAATATAGCAACATGACTTGAATTAGTCCTTTTTTGAATTTTAAACATAATCAAAGTACAAAATTATTCTATGAAAGAAAAAATTCCCCCATCCCCTGATCCTTCTATGTGCACTAGAAGAAAATTTCTTCATATAGAAGAAAATATACAAATATGTGGTTGCTGCCTACACTGATAAGTAGAATAAAATTCATAACAGTACTCACTCTCATCAATGGTGGATTTGTTTTCAGCGTGGCTCTCAATGTCCTTGGAAAACCATTCATTAAATTCTTCATGTGAATCAAATAATGTTGGCATAATGAAATGCAGCAGAGCCCAGAGCTAGAAACAAAGGAAAAATGAAATAGCTGTAGAGCAACAAAATGACAGTGTGTGAGGATATAATGAGGGTTTGGAGAGAGAGAAAGAGAATGAAAGTTGCAGGTATGTATGTTATGTTTGTGTCTAGGTACATGTGTGTGTGTGACAAAATGAGAAAAACAAAGAATGTGTAAGCACATGCCTCATTAACCAATCCTAATTTATAAGGTACTATGGAAAAATGTGGTTGTTTTTTAATTAATTTCAAACTAAGTCTGAAAGTGAAAATCCTAAGATTTTGCGGTGGTATAGTTTTAAAGATCTTTAAACAATCCATTCCACAATTGATCACAATCTGAGGTAGCATAACTGGCTAATAAAAAAACTAGATCAGGGTCAACAAATTATAGTCTGTGGTGCTAAATCTGGTATTGTCACTTATTTTAAAAATAAAGTTCTATCGGAATATAGCCATACCTATTCATTTATGTATCGTCTATGGCTGCTTTCACATGTCAATGTCAAGGTTAAATAGCTGTGACAGTGACTGTATGCATGGCCTATGAAGTCTAAATTATTTACTATCTGGCTTTTTATAGAAAGCTTCCTGACCCCTGTTGTAAATGATCAGTTATCTTTCCTAAGGAAAAAAATTTTAGCTCCTCTCAGTTTCAAAGAATATTACCTTTTACATTCTAGCATAAAAAAATCTCTGCATTAGATGGGTAGCATTCCTAATATGGCCACTGAATAAAGTAATTTATTTGCCTTATGCCAGAGAATAAAATAAGAACAATGCCCCCCAAAATCCCACTTTTTTAATGTTTAATGAGCAAGGTATGTTGCAATTCTTCCTTTTATGTGGGGATTATAATTTGTACAGTGCAGTGACACTACAGAGGCACACGTGTAAAGAATTCCATTCTGTGCTGGAACCACTTTGTTTCATGCAGACGTAAAACTAAGATCTTTACTAGTGCCTACCTCTGCCATGGTGTTCTGAATGGGGGTCCCAGTTAGCAAAAGCCGATTCCGACACTGGAACTGCAAGAGGATCTTCCAACGAACGCTGTCCAATAAGATGAATTGCAAATTCCAAGTTAGCAGTAAATCTTTCTTTATCCTACCAAGACCCCATATTTCTAAAAATGCTTTCTAAAAAAATAACAAACACTCAGGCTCAAGTACTCCAACATGTACACTATTGAAAAATATTATTCAATAAAGCTAAGGACAGGAAATTTCAGAGGACTTAATTCCTCTATACTGAAAATATAATATTAGGATTTAGGGAAAAAAAGCTCTCAAATAGACAAAGTAGGATCCTATCTGCTTTGATAAACTCCTCTTTGTGTTGACACAAACCATTTCATTATAAGGTATTTATCTATAGTAGGAAATTTTAAAATGAAAAGAGTACAGTATGAAGTAATGCCCTTCAGAGCATGGAAAGTTCCATGGAAAATATTATACTGCCAGTTAACATGGACCTTTAAGGAAGTCCTATGTGTTAAGAGTTAATAAAAATGTAGCAAACCCAAGGTTTAAAACCACTAACACTTTATAGCTAAGCACTCATTTACTAATCAGTTTGGAACCTTAAAGGTATCAGAATATTTTGAACATGTAACTTCCAATAAAAGGATTCTTGGGGATCTAATAATCACCCAGGGACTAAGACAACTTGCCTAAAGCAGACAGAACCTACAATCCACATAATATAACATTCTATTTCCTACTAAGACCTCCTGTCTAAAATAAACCCTCAAGAATGGGCAGATGCCACTTCCTCCACAGAAAAGTTCCTTAAAGTACAAAGATTTGTTAAAATGTCATAATTATTGACTAAAGATAGAAGTTGAGAAAAAGCCTTGTATTCTAAACATTATGTTCCATGAAAAATGCAAAAGGGAATTTCTGCCTTCTGGTCACACACATGGCTTATGAAGAGATCACATCATAACCATGTTCCGAAACCTCTCTGATCTTTATTCATGTGTGTATATATGATAAAGATACAGTTGACTCTCGAACAACATTGGTTTGAACTGAGTGGGTTAAATACAGTAAATGTACCTTCTCTTCCTTATGATTTTCTTAGTAATGTTTTTTCTCTAGTTTATTGTAAGAATACAGTAAATATAAAATACATAACACACAAAATGTTTTAATTAACCCTTCATGTTATCAGTAAGATTTCCAGTTAACAGCAGGCTATTAGTAGTTAAGTTTTTGGAAAGTCAATAGTCATACATCGATTTTCAACTGTAGGGTGTGCAGCGGTAAGGGTAGGGGTTGGCACCCTTGTTGTTCAAGGGTCAACTGTAATCATATACTATGTATCTATATATGCTCAGCACATGGAGTTCGGTTTCTACTGCTCATGTTACCTGGAACTACTCTTGAGAGCCTGAGCCTCGTCCAATACCATGTACTGCCACTTGACCCGCTGAAAATACTTTACATCCTGCACCACCAGCTGGTAGCTCGTAATAACTACATGGAAGGGGGCATCCTGCGTGTAAAGGGTCTTCTGTAAATATGAGAGGGAAAGGGTGAAAAGAGATATGTAACAATTCATAATAAGAGAACAATAAATAGATTTTATTTTCTAAGGCCAAGAAGTTCTAAAGGTGTGCTTCTCCAATGTGGCAGATGTACAGTAAATTAAACCATAACTTTTTAAAGTATTTATCTTAATTACAAATCATGTTAAAAATAGTTTTAAGGTTACTAAACAAAAAAATTCTTACTTAAACATAGACTTCAAAACTAGCTGACTGCCTTTAATAGGAAAAGCATTTGTAAAAGAAAAAAACTGCACTTGCTTAGTGCTCAGAAATATATAAGATTTTATACATGAGAAATTATTCAAATCAACTAGAGAAATAATGACTGCATATGTGTACATATATATGCAGTAAACTGAAAGTTACCTGACTCCAGAACCTCCTGATGACTTTTCTATCATGAGGATTTCCCCAATATGGTAGCACCTGGAAAAAAGACCAATATATAGGTTATTTCCTACTGATAATCTTAAAAGTCATCATCAAAAACATGTTATTCAGGAAATCCTGGCACCTAGTACACATTCCCTCTGAGGTGAGCCTTTCCAAAGGTTCTGGTTTAGAGATTAAGAAATTGAACACAGTTTTCTTGTTGTTTTGTGTGTGTGTGTGTGTGTATGTGTTTATGATTTTTTTTTTAAGAGATGCAAGGCTCAAAGAACAAAAACCACAGTTTAAGGAGGAGGGATTCTGATAACTGCTAACCTCACTGACCTTAAGCTGGGATGAAAGGATACATATACACTGGAAGTAAAGGTACATTACACAAAGACTTGCCTCAACAGGCACAGTTATCTCTTGGTATCTGCAGAAGATTGATTCTAGGACCCAATGAAGATACAAAAACCCATGGTTGCTCAAATCTCTCACATAAATGGTGTAGTATTTGCAGATAATCTATACACATCCTCCTGCATGTATTGATTTTTGCCCGACTCACTTTGAAACCAGTTTAACTTGATACAAAAAAAGAGAAAGGGATAATATGAGAAAAATTATAGGCAAATCCCACTCAGGAACAATTCTAAACAAAATATTTTTAATAACCAAAATGCAAAGTAGATTTAACATTATAAACTTAAATGTTATTTGCCATATTAACAGATTAAAGGAGAAAAATCATATGCTTATTTTAATAAATGCAGAAAAAACATTTAATAAAGTTGAATATATACTTATAAAAAAAAAGAACTCTTTCAAAAACTAGGAATACAAAAAAATTCCTAATCTGATAAAAGGTATCCACCAAAAAATCAACAGACATCCTATCTTCACTGGTAAAATGTTGAAAGCTTTTTTCTTTTATAAGGATTTTTAAACCCCATATATTTAAAATCATCTCTAGATTATTTATTTTGCCTAACACAATGTAAATACTTAAATAGTTGTTATGCTGTATACAAGAAAAAAGTCTGTATACGTTCAGTACAGACACAACCATCATAAACCTAACTACATCAGCAACAATGACTTTCTCCCCAAATATTTTCCATCTCTGGTTGGTTGAGTTGGTGGGTGCTGAACCCTCAGATACAGAGGGCCAACTGAACAGAATTTCAGCTTCAAATCATCTCAATTCCTGACTAGATTAAAGGGACACTTTGGAGTATTGGTGGCCCAGAAAAAAAAATTACTACTGGCAAGAAACCAAAACAAAACCCAAACACAGAAATCTTCTCTCTAGAAGAAGAAAAACAGTATCCAGGACCCAGAATTATCCCTAGAATTTTTCCTATACAATGTCTGGCAGACAAGAATTTTTCCTATACAATGTCTATGCAGACATAAAGATTAGATCACATGACTAAAAACCAACATGAAAAACAATAAAAGAAAGAAAACCACAGGAGATCTAGATAATGAAAATAACTGAAAACAGACTTTTAAAAAGAATTCAATGATGGGTTTAATTACAGATTAGATGCAACCGAAGAGAAAATTAGTAAACTAGTTAATAGGACAGAAGAAAATATCCAGACTAGAACATGAAGAGTGAAAAAGTCAGCATTTTTTCTATGATTTCCCTAAGTGTGGTCTTCTTTCTTTTTATTCATGTGTGGCTCACAGTGCTTCTTGAATTTATAGTTTGATATCTTTTGTTATTTTTTAAAACATTGCAGCCAGATAAAAGCACAAATATGAAGAAAGGAATGAAGATCAATGAAAACAGTAAACATGTAATATAAATAAATCTAAATAAATTTAAAATGTATAAATAATAAAATGTCTAATGAGGTTAAAAAGATAAAATGTTACTTTTTAAAAAGTCAAGGATACATGTTATATTCTTCTGAGTATCTACTGAGGAATAAAATGAATATATAATTAGCAAACTAAGAGGGGAAGGAAAAAAAAGTGTAATAAAACCTAATCAATCCAAAAGAACCCAAGAAAGGAAAGAAAAAGGAAAGTTGAAAAGGTGAAAGAAGTAGAAAGCAAATGGCAAGTCAGATTTAAATTCCATATATCAATAATTATATTAAAAGCACAAATATTCCAAAGAAAAGGTAAGAACGTAAAGATACAAAATGGTTAAAAGTAAAAGGAAAGAAAAGATACCATGTAAAACACTAACCAAAGAAAGTTTATTTATTTAATATCTGAGAAAATAAAGTTCAAGGCATGTCTTTAAAATAATTTCGTAATTAAAGCTTCAATTCACCAGGATTATAAAATAATTATAAATTTGTATATATCTCACAGCCTCGAATATATAAAGCAAAAGTAGACAGAAGAAAACCATAACAGATAAACCCAAACTGAAAAATTTTAATACACCTTTTCTGTTAGTAATAGGACAGGCAGACAAAAAAAAATCAATAAAGATACAAAAGAGCTGAACAAGTTAAACTAAACCGAATCAACGTATATACAAACCATACTCAACATATACAGTATATCTATTATTTTTAAACACACATGGGACATTTATAAAAACTGACTATATGTTGGGCCATAAAAGCAAAGTTCAACAGATTTCAAATGGTTAAAGTCGCAAAAGCATGCTTTTTTATCACAGTGGATTTAGGCTATAAATTAATAACAAAAAAGGTACCTAGAAAAAACCATCCTTTGTTTGGAAATTAAGAACCACACTTTTAAATAAACTAATGAGTAAAATAAGAACTTGCCATAGAAGCTAAACATTTTTAATTGAAAAACAATGAAAATGTGACTCATCAAACCTTTAGATGGCTACAGTCATGCTTAGAAAGCAATTAATACCCTTAAATGCATATATTAGGAAAAGCTGAAAACCAACAATCTAAGCTCTATCTCAAGACATTAGAAAACTAAAAATTTACCAAAAAAAGAACACAAGAATAGAATAAATGAAACAGAAAACACATATAGACTAGCCAATTCAAGGATGAAAAATGGTACATTAGCTACATGAAAAATGTGAAGTGTATTTCATGGGAAAAAGGAAGAAATTAGAGACAGTGACCACATTAGAACAATAAGACAAACGTTACTCAGATATTTAACCAAAAAAAAAAAAATGAATTTTCAGATGTTATCATCATAGATCTTAGTATCTTTTGAATGTGATGTAACTATAAACCTGAGCTGAGTCTATGTCTCCTAAGGAAGTGAACATATTTCTGAAAATCTAAAGGAGTAATGGCATAGAAACAATGAATCAATAGAACATAGATCATGAAACTCTTTCTATAAATGGCCAGATAGTAAATATTTCCACTTTGTAGCCCAAACAATCTCTCTGAGCACAACTACTCAACTCTACTGTTGTAATGAGAAAGCAGCCACAATTGATATATAAATAAAAGTATACAGCTGTGTTCTAATATGTATTTAACTTTCATACATAATTTGTTATGAAATATTTTTTAAATCAACAATTAAAAAGTGCAAAAACTATTCTTAGCATGCAAGCTGTTAAAAAAAAAAGGTGGCAGATTCCTCAACAAGTCAAATACAGACTGACTTAGTATTCCCGCTCCTAAGTATACACCCAAAGAACTGAAAAACAAGGCACATGTTCAAACAAAAACTTATACATGAATGTTCATACCAGTGCTGTTAACAACAGCCAAATATGGAAATGACCCAAATAATATTCATCAACAGAGGAATAGATAAAGAAAATATGGTATATCCAGATAATGAAATATTTTTCAGTCGTAAAAAGGAATGAAGTGCTGATACATCCTATAATACAGATGAACCTGGAAAATACTGGGCTAAGTGAAAAGAAAAAGCGAGATAAAAGAGTCCATATATTGTATTATTCCAGTAATACGAAATATCCAGAAAAAGGAAGCCTATGGAAACAGAAAGATTGTGGTAGTCAGGGTCCAGAGGGAAAGGAGAATTAAGGAGTGACCGCTTAATGGGGAGGAGGTTTCTGTTTGGGATGATGAAAAGATACTGCAACCAGACAGCAATGATCATCACACCATACTGTAAACATACTTGATGCTACTATACTGTACACTTTAAATTGGTGCATTTTATGTTATGTGTATTCTATCACAATTTAAAAAAATTGGGACAAGTGACAACTGAAATTGGCCCAAAGGCTATGTTTTACTGACTATCGAAAGGAAGCACAACATGCAAATGAAAGCTCAGTTTCAGGTACAGGTATGAAGTCAAAGGAGGAGGTAACAATGACATAATATTATATTTCCATCTATTGGCCAATGAAGGAAATGCCCCAAACACATCACTATTCCTTACAAAGTTAAGAAAAACATTTGCCTCCCGTATCTCAAACATATCCTGTATGCCCTTTAAATGGCATGGAACTCATGATTATTATGGAGACACAAATTCAATGAGATCATGTCAGTAGCTCTTGATATACAGTCTCCAAAAAATCCTCACCATGCAATGTCATTATCTCTTTAGGGACAGAACACATATTTGACTCATTTCCCCTTTTACTTGCAAAAAATTTAGTAAATCCTAACTATTTTCTTATATCCCATAAACTTTCCATAATTAAACCTCTACTTAAATATTGTCCATGTCTTATCCACTTTGATGTAACTAACATACTTCCCTACTGATCACTTCCTACTTCAACCTTATTTCTTTTCCTCTGAATGAGTTAAAATCAACTTTCATATTATCTACCTTAGACATTATTAATCTGGACCAAGACTAAAGATCTGGCTTTGTAGAATAAAGAAAATGGATTCTTTATAAATACATTTTGAGGGGGCAGGGGGCATGACAACAATGCCATAAACTACAGGATATAGGCCCTGATGATCTGCCAAATATCTATGTTAAACCAGCAAGGTAGATATTTTCTATTATGGTAATTTGACCAAAAGTGTCAATTCATGTGGCCAATTCAGGAAGTCACTCAAATTAAACTTTGGCTTTCTTACTTATGAAACATAAAGATGTGACATGCTCTTTTACTGTTCCCATCAGTAACTTTTATAGGCAACGTATGCAAGTTTTTCTGAAAAAAAATTCAAGATATTAAAAACCATTATAAACAATTAAATAAGTAAGGCAACAAAAGAGTCAGAAAGTTTATTTTAAAGAGCAACAGAATTTTATGCTGGAGTAATTTTTACCTTGAATTTAGGAACAAATCTAGTAAATTCCTGATGCCAATTGTTAAGTGTAGAAGCAGGTGAAATTATCAAGAAAGGTCCCCAAATGTTCTCTCTCTGAAACAGAAAAACTGGGTTAGCCAACTGTAGGAAAACTAAAGATATTTAATTCAAAATAATAATTCACAATGAAAGCAGTTTAATAGGAAATACATTATAACAAGAAAAACGTTGCCTATCTACTATATCTGCACACTCAATAATAATGTTAATAACACAGGCAAGAAAGAAGACCAAGAAATTACCGCCCCACCACTGCTTATTGGTTCTAATTCATATCATGCACAAAGCACAACATACTGAATTGTATGTCTTGCTTTCCACAATACTAGATGATTATAACAATTTTACTATTATTTAATGGGTATAGAGCTTTTGCTTTTACACATATTTTCTCATTTAATTCTCACAAAATCCTTGTCAAGTAGATATTATTTCCACTTTGCAGAAGTGGAAACAACCTCAGAGTTAAAGTCAGGTCAAAGAGGTTAAGTGAACTACCTAAGTTTATACTACTATTAAGATGTGAATTCACGTCTTCTGATCTAACTATACAGTATATTTGCGCTACATCGGTAGTTCTCAACTAGAGGTGGAGGTGGTGGAATAAGTTTCCAAACCACACATGCTCACAAGTTGTCCTAATCTTCTTCAAAATCAAGTTGTTTCATCACACTGTGTCACTCTGTAAAGGCCTTGAAGGCAAGGAGCAACATGCCTTCAAGGCTACAGAGCCTAATATAGCACTTGATAATGGCTGATTCTCAATGAAAAACGATCCTAGGATCTAAAGAGAGGAAAATGGAAAGACTGCATCTAACTCACCTCAGCCAGATGGGCCAGAAGAGCAATGCTCTGTACTGTTTTACCGAGGCCCATTTCATCTGCAAGAATGCCATTAATACCCTGGAAAAGAAAATACACATAGTCAACACCTCTCACATTCCATCATACAGGGTTCAATCTACTACCAAAAAGAAATAATCAAAATGTTGACTTGTTCAAACAAAAGTGATTAGTTTCGGCACTGTTTCCCACTGCCACAACAGGCAAAAGCCAGTTAGTTTTTCAGCTAACCTAAGCCAGGCACAAAAGCAATCAATCAGGATTACCAAGACCACTTAAGACAAACTATATAAATGATATAAATATTCTCCAATAAAATCACCGGGTTAAAAATATAGACATTTTTCTGACTCTTGTCAAAGGATAAAGCATTTTAAAAGGAATGAAATCCCAATGTCTAATCACTACACTGTACACCTGAAACTATTATAAAATAATACTGAATTTCAACTGAAAAATCAAAAAGGGGGGTGAGATGAAGGGGAATAAAAGATTTAAACATCCATGTATAAAACAAATAAGTCATGGGGTTGTGGTGTACAGCACAGGAAATATAGTCAATAATATTCTGATAGCATTGTATGGTATCAGATGATTGCTGGACTTATCCTGGTAATCACTTCCTCAGGTATATAAATGTTGAATAACTATGGTATACACCTGAAACTAATATAATATTATATGTTAGCTATATTTTAATAAAAATATTTTTTTTTTTAAAAAAGAATGAAACGTAAAACGTTATCTTGTGCTCATTTCCCAATACACTGAATCAGTGGCTTTAGGAAAATAAGTAACAAATGAAAGAGAATGGATATAACATAGTTCTAAAATTCACCTGTTCATAGAGATTGGCCAACCAATTCATGCCTTTCAGCTGATAACCTTTTAATTTGCCATTAAAAATTGTGGGCTGTGGAATATCCTCGCCAGCCCGGATAGATGGATTTGCCAAGCTGTAACTCTCCCCAAACCCACTGCCAGACTTGTTTGCTGCTCGCAGGGCAGCTGCTCGACTTTCTTTTGCATCTTCATCAAATGATCTTGTCTGGAAATAAAAATATATTAAAAGGAAAATATAAGAGAAAAAAATTAAATTCAAATAAAATTCATGATGACAACATATCTATTTTGTGCTAAGTGGAACAAAATTTCTGATATTATCTAACAGTATAATATGTAATACGTTAAAGTATATTACTAATATTTAAAATCAATTTTAAAATTATATTAAAAATATGCAGACACTAAGCTTTATACATAATTACTTACTTCAGCAAGGAATTTATTAAAGTTTTGATATAAAATTTGGTTGGAGTTGGTGGGGACAAGGTCTATCTTTGACTTGGACCCTGTCAAAGTTATATATGGCTTCCTATGCAGTATATTAAACTATGTTTTCTTTACTTCAATCTAATTGCATTTTTTCTGATTTCATTAAATATCATGATATCATTAAGAAGCAAATTATTACCAAAGTGAAAAAAGATACTTAGTTTTCTTAAGGCATGAATGTGGTCTTTTCACTGAATGTAATACTTCATTTCCTACTTCATTTCCCATGATTATTCAAGAGGACAAAAAATAATAGACACTGTCCTAGCTTCAAACAACACATTTCTAAATGTTAGACAAATGACTTCTAACTCCTACTGCTCTAAACCAGAGACACATCCCCTACCCAATACGCAATCACCTATACATACACACATTTGTCAATGTGTTTAATTGAAAATATTAAAACTGAAAAAAACCCACCCAAGTAAAAGGTTATGGGGTATTTCCAGGGCCTATTACAGTTTATCTTTTCATTTTTAAGACTCACCCGAGCTTGATGAATATGGTAAGCATTTTCAGCATTTTTCAGGGCCTGGGCTTTAAAATGGTTACTATCTGAAAAGGAAAACTTACAGATTATTATACCTCATTAATGGAGTTTTTTAAAAGATGCAATTCACACCAACACATGTGGATCCCTGACTCCTCATTGTATTGATCCCCAGGCTCATGGAAGGTAAGAGAGAAGTCTCAAATTATGTGACAAATGTAAGGACTTAGAAATGAACATGGAGGCAGAAGACTGCCAGAATCTCCCAACAGCCAAAGCTGGCTCACAAAAACCATCCAAAGACTGAGCTCCAGTCTCCTAATCCTGGGTTTCTTGCATAAAACAATGCCAAAGCCAGGAAAGCAAGACAGCAAGGATTCAAAATTGTAATACATTTATACTGGATGAAACTATTCCAAAAGAAGAAATACAGACATGTGTAACCCCTAAGATACTCTGAAGAACTCTCATTCTCTTTTATTCTTAGCTCAAATAATCTTGATCACTATTCTCTGTGAAATTCTTAAAACTTTATCTCAATTCCACCCTCCCCCTATGATCACAAAAACACCAAAGTTTCTTTTTCATGCTTGACTTGTATCACCAAGAACCTTGTGAGATGATTTTCTCTGCTGAGACATGTTCACTACATTCTTCCAATTTAACACCTTCTATTTCTACTAACAAATCAAAACATAAAATATTCCCAAACTTGCAAGATCATATAACTTCACCCTTTCCTTTTCAAATTCTTTAATTAAAGTTATTTTACATGCTTGTTTTATAGAAACATTCACACTTTTCCTACTCCAATACAATAAATTCCTCTTTACAGATCAATATTACCTATAAACCAAAACTAAACTTGCAAAAATTAATAATGTATATAACCTCAGATATGAAAAATGAAGGGTACCTACTTCCTCTAACTCCTGATTCAGGACTCACCATAATCCTCCTGTGTGATGTTAACTACCACCCCTCCACCAATATCAATTTGTCTCTGAGTAGAACTGTCTTCCAGTTTCCTTAGGATTTCTTCCTGGATCCCATCATGGCCCATGTCTCGTTTACGGCTCATGAAATGGGCATACAACTCTGTCTGGGTGATTAGGAAGTTCAGTTTTCGCTGTTGCCTCTTAGCCTAAACAGAAAAAGTTTAAGTGAAAATAGTCACATCATCAATCACATACAAGAGGTAATCAGCAGAATTTACCAAACCTATATATAGTTTGCATACAATTCCTTTATAAATTCTTTACCTTTAGAAAGGTAAAAATTGCTATTGAACTGTTTTATAATACCCAAATCAGCAATACTAAAAGCAAACAATAACCTTCACTTATAGTCTAACAATAATCTATGCTTTTTGCTTTCCTTTACAATATGAAATCTTTTCTCCATTAGGCTTCTGAATAAAATGCTTATTTCTTTACTATATTACTTTTCTTTAGAGGCACTGAAATACCAACTAAATTCAAATAACAAACTTTTATTTCATAACAAGGGTGGTATGTTTCCTTTTTCTTTCTTTCTTTTTTTTGGTTTGAGGTCCTCCAGAAATATACAAAGTAATAAAGCTATAAAGAACAGAAGAAATTAGCATAGAAGAGAAGTGAAGGCCAAAGAGAGGGCCTTACTGAAAGAATGAAAACATAAATGGTTTACTTAACTAAAATCACTATCCTCAAAGTTGTGTCTTAAAACATTTTTTCAATAATTTCACTGGTTAGTAGACTTATAATTTATGTAGTGCAAACCAATCTCTTGATATAGCTGCAGCAATTAGGGTTTTCAAACTTTTATGCTTTTGTCCTACCTCCCGCATCTCTTCATCCAATTTCCGTTGCTCTAAGGCTTCCTTCTCGGCACGCTTACGATGCTCCTTCTCCACCTTCTCGTACTTCTTCCAGTATAGAAGCATCTCCTTGGTGAGGCGGCGGGCACGAGGCAAGGTCTCCTTACAGTTTTTCTGGGCCTGTAAGGCAGCTCGACGTACCTCCTTCATGCACTGGTGGGCAAGCTGCAGACAACAACGTTATCACAATGGAGAAGGACCCAACACCAGGGCCGGTGCTCCCTGGACTCCCAACTATAGCATTCCTCAGTCTGTCAGTGCACACAATCTTCCTATGGTCATGTCTCTTTCTTCCCCAATCTGATTAATGTCCTTGTAGAGTACTGTAACCCAGTACCAGACCCTGAGGTAGTATCAGGAATGAAAAGTCTATAGGCACAATTCCTTAGAAATTGAAAAAAAAAAAAAGTATAATGACTTTGAGATGTGCTAGAAAGTTACAAAGTGTTATTACACACACTAATAATAATAATAATAATAATAGCTATCAATGGTTATTGTATGCTAGGCAACATTCTAAGATTAACATATATAATCTAATTCATTCTTCACAAAAATCTATATTTTTATTATCATCATCCTCATTTTATAGATGAGTAAACCAAAGATGAGTGACAGACTAGCCTAAAAAAATATAACTAGTAATATTACCTCATCTAATCCTCATAAGTCTCAAAGAAACTTGTGTTACTTCCCCTAAGAAAAAGTATTAATACAACAGTTTCTTAAAGAGACTGAGATCAGGATAATTCCATATCTGCCCAAGGAATCAGAGCAAAATATGATCTTTTCCAAAAAGATTCAAATACCAGAAGGATGAAGAAGAGTAATTTTATTTATAAAACAGACTGAGAACACTTACAAACTCTCTTAATACTATTCGATTCATTATCAACAGATCACAAGAGACAAAAGCAGGAAGCATGGATCTAAAGAACAAGACCACATTCCAGCAAAACATAAAATGGGAAATATAAAACTACTATTTTACCTTTCGGCTATTGGTGAGAAACAGGTTACGAGCTGAGGCTTTCTGCTTGTTGGCCTAAAATATTTAAAAACAAGTTGTCATTTAGGATTTCTTTTTGAAAAGAGATTGTGCAGACTGACATTCAACTCCATGGTTAAAAAAATAAAACATCAAGCCAAGTATATTTAAGATATATTGCTGACTCAGAATCACACAGAAAGCTACTATAAAGTAGCATTAAAAAGAATTAGCTAGTGCTGTGGCTGCCCTAGTCTTCTGTACACTTAAGTTATATTTAAGGCTTGAAGTGGACTAGGAAAATGTAACAACATATCCTATAACCTTAGCACCACCCTGATTAAAACACATTGCTTTCCAGGGCTGATTTGCAAAGAAGCTGAAAAGAGAAGGGCACTCAGATATAAAAATTGTTAAATGTAAACTAGCTTCCTAGTTTGTGATTCTAGCCCCACCTCTAGCCAGAGAAAGCCTGCTACCACTATTACTCAATTTCTGCCACTACTTAAGCCTCATCTTCTCCAACAAGAAATTCTGAAGCAGATCTAACACAAGGTGACTCAGCAATCTACAATCCAGTCTTGAGCTGCTTATGACGTCTTCCATTTCAGGTTTTTTTAAAAAAATCTCAATAAAGAAACAATTTCTCATGATTGTTTATTTGATGTGGGAGAAAACACAGAAGAGGCAGAGCTGAGTGGCATCACCTGAAGCCTCTTCACCAGGTACAAAACAGGTTTCTCTCATAATTTTTCTCATCAAGAATGGTTATAAACTTTCTCTAGAAATACTAATTGCTAGTGGGGGAAAAAAACTAGTAATTGTACAATAGAGAAAAAAAACTTAACCAAGGGATCAAAGCTAGTAACGCCAATATTGAGATAGATGTGTATCTGATATGACATACCAAAAGCACATCATTCCCCCTGGTAATCTTGCCAAAAATGTGTAACCCAAATCTAATCATAAGGTAACATGATACAAACACAAATTCAGAAACATTCTACAAACAGGCTTATTATACTCTTCAAAAATAGCAATGTCATGAAAATTGAAGACTGAGAAATTGTTTCAGATTAAAGGATATTAAAGAGACTTAAAAATAAATGCAATATGTAGTTCTAGATTAGATCCTAGATTGAATTAGGAAAGAAAAAAGCACTATGCCTTTTTGGCACCAGGGACTGATGCTCCTATGAGAATCTAATGCCTGATGATCTGAGTTGGAGCTGAGGCGGTGATGCTAGCACTGAGGAGCGGCTGCAAATACAGATTAAGCTTCGCTTGCTGGCCGCTCACCTGCTATGCAGCCGGTTTCCTAATAGGCCACTGACTGAATAGGCCAGGGATTGGGGACCTCTGCTATAGGCCAGGGACTGGGGACCCCTGTTATAGAAAACATTATTGAGACAACTGAGGAAATCTAAATATGGCCTATGGATCAGATCGTTTTTATAACTGCACTGTGGTCATATATGAGAAGATGTTATTTTTCTTAGGAAATACACACTGAATTATTATGTTTAGCACAAAGTCTCAAACCTTCAAAATGAGTAAGAAAAAAGCATGCATTTATGTAACAAAAGCAAATGAGGAAAACAATTGCTAAATATAAGTAAAGAATACATGGCAGTTCCTTGCATTATTCTTGCCATATATTTTTTTAAACTTTTTGTTTTGAACTAATTTTAGACTTACAGAAATTTGCAAAAAAATAGTACAGTTCCCTGACATCCCTCCCCCTGCTTTGCCTAATTTTAGCAGCTTATATAACCATAGTACAATTAAGAAAGGAAATTAACACTAGTAAAATATTAATTAAACCACAGGTCCCATTTCAATGTCAACAATTTCCCACTGATATCCTTTCACTGTTCCAGGATCTTATACAAAATCCCACATTACATTTAGTTATTTTTCTCCTTAGACTCTTCCTATTAGTCATATCTCCTCAATCTTTCTCTTTCTTATCCTTAACACTTTTGAAAGATAACAAGAAGTTATTCTTTATAATGTCCCAAAATTTGTGGTTTTCTGATGATTGCAATGACATACATTTTGGAAAGAACACCACAGTGTATCATAAGGAGTTCATAATGTCAAAATTCCTATTTGCGATGTTTACTGGCATTCTGCCAGTTTTTACCACTATATTTATTTTCTTTTCCTTTGTGCAAGTATGTATGCTGGGGCAGATGCTTTGAAACTATGCAAATTATTTTTCCTCTAACTTTTGCCCCCTAATTTTATCATTTATTAATAAATCCAGTCTGTAACATTTATTACTGCGATGTTTGCCTAATAATTATTCCTTCTCTACTTATTAATTGGAATTCTACTGTAAGAAAGAGTTGTTCCTCCTACCTCACCTTTTTTGTTTATTCAATTATTTATTTATAACATAAATACTCTTTTACTGAGTTAAAATCCAGCATTATTACATTTTATTGCTCAAATTATTCTAACTTTGGCCATAACAGGCTGGCTGTGTTATTTTGATAAGCCCTCCATCTTTGTTCAAGCATTTCCTTACTTTCTGGCACCACAAGATGCTTAAGGCTCATTTTGTATTTTCCCTTGCCAAATTCTAGAATAAACTGCCTCTCCACAGAGCCTTGGTTCTTTTTATTAGAAAATAAAAAGTGTTAAGAAATTAAGATCTCTGTGCTAGGTATCCTCATTGTTACTAGGGTATCACTGCTCCTAGACCCTTTCAGCAATGAGAGATAGAAAAAAAATGTATGCATACTAATCCATGCATACATGCCCAACTATCTTTCTGTATACATCTATATAAAAAGCCATGAATTTATACTGCTTTCTCTGACTCCAATCAAACTTCACAGGCTTCGTTTTAGCTGTCCTATTTTTCTTATAACTTCTTTCTTCAGCAGTGAGAAACTGGCTCTCATCTACAATATATTTATTTCTCCAATCCCAGTATACACATAGTTTTAAAATTGCTAACTCATTTTCCTGTGAGAAACACTTTTGCTGTGTCAATATGGCATTTATGTATGGCTCTTTTGGTCTTAGCCTTACATATCCAGTCAAAATACTTTTTCTTCAGTTACTTAGGTGAATTTTTTAATCTCCAGTCACTGCAACTTGATTATGTTAACTCATTTCTAATACAATTAAGTTCATTTGTTCCTGTTTTTATTCCATTTTGCCCACACATATTCCCAGCCTCTGTCCCTACCTACATACTGGTTGCTTTAGTTGTTTTGTTTATTTGAGTGGTATATGTTAGGAGTACGTAAATCATTTACTGTTCTAAAAGTCAGCCCTATACAAAAAGATATACTCAAAGTCTCCCTCCTCTTCATCCCTGCTACCCTATTCTCATTACTTCTTTCTACCCTTTTCCAACCTTTCCCCTATAAGGAATCAATCATTTTAATTTCTGGTTTATGCTTACTTAATCTCTTTTGCACAAATAGGCAGATACTTTTATATTTCTTTTTTTTTATATATGAAAGGTAAATATTCTAGAAACTTGTTTGCATTTTGTTTTATTCACTTGAGTATGTCTTAGAAATTATTTCAGAGCAGTTGAGAGTTCCTCCTCATTCTTTCTTTTTAGCAGTGTAATAATCCACTGTACAGATAGATCTTTGTGTAATTCAAGTCCCATATATGGACACTTAGGTTTTTCCCATTATTTTGTAATTTCAAATAATGCTGCAATGAATAACCTTGTTTACACGTTATTTTTATATTGGTGGAGGTTTAGCTTCATGGTACATTCCTGGAAGTGGAAGTGCTTGTTTGATAGGTATATATGTACAATGCCAGGTATTGCCAACTTTCCCTCCAGAACAGTACTCTCCAATTTGCATTCCTAGAAGCATAAACGTGCTTATTTCCCCACAGCCTCTTTAACAGAATGTGTTGTTATATTTTTTAATTTTACCTGTGTGATGCGTGACAAATGGTGTTAAGGTGTTATCTGAATTTGTATGACTCCAATTATGAAACACTTGGAATCTTTTTACTATGTTTGAGGGCCATTTTTATATCTTACTTTGTGAACTATGTATTCATGTTGTTTTCCCATTTGTCTACTCAACTTGTGGTCTTTTGTCCCTCAATTTTTAAGAGTTCTTTATATATCAGCAATATTACCCCTTTGACCATGGTATACAATGTAAATAATTTCTATTTCTCCCAACTTGCCAGTTATCTTCTGTTATGCAAAACTTATTTTGTGTAGTTAAATTTATCAATATATTCTTGAGTTACAGTTGGAAACTTTTTCTACACAAAGGTTAAGTAGGAAAACAATTGTTTTCTCCTAGTATTTGGATGGTTTCATTTCTTACATCAGGATTCCTAATCCATTTAGAGTACACATATGAGACACAGATCTATTTTATCTTTTTCTAACTGGCTACCCAGTTGTCCCAGCACCACTTATTTAAAGAGCAAAAAGAATGTCTATATATTTTTCTCTTCAGCCATTTCCATTTCCTTCTAATGCCTGTGATTGATTATTCAGTAACATCCAAATGTTCATAAATCCTCTAAGAAATAAATCTCCACAATTTTAATTCCCCTCTTTTATTACCTATTTACTGTCAATTTACGTTGCTATACATAACAAAATTGCATTCTTTCGTCAAAGAGGTTTTTTTGGGGGAGGGTGCGGGGGGACTAAGGAATATCACACAACAATTGTCTTGTGAATTCTAATCATATTTTAGAAAAATAGTTAACCGAAGAGAGTACTTACTCAGCCGTCTCTAATTCTAACAGATTAGCCTCCTTTTCCAGAGTCTGTGAAGGTATCTAGCTCTCATAACTCCTCTTTAGAGGGCAGGGAGAGAAAACATTCTGGCCATTACCTATATTGGAGGCACTCACTTACCTTTGGTAGTTCCTTTTTCACAATGCTGAGCCATACTTTCCTGCGACGAGCATTAAGCTGCTCAATGGATAAGTGCTTCTTCTTGATCCCAGGAGGAGGTGCATCATGAGAGAACTTGGCAAAGACTTTGGTCTGGTGGTGGCGACGAGGTGATTCTTCAGAGGAAAGTTCTTCATCCCTTCGCCTTTTCTTCTTTACTTTTTTCAACTTGGCTGCAAAAGAAACAGTCTCTCAGAAGGTTGCATTTCTTACCTTCCACAGGAGACAGCCACAAAAGAACCTCATCACTTTAAGAAAATTCAAGGTTCTTTCCTCATTCCACCAGCTGCTGGCAATGTTTATCCATTTATCTAGTCAGGCCCATGAATATTCCAAGAGGAAGATCTTTCTACCATGGAAAAGAATACTGGATACTCCCCCTCTGTTTACATGAAAGAGAAACAGAATAAAACCTAAGAACTGAATTTCTTTTGAATCTAACAATAGAAAAGGAAACTTATGAAGTATCATGGGCTCAGGTAATGATCAAAGGAAGAAAATATTTCTACTTGATGACAATGTAAGGTAACGAAAGAGAAATAACAAAGAAAAAATGCAGTAACTGATAATGACGCTAAGACCTATGAAGAGAAAATCATACATGGAACAAAATCCTAATTAGAGGAGGAGGATGTGAAATATGAGAAAACAGAGATTAACGAGGAGGATGTAGGAGAAAGAAAAGAAAGTGTTAAGAGTCTTTGTGAGTAGAATTCATACCTTCAAGGGAATAAAGTCTGCCTTGCACAGAAGAGTTTAACTTTCCCTTCCTATTTCCTTCCCAATTTCCCACTGCTCACCAAGACAGGAAAGGACATTTCCTGACAAACATGCAAAACACTACAGAAGATCATCAGGAGGCCATCTATTTAAAATCACCACATATAATAACAACCGTAACTTATGCCCAAACATTTCAGGTTACTCTTCATATTCCCCTGTGCATAGCCAACTTCTTCCATTCCCAGAACATTTTCAACATTTAAAGAACGTATAGAAGAAAAAAAAGCATAAAATAATTAGCTTAAAATTCTAGCTAGAAATCCATAGTTCTTATGTCTTCATGATCCTAGAAAAGACCATAAATCAAATATAAAATAAAGTCAATAATACATCAACTAATTTAGATAGGGGAGACTAGTGTTTCCCAGGTAAACAAATTTCTGTGTCACATGAATTATATTCAATGTCCAAATGTACCAGCAGGCCAAACACAATCCTGAAACAAGAATGAGTACATGTGGAAGACAGGTCAATAAGCTCACCTTTAAGTTTCTTTTCATCCTTAAATTTCTTTTTTTTGGGTCCAAGTAGGTGTCGTTGTTGTTCATAAAAAGGGTCATATGTGGAGAGCAGGCCTGCACTGTAGTACTGGTATTGCTGCAACTGAAGCAGGCAAAGACAGTGATGCTTAGCAAGGCAAGGCCTATATTCTACACCACAGCCTTCAAATCATCTTTAATACAGAAAGCTGAGCCAAAGAGAAAGCATAGCTCCTAAATATGGTATTATTCCCACAAAGAGATCGATTAAGATTTAATACATTAAAGTGAATTATTTCCTAAACTTCAAAACAAAATGGGTTCATAAGCAATGCACTTGGCAAGTTGCTGGAAAAAACTTAAGAAAAACCCTTCATGCTTCTGAATCTCCACCAAAATATTTACTTAGTCCTGACATATATTTGAGAGAGAAAATTCTTTGCACAAAAACCTCCTCTTGGAATTCATCAATAAGAAATAAAAAGTATTTCTATTACCAATAGATCCTCAGATTTTACTAAGGTTTCTGATGGCTGCTATTCTGGCTTATAGTCTTATATTTGGTTTGAATAGTCATCCCAATTCTTCACTCTTTCTTTTCTCTTTTCATCTCCCAATAAGAGAATCTGACAGTATTATGGATAGTACCTATGTTGCCAAAATTCTAACATATGAATAATCTATTTTCTTTCATTCCAGGATGTAGTTAATCTTTTCAAACATTTTATTTAAACTGACCCCCAAAGCTCATATTACTTCTATCGCACTCACTACTAATGGATAAAGAAGAATATAAATTAAAGTTAGGTAGTCCACTGTTGGGTCTCTTTCCTGGATTACAGCCGAATGAGTTGTCCAAGGACTGAAACTAGGATAGAAGACTGACATGGAGAACTATTACAAGGTCCCCTGTCAAAGATCAAAATTAAATAAACATTTATCAAGTTATATACTTAAAATCTGTGGACTTTCCCATATATGTTCTACTTCAGTTAAAAAAAACAAACAAACATATTTTGTACTAGTACCTGAGTACTGTACCTTAAGAAGGAACTTTATGTCTTAAAAGTCAGATTTCTTACTGTTTACCACTTCCATGGGTTTATGGCCTTTAGCATATTATTTAAGCTTTCTGAATTAACTCCAGACATTAACTGCTGCAAAGATTTTAGATCTTCAAATATGCTATTGATCATTATGTACAGAGTGCCACATTTCCGTCAAAAATCAGAAGGCTTTAACAGAACTCAAGTAGCTGCCATGTGAAACTATTATCAATCTAATGTTAGTATGTGAAAGGAGTTTTTTTCAAAATAGGAACACTTCCAAAGAGCAACTGTATTTAAAAAAAAAAAAAAAAAAAAACCACTAGATTTTAATTGTGCAGTCAGTCTGGAAAACAGTCTGGCAGTCCCTTAAAAGGGTAAACATAGAACTACCATATGACCAGTGATTTATCTCTTAGGTATATATTTAAGAGAAATGAAAACACATGTCCACACCGAAAACTTTACTGAAATCTTCATGGCAGCATTATTCATGATAGCCAAAAAGTGAAAAAGAAAACACTATTCATAGATATGATTCTTAATAGCAAAAAAAGTAAAAATAATCCAATTAATTCATCAACTGAAGCATGGATAAATAAAATGTGGTATGTCCATATAATGGAATGTTATTTGGCAATAAAAAGAAATGAAGTACTGACATATGCCATGACATAAATGAACCTTAAAAACATTATGCTGAGTGAGAGAAGCTAAACACAAAGGACCTCACGTTGTTCCATTTGTCTGAAAAATCTAGATTGGACATTATTTATAGAGGCAAATGGTGAACTGATGACTGCCTGGGGCTGAGAGAAATAGAGAGAATGAGGGGCAATAGTTAAGGGGAATGGGGTTTCTTGTGGGGGTGAGAAAATATTCTGGAATTAGACAGTGATGATAGTTCACACAACTACATAAATATACTAAAAACCACTGAAATGTATACCTTTAAAGGCTAAATTTCTTTGGTATATGAAATATATTTCAATAAAGCTGTCATTAGAACTACCACTAGAATCAAAATATAAAGTTAAAATTATTTATCTTCAATTAATATAACCTAGAGGGTAAATTCCCAGCATGATAGTCTGAGATTTCTCTGAAACTCTCACCTCCTTGTCTTTACTATACTTATTCTGGTGAAGTTTCTTATATTTGTGCAGCCGTAACATGTTATGAAGTTCTTCTCTGCTGAGATTGAGTTCTTCTTCCTCTTCTTCTTCCTCTTCTTCTTCTTCATCATCGTCTTCACTCTGAGAATCTGCCTCACTGGACTCATCACTTAACAGAATGCTCTGAAAAAGGGAGAAAACTTCTCCTATGAAGCAATTTTTTATAATACAAGCATATTTTCCAGATGCCAAAACAATGACAAAAACAGCTGGAGGACATTCATTCCAGTTTCCCTATACTATTCTTTAGCAATTCAACTGAAAAACAAAATAATACCAATTAAACCCAATGGGTACAATTAAACAGCACTAAAATGTAAATGCTATAAACATCAAACATCAACCAAGGCTAAATTTTATTAAGTACTTAACACTATACATAAGATGTCAAATGTCATATAAATGTCACTATACATAAATGTCAAATACCAAGGCCAAAAAAATTTTTTTTAACTAAACAAAACAAAACAAAAAACTACTACTATAGGATAGAAAATACAGAAAGCAAGCTGTGATGGCTAATAAAGGAGGGAAAAAACCCAAATCCACCAATGAGTGGAGAAACAAAAGATTCAGATAATGAAATACTACTCATCCATAAAAAGAAACAAAGTACCGACATGTACCACAACATGAAGGGACCTTGAAAATATGCTAAGTGAAAGAAGCTAGACACAAAAGGCAACATATTACATGATTCCGTTTATATGAAATGACCATAATAGGCAAATCCATAGAGATAAAAAACAGATTAGTTGTTGCCAGGAGATGGGGATGCTGCACAAAACTTTATGAATATACTAAAAATCACTAAATTATACATTTTAAAAGGGTAGATTTTATGGCATGTGATCACACCTCAATTTTTAAAAATGTGATGGCTAAACATAAAGATTTCTTCTGCATTCCCAATGGCTTCACTGATATGAAGCAAATTAGGCTTTTTACACACACGAGTTTTTAAAAGGGTCTAGTGATAGTAATAAGAGTGAGTATCTTTGTTACTTTGAGCTCTTCACAAGAAAAGTATGAAGTAGAGAAATAATTAGTTTCAACAGAAGAAATGCTTTCCTTAACTCAGTTTGGCCAACAACAGTAATCTTCTAAGAGTATAAACCAGATTTTTCTACTCTTGTGCTTATAAACACTCCAATAGCTGGCTTACCACTGTCACTAGAGTAAACTACAAATTACTTAACATGGTATACAAGGGCCTGGTCTCTAATCTCATCTTCCACCATCCCCTCACTCACTGGGCTCCAGCCACTGCAGCCTGCTTTCTTCCCTAAACATACTGAGTTTCTCCCTTTCTCATGACTTCCGCAGTTCTTTTTTCTGATTGAAATGCTCATATCTTAAACATTCTCATGGTTCTCTCTGATCATTCAGAAATTAGTTGAAATGTTACCTCTCTAAAGAAGCCATGTTTACTTATTTGTTTGCAGGCTTACTCACTCCTCCTTTCCATTAGAATGTAAGCTCTAAAGGCAGGAACCATGTCTAGTCTACAACAGTGTCTGGCATGTAGGATGTGCTCAACCAACATTTGGTGAATAAACTACTTCGGGACTGATAAAAAGTAGATTCATAATTCTGATTACAATGTAAGCCAGTGAGGACAGGATCTTATCTTATATGTATTTGTACTCCCTCGCTCAACTTTGTGCTATGAACTCAATAATGTTTGTTAAAATGAACTTCGCTGAGTACTCAAGACTTTTATTTCTTCAAAAAAAACCACACCCAGAATAAGACTCATGTCTAGAAAAATCTCTGCCAATGTACCAAAATGAATCAATATCCTTTCCCTTTTACTTGTAATTTTAGTAGGTTATCTGAATTATAAACATTCTTCCTTCTCTTACCTTTAGCCACTTTCTGCTTTTCTTCAACTTAGAGAAGTTATATAAATTGCCTTTTTCAGATTTTGATTCTGTGTAAAAAAACATAAAAAATAATAAAATGAAAGGATGACTGCCCCAAGAGAACTGAGAGTCCAAAGAGGGATCTCACGACACACTAACCTGACTGTAGAACTCCATTCAATGAGTATGTGCTTAACATTCCAGAATTGCTTGCTCCAGAAGTTTCACCAAGCAATGAATTTGGAGGTTCTTCCTTAACTTGTATTAAGGGATCCCCAGACTGGGGCAATAAAGGATTATTGTCATCCAGTCCATCTTCACTTTCATCACTATAAATTGAAGAATGGTAAATCCACAGTCAGAGCTGACCCAAAGTTATAATTTATGGTTAGTACACTGAACATTTTATAGAAGAAACTGATCCTTTGAATAAGTTGACTGTTTTTTATTTGAAAGGAGAAAAAAAGTACCAAACGCACTAAAAATCATAAAATATTTTAACCCTAAAAACTACAAGAATTTAGGAATCAGAAATGTGGCCAAACAGGAGGCTTCCAGTCAAGGTGGCAGGAAAAAAAAAATCACATTGAACTTACCTCAAGTATCCTTCTTGTTGTTATTTGTATCTTTATGAGTCATTTTTTAAAAGAGGAAATATGGCCAAACATTATATTGGGAAGATGGACTAGCATACCTAGAAATATTCCTGTTGAAGATGGCTGATGTTTGTCGCAAAAAATGGTCCAACCGGAGGGCCCTCTCCAGGTACTGAAGATAGAGGGGCTTTGCCAGCTCAGTGCAGCCGCCATCGTCCCCGGCACCCAACTCCGAGGCCATAGAACAAATTTGTCTTCATGCACAAGGATTTCCGATTGCACGGCTATAGAATGGAGATAAGCAATGAAAGATGAACTCCTATTCATTCTCTCTTTATCTTGCCTCTTTGCTATCAATGTGAAGAGAAATCATACCTTGTAGATAGAACACATGCAAGAAGACAGTATGTAGAAAGATGATGATAAAGTTCTTGATAAGCACTGCCTTCTAATGGAAAGGCAGAAGTTAAAAGGATAAGAAGATCAAAATAAAGAAATACTGTCAGATATCACAATGGAAATTCATATGCTTCTTTGAAAGAGCAACTTAAAATTTATACGCACTTCTCTTTTGCCTACAATTAACATTTACTCACATTAATCCAAATCTATACAAGTTCACTGTTGTACACCTCACAGGGGAGCATCATCACCACATTGCTCTCAGCTTCATTTTCAAAAAAGATGCTTTCTTTTTTCATTTTGCATTTACATATGTGTGAGGTATTCCATTTACAAGAGAACAAATATATTGGCAGAGTATTTTATGACCCCTTGTAAATATGCCATAAAGTATAAGATTCAGAATCATTTAGAAAACTGGAGCAAGGAGAATAAAAGTCAGGATGAGAAACATAGGTATAGCCTGAGCATTTTTTGTTACCTTAAGTTTGTAAAGACAATGTTAGAGTCATGTCTTCACTAGAGAAATAATCAATATAACAATTTTCCATCTTTCATGTAACATCTTCTGCTTTCTACCTTGTTATCTTTAAAGAGTTAAGTGCCTAAACCAGGATTAAGTTCGATAACATAGATAAAGCAATCAGTCAACCATCTGACCTACAAAGATGACTCAATAAATGGCAAAGTATGTTTTAAAAGTTCATAATCTAAAAACTAAGGTATAAGCTTTAAAGGAAATAGTAACGTCTTTATCTTGAGTTGTCATCTTTTTATATTTTTTAAATTTTCCTAGTATAATCTTTCACTTAAATGGAATGTCAGAAATTCCCTCTCCCCATTGAATTACAGATTTAAAACAACCCCTATCAAACTCCCAGCATGCTGCTGCTGTTTTCAGAAATTGATATGCTGATTCTTAAAATTTACATGGAAACACATGAAACCAGAATAGTCAAAATAATTTTGAAAAGGAACAGGCTTACAGGCTTAGATGACTTATACTTCCTGGTTTTAAGACATATTATAAAGCTACAGTGATCATGACAGTATAGTACTGCCATAAGGATGACCACATAGACCAATAGAACATATCTAAGAATACAGAGATAAACCTTTACATTTATGGTCAATTTTTTTTATTCTAAAATAATTTTTTTTATTAAAAATGTTTTGTCTTTCAATTACAGTTGACATTCAATATTATATTAGTGTCAGGTATACAGCATAGTGGTTAAACATTTATAAAAGTTACGTGTGATCCCCAATAACTCTAGTACCTACCTGACAGTACGTACTTATTACAATATTACTGACTATATTCCCTATGCTGTACTTTACATCTCTGTGACTATTTTGTAACTGCCAATTTGTACTTCTTAATCTCTACCTTTTTCACCCATTCCTCAATCTTCTCCCATCTGGCAACCATCAGTTTGTTCTCTATAGCTATGAATTTGTTTCTGTTTTGTTTGTTCATTTATATTTTTCAAATTCCACTTATAAGTGAAATCATACGGTATTTGTCTTTCTCTGTCTGACTTATTTCACCTAACACA
The DNA here is from genome assembly GCA_004027375.1 of Macroglossus sobrinus. NCBI lineage: Eukaryota > Metazoa > Chordata > Mammalia > Chiroptera > Pteropodidae > Macroglossus > Macroglossus sobrinus. Next base: position 659,915 of record PVKZ01000061.1, on the reverse strand, counting down.
ATACCCTCTAGGTCCATCTGTATTGTTGCAAATGGCAACATTTTCATAGCCCAGTAATATTCCATTGTCTATCGATGGCACTTAGGTCATTTTCATATCATAACTGTTGTAAAGAATGCTGCAATGAACATAAAGATGCACTTTTTTTTTTTTTAATTAGTGTTTTGGATTTCTTTGGATAAATACCCAGAAGTGGGATTGCTGGATCATATAGTAGTTCTATTTTTAATTTTTTTAGGAACTTCCATACTGTTTTCCACCAGTTTGCTATCCCATAAACATCCTTTTCTCCACATCCTTGCCAACACTTGTTGATTTATCATTGATAATCTCATTGTTGATAATCTCATTGTGGTTTTAATTTACATTTTTCTGGTTAGTGACATCAAGCAGCTTCTCATATGTCTACCAGCCATCTGTATGTCTTCTTTGGAGAAATGTATTCAGGTCCTCTGCCCATTTTTTAATTGGATTGTTTTGTGTTATGTTGTATGCATTCCTTACATATTTTGGATTTTAACCCTTTATAGGATGTACCATTGGCAGATATCTTCCCCCATTCAATAGGTTGTCTTTTTGTTTTGCTGCGCTTATATCTGTTGTAATAAAGTGGTCTAGTTTCATTTTTTTTTGCCTGTCTCTTTCCAGTTTCCCCAACACTATTAAAAAGATTCTTTAATCCCATTGTGTATTCTTGTCTCCTTTGTCATAGACTGACAATGCAGGTATGGGCTTTTCTGTGGGCTTTCTATTGTTCCATTGATCTATATGCCTGTTTTTATGACAGCACCATCTGTTTTGATTACTACAGATTTGAAGTATAGTTTGACATCTGGTGTGATAACTCCAACTTTGCTCTTTCTCAAGATTGCTTTAATTATTTGAGGTCATTTGTGGTTTCATATAAATTTTAGGATTATTTGTTCTAGTTCTGTGAAAAATGTCATTCGTATATTGACAGAGATGGCATTGAATTTAGATTGCTTTGGATAGCATGAACATTTTAACAATGTTAATTCTTCCTATCCATGAGCACGCTACATGCTTCCATTTATTTCTATCTTCTTCAATTTCTTCATTCAATGTCATAATTTTCTTTGTATAGGTATCTTCCTTGGTTAACTGTATTCCTACGTACTTTTTTTATGTGATTGTAAATACATTTTCTTAATTTCTCTGATAGTTCATTATTGGCGTATAAAAATGCAATGGATTTCTGAATATTAACTTTATATCTTGCCACTTTACTGAATTCATTTATCAGTTCTAATAGTTTTTTTGGAAATAGTAACGTTTTTTTGGAAATAGAAATCTTAAGGGTTCTCTAAATATAGTATCAGGATATTGGCAAGTTACAGATCTTTTTAATGTTTTGCTGAATTTGGTTTGCTAATATTTTTGTTGAGTATTTCTGCATATATATTCATCAGGAATACTAACCTATAATTTTCTTTTTTGTAATGTCTTTAGTTTTAGAATCAAGGTAATGCCAGCCTCATAAAATGAGCTTGGGACCCTTCCCCTCTCTTTAATTTTTTAGAATAGTTTAAGAAGGACAGGTGTTAATTCCTCTTTCAATGTTTGGTAAAAGGTTGAATGAAGGTACAGCTCTTATGAGATTAACTATAGCTTCAAAGCTTTTAAAGGACTAAAGACAATCTGTAGCAGGTTATAAACTACAGCTTATACAAAAAGCCAAACTTTAAGAAAACAAAGTAACTCAATTTCCCACCTCTGCTCTCCTGTAACTCAGAGAATCTGTTGCCCAAACCTATTATGACTGAATGTGATTTACTGACTCAGATCCTGATAATTTGCAAGGCTATAGCACAAATAGCACAATCAGGCCAAATAAAAGAACTCTAAAATATTTCAATAGATGGAGGTAAGACCAAAAAAAGTGAAATGTTATTTTCATATGAACAGTAGAGTAACATTTCATTCACTCAGCCCTTCAATTTCTGAACTCTAAGTGCAGTGTAAAAAAAGTATTTCCTTTGGAAAATTCAGTTTAATAGCGGAAGCAAGACTTGAACATAAATAACTACAATAAAAAGTACATGGGCAGTCACTTAGAGATGTATACATAAAGTGCCATTGGAGATCAGGAAAAGGTGATTACTTATGAGTGTTAGATTATGTCAAATATTACATGAGAATATGTAACCCCTAAAGATTACATTATCTACATACCTGCATCTTTGATGAGAAAACTGCAGGTTAGGTTATGAAAGATCATTACATGAATGTATGACCAAATAAAAAGTATGATGTATATGATCATGCAAAATTTAATCTTTCCAACTTCACACAAAAAAATCCCAGGCAGGATCGCTCCACTGATGAATTTTACTAAACATTTAAAGTAAAATTAATACCAACTCTTCACAAACTCTTCCAAATAATAGACAATAACACTTGCCACATCATTCTGAGGCTAGTATTACCCTGATTCCAAAATCAGGCAAATATATCACCATGAAATTATAGACTTATATCCTTTATAATATAGACCAAAAAAAAAAAATCCTCAACAAAATAATTAACAACTGAACCCAGCAATATATAAAAAGAGCTATACATCATTATCAACTAGAATTTATACTAGGAATGCAAGGTTGGTATAACAACTATAAGTCAACCAACATACTATATACCACAATAAAAAATAAAGGATAAAACCCACTTGATAATCTCAATAGACACAGAAAAATTATTTTACAAAATCAAACACTACTTCAAAATAAAAACTAATCAACCAGGAATGGAAGTGAATTCCCTCAACCTAATAAAGGGCATCTATGAAAAACTCACAGCTAACATCATACTTAATGGTAAAAGACAGAATGCCATCTCCCTTAAGATCAGGAACAAGACAAAGTTGTTCACTTTCACAATTTCTATTCAAAATTGTACCAGAAATTCTAGCCAGGACAATTACAAAAGAAAAAAGAAAAAGAAAAAAGGCATCTAGACTGGAAAAAAAAGAAGTAAAACTATATTTACAGATGACATGATCTTGTATATAGATAGATAATCCTAAGAAATGTGCTAAAAAAAATTATTAGAATAAATAAACTAAGTCATCTTTTAGGGTATGAGATCAATTTACAAAAAGCAAATATGTTTCTATACACTAACAATGAACAATCTGAAAATGAAATTAAGAAAACACTTTCACTAATGGCAGCATTAGAAAGAACAAAATATCCCCCCCACTACCTTTCCAAGCCTCTCTTGGTCCCTTCTAACTCTGTCTCTGAGAGGAGACCACACTTTGTCTGTAGAGCATTACCCCTTTTCTAATAAACTTTCCTTTTGACTCTGAAAAAACAAACACACACAAAAAACCTAGGAATAAATTTAATCAAATATTTACATGTACTGAAAACAAGACACTGATTAAAGAAATTAAAGAACTAGATAAATGAAAAGACATCTCATGGTTCATGGATCAATTGATTTAATATTTTTAGTATGGCAATGATATACAGATTAAATGTAACACCTATCAAAATCCAAGCTTTTTTTTTGTTGTTGTTGTTTTTTGCAGAAATAGACAAGCTGATCCTAAAATACATAAAAAAATACAAGGAATCTACGATAGCCAAAACAATCTTGAAAATGAAGAACAAAGATGGAGGACTCATACTTCTGATTTTAAAACTTACTGAACAACTGCAAGAATCAAGAGGTGTAGTACTGACATGAGGCTAGATATACAGATCAACGAATGAAACAGAATTGAGAGTCCAGATATAAACTCTTACATCTGGAGTCAATTAATTTCCAACAAGGGTATCAAAATAATTCAGTGAGGAAAGAATAGCCTTTTTGACAAATGGTGCTGTGACAGCTGAATAGTGACATGCAAAAGAATGAAGTTGGACCTCTTCCTTCCACTATACACAAATATTAATTCAAAAAAAAAAATCGCAGACACAAATAAAAGCTAAAACTATAAAACTCTTAGAGAAAAACATAGGGTAAATCTTCATTATCTCAGATGAGGTAACGGTTTCTTAGATATACCAACAGCAAAAGCAACAACAAAAAATAGATAAATTGAGCTTCATTAAAATTAACATTAGTGCTATAAATGGAAACCTACAAATGAGAGAAGATAATTTGAAAGTCATATGTCTGATATGGGACTGAGCACGAGTATACATTTTTAAAAACTCTTAAAAACAATAATAAAAAGACAGTAACCCAACGCTGAAAAAAGAATGTGAATAGACATTTCTCCCAAGAAAATATACCCATGGCTAATAAGCACATGAAAAGATGCTTTATTAAGCATCGGGGAAATGAAAATAAAAACCATGAGATACTTAGCACTCACTAGGATTATTAAAATAAAAAAGATAGATAATAATGAGTGTTGACAAGGCTGTAGGGAAAATGGGACTTTCATATACTATCTTTCATATACTATAATAGCCAGTTTGTAAATGTTTGGCAGGTCCTCAAAAGGTTAAACATAGTCTACGGCCACTGTCACCCTGAACAAGCCTGATCCAGTCTGATCTTGGAAACTAAGCAGGGTCAAGTCTGGTTAGTACTTGGATGGGAGACCCCCTAGGAAGACCAGATGCTGTAGGATTAAAAAATTAAAATAACAGATTGTAAACTGACAAAGTCCCTGCAATCTGTGAGGTCAACCAAGGGTTGCCTCCCCTAAAAAAGCAAAAAGGTTAAACACAGAGTTACCATATGACCTATTAATTCTACTCCTAGGTACACCCAAGAGGAATAAAAACATATGTCCACAAAAAAAAAAAAAACTTAGATATAAATCTTCCCAGCAGTATTCACAACAGCCAAAAGGTGGGAACAACCCAAATGTCCATTAACTGATGAATGGATCAAAAAAATGTGATATACCAATACAATGGAATATTATGAAAACAGAAGGGAATGGAATACTGAGAGATGCTATGTGGATGAACCTTGAAAACATTAGGCTAAGTAAATAAACCAGTCAACAAAGGCCTCATATTGTATGATTCCATTTATATAAAATACCCAGAAAAAGCAACTTCATAGAAACATAAAATAGATTAGTGGTTGCATGGAGGTAGAGGGGAATGAGTGACTGCTAATGGGTAGTGGTTTCTTTTTGAGCTGAGGAAAGTGTTCTAAACTTCGACTGTGGTAGTTGCTGCAATTCTGTGAATACACTATACTAAAACCAATGAATATACTACAACCGTATATACTTTACATGAGTGAATTTTATAGACTGAGAATTAGATTTCAATAATGTTAGTCAAGTATGACTTCTGCACAGAAAAAAAATACAATTAAAAAGTGAATGACAAATTGTGAAAAATATTTGCAACACTTTACAAATTTAAATCTCATACAGAGGGTTCTTATAAAATTCTAGCAGCAGTATAATACCTCTGGTACATAGAACCCACCCAATAATTTTCTGTTTAAAGAAATTGTTACTATTATTATCCCCCACTTACAGATAAGAAACCAAAAATTTATACATTATATAACTTGCTCAAGATCACACAATTTAATAGGAAATGCGGATTAGAATCCAGATAATCTGATCCCTCACCTTTGACTGCGATGCTATAAAACTAGAAAACGTCTGGAAAGTTATATCCCAAACAACAGAAGGTGTTTATTTCTAAAAATTGGACTACACGAAACCTCCTCTTTCTATTTTTTAATTTCAATTTTAATATTTTTCAAAATTCTTAACATGTTATTTTTCAAATAAATTTACAAATTTATATATATTGAAAAGTACAGATATTAAATACAAATAGTTTGATGATATCCAGATATATCAAGAATTGTTCATTACCACAGAAAGTTCTTTCAGGCTTTTGCTTCTTCCTAGTCAATTCCTATCTCTTGCTCTAGAGGCAATCACTGTTCAGATTTCTAACACCACAGATTAATTTTGTATGCTCTAGAAATGTATACAATGAGAATCACACTGCAGGTATACTTTTGTTTAGCATGTTTTGTAATTCATCCATGGTAGTATCAGTAGTTCACTCCTTTTGGATGCTGAATCAGACTCCAGTATAAGAATGAATAAAAACCAATTTTATGTATTCACCTATTGATGGATATTTGGATTTTCATTTCTTTAGGTAAATTCCTGGGAATGGAACTACTATATTAAGTCAGAGGTATGTATATGTTTAACCTTATGAGAAACCACCAAATAATTTTCCAAAACGGTTCTATTTTACATTCCCACTAACAAAGAGTTCTAGTTGCTTCCCATCTTTGCCAACACTTGGTAATATATCAAATCTCAAAATCACTGGTTTTAATTTGTACATCCTTATTGACTGAAGAAGTTGAGCACCTTTTCACATGCTTATTGGCCATCTGTATAACTTCATTTGTAAAATGTTTTCACCACATTTGAAAAAAATTATCTTACTGCTGAGTTACAGGAATTGAGTTACAAGGGAACTGAGTTACAATTCCCTTGCCAGATATATGTATTACTACCACCATATATTCATGGATTATAATATTCATTATTATTAAGATGTCAGCTGTCCCCTAATTCATCTCTAGATTCTCAATGAAATCCCAGAAGAGTTTTTGAAGAAACTGACAAGCTTAGTCTAAAATTTATACGGAAATACAAAGAACCCAAAATAGTCCAAGCAAGTTTAAAAGACGAACAAAGTTGGAGTATATGGTATTTGATTTCAAGATTTATAAAATGTTAGAGTAATCCAAATGCACTGGCATAAGGAGAGACAAAACAATGGTACAGAATAGAATACAGAAAGAGGCTTGGTTACATGATCATACTGATTCTTGACAAAGGCACTAAAATGATCCAACAGGAAAAAGAAAAGTTTTTCCAACAAATGTTGGAACAACTAGAGACCTATATGGGGTGGTGGTGAGGGAGAGTGAACCTCAAACCCCTATCTCATACCATACACAAAAATTAAATTGAGAGATGAATCACAGACTTAAAGTAAAGGTAAAATGATAAAACTACTAAAATATAAGAACATATCTTTGTGACCTTGGCATGGGTAAAAATTTTTTAAATAGGACAAAGACAGCACTAACCATAAAAGAAAATATTGATAAACTTACTACATCAAAATTAGAAACTTCTACATTAAAAAAAGTGTTAATCATTATTTGCTTCGTTTTACTCTTTATCAGTTAGCAAGGATATTTAAAAAAATCAGTCTGCAAGTGGGCATTAAAACAATATGCAATCAGACTAAGTGGCTGCTTTTGCAACTACACACCAAATAAAGGTGAAAATTCCCAACAAAATGTCAGGTTTTTCATGGAAGTCTGATGAGTTCCAAGACTACCCAGAAATGTTCCAGAAGATCCCAGTGTATGTTCTTTTGCAACTCTCAGATTAGGATTAAATTTCCAGCCATTATGTGTTCCTCTAGTACCAGTCTGAGGGAAGATACTAAAAGGTCCTATAATATATGCCATGTTTAATCAGCATCCTTTACTGATGCGAAAAAGTAAATAAATAAAACAAAAGTGTCTTTACCAACTCTCCAATTTTTTGAAGAAGCAACAACTTACTGTATACTTAATGGGTAAATAATTTCTCTTAGTTCTCTAATTTGGATCTATACCATTGTGATCATTCTTTACCCCTAGGTCTTTCTGCATTACCTTATTATCTGTTGTTTAAAAAGCAAAGAATCAAATGCAATACCAGAAGTAGTTGGAAGTCTTAGTACCAGAATAATTCCCTTTGTTTCACAACGTGGATGCCTGTACTAATGCACAAAGCACACAATAACTGCTTTTCTTCGGTTTCCTTTTTTAAATAATTAAAATGAATTAAATGAGCAGAACATCAAAAATACAGGGGGAAAAATAATTCAAATACCAAAAGAGAACACATAATTCTGATGGTATAAATACTGATAAGAAACTTAATGGAATTCTCATTTAAATTAACTTTTTCCTACCCAATAAAATTTACTTGTATCACTCCATTCAGTTGAAATAAAGGTTACCAGTGAGTTTTTATTTTGCTAAATCTAAACTATGAAAATATCTTTTAGCAATTCTGTAAAATATAATTGGGGGTGAAAAGTTTTTTCACAAATATTTTGAGAAAGAGTTAAGAGTAATTAGGTTTGAGAGGGCATTCATTTCCTGCCCACCAAAAATTATACAACTTTAACAAAAAACAAGTTCAATGGCTCAACTAAAAAACATTTTGCATTCCCTGAAATGTTTCAAATAATCTTAACAAAACAAAACAAAACAAAAAAAAAGGAACCCCTTCAAAGCCAGCCTCAGTTGAAAGTAAAAACTCTAGTTCTGGCATGAGAGGCAGAAAGAAAAAAGGACCTAACACATAATGAGAGCACACCAGTGTGGGGACTTTTCTGTCCTAGGTAGGTGCTTTAATAATGTAAGTTCCTTTAATCCTCAAAATAATTCAAATCTTATTTTAGTTAAGTTCAATAATTTGCCCAAGCCAGAATTACAACTCAGATCTATTACCACTGGCTCCAAAACGCGATAATTCACTACCAGACTCTGCTATGACATAAAAATAAAAAAGCATCACGACTAGCTGGTTTGCCTAAGACAGTTTAAGTTTATGCCTGTTTTCCTAAGCATAATTACTAACAGTCACTCTCCCTTTGCTTTGAAAAGTATTCACATTTGAACAATAAATATTTGGTCACCCTACACATGGCAAATAAGAGGTAAGTAAATCACAGAGCACTCTTGAAATATTCAAGTTGAAGCAAAACTTTCCATTCAGACCACTGAATATTTACTAAGAGACTACTAGGTACCAGATACTTAATTGAACGCGAGGAGAAAAGAATTTGTCCTCAAGGAGCAGATGCTGATAGAGCCCTCTACGTGGAGGCCAGAAACCACTTGCTCGACCAAAGGGATCACTACAAAAGCATGAGAAGTCTAGCAAATTAACAAGCCCAGAGTTTACCCAAAGTTCTAGAGGTAAAAATAACAGCTGCATTTTAAAGAACTCCTGACTAAAAAAGAATGGCCCTTTCTTTCACAAATTTCTAAAATGGCAAAGAGAAAAATATTTTGGCCTAACAGGTATATTGTGAGAAAGAAAAAATGCTTATCCACATTTTTCCTAAAAGAAATGTTACCAAGGTCAAAATAAAAAAATCAATTACAATGCATATGCTTTCTTCTAGGAAAGAACCATTTCGACTTCCTAGAAGAATATCTTTACCAGGATGGGGAACTAAAACATCTTATCGGAATTATAAAACAGCCTTACTAGCACAACTGCCTCCAGGGAGTTCTGTAGTAAATACCACAGAGAGGATTTGGTCAAACAAGTGTAACCCCTATTTATTAAGCATTTAGAGTCTAAATATTACTAACTCAAAAAATCCTAAGGGGAGAAAATGTTTCCTGAAGTAACTGGTGAACCTTTCACATGGTAATTTTAAAAAATTGTTTTTTAAATTAGGCTATGCTAGAGGTCCTATGCTATATATTTCATAAGTCTTTTGGTAAAAAAAATACCCAATATGAATTAGTAACACTTTACCAAATTAAAATTTTGGAAACATTGCTAAAAATCCCTCTTACTGAAGAATCAGTGACTTCAACAATTTTCACGGCTAGATCCATGAAAACACTTACCTTTTTCAGGAAATAAGATAGCTGAGAAAAAAAAAAAATGTTCCTGCAGAAGAAATAAAGGACTGCAATCTTAGCCAAGAAAATCTTGAGCAACTCAGTTCATTCCTCAGCAAAGGGAAGATAACATTAACTTACTTGATAGTTACTTGTGAAAAATAAAGATCCCATACTAAATGCTGGAAAAATTTAGTTACCAATTCCATATAGTTAACCCTCCATTACTACATGAGTGATGGTGAAAGACTAGTATTAAGAATAAAGCCATCTATAAACAGCCAAAATTCTAATATCCACCTTTATATTTAGTTTTCCTATACTAAAAGTATATTCATTTATTAAATTACATATTTAGGTCAATATAGACTCTTAAATGTCAATTTTATGTTATGGGTTATAATCTAATGCTGCTTTGTTTATTCTGCTGCTCAAATTGTTCCAGTTTTGGTCACTGGGAACTTTTTGGTCATTGGCTCCTGTGCTCCTTTGACAGGTGCTCATCAACATGAGGTTGTGATGGTTGTGCTATGGTGGTGGTGGTGGCTGGAGCTCTTTCTTACTTTCTGGCACTACAAGACGCTCCAGGCTCATCTTGTATATTTCCTAGACTTGGCCATTTCTCCAAGTTCTAGTTCCTTTTATTGGATAATGGTATTAGAAACCAAGATCTTGGGTACCAGGTGTACTCCTGCGTTTCTTTCTTTTAACCTTCTCAGCTGACAAGAGCACAGAAAAACTGTGTATATAAACCTAAGTATGTACACTATCTATGAATATCTCAGTATGTAACCATTTGTATTTGTATTAAGCTTAACATGGTTTCATACTCATATCTTCAACTCTAATCCATTAGCACATGGATCATTCTAGCTTTCCTCCCATTTATCTGTAAATTCCCAATCCAACAGTAAGAAGCCTGTCTCCTGCCATTTACTTAATTGTTCAATTGCAGTATACATGTATATCAGTATCAGAATTAACTTGTACCCCTATGGGACCAATTTTATCAGTTAGACTACAGTGCTTATGTGCAATTCTTATTTGTCTTAGATTCCATTCATTTCCAAGGTTATTTAGGTAAGCACTACCCTCCTCCCCTTTTGAGTAAGGTTGTTTCATACATTTGTAATACAATTAGATTCTCTTGTCAGTCTGTCTACATTCCTTCCTGGGATCCCTGACCTCCTAAATGATTTTTGCTTAATTTGCATGCATTAAAGTTTACTCTTTGTGCTGTAAAGCACTATGGGTTTTGACAAATGCATAATGTCATGTATCTACCATTACGGTATTCAATAGAATAGTTTCGTCAAGCAATATCTTCACTGAATTAAACACTGCAGTCCTCTATGAAAGCAGCATGGTAGGGTATAAAGAGAAGCTGAAGTCAAGAGCTGTGAGTTTAATGCTATTGACAAGCCACTGGTAGACTTTAGGACTCTCAGTGTCCCAACACCCTCACTGTAAAATAAGGAGGTTCAATTACATGATAATAATATACCATTTATTAAACACTTATTTAACACAATATGTGTCAGGCACATGGTGCTAAGCACTTCAGAAGTATTTATTTCTAACAACTCTCTATATAAAGTAGATACTTTTATTAGCCCCACTTAAAAGATGGGAATTAAGGTTTATAATAACTTGTACAAGATCATCTAGCCAGGGAGTTACAGAGCCTAGACTCTACAGTAGGAGTCAGTACAATATGGCCTGCATATCAAATCCAGCCTATTGCCCATTCTTGTAAATCTAGACAGGTATGGATGGTTTTTACATTTTTAAATAATTGGGGGGGAAATCTTATTTAGTGACACACAAAAGTTATATGAAATTACAACTTCAGTGCCCACAGATAAAGTTTTATTGGCATGCAGCCCCACTGGTTCATTTATATATTGACTATGGCTACTTTCACATTACAATGGCAGAGCTGAGTAGCTGCAACAGAGAAGGCATGACCAGCAAGGCGTAAGATTTATTATGTGATTCTTCACAGAAAAACTTTTCCAAGCCCTACTCTAGAAGCTTAAGCTTTTATATTGAGAATGACTCTTAAAAAGGCAAACTATTACTAACATTAGAATGACATCCTAGACAGAAATATTTTGAGGCTGAACTAAAAAGTTCTATATTGAAATATAACTCTTTGAGTTATAATATTAAATAGAAAGATATGTCTACTTAATATCTACTGGTATTCATTACATAAAGATTAATGCATAACTATTTTCTTTATTGATATTTTTCCTCTGCCTTATCTAAAAAAGATGTGATATTTTCTACTAATAAAAAGATTCTGATTTCCATACTTTATAAATTAAAACTCTAAATTACTAAATTTCTGATTAAACTGTCATAATAAAATAGCACTTGTAATTACAGCTAACACTTGTAGCAAGAGCACTATGTGCCAGGGACGATTCTAAGTATTTCCACGTACTCAGATTTCTCTCACAATTATCCTCTATAAAGTAGGTACTGCCATTATTCTAATTTAATAGATGAAGAAACAGGCTTAAATAGCTTTCCAAAGACCTCACAGATAACAAGAGGGAGAGCTAAAATCTGTCTCTACGATCTAAAAGGGATTGGGCTATCCTACACTGCCATTGGATTATAATGCTTCTGTTAACAAGGCAGAATAGGGCCTTTAAACAAATGAAAAGGATGTCTCATTAAAAAAAAAAACAAAACCTAAAACTAAATACTAGTAATTCCTATCAGTACCTCAAAAGAAACATTTAAGTTTATACTTCTATGGCCACTTGAGATAATTGTGTTTATCTTTGCAGAGCCCCTCTGTACTCACCAAAAAGATACAACTGTATTAATTCCCTGTACACCCCCAGAGTCTACACAGTCCCTTGAGTGTGGTAGATGCTCAACAAATGGTTATAAAAAAGATCAAAAAGCATTCACTGGGTGTTCAATAAATATTTATTGAGTAAATGAACAGAAAAAGGAGTTTCATAAACCATTAGGTACAAGTCTCATTAAATGGTTTGTTGACCTGAAAAGAATTAAGGTTGGATCACAAAAGTCCTGGTTTTGTAATCTTTAAAATTATGTCTGGTCTGTTCTTGAGCCTTAGCCACCTTCTGTGCTGGTAAGTTTCATAAACAAACCAGTCATTCATTACTCAAGCCTTGTCAAATAATATTCATCTTCCAAGACAGTTCTAATTTTCCAGGATTATTCATTTTTTCTAATTCAATACAATTTAATCATAGTCCATCTCAGTCTTTATTGTTTCACTGTAGAGTTAAATTTATCTGCATATAAAAGCCTCACCCTTGCCTTCATCATTTATACTGTCATTTTCTGGAAACTTCCCTCCTGCTTAATTTGCTCTTCCTTCAGGTACAATAATCAGAACCCATTCATTCAATAGCTTAAGAGTGAATGTATTGTGACTTTGTACAAACTGTAACATGCAAACCTGGAGGCACCTTATTTGTTCTTCTTTTACAAGAAATAAGAATAGTTTTAGTAGCACTACCAAAAGGTGAACTCTACACTTGAATAACCTTGAGAATAGCCTATATGCCATACATATTGTTTCTTCCTACTAAAGTTTCCCCTATTCCAAATCAAAACTAAATATATGTCACAACCTTTGGTATGTTAATTTCTTGAAAGATGAAAAATTAACATTCATCAATATGCTTTTCATAGTTAATATCATGTAATCTCAGAAAAATTATCATCTCCATTTTATAGATAAGAAAAACTTAAAAAAAAAAAAAAAGTTTAGTAACTTACCCAGTGATATAAGTGGGACTCAAACTCAAGTCTTTTTATGTCCAAAAACAATGTCTTTCCATTATGCTACCAAGTTTCTTGTTAGCTGGACTATCACTTGATTTTCCCATTATGTCATGTTCGTGTTCTTGTGAACATGAATTTAAGAGTCAATAATCCTATTTATTATGAAACCACTGGTTTGTCCCATATGAAATAACTCAGTCATGTGTCCTGGACACTCTAGCAGAGGTTCTTATACTATGAGTTTTAAACTACTGGTCCATGAACTTGCCTGGAAAAAAAAAAATTACATCTTTATTTTCACTAACCTATAACTGAAAGTAGCATTTCCTCCAATTCTGAATGTAGGCAGCATACCACAGTGATATTTAGCAGGACTATCACTATTTGTTATTTAATTCAATAATAAAAACAAATTTCTTATATCATAAATAATTTAAATATGTGAACTATATTTTATACATTTAAAGTCATACTGAGAAGGGATTCACAGGCTTCTTTAGACTGAAAAAGCATCCAGAGCACATAAAAAACCTAAGAACCCTGCCTTTTTTAGAGACTATCGCACAGGCTGTCAATCCTTGGTAGTGAAGATTTATAAAAGCATATCACAGTTTACTCACCCATCCTCTAGTCCATTCAAAATAAGGACAGCATTTAATCCCAGAGATTTTTTAGCTAAATATCAGCTACATCTGCTATTTTTTATTTCCTACTTCAGAACTAACATGTATGGAAATTTCTCTTGTGTACTTATTAAACACGGGCATTAAGCGTCTTTGTGATCAACTTTTCAACCATAAGCAAACCTACTGCATTATAATTAGCAAGTGAATCCAATACTTCTCTAACTAAATTTCTGATTTAACCTAAGGAATGGTCTGAATGTTTGTGTCCTGCTACCTCAATTCGTATGTTGAAATCCTAACTCCCAAGGTCATAGTATTAAGAAGATCTAGCCCTCAAAATTTTAGAATTAGTGCCTATAAAAGGTGGTTAGCAAGTATTAGTTGGTTAGTAAGTATTAGTGACTACACTCTTCTCATCCTCTACATGCTATAACCTATCATATTAAAATTTGTATACTTAAGATCCAACTTTAAAATCTGTCATCAAATTCACTTATTTTCCTACACAAACTCAGTTTCCTATTAACCCTATTCCATTCTGACTACAATAAATTTCACTGCATTCCAGAATTTAAGTTTTGTGTTTACTTGTATGTTGACATAGTAGTATGACAAACTTTCATTAAGGGAAATTGTAACACCATCGTTCATGGTCTCTTGCTTATAGAACCACATTTCCACTTTGATATATTCAAAATGTTTTTTAGTCATAAGCTTTTCTAATCACATTTGTGCTCTTTATAGTTATTTCCTAACAAAAGATAGATCCTTAAAACTTGGTTCGGATTCTTCTGAAACAAAAAAAATGTGGAGGAAAAGAACACAGTAACCTAAAATAATAAAATTAATCCTTAAAATTTCAAATCTGTTTTAAAATCTAGTAGCAACTTTACCATACAAAATAATCTCAAATTGTCATTTTACAGGAAGACCTTGTGAATTTCAAGCATAAAACACAATTTGAATGGAATATTATTCGGCAATAAAAAGGAACGAAGTCTGACATACATACAAAGATGTATATTTATCTACCACATAAATGAAGCTTGAAAACATTAAGTCAAAGAAGCCACCAATAAAAGGGCACATACTATGTGATTCCGTTTTTACAAATATCCAGGATAGGCAAATTATAAAGACAAAATAGATTAGTTGCCAGAGTCTGGGGGAAAAAGAAATGGGGTGTGACTGCTAAAGGAGCTTCTTTTGAGAGTGATGAATTAGATAATGGTGATAGCTGTACAACTCTACGAGTATACTAAAATCACAAAATTGTACACTTTAAAAATGCTTTTTGGTATGTTAATGATAGGTCAATAACGTTATTACTTTAAAAAATGAATAGCCACAACTAGTAAACCACAGTGAAAACTTCCTTGGGAAAGCATATCAAGAAAGTCACTGATTGGAAAAGTTGAGCTGGTTACTTGCAATGTTAGCGAGGTCAACCCCCTAAATTACCTCTTCCATTCCTACCAACAAGTACAGGCACAGGAAACTATACAGTGTATGAATCAAAGAACAATTTGGTACAGTTGGCTGTTGTTAACTAAAATAGTGAGTGCCTCCTTAGGCTCTATCACTCCTAAACTGTAGGGGGCTTCCAACCTCGGTGATTACGGAAGTAGTTTTTATCAGCCAAGTTCAAGAAAGAATGTCAAATAGGATGACACTTGTCTAGACGCCCTACAAAAGCCTAAAGATCAGAAAGTGTCACCTGCACACTTCTAAGTCTGTGCTCGTGTTAGGCTACCCCCCACCAAATACCAACAAGCAGCATGCACCACTGACCCATACCCCAACTTACTCCCCCAAAATTAACACACTATCAATCCCTCGGATCTCATTTACTCAAAAGGACAGGTGTGACACTCAGTGTTTCCACTCGAGCCCAACCAGCCCCCGCCCTGCCCCACCCCACCCCCAAACCCACACACGTGTTAGCCCGACACCGCCCCACCGGGTCCCACGTGCACCTGGTCTAACACACTCCCCACGTGTGGGCGCCCCACGGGCTTCCTCGGCTGGCTGAGGTCACCGCGTGACCCCAGATCTCAGAGGTATGAGAAGGAAAGGACAAGGCCCAGGTCCCTGAGGTCCCAACCCTACCGAGAGTGTTCACACCCATCCTCCCCACTAACCCCAACAAATCCAGGGGCCGGGGGCGACGGCCCCTTTAAGACGCGGCCCAGTTGTCGCCCGCAGAGAGGGGCGCAACGGGGCCTACACGACCCCCCCCTCCGTTCTCCAACCCACGTCTAGTCGCCTCACCTCGGGCCGCCGGGCCCCGCCGCCGCAGCGGCGGCGGAGGGGGGGCGGGGTGCGGGCGGGGTCCGGAGGGGGGGGTCGCCCCGCGGACGATGGAGCCGCGGTTCGCTCTCTGAGGCCGTGGGACGGTGACTGCGTTGGGCGTGGACGCTCCTAGCCCGCTCCCTCGGCGGCTCCTGGGACCCCAAGATGGCGGCGGCGCTGAGGCGGCTGCGGGCGCTGGGCCGGCGGCGGCGGCGGCCACTTTCACTCACTGAGAGGAGCGGAGCAGGGACACGGGGAGCCATGGCGGGGGGGAGGAGAGGCGCCATAGCCAGGCCAGAACAATCGAGCCGCTACTCAGCTGGCTTACCCCCGCCCCGCCCACGCTCACTGATCGTCGCCAGCCCGCGGCCGCCCTCAGTGCCGCTGCCGTCGGCCTCGAACAGCTCGCACCCCGCCGCTGCCGCCTGAAGCCCCGCGTGGACTGGGGTTCGGGGGGAAACTCTAATCCATGCCATCTGAGTGCAGATTGGTCGGGGCTGGGACTGGCGAAGATTGCCGAAAGGCGGCGGAAAGGAGGAGGAGGATGTCATCGCTAGAGTGAGCAAGCAGATCTCGCGGGAGAAAATGTCGCGATACTTCCCCAGGCCTACAACTGCCGAAGAAAGGTTACTTTTCCCGGAAGTAACGTCAATCGAAACGGCCCGGGATCCTTGGAATATTCGTCCCGGCTCTAAGGTGGTGGGAGGGTGTTGGAGATTAGTGTTTTAGGGGCTACAGAACACTGAGAAGATCCTCTTGAGGGAAAGGATAGTTTCGGGCGTGATATTTTATCCTGTTTCTGACCCCTTTGGGCGGAATTGTGCATAGTCCTCGAAGTGCCCGTTGTGTCGAGCACTCTTATACAGTAGGTTAGGGGCACTGCTTTAGGCTTTGAAACCACACCACGATCCTATGACATAGGCAAGATGCCCAGCCGAGGGCTTTTAGGATTCAAGGACTTGGGAATAAATAGACTTGTCATCGGAAATGTCTCCTTGTTCTCACACCCACCCAATGAGCCTCTGAAAAGGGAATAATTGATTTGTGCTAACTCCATAGTTTTAGCTTCATTTGCCACCCACATTTACTAAAGTTAATGAACTCAATTACCAGGATCTATGATGAGAAGGACCTAGTGTATAGCCTAACTGCATATAAGGATTCGAACTTCCTGAAGGTTAAGTGTTTTCAGTTCCCTCAGGTCTCAAGCTTTAGTCATTTCAATCTGGCCCTTAGTATTAAAACAAAACAGCATTTGCTTAAGGTCCTTAAGTAAACTTCTTGTGCTAAATTCCCTGGACTTTAAAAAGTTAATTTTGCTTAAAGTATAGTATGTGACACTTTGTGTAAGAGAAAGGAGACATAAATACCTGCTCATTTATGCAAAAGAAATACAAGGATAAACCAGAAATTAAAATGACTAATTTTCTGTATGAGAAGGAGTGGGAAGTAGAGGTGGAATGGGAACGAGGTAGCAGGATTGATGAGAAACTGGCAAATCTTTTGTATTGGACTGGCTCTTAGAACCATAGTAATGTTTCATATACACTCCAAAATAAATATCTAAACCCGAGTAGAATGATACTTTGAGTAACAATGAATCATTTGGAACATAGACCAAAAGGAAAAGTAAAGAGAGGAAAGTCAGTAAGCTAGAGAGATTCAGTTGTACAGTCTTTTAAAGTTCGAGCATAGGTTGTTGTATTTGTTTTCTATTGCTGTGCTTAAAAATTCTAAACAGTCTGATGGTCAGAAGTTTACCACAGTCTCATTCTTTGCCTTAATGATTTAGTATATATAAAATTTAATCCACAATTTCTTTGTAGTTTGGATTAAGTATGAAATTTAATGTTTTCCAGAGATACCTTGATTTTATTTTATGGTTCATTGTAACATTTTCTGTTACGATGAAAAAGAGGAATCTCTTTGACTTTCTTTAAAAATTATTCTCAATCATTCAATATGCAATACTTAATTTTATTAATGTTTAAAATTCATTAGAAAATAAAATGTACAGAATATTATTTAATGATCTTTTTGAGGAAACTAAATGACTTGGGATATATACTTTATTTATGCTAATAAAGTAATAACCAAAAATAAAAACCACAATGTGTGGAGATGATGTTGGGGGAGACCCAAAACTGAATGAACTTAACTGTATTACAAATGAGTAACATAGCCACTCTGCAGGGGGTGAAAAAGAAGTTGCCTAAGTAACTGAGGGAAAAGTATCTTGATTGGCTACCTAAAAATAAGACCAGCTGAACTGTAAATAAATGCTGTGATCCACATACTAATTGTTTTTCACAGGATGTGGGCGAGTCAACAGTTTGAAACTACTAATGTATGTGCTAGAATTAAATATATTGTAAATCATGAGCTGGGTGTCTCATTGTTGAAGAAAGTTTTTAAGGAAAAGGGAAAATGAAGTCTGTGGTCTTGCACTGGAATCTGAGGTATTCAGTATAAACTCATGGTTTTTTGATACGTGTACGGCAGTTACAGAAATATAGATTAGTGTGTATGTATAGATTAATATACATATATTTTCTAGTTCTATCTGTTGAGAGTAGAAGTAATGAGGATACCTAGTACCCAGATCTTTATTTTTAAACATCTTTCTTCAACAAGGAGAACCTTGGAAAAATTTCTGGGCTGAGGCTGAGAAAATACAAGGTTAGGGTAGACTAGACTATCTTGTGGTTCCAGGAAACAAAGCTCAATAAAGAATGTCAGGAGAACACAGGAGCCAACCTGAAAGCGCTCCTAATGGCAAAAGCAACAAAATAACGATAGTATTGCAGTATGACCCAGAGACCCATAGATATTTTTAACATTCATTCATCCATACTGATATAAGTAATTGGTCATTTAAATGAATGGGAGAGGAGGCAGATTTTTTTTTTTAGAGTAGAATTTCAATTTAATAAATGTAGAAGTAGAAGGAAAGAGCAATAATGAAAATCACCATTAGGCAACACCACAGTAATTGATGGATACCAAAATGGTGGGTGAAAATTTGAAGAGAAACAGGATTTGCATGGATTCAAAGTGTCTTATCCAAGATACATTTCGGATATGTATCAGAGGAAAAGATAGTAACATTATTATGATGAAACTTAGAAAAAACCACCTTAACTTAGATCGTGAACCACTTGATATTTTGCATTGGGAAGGATACAACATCATTTCTGTGGTATTTGCCAAAAATACATAACCTCATTCCAATCTTTAAAAAAAAAAGATAATCTGAATTGAGGGACTTTCCAAAAAATAATTGATCAATACTTTCAAAACTCTCAAGATAATTAAAGACTAGGAAAGACCTGGGAACTCTTACTGATTGCCAGAGACTAAGGAGAAATAACAAGTAAATGTAATGTGGAATCCTGGAAAGGATCTTAGAACAGAAAAAGAACATTGGTAGAAAAAATGGTGACATCCGTATAATTTCTTTAGTTCAGAATATTGTACTAATGTTAATTTCCTTGTTTTGATGATTGTACTAAGGTTATGTGAGATGCTAACATTGGAGAAACTGGCTGAGGAATATACAAAAAATCTTATACATTTTCTGTAAGTCTAAAACTAGTTCAAAATAAAAAATTATTTTTTATTCCATTTTACTTTAAACTGTATTCATCTCCATACCTGAAACACTGTCTTCTCTTGACTTTGGAATTGATGTCCTCTTAGCTTTCTAGGAGACTCTTTTAAGAGACACTGTCCTAGATTCTGGTCTTGACAAATTAGGGAAATGCAGGAACTACATGAGAGTAGAAAAATATTTAAAACACTCTCCTCAATGTCCTTACCTAACTTGAAATTACAGGAAACATAAAGGGACTTCACTTATGAGGAGCTAGGACTATAAATTCAAGCTTTTCTCAGATGTAGCAGAGATGGCAACATTTTGAGCAAACAATAACAATAAAGCTGCGCCCACCAATAACCAACTCCAGAAAGGGGATAGTTCCTACCATCCTGACTGCTTTCTGGGATTCCAGGGAAAACAGGGAGGTAATGAGCAAGTGAGTTATGCCTGAGGTCTGCAGCATGCACATTTTAAGCATTAAAGCAAGGGCCAGAAACTGGTAGTCTTTGGCCATAGCTGACTTCAAGCAAGGTTTGTGCTTTTATTTTTTTATTTTTAGAAGTTTTTCTTGAAAACTAGAGAGATCTAGCAACACCAGTCCAACAGCTAAAAGGAAGTAAAAAGTAGCTTCTCCCTATGGGCGCAGTATGTGCTCTCCTGTTCACTTAAATCCCTATTACTCCCTGTAATACTGATTAAACCCAATCTACTGACACTTTCCATAACTACCCAGCTTCTGCAGATATTTCAGTTTGCAATTCCTACAGTAAAAGATTGTTTTTATTTTAATTTGTCACTCTCATTGAGATGGTTTTTGTTCTAATTAGTATGGGTTAATACCTGCTGTTTTGAAAGTACGTAAACATAATACCTAACATTTCAGAGCACCTATAAGGTGATGGGCATTGCTCTATGAGCAATACACATTTAACCTGTATAAAAGACTTTTATTTCCATTGTACAAAGAGAGAACTGAGGCTTAATGTTATAAAATAATAATTAAGGAACTTGTTTTAGCTCACACGCATAGTAAGCGATAGAGCAGAGACTCAAATAAACTCAGGTCTTCAGAAGCCAAGTTCTGTATTCTTACACTATACCAAACATTTACCCTTATCACTTTCATTTACTTTGTTTACTTGGTTGCCTATCTGTAATCTTTGATGCTATCACTCCTTTGTTTCATTTTCAAATTATGAAATATATACCAGCACAAAGCATAGAGAAAATATAATGAACATTTGTGTACCCACTACCAGATTGATCAAATCTTAATATTTTGTCATATTTGTTTTATAATAAAACATTACAAATATAGTTCATGCTATCTATATAGCCCTTTCCATCCCAATTCCCCTCTCTCCCCACTCCCAGAGGTAACCACTACTTTGAATTTATTATGAACAATACCTATCCATATTTTATATATATTTCCATAAAAATTATACTACACATACCTATCTTCACTTGCTCTTTTCAGTCAACATTTGTTTTGGAGATATTTATCTATGTTAATGTCTATGGCTTTAATTTATTTTATATTTCTATTATTTTTAAATGGGGGCTAATTTCAGGTTCACAAAATCAGATTAATCATAATTTTTTGTTCACAGTGTATCAGAGATCTGTCTGTAAGTGGCTCCTTTTTATTTAGCTTACTTTTAATATTAGAATAAGCACTTGCAAACACATTATGAAAAACAAAATATAAGACAATAAGTTGTGTTTAACATATCACATCCTACACTTCCACCTTCTGCCTCCTGATATAACCATCATCCTGAGCCCCATCTTCATCATTCTCTTGCTTTCTATTGGATCTATATATTAAAAGCATATTTTTTAAAATTTTAGATGTTTTACCTTATATTAAAAATGATGGCACATAGTCTCAAAATATCTTCACACAGATACTTATTACAAAAGATAAAATAGTAACTTTACGGTAAAGAAACCTGGTATACACCATCTTAATCAAGTGATCAGTAATATTCTGAAACTGTTCCAGACTAATAAAGACTAAAGAGATATGACAACTAAATGCAATGTGTGAGCCAGGATTTTGGTTGCAGAGGTGGGAGGTGGGCCTATATGAATATAAGTGGGACAACTGGCAAAATTTGAGTAAGTTCTGTAGATCAGATAATAGTAGTCTATTGATGTTAATTTCTTGATTTTGATAATTGTGTTATGCAAGATAATTCCTTGTTTTAAAGAAATACATACACTATTTGGGGGTAAGGGGCTATTAAGTTCACCTCTGAAACTAACAATTTAGGAAAAATATATATATATATGAAAGAAAGGGAAAGCAAATGTTTGCTTAATGTTAACATTTGGGAAATCCAGGTGATAGGTATATGACAACTCTGTGATATTCTTGCAACTTTTCCCTTTGCAACTTTTGTTAGATTTATTCCTAATTTATATTCTCAGATATTATATTGTCTTATATATTAATAAATAAATTATAAGAGTTGTCTTATCTTTTATGTTGTACATCTTTCTTATGCACCTGAGGTAGTCTCTCTAGGGTATATTCCAATGACTCAAATTACTGAGTCATTAGATATGTGCATCTTCAATGGAAAGTGCTCTATGCATAATAACAATAAAATCCCACACAAATGTAAGTTATCAGTAAACACTTGAGAAATTTTGGTAAAGGAACTATCCCAATTGAAATGATGAGATGAATTTTATCACATGGTAGTTATGGTACCTCCAAGGCCAAACTAGAGGAGAGGCACATTCAGAGTAGAAGATGAAATGTCTTGACAGTTTTAGAATGAACATTGGCAAAAGACTCAAGTCCTCTAAGAAAGAAGAAAAGCTAGTTGTGGGGGGATCTCCAAGAAGTATAAAGGATTAAAGTGGAGGAGCTTGTTACTAAAGATTTTTTTTTTTTTTGCTATATTAAAGGACATAGCAAATGACCACTAACCCTAGATAGTATCTCCACATCAAGTTTCTCAACATTAACGTCTACAGAGCTAGGCTGATTGCTGGGAGAGATAAAAAGAAAAAACATTAAATATATCTGGTATTTATGTTACATATTTATGTTTATATTTATCATCTGATATGACACTATATTAACATCTCCTCTTTGTAGTTGACAAAACAGAACCTCAAGAATATTAAACTTAAGATCACGAATATAGTCATCAGAAAATTCAGGACTTGACTCAAGATCTCTGAATGTAAATTCCATGTTTTCTCCACTATACCACAATATTTGAAAGAAAATTAGAGCATCCTAGTGAAGAGCTCTGAAGTACAATGCAAGGATTTTGAATTCCTTGAGGCATGTTGGAGTTTTAAGAGGTAAAACAGGCAAAGTACAAAGAAAAGAAATTAGATCTATTTAGTGGTCATGACAAAGAACCTTTTTAAGTTGGTGTTAGAGGAGGATATAATAAAGATAAATAAATTTAGCCATGAATGTATAAAATGTGGCCTGCAGAAAGTTTTAAAAATAATTTTACATGTTTAGTTTCTCTTCTCCATTGTGGTTATTTTATAAAAGAGAATATGTGACAAGGAGAATAAGACTGCTATGAGGATGGACTTAAATATTTAGAGAAGAATACCTCCCCAGCAACATCCCCCTGCACTCCCTTCTTTTTGTAGACAATGCTAAACAAACAAACAAACAAATGAAGCTTGGGAGATGTTCTTAAATTAATCTGATAGTGGAGGTCCACATTTTAGCTGTTCAGGATAACCCCTAGCATGGTTATCACTGAACTCAAATAAAAAATGATAGTAGAATAGCCAAGAGGCCAGTTCTAGCCCAAATCTAGAGGTTCTGTCAGGCTGGGAAAGTGTTTCTCAGTTGGCCTTTAGCAATTCTGAGTACTTGTACATGTCCCAGGCCTATACTAATCTGAATTCATATCTCATATGTCTGAACCATACCTGGACAGATGTTGGGAACAGGATGAACAACTACTCATTCATCTTTTCTCTTTACCAGTACTGTACGTATGGGGAATGTTGTGTGTCAGATCTGTCAAAAGGAAGAAACCAGCCTGACTTCATGCCAGTGTTAAAAGTGACATGACTGGCGGAGGGGGTGGGTGTGGGGGACAAGAAGCAAGTGACATGACTAAAAGTCTAGAGCTGAATGATGCACAATGGACTCTGATGAAGAGGGGTTCTTTGTCTAGTTTTAAAACAAGAGGCAAACCCAGTCATGGGTTCTAGGTTGTTTATACTACTGGCTCATTTTCTTCTCTCTGTCAGCAGAGGATTGGGCAGAGTCTAGAAGAGTACCCTGTGTTTGTTCTCCCCTTAACACATGCTCAAGGCAAGTCCCAAGGAATGCAGACCTCCCTACTCGAAGAGGACCAAACCCAGCTATCTCTTAATAGGTTCATTCAGTCTATGAAATGCTTGAAGAATTCAAGCAGTTTTCCAACATCCTCTCAACCACAGTCAGGCCTTAGAAGTCCTGTTTGGTTTTCTGCCTCTTCCCTCACCCAGAGAGAGAGGGCAGTGCCAAGTCCCACCTCTCACTGGGGAGACACTTTGTTCCATTTCAGTCAACAACACACTTTCCACAGTACCCTTTGCACTACTAAACTCCACATGGCTCTGGGATCATAAAAGCACACTGGAGCAGAGTTCCCAGAGGACAAGGACATTAACAGCGGGGAGCGGGCATCTGTGTGTTCTAGCTTTCTCTTATGGGTCTGCATTTCTCTGTTGTTTTCTTTTCTCTGGACTTAACTTGTAAGTTGAAGAAAAGTTAGTGAGGAGTCAGTCAGTAAGGCCCAGGAAGACATTGAATTCATGCTGGTAATAGGCTATCCAACAAACTGAAAGGTCACGGCACCCTTGTTTTAGACATTGACTCTCATTATTCAAGACTTCTAACACAGACAGAACAAAGCTATCCAGAGTATAGCTTAATTGTACATTAATGCATTCAAAGAGAAACTCAGAAGTTAATTGGAAACTAATGCGTATCTGTAATTGTGCTGGGGTAAGTTTTCTGTGTGTGTACAAGGAGCTTCTGGTCTGCAAGGGGCTGTACTGAAGTAGTGGGTTCTGAGAGATAGCCACCACCAGAACTATGGGCTTGTAGAAAGAGAACAGATTTCCAAGTAGGTAGGGTGTTCTTCTGGGTAGCTAAAACAGTAAAACTGTCTAGCAGACACTAGAAGAAAGCAGAGATTAATTTTTTTTTAACCTTGAGGTAAAAGAATTCTTTTGAGCCTGCCATAAAATCCAGAAGTCATAAAGCAAAGAAGTCATAAAGATTGATAAATACAACATAAAAAATCAATATAGCCCTAACCTAAAAATCACCGTAAGTCCCATAAAAAGCCAATTTCTTTAATATATCTTGCTGTGGCTTTGATTTGTATATTCCTGATTATTGACACTGAGCATCTTTTCATGTGGCTGTTAGGCATTTGTCATCTTGGAAAAAATGTCTATTAAGTTCCTCTGTCCATTGTTCAGTCAGATTGGTTTTTTTCTTTCCTATCAAGTTGTATTATTTGCATCCTATTTATGATATCTTTTCCTAACTCAAGATCACAAAGATTTTCTCTTGTATTTTCTTCAAAAAGTTATATTTTGGTTTTAAGGATTTAGTTTATGATCCATTTTGAGTTATTTCATCTGTTGCAAGGCCAAAGTCAAACTGCATATTTTACATATGGAAGTTCAATTGTTCCCACAACTAGTTTTTGAAAATATTATCCTTTCTCCATTGAAACTTCTTGAAACCTTGATTGACAATGAATTGACCACATATGTGTAAGTCTATAACTGGACTCTGTTTTTTCCATTGATATATTTGTCTGTTTTTATACCAATACCACACAGTCTCATTTGTAGCTTAGAATGATGTCTTGTGATTAGATTATATAAGTCACTCTATTTTCAGAATTGGTTGGCTAGTCTAGATGTTTTGTTTCTTTATGTAAATTTCAGAATGAGCTTATCAATTTCTACCCAAAAAGGCTCCTGGGATTTTCACTGGGTTTGTATTGAATACATAGATAAATCTAAGGAGAATTAATAGCTTAATGATATCGACGCTTTCATACATAAACAAGGTAGGCCTCTTCATTTATTTAAGAATTCTTTAATATATCTCATCAATTGTAGTTTCAACATACAAATTTTGCACACATTTTGTTAGATTATCCCTAAGTATTTCATGTGTTTTTGCTATCGTAAATGATATTTTTAATATTTTAATTTCCAATTGTTTCTTGCTATCATATAGAAATATGTTTGATTTTTGTGTATTAATCTTCTGTCCTACAACATTATAATATTCACTTATAGTTCTAGTATATATATATATGTATATGTGTGTGTGTGTGTGTGTGTGTGTGTGTGTGTGTGTGTGTGTATTTTTGTAGATTCTTTGGGAATTTTTACACAGATGATCATGTTGTCTTTGAATAAAGACATGTCACAGGGAGATACAAAACAACTAGAGGGGGATTCCACTGGCCAAATCTGGGACATTTGAGCATCAAAATAAATAATAATAGTACAGGATTATTATTTATAATATAAGAATTATAAATAAATACATAGATAAAAAATAAATGAGTGAATAAATGGTAAAGAAGAGAAAACTTCTTTCAGTTAAATGTAAATTAATAAATGACAAATGAACGATAGGATTGGAAAATCATCATTTGAAAATCATCATCATAATTGATTAAGACAAGTGTCATCAGTGTATGATCCTAAAACTAGTGGATGACACTTTGAAGAGTAAGAGTACACAGTCTAAAAGTATCTCCCTACAAAATATTTACTAACCATTAAAGGTAAAATAGTAACTTCATCATGAAGAAGCCTGGCAAAAATCACCTTAATTAAGTGATCAAAACTAACAAAGTTAACATCACTAGTAATGATAGTGACACCATGTGCCTTCTGCTATGATGCACTAAAAATAATTAGCATCACTTCTGTGGAACAATAGCTGAATTAGTATAACCTAAATCTAATTGTGAGGGAAATCAGAGAAACTCAAACTAAGAAACATTAACTCACAAAATACTTGGATTTCCAGGAAGATGGAGTAAACAAACATTTCTCTATTCCTCCTACTGATTACAACTAAAACCCCAAAACACTATCTATATATATATATGTATATATATATATATATATATATATATATATATATATATATATATATACTAAAAAAAAAGACTCTGAAAGGTGGAGAAAAGAGAAGACTAACTAACCACCAAAGGACCTCAGGACCCAAGGAATGACATGATGGCAGGTTCTATGGGTTTTCATTCTGTCTCATGTATCAGATTTGGACTAAAGAAGTTACAACCCTGAAACCAATGGGTATAGACCAAAAAAGCCCAAACAAAATCCTACTTTTTTAGCCAAATGACCAGAAAAAGGGCAGCCTAGCAAGACAGAAAATTTTTACACAATAACCACTTTACTCCAGCCAAATACACAGAGAAAAAACTGTGACCCAGCACACATTCATGCCAGCAAAGGCTGAATGGGGAGCCTAGACTTCCACTCTTGCAGCCTGTAACAAGGTATCCCAACACCCTTTCTAGGGTGGCATCAGAGAAAGCCAAGTAGGAAGTTAGGACCTTCATCCCCATGTGGGGATAACAAGAATGCTTACCCCATGGCATCAGTGGAGACCATATAGAAATCTGGGATTCCAACCCCCTCCCAGCAGTAATGAGATGTACCCCCATTCATATGTTAATGGAAACCAAGTAAGAAACCTAGATAACTACCTCAACCAAGCAGTAACAAGATGAAACGCCCCCAACTTTCCCTGCTGGAGTATTGTAAGAGAAAGCCAACTAAGATAAGTTTAAATAAGACCCAGAATTTTATTTAAGATACAATATGAAAATGTCCAGGTTTTGATGGAGAATCACCAAGAACCGACATCTCAACCTGAATGAAAAAATACAATTAATAGAAGGCAACACTAAGATGACAGAGATGACACATTATCTAATAAGTAAAAACAATTCGAATGACAGTGAATTTCTTATCAGAAACCAGGACAGCTGGAAATTTTTTTTCCAGGGCACAATAATTTTTTCAGCTATGAAAGACAAGAATTGACAAATGAAAATCCTATACCCAGTGAAAATGTCCTTCAAGAATGAAAAGGAAATCAAGACATTGTCTGGTGAAGAAAAACTAAAGAGAATTTGTTATAATCAGACCTATCCTAAAAGAATGGCTAAAGAAACTCTCTAAACAGAAAGGAAATTATAAAAGAAGGAACACTGGACTATCAGGAAAGAAAAAAAAAAAACATAAAAAGTAAAACTATAGGTAAATATAGTAGGCTTTCCTTCTCCTCTTGATTTTATTTGACTTGATGTTTGTTATATGTTTATTATACGTATTCCTCTTGCTTATGTTTGATAGTTGAAGCAAAAATTATATCACCACTATAGGCTGAATGTATATGTCCCCTAATATTCATATGCCAAAAACCTAATGCTCAAGGTGATGGTATTAAGAGGTAGGGCCTTTGGGAGATGATTAGGTCATAAGGGTGAAGCCATTGTAAATGAGAATAGTGCCTTTATAAAAGACACCCCACAGAATTCCCTAACTCCTTCCACCGTGTGAAGACACAGCAAGAAGTCAACAGTCTGTAACCCAGAAGAGGGTCTTCACCAGAACTGACCATGCTGGTACCCTGATCTTGGACTTCCAGCCTCCAGAGGGTGAGAAAGAATTTTTTGTTGTTTATAAGCAACCCAGTCTCTGGTATTTTGTTGTAGCAGCCCAAAAGGACAAAGAAAATCAGTGTCTGCTGTTCTAAATATATATAGAAGAAATATTTAAGACAACAGAGTACTGGAAGTTCAAGAAGTACAATGAGGCAAGTAATGAAAATAAAAGGCGTTCAGACGAGAAAGGAAGAAATAAAATGATCCTATTTGCAGGTTTCATGATTGTCTACATAGAAAACCAAAGAATCTACTAAAGAAATAAATCTAAATACTAATGCATGAAGTTGGTAAAGTCTCAGGATACAAGATAATTATACAAAAATTAATTATATTTTTATATACTAGCAATGGACACACAGCCACCAAAATTAAAATATAATACCATTTAAATCACTCAAAAAAGAAAGAAATACTTAGGTATAAATTTAGCATTCTGTCCCATGAAGCACAAAGTTTTTTTAATTTTGATAAGGTCTAATTCATATTCTTTCTTTTATCACTTGTGATATTTAGGCAATCATTACCTTATCCAAAGTCACAAAGACTAAGTGAATTACAAAAGCAAATCAATGGAAGAAAAATAGCCTTTTTGATAAATGGTGCTGAAGAAACAGGATATCTATAGGCAGAAAAATGAACATTGACCAAAGTCTCACACCACATAAAGATTTAACTCAAAGTGGATCATGGGCTTACATGTAAATTGTAAAACTATAAAACCTTTAGAAAAAAATATAGCAGAAATCTTTGGGATGTAGAACTAGACAAAGAGTTTTTAGACTTGAAAACAAAAGAATTATCTATAAAAGTAAACTGATAAATTTTATTTTGTCAAAATAAAAAACTCTTGCTCTTTAAAATTCTTGTTAAAACTTGTGATTGTCAGAGGGGAGGAGGGTTGAAAGATGGGTGAAAAAGGTGAAGGGATAAAGAAGTACAAAAAACAGTCATGCGGATGTGGAATACATACAGCACAGGGAGTATAATCAATAATATTGTAATGGCTACGTATAATGTCAGTGCCAGATGAGTATTAGAGTAATTAGGGAATCACTTTATAAATTATTTAAATGCCTAACCATTGCGCTCTATACCTAAAATTCATAACAAATAAAAACAAAAACTCTGTTAAAAGAATGAAAAGATAAACTATAGACCAGAAAAAAATATTTGCAAATCAACAAAAAACAAGTATCTAGAATACATAAAAAATTCTCAGAACTCAATAGTGGGCTTTTGTCTCATCTAATCCATGAAAGCAAGATGGATCAACAACAGTTCTACTAGAGCCACTTATAAAATTTCAGGCAAGGTTCTCACTCTTGCCACCTCTGCTCAAACCAGCACTATCTGATCTGGAAATATGGCCTCAATAAATGCTGTCAGTGTTTGTGCCAGTACACAAAGGATATAGGCTTCATCACATTAGACTAAATGATCTTTGAATGGATCATTAAAGACATCTGGCAGACTAAAGAAAAAATTCTAGCTCTTTATACATTAAACAAAAACTCAACAGTAAAAAAGGAAACAATTCAAATAGCAAACATTCCATGGACAAAAGACATGAACAGATATTTTAACAAAGATATACAGATGACAAATAAAGACATGAAAAGGTGTTGAACATTAGCCATTAGGAAAATACTAAATAAAATCACAGTGAAATACCACCTCACCCCATTTACAATGCTAAAATAAAAAACACAGACAGTACCAAGTGTTACTGAGGATTGGGAGAAACTGGATTACTCATACATGGCTATTGAGAATAAAGTGTTACAGCCACTTTGGAAAACAATCTGGTGATTTCTTAAAATTAAACCTGTAACTACCATATGACCCAGCAGATGAATATCTGAGCTTTTATCCCAGAGAAATAAGGACTTATGTTCTCATGAATACCTATACACAAATGTTTATAGCAGCTTTATTAATAATAATAAAAAACTAAAAACAACTCAGATGTCATTTAACAGGTAAATGGTGATAAAGTCATACTGTGGAATATTACTCAGCAAGAGGGAAGTATTGATGCATGAAACAACCTACATGACTCTCCAGAGAACTGTGAAATAA
This sequence comes from Macroglossus sobrinus, assembly GCA_004027375.1. Taxonomy (NCBI): domain Eukaryota; kingdom Metazoa; phylum Chordata; class Mammalia; order Chiroptera; family Pteropodidae; genus Macroglossus; species Macroglossus sobrinus. The sequence goes on along the minus strand of PVKZ01000061.1, from coordinate 629,187 downwards.
CTTCTTGATATTTTTAATAGTAAGACACAGGGGAGGAGGGAAGCACTGGAATCAAATGGCATATGTTCAGAATTTTTGAAAAATTCTAGGATTCAATTGCATACATGCAATGAAAATATTTAACTGTCACTGGGCCAAGATTTTGATGAATTGCTACACAATTCCTAATAATGAGAAGGGCTCCATAAATGACCTTGTTAACTCAGACCAGTAAGTTTCATTTTTCCTACTTACAATTGATTTCTCAAGTTTTTTTCAAATTCTCACTCCTCCTGATTCTTTTTCTGTTTCCCATTTCTCTTTTGTTAGTTCCAGTCAAATTGGATCAAGACCTTTCTCATGCAAAAATCACATTCTTGCATGAACTGTTTTCCTGCTTGTTCCAGCCCCTGCCCCAGACATTTATACACACTGAGAGCCTCCCGTTATCTGTAGATTCCTCCCCACCAGTCCCAAATTAATGAGGTCCTCGCCTGGCACAATTTCTGTTCCTTTTCTTGAAGTGAGGATGTAGTCAGTCTTGGCCTAGTATGAACAGTCTTGGATGTCTGCGGGAACACTGAATTGAGTATTCCTGTTTACCCCTCGAATGTGCATGGCCAGTCTAGACAAAGACCTCTGGCCTGGGTCCCTGTTTCTCACTGCAGTTTCCTTCCATGGTTGTAGCTTGCCCCTGAAGCCTATTTTTTCAGTCGAAGCTCTGACCCCTTACACAGTTTATAACTATCCCTTTCTGCAGTATTGCTTACATTAGCCTGTATGATTCTCTTCTACATGTTGGCCAGTACTGCACTAATAAATCCTGCAACCATATCTTGACCTCTCACTTTGGAACCTTCAGAGATTGACCCCCAAATTATGTCCTTTGGACACAATGATAGGGCTTAATTTTGGTCTCCCCCATTCTAAGATCCTCACTAGAAGTTACCAGTATGCAAATCTGAGAGCCATGTCATTATGACAATTATTTCCACACATTTTATTCTTCCAATTATAAGAGCCTTAAACATAAAAGCTATATCTAATTTATCTTTTCATTTCTCACAATAGTTACTTAGCACATTGTTTGCATAGAGTAAATAAATAATAGACTGGTCAAAATATATAATAAGTTAGAGGGCTTGGTGAATATTGTCATAAATTGCTGAGGGAAAAAATTCTCATTCCCAGTCAAACGGGACAACTGGTATGTCCAAATATAATCTGTGCTTGCTAAGCTTGTACCTACTTTTTTATTACATATATTCTCAGGATTCCCCCTAAACGTATTGAGTTTCGAGATGGTACCATAAGTCTATTTGTTGTGGTAGGTTGAAACTTCACATATAGCCAGTTTAACAGAACAAATTATTATAGGGTGCTAAGGTTCTAGCACTAAATAACCTACTCCAGAGGCCTTTTTCACCTTAGGGTATCACCTGGGAACTTTTCAAAGGCAGGTTCCTTGAGCCCAGCTCCAGAAACTCTGACTCAGAAGGGCTGGAGAGGAGGCCCAAAAATCTGCATTAAAAATCAGCACACAGTGGTTGTGACACTGGCAGCCCTGGGGCAGACTTTAAAAGCAAGGACTTGAGAAGTAATCTCATCAGCAGAAATTCCTGCCCTCTCCTTCTTTCCTGGTATGCTATTTGGTCCGTCTGAGAATCTGACCTCTAAAATCTGATACATGTTCCTGTGACTGCCTAGTGTGATCACCTGCCAAATCCCCTTGCTGACTTTCCATTGAATCCAGTTCCATTCTTACCAGCCTGCCATCTTGTACCACCTGCTCATCATTCATTTATTTCTTACATATTCATCAAAAATATTGAATACTGACCATATACCAGATGTTTGGGCTACAAAGTTGAGCAAGGCCTGATTCAGCCTTTAAAAAGTGCAGCTTTATGAGGGATACAGACACAAAAACCACTTATGACTCAATGTAGTTAGTGAGTGTAATGTAGGGAGGAGGCAAAAGAATTAAAATGTTAATCAAGCCACATTCAGAGACTGCAATATGCTGATCAGCCCTGCCCCAGGCCAGGAGGACACCTTTGGAACAAAGAAAGATTTCTGCTGGGATTACTAACAGCCCATTCTCCACACCTGTGAAGGGAAAACAGAAACCAAGGGTCATTCCCTATGGCTAAAACCTTGGGGAACCTATGGATTAAAGGCTGGGAAATTCCAGCAGGCCTTTCACTCTATATATTCTTACCTATTCAGGCTATATACTCTTCCCCTTCCTCACTGTGTGCCCACATCAGAGGAAATGGAATCTAAAGAATGAACTATAAACGAAATTCTCCAAACACTTAGGGTCTCTCTTACTGCCTTTACTGTTTATATCATTGTCCTTGTTTCTCTGTCTCTGTCCCTCTGAGTCCCTCTCAGTGTCTTTATTTTGTCCCTGTCTGTCTCTCTCACTGCCCCTCTCACTCTCTGCCTGTGAGAGGAGATCACACTCTGTCTGTGGAGTGCTAACTCTTTTCTAATAAAATTTCCTTTGACTCTAACTTTGTCGTGTGTGTTGAATTCTTTCTACACTCTCTGCCAAAGTATCCTCTTCTTCTCTAGGTACAGGGCTTGGTCTCCCCCCAGCCCCACCCCACTTGGGGAAATTTGCCTTGTCCTGCATCAAGTGCAAATATGGTAATAAGTATGGGGAGCTAAGTGACACACCTAACCCAGTCTGGGGTGGTATTGGTGTGGCCATCAGAGGTTTCCTGAAGGACAGAATACCTGAGCTGGAGTTGAAAGGTGAGTAGGAGTTGTCAATCCTCTCTCTTCTTCAGAGAAGATTAGAAAACCTGTGAGAAACTACCTCAGTTCTATCAACCCAGATAAATCAGGTTTACCAGCTTGAAAAATGTTAGCAAATTAGCCATTATAGGTAAACATTATCTTATAGAAAATAACAGCTGCAGTTCAAATCCTGAGGTCTCTCTGGAACATACTGTCTGGAACATATTCTACAATTACTTAAGAATTTCTTCCTGAAATGTGGTGAGATAGAGAACTAAGAATACACATTTGATCATATATCCTTCCAGGTTGCACCATTATTTACCTAATGCGACATAAAGTTTTTTTCAGTACATACCTCTCTTCAGATTCAAAAGGTATTAACTATATGTTCATTGCAGAAAAATTTGATAAAGACCTTTTAAAAAAAATCAATCATAATTCCACAATTCAGAGATGACTGCTGACAGTGTTTGGCTACATTTTCTACCCATTTTATTTTTTAATATAGATTTTTAAAAACCAAATTGATTCATTATTTTGATTATTGCCTTCTAAAACATAAGGTAGTGTGTATTTTTTTGCATTATTAAAAATTTTCAAAAGCATTTTAATGGAAGTATCATTTAGATCAGATTTACCATAAGTATTCCTGTAAAGGCTAAGCTATTTCCAAATTTTTTCACAGTTAAAAATAATACTGTAGTTAACATCTGCATCTCCATTTCCATCCAAACTCCTAGAACTGCTTTGTAAAAATGGAAATACAAAATCAAAGGGTTTGAACATCTTTGTATCTTTTATCTTATTGTTAAGTTGACCTGTTGAATGATCATACTAGTTTCTACTGAGGCTGTTCCTCTCACTTGTGTGATCCTCTTTTTAAAATTTGTGATGTAATTCACATATAAAATTTATCTTTTAACAATGTACAATTGAGTGCTTTTTAGTATATTGACAGGCTTGTGCAACCACCACCACTATCTAAATCTTGAATGTTCTCTTCACCCACAACATAAAATCGATATCTATTAGCAATGACTCCTCATTCTTCCTCCGACCAGGTACCTGGCAATCACTAATCTACTTTTTGTCTCTATGAATTTGTTCTACTCAACAAACATTTATGGAGCACCTTCTATGTGCCATACAATCTTCTAGATATAAAAGATACATGTGTAAGACTTCTATGGAAAAAGTTTAAAACTTTATAGAGAATTGTAAAAGGAAATCCAAATAAATAGAGAGGGATACCAAAATCAAGGGTCAGAATTCATGGTTTAGTGTCAATGTCAATTTTTCCTAAAATAATTTGTAGATTTAATGAAATCCTAATCAACAATAAAAGTTTTGTGGAACTTATATGCTTGACATTTTTATGAATATACAAAAAAGCCAAGATACTATTGAAGAATGAGTGGTTTTTGTTACCAAGATCTATTATAAAGCTATTATAATTAAGAAAGTATATTATTGACATAAGACAAATACCCAATAAACAGAGGGAGAATTCAGCAGCAAACATTGGCACTGTAGGCACAGTATCAATGCTAGATACCTGATGATGGGAGCAATACAGGTTCTTAATAAATGATGCCAAATAATTAGGTATCTATGTACAGAAACTGGCAAAATTGGATCCATACTTCATACTATATTTAAAAGTCAATCCCAGATGTATTACAGACTTAAAAGTAATAGGCAAAACAAAAAGAATGTAACAAACAGTATCTTCAGACTCTTGGACTAAAAAGAGTTCTTAAACAAGATAAAAAAAGCACTAGCTTTGAAAGAAAACAATGAAATACTGGACATAACTAAAGTTAAAAACTTCTATTCATCAAAAGGTACCAGTACAAGTGAAAAAGATATTTGCGAAGGATATTTGCGAACATATACATGACAAAGAACTCACATACAAAATAAAGAACTCCTAAAACTCCTTAAGTAAAAGGCACTCAATCGAAAAATTGGCAAAAGATTTTAACAGGGTCTTAAAAAAATTCCTAGTCAATTAGTATATAAAACAGTATTCAGTCTTCTAGATATAAAAGATGTGTGTTAAGACTTCTATGGAAAAAGTATAAAACTTTAATGCCAAACAAACTCATTAATACTTAGCAAAATGCAAATTAAGCCACACCAAGCTACAATTACTTACCAGATTATATTATCTAAATTTTACAAAGACTAACAATACCTACAGTCAGTGAGGATGTAACATATTTGGAACTCTCATATACAGTTGGTGGATGTATAAATCAGTGAAACCATTTTGCATAACAGTTTGACATTGTCTAGTTAAGTTGAAAACACACATAACTAGCAATTCACTCCTGCAGAATTTCATGCACATTTGCATCAGGATACATTTACAAGAAAACTCACAGTAACACTGCCCGTGATAAACCAAACATGGGGACATCGATAGTAGTGGTAAATTGCACTACCTTTCCTTTGAAAAACCTATATATCTCTCCCCACTATATTACTTGCCATGCCTCCTGTGGGAGGAGTATACATACCACCTAACTGACTTTTGGCTTGGCCATGAGACATGTTTGGCCAATAGAACGTGAGCAGAGCAGACATAATATGTGCTATATCCTTCCATAAAAGTCTTAATGAATTTCTGTCAGAGCTATTGCTTCTATCTCTGCCACTAAAACGCATGTTCCAGTCAGTTTGCTCCTTTAGTCTGTGTCCTAAAATGAGAAAATGTGTGGGAAAGAACGTAAATTGATACAGTTTACAAGTATTAGGAGCAAGAAACAAATATTTGTTATTGGAGCCAGTAGGATTGAGAGGTCATTTACTGCAGCAAAGCTAATATACAACAATAAAGTAGATAATTTGTGGTATATGCCAAAAATGGAATATCATACAGCAATGAAAATGAATAAGACACAGACATACACAACATATAGTGACAAAATAATATTGAATAAAAAGAAGTCTAATACAAAAGAATACACGTAGTATGATTACATGTTTATAACATTCAAAACAGGCAAAGCTACTTTCCATTTGGGAATCCACAGGTAGATGGTGACACTAAAAATACACAAGGACATGTTTGCCATTAAAAGTCAGGATAATGAGAACTTCTGGGAGATGGGGAGGTGGAAGGAAATTGTGATGAAAAACAAATACCAGGTAAGATTCTATGGTACTGGCAGTCCTCGCCACAGTTCTAGCTCTTGAACTGTGTGTTCACTTTAGATTTTTCCTTAAACAGTACATTTTTATTACATAAATTTCTATGTATATTTCACAATAAAAGTTTTTTAAAAATTCCCTGTCATTCCACATTTGTTCCTCTAAGTCTTCCTTGAAAGTTTCCAGTTACCACTCTCACCTGGAAATCACTATAAATTAATTTCGTAATTGAGATTTCACAAGATGCTAGATCAAAATGCTTTACTGATAGCTCTGTCTCAAATATCTAATACTTCTTTTCTTCTTGTTCCTGGAATTTAAAATCCAAAAACCCCCCAGAAAACCACTCACGCCAATCTGGCAAAGTCTGCTATTTATAATTTATCACTGCTGTTGATTAGTCAGAATTCCTTCATCCTTTAGAGGTTTACGCATTTTTTCTTTTTAAATATTTATTCCACTATTTTATTTAACATTGAGATCATAGTTGCATGACGGTGATTTCCAGAAACATTTTTTGAAGTTCACGTATTTATTCCTCATTCATCTTTAATTACTATTATGTATTCAGCACCTGTAGTGTAGATAGAGATAAATGAAAATAACAATAACACACCGTTGAGATTTTGTAAAAATTACAATAAATAGAATATTTAATTCATGTCATATAATGAGAAGCACCACTAATGCACAATGCTTTGATTTCCCCGTTGTTTTTTAAACATTAAAAATGAGTCATACAATATTACTGGTGTTTACGTTTCATGATGACTGGGCCTTTTTTCAATTACTGAAGGGAGATTTTCAATGTACATTCAGCTTTTCAGTCTCTGCCTGACTTTAATTTACTAATTTCTCCTTGGTTATCAAGTTTTTCTAATCTCGTTTATAGAATATCACTCCAAAGACTACTTCCTTTCTTATAGTTATAATTCATTAATATGTCATTTTCTAGAATACCATTATTGTAAGTTTTCCTCATATAATTCCAACGGCATCTCTGAAAACAGGGTTTTTTTGTATAACTTTATGCATTCCATGGGTTGCAAGGCACAGATGAGACAACATAAATCCCTGTATTATAATTTCTTGTTTCTGGTAGAAATCACAGATGATTGTGGTAAGTACTACGAGTACCTTTTTATGACATATCTTCCTTCAAAAATTATGTGGTATACCCTTGCATAAGTCAGGATCTAATCAGGAAAACAGAAAGCACCCTAAATATTTGAAACAGGGAAAATTTAATGCAGGAAATTAATTACACAGCTGTTGAAGGAGAGGAGAAGCCAAGCAGTTCAGAGATTTTCAACAGCAGAAAGACTACAGCACTCTGGCTGGAGGAACAAAGAGAAGTGGTATTACTAGGACCAGTAGAAGCTGAAAGCATGGCAGAACTGTCAGGCTAGTAATAGAACCATGGAGGAGATGTAATCGATGTTGGAAATGTGCCTAGGGCAGAATGGGGGTGTTGCATGAACACCTTCCCCAGTAGCTGGAATCATATGAAAAACAGCAGAAGCAGGAGAATAGGAAAAGGACAAGAAGTGAATGGACTAGGGAGAAAGAGAGATTCAGAGAAGTCATAACATTTGTCTCCAAATAGCCAAATAGCTTCCAGTAGGGAGAGGGAATGGATTTGTTCTCCATGGCACCATAGGAGAATCAACAGATGGAAAATTAGAACAAATTTCAACTCAGAATAAGGAAGAAGATTTAAATAAGCAGAACTGTCTAAAAAGGGGAACAGTTTGCCTTGAAAAATGACAACCTTGGAGTCCATAATTTGGTACATATTTTAAAATGTTACAGATAGAATGTTTTCCTACAAGTTCTATGTGATGCCATTAAAAGCCATGGAAAAATCTTAATAAAATCTAGGTAGTGGGTACACTGGTGTTCACTGTAAAACCTTGTGACTTTGCTGCATGTTTGAAATTTTCTATAATAAAATGTTGGAAAAAATCACTGAAGTTAGCAAGACATCTAGGCCCCCAAAGTGGAATCATCTGTTTACAAATGTATTTGATATCTGTTACTGGGTAACAAATTACCCCAAAACTTAGCACATAAAGCAGCAAACATTTATTTCATAGTTTCTGAGGATCATGAATCTAGTTTAATTGGGTAGTTCTGGTTCAGAGTCTCTCATGAGGTCACAGCCAAGCTTTTGGCTGGGCCTGCAGTCATCTGCTCACTTGACTAGGGAGGATACACTTGCAAAGTCACTCATGTGGTTGGTGGCAAGACATAGCTCCTCAGAGGAAGTTGGCTGAAGTCCTCAGTTCTTTGCCCAGTTGACCTCTCCATGAGTATTCTTCTGACATGTCAGCCGTGTCCCCTCAGAACAAGTGATCTGAGAGAGTGTACCCAAGAAGTAAGCCACAGTAATAGACCTTTCAGTGAAAAGTATATATACTAAGATTCTGGGAAGATGGCAGCAATGGTTGTGGTGGTATAGTTTTTAGATCTCCCCAAATTCCCCTACAAAAACGTAATAATTAGATAGCAAAACCTCAAATCCTTGGACAATATTTTCTTTTTTTAAAAAAATTAATTTATTTTTTATGGTGACATTGTTTAACGAAATCCAATCAGTTTCAGCTGTACACTTTAACAGTAAGACATATATATATTTACACTGTCATTGGACAATATTTTCAATAAAACTAGGTAACAAAGTATCCCATAAACCTGAAATTACAAGCAGGTGGGGACAAACCACTAAGAACTATTGGCATTATGTAAAAAAAGCAAAGAGAAACAATGCGAGCGTTTGAAGGCCCTAAGAAGAAAATCCTAAAATAGTCAATAGGAATTTACTAGAAACCATTCCAATAGCAAGTGAGTGTAAGGATCTCACAGTATGAAGGGCTATACAGGCTGGAGCAGTCTAGATCCTATATTCTGAGAAATAACCAATCATGACTCCTTTCCAGGGTAGAGTCCCACACTGGGCAGAAACTGCTGGAAATGGAATCAAAACTGAGCAGGGCAGGGACAACAAAAAAAGAAGGAAAGAGTAAGTCCTGATAAAAATGGGGTTGGAAACTAAAGCCAGGAAATTTCAGAAAGCAAACTACCTGTATTTTAACACTATACAAAAACAACAAAAGAAGGAGCTCTGAGAAGTTAAAAAAGACAGTTGAACCAAGCCTTCTTCCAAAATTTTAGAAAAATTAGTTTCACATAAATATGTTACTCAAATCCCATACAAATTCATTATAAGAAAAAAAGAGAGAGAGAATAAGGAGCAGACTAACATTCTAATGAAATCATGCCAGAAAGAAATAATGAAAAAAAATTAACATGCTAATAAACTAGTGTATAAAAAGCTAAAAAGCATTAAGAATATTATTCAAGATATGAAAGAACATTAAGTCAGAATTAGAAATATTCAGAAATTAGGTGACAGAAGCCCCCAAAGAACTTGAAATATAAAAAAAGACCAAACTAGAATGAACACAAGAGCAAATAAATACAATAGGTATATTAAGAAAAAGTAGATAAAACAGAACATTCTCTGAATAAAAAAGAAATGAAAAAAAATAAGAGAATTTGAGAGAAAGTGGCATATATTGAAGACAGGCAAAGAAAATCCAACACATGGATAATAGAAACCTTTAAAGAATAAAAATGAAGTAAGAGGAGAATAAATACTAAAAATATAATTTTAAAAAGCTCTTCTAAAATTTAAAAAATACATCAAGCTTAAAACTACATGTTGCAAAAGTACACTGTATATCTTAACAATGGTGATCTGCAATGACCAATATCAAAATATAATCTAGTAAAATTATTTGGCTTTAATGAAAAAGAAAAATCCTTTGGGCATTTTGACAAGACCATATGACAAACATTAGAAATAAAATTAGATTAGCATATTTAGACTTCAATAGAAACATTCTGTGCCAGAAGAAAATGAAATAACATGTTTAAGACATTCCAGGAAAGAAAATATGAATCAAGGATTTTCTGTCTAGCAAAATAGATCTTTAAATATAAAGGCCACAGATAAATTTTTAAATCATGCAAGAAATCAGGGAATATTGCACCCATGAACCCCTGCTAATGAATCTACTAGAGGAATATCTTCAGAATATCAAAATGACTAGAGAATCATTGATATAAGAACCAGTGGTAAACATTAACTATATAATTCCTTGTAGATCTAAGATTTAATAAAAGTAAAAGAGATTATAGTAGGTAATAGATTAAATATCTTTCAAATTTGTATTACCCTTCATCTACCAACTTCTGTGTCCCTATCAAATTCAAGCATTCACCATCTCCTACCTGAATTAAAACTACAGTTTTTAACCCAGTCTCCATACATTCTCGCCCTCTTTTCAGTCCATCATCCAATTTAAACCGGGATGCTTTAAAACCTACATTTCTGATCATCTTAGTTTCTTTTTTGTTCACCTCTCTTTAATTTGCACCCTCCACCCTACACTTTCACCCCTGACCTATGGATATTGCAGTTTCCCCTTGGGAACTGGATCTCTGAAGGCAGGGCATCTCCTCCCACACACTAGTGGTGTGCACCTGAGGCCTGGCACACCCTCAGTATGGTCTGTGGCTCCCCAGGGGTTGCAAACCCAGGACCTTCTGCGTGTAAAGCAGACGTACTAACCACTACACTATGGAGCCACTCCCTTTCTTACTTTTTTATTCATAATTTTTCAATGGTTTCCTTTATGCTATAAGATAAAACTTAAACTCAACAAGGCATATCCTCAATTCCCCTTTCCTTAGGAGGAGCACTTAGATTTCTTTTGGAAATTACCTTTCCCTATTGTGGGCAGAGTTGGTTAGGACTATAAATCAGAGTGCCCTCGATGGGTGGGTCCATGACACAAGGTCAACTATATTCTCTCAGGATTTTGAGTCAAATAATGTAAGGATGACAGTTAAGTAGTTCCTGTTGCCTAGAGTTCCGCAGCTACCTTTGATCCTATTTCCAAGCCCAGTTCTCCAGCTTTCCCGTCAATTCTGTGAGCTACTCTCTTTCCAATAAATTCTCTTTTTGTTTACATTAGTGAAGACAGATTTTTTGCTTGTGACCAAAAAGCTATAACAGGCACATGGACCCTATTTCCCAGCCTCACCTCTCACCATCACACGCTATATGTTTTCTTCTATTGCCATTATGAACTTCTTATAGTTCTCTTACCCAAAATGCACCCTTATCCTACCTCTTAAGAAGCCCATTGACACACACCTCAGTTCCAGGGCAAGTGCTATGTACTCTCAAAAGCTACTTTTCTTTCCCTGTCCCACCCCCACTCCAGCTTGAATTTATTGTTTCAATTTAAATTTTTGTACATGTTCCACCAGACTCTTAAGTTCTTTGAGAGTAGGGATTGTGTCTTTTTATCTCTGATTCCCCAAGCCATCCCAGCCAGTGCCTGGCTCCAAAAGGTATTCCAAAATAGTTAATTGCTAATGAATATATGAATGAAGCCTACTATGTGAGACACTGCAGCAAGGCAGCTTTACAATCATAGTTCAGTGTTCTCTTTCAAAGGCCAGTATGCACTACTCATACATGTAATATTTTCCTTCACATTTTACTTCTTTTAAGATTGTCTTCTCATAAAGAGGAGCTGAGGAAGAGTTCCCTTTCTCTATAAAAATTTTGCTATTTCAATGGCTTCTGGAAAAGCTAACTATGGATGATATCCCAATAAGTTACACAATAAGGAACATAACTTCTTTCCCTCATTCCTGGAATTTGCAGTTTGGCCCTTTCTAAGGATGTTTTCATTAGAATTTGTTTCCATTACAAAGCTTTTTATTTAAAATATTCGGGTTTAGACATCAGGTGGCTTTCAAGTTATAAACAAGAATGTACTTTGGGGAATTTGAGAACTCCAGAATGTGGAAGTATCTCATACAAATCAGAGAGGCTGTTGTGACAATGTGGAGAGAGATCAGCAGCTTTAGGCTTAAGTTACTGGCACTTCTGGTTTACATCACAATTAAATGCCTTAAATCAACTATTACATATCAGTTTACATTCTAGTTCACTGAGAAAAAAAGTGGGGGATTAAAGTATTAAAAATGGATGTTTCTGGGGAAAATTATTGAGGTAGGAAAAAAGATAGGGCAAGGGTATATTTATTTTCATTATAAGCCCTTCTTGTGCTATTTATTTTATAACCATATGCATATATTACTGTTTCTTTTTCTTTTTTTTTCTACCTACACTATAAGCACTTTATATTGTTTCTTTTTAAATTTTATTTAAATTTTATCTGACTATATTAGTAACATATATTTGCTTCTTCTGTTCATTGATATCATTTAACAAAATGCTTTAACCCTAATGATTATTTCCCCTATATATACTAGACCAATGGCTTCCAAATGCTTTTAAAATAAAATTTATTGGGCATAGTTCATGCACAATTAAATCCATGTACCGTTCAATGAGTTTCAATGAATGTGTACTACCAGGGTAATCAAGATAGAGAACATTCATATCATCTGAAAAAATTCCCTTATGCCCATTACAGTCAATCTCCAACTCCTGTCCCTAGCCCCAGGCAACCACTGATCTGCTTTCTATCACTGAAGATTAGTTTATGCTTTTGTTTTTTTACTGTAAGTTTCATATAATAGAATCATGTATATGTACTCTTTTGCATCCAGCTTATTTTGCTCAGCAAAAATTTTTGAGAGTTATCCTTATTGTGTGCCAGTCCCTGGCAACCACCATTCTACTTTTTTGGGTCTATGATTTTGACTACTTTAAGAATCTCATATTTGTTTATTTGTGACTGGCTTATTTCATGAGTTTCATTCATGTTGTAGCACATGTCAGAAATTCCTTTTTAAGGTTGAATAATATTTCATTGTATGTATATATGGATTTTGCTTATGCATTCATTCATCAACAGACACTTGGTTTGCTTTCATGTTTTAGCTATTGGAAATAATGCTGCTATAAACATGGAGTATAAATCTCTTCAAGACCCTGTTTTCAATCCTTTTGGGTATATACCAGAAGTGGAATTGCTAGATGACATGGTAATTCTATTTTTAAGTATTTGAGGAACCGCCAAACTATTTTCCACAACAGCTGCATCATTTTACATTCCCACCAACAGCACACGAACATTCCAATTTCTCCACATCCTCATCTACACTTGCTATTTTCAATTTTTTGGTACTAGACATCCTAATGGGTATGAGGTGGTATCTCGTTACAGTTTTGATTTGTATTTCTCTAATGATTAGTGATGCTGAGAATCTTTTCATGTGTTTATTGGCCCTGTATATATCTTCTTTGGAGAAATGTCTTTTCAAGCCCATTTTTCATTGCCCATTTTTGAACCTAGCTGTATTTTTGTTGTAGAATCAGGAATTCTCTATATATTCTGGATATGAATCTCTTATCAGATATGTGATTTACAAATATATTCTCTCATCCTATAGGTAGACTTTTTACTATTTTGAAACACAAATTTTTAAGAAGTCCAATTAATTTATTTTTCTTTTTGTTGCTTGTGTCTTTGGTGTCAGTAATAGGCTTTTTAATAAGAACTTTATTAAGTAGAGGAAGTCCCTTCTAATCCTAATTTACTGACAGTTTGGTTGTTTTTTGTTTATTTGCTTTTTACCATGAATGGATGTATAATTTTGTCAAAAAAAATTTTGGTATCTATTGAGATAATTATATGGTCTTTTTCCTTTATTCTATTAATATGACACATTACATTTTCATGTTAAACCACACTTGCATTCCTGGGATAAAATCCACTTGATCATTATGTATTATCCTCTTAATAATGTTTCTGGATTATGTTTGCTAATATTTTGTTAAGGACTTTTGCATCTATGTTCATGAGGGATATTGGTCAATAGTGTTCTTGCAATGTTGTTGTCTGGTTTTGGTATCAGGGTAATGCAGGCCCCATAAAATGAGCTGGAAAGTGACCCCTTTTTTATTTCTGGAAGAAGTGGTATGATTGCTCTCTTAGAAATTCACCAGTAAAGCTATCTGGCTACAAAGTTTGCTAGAGGGAAGGTTTTTAATTATGAATTCAATTTGTTAAATTGATTTAGATTTATTCAGATTTCTATTACTTCTTGAATCAGTTTTGATAATTTGTGTTTTTCAATGAATTTGTCTGTTCCAACTGAGCTGTTCAATTTGTAGGCATAGAATTGTTCACAGCAGTCCCTTGTTATCCTTTTAATATATGTAGTTTTTGTAATGATAATCTCTCTTTCATTTCTGATATTGATAATTTGTATCTTTTTTTTCTCTGGGTTGGTATGGTAAAAGGTTTAGTTATTATATTGATCTTTTCAAGGAATCAGGTTTTGGTTTTATTAATTTCCTACATCCACTTTTAATTATGATAATTTGATTGATTTCTACTCTTATCATTATTCATTTAATTTCATTATTCATTTGGCATCTCTACCAATGACAAATTTAATTTACTCTTCTTTTTCTAGCTTAAAGTGAAAGCTGAGATCATTGGTTTTAGATCTTTTCTCATTTTATTGCATAAGTATTTCAAGATATAAATTTTCTTCTATGCTTATCTTCAGCTGTTTTGTTTGTTTGTTTGTTTTACAACCAACAATAAAAGGACACAACTGAGGGAAAAAAAGTTTCACAAAATGATACTTTTTCTTACTATGATATTTTCTATTCAATTGTTTAAAAAACGCTGTTGATGCCTAACTAAATTGAGGCATAGCCTACACATTTTATTTGAAATGACGTGTTATTTTAAGATTGAGTTGATGATTATGCCCTGATTACAATTTGACGGTTCTTTCTGTTTGAGTTCTATTATAAAGTCAAAGGCTCATTTTCTATGAGTATGTGAAATAGAATGTATTAAACTTTTTCTTAGGGTAAATCTAGCAATTTGGCTAAGATTTTTATTTAGTACAATAAATGTAATCTTATATAATATCCCTAATGAGAACTCTGAAGATATTTTAAAGATATCATGAGTATTTAGATTATGATTTTTTTAGGGTTTCTATAATTAAAATATTTTACCCATAATATTGTCCTTACTTAGAGACCAGGGATTCAAGTGTTCCCAACATTTATGTTCTCATTAATCATCATAGTATGCAATGCAGGTAAGTTATAGAAAATGACAATACACCTTTCAGATTTATGAATAAAAAAGAATTTTAAAAGTCAAAAGTATGCCATGCTGCTCAAGAAAAAAATCTAATGCTCTCAATGGTGCATCATGTCTACAAAAATTGGAAGTGGCAATGTAATTAATGCTTTTGTAAAATAATTTAGCAAGAGCTGCAAAAACATTCTAAAAACAAAAACAAGAAAACCTCTTCGACCTGCTAATTCTATTTCTGGAATTTCATTCTAACAAAATGATTCAAAACATGGAAGAAATTTTGAAATAAATTTTGGAACAAAAAGCACAAAATAAGGAATTGGAAACAACCAAAATTAACTGTACCAAAATACTGTTAAACCACACTGCATCCTCTTAGAAGTATTATGCTGTCATTAAAAATCTTTACAAAGGTTGGGTAACAGTAGGGGAACATCACAAGGCAGGCTATATATACATATGTGTATGATTACAACCATATAGAGTTAAAAACCTGGAATTAACGAAAATGTTACCTGCTTTTTCTATCAGGTTAGAGAAATAAGAGTAAATTTTTTCTCATTTTCCTGTATTTTCCAAATTCTATTTAACAACATGAGTTTTAAAATGAAACACCTAAAAAAAATAAAACATCTATTAAAAATATTAGCTGTTAGTATTATAAAATGGAAAAATAAATGATATAAAAAGCACAATAAATGTATTTACAGTATGGTTATGACTATGTTACAAATATGTATGTGAATGGGGAGAGAAAGAATGAGAGAAAACTGAGAGAAAAATGCAAAAAGTCTGGGAAAGGTTGTACAATGTGGGATGATAGTTATATTTTTCCTTTTATTTTCTAAATTTTGTGTAAAGTGTTTGCTTTTATAATACAGTGTAAATGCCTTTTTGATAAGTGTACCTGGCTAGTCACCTCCAAGTTCCCTAGTTTGCTCTAGGCCTCATCTCAGTTTGCTGCAGGCCTTGTGTCAAAACCATGAGATGCCAATAGGGCATTAAAATTCTATTGTGTCATTTTGGGATTGATCAAACCCACATTCAGTCTGGAGGCAATGCTGCTGCAGTGATTTTTTCACACTATAGTTAAAAGAACATGAATGACGACAAGCAAGAAACACTGGATGTATTCCCAGTCCTGCGTTTTTGTTCAGAGAAGTCATTTATCTCTTTTATAATTCCCAAACTAAAAAGTTCAAATTACTTCTAAGAATATTTAATTGTTGGTCATGTACAGAAAGGTCAGATCAGAAGGTCAGACCTGAGTAGGATGCAGGGGAATAGTGTAGACTGAAGCAAAACCCCAAGTGTTTGGGAAAACAGTCAGTATGGTTTTATGAGCTCTCAATTAGAAAAATATGGGATAAAGAACTTGATGGGTTTGGGACAAGAACCCAGCATTTCCCAAGATTCTGGGCAAATTTTAGACAAAAAATCTGAGTAATGGTACAGAGGACTAGCAACAGTCTTGAACGACCCACGGATTTTTTTTTTTACACTCTATCTAGCAAAAGACGGAACTTCATGATAGGATCTGACTGCACACAGGAAATTTAGATAGACACTCCAGGCTAGATGAGGATGTGGAGGAAAATGGGTTCTAAAAATACGAGTGTTACCCTGAGAAAATACTGTAATGAAACCCAAAGATTCATTTAGTTCTAGGAGTCAAGGTACTTCTCAAATAGCATAGTCCAATTGAACTTTCTAAAATGAAGGAAAGGTTTTACATCTGTGATGTTTGACATGATAGCCACTGGGCACATGAGACTATTTATTGAGTACTAGAAATATGGCAGGTGTAACTGAGGAACTATATTTTAAATTTGATTTAATTTTACTTAATTTTAAATTTAAATACATATGGCTAGTGGCTACACATTGAGCAGCACAGCAAAAGACCAACACAATCCCATTGTTTTTTTTTTTAAGTATAGTCACAAAACACACATAATAAAATAATCCTTTTTTAAACATAAAGAATATAATGTTTACATTTTTCTTTGTAACTCGTATGTATATATGTTGTGTGGGGTATAAAGCTTAGTCAATTCCAGGAATTCTACAGAAATTCATGCCCTTACCAGAGTAAGCCTAGATTAACCATATTCTAGGCTCAACCTGAAGTTGCATTTACCCGAGATGAACCAGAAACCACCCTGGCCTGAAGTGACTTTCTAAGCTAAAGACAAAGTGAGATGTAGCAAATGCAGGGCTGAGCTGACTGCTCTTGGGCCTACCATCATCTTAATGTTAGACTAGATCTGGGCTCCAGAGTTTGGAAGGGCACAGCTCTTTCAGTGGAACTCATAATAGAATCAACTGGTGCAGACAAGGATGTTCCTAATCATAGACTGTCCCTAAGTTTTCCCTAAGTGCAATAAGTAATACAGTCCTATAGATTTCTAAACTGGACTCTAAACCTAGAAATCCAGACGTATTTCAATTTATTCCTACCCCAACGCAAATAAGAGATAACCTAATGCCAAAACAGGTTTATTGGTCATTACACCAACGAATGTGAGAAACTTGAAAGTATTCAATACAAAAAAAGCCTCAGTACAACTACCTTCCTTTCACCCTAAGAAAGTATATCAAACCCAGGCAAATAGAGTATAATCAAACTTCAAGTTTACATAATAGACATACTAAAAAGAAATCTTACTATGTTAGAAAAATTGAAAAAATCTAAAAGCAAATGGTCTAAAAAAATTAAAACTGGTATATTGATTCCTATAACATTAACTATTATATGTCTATAAGACAGACAAAACATTCAAAATCCAAAAATAAAGTTAATATTTTTCGGCTTTACTGAGATATAATTGACAAATTAAAGTTAGTATTTTGAAAATGAAAAGAGTACTAATAAAGTTTTCAAGTATCGATTATTTTTAAACTTATGGCAAAGAGTTTTACCAACCACCTTCAAACGAAAAAACACAACAAAATTTTAAAAGTATAGATTTTTCCAGATAGTAAACCCCCAATTTTTTCCTTTTTCAAATCCTCTAAATCCAAATTATGAGAAATAATTCCTTTGGCTACTGGGAACATTTCTGCCCACTGACATCATCAGAGAAATTATTTCTTCCATTATTTAACTTACTCATTTCCATCCTAATCAAACCCCAGGAATGTAGGAATCAGCAAGAGGATATAATTTTCCCCGAAGCCTATGACAAGGCTTAACTAAATTTACAACATGAGAAACTTAGGCACTGAGGAAAGCCCTGATGGCTGGCGAAATGAGCCACTTTAGTGGCCTCAAGAACAAATTACAGATTTCTTAAGGCAGATTTGAAGGATTTATCCAGGAATCAGTCTTCTCCAAGGCTGGACAGGGAGGAAGTGTAGAAAGCACAGCTTTTCTAAAAGGATGAAAGGTGTCACTTGGAGACACTCTGGTTTCCTGAGGAAGAAGAGACACAGAAATATCTTTTTTGGTGCACTTTAAATCTTCCTTGTTTTCTTCCATTAGTAACTGTTCTATTTCCTCCTTCAAAGATAAACTTGTTTGAAACTCCTGTTTCGGTGTCTTAAGGTGTTCTTTTTGATTTATTCTTTGATCCTCTGACCCCTGTGACTCAGGGCAAATCACTTTGTTACTGGTATCCTCACCAGCTTCTTCCTTAATGGCAGGTAAATGTGGAGGTTCAGTTGTAGTTTGTTTACTTTTAGCTTCTTCTTTCGGTAAATTTACATATTTATGGGATATAAAACTTGGAGCTTTATCTAGACTAGAATTTTCACAAAGTAAGAAACCTCTTACTTTTCCCTCTTTCCCTGCAGTCTCTGTCACTGATTTCTTTGGATGTAGCACGGTCCTTACTAGGAGTCCCTGTGCATTCATCCTGTATTCTTTTGCAGCTCTCTCTCTGCGCTGCTTCTGGAAGTCTTTGAGTTGAAGTAGCTCCTCTGGAAGCTCCATACATGTAGGCTAAGAAAAGAAAATAAACACAAGTTCACTATAACTAAACTTCTGAATATGCTCCTTAAAATCACTTCTGCTTTACTTAACAGTACTTGGCAAGTGAGATTCTATTCAAATGTGTTCTTATAGCACCCTCTAGTGTCTTCAACTACAGTAGTAGTATTTTTCAAGTAAATATTTTGAATTCAGTTTTGTGTGTGTATCAAAATTATACAGTAAAAAGTAAGTCTCCTTTTTCAACTATGATACGCAACTACTAAAATAATAGATATTAGGAAAATTTTCTTTGTTAATGAGGCAAATAATTTTTCTCAGGTTGCTTGCCTTTTGACTTTGTTTACAGTATTTTTGCCCTACAAAAATTTTAAAGTCATATTTATTAATTTTTTAAGAGTTCTGAGTATTTCTGTATTGCACAGATAAACATTACACCCATACATTCAATAGCAAAAGAGAAAATGGTCCAATTAAAAATGAGCAAAGGACCTGGATATTCAAATGGTCAATAGGTGTATGAAATAGGTATATGCTCGACAACACTAATCATCAGGAAAATGCAAATCAAAACCACAATGAGATGTCACCTCACAACTGTTAGGATGGCTATTATCAAAAAGTCGAGATGATAAGTGTTGGCAAGAATATGAAGAAAAGGGAACTCATATACAGTGTTGGTGAGAATATAAATTGGTACAACCGTTATGAAAGACAGTATGGAAGTCTTTCAAAAATATTAAAAATAGGGACGTCCAGATATGGACATCTAGTAACATTACATCTTGGTATATATCTGAAGGAAACAAATCACTGTGTTACAGAGATATCAGCACTCCCATTTACAATGCGTTATTCATGATAGCCAATATATGAAAACAACTCAAGTGTCTATCAATGGAAGGTGTAGGAAAGACAAATAGACCAATGGAACATAAAAATAAAGAAAATTCCAATTTTTGCAAAAAAAAAAAAAGTGTGGTGTGTGTATATACACACATACAATGGAATATTATTCAGCCATAAAGAAATAAAATCCTGCCATTTGTGACAACATGGATGAACATAGAGAATATTATGCTAAGTGAAATAAGCCAGAGAGAGAAAGACAAATACTGTATGATATCACTTACATGTAGAATCTAAAAAAAAAAAAAGCTGATTTTATAGAAACAGAAAATAGAATGATGTTGTCAGAGTTTGGAGGAAGGGGGAAATGGGGAGATGTAAGTCAATGGTACAAACTTTTAGCTCTAAGTTCTGGGGATACAATGTACAGCATAGTTACTATATTAATAATTTGGTATCATATACTTGAAAGTTGCTGAGAGTAGATCTTAAGCATTCTCACCACACCCCTAAAAAAGTTAACTATGTGAGGGGAAAGATGTGATCTTGGTAATGATTCCACAAATGTATATGTATAGTAAATCATCAAGATGTACACTTTAAATACATACAATTAAATTTGTCAATTATTTTTCAATAAAGTTGGGGGAAAGCATTCCCTACTGTGAGACCATTTTCTTTTAATTGTTTTTTCCAATAATTTTACAATTTTGATTCTTTACATAAATACTTGATTCATGGAGTTGGTTTTGATGTAATGAAAGAGACAGCAATCTGACTCTGATTCTCTTCCCCCACAATAGTTAGTCAATTGCCTAAGGCTGTTTATTGAATAATTATCTTTTTCCATTGATAGGAAATGCTACCTTTTTCAAAACCATACTGGTAGATATATATTGGATCTATTTCTGGATTCTCTACTCTGTTCCATTGACCTGCCTACACTGTACCAGTTGCGAACTATTTTATTTAGTGTAGACTTATAATGTTTTAATATCTGACAGGACTTATGTTTATTGATCTCGATAAACTCTATAATCAAAGTTTCCCAAAATAATGCTGGTATTAACATTTTTCTTGAAATAGAGTTAAATTCAAAAGTTAATTTAGGAATAATTAATAGCTAAAAATAGTGTTCCTTTTCAAGTTTTCTTTTATGTCATTCAGTAATATTTTAATGTTTTCATCTCTAATTCCACATTTCTTGTTAGGCTTATTTCTAGGTAATCTATCTTTTTGTTACAATTATAAATTGATGTTCCATCATATTTTCTAGCTGTGTATATGGATATAGGAAAGCTATTAATTTTTATGTTATATTTGTATGCACTTTACTAAAGTGTCTTCTTGTTTGTGGTTGTCTTTTGCAGTTGATTATCTTCAGTTTTCAGCTGTATCGCAGGAAAGTCATAATTCTAATTCCTCCTGTTCAATTTTTATAGTTCATCTTTTAAAAAATTCCATTGCCTAATAGCTTCAAAAATATTAAAGTAGCAGTGACAATCACCATTTAGAATTTTTCTTGATATTAAATCAAGAATGCTTTTAGTGTTCTCAGTTAAACATTACAGTCTTGAGATCTATATGTCTTTTATCATGTTAAAGTGTCTATTCCAACTTTAATCAGTAATGTATGTGAAATAATATAAATTTTTCCCAGAACTAAACAATGAGAGCAAAAAGGTTATAAAGTTGTCCTTGGTTTTACAATGATAAATAAAAAACATTAAAATTCTTCAATGGAACAAGATATGCAAGGATTTTTATGTTGTTCTTTTTTTGTTAAACAGAGAGAGCAAAATATGAAAAAGTTATAATTTTTTTCATCATTTCTGAGATAATTATAATACTTTCTTGGCTCTAGTAAAATGGAGAATTTTCTGACATTGAGCCATATTCATAATTAGAATCTAGTGACACGTTAAAAGTATAATACTTCTAAGTGGGGTTTGTACCCAAAATGCAACTATTTTATTTGAGATTCTGCATCAGTATTTCTAAGTGAGAATGGTTTATACCAGCAGCTTGCACATTTTTTATGTAAGGAGCCAAATAGTAAATATTTTAGGCTTTGTGAGCCACAAACTATCTCTGTTGCATACTTTTTCTTTTATCCTTTTACAATCCATTAAAAACCATAAAAACTATTCTGAGCTTGAGACCTGTACAAAAAATAAGTCATGAGAGAGATTTGGCCTTTGGGCAATAGTTTCCCAAATTGTGAGTACAGTTTTCTTATATTGTTGGCTTCATAAAAGTAACTGATGAAATCTTAAATTTACCCATTCTTTGACAGAAATATTTATTGGAAACATAATTCAATATTGTGAAAAAGTACTCAAGGAAATGGATTAAGCCCGAATTATAGCCCCTTCAGGAATATTTATCACCAAGTCTGCCTCATGTAATTTCCTGCAGCTGTGAAGAGTGGGCATCACTGTGACTTCCATGAGGAATAAGGCAGAAGTGAAAGTCCTCGAGATGCAGCCACAGAGAGCTGCACCTACCTCTGTGCCTCCCAGCCGGTCTGCAGATCCTTCTCGGTAAGTGTTTAGGTACCCATCCACCAGGGTGGTTAGGTCAGACATCATCTCATCCAGGAGTACCAAGCGAAGGGGTAGCAGGTAGGTGGCTTCCAGGGCTAAAATTTTCAGTAAGGAGGGTGAAAGAGGTCGTGTGAACCACACTTCTGGATTTTCCTAGAGACATCAAAATAATTTTCTCTGAATAGTAAGCAAAACCTTAAAGATAATTGTTTATTTAAGTGTCGCTTAACTTAAAACACTATTACTACCATTTTCTTAATTTATTATCGTTGCTTTCATTCTATGGCTAGCCTTCTGAGCACACACATACACGTTGTATATACAATATGTGAGAGTGGGGAGATTCAGGGGAGATGGGGAGAGTGGAAGTGAGAGAAAGACAAAAAGAGACAGAGACAGAGAGACTTTTAAAACAGGAGACAGCAAACTTGCTTATATGACCAAAACTGTAGCCATGTGGTCATAACCCAAGTTTGCATGCAAGACTATTAGGAGCCAAAGAAAATCTACCTTACTTTGGGAGAAATAATTGGGATAATTTTTGTTCCACCATTTTAGTCAAAATTTTCAATATAATCCCTTCTTGTACCAACTTAAAAATTTATTTCAGAATACTTTATAATTGATAAACAACAAATCTGGATCTTGGCTCTTATCAACTTGAGACCACAAACTGTTCCCATTCAGCACAACTAAGATTTTGGCAATGCTCAATTGCTTATATGGCAGCTATCATTTCTCAACCTTTAGTACTCACCTGAATCAGTTTTTGTCTATCTTCTAGAAAGAAGAGATATTTGGGGGCTACTTTCAGGTGTCTGATTAAACTCTCTTGTAAAGTACTGATGCAATTTGGAAGAAAGCCGCCTGTTTCCATGGAAAATTGAAGGACATCTGCCACCTGTGGCAGTAAAAAAAGACAAACAGACCAGTCTGTTGAATATATACAGTGATCTATGTCCTGGCAGAAATAGCATAAATATAGGTAGAGAAATGTCTTTAAATACATTTTCCCTAAGAACCCACATGATAGGCAATGTCATCAGAAAATTTAAAGTTTTTTTGAAAAAAGTAGGGAGAAAAAAGAAAAAAAAAGTATCACCCAACTTTAATGTGTCCTTGTGTACTTTCTTTTCCATTTCTTTTATTTGCCTGCCTTATGGTCATTTACTACACTTTGGTGCCTTAGGGGAACAGGGAAAGGAAGATAGAATTCAAGAATTATTTTATTACTTATTAGCAACTCTGGTAAAATTTTGGTAAGGAAAGCTAATAAAATTAAGAATTGAAATAATTCTTTATCTGTGTGTGGTAGGGTAAATAATGGCCCTTAAAGATATCTACGTCTTATTCCTAGAAACTATGAATGTTATTTTATATGGCAAAAAGGACTTTGCAATTATGATTAAGTTAAGGGTCTTGAGATGAGAGTATCTTGAATTATCCAGGTGTGCCTTAAATGTAATCACAAGAGTTTTTATCAGAAGGAAAAAAAGGGAGCTTTCACTACAGTCAGAAGAGAGGGTGATATGATGATGGCAGCAGAGACTGGAGTGACATTTTGAAGATGGAGGAGTACAAGCCAAAGAACACAGGTAAGAGCTGAAAATGGCAAGAAACAGACTCTCCAGAAGAAACCAGCCCTGATGGCACCTTGACTTTAGCCCAGTAAAAACTATTTCAGACTTCTGACCTCCAGAACTGTAAGAGAGTAATTTATGTTGATTTAAGCTACTAAATTTGTGGTGATTTGTTACAACAGCAACAGGAAATGAATACACCATGTTAAAGGAAAACAAAAAAACTCAATTTCTTCTTCTTGCAATATGGAAATGTGAAAAGAAAAACATGGAAAGATATGCCAATATCTTCATTACACAATACATATGGTGTCTAATCAAAAAGTCTTATGGCCCTGAGGGAACAATGAGCAATTCTCTTATATTTTAGTGTAAGCACAGAAGTAATCTCTGTATAGTGAGAGATGCTGAAAGAAGGCCCAAAGGAACATGTAACAAGAGGAGTGGCATAAATTTATTATGAGCAGATACATAAAGAGCAAACTTGAACCACATATAACATAAAATTGGCCATCTTATTAGTTTAACTCCCCTCCAAAGGCTCTAGGCTTATATATTCAAGATCTCCCTTTCATTGACATAAACCTTGAAGAATCTTAAGAAAACATAATGAAAACTATAGTTTTACTGCTCTCACAGCCAAATCAGCTCCAAGTGTCAGCACAGTCTAGAAATTCCTCATTTCTCTAGGGTCCTCTAAAGCAAGAAAAATCATATATCTTCAGGCCAATCTGGGCCATAAAAAGCTTTTAGTGCATATGTGGGACAACCTGTATCCCTGAGCTAGATGCCAACTAGCCACTAACCTTAACTGATAACATATGTGGTAAAGGCAGAGATGTGATTGCTCACTCATACCAAGTTTCCCGTCAGACTTCTGAAAAACTCTCAAATTGTTTGTTTCTGAATGTTACAGAGTATGGAGCTTGCTCCTTATTTGACAAATTCTGGAGCAAAATAAAGGGGAAAAATCCTAAATACTTTTTTTTAACTGCTTTTACAGTTAATCAAATATTCTTTTAAAAAATTATTTATATAAATTAGTTTCAAGTATATAGTACATTGGTTAAAAATATGAAACACAAAAAAAAATATATATGGAATGCTTCACGAATTTGCATGTCATCCTTGAGCAGGGGTCATGCTAATCTTCTCTGTATCATTCAAATTTTAGTATATATGCTGCCAAAGCGAGCACCAAATGTTCTTGAATATTGTACAAACACCTTACAGAAGTGAGCAGGAATGGGCACACACACAATAAGACATTCAACCACTCATCAGACAAGGCCTACGTTCTACAGGAACTATGCACACCAGATTGAATTCAGTGTTTCCCTGCATGTACCTGTGTGTCGAAAACATTATTCAGTAAAATTCCATACTGATGAGAGAGGCAATCAGAAAGCCAACGACAATCATGGATAACCTAAAGAATCAGAGAATAGAGACAGTAATTAGAACCTGGCTGCTAGTTTACTAGCAGAGGAATCAGCTCACACACTTACCTTTAAAATTCTTTTGTCTTCTAATACCATCTGAAGTCCATTGTTGAAAGCACGACTTCCCAAAAGGAAAATATCAAATAAGTAAACTCGGCTATTTGTGGCCACCTACAATAGACCATTCAGACATACATGTTAGGATAAGGAAGAACTAGCTGAGGGGCTCTGAGGATCAAGATAGGCATGTGATAAAATATTTAACATCCTCACTTTTAAAGTGAATAATAGGTACTCAATGAAAGTTTGGAAAATAATTCTCTGCTAGACTATAAGCTCTATGAGAAAAGAGATTATGTCGGATTCACCGCTACACATACAACAACTAGAACAGAGCCAGGCACATGAATGGCCATTATACATTTCTTCAGCAAATCAATGCATGTCATATAATGCTCCTCTCTATTTTTTTGTATGCAAATAAATAAACATGGCTCTAATAATATGCACTCAAATCGATATCCTGCTTTTCTCATTCATAAACTTTCAAACATTTTTCCATATAGTGCTTGTCATCAATTTTTGGCAGCCACATTAATATTTATAAAATGTACTGTAACATCTGTTATTAACTATGTAAGTGGTTTTTGATTTTGCACCATTATAAATAATACCAAGATGAATAAATGAATAGGTTCTCACATATTTTTTCTTCATATTTTGAATTAATTAGGATAGATTCCTAGATATGGTCCTGAGAAGTAGGCCAAAGGATATAAAAAAACTTTGACTCTCAAATATTTGCTACCTTCATCTTAAGACATATTATTATATCTGGAAAATATCTTCATTAATTAACTATTCATTAAATATTCATTAATTATTCACTTTAATAATTTCAAGTTAAAGAAAAGCAGTGGGAAATACTGACAGAATGGAAACAGAGTAGGAAAAACAAGATACAATAAACAAAGAAACAAAAAAAATAAAGGTTAAGGAATTAAATGTGCCGATATTAATAAAAGTAAGGAGCTGGGAATGGGGGGGGTGGGTGGGCTGGAGGAGAAGTAAGCCTTCAAGTTATATACATCAATTCCCCACTACTCCTACAGAGGACAGAAAATGTATTCTCTGGATAAATCTAACCAGAGATGCTCTAGGGTTGGGAATGTAAGACATAGAAGAGGCCTTGGTAGTTGACTGAAAAATGAAAATTTGTACACTGAATAGTGAGCCTCCGTACCTCTTTCCCTATAGCTTCGAGTCCTGAGAATTTCAGCCTGTATTGGAACAGGAGGATATAGGGCTCCAGGGAAGATGGATTCAGGAAAAAAATGCAGCACAAGTTAGCAGGATAGTGGTAAGCACGTGGAAAAACTATACTGAAGAGAAGATATGGGAAAGCTTAGTAACAGGTGCAAAGAAAACAAGGCTACTAAGATGAGGCAATTATCGATTCTATAAAAGACAAAAAATTATGCAAGAAAAGAAACTATTTTACTTGGCACAGCAGTGAGCAATAGTTAACACAGTCATAATCACATGTAGCCTGATTCCTGTCTTAACCCAAATTGGTATATAACTAAATTAGGAGTATCCCGGGAGGTGTGGGTGCTATAAGAAACCAAAATATTTGTTTACTGCAATAATAGTAATTTGTAAAACTGATGAATAGAGAGTAATAAGCATGTTTTTAGAAAATGAGAAATAACAGAAATATTTCAACATGTTAAAAGTAGTTGCCTCTGTACTTTTTTCTGTCTGGTGCCTGTTTTTGTGGCTGCTGCCCAGGGAATGTCCCTTGATCACCTGGCTCTGGTGGCTGGGGGTGGGGGTCTTACATTCTTGGGTCCCCATGGGACTCTGGCAATTTGAGAGACAATTCTTGGCAAGGTACCACCCCCAAGGTACTATACAGACAGTAAACTGGGGCACACTCCCTAATCTTTCTGTTTAGGAGCCCTCTTTGCTTGTCTTAAAGCTGCAGCCTGGGGAGCAGGCTTCAGGCTTAGCATACATTTAGTGGCCTGCAGAGCTACTCTCAAGAAACATAAGCTGTGGACTCTATCTTGGTGCTCTTCCTCTACATTGTTCAAGCTTGTCAGTATCACCCAGAAAAGAGCTTATACATTCATCTGGAGCCCCAATTTTTTTAAATCCCATTCAGAGAACACCTTTAGACTGCCGGCCGTGGTGGTCAGCAAGACTTACACTTACAGTCCCACAGGACTATAAATATTTGCATACTTTTAAAAGTTTGTCTGAGGGTCTGGCTTCTAAACAGCCTGAATCTAGGTGTTGAGATCTTCTCTTCTGGGATGATGACAGGTCTTGGAACATCCAAAACTATTGGAAGCTATTAAAAATACAATAGGCTGCTTGGACAAGCACAGAGGTTTGAGAGACAACCAGAAATTGAGGCAGGCTTGAATGACAAGGTTCATCTCCTGCACAAAACCACTCTGTCAAGACTAGGAGAGGCTGCTGTTTCATCTATTGTATAGAAACCAACAGAGAGAGTCAAGCAAAATGAAGAAACAAAGGAATATGTTTCAAATAAAAGAACAAGATAAAATCTTAGGAAAAAATTTTAATAAAGCAGAGATAAGTAATTTACTTGATTAAGAGTTCAAAGTAATGGTCATAAAGATGCTCACTTTACTGGGAAAAGAATGGGTAAACACAGTGAGAACTTTAACAGCGAGATGGAAAATATAAGAAAGTACCAAATAGAAGTCACAGAGCTAAAGAATACAATGGCTAAAGAAAAACTACACACACTAGAGGGGATTCAACATTGGATGAGATGAAGCAGAAGAAAGGATCAGTCAATTTGAAAACAAAGCAGTGGAACTCAACCAATCAGAGCAGCAAAAAGAAAAAAGAATGAAAAAAAGTGAAGATAATAGCTTAATGGTCTCATGAGACAATATCAAACAGATTTACATTTGCATCAAAGGGCTCCCAGAAAAGAATGAAATAAAAAATGTAAATAAAATAATATTTATCAAAGTGCTTTGCAAACAGTAAAGTGCTATACAAATGTACTGTTTTAACAACCCTGTTATTACTTTAAAAAAAAAAACAAAACGCCTACAGCATCTGGTATTCCTAGGCAGTCTCCTATCCAAGTGTTATTACATTCTTAAAAAAAAAAAAAAGCAGCATCTCTGAAGTGGCAGGTAGAGTGGAGATTTTTCTTTCCTCATAAGCCTTTTACCATTATTTGATTTTTTTTTTTTGCTTTTAATACATAGGGTATGCGATAGTTTGATTTAAATAATGAAACACGCAAGCCCAAGCACCTTGTTGGAGAAAATTAATTTGCCCATTGATCACTTCCAGTCATAAAGAGGGCAATTTAACCAATTAGATGTCCCCTCTGGTACCTAGACAAAGGGAACAAATTAAGAAATAACTTGCAGTTGCCCAGGCCCCTATTACCAGAAAGTCCACCTTTTTGGTAGAGAGAGGTTTTGGTTTGGTTTCTTTCCACTACCACCGCAAGTTTTACTGAGATAAAATTAATATATAACATTGTGTAAGTTTAAAGTATACAATGTGATAATTTGATATAAGCATATACTGTGAAATAACTACCACAATAAGGGTAGTTAACACATCTATCAGCTCACAGTTATTTTGTGTGTATGTGTGTGGTGAGAACTTTTAAGATCTACTCTCTTACCAACTTCCAAGTATCCAATACTTATCTATAATCACCATGCTGTATGTTAGATTCACAGAACTTATAACTAAAAGTCTGTACATTTGACCATCTTCACTCATTTCCTTTATTTCCCCCAACCCTGGCAACCATCAATTTACTCTTTCTTTCTATTAGTTTGGCCTTTTTCAATTCTCCATATAAGTGTCTTTCTCTATATTTGTCTTTCTGTATTTGACTTGTTTTACTTAGCATAATGCCCTCCAGGTTCATCTATGTTGTCACATATGGCAGGATATCCTTCTTTTTATGGCTAAATAATACTCCATTGTATACATATGCCACATTTTCTTTATTTATCTATCCATCCATGGACACTTAGGTTGTTTCCGTGTCTTGGCTATTGTAAATAACGCTGCAACAGGAATACAGATATCTCTTTGAGATCCTGTTTTTGTTTCCTTCAGAAATATACTTAGAAGTGGAATTGCTGGATCTTATGGCAGTTCTACTTTTAATATTTTGAGAAACCTCCATATTGTTTCCCATAGTGGCTCTACCAATTTACATCCCCATCAACAGGATCCAAGAATTTGCTTCACATCCTAACCAACCCTTATTATTTCTTGTATTTTTATCCTAACAGGTGTGAGGTGATGCCTCGTTGTGGTTTTGATTTACATTTGTCTAATAGAAAAATGTCTACTCAGGTCATTTGCCCATTTTTAAATTGGATTTTTTTTTTTCTCTTTTGCTATTGAGTTGTATGAATTCCTTATATATTTTGGATATTAATTCCTTATCAGATATATGGCTTGCAAATATTTTCTCCTATTACATGAGTTGTGTTATTTTATTGATCCTCTCTTTTGCTGTGCAGAAGCTTTTTAGTTTGATGTAGTCTGATTTGTTTATTTTTGCTTTTGTTGCTTGTGGAGGTTTGTTTTAAGTAATTTGCGTTTGTGCTGCTAACTCAAACCTAGTCATCTAAAAGCTAAAGTTTACCTAGACAGTGCATGGAACAAGACAGAGGCAATTCAATCCTTTAGCAAAACTGGGCTTAATACCTCCATTCTTTTCCTTCAAGAAGGCGAACATTCCAGAGAGAGGAGTTCAGGAGGACAGATTACCAACACTAATAAAAAAATATTCTCTCAGTAGGTGGAAGCAGTTCCTGACTCAAAGGACAGAAGACATTGGTTGAGGATTCAGCCTGTTTTCTTGCCCTCGCCTCTTAAATACTGATGCTGCTGACTGAGATCTAAAGGTGGCTACCCAACCTCTAGCTATGCAAGACTCACCACAAACTTCTTTTGATATAATGGTAACCCACACCTGACATCTCCTAGGTCCAGGAAGATAAAAACAATGTGTCAGAAACCTGCTTTAGAAAGCTACCAACCAGATAGGAAAGATGAGAAACTCCTCGTATATCTAAGGCGATAGAACAGAGGTGGAAAAGATCTCAAGCAGACTGTGAGACAGCAGTGATGATTATAAGTGAACCTATAAAGAGACAGAAACTCCTTTCTTTGGAAAAGAATAAATTGAGTACTAAAAGAGTGAAAGACATTATGAACAGTTATAGAACAGTGATATAAAGAAAACAATTAAAATAAATTTACCTGTGAATCTACAATGATTTCAAAATGAGAAGTTTTTAAAAAACTACCTTTTACCTGAAGCCAACATAGTTTCCCATGACGACACACATTAGCTCCTTCTGCTGCCACACTCAGAACACTCTGCTTCTTAATGTGGAGCATCTAAAAAAAAAGGAAGCAAATAAAATTCTCCAGGGAATTAATTTCGCAATTATGACATCATGAATGGCACAAGTAAAATGATTAGCAATAAACAAAGTGGATTATATTTTTTAATTCACAAAATATGACTAATCCAAAATAAGAATCTGCTTCACACACACACACACACACACACACACACACACACACACACACACACACACACCCATACTGAACTCTTCTGATCCTCTTTTAGTTTTTGCAAAATTATTCCACAACCAGAAAATAAATCATTCATACCCCAAATGCTAATAAGAATTGAAAATTGTTACTACTGATGCTACCAAGAAGGATTTCTAGTCTTATGACCAGATTCCTCATGCAAAAATCAGTACCCTAGCACAGGGCAATTTACTGTACCTGAAGGTAACTCACATAGTGGTTGAGGCTCGTAGCATCTACTGTTCAGAATCAGAGAAACGAGAATTCAACAGGTCTCTTAAAGTCTTGGATTCCTTAAATTACTCAAAAATTGAAAGAGTGGTATCCCAGCAACACATATTGGTCCACTGATTTCAAACATTACAAAATTCTGAGATCCTTACTCTACAACTTACGAAAATATCTACATGATACAAGATTCTCCTTTTTTACAGGTAGGTAAATTACCCAATAATAGGAGCACATAGTAACTTACATTAGCACAATATCTTCCTTCAGAGAGCATAAGGTGTTTTACCTTCTGAGTATGTTTCATCACTGATTAAAAAAAGTGGGGGAGGAAGGGACTGAATTTCAGTCCCATCCTCAATCAACAAGAAGGCAGCAAAACTGGCAACAAAAGCTGTATTTCTCTATTGATAAGAATTCTCAACTACCTCTTTGAATTTCCAAAGCAAAAGTTTTTATCCCATTGTTTTGTTGTTGTTGTTGTCATGGGTCCTTTAAAGAATCTGTTGGTAGATAAATAATTCTGATAACTTAATTTAAAAGTGGGCAAAAAAAAAAAAACATGTCTCTGAAGAAGCTATACAAATAGCCAACAAGCACATGAAGAGATCCTCAATATTAGTAACTATCAGTGAAACGCAAATTGAAGCCACAGTGAGATACCATTTCACACCACTAGGATGGCTATAATCAAAATGACAGATAACAAGTGTTGGTTAAGAATGTGGAGAAATTGGAACCCTCATATCCTGCTGGTGGAAATGTAAAATGGTACAGCAGCTTTGGAAAACAATATGACCAATCCTCAAAAATTAAACATAGAGTTATTACATGACTCAGCAATTCCATTCTCAGGTAATCTATCCAAGAGAATGAAAACTTATGTCCACACAAAAACTTGTACATGAATGTTCATAGCAGCATTATTCATAATAGCCCCAGGTAGAAACAACCCAAATATCCATCAAATGGTGAAAAGATAAATAAAATGTGATATATCCATAGAAGGGAATATTTGGCAATAAAAACAAGTGAAATATTGATACAAGTTATAATATAGATGAACTTTGAAAATGTTATGCTAAGCAAAAGAAGCCAGTTACAAATGACCATGTATGGCACAATCCCATTTATGTGAAATGTCCTAAATGGGTAAATCCATAGATGCAGAAAATAGTTTAGTGGTTTCAAGGGGCTAGGGGGCTGGAGAGGGGTTAGAGGTGATGGCTAAGAAAGATGGGGTTTGTTTTTGGGGTATTGCAAATGTTCTAAAATTCATGGTGATGATGGATGTATAACTCTGCCAGTAAACTGTACATTTTATTTATGTTTTTCTGATGTTCCATCACCCAAAATATTTTATTTAAGTTGTTGTTTCTCACAAGTTTTCAGTTTTTTCCATTTCTTTATTTCTTAAATATAAAAAAGTTAGACATTTCTACTAATCCATGAAGTGATCCCCCTGATTACTCTAGCACTTACCTGCACTATACACAACCATTACAATAATGACTATACATTTTAAATTGGTGAATTTTATGGTATGTGAATTATATCTCATTAGTTTTAAAGTACAATCTGTTGAAAGCTAACTTTCTCTTAAAAAAAAAAAAAACACCCATGCACACACAAGTATAAGCTTACATCTAAACAGAAAGCTTAATGACTCCCCTGAATTCCATCTGTGTACTGCACCCTAGGCTGAATAGTTACTGCTATGTCTCAAATTAATATATCATTATAGAGAAATTGCCTAATAAAGCGTCTAGAATGGTATTTTTAAAATTTAAGTAAAAGAATTTCTGACTCTCCTCTAAACGTGCCAATGGCTGTCCTTCTCACTCAAGTCAAACTCAAAGTCCTTGTAATGTCTAAAAAGCCCTATCTGATCTGCCTCCTGTTACCTTCCATTTCCTATCACTTTTTTCACTGTAGTTCTACCATACTTACCTTCCTGCTGTGCCTTCACACAGCCAAATGTGTTTCAGCCTCAGGGCTTTTGCACTTGCTATTTATACCTTCTTTAATTCTTTACCTAGATAGCCATATAGCTAACTCCCTTATTTTTTTCAGGTCTGTGTTCCAAAGTCACCTCTTCACTGAGGTTTTCTCTGTCTATCCTATGTAAAATAGGAACTCCCTGTCACTCTATTCACCATACCACACTTTATTTTCCTTCATAGCACTTATCATCAGCTGATATACAATTATTTGTTTGTTTTCTTGCATTAACATGTAAACTTCTTGAGGGTTAGAACTTTGTCTGGATTACTGTTAACTCCAGACCTCAGAACAATATCTGGCATATAGTAGGCACTGAAATATTTCGCTGAAGTATTAGAAAAAACATCAATGATCTTATAATGAGAGAGAAATTTGTGAGCCATAGACATGATACCAATATGCAGACAATACTGGGGATGATTTAGGGCAATACTTACAGCAGCACCAAACTTCTGCTGGAACTGATCAATGACTGTGTATGTCACCTCCTCTTCCTCTACAGGAGAATGATGGTATTAGATATATTTGTCTTTCTTGACAATAGAATAGCCCTCCTACTAAGTTTAGCCATGTTCATAAATGCCTACTCTTGTGCAACTCAGATATCTAATGTTTTTTCATTATCACCTGTATCAGCACACAGTGAACATTATTAGCATTCTGTTTGTCAACTGAGAATAAAGAAAAGCCCCACCAATGAAAATCTTATGAATTGGACTATTTACTCATTTCCTGTTATAATCCAGTAATGTTTCCCTCCTTATAGGTTTATGTCTTGAGCACTTTAAGACATACACTTTTCAAAAGCATATTCATAGTAAAAAAAATAATAGTTTAAAATAAATTAGTCCTGGGGATGGGCCAATGTCCATACTTTTGAAATTATCTGGGTTCTGAAAGTTAATTACTTAATATAAAAGATTAAAGGTATAGCATAACATACAGTTCTTCATCTCTCAATCTCTGAAACTTTTAAGTGGAATAGGACACAGTCCACGTACCTCTTTCTATCCATACTCATTCTCTTAGTGATCTATTTATTCTAGTCTCAAGGCTTTAGATATGATCTATAGGCTAACTCTTGAATTTATATCTCCATCTCAGACCTTTGTCCTCATCTCTAGGTTTATATTAAAACCTTGGCTGACCTAAAGTCTTAAAAAACTTCCCCAAACCTTTTGCACCTACAGTCTTTTTCCCATCTCAGTTTAATAGCAACTCCATACTTGAGGCTGCTCAAGCCCACGCTCCTGAAGTCAAATGTAATTCCTCTCTTTCTCTCACACCATCTAATCTGGCAGTATATCGTGTATGCTCCAACTCAACATACATCCAGAATTCCACCACTTGTTACCAATCATATTGCCATCCCTAGGGTCAAGTCCCAACATATCCATTCATCTTAAAATTATTTCAGTAGCCTCCTAATAGATATTCATGTTTTTATCCTTTCCCTCCTTTCAGTATCTATACAGTATCCAGAGTGATCATGTTAAAATAGAAGTCAGATTATGTTACTTTTCTGCTCAAAGTTCTCCAAAGGGAAATAGAAGTTTAAAAAAAACACCATTTACAATAGTATAAAAATATGGAATACTTAGGGATAAATATGGCAAAAGATGTGGAAGACATATGCTGAGAACTACAAAATATTGCTGAGAAATTAAAGATCTAAATAAATGGACAGACTGGTTCATGAATTGTAATAAACAATACTGTTAAGATGCCAATATTCCCCAAACTGATTTATCAATTCAACACAATCCCAATTAAAAGTCTAGCAGGCTTTTTTTTTTTTTGGTAGAAATTAACAAGCCGGTTTTAAAGTCCATGGGGAAATGCAAAAACAAACAAACAATAACTAAAAAAAAAAAAAACAGAATAGCCAAAACAACTCTGAAAAAGAATAAAGTCTGAGAACTAAAACCACCGGATTTCAAGCATAAATCAACAGGAAACACAAGTCTATTAGGCGTTAAGACAGAAAAAGTAGGTCAATGTAACAGAATAGAGTGTCTAGAAATAAATCTACACATATATATATGGATAACTGATTTTTGACAAAAGTAGAAATGTAACTGAGTGGAGACTATATCTTCTTTTCAACAAATGGTGCTGGAACAACTGGATATCCATATGCAAAAAAATAAATAAATAAAAATAACTAAAAATGGACAACAGACCTAAACGTAGAACTTAAAACTATGAAATATCTAGAAGAAAACATATGAGAAAATCTTCTCATATGTTAGAAAAAAATCTGAGTTAGGAAAAAATTTCTTAGATATGACATCAAAAATATAATCCATAAAAGGAAAAAGTTAATAAATTATACTTCATTAAAATTAAAAAGATCTTCTCTTTGAGAGATACTTTAAGAGAATGAAAAGCCAAACCACAGACTCAGAGAAAATATTTGCAAAGGGTTTATCTGAAAAAAGACTTGTGTCCAGAATATATAAAGAACTCCTGAATGAATAATAATAATCCAATAAGAATATGGGCAAAAGATATGAACGGACATTTCACCAAAGATATTCAGATTACAAATAAGCACATGAAAAGATCCTCAACATTCTTAGTCATTAGAAAAGAAGATAAATCCCAAATACTCTCCAGTGTCTTCTCTTCTCACTTCAGAGTAAAAGCCGAAGTCCCTTCAATGACCTACAATGTCCCCTATGATCCACTGACCCCACTTCATTTCCTTCTTGCTCCAATGACATTGATCTCCTTGCTGTTGTCAAGATCCTGACATGTTCCTATCTCAAAACTTGTGTATTTGTTCTTTTTTCTGCCTAAAAAACATTTCCTACAGATATCCATACAGCTCCATCCCATTCCAATGTCACCATTTCAGTGAGGCCTGTCCTAGATGCCCTAAACTAAAAAGCCGCCCTCTACACAGACTTTTTTTTTCCTTCATAGCATTTGGCACTAGCATAACATATAGTCCTTCATCCCCCAACTTTCAAGTGGTATAGGACACAGTCCATGTACCAGAATATCACTCTGGATATTATATAGATACTGAAAGGAGGGAAAGGGTAAAAACAGAAATATCTGTTAGGAGGCTATTGAAATAATTTTAATTTATCTTATTTAATTTTTTAGTGTTTGTTTCCTACACTGGCACTCAATGAAGGCATGAATACCACATCTTAGTATCTCCAATGTCTAGATATAGTGTTAACCCACATATTAAATAAACAAATGACTAATGAAATTTTATATTAATTCAAAGCCTAGAAGCAATAGCTAGCTGAACATTCTGTACATAATCCTGACTCAGGATTATGCCAACTCTGAAGAGTTCTGAACCACAATAAAGAAAAGCCCAGTACTCACCTGATGGGCTGTACTTGAAGTCATTCAGCAGAGAGGTGGTTGGTGCCTCAGGTGCAGGAGGAGGAGGCTCACATACATTTAGGTCTTCATCTTTCATTTTATCCATGCTAGTTCTTTCTGTATTTAGGCTACACTTACAAAAAACAACACTCAGGTGAAACTGTTCTTTGTTGCTAATGCCATACACAGATTTTGCCACACATCAATGATAAGAACTCTGGACCTCATTTCATAGAGAACCCATTCATCTACTGGTTATATTAATTTGAAAATACCATCTAAAGATGGAAAAAAATATTCATCTATTTCTTCTCATTTCTATCACTTCAAGCAATTTTAGAAATTACCCAGCAAGTGAATTAAAGTTAAGGCTTTCTATCCTAATGCGTACGTTGGGAGTAACATCATAATTAAGAAATTATTCCAGCATACCTAACAGAAGATGCTTTTTCTCCACCTTGTTCCACTTCATCCAGTAACTCCACTGTAAAATAAACAAATGGCTTCCAACATAGTTTCTAATCTGAAAGTAATTAACTACCACCATCTACCCCCAACCCATAATTTGACTGTATTCTACAAACTGTAATTGTAAATAAAATGTTAGTCCACCGAGGCCTTCATCAGCTAGCAATAATAAAGCAAAAAAGACTATCCAAGGTACTGAAGACTTCTAATATATTTTTTTCAATTACAGTTGAATTCAATATTATATTAGTTTCAGGTGTATAGCATAGTCGTTAGACTTTTTTATACAAGGTGATCACCCCCATAAGTCTAGTACCTACCTGGCATATATAGTTATTATAGTATTGAATATATTCCCTATGCCATACTTTACATACCATGACTATTTTGTAACTGCAGATCTGTATTTCTTAATCCCTTTGCCTTTTTCCCCCTCCCATCTTGGCAACCATCAGTTAGTTCTCTGTAGCTGTGAGTTTGTTTCCTTTGTTCATTTATTTTGTATTTTAGATTCTACATATAAGTGCAATCATATGGTATTTGTCTTTCTCTAACTTATTTCACTTAGCATAATACCCTCTAAGTCCACCCTAGCTGTCATAAATGGTAAGAATTCATTCTTTTATATGGTAAAGTAATATTTCATTATATATATGCATCACCTCCTCTTTATTCAATCATCAATTGATGGGCACTTAGGTTGTGAAAACTCCTAATATTATATCCCTGTGCAGCCTCCCTATGTGGTCATTCAGCAGGATTAGAAACCTCTCTACATGTTCTCTTTACCCTTTTTGTTCCAGGGCACCTTCATAGTCATGCAGATTGGTTCTAGAGATACCTTTTCTTTCTCTATTCATTTCCATCCTAATGCACTTCCCTCACACTCTGTACTGTT
Organism: Macroglossus sobrinus; assembly: GCA_004027375.1. Classification (NCBI taxonomy): domain Eukaryota; kingdom Metazoa; phylum Chordata; class Mammalia; order Chiroptera; family Pteropodidae; genus Macroglossus; species Macroglossus sobrinus. Next base: position 591,254 of record PVKZ01000061.1, on the reverse strand, counting down.
GGGGGTTTTTCTCTGAAATCACTTACAGACCTGTTCCTTTCACTGTCATGGGATGGTACATTAAGAGTTCAGTGACATGAAAAGTAATAAAAGATAGGTTGGAAATCACAAAAGATATATTAGAAAAACATTCCACAGAGACTCCGAAACTATTTGTTTTTAACCTAGCAGTGAAGGGAATGTAGGGAAATATTTTATGTCATTAATTCTAAGATGCACATTTTAAACCGCTCTGAAATTGGATATAATTAACCATAAGTGCACATGAAAATTTAATTAACAGCTTTTTTTTTTCTTTCTTAGACTAGGAAAAGTAATAGTGTACCTTATAATTAATGATTTCTTAGTTTCAATTAAGTACACTCAGGTACTTTATGGGGGAAAAAGTTTCTCAGGGGCCAGCCACTATGTGTCAAATGTCTTTTTCCCATGCATTATGTAGAAGTGTTGAGTCTGGGGCAGAGAAAGTGATATTCACTAAAAACATTGATTAGTAAATTATTATCCTTCACCTTGATAATTCTTACTCAAGATGCTTTTCAGGAAGACCCCTCGATGGCAGATTGAGCCACAGGGCAAAGAAAAAAAAGGTCATCGTTTAAACCTAAAAATTATTAACAAAGGCCAGATTCTGAGAAAGAATTTAGGAGGAGATGAAATCTATGAGCACAGATCACAGAGCTAGTAAGCAGTCAGCCTCCTTCTGAGTTAGGGAGACACAGTAGTGATTCCTTCACTTCTCTAAATAAATCAATCAATAGCCTAGTTTTGTGCCAGCCCAGAGTTCTACTTCTCTGCAAAGACTAATAGTTAAAACACAATTAAGAATCCCCCTACTACTACTACCACCACCACCACCACCACCACTAGCATTATCAAAAGTTCTTCAAGGAACAGAGTGCTTACAGTAGTGTATTCAATGAGAAATCAGATAGTTGTCTGGGCTTGTCTGCCTTGAAGTGAGTCTGGATTGGCAGTCATTAATTTGGTGAGATTTTCATCTCTCCCTAAATTCTACTTCTTTCACAAAACAAAGTAATCTTTCAAGCAGAAGTAATCTCTTATTTATGGGAATTCTTTCCTTTCCTTTCCTCATATCTGCCCCAATGGTAAGACATGCACAGCTCTACAAGGTCCCAGATCTCCCACTTCCTCAACCCTACCCCCTTCAACCCATACTGATCTTTACTCCTCCTTGGAGAGCTTTTTGCTTTTGAGTTCTTGAAAGCAATAATAGTTCTTGCTTCCAGCCCTTTTTTCTTAGTCCATTTGGCCTGTCTGAAGCACATTGACCAGATGAGCTTCTATATTTATACTTTTAGGCAAACAATTGGACCTATTCTTGCTAAATGGCTCTGGCTGGTAGAAACAAAGAACATGCCTGCTTCCTGCTATTCCAAAATCCCACAAGCTCTGAAAATCAAAAAATTTTTATAAATCTTTTGGCAGCAAAACCTGAACTGACTTATTATTTGTAGTCTTATTTTATTCTACTTAGTATGATTATCCACCCATTTCTCTGTATAAATGTATTTTATTACAGAGTACTGCCTAGATCTGCTTGAAGTGTTATGTAATATGAACACCATATAATGTGTGTAAGGTTTTCCACACGTCCAGAATAATTCTGGATTCTGAAATATTTGGCCCCGAGGTTTCAAATAAGTGACTGTAAATGTTGTGTGAACCTGTAGGTTAAACTCGCTTGCTGAGCAAGACAAATTCCTTTCTGTTCAGATTTCTAACTCTGCCTGCTGGCTTAGTCTCTAGTAACAAGCACCAGCCATTCTCACATTGTAAAACCAAGATGATTAAAATTCTCTAAGAGTATTCTACTCATATTATCCACTGAAATAGTAAGGTAAAATAGTAAGGGTCAATTCTCAAATACCAATTTTAAGAGTTCATAAATGCAATATTAAAGGCAAGATAGCATTTCATTTTTTTTTTTTCCAAATACTGGTATGAGATAGAACAGTGAATTTATTACTACTGGAAATCCCAATAGCAGCATTCAGGAAACATAAAGATCCTACCATTCAAAATCTCATGCCCAAAAAACATCTTCACTCCTGGGACACTTCGACCAGTCTCCACATTCTTCACTGTTACAGAAAACAATTTATTTGGTTAATAAAAAATAACATTCCCTGAAACTATAAGAAAATATGATGCCTCTCAAAAGTGCCCAAATCTGAGTTTTAGAAAAATCCTCAAATTATTTTCCCTAAGAAATGAAGAGTTGATAACAAATTACAAAGCTATAGCCTAGAAACAAGAGGGAACTCCAGAATGGTCCAAGAGAAAATAAAAGGGCAGTAGTAGCACACTGGATTTAAACTTCTCCCAAGATTATTCTGAGGCCTTTCAGGCTAAGGACTATATCTATTTATTACACTTCCTAGTGTTAACTAAAAATAACTGGCTTTTACTCCACCTAACTCCAGAAAGAATTTTATAGTAGAGTCCACATTGTTTTCATGTCATGCTACACACTCAAAAATACTACCAGGGATAACAATCCAACTCTGTTTCTAACAGCTGAGCATGGTTCCTGACACAGCATTAAAAATTTCAGGCAACTAACTTGAAAATTTTTATGCCTCCCACTTAAAAATCTTTCAGGTTGTTCCACATTGCTTTCAGAAGTGTCCAAATGCTATGATAGGTAAGATCCTTCTCATCTGTCCAGTGCCTACTTCTCTACAATTTTGGATGTGCTGTTACTTCTGCTTAAAACAATGATTCTCTCAGTGTGGTTCTCCAGCACAGCATCAGCATCACCTGGAAACTCGTTAGAAATGCAAATACTTGAGCCCCATCCCAGACCCTAAGAATCACAAACTCTCAGAGGGGGTCCAGCATTCTGTGTTTTAACAAGTCTTCCATGTGATTCTGATGTACAGATAAAGTCTGAGAACCACTGGCTTAAAATAACTTTCCCCCTTTTTCCCATTTAACTAACTTCTACTCATTCGGATGAAGTTCTATCACCATTCCTCCTTTGGGAAGCCTTCCCCACTGTCCCAACTCTGCCACTCTCAGATTTAAATTAGCTGAATCTTTGTGTTTCCATACCATCTGTGTGTCTCTCTATTAGAGGGGACATCACACTTTGTTACTGTATATCTTTCTACTTGCTTTTCTGTCTCTTTACTAGACTACGTTTTTGGATGACAAGGGACCATGGTATTCTTATCTATATCCCTGCTTTATAGCACAGTGCCTAGAATAAAAAATTAACAGTAAATAATGACTGAATGAATGAATATTGCAAAAGCCTAGTATAATCCAATCACAGCCCACAGAAAGTATCTTTTAACCCATAGCATGGCTTAACAATAACACTAATTTCTCAAAGGCCATTTATACATGTTTCAATTGTGAGCTTGAAAACTTATCATGCCAGGAAAACAACTACCCTAACAAGTCAATAGTCGAGCTGAATAAAACCTATATACTGAAATTTCAAGGTGAACATGTGGAGGAGGGAGGAGAGTGGCACACCCAGACAGGGCATGGAAACTCCAAGCCTCTTCCCACATGCCTCATGCTATGCATTACTCCCACTTGGCTGTTCCTGAGCTGTATCCTTTATAATGAATTGGAATTGAAGCTGGGACGTGTAGAGGCTACCTTGTGACCATGAGGATAACAGATGATCTCTGAGGTGGCAGAGCAGGAGCACAAAACACCTGGTCTCTCCTGGCATCTTTGAGCCACTTCACTATTTCTTAGCAGCCTACCTCTGGGACTTCTTTTGCATGAGAAAAATTAACTCCTTACCGTCTTTGTGGATTTGTCTGCTGAAGCCAAAAGTATGTCTAGAACCTAATATAGTGATTATTTTTAATTTCAAGGTGCACATGGAGAGAAATTAAAAGAAGTACTCAATTTAAAAAATTCTATTAAATTTTGAAATTCAATATTGAAAATTTCCAGTACCACATAAGTAAAACTATATAAGTGGGGACAAGCTAGCATAGCAGCCATGTTGTTCTGCTAAGGAAAAAAGCATTCTTACCTTCCTCTCACCTCTTTCCTAAAATAGGAATAATGCCTCCTTCCCAGTTGCTAATGGAGCACACAGCCATCACCCAAACTCGGTTATTAATCTCTTAAAAGGCAGAAGATTATGAAAAATAAAATGAGACCTTTCTTCAGGACAACAATCTTGTTAGGGTCCACATGCTGGAGCACTCCCTCAAAGATGCCAGAAACCAATGTGAGTTTCACCCTTCTCCACAAAATCTGATTGAGGTAGTGGTAGTCACTGCTGGGATCCATGCTTTTAAATTCTAAAAGCAGTCTTCAAATAATCTTCTTTAAGTATCCAAACACTTGAAAATAAAACAGATCTATGGTTTTTAAAGTATTTGGGGGAGGTGTTAGTGGGGCTATTTACCCTTTCCCCATACCTGAAAGGAACAAAAAAATAAAAATAAAAACATGAGAGTAACTAAGTTTTGTTCATCTTTTTAGAATGATAAAAGAAAAGGATCATTGCAAATGCCAACTCTAATTTATACATGGGAAACTGAAAACCAGAAGACTTGGGGCAAGGTAGGTTTGGCTTCTTGGTCTATAAAATAGGGTAACACCACCTTTCCTTCCTTAGCTAAATGAACAAGCAGAGGCTTTTTAATGGCACATACACCAACCAAAATACAACTAAACAAATTTTTAAAATTGATATTGGCAAAACACTTGCTAATACATGCTGCAACAAGTTGTTTACCCAAAAATGTCTGGGATCTAACCTCTTCTGGATCTGGCCTTTTCTAGATTAGTAATATTTCCAGAATTTGACATTGTTACCAAGCAAAGAGTAAGTGACTTAGAACTATCACAAGTAATGCATTACCAATACAACTTCCATGGCACTGCAAGACCCCTTCACCTAACTCTGACCACAGCTCAGTGACTGGGCTGCTGTAGTATCATCAACTAGTCATGTGCAATCTGACAGATTAAACTGCCACATGCCATACGATGGTTTTGTAAATTCAACTGTTTTTGTAAAAATGATGTGTGCTCTTTATAAAGAATGATAACAATGTAGCAATGTACAAATACTTTACCTTGTAGAAATAACTATCATTCATAGCAGATATATATATTCTTTAGTATACTATTTAAGAGATGAATGCTTTTTTAAAAAGTATCTTTTAGAACAATTCTGTTATTTGGGTGTCCTTGTAGTCAGAATCCCAGATTAATGTTCCTCTACAGTGGATTAAATGTAAAAGCTGCTTGTCTTTGCAACACCAGAAAATCAACCAGTGAATTTTGCGACTTACTGTAACTATAAAACACTGACGAAATAATGAGGCCTAATTCAACTAGGAAGGTGAGAAGTTACACAGCATTTTAGCCAGATAAATAATGTATATTTTTATATTTTAAGGTCTAGCAAATGGTTGCACAAATGTTATTTGCTGCCTATAACAACCATCACCTAATTTACAAATGTAGAAACTGAGACCTAAAGATTAAAGAAATCTGCCTAAAGTCACACATTTAGAAAGTAATGAAACCCGAATTAAAAACAGGCCTCTACTAGAGGGTATGTACAGTCCAGAGAAAGACCAAGTATTATATATCCAGAAAGAACATCAAACAAACAAGTCACCAGAGCACCTAAGAAAATAATTCTTTTTAGTTCAAGTCAGTTCAACAGGCAAAAGGAGAACTTTTACAGAAGCAGTAAAGCATATAAAACTGGAAAAAACAGCCCTTAATAGAGGGTAAAATAATTTATATTTAAAGAAATAAAAGAAATAAAAGTTTGTGAAATGCTTGGACAGTAAGGATATTTAAGAAATGTTAAATCAGTAAAACATTAACACAAAACAAAGAAAAAACTTTGAGGACAGCTGCAAATGGTTAAGATTCAAGATTAGGGAGGAAAAAGTAAGAAGGATCTAGAAATGGGCTTCAAGGCAGACTCAAAAAAGGGGCATTGATGTCGCAGACATCAAGGTTTCCCTACCATACTCATATTCGGAAGATGAAGATATTCCTGTGGCACATGTCACACTGTGCGTAAGGAGGCAGAAGTCATCGGTAAGTCCGACATAAGCAAATCAATCATAAAAACAACTCGATAAGACTAGAACCTCAGTCTCATGCTCAGCAGCAGTCAAAGCCTTACTTCAAGCTTTAAACTAATAACATAAGTTAGCTTGGGCAGCTTGCTAAGCAAGTCCTCTAGTCTTTAGGTACTAAGTGATGGTGGTCAGAACTTGTTTCGTCCATATCTCAAACCGGTTCTGTACAAAAGGTTAAAACCGAGGGACGGGGAGGGGGTGTAAAGGCATTGAAGCCACAGGAAAAGAATTGGTTCACCTGAGAGGGTGTGCTAATTTAACGAGTGGTTTTAAATGTTTTCAGGAAAACGTAAATATGCCATAAGGTAAAATGCAAAATTCCCTATTTTTAAAGCAAAATAAGAAACTTCAAATAAACGGTGGGGCATACGCTGAGAATTCACTCTCCTCTGCCGTCAGGTTTTTTTTTTCCCCCGAAGGAAGTTTGAGAAATCCTGTCTCAATTTCGGCCGAATGGTGAGTTTCTCGAGCTTCACCGGAACTAAAAAAAAAAAAAAAAAAAAAGAGAGGGACTGCTGTTAAGGAAAACTCTCAGCCAGTTCCAAGCCCGCGGTGGCAGTTATCAAAACACTAGAATAAAGTACGTGCCGCTGGGACTGCGTAGCTGAGCGGAGCCAGCCCGACAGTTTCGAGAGATACCAATCGTCGCGCGACCTCGACTTCTGAGCGCCCCCTGTGGCCGGAAGGAGAGAGGAACGCCAGGAAAAATGGGGAGGTGCAACTCCCAGCATGCTCTTCCCAGGAGGCACACCCTGGAGTTTCCCCCAGCGACGTTTTGTCTACCTACTTTTATTGTTTCTCTGAGCAATCCGTGCTACACAGACAGTGGATTTCTAGTGTTAGAGTTCTGTGAGAAACTGCTTGTCTACGCTGCCATCCACAGGTTAGTTTGTTGCAAAAACGGTGAGTCAATGGCGTTGCCCTTTTAATTGCGGTCACTACGGCCAGGGTGGCATTGCCCTTTTAAGGCCGGTTGCATCACGGTTCCGGAGGCGTGGTCCGTCTTTAGCAAGACCCAGCCTAGCGCTGGGCTGATTCATTCCGGGGCTGGAGGTGGGGGAGCCGACGTCGCCTCCTGCGCCTGGCTCAGCCTCGCTTCTAATTGGCCACCTTCGGGGCCGCCCCCCTGCGCGCACCAGCCCTGGGTTCCCTCCGCGGTCCGCAGTGGTAAAGCTATCTTCTTCCTTCTTGACCCCTGGCGGTTCTTCCCTTGTTTCCCTCCGGTTGCCGCCGTCGCTTCTGGCACCACTGCTCTCGGAGGAGCCTTCCGGCTCGGTCATGGGGTCTCGAGCCTCCACGTTACTGCGGGATGAAGAGCTCGAAGAGATCAAGAAGGAAACTGGCTGTGAGTTCGAGTAGGGGGGTAGGAACGCGGCCGGGCGCCTCCGTCTGTCTTCAATACAAGGGCGGCGGTCACTATGGTCTGTAGCTGAGGTTGCGGGGGTCCTGGGCAGCCTCCAGCGCTAGGGCTTTGGGGCCGAGGGCTGGAGGACCTGTTCTTCCAGCTACAGCTACCTGGACAGGGGTTCTGACTCTTTATAGGGCTGTCCTTCGCCTCAAAAGCGGGAGTCGCGACCACCCTAGAGCAGATACTCCTCTTTTCTCCTCTCTCTGCTCATGAAAGCCCCCCCACCCGAACTTTTTTCTTTTATCGTTACTCTCACCAACCTCAAATTCAGGGACTCTGGATGGACCCTATAGAAAACATAATCCATTATTGTGACATTTCTGGGCAAGAACTTAAAACCATTGACATCTGTGGGAAATCACAAATTCTTGCCACAATTGGAAAAATAAACACAGAAAGTAAATTTGTATAGTAAAACTTTGGAAGACGTGACCTGGTGACAGGAGGAGACCTTTAAAGAATCAGGGGTCTGCGAGTGAAAGACTTCTGAATTTGTGAAAATGCAGATGCCTTAACCATCAGTTTTTATTTACACTGAGGATACTTGCTGTCCTAATTTCACATATGTTGATTTCTACTGTGCTAGTGTACTTTATGCAGTCGCTATGGAAATTGGATGTGCTCCAGCAATCTCAGTGTGAATTTGTACTAGGAACTGATTCTCTTCCTCATTAACCTGAACCAAGGGGCAACAGGGCTTTGGAAATCCAGAATTTCTGTAAAACAGCATTACATACATTACATAGCCCTTGATAATGCGTACAATATTTTCTCGGTAATACATTACGACTCTTGTATTTTACATGAGTTGTATAAGCATCTGAGATTTTTTTTTTTTCTTCATGATACCAGTCTTTGATTATGAGGTGACCAGTAAGTAACTCGGTGGCCTTTATGCAAATAATATTGAAGGTTGCTGGGGGAACTACAGAATTACTCAGGCAGTGGTGGCTTGAGATAAATTAAATGCTGTCTTGTGCTTTCTGGCAAATTCCACTTTCTAGAACCTTCAAGTTGGAAGGGCTGTTATCTGGCCCCAGTCTTTGTCAGTGGTTTACTGCTTTCAGCATACCCTAACATAGCCATTAAGCCTCTCCATAAAGACCTTTAACGGTAATGAGATCAACACCTACCAATGCAGTCTCTTTCATGATTTTAAATGAATGACAGAAAGTAGTTAGCAGTTTATAATGTGCAGTATTTGGCCATTTGACCTCATGGTCTATTTATGACATTTTAACTCCAAGAGTATAAATATAGGCAGTTTGGATTCAGTAAGCATTTTATTACATTTTGTGGCCATGACTGCTGGCCACACTTGTAAATATAAGAACTACGTTAGGTTTAAAGCATTTGTACCTAAAATTAAAAGTCACATTAATGATGAAGTGTAAACCATAGTGAGATTGGGAAAAACCTATATTTGTTTCAAGATGAAGGGACCAGTAATCTCATTCTGATTTATTTGCATTTGACCAAGTAAAAAAGGACTGGATTGCTATAGGACTCTGGGTTATTTTACTGTGTAACTTGTGGACACATAGAATTAAGTTTTGCTGAAGAGTTGTTTTCCTAGTTCCCCAAAATGAATCAGGCCTGAGGGAGATTCTTAACCACAACCAGTGCAAATGTATGTGTATTGAGCTAAAAAACCTAATGAAACAAGTGCTTATTGAATTTCTACTATGCTGGAACTCAAAGCGGATGGTGACATAAGACGCTAACAACTTGGTCATGGAGATAATCCCAGATAGTTAAGATTAGTATCACAACATAATGTAACTGAAATTGTGTTGCACCCCACCTGCAGAACTCAGAGAAGACAGAGGCCTTGTGGGACTGGTCTTGTGGAGGACAGGAATCCAGCCTTGATACAAGCATGAACAGATTGGATTTGGATAAATTAGGATATTTTGGGTGGCTTCTAGGAGCATTCTCCCCTAGCCTGGTACACAGTCATTCTTCCACCCTTGGAGTTGAGCCATCAGTTTATCCCATCAGTAGAATTGATTTTTATTTTATTTTTTTAATAATGTTTTTATTTTTCAATTACAGTTGACATACATTATCATATTAGTTTTGGTTGTACATCATAATGATTAGACGTTTATATAACTCACAAGTTATCACTCTGATTAGTACCCATCTGACACCATACATAGTTATTACTACAATATTATTGCAGAGTTGACTTTTAAAGCAGTAATTTTAGCATGATGCAAAAGGTTTAGAAGAATAAAAACATACCTGAGGGTGGGGTAGAGAGATGGAATTTGTCCTATTTTCATCTGCCTCTTTTTCCATTATGAATTTGGGGAACTATCAATCAGAAACTTCAAATTAAGAGCAAGTATAAGACAGTTCACTACTCCCTTTGCCAGTAAGAAAGTGTAGCATAATTGAGAAAAACTGACTTTACATTCAGTATGAAAGCTTTGCTTTGCAATTGATGATTATATTTATACATTTTCCATAAGTCTAAACTGATTGGAATTCATGTATCACTAGTTTAGCCGGTATTTGAAATTTAATCTCTAACTGATTCTAGGAAAGTAATTCTAGGTAATAATTACTTGTAAGCCTCAATTTCATCATCATCATTTCATGAGATAAATGATGTAAACTATTTAGAATAATGCCTGGTATATAACATGCCAGGTAAGTATTAACACTTATTATTTTGAACTATAGGTAACAATCATCCTATTGGGAAAATACTGTTTGCATGTACTAGTTATAAAAACTGTCTAGGGCTATGTAATTAGAGATGTGACAACATTTTATTTCTCTTTTCAGGGGGAATTTGATTAGGAATTGAGTACAAATATTATTTTCGCAATTCTAAGTATATAGAACTTTTAAATGTGTAGAAATCCGGTTGTTTCTAATCCTGTTGTTTCTTTTTGTGTTGGCATAATACATTTGCTATATTGTCTTTGCTCTGTTACCTTCTTTCACACTTTAGCGTTCTATAAATTAAAGCTCATTTGAATAAAAGTTGACATTGGAGGAAGGTCACAAGTGTCTTGAGAGTTTCTGTAATCTGTACCTTTAGTTCACTTAACTGTAGTAAATACCTTTGAATTATTTAAATCTTTTTTAAAAGAAAATAGCCACTTAATCTTTGAGGAACAATTTATACAACTGAGTAGTAATGAATGCAGATATCTTTATGTTTTGTCTCTAGCTTCTGGTGTGTGTCATTTGTTATGGGGAGGGTGTTGGACAGATTAGGAAGCAAGTTGTACAGGCTGGTGAGATATTGATGGATATAGTGATGATAGAACTAATATGGGTTTCTCTATAATTGCAACAAAGAACACAAGCCTGGCAAAGGTAATTGCTTGAGAATAATCTCCTGGGCTAGAATGAATGTAAGTGCAAGTTCGATTTGAGGCTGCTAATACCTCTAAATGCCATACCATAGTCCCTAAAAGTTCCTCTGGCTCCTATTGAAATAGAAATGCACATATAACTAACACTTTTAGCTGATTTGGGGTAAGTGTTTTTGTAAAGCTCTATACTTTGCCCCCAACTTATTATGCTGAAAAATTTCAAATATACAGAAAAATTGAAATAGTATAATGAACATTTATATGCCTTTCCCCTTAATTCAACAGTTGTTAACAGTTTGCTATATTTGCTTGATCTATTTATATATATTTTTTTATGTACCAGTTGAAAATTGCGGGTATCGGAACTCTTCATCCCTAAATATTTCTGCATGTATCTCTTGAAAATAGAGATTTTTTTCCTATATAACCACAATACTATTATCACATCTAAGGAAGTTGACAATAATTTTATTATACTATCTACCATTCAGTCTATAGTTATGTTTTTTTTTTTTAAATCCTTTAAGTCTCTTTTAATCTATAGGTTCTCTTGAAGTCCTCTTGTCAAGGGGAACAGGGGAAATGTTGGAATGTGGTGTGTTTAGGAGAAATAGTTAGGGGTGCGGGCTTCAAGATTTAATTTTTATCTAGAACTGTTTTACTGAACTCAAGGGGTTCATTTGCCTGTGTGCATCAAAGGCCAGTGAGACAGACATAAACTTTCTGTGCAGCAAAGATGGTAAAGGTTTATTTAAGGAAATGACTCCAAGCCTGGAGACACAGGTGAGCTAGAGCTCAAATATCTGGTCCCCCCTATGGCCTCTAGGGGATAGGTTATATAGGGGAAAATTCATTAGTCGTGGTGCTAAGGGAGTTGGGGTTGTGGGCTTTACTGATTGGTCAGGGCAAAGGTAGAAGGTAGTTGATAATTGCATCAAAGGTGAGTCTGTCTGGTTTCAAGGGGATGTGGCCGGTAGTGGGGTCATTACACCTTAATGGCTCCAGGTGAAACACAACTGAGGTCAAGATGTTATCTTTAGTTAGACTGAAACTGTTTCTGTCTGTAGGGCTGTTTTATGTTGACCAGAATCAGATGTCTAAAGGGCTTACATTTAAAGGAGTGGTCATGTAGTGAGTGCAAAGGTGGAAGGATAAGGAAAGAAAAGCAAGTGAGTCATGGTGCTGTGAGACTTGACAAGGCCAGTATGAATCTAGGAGAAAGAAAAGAGAAAATACGTTTAAAGAACTGAAGTTTTTGCACGGTTACGTTACCTTTTGGTTGCACTTGCATGCTTTGCCTAGGTTATCAGTCTTTTCTTCTGCATTAAGATTTAGGAGAAAGGCAAGGGTAAAATAACTTTTTCTTCCTTTTTTTTCATTTTGATTTTTCCCTCTGCCATTACTCCTTAGTGCTTAGCACTTCTTTGAAATGCCTGCCTCTGGACTTGAGGCAGTGATGATAGAAAGATGATTGAAAGATAGAAAGATTTGTAGTCAGGGTCTTCTAAGTAATCTTTGAGCGATATAAAATAATTATTTGCCCATCAGTAGAGAAAAATACAGCTGCATTCAAGACATGTTCATGTGCACAGCCTTTTCAGAGAGCAATTGTCAACTTTTGAGACTTTGAATTGTGCAGTTTTGGGGCACCTGTCCTGCTAGCCTGGTACCTTCTGGTGAGAATACTGTAAATTTATCCTGTCTTCATTTGTGGCAGTTCCAATACATTTCTGCTCCTTGAAGTTCTTCCAAGCTCTGTGCCTTAAAGGTTGTTTTATATTTTTGGTTATGATGGATTTAGCACCTAAATTAAAGCTTTAAATATTTTTTTCTTTCTCCCTCACTCCCCTCTCCCCTGTCCTCCTTTTCTTTGTTAACAATATCATAACATTAGTTCTAAAAATTTAGAAGATATATTGAGATGTGATTGTATTGATTTGTGTAAAGTTGATATTTGATGGTATGTTTCTTCACTAATTTCCATATTGCGCAATTCACCCGTGGGCTGTAATGTTTTACCAGTACTTACTAAGGGAATTTTTAAAAAATCACAAGAGGTTTCAGTGCCCAGTTTTTCAGATGATGATCTAGACTAGAAAGCTGTCTGATGCCTCATTTATTAGTTGAAAGGGTTAGACTAGATGACAACATCCCTTCCAATTTTAAAATTGCATAAATTGCTGTACATGCTTATAGATACACATATGGAATTTCTAGAAGGATTCACAAGAAACTGGTAATAGTGTTTGCCTCTGGCAAGGGAGACTAGGGAACTCAGTTGTTAGGGAAATTTGTCAATTTGAATGTTTTCCTTGGTAAAGAAAAGTAATCTGAAACATAATATTCTACTAAAAACTGATACAGTAGACTAATATTATGTGGTTATTAAAAAGGACTCCAAAGCAATAGAGAAAAATTATGAATTAATAAATGAAAAGTAAATGATTATAACTATGTAAAGTATACAAGTGATATTGGATGGTATGTGAAGAAATGAAAACTGGTGAGATTGTGAACAATTTTTTTTTTTTTCAAAAAAATCTTTTGAGAAAGTTAGTCATTCATTAACTGACTTATTTTTGTTAAACTAAAGGGAACATGAGTTCTAGAGCAGCCTTTGAGGCCCGAGGCTAACGCCAGGGTAAACTGGTCAGGTTCCTGAAGAAAATGGCTGTGGCTGGCAGAACCTGGAGAAAGGTGGAGATTATTTAGTGCAGCAGTAAACTTACCTTCAGGCTCAGGATGTAAGGATGATGATGATAATAGCTAACCTGGAGTGCTTACCATGTGCCACGCCCTTTGCCAAGCACTTTGCTCTCATGGCCTCAGTTAGTTCACTCCATAGACCTGTTCACTCACCCCTCATTGGTAAGCAGTGGTGCCATGAATGGAATCAGTCTGTGTACCTGACCCTCACAGCACTACTGAGCTACTCACACCTGCCTGGCTGGCAGAAAGGTCCACAATGCTTCCTCAGTGCCTGCACCCCTGCTGGCTCTTCCCTGGCTGGAGATGATTTGGCCTCCTCTGCTTTTGCTCTCCTTGAATAGCTAGTACAAAAAAGAGCCCATCTTGAGATGAAACCTGACGCCAAAGCATTCACACCCACACCTAGTGTGTCTTGTCAGCCTAGCCCTGGGCCACTTGTTTCCTGCTTCTTCTCCTGCTGTGCCTCTGTTTACTTTGTCCCATTGTTCCTAAAACTACAAGTAGATTGATTTTCTTTCGTGAGTTGGGGGAGGAGGACAACTATTATAACTCCTTCAGCCACCCCTTTAAATCCCAGTACAGTTTGAGACAAGGTCCACACTTGGCCACACCCTTTTTGGCTATTGTCTTTTCTCCTATGATAACCCTTTTTTCCTCTTGTACCACCAGTCTGCCTGGAGGCTATTTCCCAGAAATTATTTTTTTGCATTGTTCAAAGTTTTATTGTTATTACCTCATTTTAATTGCCAGCTCCTGCCTGAGTTGATCTAAAATGAAGAGCACAATAGCTACCTTGTAGCTGTCGTCTGATAAAGTAACAGCTTTACAGATTGCCTAATTTACTTTCTTGGACCCCATTCCTTTACTGAGAATTTAGTGGAATTCATGCAGCCATAGCTGATTCAAAGCTGTGGTGATCTTTTACTGAGAGAAAGGTCAGTACTGAGGGAAAAGATCAAGCCACTAATGCAGGAGTAAACCAGATTTTAAAAATAGAATCTGTTGTGCCCCGATCTTAAATTCAGTACAAGTTACCTACCCAGCAGTGCCAGCCCAAAACATCAAAATGATTAATAAGTATGTGTTTTTAATCATAGCATGAATTTTTATAGCTCCTAAGTCAGGGAACTGAAAGATGAAAGTTTCACAATTTTTTTTTTTTTTTAACTAGAATTGCCTTTGGGTTGTTAAATCTTAACCACCTAACATTTAACACATAGTCTTAAGCAAGCCTATATATACTTCATTCCTGAGAGTCAATTTTGATTGCTCTTGATTTAGTTTATTTTCTAATTTCTTTAATGCTTTAGCTTTTAAGTTTTCTGCTTTGACATTCTAGAGATGAGTTAGAGTTGAGACATCTCCCCATTTTGTTCACTTTGAAGCATTCAGTGGTGGGCTCAGAACAGAAAGACAGCTGGCTTCTGAAGGGCAACAGGGATTCAGTTTGAGTGGAGGGCGACTTTTCCAATTGGGACTAATTTTGTGTTCTTTAGTTTCTCACAGTCAGATCACCCGCCTCTACAGCCGGTTCACTAGCCTGGACAAAGGAGAGAACGGGACTCTCAGGTAGGCAGTTCCTTTCTTTATTTTCTGGCAACCACTGAAAAGCTGCCTTTATCCCAAGGGCAGGCATGGTAGGCATCCAGCCTGTGGAGAGCAGGGACCATTTTTTTCACTGGTCTTTGAATATCATTGACCCAAAAGAGAAATAAGCAGAACAACAACATTACATTTATCACTAGGTGTTTGCTGCTTTATTCCAATTCCCCTTAGTTTGGGTGGCCATTATTCTGGTCCTAAGAAAGTACTTTTGAGAATTTCAGCTCTCTCTCAGCCCTTTCCCAAACATATTAGCTTTTAGGAAGTTGACCCATAGCCATTCAAAGTGTCAGGTTGTTTTGTCCTCTCTCCTCTCATTTTCCAAAACAACCATTAACCCGAGGGTACATCACTTTTTATGTACTAATGTTAGATAAGTTTAGGACTTTATTTGGAAGGCTTCTAGTACAGTTATGGGATGTAGCAAAAAGGAGGAAGGAATATAGTTGCTAAGTTTTTGTACATAATTCTAAGGCAGAAGAGCTAAAGAATGCTGGTAAATCTGTAGGATCATGTTTGCTCAAGGCAAAATCTGTGGTCACTGGACGCTGGATTGACCAAAACCATACTGCACAGCCATTAAAGTCAGTGACTATGGAATACCTACCATGTACAAAGACTACACTATGTGCTTTTTATTATTTTTTTAATTGAAGTAAAAGACACATAACCTAAAATTTACCATTTTAAAGTATACAATACAGTAGCATTAAGTATATTGACAACATTATATAACCGTAACCACTGTCTGGTTCCAGAACATTTTCATCACAGATGGAAACCCCTTACCCATTAAGCAGTCACTTCCTATTTTTCCTTAGTGATTGTCCCTGGCAACCACTAATCTACTTTCTTTTTCTCTGGAGATTTCATATAAATGGAATCATAACATTATGTGGCCTTTTGTGACTGGCTTTTATTTTACATGATGTTTTAAGGTTCTTACATGTTATACCATGTATCAGTATTTCATTCCTTTTTATGGCTAAATAATATTCTCTTGTATATATATATATACCAAATTTTGTTTATGCATTCATTGGTTGATGGACATTTGGGTTGTTTATATCTTTAGGCTATTAAGTATAGTGCTACTATGAACATTTTTTGTGTAGACATATGTTTTAATTCTCTTGGGCATATATCTAGGAGTAGAATTTGGGTCTGTGATAATTTTATGCTTAATTAACCAAGGAACCACCAAACTTTTCCGAAGCAGCTTTCGTATCAGCAGTGTATAAGGGTTCAAACTTCTCCATATCCTCACTAACACTTATTATCTGTCTTTTGATTTTAAGCATCCTAGTGGGTGTGAGTGGTATATCTCATTGTGGTTTTGATTTGCATTTCTCCCGTAACTAATGATGTTGAGTATGCGCTGGTTGATCATTTGTATATCTTCTTTGGAGAAATGTCTATTCACATCCTTTGCCTGTTTTTTAATTGGATTGTTTGTCTTTTTGTTTTTGAATTGCAAGAGTTCTTTTTATAGTTTAAATATTAGACCCTTTTCAGGTATATGATTTGCAAATATTCTGTAGATTCTTTTCACTCTATATTGTTCCTTAAAATACAAAAGTTTTAGATTTTGATGAACTCTAATTATCTGATTTTACTTTAGGTACATGTGCTTTTGGTGTCACATCCAAGAAACCATTGTCAATCCAAGGTCATGAAGATTTACTCCTATATTTTCTTCTAAGAGTTTTATAGTTTTAGCTCTTATATTTCAGTCTTTGATTCATTTCTGAGTTATTTTATGTGTATATACACAAAATATGTGTATACATATACAAAATGCACATAATATATGTGGTAGGAGATAAAAGTGAAACTTAATTTTTTTGTATGTGGATATCCGTTTCCAGCACCATTTGTTAGACTACGTAAATTTGCAGTTGAAAAATAAACTAGACTAGAAATCTCTACTTTTTTTTTCTTTCAGCTCCAATATTTGAATAATTTACTTGAGTTTGGAATTACATCTTCTTTATAAATTCAGATTTAATCACTAAGTAAAGATACAGATTCGAATTAGTTGTGAGTCCTTTTTTTCTTTGTAGAAAGTACATGATTTGTAAATGTGTATGTTTTAATTACTTTTACTATTTGCTGGAAAACGTGGAAAAGCTTTTGTAAAAGGAAATGTTTCTCCTTAGAAAGGGGTGAAAACTTTCCAGGAGTCAGCTAGTGTTACTTTTCCTTAATATCTAGGTAAGATTTGCTCAGCCCCTAAAACACCATTTCACACTGTAGAAAGCCAGTGAGTTAACTCACTCATTTGATATAGATTTTATTAAGTGCCTGTGATGTACTGAGCACTGTTCTCAAGTGTACATTTTTGCTGACATTTCAGAGGATTTTAGAGAATGAGAGGAAGTAAACGTGTATATGCCCACCATCCCTCAACCAAAAGTCAGATACAGCCTTGCAAATAAGCCGGTCTGGCCCTAGAATTCTCAAAGCAACCAGCAAAGAACGATTTAATGCTTATTGACACTGTATATGAAGAGAATTTTGTTATCAAAACAAAATTATTTTGGCAATTTAAAATATTCAATGCTTTTTATAATAGAAATTATTGTCATTTCAATGTTAATAAGTACACAATTATATTATAAATATAACTAATAAATGATATCTCTATTATATAGTTCTTAAATATGGAAAATTTTTCTTGCATTCCCATGAGTATATTCTTTGAACAGATTTTGATGTTCTTATTATGTAAAAGTCATCTAAGCATTGACCCTGGGTACTTGAAATATAAGCAGTTAGTTGTGAGGCCGCATCTCTGAGTAAGAGAAGGGTCTTGCACAGTGAAGATCAGTGTAGAGGGCTGGTCTCTCAAACTCTGGTTTGCTAGAGCATCCCTGTGCCGGTGAATGTTTGGAAAACCACTCTTCACTGGGAACTTCTTGGCCACAAAGGCTTACCTGCTACAAGTAATGTCTTTTCTTTAAAAATCTTTGAGGACAGTTTTCCTAGGTATATTATGAGGTAGATTATACTATTGGTATGCCTTTTTTATGAGTACACACAAATCTACATTTTGAACAATCTTATACTTGGGGTGTAGGCTGCTTGGAGTATTTTTTTATTAGATTTGTGTTGGTAGATAAATTTGAGAAACTAAGTTTAGAGAAATTGCCCATACAACCTTCATTCTACTATAAAACAACTAATAATAATAAACTGTATGTTGTTTAATAGTTTACAAACTATTTTTTATACTCTTTTATTTTAATATTGATACTTTCAACAGTCTTCCTCTTGATCTTAATAGAACAGCACTGTATATATACAATCTAAATTTTAAGAGTAGAGTTTAAAGGTGTCAAAGAACTGCATTTAGGTTCTTATTGACATTAGAAGTCCTAAGGGATCTATCCCTTATTCAGGTTGTGCACTTGCCACTTGATACTAGACCTGGTATTTAAACCGTGCCTTTTCTCAGCTAGAATTGTTTAAACATGTTAGATATTAAACTGAGATACATGGCCATGCAATTCAGATCAGCCTTAATCTTCATTTAAAGGAGAGTAGTTATTATTTCTTAACTTCTGTCAAACAAGAGAAGCTACATTTTGATGATAATGTGGACTTTGTATTATAGCACAAAGTATGTAATAAGAGCTTATAGAACATGTTTGTTGAATTAAATAATCAGGACCTCAGTAATTTCCTTTATCTTTTATCATCCTAAGCAGTGCAGTTAAAATTATTACCCTAAGAGATCGAAGATTAGAATCCAGAGTTACTGTTCCAGAGCTTTTTGCTTAGATTTCTAGGTTAGTTCCTACCTGTGTCACCACCAGATGTTGTGGAGATGAACTATTTGAATTAATTAAGCACTATAAATGTTAAACCACAAAAAAAATTATGGTCGAAGTCTCCTAGGTAAGTAGGAACATTAGCATTTAGTACAAAGAGGGTAGAGGAGTAAATTTTACCTCTTGTTAGTAATGATCTTAAAGGCAGTCAGATTTATCCAAGTTTATATTCTTTCACATGCTTAATACCCAGATTTACCAATTGTTAACATTTTGCCACATACTTCAGTATGTATTTCCTATAACAAGGACATTCTCATCAAAATCAAGAAATTTATAGTGTTTTGATACAGTACTATTACATAATATTCCATATTCCAAATGTTTCATCTTCATTTTTGCCTATTGGCTCAGTAATGTCTTTCATAGTAATTTTTCTCCTACTCTATGATCATGCTTTGAATTTAGTTGTATGTCACTTTAGTCCCCTTTGATCTGGAACAATTTTCTGCCTATCTTTTGTCTTTTATTTTACTGGTATTTTTGAAGAGTGCAGCACAGTTAATTATGCTGTAGACAGCTTTATATTCTTGGCACAGAATATCAACCAAGAAGTTTTTTAAAAAACAGTGAACATTTTTTGGGAGAACACCTTTCTTTCCAAATGTTTAATACAAGAAAGAAATGTGGTTTTAGGAGAAAAGAACATGTGCTTTGACTTATAGACTTAGATTTAAATCACAATTCTGCCACTTCCTAGTTTGTAGCACTAGGTAGGTTTATCTCATTGACTTTCAGTTTCCTCAGGTCTAAAAGGGTATAGATAAAATGTTGGTATGAAGAAATGAGATAATGTATATAAACAGTTAGAGCAGCACATGATGTGTATACAGTGAATGGAAACTAATAATACTCACTTCAGCATAACTTCCAAGTTGTGAGAAGATGACTGTTCTTGTCATGTCCGAGGGTTACATACTTCTCTAGCTCTAGTCTGGAAAAGACAGTGGAGGAAAAAGCCAGAATCAGAGCAAGGAAGTATGGAACTCAGTTGCCACGTTTTATTCTTTCTTCGTCCTAAGTATTGCCTAAGAAGATTTCCTCGGATTTCATAAGTGCTATAGATCTTCCTACCAAGGTTACGGAGGCCTCTCTGAATCTTTGTTCCCAAGCTTTGTTCCCAAGCTCTGTAGTGTTTTATACTCTGTATATGCTGTTCATTCTCCAAATTTAATAACTAAGTACAAAATGGTAATGCTCAAGGAATTATTTACAGGGACAACTGAATTTTGCTTGTCAGTGGTTTATTGATGTAACCAGTGTGCCAAATCCACTGGAATGTGGCATAGTCAAATCTGGCTTCTTCCACTTCTGAGTTGATGCAAGAAACACTTGGCAGCCTTCAAAGTGTTATTCTTTGCAGTTATTTAATTTAATTTGTCACAGAAGTAAATTCCAGGAGGTAATACCCTTGCTACGTTGTACTCTTGCATGACTGAAGGAGTTCATGCTAAGGGCCAGTGCTCTCTAACTCAAGGTGATTCTCATGGCAGCCGGGAAGATTTCCAGCGGATTCCAGAACTTGCTATCAACCCACTGGGTGACCGGATCATCAATGCCTTCTTTCCAGAGGGGTGAGTCCCTACAGTTGTTGGGCTTCCTTTCTGAGGCTAATCAGGAATAATGATATTGGTTGGGTCATCTCAGACCACAATACTCCTGATTATATTGGGCATACCTAACTTGGTCATATGTAGAATACCAATTCTTTTCTACTCTCCTCCCCTTTTTAAACTCCAAATAGATATATGAGCCCATTTTCAATATTCTGTCTTTAAGCTCATTATCTTTGATATAAAATTAAAGTCTTTGATTTTATTTAGAAATCATTTCAAATTTGCAGAAAAGTTGCAGAAATTGAAAATAGTACAAAGATCACATGTATATATTTTACCCAGATGCATCTATTGTTATATTAACATTTTGCCTCATTTGTGTGTGCTCCTGTCTCTCAGTCCTAGTCAATAAAATATAATTGAGCCACCTACAAAATTATAAATTTTCTAGTAGCTACATAAAAAAGTAAAAATGAACAAGTTAAATTAATAGTGGTAATATATATTTTATTTAACCCAATATATCTAAAATATTGTCTTTTAATATTTAATCAATATTTTTAAATTATTAATATATTTATATATTCTTTTCATATTAAGTTTTTTAAATCCAGTGTGTAATTTAGAATTACAGTACCTATCAAGTGCTATAATAATACAAAATATATATTTATTTTTTTCAGCTATATTGAGACATGATTGACATAGAACATTATGTGAGTTAAAGTGTACAACATAGTGATTTTATATATGTATATATTGCAAAATGATTACCACAATAAGGTTAATTAACATGTCCATCACCTCACGTATTTACTTTTTGTATTGTGGTGAGAACTTTTATACTGTACTGTCTTAGCAGCTTTCAAATAGACAATGCAGTGTTGTTAACAATAGTGCTGTGCATTTCTTTGCTGGAACTTAACTCATAAGTGGAAGTTTGTACCCTTTAACCATCTTCACCTATTATTATTTTAATCTAATATATTATTCATATTCCAAATTAATCAGTTCATCCAGTAATCTCTTTTATAACACCGTTACTCCCTATAATACAAGATCTAGTCTGGGTCCATTGTCATGTCTCTGTAGCCTTCTTTAATCAGGACCATTTACACAGTCTTTATTTTTCTTTTTTAACATTGACTAAGGATACAGTTTTCCCCCACAACACACACACTTTCTCAAATAGATTTAAGTTTGTCTAAAGTATGACTAGGCTTTTGATATGTTTCACTACCTAATACACTCCATTCAAGTGCTGAGTAAATATTTATTGATTTGATTAGGTACTTTTTCATGAATAAAACTTATCATATGCTCTTGTTTTAAGTCATCTCTTTAGCAGTCTCTTCCTGGTTCCTTGTGACTTCTCTGTATGAACTAGAGGACTTAAAAAAGTTATATGGTTCCCAGTTCTTAATAATGAGACTAAATGTCAGTGAGGACACTATCAGACAAAATGCCTGGAGGAGATATTTTAGAACTCTGAATTGAGACCAAATGAATTTGATAAGTTAAATACTCAGTAAATCTGAGTGACAGAGGAGAAACTGTAGCATCTAGTTGGTGTGAAGACGGGAATGTTATCAGACTGAGACCTGCTCTTTTTAGATTCTTGTCGACCATGTGTAATCTCCTGCCTTTCCTTATTTTCCCCTATTTCTGTCCCTGGACTACCCTGTTTGTTTCAGGTGTGATTTTTTGTGCTGAATTCTTCCATTTTTTCTGCTTCCTCTTTTAACCCATGCAGAGCATTGAACCTTCTCCAGAAATAACTTTTACAGCTATATTTTGTATTCAAAACTTTTGCAACGAAAAGTAAACCCAGTAGAGTCATTTTGCCAATTTTTTTTTTAGAATTCCACAATTATCACTGATTATTTGAAGAAGCAGCTTATGAAAAGCTGTTTTATAAGGCCAGACCACCTTTTTTTGACTACAGTATTGCCTGCCATCCTACCCAGGGATGGGCTGCTAAGGACAATAGGCAGGTGTACATGAAGAAGCTGAAGCCCACACTGGGCTACACTGCTAAGCTCTCAGCAAGCTGTTCCTCTGCTTCTTGCTCTGTCTAATCAGATATAGATTTTGGCTTCCGGGTTATTTTCTTCTCTAATCGTATGTAGATGGATTTTTTTTTTTAAGATAAGATTTGAAAGTGGAATGTAGTTATCTTTTACTCAGAGACATTATGCCAGTAATATATGTACTCATAAACCTGTTTGACCTGGCATATGACTCATATCTTATTCTACATTACTTGATTCCTCAGATCTTAATCACAGTTTTTACAAGATACCACTCCATTTAGCTATTGCTGCCTTGAAGAGCTAAAGGTCATTCTTTTGAATATAATGGGCTCTGGTCTCTATGTGTCTACCTGGCACTTAAGAGACCCAACATACTGTATCTGTTCAATGGGGCACACAGACTGGGAGTTATTTTTAGATAGCCACAGGAACCAAGCAACCTGTTCTTTCCATGACTGCTTTAGATAAATGAATCTGTCACATGGGACCTTTTTTTTTTATATTAAAGAACATTCCTCATTCAAGTTTTAAAATTTTTTTTGTAGAATTATTGATTAGCCTATGCTTAATAAAAATATTTTCTTTAAACTTTAAGTACCAAAGAAGCTTTATACACGAAGAGGTCTTTCAAAACATTATGGTCATGCAAAATGGGAACATCTGTCCAATTATGAGGAAATAATAAAATAATGATACAGCCACACAATTATTATGCTGACATTTAAAATGTTTCATAGGTTGGAGATATGCTTAAATGTTTTAAAAATCAAGATATAACAAAACTTTGTGTGCCGTGTGTTCACAATTACCCAAAATACATAGAAAAATTACTGGAAAAAAATATATTAGTGATGATTGTAATTGATTAGTTGAACTGGGAATAGTTTTTTTCTTTCTACTTTTTTCTCCAAATTACCAGAAATGTATTTATTGCTTTTATAACTAAGTAAACTTTATTTTAAAAGCAGCTTGCCCATATTAAGGTTAATATTTTAACCTTAAAATATTGCTAGGTATATGTGACTGCAAGAGACATGGTTGCGGAATCACTGAGTTGAATGACTACCTTACCGTTTGCTGCAGAATCTGAAGCAGTGAGTTTAAGTCCTGCTTGCCTGGTTGTGTAGGCCTGAAGCTACTCAAAATCCTCTTTGAGAAAGGATACACAAATAAATTCAATAGGTGACTGAAGCTCGTTAATCATTTATAAAGTGGAAATAATAATACCTATTTCACAAGGTCAGGGTGAGGCTTAAGTGAAGATATTTTTATTAGCCCTAAAGTACTATGCTTATGGAGACATTGTTAAATGGACTTTCAGGCTACTTTAGCTAAAGCTGTTTCCAATATGTTAAATTCATAAGAAGTAATCACCCTGATTGACATGGTGTTCTGTTTGTTAATATTTCCCAATCAGAGAGGACCAGGTAAACTTCCGTGGATTCATGAGAACTCTGGCTCATTTTCGGCCCATTGAGGATAATGAAAAGAGTAAAGATGTGAATGGACCAGAACCACTCAACAGTCGAAGCAACAAACTACACTGTAAGGAGATCAAGTCTTCCGGTTTAAAATATTTGCTTTTTATTTATTACATCATTTATTTACTCATTCATTTATTGAATAAGCATTTACAAGAACGTAGTGGTTAAGAGCTCAGACACTGGAGCTAAACTGGCTGGGTTTGAATCCCAACTCTGCCACTTTTTGACCATGTGACTTTGGGTAAATTACTTAAAATCTTTGGGCCTCAGTTTTCTTTTTTGTAAAATGGAATATTAAGAGGTTTCCCATAGGGATGTTGTGAAGATTAAATGAATTAATATATGTCAAGTACTTTAAACAGTGCTTGAAAATAAGAGTTAACTACTAATATTATCCTTATAATTCATAGAATGCTTTGTGCCAGGCATTTTTGTAAGTGCTAGGGTGACGACGGTGGAAAAGACCCAGCACCACATATAAAAAATAATGGCAAGATCTTTAGCCCATTTTAGAATTTGTTAGGTACTGAACGTGACTCAAATAGGGGTGGACAGCTGCATTAGTACAAGGTATAATTTTTGTTCCCATGCCTCTTATCTCCTTTCTTGGAGTGTTTCTTAGATTTCCCTCTGCCCTTGTTGTTTCATATATATTACCCAACCTCTTACAACACTTCTCTAAGAAAGTGAAATTTAATTTCTCTTCCTTGAATACAAGTCAAAATTGGAATTGAAATTATATTGAATTGACTGAGACCAAGCTGCTCTTGCAAAGGTACACAGTGGTATACAGAGAGGTCTAAATAAAGAAAAAGGAAAGACTTTTTAATATTAACACAAATATAAGTTATAGACTATAATGGAAAATTTACATATATTGGAAAAATAGTAAATAGACTTAAATTTTTTTTTTTACTTTCAAGTATATAGTACATTGGTTAAACATCTATATAGTTCATAAAATAGTCCCCCCATTTGCATCCTCCCTCCCCTGACTGTCCACCTAGCTAACATATTAATGCTAACTGCATTCCCTATGCCCGTGAGCATCCATCAGCTACTAATTTGTACTTCTTTAGCCCTT
Organism: Macroglossus sobrinus; assembly: GCA_004027375.1. Classification (NCBI taxonomy): domain Eukaryota; kingdom Metazoa; phylum Chordata; class Mammalia; order Chiroptera; family Pteropodidae; genus Macroglossus; species Macroglossus sobrinus. The sequence continues at coordinate 566,100 of PVKZ01000061.1, read as the reverse complement.
CACTCCATTCTCCCAGTCCCCCAAACCTGTCTCCCCTCTTTCCGACACCAAATTGTCTACTATTTTTGTGAGTCTGTTTTTGATTAGTTTGTTCTTTTTATTCTTTAGATTCCGAATATAAGTGAAATCATATAGTGTTTATTTTTCTCTGTCTGACTTAAATACCTTCTAGGTCCATCAAAGCAATATCTTTTTCCATCCCCTTTCTGTTCATATGCAGGGGTCTTGTTTTCTTATCCTTTTAGCCACTCTATCTTTTGGTTAGAGCATTTAATTCTTTTCCATTTAAGGTACTTATTGATAGGAATGTAGTTATTACCATTCTTTATTCCTGTTTTTGATACATGTTTTCTTTTTCTTAAAGAAGTCCTTCCAGCATTTCCTGTAATACTGGCTTGGTGGTGATAAATTCCTTTAGCTTATTTTTGTCTTGGAAGCTCTTTATCTGTCCTTCAACTCTAAATGATAACTTTGCTGGATAGATTATTCTTGGTTATAGATGCTGGGTCTTCATCCTGTCAAATATTTTTTGCTAAGCCCTTCTGTCCTGCATAGTTTCTTTTGAGAAATCAGCTTCCAGTCTTATGGGTTTTCCCTTATATGTTTTTCCTTGCTGCTTTTAATATTCTTTATTTGTATTTAACCTTTGGCATTTTACTTATGATGTGTCTTGGTGTGGGCCTCTTTGGATCTCTGGTTTTTGGAATTCTCTGAGCTTCCTAGGGTTTTATGTCCATTTATTTCACCAGGTTAGGGAAGTTTTCCAGCATTATCTCTTCAAACAGCTGTTCAGCATCTTGATTTTCTTCAGTTATGCCAATCAGACGAATATTTGGACCTTTAATAGTGTCCCATATCCTCCTTAAATTATTTTTATAGTCTTGGCGTCTTTTTTCTTGCCATTCTGATTGAGTGTCCTGATTTGCTTTCCTGTCCTCTAGATAGGGCATTTGATCCTCTTCTTTATTCACTTTTTTATTTTATTTTAATGTACTTCTCATCTTTTCAGACTTGTTTCCATTTATAATTCCATTTCCATTTTTGTTTTTTTATCTTTTTGTTGCGGTTCTCAATGAATTTATCTACACTTCCCAAAAGTTCACTGACCATCTTTATAACAAGTGTTTTGACTTCTACAACTGTTAGATTACTGGACTCCATTATATCTAGATCTCTGTTCTCTTCTCTCGTGTGATTTCTGCTTTGTCTTCTCATTTGAGCTGCCTTTCTGTGTCTGTTTCTATGTGCTAAGCAAAGCTCCTAAGTCTCTCGGTCTTATTAGTGTAGATTTGTGAAGTAGGTGTCCAGTGGCACAGTCCTGAGAGGGGTTCAGCTGCAGGCTAAACTTAGCCCAAGCCTCTACCCCTCTGGGGCAATCTACAGATGCTGCGCTTATAGCTTATAGTTGCCTCAAAAGGCCACACCAGAAACCAAGGCCAACTGCCTCCAGTGTGAGTCTAGGCGCTGCTCAGCAAGGAGCATCTAACTCGCTGAGGATATACCTGTATGTGGCTTGGGAAGAGCAGGAGTTGGGGGAAGCGGGGTTTCAGGGAATCCTCTAGGCAGAGCGACCTCTGTTATCCAGTTTGATAATGTCATAACTATGGTGGCACTGTGTAAGTGCCCCCAGCACGCAGCTGAATCAGAACTGGTACTCAAGAGCAAGCAGGTCCATCACCGTGAAAATCAGCTTTCAGACACGGCCCCTTTAAGAGACTTCTGCCGCTGCTGTTGCCACAGCCTCCGTCTCACTCAGCTGCTGGAAATTGGGCAGCCCCACGTTCTTGCCTCGTCCTACCTCTGCCGTTACAGGGTGATTTCTGGACTTCTCCCTACCTGTATGACTTATTCATCTATATCCCAGGTGATTTTTCTTTACTGCTGCTCCTTACCACCATCACAACTTTAATTTAGTCGCCAGAAGGATGAACAGAGTCTCTTTTATCTATGCCATTTTTTTCTCTCTCAAGACTTAAATTTTTGTTTTGTGGCTCTTGGGCCATATCTCTAGTCTCCCTGTCTACTCTTTGTATGAGTTCATACAAAGGGTATGAGTGTACTCCTCTGTCAGTACTTCAGGAAGAGAATTTTAGAGGCACTGAAATAAGTATTATTAATAGGATAGGGAAGATTTTTGAACCAAAATAATAAAATACTCTTCTTTATTACAAGATCATGTACCTTAATGAAGAAGTAGAACACTTAAATACAAACAAAACAATACAGAAGAAAATAGAACTCTAATTAATTGTTCTCAAATTTATTGGATACTTTATTAGTGAATTCCAGTTTCTTTCAAGACTAAATACTGTTTGAGACAAAGCCATGTGCCCTACATTTTAATAGTTTTAGCATGTATTTAGTACGTTTGTCTGATTCTGACATTAATAAAGTAGAAAATCTTTTTTATTCAGTGTTGTCAGATGAAGAATTGAAAAATTGAAAAAATCAGCTATAGCATAGAATCCTTGAAAAGAATATATGGTTTAACATTTTATTTTACCCTAAAATATTTAAAAATACATTCATTGGCTAATATTTTGATATAGAACCAAGAGTTGTTTTAGTATAGGTCTGCTGATAGGAGTTGTACAACTTCTTTTATAGAGTACATTTATAATGTATAGTCTAAAGTTTCTAGTTGCAGAATCTTTTAAGTGGAAGGAGCTGAAAGATACTTGTAAAGCAGTCTGAGAATAGAATCTTTCTAAATATTTACATTTTTTTCTTCAATCTTTTTTTAAAAACATTTTTATTAGTTTCAAGGATATAGTATATTGGCTAGACTTGTAATAGTTTATAAAATGATGCCCCTAATTGCTCCTTCTCTCCTCTGGTTTTCCACTTAGCCAATATATTAATGCTGACTGCATTCCCTATGTGACCATCGACTACTAATTTGTACTTCTGTAACCTTTCACCCCATTCTCCCAGACGCCCTAATTTCCTCAATCTTTTATAGTTGCCCTGCCATATTTACCTTTACAACAGTTTTTTTTCAGTGAGTTAATTTTAAGTCATTTAGATGTAGTCAGTCTAATTTTCTTAAAAACAATAACTTCCCATATGTATGTTTTATTTTTTATTAAGTTATATAGTTTTATTAAAAGTACAGGTAGTACAAACAGCTTTAGGACTGTTGATACACCAGACTCTTGGTAAACATTCAACTCAACAGGTGAAGTGGACACATTGTAGCATCTCAGCTACAGGTATACAGTGTGCTGCCACATCAGCTGGAACAATTTGGAGAGGACAGGGAGAACATCTGTGAGTCCAATGAGCTGATTATGGAGAAGACAGTTAAGAGACAATCTATGCTCTATGAAACAAACTATGCTTGTTTTTCTAATCCAGGATTAGAGAAGATTTTAAAGGTCATCATGTCTAACACAAATCTGTTACCTGAATTCCCTGTACAGCATGAGCTCTACTTTTCCGAAATCATAAATTCCCTTGGCAGTCTGGTGAATCCTATTGACCCCATCTCAGAACATTTTTGAATGGGTAAAATTAAATATGTAGGATTATAAAGGAAACTAATTATGTTGAAATACAATTGAAATATTAAAACAACATTGTGTTACAGTAATAAACATGCTTCTTTATTAAAAATTAAGTAACAGGATGTAAAATCAGAGCACTGTGGCTTTGGAACAGCTTGGTGTCTGGAATGTGGTAGTAGTTACACAAATCTGCATAGGTGATAAAATTGCATAGAACTACACACACATATGGTGAAATCTGAATATGCTATATGGATTGTACCACTGTCAGTTTCCTGGTGTTGATGGTGTATTATATATTTATGCTACCACCAAGGGTAGCTGGATGAAAGAGAAATGAGACCTTCCCGTGTATATATTTTGCAGTGAATTTCTAATTACTCCAAAATAAAAACTAAAACAAACAAAACAACCAACATCGCTTTGGAAAATAATCAAGAAACCCATTCATGTGCTACTCTTACATATTTCTTTCATGGTGTTAGTTGATGTAAAATAGGTTTTATGAAGACATTTAATAAGATCTTCCTTGATGTTTTGTTGTATACAATGGAACAATAGGTTAGAATACCCAAAAAGTATGAATTTGTGTCACACCAGAAAGAGGTAGTACCCAGTGGTATGTTGCAGGGCTCTGTCAACTATTTGTCATTCTTTTCACCAGTGACTTTTCATTGAAATTGAAATAAGCCTGGTTGACTGTATAGTTGGAAGCATAACGAATATAGGAGATCACAGAATCAGAACTAAAAGAGATCCTGATAGGCTGAAAAAAGTTGGACTAACTCTAGCAAAATGAATGTTACAAGGGATAAACTAGAGTGCTGTACTTGGGTCCAACAACACATATGAACAAGATCTAAGAGTAAATCTCAAATGAAGCCACTGTACACTGTGACTACCTGGCCAGCAGCACCCTCACCCTAAAGTAATGTATTATTAGGCCATAAGAATAGAAATGTATTATTTAGAATGTGAATAGTGGTAAGCCTACTGTGTGCTAAAGAGAACACATCTTGGGAACCATATTTCATTTTGAATCCCAGAGATAAAATAGAGCACATTTATAAGAAAGTTACTAGAAGTTTGAAGGCACCAAAAACCATAAATCATTATAAGGAAGGTTTTTTTTATTGTGGTAAAAAACACATAACAAACTCTAGACCCATTAAACTCTCCTTTTTACCCTTAAGGAAGATTTTGAAAGAACTTGGCATAAAGTTAAAAGAAGGAAAGACTGGGGTGGGGTAAGAGGGAAGAGTATACAGGTTAAAGGGAGTCAAATATAGGGGGATGAAGTAGGTAAAGGGGATCAGATATATTGTAGCTGAAGGAAACTGGACTCTGGGTGGTAATCACACAATAGAATATATAGATGTCAAATTATAATGCGCACCTGAAAATTATATAATTGTATTAACCAATGTTACCCCCAATAAACTTAAAAAAATAAATAGTTCTAACTTTAGATTAAAAAAAAATAAAAGAAGAAGGAAAGGCTGTGGGTTAGAGATTTATGTTCAAATATATGAAAGTCTCATGTAGAAAAGAATTTATGCAGTGGGGATCATAGAGATATTTCAGTTCAGCAGAAGGAATAAATTTTTAAAAAGAGATAGATCCAGCTCACATATGGATAGGGCTGCCTCAAAAAAAAGTGTTAATTCCCTGTTCAAGGAGGGGGAAAACGGGCATTTTGTAGAACACCGTTGCTTAACCCAGAGTCTATAGACAAAGGAGTCTGTGAAGATGGGAAGGAAAAATATATCCTTTTCTCCCAGCCTACTGAAATTTGGTATTTCTTTCATTTATGAATGTTGGCAACAAACCAGAGCAGTAATAGCAGTACCTGTAGCTCTGACACCAGCAGAAATCAGACATATTTATTTCACATTACAATTGTTGCAAATACTTCAGTTTGTCATTTATGCTTATCAGTAGTTCAAAATTTTGATATTTTTTGACCCAACAGTATAGCGATTCCTCAAAAAATTAAAAATGGAATTACTGTGTGATCCAGCAATTCCACTACTGGTTTTGTACCCAAAAGAATTGAAAGCAGAGTCTCAAAGATGTATTTGTACACTCATATTCATAGCAGCATTGCACACAATAGCTAAAATGAGAAAGCAGCCCAAGTATACATAAATAGATGAATGGATAAGCAAAATACATAAAGTGTAATGTTGTTCAGCCTTAAAAAGGAAGAAAATCTGACATATGCTATAAAATAGATGAACCATGAGGACATTATTCCACTTACAAAAAGACAAATATTGTATGATTCTACTAATATGAGGAACTTAAAGTAGCTGTATTCATAAAGACAAAATATAATGGTAGTTGCCAGGAATAGGGGAGGGGAGATTGGAGAGTTATTGTTTAGTAGATCTAGAGTTCAGTTTTACAAGATGGAAAGAGTTGTGATGGATGCTTTGATGGTTGCACAACAATATAAATGTATTTAATACCACTATTAAATACACAAAAAATGGGTAAGATGGTAAATTTTGTTATGTGTATTTACTACAATAAAGAAAGAAAAAAGTAGTAAATACACAAAAAATGGGTAAGATGGTAAATTTTTTTATGTGTATTTACCACAATAAAGAAAGAAAAAAGTAGTAAAGTGAATTGAACCCCTAGTAGTTTTAAAGTTTCTACATTATGAACCTTTTAATCAGCAAGCAATTAATAGTAAGAAAAGAAAAAAATTATACTTCATTAGCTTTGTATTCTCATGGCTTGATTCAGATATTTTATGCAACACATACATAGAATTATTTTTGTAGTTAATTTCCTTTATAAATTGCTATGATTTTAGTGCATTAATTCACACTGACCCTAAAAGAAATATTCCAAATAGCATTAGTGTACTTGGCAGTTACTTGGTGTTTCACTTTGGATGCCTTCATCAGACTAATCTGGCTTCAGCAACAAGGATACATATTATCGCACCTAACAAGTCAGGTGAGACAAGTGTCAGGGTTGATTGTGTTGTCAAGGACCCAGATTTTTTCAGTTGCTCTGTTTTGCCGACCTTCGGGTCTCCTTCATCCAAAGGCATAGCTCCTCATGGTTACATGATGGCTTTCAATGACAATTGGGCTATGTTTTCATTTGACAAGGGGGAAAGAAAGACAGAGACAGAAAAATAGAATTTCCTCTGAAGCTGTGGATGAGATTCAGTTAGGAAGGAAGGTCTGAATGCTACTTTAAATGTCAAATTTTAGGATGTTAGAGAATAATAACAAAATGCTGTGTCACTTATGCATGGTTTTTACCATTATTTTAGTCTTTGCTTTCAGATCCACTTTGACAGGAAGCTGAAAATGAATTAGAATTCTATTGCAATATATATGTAGGGATCACATTTATGTAACTGGACTACAAATGAAACCAAAGCTACCTACAGGAGGAGTCCTGGATGTCTGCTTCTCTGCCTGTATATTGGTTCTCTTTGAATTTCCCACAGAGCTGTGGAGGCAGCAAGATGGCATCTCTTGTAGACTTAGAGCAGTTGAACATCATACATCTAGTAACACATTTGCCAGTGAGGCACATTTACCTTCCATACTTAAAACTGTGGGATTCTGGAACCAAATTTGTTTACGGTCCATCTTCTGCATAGAATAGTTTCTCCAGGAATTTTGAGAGCATATTCATCCTCTTTGTTTCTTTATGCCATAGTGAACTAATGTCAAGTGCAACCAGCAAGGCTTAACTGTATCTATGTATGCACAGGCCTAAGCACACATAGTACTAGTAATCTGTTTGTCTCCCAGGAATGGTTCCTTACTCTTCTATTTAGATCAAAGAGATTTTAATGGCTTTCAAGAAAGATGAACCGCCTTACAATGCTTGTGGGCATGGTAGGTAAGGGAGAGGTCTATAACCTTCCCCTTCAGTGTTCTAATTGTCCTCTTAAATGGTCTAAGCTTTTTTATAACACATAATGAATAATGTGGGAAAGAAGGAGTCTATATAAAGGTATTTTATTTAGATGATGAGGAATATTGGCGAAATTGAATTTGGGAAAGTAGCCAAGAAGAAATAGTGAGCAACATTATTCACAGTAACCAAAAGGTGGAAGCAACCCAAGTGTCCATTGACAGATGACAAGAATTAGAAAATGTTGTATGTACATACAGTGGAATATTCAGCCTTAATTAAAAAGGAAATTCTAACACATGCTACAACATAGATGAATCTACATATGCTAAATAAAATAAGCCAGACACAAAAGGATAAATATTATTTTATTACTCTTATATGAGGTTCCTGGAGTAGTCAAATTCATAGAAAGTCGTCAGAGGCTGGGGACAGGGGGAAGTGGGAAGTTATTGTTTAATGGGTCAGAGTTTCAGTTGGAGAATATGAAAAAGTTCTAGAGATAGATGGTAGTAATGGTTACACCATAATGTGAAAATACTTAGCTATACACTTAAAAAAGGGTCAAATGGTAAATTTTATGTATATTTTACTACTACAATGTTTTAAAAAAGAAGTAACAGTGATTAAAAGTAAAGGTTTGACTAAGATCATTAAGCTAATGAATCAGAAGGTCTTTGCTTTTTCATTGAGCTTATGATCTAAAAAGGAAGATAGATTATATGGGAAAAGACAAATGAATTAACAAGATTCATGATCATGGTAGGTTTTGTGCAGGAAATGAATAAGGTGAGACAAGAAAGTGATAGGAGACTCATCACTTTAGAAAGGGTGCTCAAAAAAAAAAAAAAAAAAAAAGAATGACCAGTGAACTCTCCGAGGAGTTGAAATTTGAGCTAGGAATGAAGCAACCATGCAAAGAACAGGAGATCTAGGCAGAGGGAACAACCAGCATAAAGACCTGTGGGTAGAAATGAGTACTTGTGTGTTCAGAGAATAAGGAAACATTATCAAGAAGGAAGTGATAGTAGAGGAAGGCAGAGAGGTGATGGCTGCTAGATGACATTGAGTTGTTATTGTGTGCCAGGTACTGTTTAAAGTGCTTTTCCTATACTAACTCGTTCTGTCCTCATAACCCTATGAGATGGGGTTATTATTCTCAGGCAGCTGAGGCAGAGAGGGGTTAAGTAACTTGCTCATGTTCATATGGCTGGTATGTATCAGAGCCAGGATTCAGCAGAGTGGAGCCTTAACCTCTGTACCGTATTGCTCTGATATCAAGGGTAGGAGTTCAAGGGAGTGGTCCAATTTGGAGTTGCATATTCGGGGGTCATTAGCATTAAATGGCATTTGAAGCCATGGAACTAGAGTTGCGGGCAGGCAGCTCTGGAGACTAGAGTCCACATTATAGGACCAAGAATCAGGAAAGGGAGCAGAAGAAAGGAGAGAGAACCTAACAAAATGGCTCAGTCATTTGTACATTTGACTATTCATTATCGTGGAAAAAATGTTTCAGCTGATTCAGGGCCAGAACTGACTGACAGGAGTCCAAGTCAGTTAAGAAAAAACTACTATTGCTACATTTTTTTTTTTAAGGCCCTATTGAGTTACCCCTAGTTACCCCTGGTGTTTATTAGTCTGCTCAGGCTGATATAACAGGATACCATAAACTAGGTAGCTTAAACAACTGACATTTCTCACAGTTCTGGAAGTGGGGAAGTCTGAGGTCAGGGTGCCAACATAGTCTGTTCTTGTTGATGGCCCTCTACTGGTTTACAGACAGCCACTATCTGCTGTATCCTTACATGAGGGGTGGCGGGGGAGGGATGTAGAGACAGGGGAGAAAGAGATCAATTCTCTTTTTATAAGGACATTAATCTCATCACCAGAGCCTCACCCTCATGACCTAAACTAAACCTAATCACCCTCAAGGGCACTGCCTCCTAATAGCATCACATTAGGGGTTAGGGTTCCCACATGAAATTGAAGCGGGGAGTGAACACAAACATTCAGTCAATGGCAGCTGGGTTTCGGGTATTAGTAGTTCGGTACAAGTGGCCAACAGATATATGAAAAGATGCTCAATTTCACTAGCTATGGGGGAAATACAAATCAAAACCACAATGAGATACTGCCTCACACCTGAATAGCTATTATCAATAAGACAAGAAAGTGTTAGAGAGGATGTGGAGAAAAAGGAACCCTCATCCACTGCTAGTGGGAATGTAAACTTTTATAGCCACTGTGGAAAACGAGATGGAGGTTTCTCAAATGAAGAGTAAGCTGTATGGCCCAGCAATCCCTCTCCTGGACATCGACCTGAAAAATCTGAAAATGTTTATTGTAAAGATATATGTACCCATATGTTCAGTGCAGCATTATTCATGGTAGCCAAGACATGGAAACAACCTGAGTATCCTTCAATGGATGACTGAATAAAGATGTGATGCATATCTCTGATGGAATACTACTCAGCCATAGAAAAGATGAAATATTGCCATTTACAACATAGATGGATCTTAGGAGTATCGTGCCAAGCAAAATAATTCAGAAAAGGACAATCAGATGATTTCACTCATATGTGGGCTATAAAACAGAGCAACAAACTCATAGATGCAGACAACAATACACTGGTTAACCAGAGAAGGGCAGTGGGAGAAGGATGAAGAGGATAAAGGGAGTCAAATATATGATGAGGGAAGGAGACTAGACTTTGGGTGGTGAGCATACAATGCATATACAGATGATGTATTATATAATTGTACAGTTAAAATTTATATAATGTTATAAACCAATGTCACCCTGATAAAAAAAAAAATTAGTAATTCTGGCTTCTGTAAATACTTTGGCAGAAAGAGACATAAGTGTTTGCTCTAATTACCCCATTAAGAAATTCAGAAATAGATATTTATGAGTTATAGAGCAAACAAGTCTCTATCCTGAAATCATCCTAAAGGTAGCTTAGTAGATAACACATTTTATGATATTTTAGGAAGATGAGAGTACATACAGGAGAGAGGGAGGGAGGGAGGGAGGGAGGAAGGAAGGAAGGAAGGAAGTGTGTGTGCGGGGTGGGGGGGCCGAGGGAGGGGAGAGAGAGAGAGAGACTGTGTGTGTGTGTGTGTGTGTGTGTGTGTGGACTAGATTAAACACATTCCTTTAGGAACCCTTATGATCCTGTCTCCTTTCCCTTATATTCCGAACCTTAAGCATATAAATTCTCATTTGGTAAGGATAATTATTCAACTAAGCAAATAGAGAATACACAAACATCAGAGAAAGTCTCTCCCAGTTAACTTACGCCTTCAGAATTCTAGTATGACCTTTCAAAGAGCAAATTCAATTTTTAAAAAATGTTTACTTTGACTTTTAGTGGAATCATTCCTTTTTTGGGGAAAGGTTGATGTTTAAACTTAGTTATTCATCCATGTTCTCGTGCTTTTGTACCTAGTATTAGCTTGGCTTGCAATGGCATTTCTTATCAGACTTGTTCAAATGTAACTTGAATCAGAAAGGCATATTTGCCATATGCTTTGTCCCCTTAAATTTCAGATGTGTGACAGCCCTTAGAATGTATTAAAGTGAGTAGTGTGTGTTGCTCTCCTCTACTAGATCATGAACTCCTAAGGACAAGATATATCTGTATATATCATAATAACTCTGGATGTATATATTCATAACACCCTACTGAATACTAAAATCAGCTATAAGTGCAAGGCAGTCACTTCCTCAGTGTGACGATTTCACACGATGCCTATAAAATCACCCAGTGTTGTCGCATTATTTACTTGGTAGCTTTTCAGCAACATGGTACGGTCTGAATGATTCTGCTCTTCTGAATTCTCTTATATATATGGCTTTCTAGAAGACTTACCTATTGTTAAAAGAGAAAGAAACACAAAGACCATCAAATTCTTGGCATTTTTAAACTGAAATTCTTTACCTTCAGGACTCCCAAGTGATAGAGTATTATTTGAAATTTGGCACAAATTTGCCCAAGTGGCCATTTTTACAGAGCAATACTTTCTGTAGTCAGCTGTTTGGTACCTGTATGTCTCCTGTTGTTAGCTCCCCCTGAGTGGTGCACAGTAGACTTATGGGATTGTGTGAGATGGCTGAATTTACAGAACGACATATGGTCTGTTTAAAAAAATAAATAAATAATAAGAAAAAGGACAGTCAACTTTGTGTTAAGTTTTCTGATTTGTTTGAGGAGGGGTCCATATTTCACCAAAGCTAAGATACTATTACTTATGAGAGACATCTCACTTTCTTAAATGTTGCAGTCTTTGAAAGCTCTACAAGTAACGGCAATTGCTCTTATAAAAACTATTAATTTGCTGTCAGTTTTCTGTCCTTTACGTATTTAGTTCCTTGAGAACTAAACATGCCTGAATCTCCACTTATTTCTTGTTTTTCCCTACTAGTTGCTTTTCGACTATACGATTTGGATAAAGACGACAAGATTTCCCGTGATGAGCTGTTACAGGTATGTGGGAGATTTCCCATGCACACAGATAACTGTGTTTGGGTCCTGCCTACTTATTCTTATGGGTAGGAATTGTTTCTTCCTTCAGTAAGCATTTATTTAACACCTGCTGTGTGCAGAGTTCTGTCCTAGATATAAGGCAGAGCAGATTGACCTGGGGAAACTTGAAATGGTTTATTGAGTTCTCAAAGACAGATGTCTCCACTATTTAAAAGCTAACTAAAAGTCTTTTAGGTGTTGATTGGCAGAGCTAAAATATGCAAGATGATTTAAATTAAAGAGTTCAGTTATTGTCAGTCTATCGGCAACCAGGTAATTCTGATGACACTTAATTATTGCTGTTTTGTCTATCCTTGGGCTTGACATCAGAATTAAGAAACTGCTGCTTGGCTGGTGCAACTGAGCTGACTGCTTACTGTTCTTTGTTGCTCCCTGTGGACATTTTCCTGTCTTCTACAAGACTTGATTGTCTCTTCATCCTATTAGCATCGCCTTTCTGTTCTTCCTCTCTCCCCTCCCCTAAATACAAGTTTAGAAGGGGAGAAAATTCTTTTTTCTTTTTTTTTTTTTTTTAATATTTATAAACCTGGAGGACCCTAGGAAGCTAACACATTCAGGAATTTCTTTCCAAGGGAAAATTTCTCTATTTCAAGATACAACAAAAATTAAGTGGTTTCCATTCACCCTGAAGTAAATCTGAACTTATTCAGTATCTTGAGAAATCCTTTAAGTTGAAGGTTACTCAGGCCAGATTAAGGACCAACCCAAAAACTGAAACGGTCCACAGGTCAGTGTTAATATCCTTTGCTTTTGAGTTGGGGATATCTTTCTTTAGTAAGAAGAATTTATTTAAAATTGCTATGTATAGGCTTCTTAGTTCTGAAGAAAAAAGGTGGAGGCAGTCACTCTATAGTTACATGTTTTTACTTTCTGGCCCAGATCTGGCTGCCAGAAAGCTTTTTGTTTTTTGTTTTGTTTTGGAGTGGAAAGTTGATTTATTTTCTATTATTAGGATTAAAAAAAGCCTGAGGCAGGGAGTGGGGAGGAGATCATGTGGCCAGAGCACCAGTCAGTGTCAGTAGAATGTTTAGCAGGCCTGAAATGACTTTAAGACAAATGTGCTTATGAACTGTTAAGGTGTCAGAGAACTAGTTTTATCTTAGCAAGAAGATGATATGAACTATCCAAAATGAGAAGAGAATAGAGTTTTCTAGATGCTTTTCTAGATGCTGCCATTTCTAAAACGTGTGGTAAGATGCAATTCTTTTCAGTGGATGTTAAAAAATTTGTGGTGAGTTTACTTTCTCCTGAGGAAAGTTTGAGTGGTCATGTTTTTATAGAATGATTTTTATAAAAGTCCTTGTTGAATTTTGGAGGGATATATGTGTTCATTATCTTAATTGTGATAGTTTTACAGGTGTGTACATATGTCAACACTTATCAGATTATAAACTTTAAATATGTACAATATAAATATGTAGTTTATTATATATCAGTTATACTTCAATATAGTTACTATACTCATTTTATGAGGCTAGTATAACTGATGTGAAAACCACATGAAGACTGTGAAAGAAGATAACAGCACAGTCTCTTACATTCACATAGATATACAGATCTTAAAATATCAATACATCGAATCCAGTAATATATAAAAAGGATACTATATTATAGCCAAGGTAGGTTTATATCAGGAGTGAAAAGTTGGTTTAAAATTAGAAAATCAGTGAATATATTTTGCTGTTAACATATTAAAAAAGAAAGTCTTAGAAAAACAGAGATAAAACTTTCTTAAACTTGATAAAGGGTATATACACAAAAATCTTACCAGACATTAGCCACAATAAAAGCCCTATTTGCTAATAAACTTCTGATTGGAGCTATAAGTGACACTGTGTAGAGGTGGAAAGAGTACTGGTGTGAGGTCTGGGCAGACAGCTCAGAGCCTTGGTTGCTGAGACCTGTATCAAGCCACTTCTGGACTCTCACGTTTTCATTAACAGACCAGATGAACGATTTTTAAGAAATCACCTTCTTGTACAAACACAGCATACATGTGCAATTCAATTTTATAATTCTAAAATTAAAACACTTCAGTGAATAATTGAAAAAGCTCCTGCTTTTTGAGGATGGATTTGCCTAGTTGGCGACATACAATCAGGGAAGATGGCAAATGGCTTAGCCATTTTTTATTTTTGCTAGCATTGCCTCTTTCTATTAATCTTTCATTTTATGTACATTTTTGCCCAAAATCTACAACTTCCAGTTTTCAAGAATTGTGAAAAAAAAAATGACCAGTGTTGATGCAAATCAATATTTAAGCCCTTTTTTCTTCTCAGAAAATCCTGTAACTTACTTTTTAAAAAGTATTTCTTCAGAGAAGAATGTAAAGGAGTGAGGGAAAGGGAGGCCTGTGAACAGCTGGGCTAGAAGGCCTTTCTTTTCTGTTGAAAAGCTCAGCTCTTACCTTTTGAAGACAGGGATGGCTGACTATAGCAATGTGAGGCATCACAAAAGCACCCTATTCCCATTTCATATTGTCTAAGATTCATAATATCATTAGAATTGTTTATTTTGCTTAAGGTTGCAATTCTCAAAGTACATGCACATGCTAAAGATGTTAGGAGAATTGGCGGCAGGGGTTGAGAGGTATTATTTGAGATAAATTTGGTGAAACTGTTAATTTCTCTTTACTGCAGTTCTCACAATCCTTTAAATGTGCTCTTTATTTTTCTAGAGAAGAGGATTTAGGATTTAACCCTTCAAGGATCTTAATATTTCTTGGCCATACTTTAGGAATAGCAGGCTAATGCTCTAACTGAAAGAGGACTGCGTGTGGGTGAGATTCCAGAAAGCCCTACCAAATTGACTAAAACCAATAAGGAACTAATTTAACTCGTGCAACAAGAAGTCTGAGGGTAGATTGTCCAGGTTGGTATAATACCTGAATGATGTCTAAGAACCAAGCTTCTATATTCTTGTTCTGGCAACCCTAGTACATGTGACTTTTACCTCATGGTACCACTAGACATCCCCTCTACATTTCAGCCAGGAAAAATAGGGAAAAACAAAATGCAAAGGACTGTTCCCTAAGTGAGGCTTTGCTTTCCTATTCAATGACCTTGCAAGAGAGTTCTCTTCATGGCATTATCTAGAGTGGTCTAGATGAGAAAATAAATTTTTCAGCTTTCTGGCTGTTGTATTTGAAGACATCATAGGAAAAGAAGATTGGGGTAACATTATATTTAGTCTTAGTAAAAAAGCCCCCCTAAAATTTCTGGCTCTTGGTCCTGCAGGTCCTACGCATGATGGTTGGAGTGAATATCTCCGATGAACAGCTGGGCAGCATTGCAGACAGGACCATCCAGGAGGCTGATCAGGATGGAGACAGCGCCATATCTTTTACAGAATTTGTTAAGGTCAGTCAGTCACCTCTTAGTTTGAAAAGTTAAATTCTGCACAGGAGGGAGGGAGAAAAACATTCAGGTAAGAGCTTTGGACAATATCTCCTTCATAACTATAATTGGTTTTTTCCCCCCAGGTTTTGGAGAAGGTGGACGTAGAACAGAAAATGAGCATCCGGTTTCTTCACTAAAGGACTGAGATCAAACTGTTTTGTGCTTTCTAGTATTTAAGAACTGGAACCTGAGAATCCTCCTGTCCACCAGCCCCACCTCCATTCCATCATTCCCCTTCTCCCGAAGTACCAAGGCTGTTGCATGATAACCCAGATATGTTCTGTCAACACAAACCTGCCTTTGGTGTATAAACAGGGCATTATAGAATGGTACACCTGGTCTATATCTGTTTAGTATCATTCACTGGTTATCTCTATTTATAAATATTTCCAACCCTTTCCTCACCCCGTTTCTGCTACTAAATGCCACACGTCCATCTAATCTGAGAAAGTGAGAGAAAGAATTATGCTAAGAACTAACCAGCAAAGCTCTTTCACTGGATGTAGACTATAGCCATGTCACCGTCCCTCCAGCTAGGCTTTGGCATGCTCCTCCATCCTTTTTTATATGTCCTTTGCTTCCTACTTCTCTTTCACTCAATACACCATTCACTTAGTCTTTGTCTCCCTGCTTTTTATTAAGCGTCAGTCCCTTCTGTTCTACTTGGCACTCCAAGCTATACCTGTTCAATGAATTTCTGACTTGGCAGGATAGTTTGGTGGTCTGGCAAATTTTAATCTACCGTTACTCTTGAATGGGTCTCTGGGATGTTGCCTTTCCAGGAGCTTTTTGATAACAACACTTCTCTCAGAAGAATGTGATCATCTCTTGGTCCCTTGCACTCTGCTGTGTCATCAAAGGGCTGTGGGCTAGAGATGTTTTTCTTGAAAGGTGGTGGCCTTGTTGAGAGATATAGAGCCAAGTGTTTTCAGTGGCTTGCCCAGATCGCTCTACCTCTGGCTTCTGATTCTTAACATACATACCCACGTGGCTACTCTTAATAGTACAGTGTTGATTTTTCAGAAAATAGCCACATGCTGGCAGGTTGGCTTAGTTTGGGGACACCAATACCACCAGAATGGCTGCTCTGACAGTTTGCTTGGGGACTTTCTTGTTGCTTTTTGAACAAGGAGGCCGGGCACCCTAAAAACCTCACATATTCCCACCTCTGCAGCATGGTTTATACCTCAGTGTTATGCGCCCTGGAATGTTTCTCACTTCACATTTCTAGGTAGAAAGATTAGTGTTACGGAAGTGCCTAACTATCCCAGTCCAAGAGATTTAAAGATTGTCCTCACTGTCTTGAAGTTTAGTACAAAATTCTCTATGAATTTTACATTCAGTAAATGTTAATGCTGGAAGCCATAGTCAGCCCTTAATACAGGTCCAAAGCATTGAATGTATTGTATCATTAGCTGCCTAGTTACATTGACTTTCTAGCTCCTCTCAGACCACTGCTAATCCCTTAGAAAGGAGGGGTAGCATTGGGAGCATAATCTGAGGTGGCATTACAGACCTTTGCACAAGCCAGAGCAACTTCTCTGCTTAAGTCAGCTAAATAGAGACCTCATTGAATCAGGCTGTTGTTCTAATGTCAGTCATTTATGAGTCTGTTCATTCTTATATCTGCCCTTGGCTGATTTTCTGACTCATTGCTTGCTGGCTTGTTTCCTTGCTTTGGAAAGCTATCCAAGATGTATACACAATACTTTTCAGAAGGGAACTGCTAAAACAAAACAAAAAACACTACAAAGGGATTGGAAAGAGTGGGAACAGAGCAGTAATCGGGCTAGATGACTTAAGTATAAATGACTGAGGAATTCTTCATGAAGTCCGACTTTGTGATCAAATGATAGGATATAGGAATTGTGTAAAGGGAAGAATTATCTGATATTGATTTGTTAGAGAAGTACTTCAAAGGCTCCTTGACTTGCATATTTAAAGTTCCTAAGATTATGGCTTTTTCTTCCTTTTGGCTGTATAGCAAATTGTTTTAATCCACGGTTGTGCCTTATCGTTCCATCAAAACTGTATTCTATCCATCAATAAACACTTGTGGTTAAAACAATATAACTTGGTTAATTTTGTCTGTGTTTTATAAGAATTTTATATAATTCAATCACCTTCAGGTTTGAAATCATAAACCATATGTTCTTTCCCTCAATTATAAAGTAAGAATTATGATGATGATGATGACAGTACCAACCTCATAGGTTGCTGTGAGGATTAAATCAGTGCCTGACACATGCTAAGCTTTATACAGATTTATTAACAATGGTTGAGAGTGATAGGTTGATAGATTCCAGCTTATTCTAATTAGAAATAATGCCTTAATAATTACAACCTTTCAAGTGAAGAAAAGGATATCCCCAAAACTAGTGTACTCTCTAGTGGTTGGTTGCTAGGCAAAATCTTGAATGACCATTTTTTATGTGATTAGTCACCTGGTCACACCTTTTTGTGAGGTAGCCTGGAAAATAACGCTTTCCTTAAGGAAGAAGGTAGAAGGACACTGGGGTGCCCAACAGTCTCTGCACAGGCTTAAAGCACAATCCTAAATAACGATTCTTGTCAGGTACCTTGCAGAATTCCTAAATTACAAGAGGTTTACCTAGATGATTTAGAATCTCTGCTTGTTAATTCATAATATAATTACTAGGTTCTCCAAGTAGATATAACAGTATTTTACAAAACTTATAATTGTTTTCGTTTTTAGGAACACCCACAGGTATAGATGCAGAATTTTTAAACGTGAACAGAGATGGTTGTTAAGAGGAAGTAAATAAGAAAAAATCTGTATTATTTTAGTTGACACTATTTTATGGTTTTGTTTTTGGTTCTTCCCTAGTTGCCTGGGCCCCAGGAAAAAAAAAATACCTGTTTTGGGGGTAGTTTTCAAAATATTCCACTACTAATGCTGCATTGACCAATCAGAATGTAGGGCTGGAGCAGAGTCCTGGAGATCCTCTCCTATGCTGGGCAATAAACCCTTCAGTTGCTTAGAGGGTAAGTCTAGGAGGGTCCTGAGTAAAACGAGTCGGTCGGGCAGGGGAAGAGAAACTCAGGTTTGGGACAATGGCTGCTCTTGGGCAAGTGTGGAAGTATTTTAATATTTGAGTAACCGACTTAGTAATCAATTACCCTGCCAACATCCTGGATGGAAAACAAACGAGCTATTATATTATTTGCCTAGGTATTGTGTTATGCCCATAATGAAAAACTCCAGGGCCTGAGAATGAAATTATTAGTATAGTTTAACCTAATGGTGGTTTAAAATAGTCATGCGACCCAGCCAGACTACCTTGCCACAAAGTAACACTGCTCCTACGCGGAAATAATTTTACATCGCTAACAAATGAATTACCAAAGCATTTTTCCCTATTACTTCAACCCTGGGACCCAATCCAACAAAAAAGGATGGAAAGAATAGGACTTCTCTATCGATTGACATACATTCTAACCAACTTACAACGGAAGGAGGACGCGCCTCCGCAAATCATCATCCAATCAGCACCCAACAACAGCAGCGGAGGCGGGGCTTGTGGAAACGGCCACCGCACGGTTGGCGGCCTTGGGAAGGAGCAAAGATGGCGGAGTGACGGGGTCTGTGGCGCTCCGGCCGGTGGGCCGGGGTGGGCCGGACCTCAGGCGGTCGTGTGCCTCTGCTGGTTTGTGCGAGGTAAGCCTAGAAGGCCAGTGACGGGGAACGAGTAGGCCAACCCGACGAAGTACAGGGTACGGGAGCGTGCGGAGCCTTCCTGTAGCCGGCGAAAGCATCGGCCAGTGTGGGTTTCTGGCGGAGCTGTCCCAGGGCGGCCGCACCCGCCTTCGGGGGTCTGTCGGGTCGCCGCTCTGTCTCTGACGCGCCGCTGTCTGTCTTAGTACCATGCCTTCGGTTGCCGGATAATTCCTCCGGTAATTGCATCCACGCGGGTGTATACCTGGCAGCAGCTGCGTTGGCCATCAATTTACCTTTTGAAGAATATATTTTATTGATTTATTTATAGCCCTCGCCGCACGGCTTCTTGGTCACTGTTTTGCCTGAGGTCCTGGTATAAATCCAGGCCTACTGCGGCTCAGTATTTTGTGTCTCTGGTCCATTGACCTTGAGATTTTGTATAACACATTCGCCCCATGATTTTAATTTGAGTCTGTGTATGTTTCACGCTCTTTTACTACCCTTACTATATTTATTCGTTCCCACTCCTACCTCTCCAATTTAAGATTCGAGTAAGCAGCTTTGTCCTTGTACGACCTGATAATTGCCTAATGGCCTGTTAATCTTGGCTGATTCTATGAGTCTCCGTAGAATTCACCGTTGTTTTGCAGAACTAAAGAAGTCAGTGTACAATTTTTAGTTATATTTAGTTAGTTTAGTTATTTTTATTTTATTTTTTTAGTTATAATTTTAGTTATTTTTCATGAGTTTGGGGAATTATTAGAACGTAATTTGGGTAATGTGGATTGCAAAGTGAAATGCTGTCAGGCATTTGTATTCGATTTTTGTTTAACATTACACAAATTTGGATTGTTATAACCCCTCACCCGGTCTTTCAATTAAATTCTGGGAAAGGTTCCGGTTATTAGATTTCTGAATTGGTGAAATCCATTTTAAACTGGCATGTTAGTTGGGTCCAATTTGAATAACATATAATACAAATGATTGTTTCTAGTATGCCCTTTGCTGGCCCTGGATTTAGCAGAACTGAAAATACCAGGTAAAAGAAGCAGTTCTAAATAAGACCTTTCTGTTGATTTTGTTGGGAGTAGTTTTTTAATTTCATATAGAAGTAAAAAGGGGGCATAGGAAAGGAAGGGAACATTTTTCATACCTTACAAACAAGAAGGAAGTGGTCATCTGTACTAAAAATAAGAGGTCTTTTATGGGGAGAAGAGTGTTCATACCATCATCATCAGAGGGGACAGTGTTCCATAAAAACTTGAGAACCACTGCTCCAAGACTTTTGACATCTTTATAAAATTAATGCCAGTGCAGGTAGAGAATAACTTCTGATTGTTTTTTCTGAATGATTTTTGCTAGTGTTTTTTTAGAATAGCTTGATTCATTTGAATAATTTTGCACATGAATGCATATAACAAGTGGAAGCTGTATCCTTTTTGTAATGTTCTTTTTATTTTTCCCTATCATTGGAAGAACATTTTTCTTGACTTTTAGGTACTTTTATATTCATCTCGGAAAGAAAACAAAATTCTGAACTCAGGATTTCGCAAGTGAGTAAAATAGTGGCTATTACTTCCAAATACTGTTTAAGCAGCTTAATAGCTAGAAAGAAGTGGAACAATAAACCATTAGCTTCAACTGAAGACGAACATCAAATTTGACTGTAAATTATTGATATTTAAGGAAAAGCAATGAATTAAGTATAAAAAAGAAAGAAGACAACCATTTTCCCAAACCAGTAATTTTTTTAGGATAAAGGAAAAATATCGATTTAATTAGATTGACGTTCAACTGATAAAATGTTAAGAGGCAAATATTATATATACACTAAAGTTTTAATTATAGACAAGTATTGATATTTTAATCTTTAATTTCTAAAGCACTTCAGTATACCTTTAATATTCTTAAGTATTAGTCTATTCTGTGCCAAGTGTTGCTGTCTTCTGAATTCACCACAGAATAAGTTCTGCTCAAAGAGCAACAGGTGATATTTGCTTATTTTATAACTGACAATAGTTTATCTGCAAAATAGGGTTCATACCTACTGTATTAGTTTCCTAGGGCTGCCATAACAAAGTACCACAAACAGAATGACTTAGAACAACAGAACTTGTCTCACAGTGTTGGAAATCGTATATCAAGATCAAAGTGTTTAAGAGGGCCATCTTCCTGCCGAAGGCATAGGGAAGGATCTGTTCCAGACCTAGCTTTTGGTAGTTCCTTGGCAGCATAACTCCAATCTTCACTGTTATTTTGAGTGTGTGTCCTAAATTCAGTCAGATTAGATTAGGGCCCACCCTATTCCAGTGTGACCTTTAGATCCAACATAGAATAAGTGAGCTCATATGTAGTATTTGTCTTTCTCAGTCTGACTTATTTCATTTAGCATAATACCCTCTAGATCCAATCATGTTGTCACAACGGTGAGATTTTGTTCTCTTTTTATGGCCAAATAATATTCCATTGTATATATGTTCCACATCATCTTTATCCAGTTGTTTATCCATTTCTATTGAGGTTTCTTCCATGTCTTGGCTATTATAGATAGTGCTGCCGTGGACATCAGGGTGCATCTGTCTTTTTGCATTAGTGTTTTGGATGTCTTTGGATACATACCTAGAAGTAGAATTGCCAGGTCATAAGATAGTTCTATTTTCAATTGTTTAAGGAACCTCTGAACTATTTTCCATAGTGGCTGCAGCAATTTACATTTCCAGCAAGGCACATGAGGGTTCCCTTTTCTCTGCATCCTAGCCAACACTTGTTGTTTCTTGATTTGTTGATGATAGCCCTTCTTACAGATGTGAGATGATATCTCATTGTGGTTTTAATTTGCATTTGTCTCATTGATGACCCTGAGCATCTTTCCATATGTCTGCTGGCCATCTGTATGCCCTCTTTGAAGAAATGTCTGTTCAGGTCCTCTGCCCCTTTTTAAACTTGTTTGTTTCTCTGCTGTTAAATGGTATGTGTTCTTTATATATTTGGGGTATTAACCCCTTATTAGATGTGTATTTTGTGACTATCTTCTCCCAGTTGGCAGGTTGTCTTTCATTTTGTTGATGGTTTCTTTGCTGTGTAGAGCTTTTTAGTTCGATGGAGTCCCATTTGTTTCTTTTGTTTCTTTTGTTGCCTTTGCCCATAGAGACATATCCAGAAAGATGTTGCTAAGACTAATGCTAAAGAGTTTACAGCCTGTATTCTATTCTAGGAGTTTTGTTTCAGGTCTTAAATTTAAGTCTTTAATCCACTTTGTATATACTGTAAGAAGTTGGTTTAGGTTTTTCGGGTTTTGGGTTTTTTTTTTGTTTTTTTTGCATGGGTCTGTCCCATTTTCTCAGCATCTCTTATCGAAGAGGCTGTCTTTACCATCTCTTTACAGTGTACATTGTATATTCTTGTCTCCTTTGTCAAATTGATGGACCATATAGGTGTGGGTTTATTTCTGGGCTATTTTATTACATTGAGATGCTTTATGACCTAGTGAGATTTATTGCAAGAAACCAATCAATGTGATACATCAAAGAATGAAGGATAAAAATCGTCTCTCAGAAAAAACTCAACAATCCTTGACAAAAACTATCCTTTTATGATAGAAACTATCTTAGATTGTGTGTCACGAATCAGGGAGCAGCTTAGCTGGGGCTTTTATAAGGTTGCTGTTAAGGTACTGGCTGGGGTGGCAGTCATCTTCTGAACTGATTCTACGGTGGCTCATTCACAGGGTTGGCAAATTAATGCTGGTAATTTAAAGCCTCAGTTCCTTCCAGTGTCAGCCTATTCCAGGGTTGCTTGAGTGTCATCATGATACAGCAGCTGGCTTCTCCCAGGACAACAGGCAGAAGTCACAGCCCCATCCATCATGACCTTGCCTCAAAAGTCACTATTACTTTCTCCTCATTCTGTTGGTCACTGTTTTGACACCAACTACTGTATTTCAGTAAAATTCTGATACCATCTGGAGTTAATGCAGACCCCACAAATCAAAGGGCATGGTCTCTAACAAGACTGCCCTCAATTTGGATGCCAGTTGCATTTTGAAGGATTCTCAGGCCAACCAAACTTCTGACCAACTGCTACAAATTCATGGATTGCCACTCAGTCAGAACTAATTTTTGGTGTCATTGATTTTCTTTATTTTTCTGTTTTCTATTCTATTTAGCACAAATATTTCTTTTTTTCCTTCTTGCTAGCTTTCCCTTTAGTTTCTTCTTTTTCTAGTTATTTAGGGTGTAAAGTTAGGTTGTTGATAACTTTTATTCTAATGTAACTTTCCCTTTTAGCAGTGTTTTCGTTACATTCCATAAGTTTTGGTATGTTGTATTGTTGTTTTTATTTTTCTCAAGATATTTTCTGATTTCCCCTGTGATTTCCTCTGTGACCCATTGGTTATTTTGGAGTGTGTTGTTTAATTTGTGTTGGCTCATTTACTGTTAATTCTAAGGATTTGGAGTCTCCCTCTCAAGGGTAAAGGCCAGTTAAATTCTTTATTATACAGCAGTCACATTTAGATCAACCTTGATGCTTTCTTAGAGGGGACTTTAAAAAAAATGTGAATACCAGGAGACAGCAATAACTGAGGGCCATCTTGGAGTCTGAGTACCACACAAAGTCATTTGACTCAGATGTAGCTAGCCCAAGTGCAAAATTGAAAGTTGTTTTCTCTTTCCATCCTCCCAATAAGTCAGATTTCCTAATACAGCACTAAACAGGTAGCTACAGAGACCCAGAAGTGCCTAGTTAGGTACCAAGTTTACAGGGCTCTATTTGTAAATTTTGTAGATCAGTGCATAGTTGTAGTTTCCTCACCTAATTCTATAATCTTTATTAAAATTTTAAGTCATGTTGGCTAAGTATATTTAAGAGCCTTGTTAGTCATTCATTTATTCAGTGTATTTTTATTGAGTGCTTACCATGGGTCACAACCTATTCTAAGTACTTGGGATTCATCACTAAACAAAAGTTGCTTCCAGGTAGAGCTTACATTTTAGACAAGACAGTAAATGAGAAACAGTACCTTATGTAGTAGGTTAATGTTATATACTATGGATAAAAGGAGTAGTGAGTAAGGTAAAAGGGAAGAGTGGCAGTGTGTCTGTGAGTAGGATCCTCATTAAGAAAATAACATTGGAGTAAAAGTGAAGATACCTGAGGTAGGAGTCTTCTCACAAAGGGAACCAACCAGTAAAAAGGCTATAAGGTAGGAGCATGCCTGACATTCCAGGAGGAGCAAGCAGTCCATTGTGGTTGGAGCCCATGATGGGTAGGAGATAGAGTTGAGGTCAAAAGAGATACAGTGTAAGGGGGTGGTGTAGATTTTTATGGGAAATCATAGGTCATTCTTTGGTCAGAACTTTGGCTTTTACTTTTTTTTTTTTCCCCCTCCCTCTTTAATCCCCTCCCCACCCACCCTTCCTCCCCTAACCTATGGATGTTGCTATCTCCCCACTCTTAAGAACTGTAACTCTGAAGGCGGGTTGTCCTCCCACACATTCACAGTGCACTGCAGCTCCACGTGGGGTGTGAACCATGGCCCTTCTGCATGTAGAGCAGATGTGCTAACCACTACACTATGAAGCCACCTCTAAATTTTGGCTTTTATACTGAGCTACTATTCATTCAGTTTTCAAATAAGTTCTATAGTTTGTGATACGTGTGTGTGTGTTTAGAATGTAAAAAATTGGATAGTCATGTCTGAGATGTGAAATTGGGTATTTTGAAGAAAATACAAGCTTATGATATTCTAGCATTATTGCCTAATACAAAGATATAGATTGGGAGATGAGGTTTATATATAATGAATGTATGCATTTTATTGATACTACTGAAGGAATATGTTTTTAAAGGAATCTAGACAGGTTTCTTTAAGAAAATGTGCTCTTTTAAAGGCTTCTTTGGTGCTTGTTTGCTTTATATGTTCTGGAAAGAACTAGCCTGTATATCGTTTCCCCTCAACATTATGCCAATTATCTTTCCTTTAGAATTGAACTGCCTAACAGTTTAGTGGCTGGGGCAAGCTTTGAATTAGCCTGAGTAAGCTTATGTAATGAAATATCCCCATTGCCCATAGGGTTGTAAAGGCCTGTCTATGTAGATCATTGGTTTTTTCTTTTTACTTCACTGCTGCTTTTGCAATAAATGCAAAATCTGTAGTTCTCTTCTTCCTGATTTGATTCTGAGTTAATTTACATTTGCCTTTCATAAGTTTTGTTGTTGTTTTTGTTTTACACCTACAGCACCCAGTCTTCCCAGGTCTCCCATCCAAGTACTAATCAGGCCCAACCCTGCTTAGCTTCTGAGATCAGACAGGATTGGGTGTGCTCAGGGTGGCATGGCTGTAGACACCTTTCATAGATTTTTTAATCAGAACTGTCTTCTTTTTTTTTTCCAATTTAATTTTTTAAATTATTTTTATTATGTTGAGATGGATTAAGTAAATCCACTAAGTTTCAGGTGTACAGTTCAACAGTAAGGCATATATATATATGCATTGTGTGTTCACTGCCCATAGAACTCTTATCTTCAACCAAAAGAGGTTATTCAAATTCAGTTTAGAGTTGATATATATGACATATTAAAATATGTGACATATTAAAAATGGAAGGGTAGGAATACTAGTTAGCTAATCGCTATCAGCCATGTTTGTAAGCCAAAGTAATTTATTAAGCTTTTGATATGTATCTGTGATTTTTAATTTTTTATTGTAGAATACACATACCATACAATTTATCATTTTAACCACTTTTCAATATAAAATAGCATTAAGTACATTCACATTGTTGTATAACCTTTACTACTATATTAGAACTTACTCATCATCCTAAACAGAAACTAACTACCCATTAATCAACAACTGTCCATTCCCCTTCCCCCAGGCCCTTGTAACCTCTATTCCACTTTCTTTTTGAATTTGCCTATTCTAGGTACCTCATAGAAGTGGAATTATACATTTGTCCTTTTTTTATGATTTACTTCTGCAGATACTTGCATTTTTGTAAGTATTATGTTTAGCAGCAATGAACTAATGTTTTTACATGCTTGCATTTTGTATTTTACAAAATTTTTAGTGTTCAATGTTGGTAATTATGTAGTTGAAGAAAATTTAGAGTAAGATGATTCTTATGGTTTTGAGTAATAAGTATTAAACATCAAATTTGGAGTATAATACTGCTTTTAAACACAAATGTTTTATATACGATTATGGCTGTAAAACTTGGAGTACATCACTCTATTTGCATAACAGGAAATTGATGTGTATATCTCACTTTAAAATTTTTGTATAAATCTAGATTTTTTGTTCCATGTTTATGTATTTTTTTCTGCTACTGCTTCTCTGATGAGGATACTAAATTTGGTGTTATCGTTGGACATTTTCTTTGATACAATGTGTAATCCAAAATATTGTCTTCTTTAATGTGTTAAATATTTTTAAAAGTAAGCTCATGCAGAAACCTGTTTTAATCTTCCTGTTTTTAACTTATTTTGTATTTTCAGGTATTTCTATGTTGTCTCATGGAGTGGGTCCTTCGTTTATCCAGCCACTTTGCCTAATCTTGAAGTGTGGATATCTCTTCTCTATACTTTACCTCCATGATTTGGATTGGAAAAGCCTGCTTTTTTTTCTTCCGCCTCTCAGTTCAACACAGCGAAGCTCCTAGGATGTAGTCATTATGCTGACTTCTGCAGGAAGAAAGAAGCAACTGACATGTGTCTTCTCCTGCAATTTGCTTAATTGTAAAGAAATTATTTTGCAAGCTCAAGGCTGATTTGAAATAGGTGCTTAGATGGTAGTATTTGTGAATTCTTTACCTTTTGTTCCCAACAAGAAGACTGTGTAAATAGCAAGTATGGATGACATCAGGGTTTCTTTAATGTCTTCCAGTTTCAGCCACTGTCATGATAAGCACAGTTGAGACTGCAGTAGCAAATTCCAAGTATGTACTGAAATTTGAAAAGAAATATATGCTAAAAAATTGCATTTTTTTCTCTAAATCCTGATTCATCCTGTGACATAGATTAACTGGATAAGAACAAAGGTCCAACTTTGCAATAAAACATTAGGTGTTATAAAGAAACATAAAGAAAAAAAATCACAAGGTTAATTTCATATGTGAATAAACCATGAGTCTCTATAAATATTTTTACATATGTAAATCCAAATATTTGGTTTCAAGAAGAGGGATTTTTCTCCTAGAGAAGGAACGGTTGTTCTTAGAAGACTGGACATTTGGCATTTGGTATTTTAAAATGTTTTTTTGTTGTTGTTGTTGTTCTTCTAAGGAAGTACCCACATTATACAGATAAATGCTAACCCCGTGAATGCATTTTTGGGTTTAGTGAAAGGTTGGTAAAAGGAAACAAAAAGTTTTGAGTCTAGCGATGGAACCGTATTCACCTCTCATTCCTCTTTGTGGATTTTTATACAATACTTGAGACTGGTTTTCCATGCTGCTAAGGCTGGAAGAAAAGCAGCATAAGTGGTTTTTCTGTTCAGAAGATGTGATGGACCCTACAGTATATCTTTCCTTCAACTTTGGACCTGGAGGAATGGGGAAAAAATGAGAGGTTTCAATGCAATTCCCTTCTCCTAAGAAAAAGAAGTGAAAATACCTTATGCAGCTCCACCTGACTTTATGGCATTTTATATTCTATAGCTCTCTTTTTTTGTGAAAGCATAAATAACTTTTTTCTTTTGACCTAAAATCTATACTTGGATATTTTATTTTTCTAGACTATAGCTGTAATGTTAAGCTGAAGAGGTTGGGACTCAGGTAACTTTCCCCAGTTGGAACTGAACTTTCTCATCAGAGAATGGGCCTAAGAAGCAATGTTCCCAAACTTGTGATTGGGTCAGGGTAGATTTAGAAGAAATTCAGGTTGTGAAAAAAAACCTCAAACAAAAATAGTTCCAATAAAAAATATGGATCTTGCTTTCTTTTGAAACTAATACTATATGATGAACAGACTATATAGTGTAAAGCTGTTCTTAAAAATCAACAGAGGATCAGTATATAAATTGTTCAGGTGTTTACATAAGAAAAATGAAAACTTTGAGTCTTTGAGTAGAGAATTTAAAACTTCTTAGGAAAAATTAAGAACAAATCACCCTAGATCATCTCTGTAATTAGGGAATGTTTGCCCAATGCCATACATGCTGTGATGCTGAAAAGTTAGGGCAGATTTACCAAGATTTGAGAATAATAGAAATGGCCAAAAATGAGAAATGTTGAACACATTCTGTGATTAGTTTAATTGGCCAGCCAATTTGAATTGGCATAAAAAGGGTTTTAGTAAGATAATTATATAGGTAAAATATTTCTTTCAATGGAGGGCAATTACTGAATGGTAAAACATAGCAGAAAATTGGGTAAAGGTAACTTAAGTAACTTCCTAGCCACTTCCTCATGTTTTAGTATTTTGGAATTGTTAAAGATAAAATGGAACTTAAATATATAGGTTCCATTGGTACATTGAGAATATTATATTATGGAGAATTTGTACCTTCAGTTATCTGTTACTCATCTTCCTGTATCCTTTTGGCAACTTTTTGGGTAGGAACATTTGGCAGGAAATAGGGATCTTGTACTGTCAGCACCAGTGAAACCATCTCTGGCCTACTTGTTTGAATCTATTATCACTCAGCTTCTCCAGTTGCTTTATATTTTTTCATTCACAGCTAAGAGATACACCATTTAATACTTGCTCTTGTTTTTCTATCTTGTCACCAGATGGCATTTAACAAAATGGGTATATTCCAGTTGTACTTCCACAGCATTTACGTAAATACATCTTTTTTTCCTGGTCTATTTTGGTCCCCTTCTTACTGGCAAAGCTATAATTTTAGGCAGGACTGTGCCTCGATCTATAGCTGTGCCTACTTCCTTTTGCTCATCTACGTTAACTGGAAGTTTATTTTTTAAAAAGTTAAAAACGGGATATGTGCAATAGAACTATATATATATGTGTATATTTTAATACTTGTGGACAAATGTTACAAGTTGTTGAAGAACAACAAAATCACCAATGTCTTCCATTTTGAGATGTGTATAGTTTTGTAAGCATTAGTGCTTTGTAGCATATTTGTAGTGCCATGTTAGGGGTTAGTGCATGAGCCTAGTAATTATTTAAACTTCAGGATGAATTGTTATAATAACCAATAGTGTAAAAAGAGTGGAAAGTCTATACCTTTTCTCTTTTCACAAATTTCTGTAGCCATGATATTCTCCCTGGGGAAAGGAGATTAGCCCAGAAAGACTCATTTATGAATAGAAATGTGGAGTTACAATATGAAATGCTGTGTTTGACGATATTCAAGTTTTTGTCTTTTGAAACCTCAAATCAAAATAAGGCCCCATTTCTTGATTCCACTTTGCTCTCAGTTTGAGGTTAGATAGTTCTTATGCTGTTTACACATTGTGTGTCTTATAGGCTTATTATTTTTCTCACTCCTTTTGCATCCAGAAAGCATATTTTGTATTTTTTACTGATATGCTATGTTAATTGCTTAACTGAGTGCTTTTCTAATCCACAGACCATTTACATTTCCTGTCTGAAGCATGCTACGTGTTAATGGAAGAACACTGGTCAGTAGTTCATAGTGTCCTAGGTTAATTTGTGCAGGCCTTTCCTCTTTCCAAATCTGATTGTGTATTGATAGGATGCCAGCCTTTTCATGAGAATTTGAAAAGTAGCCGATGGAGCCTACTCAGGTTGCGATGTAATAAATAACTTTTGCTTGGTTATAGTAAGCCAACTTAAATGGCTTTCACTTTTTTCTACTTTCCTTGTAGACATAAAATGTTTTTATTCTGAAAGCATAAGATAGCTTTCTGTAGAAAAGAAATTCCTGCTTCTAAAAGCTGCTTTGCGAACCTGGAAATGGCAGTTTTGAGGTGATTATTTAAAAATCGGTATTAGGAGAGTCCAGGATTTATTGACACAGATTGTGCAGTTAGCATGATAGGAAATGCAAAACTATTTTAATGTGTGTCTCATGTGTAGAAGCAAGCTTAGATAAATAGATTCTTTGGCAGCAGATCTCCAGGGACCCAGGTTCAGATTCTCATAATGTATTTTCAATAGTTGTACTCTTGGCTCAAGTAGTTTAGTGCCTGCGAGAATCCATTTCTGAAAAGCATTTAAATATTTGTTAAATACCTCTGAATAGCTAATGAATGCAGAATAGCACAGTATATAGGAAAGGATATTTCCTGTTGCAAAAAAAAAAAAAAAAAAAAAGCCATAAAATGAATTTCAAGAGGTAGCAATAAGTTTTGCATGTATAATAGGTTGCATTAACAAGGTTGTACAGTAGAATAAGTATTACTACTTGAGCTTATGAGGCTCTGTGATTAACAGTTGCACACAAAAAAATGTTCTGGATAAAGAGCATATAAAAAGGTACTTTTAAAACGATGAATGTATATGACTATATCAGTGTATGAGAAATAGCAACTTTTGCATAAGTTAAAGACCCTATTTGTTTCCTAGAGCAGAGGGTTAGAGCCATTGAATGAAACTTTTCTAGTGCTTAACTTGGAAACAAATGTACTACTAATGTAGCCCCACTGAAGCTGTCATGTGGGGATTTTGCTTATGATGTTCCTTTTAACATCGGTTTAATAGCATACTTTTTGCTTTGTCACCTACCCTTTCTCCATTCGTTTCCTGGGTACATTTTTAAAAAGGAAAAGTTTGTTGTTTGTGTATTTAGGGTTAAAAAAAAAACACCAATAACTTGGGTAGCTGGCTTTTCCTCATGCCTGTGGTTAGTTTAGGGGAGTTATAATTTAAAGGTGTAAAACAAAAGGATTGAAGGGAATAACCAAAGATAATATGTCGGGTTTTTTTTTTTAACCTTGTCTTATGTAGAAAGTATAGGCCTATGATCTGGGACTGCTTATTTTAAAAAGAACCCAGCAAACTAGTTTCTTGATGAGGAATCATACAGCTCACATCAGGGTATAATAGTGGAATGAGGGTGACTTCTTATTCCCTTTCACTTCATGTCAACTTGGCCATTTAGCACTTTGAAGATCCCTGAAAAGATTTGGTCTATGTTCCCTGTTTTCCAAGGGTGGGGGTAAGGGGACTAAAAATGAAATAGATCTAAGAAAATAGTCTCTTGACTATTTAATTCTTATATGGCAACTCCAAAGGAGAGGGAGAAGGCTATATTAAATTGATTATAGCTCCTCTTTGTATATCCTACACGTACGTCAGTGGTATTAGAGACATTGGAATAACCAAGAATATTCAGGCATTTGCATGATCATGAGGACACCACTGCATATTACTGTGATGTCAACAGTTTAATTAGAACAATTAAAGATGACCCTTGATGGCCATGTTAATAGTTCTAAATACTAAAATGCACTACAAGTTTTGGTAGTCTCAAAGTATGCAGTTACTTTTCAATGTTGTGGTCTCATGTTTACTTTTTGTATACCCATGATATGCAAATATGAAGAGACCCTTGGCCTCCAGGAGTTTACATTCTCATGGTGCTGCTGGTGCAAGCAAATTACTTGTTTATTCAGAACATTGCTTGGCTATTCATTATACCATATTTGGAAGGATCCCTTGGCCAACAGTTTTCAAAAGCAGAGGGCTATGCTAAATTTCAGGGCATTTTTGAGTTTACATTGTATTAGCTCCGCTGTTTGTAAACTCCTTTTCCCCAGGGAGCTGTGCAGGTAATGCTCATTAATGTGAACCAGAAAAACCATTCTGCTCAAGAGCATCTTCACCGTCCCCACACCACCTATGCTCCTCTACGATACAGCACTCGATAAATGGCCAAGAAAACTTACTGCTCAAGAAGATTGTACATCTGATTCTTTTCCCAGAGTTTTTACATCATTTTCTACCCAAAAGGACCAGGATTTGCAGTTAAGCCTTTTATAACTGAACAGTGGTCCTAATTTTAACCCTTTTTGTGTTTTGTACCTCTTCTGAAGTAGTGTGATAGACATAGACTACCAGCCTGCATTTCTAAGCAATCACTTTATTAACCCACATTTTTGGTTGGAGTTGCATGTATCCTTGTTCCTTCTTGTAATCTGAATCAAGGGGTTTATTCTGCATGTTTATTAAAATTGGGTCTGGATGAAAGTGCAAGCAATTGTGGCAGGTCCATGACTTTGTTTTAGAGTACTAATATTCTAATGCATGACTGAAAATGTCCAGTGTTATGTAGTTACTAGTAATTATATATGTGTATTTACTAATAATGAAGCAATAGAGATTTACATAGCTTGACTTTATTGTTTGGATTATTTTTCATTTTCTAATTAAAAGCTATCTTACTTCCACTGAAAATGGGAGCTAGATGATAAACAGGGGGAACCACAAGACATTCAAACTGTCAGTAATAGAGCATAACAGTGCTTACCCTCTAACCTCTTGCCTGGTTCCATGAGTCCCTAAGCACGTTTTAAAACAATACAGAAGGCACAAACTAAGCATGCTGAATAAATAAGATGCTAAGTCTATAATAATCAGAAAGGTGTGCAGAGTTTTAGAAAGGGTAGGAAAGTCGGGAATACCAGTGTGGAGTTTGTGAAATAATGAGGTATAGGGTTTGTCTCAAAGTGTATGTAGCTTAAGTTTGCATCTCTTTAAACTAGTATCTTGGAAATGAATAGTGGCAATATGCACATATTTCATATGTTCCAGGATTTTCAGATAACTAGGCAACTCTTACAGGTACTGGTATTGACCATCCATAAAAGATCTCCACAGCAAAGGAGACTGTTCCATTTTGTGGAAATAGTCCTGAAAATAATGACATCTGTGGTTTGGTTTCTCTTTTGTCACTGTATACATTAAGAATTTTTTTGTTATTTTTAATAGCCAGAGTTTCATTCTTGATATTTTGGTCACTGCATAGTTTGTTGCCTAAAGATTTTGATACTAGGTAAACAGGAGCAATTCTCACATTTTGGAAAAAAAAGGAAACCTTGCCATTTACTTGTTTGATTGAAAAAAAATTATTGTGGTAGCTTAAAATTTTGAGAAAATTCCTGACTTTGGAGTAACTCACAACTATAAGTGATTATGACAAATAATGTACAAATGGAATTCATTATATCTGAAGAGGCCTAAATATAAATCAGGATTAGACTAGATGTTTTTTGCTGGACTCCTTCCAGGTTGAAAAATGATTTTTCCAAATTATTTTAACCTCATTTCTTTTGCTGTGGCAGTTCACTCTGGAAAGCTTTGGGAATATTTAAGTGTAATTTAAGTGTAGTTAAGTGTAGTTCAGAATTAAATTAGACTTGTAGCCATTGCAGGGTTTGGTCTCGACTCAAATACAGGAAGTGATATGTCATATCTCATAGGTATATTTTCTCTTTGCCATTCACTGATAACATGTCTGTCAACCAACAAATCCAATAAAGAGTTCTCATTTTTCTCCTGTGGCATTTTAAAAGTTATACCAAATACTACAGATTTCTCCAGGAACCCATACTCCTAAACCACCTAAGTCACAATTTTCAAAAGATTTTGTCTCCCATGGTGATGGTATGCTATGTCATTGATAAAAAATAATTTTTCTCTGAGAGATAAAAAAAGTATTCTTATAATACAGTATCATCAGTCCTTAAACAAAAATAATTGTCTTGGCGCTTCCCTATAATCACTCATCCTTTGTAAGTAAAAAATATTCATATTAGAGTACCCTTCACATAGATTTTTATGTACTGTCCTATTAAATACAGTTGTTGCTCACTGATTTTACTTGCTCTTTGCATCTTCATTGCACCATTGGTATATGTGATAAAAATTTTCAGTGAATGTTTAAAGTCTTAGGAAAGGCAGTTTGCTTTTTAATCTATGCATCTTTGGGATTTTAGAAGAGATATTTTATTCTTTAATGTAAAAAGGAACTGCTTTAAGAGTTGGAAACTCTGCACGTGTGTGTGTGTGTGTGTGTATATATATATTTTTTTGGCAATAAAGCAGCATGGGCTGAGAATGCACTAAAATTTCACTGTGTGTTACTTGGAATGGGTCATTTCTAATAATGCAGTAAATAACAGAAATAGGAAAGGAACGTATCCACAGACCTGTGCTGACGTAGGCTCCAGATGTCAAAAATGAAAATGGACAAGGGACCTAGGTTTCCTGATACTCAAGTTGCGGTTGTTTCACAGGTCGAGTCCAAGGATATAGGCAGCCATCTGAAGAAAGAGGGCCATCCCATTTTAACTTATGCCATTCCCCTTTTACCTTTGAAGCCAACCTATACTAGGTTTATGAGCAAATAAATGTTTCTGCTAAAGAAATACTGAGCTAAGTACAATAACAACTATTGCAGGGAATCCTTCCTATCTGAAATATATAAAGCAGTTAAGATCGTTTTATGTTTAATATTTAGATGTTGACAAAGTTAACCTTTAGTTTTAACAATATATAAAGAGATCTTTGATTCAGGGTAAAGGAAAGGAGTTTTTTTGTTTTCCAAGTATGAGATAAACTATTACAAATTTTCTTGGGATAGGCTATTGTCAAATAGAGAGACAAAAGCTTGTGGTTTTTAGGGCATGACTACTATGTAATACTTCTTTTGGTCTATAAGACTGTTATTCATTTAACATACACTGATATACTCCACTTCCAAGTACTGCACTAGATATTGGGGGTTACAATAATGGAGATGGTTTCTGTTGTTAAGGATCTCAAAAATACAACTTTCAGTATGCAATTTTATTTTTCTTATAACTACATGAATTTTTAAACTACTGTTCCACATATATAAAATACTAAATGGTATAAAACTGTAGTAAAGTAGCCTTAGAATCTGTTAATATCAGCCACCTATCATCGATCTTGTTAGACACCCAGAGCTCTTATACCACCTAAAGCATGTTTAAAAAGCCAACTATTCGTACAGCATACAAAATACAGTAACTATTATAATAACTCCCATCTCCATTGTATAGTGCCAAGTGGGTATTAGACTAATCAAGATCACTTTGTAAATTATATAAATGCCTAACCACTGTGCTGTAGCCCTGAAACTAATAAAATATTAAATGTCAACTGTAATTGGGAAAACGATTTTGTAAAAGTATAACATTTACAGAAGGCATAACACTGAAATTATAAATGCACATGCCCTTTGACTGTTCCATTTTGGGAATCACTCCTACAGAAATATCAGTACAGATATGCAGATACAAGGATCCAATATATGAAAGGTTAAATTCTGATATATTCATTAAAACATACGCAAGTGCTTAAAAATGAATGTGCATGTCGGCTGGTATAGAAAGTTGTCTAAAACATTGGGTGAAAAGCAGGTTGCAGAATAATGTTAAACATAAATTTGCCTTTATGGCTCTTACCATAAGCAGCCTGAGGTGATGTCCAAAAATGGTTCACTATTCACTTGACTCAGAAAACCCCACAAAATCATGCAAATCAAGAGGTTCAAATCTTCATGTTCACTTTAAGAACATTCATGAAACAGCCCAGGCCATCAAGGGTATGCATATCTGAAAAGCCACCAAGTATCCAAAGGATGTCACTTTACAGAAACAATGTGTGCCGTTGTCATTATAATAGTGAAGTTGGTAGGAGTGCCCAGACCAAATATTGGGGCTGGACACAGGGTTGGTAGCCTAAAAAGAATGCTGAATTCTTGCTACACATGCTTAAAAATGCAGAGAGTAATGCTGAGCTTAAGAGTTTAAATGTAGATTCTCTAGTTATTGAGGACATCCAGGTAAACTAAGCTCTCAAGATGCTGTGCAGAATTTATTGAGCTTGTGAGTGGATTAACCCCTACTTGAGCTCTCCTTGTTACATTGAAATGATCCTTATTGAAAAAGAGCAGATTGTTCCTAAACCAGAAGAGGAGGTTGCACAGAAGAAAAAGATACCCTAGAAGAAAATGAAAAACAAAAACTTATGGCCCAGGAGTAAATTTAGTATCTCATAAATTCTAATAAAAGTAAAAAAAAAAATTTTTTTTGGTCTTATATGTGTATATCCACATGCTTAAGTTATAATAGCTAGTATTTACTGAGCATTTACTGTTTTAAACACTGTTCTAATTACATTATATTCATTAACTTGTTTTTAATTCTCATTATATCCCTCATTAGTTCTTAATCCCTATTTTACAAGAAAAATTTAAATACATTCTTCAAGTTCATGGCTAATAAGATGTACCCAATGCATAATTTGAATCCAAATAGTCTGGCTCTAGAGCCTGCTCATTTTCTAGGACACTATGTTGCTCAAAAATGGAAAGAAGTGTACACCCTTTGTGTCATATTTATATCTGCATGTGTTTCTAGAGTATGTAATTTGTAATTGGAAAAAGAAATCTATTTAAAACCAGCCAGCTTAGTTTAATGTCAAGTTCAAGCATTTAATTTTCTATTGAAAATCTACCAAAAAGGCAAATCCAGAGATTAAAGAAAATAGCTACGTAAGAACACCTTTTAAATTTAGATAAAGGACATATATTGAGGCAGACATACCCACATGCACAAATAAAAACCCCAGGATGATTCAATATAGTATTAATTTTCTGGTTTTGCCAGAGGCTTCATCCTTACTTACAAAACCAAATTCTGCAACTGAAACGCATAAAGCAAATCAGTTTAAAATACTTTTAAGGAAAATATCCTTTATACTGTGTAAAATGTTAATAATCTATTTTAAAAAATCTGCTAGCTACATCTGAACCAAATTAACTTATCTCTTCTACTGCTTGGCCGTATCATCTCGATTGTGCTAGTGTCAGATCCTTTAGTGGTAGGCTGGCAGTTTACTCATACCCATTCTCCACAGATCCACCATAATGAGGTTCTGAAAAAGAATACCTGATCCTGTCAGAGGCCTCCTTTGAAATTCTTTAAGGGCTTTTCACTGTTCTTGAAATAAAAACAAACATCCTTCAAGAGTCCAGTAAGGCCTTGCACCTTCTGGTCTCTACCCACCAGAACTCCTGCAGGCCTAGGGGCCTCACAGAGGCTTTGTACAAGCTATTCCCTCCACCACTTTATTAACTCCTACTTATCTTTCAGACCACTGCTGAAACTTACAGAGGCCTTCCTTGACCCCAAGACTAGGTCAGTTACCTGCTACATGTGCTTGTAGCTCTATGTCCTTTTCTTCAAACATTTACTAGTTGTAATTTTAAATGTCTTCGTAAGGTTATTTGAATGTCCATCTCTGACTAGATTATAAGCTCTGTGAGGGAAGAATGGCTATTTGTGCTTACCTTTTATCCCCAGCAACTAGCATATTTATTAAATGAATAATATAAGCTACTGAGCTAAATAAAGTGCTATATAAAGCAAAATATGAGAAAACAGCATTTCAGTGAATGTTTGATGTTTTATTCTTTTCATTATCCTATTAAGCTGTTTCCAACTGAAGAGAAAAAAACTATTATCCAACTTGTTGAATATTACCTACAGAATATGTATGTACCTGTATTTTACATTTAAAAAATGATTATCAGTATTCATATAACTGCTCCATGTAGGAATCACAATAGTCAACATTAAGTACAACTTTATTTTCAGACCAACCATACATCTTTAGGTCGGAGCATTCATGAGACATTGCTTCTTAATCCCTAAATTTATAGTTAAAGATGTTTTCAAAAATAAGTATTATGAAACTGCTAAGGGGCTAAAATAAGTTCATAAGACAAATAACTGTGAAACCTGGACAGAAGCTTCCTTCTCATCTTCTAGAAACAGCTTCACAAATCATTTGGAAATCAGCCTAGAGGCAAACATAATAAACCACATTTTCCATCAATTTTTGAAGTCAATCTTTCTCAAGAAATGATCAGACAGCACCTGTTGTTGAAGACAGCAGTAAGGCCTGATCTTGAAAAACTCATGTTTTGTTTCTGGATCAGTTTTCTGGCTTTGACTGGTCAGGAGTCACTTTCTTCAGACTATCCATCAGTAAATTTAAGTGAGTATGCGTTAACATTATCTTCTCCTTAAGCTGGGAAAAGAAATATATAGATATCAGGGTATCGTAAGCGTAACTCTCAATTTGCTGGTTCTAGGAGCCACTTCATATTTAAGCTAGTGATTGGGAGCTGGCAATGTCTGAACACATTTCACAAATACATTTTTTCTATTTCTGAAAGAAGTTTATTCAACAAACAATACAATACGATCCTCAGATATAAAGTTTCACGTGAAAAAAGGCCAGTCATTGGTGAGCATCACTGCTTCTGTCTCCTTTCTTCCTACCAGGTCTAAACTCCAAAAATTGGGAAGGAAGACGAATAAAGTGGGGTAAGAGCTTATGGAGACAAGTTTTGAATTGTCTCC
Organism: Macroglossus sobrinus; assembly: GCA_004027375.1. Classification (NCBI taxonomy): domain Eukaryota; kingdom Metazoa; phylum Chordata; class Mammalia; order Chiroptera; family Pteropodidae; genus Macroglossus; species Macroglossus sobrinus. Next base: position 527,752 of record PVKZ01000061.1, on the reverse strand, counting down.
CTTCTTTTCTAGTGGCAAGAATCTTTTTTTCTAAATCTTTGTTCACAATAAAAAATACCTTTCTTTAATATTCTGCGAATGGTCTTCAAAAGTAGCTCTGGTTGTCAGGTTTAGAAGAGAGATTTGTCGTAATTAGATAATTTTCAATATTAAAGAAAGGTTCTTTTACCTTAGAATAGCTGTATCTAGAACCAAATTTAGTGTTATTACTCATGTACTTAGAGTCATAAATAAACTTATCATGGAATAGGAATAATGGGTAAGTCTGATGTTGAAGTCAGAGTTAACCAAAATAAATTCTATTTGACATTATTCTCACAGTACACTACATCTTTTTATGGTCTAAGAAACAAGATTACCCAAAATTCATCAGAAAATTTTGTTTAAAGAGATAACTCTAGAGCCTGTAATCTTGTGTGCCCTTGGATATGATCATTTTTCTTTTCCACTTTCATGATTTTTTCTCTTTATCTACATTCCAACATTTTACTATGATGTGTTGGGGTATAGATCTCTATATTTATCCTACCTGAGCTTGTTGAGGTTTTCAATATGTAGATTAATGTTTTTCATCAAGTTTGAAAAGTTTTCAACCATAATTTCCTTGAATATTTTTTCTACTACTCTGTCTTCTTTTTGTACTCCCACTACCAAAACATATTTAGGTATACTTGATGGTGTCCAACAGGTCTCTTAGTCTCGGTTCATAAGCTCATCAATCTAAGTTTTCTGATTCTTTCTTTGGCAGTTCAAACCTGTTGAACCCCTCTAGTGAATCTTTCATTTCAATTGTATTTTTATTTGGTTTTATAATTTCTCTCTTTAGGGATAGTCTCTATTTGATAAGACTGTCATCATACTTTCTTTACTTCTTTAAGCATGGTTTCCTTTAGTTTTTTTGGACATATTTATAACAGCTGCTTTGAAGGCTTTGTCTGCTATGTCCAACAATTTGGGCCCTTTAAAAGGCAGTTTCCGATGCCTGCTTTTTATCCTGTGTATGGGTCATACTTTTGTGTGTCTAATTTTTTATTGAAAACTGGACAATGTAGATAACATACTGTAGCAACTTTGGATATACAACTCCTTCTTGTAGTGGTTGTTTGCTTATGTGTTTGGTGAGTTGGCAAGACTATTATATTAATGTTGGCTTCCCTCACAGTGTGCAGCCTCTGATGTCACTCCTCAAAGGACACAGTCTTGGGCTGTGCAATCACCCTGGGATTACAGTAGTTTTAGCAGGGCTCTCTTTGTCTCTTTCCCAGATCTCTAAGGAGGCTGTGCGCCTCTATTAGCATTGCCCAGCTGTTAGCCTCCACTAATTGCTGGGTGATTGTTCTATTGTTTTTGACAATGCCCTGGGACATAAATTGAGCCACAGTCTAATCCAATTAAATTCAGACCACCACCACCCCACCCCCACTTTATAGGGACAGTCTTAAGGCCAATCTTTTTTTGTTGCAACTCCAGGAAGACTCTTCTTAGCTATTTTCCTGATTCTTATGAACTAAAGTTTAGCTTCTTGATCTCATGGAACTACCAGCTTCTCTTAACTGCTTACTACCAAAATATTTATTGTTTTAGGCAGCACCGTTAAGACTTGAACATCTCTCTACACACTGTTTCAAATAAAGTCATTTCCTCCAATACAAGAAAAAGCTTTAGAAGTTCACCACCACCAAACCAGTATTTCTTGTAAGAAATGTTAAAGGGATGAGGAAAAGAGTACAAATTATCAGGTGTTATCTATATTAAAGGAAACACAATAATCAAAAAATTTTACCTCTGCAATCTTTTCTGGTAGAGGCATGTTGTGAATATCCATTTCAGATGCATTTACTATGGCTTTTGTTTTTAAGAGATAGCTAGATAGAAAAAAAATATATTAGCACCATATCACAGTCAAGATTATCAGTAAACTTGCCCTCTAAAGGAATATCTGTCAACCAAAGACTGCCTTCTTACTGATTTCCATTTCAAGATTCATAATGTATTTTGTAGAGAAAACAAATTCACAATTAACAAATCAGAGAGACTCTGTGCGCCTCATCCCATGCTTTGCCAGCCAGGAATACATGAGACAGTATTGTCTTTTTCTGCAGACAGTGTGCCCAGTCCTAGGAGATGAACCATAACTGTCCTAAGCCTCTGTGGCAATCTTATTCCCTGTTGTCATATACTTGCTTTCCCAGCTTAAGGAGATAAGGTGACGTAGTTCTGGAGAATGATTATTTTGCCATAAGAAGACTATTCCGTGTTCCCATACTCTTTCCTTCCAGTTGGGGATGCTACTGTCTATAGATTTAATGCTTATAATTGCAGCAATTATCTTGCAACCAAGAGAAAATGGCCAAGAGAACCAGAGATCCTGACTCAAAGCCCTGTCAGCTAAGCCACTAGAAGACTCTTAGAGTGGCCAACCACCCCTATTCCTTACTTATTAAAGCCACTGTTAGTCAGGTTTTCTGTGACTGGTAGCCAAATTCATTTTGATATACACAGATACAGATTTATTAACTTCCTAGACTCATGCTACCTATACTTTCCTAATTTCTACTTAATCAAAAAATATGTATATACTGACCTTTGAGTCCAATGCCTCATTTTAAAGATTAAGAAATTAGTTTGAATCCCATAATGCTTTTCAAATTTATATTAAAAATTTTTGTTTCTAAAATCTTATTTCCCCTAAGCAAAAACTCAATTATAGCTCTGCTGGAACAATTAGTTACAACTATTTCTAAAAGAGATTTGAGGTTACTAATAGCACATGTTTAGAGATACTTTTATTCTCCTCTCATTAAACTTAATTCTAAATAGAAATTATGTAAGAAGAAACTATAAAAATTGAAAGTAAAATATCAGTACATCTCAAGTATATATTTTTTGAAAATCTGCACTAAAGAACAAATGGTATACCTAATGCACACTGAACAAGTTCTTGGTAAAATATGGGGTTTATTTATGAGTTTTACTATTAAGATATAGATTCAAATCTCAGCTCCTCTACCTCTCTGAGCCTATATTCTTATATTATAAACTCAGTGAAGTAACCATAATGCCTGGCACAAATAGATCTTCAATGGTTGTTGTGTATTTTTCTTTTTAATGATCAAGAAAAGACATTGATGAATGTTTCAGTTTATTGTAATAAACAAAAAATACTTAAGTAAAAAGTAAATTTATTAGGAAGATAAAGATATATCCAAAGTAATTCATGAGACAGATCAGCTAGTAGGGTGATTTTTCATACCCTATGAGGCCACATGGTCATTTTTTACCTTTCTTTGTATATCTGCTTAATTAATCTTTTTCTGCAGACAAAATTCTAGATTATGTATCTACATGCGTAATGTAGAAAATAGCTGTCCTAAACCTAGAACTTTCACTTCTCAACTTCAGCACCAGTACCATCTACACATGACCAGTGTCTCTGGGTCTTTATTTCAAATTCCTAGGGTAGAACGCCTGATTGGCTTAGCTTAGGTCAGGTATCGATTCTTGATCCCATCACCTGAGAGTGGTATCACACATGATACAAACACTGCCACAAGGTCCCAACCTATGGGAGGGAGAAAGACTGGGCGCAAACCCAAAAAGTGCCTACTGTAACATTATTTTGTAACAGCTTACTTGCAGAAGTTTCTGTAATGAAAGACTATCATCTCAATTATTCCATGATATAATTATGAAGACATGGTATAAGACATCTAATGTGATCATGTTATGAGACTGTATTTTAGTCCCCCTGACACCTTTTTTTTGCAATGGACTAGCTTTAGCATCTTCTTTGGTATAAACATTCTGCCTTTTCTGGAAGATCTTTTAAAATTTATTTGATAAAGAATATCTAAGTCTACTCACCACACCATTTTATCACTTGAAAGGCAGAAGTGACCTCTCAAGGTAGCTAGGGCTGCATAGGTAGAATACAGATGGAAACCAATGGGAATCCCACAGGAACTACAGAATAAAAGGTTGTAAGTGCTAGGGGTGAAAAAAACGGAATATATGTAAGAAAAAAAATCAGATAACAAATACAAAGTAACCAGTCCCTGGAAGCACTCCTAAAGTTAAGCTATAATAGGAAAGAGAATGAAGAAATGTCACATTCAAGAAAGGTTAATTTATATTTTAATATAATTATACCCTAGATTACAGATACCCTTGTATATTCTGGCCACAAAAGAAATCATGGATGTGCAACTGTCACTTTAATGATGAAACTTAATTTACATATGAAAAGCAGAGAGCTATCTAATCAGATTAACATTTAAATATAAAATCATACATGACCTTATAAATTAGCTACCATTAAACCAATTTTCAGTTGAAGTAAAATAATCAAGTTGACTAAGGTTTACTTAACAATTATTAATAATTGTTAAATAAGATTTTTATTTTGCAAATATAAAAAAATTAACTTAAAAAATTACCCAGTCAAAATGCAAAAGAGAGAAAAGGAATCCTATTACTGTAGCAAGCCATTAATTTTTCTTTTCCTTATTCTCTGAAGATTACTGGATGCAGAATCACAGGAAATGTTGCTTTTAGTTCTAGTTAAACCATTTGGGTAAGTCACTTACCATATTTGCTGATATATAAAAATATCCAAATATTACGAAGAAATGTTTTAGGGAAAGATAAACTGTTTCATCATACATGTACTGAAAGAAATTTTAAAGTGCCTTGGTAAGGGAAAAAATTATTTGTATAAAATGATATACTGTAAAAGTTTATAGAGTATAAAAATCACCTGGATAAAAAGAAATAGATTCATGTCAATGGATATTAAAAAAGATCAAACAACAAAATACACTAAATTTACTGGTAAATAAATTCCCATAACACACATGTAGTACTGTATTTTTTATAAATATGGCAATCTGTGAAAAAGATAATTCTGGTGCTATAGACGGCTGTGAGGGAGGTTGTGACCAGTGATTAGTAGGGCTCAGACATAGTACATGTTGGCGGATTAGGTCTTCTTAGTAGAATCTGGTGAAGAACAGTATTCCTGTTAGGGTTAGGCTTCCGAAAAAGCAACCCATAAAATAAAGTTACATTAATTTAATTTCTACTTAGGAATTAATTACATCAGACAAAGCACAGTACCTACACACAAATGTCTCACAGAAACCAATATATGACACAAAGCGAAATGTAAAAAAAAAATCCAAAATTCTTATGTATGCAATATAAAACAAATATCTCATTAAATATTAGTCTGCTAATGGCCCAAATCCTTTATAAATAAAGGTCTGTATCGCCACACCACATAAAGACCTATGACCAGTTGAGTGCTTTCTGGAGGCAGAGGGAATACACATAAGGTAGTGGAAGAAAGTAGTTATAAATACCAATTATGGACACGTGACCAGTTATAGAACCAAAGACTATAATTGTCATGAGCATTTCCTCTCTATTTTGTTATGAATGTTTGTGTGTTTCCTTCCCTCTGCAAGATGTATTGTCTTTATATCACAGTATTTAAGTATTGTTAAATTTACATCATAGTATTTAAGTCATGAGCTATCAAGGAGAAAAGTAAACATCATTTATAGACTTTACCTCCTTTTCTGGAAAAGGGGTTATTGCATTTTCAGTTATATGCAGGATATTGGTACCATGTTAGGCAGAATTATGACCACGTTATTGTCTTTACAGGGAGATTAAGTATGGTTTTCGGAGATGCATATGGTTAACAAGTGATGGTTAAGTTTTGTGTGTCAACCTGGCTGAGCCACAGGGTTACCAGTTATTTTGTCAAACATTATTATTGTTTGTAAGGGTTCTTTTGAATAAGATTAATATTTGAAGAAAAAATATATATATTTAAATCAGTAGACTGAGTAAAGCAGATTGCCCTCATCTAATCAGCTAGAGGTCTGAATAGAACAAAAAGACTGACACTTTCATGAGTAAGAGAAACTCTTGCCTGACTACCGTAAGCTGTGGCATTGGTCTTTTTTTCTGCGTTTTGACTTGAACTGAAAATGTGGACTCTTCTCGGGTTTCCAGCCTGCTGGCTTTTGGACTGGTACTTGTACCTTTCGCTCTCCTGGTTCTGTGTACTTGAACTAAACCATTGGCTTTCTCGTTGTCTCCAGCTTGTCAACTACAACTCTTGGGATTTCTCATCCTCCATAATTGCACACACCAATTCCTGATATAAATCTCTTCCTGCCAAGTCCTATTGCTCCCCTCATTCTAAAAATACCTAAACACATGGGACTTCCCCCCTGCTCCAGTATTTTATAAACCATCTAGATCAGTACTGTTCAATAGGAATATAGTATGAGCCACATAAGTAATTTAAAATTCTCGACTGGTCTTGTTTAAAAAAAAACTAAAGAAGGTGAAATTAATTTTCATATATTTTCTGCTACCCAATATATTATAATTTCAACATATAATCAATATTTTTAAATTAGTAATTTTGTACCAAGTATTCAAAATCCAGTATGTATTTTACACTCACAACATTCTCAAGTCAGACTGGCCACATTTTAAGTACTCAATAACTACATGTGATTAGTGGTTACAGTATTGGACAGCATGGGTCTGGATGCATTATCTTCCTCTCTAAGAAGGTATTCAGATCTTCTGCCTCTGACCCAAATGATCCAATTCCAAGCATGCCACCACTCCTTCACTCTCTGTTTCCTTTGGGTGGGAAGAGGACACTCCAGTAAGGATAGAGAGTATTTTTCAGTTGGGAAAGAGGAGAAGCAGAACTCTTCCTGGTTACTGAGTAAAGCAACTAAGAATTCCATTACTTTAACCCTAAAACGGTAGTCAGAATGAACTGTCTTACTGTTAAATTCAACACTCAAAATTGAACAGCCTTGTAATACTCAATTTACTGAGTATTTTGTTGTCACTTGTAAATCACAATACAGGCAAGATGCAAAGTTTACTAGGTGGTACTCTGCCTTATCCACAAGAGATCCGTTCCAAGATCCCCAGTGGATGCCTGAAACTGTGGACAATACTGACTCCTATACATATTACATTTTTTCTTATACATACATACACTTCATGACTTCTCTTTAGCATAGCTGAATTGCCAACATCACTACTCTTGCACTTTGAGGCCATTATTAAGAGTTACTGAGGATAAGCACTGATACCAGGACAATTGATCTGATAACTGAGAATGCTAGTAAGTGACTAACCAGTGGGTAGTGTATGTACCATGGACATGCTGGATAAAGGGCAGGACGTTGCTATGTAGAATAATGTGCAATTTAAAACAGACAAATTGTTTATTTCTGGAGTTTTCCACTTAATATTTTGAGACTGTGGTTGACTATAGGTAACTGACACTGTGGAAAGTGAAACCACAGATAATGGGGGACTACTGTATTCAAGTACATAACATTCGACTATGTTTTTCTCCAGTTTCCTGGGTTATAATAGAAATTAGTCCTTCCACTGCTTTTACAAACTCAATGTTAAATGCAAATTTTAAAGTCCTACATATCTTAAAGGACTGTAGTTTCTAGTAAGTTATTCTCACTATACACCAAAAGGTATGTTTCTCCTTTTTCCTCTACTAGACATATTTTTCTTTGCTTCACTTGCACAAGCCACTAGAGAGATGTGGCCCTCAGAAAGCTCTTAAAATATACACATAGATATAATTTTTCCATTCATTAATGCACCAAGTTCTACAAAATTCAAACAGATAAAAGGAGCACACTTCCGATATACTGTATGGATGGAATAAACTTTTATTCTAGCGCAAGACAGAAACTATTTTTATTTCGTACAGGTCAGTTCCATGCCTATCATTAAATCGGGGACTAGAGACCAATCAGGAATTCTCAGCACGTACCTGCCTTTGAGTGAACCTTCAATGCCAACTAGGAAGGGAGCTTCCAAAACGACGTTATTTGTGACTCCTAGGAAGAAAAAAAAAGCAGTAATTATGAAGCCTTGGAAGGGAAAACCTACCCGCTCTAGATAGGATCATCACAGCCACAACAATAAACAAAAGTTGCCCCCATCCCTGGCAAAGGCTTAATTTCCAGACCTTAATCCCGTGTTCGTTACAGTCTGCTCTCCGATACCCCGTGAGAAAGCTGGAACAACCACTTGGACCTTTCTTCGCCTTCCCCAGACACCATCCCCCTGCAACTCACTGGAGAAGACCACGACCCCGAGGGACCGTGACAGGTTCCAGGCGAGGTGCACCGAGTCAGCGAGCACAGCGTGGCATTTCCCGCACTGGAACACCGCGCACCTCTCGGGCAGCAGCCATGACGGCAGCCGCTGGCCGGATAGCGGCTCCTCGATCCCCAGCGCCGCAGGGCCGAGCGGCGAGGACCCCTTCACCACCTGCGTATCCCACTCCATTGAACTCGTAAAAGAAGGTTCGTAAGTCATCTTAGTGCCATCACAAAAGTCGCCCTCCCGCAGCTCTGCATAGCCGGTGGAACCTCTCAGCGGCAGAGTCGCCATCTTCCTGCAGCTGGCGCCACGGTTTCGTACACGCACCAGGCCCCGCCCCAAGTATGGTTCCTGCGTCTTTATTGGACAGCGTGAGCCGGGGACTCCGCAGGCCTTCGGCACCTAAGCGTTGGTGATTGGGTAGGATATTGCCGCTGATGGCAAAGGAATCGAATCTTCTATTGGTCGGCTCTAGGAAGCACCGCCTTTGAGACCTTTTTAACCAATGGGAGTGTAGCAGTTTTAGTTTAAACTGTCTATATAAGTGGCTTCGTCACCGTTAAGATCCGCGCCAGAGTTTTGAACGGCGCTCTCTTTTTGGGGTGATTAATACTCTGCGTAGTTTCCTAGAATGCGGATCGCAATGACCTTCCCATCCGTGGAGGAACTGGACTCATTCAAGTACAGTGACCTGCAGAGCTTAGCCAAGAGTTTGGGCCTCCGGGCTAACCTTAAGGTACCGTGTCTGGTGGAGCAGGCGTGTGACGGGAGGGTTAGGTTTAGCGGCCTTAGGGGGACGCGGTGGGAGGGGACACAGCCCGTCCCTGAGACTGTAGATTTGGCCAAGGTAGATGTGGGTCCCTCCAACTCTGCAAAAGTTGGACTGAAAGGGAGTTGTAGTCTTCACTTTATTTTGAAGCTGAGTTTTCTGGGGGCTCACATAGGCCTCGGCTTCAAAAGAGTCGTTTGATTTTTATTGGAAGTACTCTGTGATACTTCCCAGGGCATCAATTACGAAATGCAGGTCCAGAACGCTCAAGGAATGCTGGGTCTAAAACCGATTGTTAGGCAGTCAGAGAAGTAATTGCCGTGGCTTCTGGGAAATTCCAACAGTAACACTTATGTAAAATTGTAATAGTACACAAAATCTCTTGCTACTTAGGGAAGCTGGAAGAAAGGTTTTTAGGGGACCATCCCCATGGATACGTTTATAATTTAGCCTTGATGTAGTATGATCATTAATTTACTGATTACTATTGTGGTAGTGTTTGTTTCCAAATCAGTAAGTTCTTTTGACTCCGAGGCTGCAAAATGTTGGGATAAAAAGTGAGGATTCAATTGGGATTGGGGTTCTATATTAGATTTTTGTGAAGTTTTCTCATAATGCTAATGTATCCTCTGGAGATTTGTTCTGCTGGATGTGGTTTTTACACCGAGTGAATACCTAAATCAGGCATCACAAATGTTTTTAAATAGTTTAAACGAAGTAATCAGTGTCTAGGTACCTGTTGGGGCTGTATGATAAAGGAATGACCTTGGAGATATTTCTGAGCTATGGTGTTTAACGGTTCCCTAATACTTCATAAACAAAACCTCACACATTAGCTTAAATATCTTAGGCTTTTTGCAGTCTAGCTGGCATCTTTTATCCAAGACTGCATTCAAACTGGACTGGTCCCTGAACACTGGTATCTTTGTCCATCTTTGTGCCTTTGCACCAGGGGGTAGCAAGAGAGTTACAGTGGAGGTTTCCTACCTAAGTTCAGATCTCTAGAGCTATTGCAAGTTTAGATCTTTTCCTGAAAGCCCCACCTATCGTTGTCTCTTGAGTCACCTGATCTGAGGTAGTCAATTAATCATCTGTTTTCACAGAGGTTGACTAGTACAGTATTTGTCACTACAGACCCGATTGCCTGCACATAGTAGGTGTCAGGTATTTGTTGAGAGATACTATTTCCCAGACAAATTTGATCATACCAGGCTTTATTATAACCAATTATAAAAAGACACTTTTGTGACTGAGAAGATTAAACTTGGACTAGATACTTAATTATATTACAGTATTATTAATTTTGTTGGATATTGGGGTTATGTTTCTCTCTTTGTCCTTATCTCTTAGTAATACATACCAAGTATTTACAGGTGAAATCTTAGGATGCCTGGGATTTGCTCTAAAATACTCAGGGAAAAATAGGGGGACTAGATGAAAAAAAACAATGTTAATAATTGTTGAAACTGGATGATACATGGGAGTTCATTATACTATTATCTCTACTTTTGTATGAATTTGAAATTTTCCATAATTAGAATGTTGTAAATTATTTATAGTTGGTACAGTCCAGGAGCTCATTAAATAAATTGCCTTTTTGAATTCCAAGTACATAATGAAAATGAATAAATTACTCTAAGAAATTATTAGAGTTGATTATTTAAAAAGGTAACAATAAGATTTAAATAAATTTCACCAGTATGATAACATTCGAAATAAATTTAGTAGATAAAATATTAGATTTTTTATTTGAGATACTGTTATTAATGGTAAAGCAAAATAAAGGAATTAGCTACTGATATTTATTGTATGGTCACTGGTCCTTTCCTCACTTGTTGCGAGTTTAGATTACAAAGACTGGCACTATTTACACTTTCTTGCAGCTCCCCTCCACTTGGCAAAATTCTAAGCCTAATAAAACCCAGCGATATACTTAACCAATTCTTGTTTATAGCTAACCAGCTAATCCTGGCTGGAGAAAATCACCTAAGTTTGCTGACTGAACTTAATTTAAATTGATGATCATAAAGTGTAAAAGGAGCATTTGATTCTACTACAATTCTTGGTAGTCATTAACTTTCCCATATTTGAGGACAATTATTTCACATCGTCTCACCTCAGATTGGTTCCCTTCCCTCACCTGATAACTTTTCCTCACAGGTCATGGAAAAATAGATGCAATCAGCTAAGAATTACCTCATCTTTCTACCACCAAACCCTCCAGACAGCCTGCACCTGTCACTGCCTACTCTGCCTCTCTCCTGTTAGTATAAGTCTGCGATGCCATTTGTGCTGGGGATTCTGTTCCCTCATCTACTACTATACTCCTGCATCCTCTCTTCTATATCAGTTTTTCCCACTCTGTTCATATTTCCATAATGCATGCAGTCAATTTTTCATATCACCCATCTTTTAAAAAAAGAAACAAAAACCCTCTCCTGACCCCACTTCTTTCATCTACTGCCCAATTTTTCTGTTCTTGATCACTAAAATCGCTCTTATCAAGGCCACCATACCCTTCATCTTAGAAAGCTTATGATCCATCTCTATCCTGACCTGCCCCTTAGCAGCATTTGGCATGATTGAACCCTCCCTTCTTCTCACATTACTTTCTTTTCTAGACTTCTTTGATATTTTGTTTTCTTCTGCCTTACTAGGACTTTTTCCCAGTCTCCCAATTCTCCCTCTGGCGGATCTCTAAATGTGGAGGGCCCCAGATTTCTCTCCTTGGCCTTTTCTTTAACTGTGCTTTCTCCCTTGGTGAGCTTTATCCATTCTAACTTTAAATTCATCTAGGACTAATGACTCCCAAATCCACATCTCCAGTGAGACCTCATCTCTGAGCTGCTGAATCATGTATTTAAGTGCATCTTAAGCAGCATGGTCAGTTCAAAACAATTAAAACCTCTTCCCAATCTTAGTGAATGGTTCAGAACCACTTTAGATCGCTCTCATTCCTCCCTTCACTGCCCACACCCATTCGTCCTTGTCAGCTCTTCCTCCCAAGTACACTTGAACTATGACCTCTGTGCAGTGTTTCAAACCTGGGCCATGGCACCCTCACCCCTTGACCACTGCTTCAGCCTGTCTGATGCTCTCCTTGCCTTAACACTGGCCTCACAATACTATTCTTTTGGTAGTTGGGTGCTATTTGAAACTTAGAATGTGCCATTTCTGCCCAGTGACTTTCCTCAAATAAAATTCAAACTCTTCCAAAAGTACTATGAAAAACTTGGCTTGATCCTAATTTGGAGGGAACTTTTTAAAAAAGAAAACTGCTAACATTGGAGACAGTCGAGGGAATTTGATTGTGGGCTACGATAATCCTAATATCCTATACTAAGGATATTAGGAAATTATTGCTTTTCCTAGGTATGATAATCCATTAGAGGTTATATAAGAAAATATCCCCTTATTTTTAGGAGATGTGGCTAATGTATTTAGTGATAAAGTATCATGTCTGGAACTTATTTTCAAATAGCTTGACAAGAAATATATATTATTATAGAGAAAGCAAATATGAGACAATATTAAGGATTGTTGGATCTAGGTGGGGACTATAAGAACATTTACTAAATTATTTTGACTTTTCTATAGTATATGTGCTGCCAAAGCAAGCCTGTGATTTTTCTACAGATGGCATTTTTTGCAATAGATAGGAGGAAGAAATCCACATTGCTCTCTTTGCTTGTAACCCTCTATTGACCCAGACTCTGATCACCTCTCTGATTTCCCTGCCCTCCACTTTCCCCAGTGTTCACCATATGGCTTCTTTCCGTTCTTCACATTCACCAACCTATTTCAGGGCCTCAGGGCTTGGTGTCCTTCTACTTGGAATGCTTTTCCCCCTCATCCTCACCTGCTGCTTCTTCCTCTCCTTCACATCTCAGCTCTGAGAGTCCTTTCCTGACCATCTTAACTTAGGTAGCACTCCCACCTCAGTTACCAGTTTTGTGTTTTGTTTTTTAGCAATTGGTGTCATATAAATTATTTTAGCTTATTTGGTTAATTGGCCATTTCCCCACTCGCCCCCTGCTCAGGGCTCCTGAAAGGCAGAGACCTTGTCTTTTTTGTTCACCACTATTTCTCCAGTGCCTGGAACAGTGCTCAGCACAGTAAATGCTTGTCGAGGGGATGCATGAATATGTGCTGATACAATGTTGTATCTCCAGCTCAACTCTCTTGAGCATCACCCCATATCATACAACCTGCTAGATGCCCTCACATGGCTCTGCCACAGGCACCCCATTTTATCATTATTGTGTGTTTGGTGAGGTTTTCATAGTGTTCCAAGGTGTTCTGGAAATATGTACAACATAGAGTTTATGATTAACAATATTATATTATATACTTAAAAAATTCCTAAGAGAATCAATCTTAGTTAAGTGTTCTTACCACCAAAAAAAACCCCAAAGCGGGCAATAGGAATCTGTTGAAGGTGATGGATGAATTTATGGCAGTAATGATGGTTTCAGCGGTGTATAGTTATCTCCAGACACATCAAGTTGTATGCATTAAATATCTACAGCTTTTTGTATGTCAATCATACCTCAATAAAGTAGTTGGGGTGGAGGGAGATATTAGAGTTGGAAGAACCAAGAATGCTTAGATTCTGCCCTGCCAATCACTCCCTGCACAGAGAAAACCCCAAAAAAGGTTCAAGGAACAAAGACAAGTAGAAAATTAAGTACTACTTTATTATGTATGAGCTGGTATGGTGTAAAGCATTCTGGTAAACTGAGCTGGAGCATGTGCTTCATACTCTAAATAGCCTCTCCTATCCCTTGAAGCCTAAAAACAAATTAGAATCCCTGCCATTCTGTCCCAGACACATGGACAATAATAAATGTGAGAAGAGCTGAGCCTAGTGGCTGATTCTTGAGAAAGGGAATCTCTGGCTGTCAACTGCATAGCTGGAAGAGTTAAAAAAGAGAAACCAGACAATATGCTTGACCCTATATACATAGAAAAACATTATAATTGGATTAGTGTTCCTCTTTTAGGAAGGAATAAGAAGGTAAAGTTTCCTGGCCTGGGAATAGGAACTAGGAGCCTTCCCCCAGGGACCAGTATCCATTCTCCTTTCTAAGACCACCAATCTTTGGCATTCCCCATCTTAGGACCCACCCCCTTCCCCGCCATCACATTTCACCAGCTGCCCAAGCCAGAAATCTAGTGCAATGAAGTTTTCCTATTCCTCATTCCCCATATTCATGCTGATTATACTTTCTAGAAGATTTTGTATCTATCCATACTTTCTCAGCCCTGTTCTAGCTCAGGCCACAGCCATCCCTGGTTTGCTACAACAGCCTCCTGTTTCCCTGTCTTCTGTCTTACCCTCATCAAATGCATCCTGCACATTGTTCAATCAGCGTGATCATTCTGCGTAATGCAAAATTGGTCACCCACTGCCCTACTACAGACTCTTCGGAGACTGCCCTTTACCCTGAGGGTGAAGTTTATACCCTTAAGATGCTTACAAGGCTTGGTGGGATCAGAACGCTGCCCACTTTCTCAGCATTCTCTTACCATCTTCAGCTCCACACTCCAGTCACACCAAACCTCTCTTCGAACTCTACTTTTATTCTTGCCTTCCCATGCTATTCCTTTACTCTTTTTTCTGCATCCCACTCTCTCCTATTCCTCCTTCAGACCTCAGCAGTTAGAGACATCATGTCTTTATCTTAGAACTGGTGTGTCTGAAGTCTACCCTTGTGTGCTAAACTGGTTGCCAAGCCCAGTTTCCTCATGCCAAGCCCTGAGCTTCCTCATGTTGGCATTGACTCCACTGCACTGTCATTGTTCCTTTCCTTGTCTGACTTCTCCACTCTGCTGTGAAAGTTGCAAGGGCAGGGACCAGTTCTATTTTGGTCATCATTCTATTCCCAGAGCCTGCCCAAAGGACATTTGATGAATACAAGAACAGGTGAAAATGTTCAATGTATCTCTCTTGCTTATTTGATTTTTGGCTTTACTGTTAAGATCTTTAACTTTTCTGCAGGCAGACAAGTTGTTAAAAGCCTTGAAAGCCCACCTTAAACAGGAAGCAAGAAAAGAAAATGAGACTCAGGTAAGGGTTTTATTTTTTATTTTTATTAATCACTTATTTAATAGCAAAACAATCATTCAGTTAATGAGTAATAAACACAATTAGTGATGCCTTTTAAGATTTGTTGTTTATTACCAAAGAGGTCATTATTGGTAAATGTAAGTCCTTTCATAATAGTTATAAATGGCAAAATTGCCTTGCAGCAAGTAATTTGTTGAATAAGATGCTCTTATACAAATGCAGAGGTTAATACTAGTTGCCAAAAGTTACAAGAGATGGCATGGCATGTGTAGAGAGGGAACTAGATTCAAAGTCAGAAAAACTCAGGTTAAATAGCAGCTCTGTCATTACTTTTCATGTGATCTCAGAAAACTCAAACTCCTTCTTAGTTTCCTGTTGTGTAAAATAAAAATAAGATCTGCACTGCTGAATTTAGTCCTATGAGAATCAAATGAAATGACTATGAAAGTGATTTCTAGTAAAATAAACCACTGCTGATGGGAGAGATTGTCGTGGCTGCTTTAGACCCACACCAAAGATTTTTGACATGGCACGGCACCTTAATGGATCGTAAAATGCTCCATTAGGTCAGGATTCTTAATGTGAAATAGAGGAAAATGTTGAAAGGCCTTAAGGAATTGGGCTTTGAAGAGCATCCATTATATATCTGGAAATGAAAGTAAATATAAACATGAACTGAAAATCTAACTTTCTCTTCTCTGTCTTTATAGTCTCTGTAACTCTCTCAAAGTTATAAACATTTAAAATTTTTCAATATTAAAAATTATTTTTGATTTCCAGGTTTTAATTAACTTAAAATAGACAACAAACAGAATTAATTTTGAATTCCAGCTTTAAAAGGTTTTACATCAACTAAATGTGTATGTGTTTGTGTTTAAATGGTTAAGGATACATGATTATAGTGCTATCTGAAATCAAGATTTTACTTTGGCTGTAATTGATAGATAAAAGCTTTTATTTATCTAAGGCTACAGAAAGAGTCTGCACAATTCAAATACGTGGCAAAGAGATTATTAATGTCACTAAGGATAGAGAGAGAGATAAATTTTCAAACCTCCAAATCATCACCCAAGGAGTGCATAGGTATGGATCACATCTGAGTAAGTGACATCAGATCTTCTAGAAGCCTTATTTTCCCACTGTAGGTTAGCCTTCACTATATGAATTGAAGCAGCTCTGAATATAGGTTAGTCTAGCTGTGTACTGGGGACTTCCTCATCTGAACCAGGTGTGCCTCTTCACGTTTGATAATATGATGCATTCAGGGATGAACACATCCTCCCTGATCACTGTCGGCCTTCTCAGACTAACATACCATGGTTAAGGTGTATGGGGTTAAAACAAGATATATCTGGGAGTTATGTTAATAGGCTTCTAAACCAGTTATAGCCCCTGTCCTGCACTGTGCTAATATGGGGGCCGGGATAGAGGATAGGATAAATAAGTAAAAGTGTCTCTTTTACATTCTAGCAATATGTAGTATAACCCAAAGGTACCACTTCTGTAGTGGAAAATTTCTTCTTTTTCTTTTTCCTTTCTTCTTCATGACTACCCAGGGAACTGGAAAGTGAAATCTAGATAGCATTATTCTACTGTCATGTAAATAGCCCTGCTCCTTTGAAGTTATGCTCACCTGTTCTCATCTTGCATCTGTTGATCTCCAGGTTGCTTTCCAGTGTTCACTATTTCATTGTCTTCTCCATCACTTCATGTCCTGGCCTTATTTTGGGTGAATTCAAAGGTTCATCTGGATGTCCCTTACTACCCTCACCTCCTCATTCTTTAATTCCTTTGACTTTCATTTCTACTATTCATCAGTTATCCACTTCTTTGGACATATCCTGGGCCTTATATCCCTTGAAACTATATTACTTCTGTAATATTTCACCTCTGACTAAAACCTCTCTAAGACTCCTTATTCTTTTATTCTCAACACATTTACTTTATATCATGGTTCTCAACCCAAGTTGTATATGAGAATCATTTGGGGAACATTTAAAAAATATTGATATATAAGCATCCCTAAAACTCAGGCCAACTAAATCACTCTCAGAGGGTAGGGTCCAAGCACCATAGTGAAATGGACTAAAAAGTCAGAATACAAAGCAGTCTATCCCCTGTGCAGAGTCCCAGGTACCTACTACCCTCTAAAATATTAGATTTCTCTGTAAAGAAATTAAATGGTTATCAAGCAGAGACCTCTGCCTTCTGGCATTCTAGCATCCCCTAGCACAATAGCCCCCTCTCCACCTAAGGAATCTAGTAGATTCAGATAACGAGCACTCCTACACATTCAAGCTTCTAATGAGGTTTTTGCTCTGAGATAAGAATAGATGACCAACACTTATAGACATTTGAGGAAAACTTAAGCCCTCTTGAGAGCTTAAGATAAAAGATGACCCTAAAGGAAATAGATGATACAGAAAACAAAAACGTTAACAAAAAAAAAGCCTTACAATTGATTGATCACTTCTTAGAATCAAGCTACACAAAGCACAGGTGATTTAATTTTACATAACAGGCTATAAATGTTGTCAACTTTGAAACTAAAATAGATGACAGAAGTTGAGAAATAAAGAGAGGACAATAGGTAAAGAGAAGTATAAGGATGCTAATATCTGTAATTTGCAAGCTAGATAGATATAGTTGTGGAACAAGATTTTAAAATGTTAAGTATATTTAAAGCTGCAAAAGTAACTGATAGAATAACTAAAGTAGTATGCTTCTGTTAGGAAGAAGATGGAGAGATGAAAGTGGTACAGGTGAGCTAAATTTTAGCACATGATAGACACTAAAAACAGCTATTGAAAATATAAATGAATATCTCATTAGCAAATTACTACTGATATGTAAGAAACTACCCAAAATTAAGTCTTAGCAATAGGAAGGGTAGGCAGAGAACCTATTGCTTTTCATTTTAATCTCTTTAGTATTTGATGTTTTTAAGGCATACGTATGTATTGGTTTATTTCAAAAACTTAGAATTTATGTATAAAAAAATTAACACAATACTAAAAACAAGTGAAGCCTGTCCTTTATAATCTTTAGGTAAGAGAGCCTTCCTCACACTTACATTCATCTAGTTTTTTTCTAGTGCTTTTAGTTTCATTTTTTACATTTAAATCTTTATCCAGATTTCATTTTGGTATGAGAGAATGATCGAGTTTCATTGCCCCCCCCAAAAAAAAAAATATTAAAAACAGAAAAACCCAGGTTAATTAGTAGCTGAATCATTAATCCAAACTTTCTCCTATGAATGTGAAGTGTAGTCATTGTCTTATAATGATTTCTTATACAAGCAGTTCTGTTTGGAATGTTCTGGTACATGTACCACACTGTTTTGATAATGTAGCTCTTAACTTTCAGTTTATGATACTGCAAGTTCCATTCTTACATTACTCTCTTATTTTGACCTTGGATAACTTACTTTGGACTGTCTAAGCCTCAGTGTCCTCATCATTGAACTGTGGATAATATTAGTACCTGTCTCACCGGCACTGAGAAATAAATGAGATAATCTGTGTAAACACATAGTTCAATAAAGCAGTGATTTAGCTGTAATTATTATTAGTTATAGCACACTGCCTGGCACAGTATATATTCAATAAATTAATACACTGTTAATAACTTGCTTATTTACTGACACTAAGATTGACTGCTTTCCTGGCTTAGTTTTTTAGCTTGGGTTGTCAAATGTGATTGTTTCTTTTCAAATACTCTATAATATTCTTGTCCTTGCCTATAATGTAGTGCTAGAGAGTTTTAAAAATATTTTTTTTATTCAGTTTAACTACTGATTCTTCCTGAGCATTATAACCTTATACATAGGACACGACATTAATGTCTCTCTTTTCAGTATGAAAATCAAATTTCTGCATCCTCTTGTGATGAGACCAAGATACAGATGAGCAGCCAAGAACAAGCGGAGAGGGAGCTGGCTGGCCATGTCACCAAAATTAGGAGAAAGCACAGGGCAGTCCACAGGATTCCTGACTCCCAGGTGAATAGAAGGGTTGAAACTGAAAATAAGCCACCACTTGTGCTGTAAGCTCCATGAATGCACAGACCCAAGTCCAGGCTGCTCATCTTCGCACCCAGGGCGCTGCACTCAGGAAGCATTTCTTAAGTATTAAGGGCAAATGAAATATTTATTGAAGAAATATGAACCTTCATTAAGTGTTTACTTAAGTGAAGTATAGTAAATAAGAAGGAAAAAGAAACTAACATCAAATATGATTTTTTTTTCCCCTATTTTGTCCCAGGCCTGGTGATCATGCTGTTCTTAGTCTTTCAGCAGTCTGGCCATGTGATTCTAGGAGCTTTTTCACTTGCTTTGAGAGGACTCTGATTTTCTGATCTTTTCATTCAAATGTAACTTTTATAATACATGGTCCTAATATTTATTTTCTAGCTTTGTACTGTCCCTTAGTTGTTAGCCTATCTGGGTCTCATAGTGTTTCTCATCCCTAAGAGAACTAATCTTGCCATTTATGCCTTCCACTGGTCCCTGGTTTCTCCTAGGCCCAAATTCACACTCTCAGTGAGGCAGAGAACCAAATCTGCCACTCACATTTTATTCTACTTTTTTTTCTTTAACTCCTTTTCCACCCTGTTTCAGACTGATCCTTAGAAGGCAGCAATTACTTCTTTTTTCTCTTCTTTTTTTTCAAGTATTTGACTATAAGCAATATTTTTTAATATTTTTAAGAGCATATTTTTTAGTAGAGGTATAATTGACATATAACATTAGTTTCAGGTGGACAACCTAATGATTCAATGTATATACTGTTGGGAAATAACTATCACAATAAGTAGTTAACATTCATTACCATACATAGTTACAAATTTTTTTCTTGTGATGAGAGCTTTTAAATTCTCTCAGCAACTTTCAAATGTGATTACTTCTTTTTTATCACTTAAATCATTTATTTTTTTTTAACTTTTAGCAGGATCATTCAGAGATAAAAACAAGAGATCCCACTGAGTTTCCCCATCAAGAAAAGCAAGAAAACCAGGACCTCAGAACTGCAGTAGATGTCCCTTCTCCACCAGTTGAGAGCCAAGAAGATATGAATGCAGTGTGCTCGGGGAAAAGTATAATAAATGGTATGCCAAGTAACTAAAAAAAAAAAATCCAAAATTGCTAGGGAAGCTGTGTGCCTCAGTTTCCTAGGATTCCCATAATAAAGTGCTACAAACTGGGTATCTTGAAACCAATTTATTCTCTCACAGTTCTAGAGGCTGGAAGTCTAAAATCAAGGTCTCAGTTGGACCATTCTCCCCTGAGACTCTTGGTAGAATCCTCCTGATCTCTACCTTCTGGCTATTGACCCTTGGTGATTCTGGGCTTGCAGCTGCATTACTGTAAATCTCTGCCTCTGTCATCACATGGTATTCTCCCTATCTGTCTCTTTACATGTTTTCTTAAAAGGACACCAGTTGGATTGGATTAGGGTCCACCCTAATGACCTCATCTTAACTTGATTACATCTACAAAGATGTAATATCACAGTTACTAGAGGTTAAGACTAGCATATCTTTGGGGTAAGGAGGGATACAATTCAACCCATAACACCATTATATGTAAGAGTTTGGGAAGTAAAGCAAAAATTAGAACCAAGCACAGTAGGCCATCAGGTCATCTTTAGTAACTTGAGAAACTAGTATAAGAATGATAGCTTGAAGTTTGAAAAAGTTGATCTCTGCTCAGTGATGAGGAAAGCCTGCACTTCGTCCATTAGCTCCTTCTGGCCTACTCCAGAGAGAGATACAAAGACTTGTTTGCCTATTCAATAGAACAATTGAAAGGGAGCTGCAAAGTCTACCTTCCCAGTGGTGTGGCCTTTTTTATTATGATAAATGTGTACTCTTCTTAAGCTCTAACCTAAAAACCTCTTCCTTAAACATTCTCAACTTAAAATTTAATTCAATAACAAAACTTCAGTTCTCCTATACCTAACAGGACTTCGGGCTTTCTGATTTCATTCCTCAGAAAACCTAATTGCAACAGTCTTGGTTTTTGTTTCACCTAAGCCAATCTGTCTGGGCTCCTGAGGCTTGCCTGAGGGGATTGAGATAGAAGATGAGATATTCTAGTGTACATCAAGCAGTTAAATGCAGAATTTCTAATACTGAGGCTTCCTATTTTCCCCAGAATTTTGCATGTCTTACTAAATCTAGTTCTAGGTGGTCACTGTTCTGATTCAGTAACTCTGAGGTAAGCCTGGGAGTCTGCAGTCTTTAATAACCATTCCAGGTAATTTTGATGCATGTGCCTTATAAACTCATTTTAAAATTATGATTTAGAGCAAGTTGTTAAGAAATATGACAGAGTCAAAAGTGGGGATGGGATTACAAATGTCTGCTATTCTACCAATCATTTTATCAAGGAGACTTAGCTCTAAGACTCAGCTTTGATGGTTAAGTTTGTATTTCTTAAAACACAAGGACTTTCACAAAAGTACAGAGTAATAAAAATTCATTGATGTGGCTTCATATTCCATATTGCAACTAACTTTTAAGAAACTGCCACTTGTCAAGTTTTGGTATAGTACCAAATAATATCAACAATTATCAGAAAAGGCTATTAAAATACTCTCCCCTTTTAACCAGATTATCTGCATGTGGCGAAATTTGTTTTCATACCTATTTCAACCAAAACAACATGGTAATATTGTTCACAGAAGCAGACAAAATAATCCAGCTGCCTTTTTTTAAGCCAAACATTAAAGAAATTGTAATTTAAGAAGATACCGTTCTACTCACTATTTTCGTTTTAGAAATTTTAGCCATTTTTCATAAATTTATGTGTAAATTTAATGATCATATTGTTTTTAGTAATTTTAATGCTTTTAAATGTCTTAGTATCTAATGTGGCACATATTGATATAATTAATATATGTAAACAAAAATTCTTAGGAGATCTTAATAGTTTTGAGAGTATATAAAGATCCTGAGACCAGAAATATGAGAATTACTAATCTATAGATAGATCTTATATAGCTTCATCAGTTATTTCAGCAATATGTGAATATTTTCATCCATTTATTCAGTAATTCCATCAATTGTGTCACTTAAAACAAAATCTAGCTCATCCTTTGTATTTCACTGCCATATTTCTTCAGTCTACTTTAATCTGGAATAGTTGCTTAGTCTTCTTTTATCTTTCAGGATGTTAACATTTTTAAATAGAGGCTAGTTTTTTTGGTCCTCTGATTTGATTTGTCTAATGTGTGCTGATGGTTAGATTCAGATCATGCACTTCTGACAGGAAGTGATGTTGGGTCCTTCTCAGCACCCCAAAAGGCACAGAAACTGTTTGTCCTATGACAGTCATGTTAACTTCCATCTCCTGGTTATGGTGGTATCCAGTAAGTAGCTCCTCTGTAAAGTTACTATTTTTCCATTTGTAATTAATAATTATCTCATGAAGAGTGACTGTGACTATAAATATCCTGTTTTTCATAGAACTTTACTGTGGTTTCAGAGCCAATGTCTAAGCAGAAGTCCCTGGAGCCCCTCCTGCTCTATCAAATATTCTTTTGCTTTGTTTTAAGGATACAACTGGGAACCTTAAGGATGGGTGATTTTATAAGTGGTATTTCTTAAAAACCTACTTTCATATTTTTTAGTAGATTACCTCAAGCTGACAAAGATATCAGAATGTGGAAAATGATTATAGGTGGGGGAAAAAAGTAAACCTTATATACACCATGATTTCAACTGGATTTAAAGAAGAAAAACAAAACAAGTAGAGGCATACTTGCTTTATTGCGCTTCCCTTTATTGCGTGTTACAGATATTGCATTTTTTATAAATTGAAGGCAAAAAAAATAGTACACCAGCAAAAAAAAGTACAACTTGCTTTATTGTAGTGGCCTGGAACTGAACCTGCAATGCCTTGTGCCTATATAGAAGCAAAGGACCTGAGGAAATAAGCCACATGCTAATAGCATTTATTAGGCTAGTAGGATTATGTGATTTTTACTTTATAGTTATAATAATAACATGTTCATAGCAAAAGTCCTGAAAAAGTGTGTTTAAATCTGATGTAACTTCTATACAATTTCTGCCTACTTGAAGCACAGGAATGAAGATTGTAGTGATGCTATAATTCTTTGTGCTCCCTCTGTGCCATTTCTCCCACTGCCTTGGCAGAGCCTATCACATAAATATGCTCCATGTTAACTTTCAGAGATTTCTTAATTGGAAGAATTTTTTTTTAACTCTTTCATTAATACTATATCTTTGGATTCAGGTAACGAAGACTCAAAGGTACCTTTAGAAAGAAAGAAGTCTCTCTACACAGATGGGTTTTCCAAATCTGGAAAAAATATAAGAACTGCAAGCACTACTCCAAGTAAGTTTTGCATTCAAAGTGACAGAAAATAATGGTTGTCCCCCTAAGGCAGATGTTGGAGAGAGTGTACTGTCATAGCTAGAAGCTGGGATGGGCTGGCATTGTTGTTCTCTCATTTCTTAGCTGTGAGTGGGCAACTTATCCTCAGTAAACCACTTCCTCAGTTGAAAGTGGGAAAGGTTGTACTGCCTCTTTCATCAGGTTGATATATAGATTAATTGAGGCTAGTTTTCCACTTCTAATTACCTAGCATAGTAACTAGCATACAACAAGTATTCAATAAAATATCTGAAACCAGTGCAACATGTATACAACATATTGAATTGTACATTTGAAACCTATATAATTTTATTAACCTTTATCATCTCAATAAACTTAATTCTAAAAATAAAAATAAATATAATAAAAATATCTGAGATTGAATGTCTATAAAGTATTTGGCACAATGTCCACCTTGTAATAAATTTTTTAAAGTCAAGGGATGGCCATGCCACCCTGAATGTGCCTGATTTCATCTGATCTCAGAAGCTAAGTAAGGTCAGGCCTGGTTAGTACTTGGATGGAAGACTACCTAGGAAGACCAGGTGCTGTAAGCATTTAAATAAATAAATAAATAAAAATAAGTAAAGTTAAGGGGACTCCATTTCTGGACATGTAATTCTTTTCTATTGCTTGGCACTAGAATGTTGATTGAGTGTAATATATTTATAGTACTTAGAATGCTGCTCAGCATATATTAGAAATTCATCTATTTAATTATACTTAATTAGAATAGCACAGAGCAGGGATTGGCAAACTGCTGCCTGCCTTGGCCTGTCTTATAGCTCATGAGATAGGAATGGTTTTTACAGTTTTAAAGGATTGTATTAAAAAAGTATGAGACAGAAACCACTAAGCCTAAAATATTTAATATCTTCTCCTTTACAGAAAAAAAAATTTGCCAATGCTTAGCACAGAGCTTTCTAAGCATTTTAAAACATCAAATTTATGATTAAGGCCATTCGATTAATTGGTGAGAGAAGACAAATCTGTTATTTTCTATCCTCTGGACTAAACCAACATGTCAGTTAGCAGTGAAATGGACAGTTGAGAGATGATGCATGTTTGAACATTGGCAGGGGGGCCTTAAATATTATTTTTTAATTTTTCAATTACAGTTGTCATTCAATATTATATTAGTTTCAGGTGTACACATAGTGGTTAGACATTTATGTGACTTACAAAGCAATCCCCCTCTCCCCAATAAATCTAGAACTCATCTGGCATTATATATCGTTATTACAATACTATTGACTATATTTCATATGCTGTACTTTACATCCCCATGATGATTGTGTAAGTGCCAATTTGTACTACTTATTCCCTTCACCTTTTTCACCCAGGCTCCCAGCCCTCCTCCTATCTGAAAGCCATTAGTTCTTTGTATCTATGAGTTTTGTTTTGTTTTGTTTTTATTTTGTATTTTAGATTCCATATATAAATGAAAATATATGGTATTTCTCTCTCTGACTTATTTTACTTAGCATAGTAGCCTCTAGGTCCATCCATATTGTCCCAAGATAGTTTTTAAGATAAATGTTTTGCCCCTGAGTTTCCAAAAACTAAATGTTTTGAAATTAAAGTTTTGATAGATATGATGTTGAAATCGAATATTAGGGATGCAGAGAAGAGAATGAGTGTTAACAGGAAAACAAAAGGAAGGCAAATAAATGGACTTTGCTTTGGTATTAATTTTCATATTTTGTGGAACATTCTAGACTTTAAGAAGCTTCATGAGGCTCATTTTAAGGAAATGGAGTCCATTGATCAATATGTTGAGAGAAAAAAGAAACATTTCGAACAACACAATTTACTTAATGAAAAGGTAATTATGTTCTTAATCGGAATAAACTATTGGATTTTAATGTTGATACTATATATACACTATGATTAGTACAGTTTTTTATTGCTCCATTAGTGGAATGGATTTGTTTGAGTTTAATGTATTTTTATTATTTTAAATTGCTTTTCCCCAACATGAGAATTTTCAAAACTCTTCAGACAAAATAGTGAGTTCTCACTATGCAGAACAAATTCCAAAATAGCAATTAGTTGTTTTGTCTTCCTTATTCATACATCGTACATATCACTTTTGTTGAGGATGGACTGATATTTGGCTAAAGCCATCTTTTTTCTTTATCTCTCACTTAAATCAAAAAGTAGTGACTAGCAATGGCTAACTTAAAGGTTTCTAGTGGTAACTGGAGCTCCCTGGGAGGCCTTCAGTTTAGGTCCTGCTGGATTCAGGGCCCCATCAAATTAGTAATAAGTTAGAAGAGTAGTGAGTTATTGTTATAGTCTTATGTGGTATCTGGTGTTATAAAGGGAAGCATGTAGAGGGCTGGGATACATTTATTTTAGAATGCAATAATATACAACAACCAGCCTGTTTCTCAAAAAGAGAATGAAGCAATTTGTAGTAGTATATGTCTATAAGTAAGACTTTCCTGGATATTAGCAAAGGCTAGGTATCACTGCATTCAAAGCTGAATACTAGAACAAGAGGCCCATGCTGATACTTGACAGAAAGTAGATATTTACCTTCTTTTTCTGCATAGACATGAGCTAGCTGCAAATATGCCTGGAAACAGGGCCACTCATTTTCCTTACCATGAAGCTGAGTCTACATAAGAACTTGATGGAAAGTCAAGCTTTCTATACTATATAATATGGATGAGTTAATTTTCCAGGTAAAAATTAAAGGCAGAAAAACTGCCTCGACCATAAACTTGAGTGTAGCCTTATAGATGTGTTGAATAAATGAGTGGCTTATCTTATTTTTTAGTGATAGCTCCATCTGAACAAGTTTAGTTCTAAAATTTTACACCACCCTCATTATTTAAGGAATTGACCTATCAGGTGGGTTATTTAGTATAACCTATTTAGAGACTGAAGAGTAAAAGCAATTACAGTTGACTTTTCAATAGTTGATATGAAGTTTTTCTTGATTGTTGACATGCTTTAGAGTTAGTGATTTGGATAGTGATGGATAGTAATAAATGAGTGAAAGTCCTAGAGAGAATCATCCTGGCCATGACCAGTCTCTCCTTGACTTCCATGATCAGACCTGTTTGATTTGATTTTAAGATGGCCCTCTACAAAGATCAGAAACCTTGTACCCCAGAGATGCCTGTTTACTTTGTCAACAGTGGGAATGATCAAATTTTTAAATCTTCAATAATATGAAAAAAATCCCAATTGAGTTGGCATTTCTTTGATCATTCCGTTACATGCTGTTTATGTTATATCTTTATATGTTGGAATTGGTTGTTTTTCTGTAAATTTGCTTTTTCTTAATATTTGCACATTTATGAGCATTAATCTATATTAATGATATGTTATATATGTTGTAAATATTTTCCTGGTTTATCTTTAAACTATTTTAATAGTGTCTTTTACCTTGTTGAAGGTATTTTTGTTTTATTTTTAGTTAAATCTATCCAACTTTTCCTTTTAGGTCTCAGAGTTTTTTTGTCATGCACTGCCTGTCCCAAGATAATTTCAAAGAATGTTCTTATAAATGTACTGCTTTTTATTATTTTCCCCTATTTTTAATCTTTAATTCATATTTTTATTTTTGTCTATGAGATTATTGAGCTCTTTCCTTTGTTAGAACAAGATTTTTATTGATCAAAGAAAGGGAAGAATTAGCTACATTGCTAACAAAATGAATTAGTACTAGTAGAGTCAGCAGCATAATATTGTGTATGAAAAAAAGTCAAAAAGATCAGTACTTAGTGCAAGTAGAATCATTTATACATTATAAGGTAATCAAGCAAAGATGCAGAGTTGAGGGGCCTGGCACCAAGTATGAACTGTGAGGGAGGTACTGGAAAGGGGAATTTTAGGAGAAAGATAGAAAGCAGCATAAAAGTTGTAATTAAATATAATAGTATAACTAATTCATCTAACCTGGGTTCTCAGCTTATGGTAAAGATGTGTATTTACTAAATATTTTAGTTTTAAGTTTGTCTCACATTAGAATCTCTTGTATGTCAAAATGAGAAGTTAACATAATTTTCTAGTTTGTATTCATAGGATATAATTAGAATTTTCTATCTTTTGGCTTTACATTATCAGTTTTAATAGTCCTACCTCTATTGTCAGTTAATGAAGTTATATTTCTTCTGCTTGGAACAAATCTTAGACTAATAATAGTAAAACATTCAATTATTATTTGTGCCTTGATAGTATCTAAAAAAAAGAAAACCTAAGTGGAACCCTTCCCAGCCATTTCAAAGACAGCATTTCCTTCTTTCCCTTCGTTTCTTTAGTTTTTGTTGTTTTTGTTGTTGTTTTTAAAAAAAGAACTTATAAAAGCATGGGGGGTAGGGGCAAGTAGAGGGCCATTTGGCAATCAAATTATTTGTAGATTCCACATGCTAATTATATAATAGGTTCTTCTTTGAGTTTGTAGTTAATAAAATGCATATCATGCTCTCAAAGGTATTATATGTTCAAGAGAAGCTATTTATTCTCCCTTTCTGGCCACAGGGGACTGTTTAAGCCACATTCTCTTTAGTTAGAAAATACCTGGGTACTTGGGAGCTGGGAAAGACTTTCTGTAACAGGTTCCTTAGCCCAACCAGAGTCACCATAGCAACACCTAGCCTGCCCAGCAGGTAGGATAGGATGAGTAGTGGGGATGAACAAGGGCATCAATGGAGACAGTACTAAGAAGTCAAGCATTAACAGTGCATTTCCCTTTCTTCAGAAGCAGCTTGTCACTAAGGGAATGGTGGCAACTCCAGTTTGTCTCCAAGGAAGATTCTCTGTGGCTTGTACTCCCACAAGCCAGCGGCGCCCAAAAGCCCAGGGCGTTGCAGCTCGGAACACCTCGTGTGTGAAGGGGTCAGTTAAGCGCTCCACTCTCTCAGCAACTAAAATGAATGTCAGGTAAAGAAGAGCTCCAAAATGTGATTGAGGTCAAGATATCAAAGCTTTACTGCTTCTAATACTTTTCAGGTGGACTTCTTCAAATAAGTTTTACGTCAATGAATAAGAACAGGATCAGAACAGAGAAAGATCACCAAATGATTATTATAAGTTCTAATCTTTTTCTTTAAATTTCTTTGTTTTTCTAGTTTTATCCAACTTCTCTAAGTTTACATTTGATTCATAAGATAGAAAATAAGATATATATGGATATTTTTCATTTTATTAGTTTAATGTATGCCTTTGTAAAGAGACATTTTTCCATTGACTTAAATAAAAAGGTAAAGCTAAATTCCTACAGAAAATATCTCACTGTAGTGAAATAAAAAATGGTCTCGTCCTAAAGTATAAATTCTATTAGCCATTAGGTATTGCAGTGTCATAACTCTCATACCCCATTAATTCCTCTGTTTTCTTTGCTTGTACTTTTCCAGACAGCAAGGTAGCCTTCATATGACTGTCCCCAAATTTTTATTCTTTTTTAAGGGCATTTGTAGCATCTAATAGAGCTGGTGCGTGTCACACCTCTCCAATATGTGCAACTATCTGACATAGTTTTTAACTCTTAAAAATGCCCTTAAGTTTGGAATTCTATTTATTGAGTTAGCTTGGAATATAAGGTACCTATACCTGGCAGTTCTGATTGTATTTAATATTATTTAAGACCACTATAGTCAGGGACTAGCCCTTCTTTCATTGCAAGGTACAAAATAGCATCCATCATAGTATATCCAGTTTTCTTAACTCTGGTGTGGAGTCTTTAGTGATAATTTTGGGTGTCGATTCAGGATCACCATCAAACCTTTTGTTACAAGGTTGTTAAGTCCCCTTCTGTTAACCCCCCACCACCAATCCTATGTATATTTATATCTGTCATTACTAGATTTTCATTGACTATAAGACACTATCAAGTGAAGGCTCGCCATTATTATGAACCAGTAAGAAAAATCACTGCCAATTAACCATAATGTGTTGTCAATTGTAAAACATCTCAGTTTCAGAGATGTTAAAATGTATGGAAAACTATGCACCAGAGAATCAATGAAATACATTTATGGCAGTTTGCTATGAGAATTGGCGTGTGTACCACTGAATTAAATGACATTCTTGTAGGAAGATGTAAGATTTTCTTCTCATCACTCATTTGGCATATCAGTCTCTTATTCCTTCTGACTTGCCATCACCAGGAAGAGGAGAAATAAGGGGAGCATCTTCAAGTACCTCCTAAATTGTAAGGATGCCTGCAGGTATCACTTTCAAGCTCTGTCTTGTACCGTCATTGGCCAAGACCAGGAGAGAAAAGAATACAATGCCATATTTTACAAATAACAAAAGTTAATAACTGATTTGCTTGAGCATCAGTGTTTTAAAAACATGTCTGCTCTGTAAAGGAAGTTTATTTGTGTAACACTATTGAAGCCCTTTCACTGATTGGTGATGGAAAAGTGGTTTTGTTTATAAGCTTGACACAAGTTACTCTTGACACTACCCATGTCTTATACTCCACTGTTGCATTTAGGTTTTCAGCTACTACTAAAGATAATGAGCATAAGCGTTCACTGACCAAGACTCCAGCCAGAAAGTCTCCACATGTGACCATAGCTGGAAGTACCCCAAAAGGCCAGCCTGTGCTTAGGACTCAAAAGTTAAAGACCGCAAAAGGGGATTCTGTTGCAGGTAAAAAAAACTTTGGTTCATCTTTAAGCATGTAACCTCCTGAAATTATTAAGTATATCTGTTTCCTTAAAGCCTCTCCATATCTGTAAAATCAAAGCAAGCATATCCTCATAGCATATTTTTCATTTTATACTGCTGAGGGAAATGCAGAGACCCAAACAAAAAGCTGATATCTGCTGAGGATTCCATCTTGTCCAAGAGGAGTCCCAAGATGGTGACCCTCCTAGAAGAGCATTTGGCCCCTTCTCAGACTCAGGGATTAGGAAGATTAGAGTGTTCATGACAGCTTCTGAATGGTCCTGCAGGACTCTGAAACTAGCAGGATCACAGA
Source organism: Macroglossus sobrinus (assembly GCA_004027375.1). Classification (NCBI taxonomy): domain Eukaryota; kingdom Metazoa; phylum Chordata; class Mammalia; order Chiroptera; family Pteropodidae; genus Macroglossus; species Macroglossus sobrinus. The sequence goes on along the minus strand of PVKZ01000061.1, from coordinate 497,397 downwards.
GTTCATGGAATAAATGCCACACTGTTGACTGGGTAAGCCAGAATATGCCATAAAGATACTCTTGTACACACTGTCTACTTAATCATCATCTACAATGACCAGGTGATTTTCAAAAGAATACTGTAATATCAGTGTGAAGGTTTAAAACAATATCTCCAACAGGTTGAGGCCTATATTAGAGCTATGTCAATATTCTCCTGGGAGTCCTATTGAATATGTCAGTCAAGAGCCTTGTTTACACAGAAATAATTGCCAGATTCCCTGAGACTGAAGGAATCTAGCAGGACCTTCAAACTAGAGGATCATTGGTAATCAGTGTGGAGACTCTGAGGATTTCTTCATGCTTTAAAGATCTAAAGTAAAGATTGAATAGTGAAAGTGACAACTCAATTTCAAGAGTCCAGAGGTGGAAATAATAAATATACATAATTCCTTCTCTAAATGACCTCTCTCATTCTCACCCTAACCCTTACTCTTATCTATACCAGCAAGAAGACATTCCATGGAACATTCTAAACCATCCTGTAGTATGGGAAGAAAGGGGCATGAGTAGAGGGCTGCACTAAGAAATAGAGAGTAGGATTGCCTAGGGTATGACACTGTCATTTTGCAAAGAGCATTACGTTCTCTGAGCTGAGCATAGCCACCTACCTTATAATGAGCAAGGACTCACATATGCTCACAAATAAGGACATGAGGCAGAAACTAAATGTTTACCATATTCTGAGCTTTCTCCTCTAAGTTATTCAAGGATGTGCCAGTTGGGATTGGACTTTTTTCCCCAGTTATCAAATATTAATTTTATGTAAACAAAATCAAACTCTATGACCTTTTCCCTGTGATTTGCTTCATTCATTTAGTTTAATGTTTCAAGAATCATCTGTATTAATAAGTGAGCTAAAGTTTATTCATTTTCACCTTTTCAGTAGTACCATTATTTAGATTTTATCCATTTTACTGCTCAGGGACATGTGGATTTTTCTAACTTTTATTATTCTACATGGTATTATGACTATGACCATTCTTGAACATGTCTCTTGTACATGTGTAAGAGTTTCTCTAGACCTATGAGTGGGGCTGCTGGTTAGAAAGGTATGCGGATGCAGACATTTATTTACTGCATTGGTTGAGTTGTACCATTTTATACTCTCATCAGCAGTGTGTGATCGCCTCATTGTTCCCCTCTTTCCACCACTTGATATCGACACAGTGGAGTAGTTTAAGCACAGAGTTTTGTGCTTTTCTGTTTTGTTTAACTTGGTGGTCCTAGATCTTGGTTGCTCATTCACATCTACAGGCAAGTGCTGACACTTGACAATGGCCTGAATGCAACCTGGAGTGGAAAGGATTACAAAATGTGTGCCATAGACATGGTGCCCAACCACAGCAAAAATTATCCTATCCCTGGTATATTTTTAACTTTTATGGTACAAAATTTCACATTCTTAAATAATGGCTTTTATTAATAAAAACCAGAACCATGAATTTTTTTATCTATATGTGATTAGGTTCCTTGAAGACTTACATGTCTGTTAATGAAAATGTTACTATTAATAATATATAATTTTTAAGAAGATAAATAGTATCCTGGAAACAGCCTGAAAAATTGCCCAGTTAATTCTTTAAACAGGATTCTAAACTCCCTGCTGATCCTAAGAAGTGTCATAATATTTAGACTTGGGTTGCTGCTAACGGGGGAAACAAATGTCAGTGCTTAGCATTCCTCGGTTATTCTTTTCTGCCCCTTTTTAACGTTACATCTGTGTCAGACTATTCTATAAATTATATTTTTAAGGCTGAGTACTTAAATAAAAAATTTTAACAAGTCTTTTTTTTTCTAAGTAAGCCCTTGGGTTTTGTGTGTTGGCTTTTTTTTAGTTATTACCCCACTCAAGTTGACAGCTAATGCAGCACAGACTCCGGTCTCCCATAGGAAACCAGTGTTTGATCTCAAAGCAAGTTTGTCTCGTCCCCTCACCTATGAACCACACAAAGGTATGTGAGGATGTTTGAGGTACAAGATATGAAAAGATTAAAGATTAACCAATTCTGCATCTGAGAATGTGAAAAATTCGAGTGACTCAGTGGAAGCCTTACTTGACCACATAGAATTCCTACCCGCATCCCTGTGTCCATATGACCCATGATTAAAAAGAATGTCCATTAAATACTGAATATGTAACAGTGTTTATCTTTAAATTACTAATGTCAATGAAACATAAGAATAATGAAAACATAAATCTTATTTAGCAATCAACTGATCTGTGGTAAAAAGAAAAAATCTACTTTTCTCACACACCATTTTTCCCCCCAAGTGTTCCCATCTGTGGCAATGGCACCTCTACCTACTGAATTGTCAGGGCAGAAACCTAGGACCCCTCTTTGGCTCCTCACTCTCTCTCTCTCAGACCCCATATCCAGGTCTTGAGCCAAGTCCTTTCTCCTCTGCCTTTGAAATGGAGCCTGAATCTGACCACTCCCCCCTTTATTTCGACTCCCTTTGATCCAGGTCATCATCATCTCTTACCTGGGCTTTTAGAACAGTCTGTTTGCCTTACTGCGACCTTGAAAACAAATTAGAGTACATCACTGCCTTGCTCAGAACCTCCTAAGGTTTCTCATCTCTCTCCCAACTTCTGTCATTGCCTCCTCCCTTCTCTGACTTTGTGCCAAACACACTGGTGTTTCAGCTTCTCAGATACACTGAGTTCATTCCCACCTCCAGGTCTTTGAACTTGTTATCCCTCTCCTCTACCTGGAATACTATTCCCACAGACCTTTGCATAGCTTGCTCCCCCATTTAAATGGGGCATCCACTCAGCCGTCACCAACTCAGGCCTTTCCTCCCCTCCTTGCCTCCCTGACTCTTTATTCCTTAGCCTTTTACATTTCTCCTTAGCACATGGCACCACCTGATGTTATGTTACTTGACTGTCTACCTCTGCATTTGAAATGTAAGCCTAAGGGAGCAAGGATCATTGATTGCTCAGTTCACTGCTATGTCCCCAGTACTTACAACAGTCCCTGGCATATACCAGGTGCTCAAAAATTATTTGCTGTGGAAATGACTGTGACCACCACTAACTTCGACTGACAGTAGAAAACCTGGATGTAGAGCTTCATCTGTGCTGATTATTTTCATATCCTAGACAAATCACTTAGTTCCTTTATGGAAGGGAAAATAAGTAAGTACTACTTCAGCAGTTATTGATTAAATTATACAATGGGTGTGGAAGTAATTTTTATAAAATTGGAAACACCACAAATGATAATCATTGGTACTCAGAAATAGGTCATAAAGTATACAAGTAAAGCAACATAAACACCTGGAAATTTGATTCCAATTCTAAAGCCAACAAAATATTCCCACTCATTCCATTCCAAATACATTTTAACAAGTAACAATAATAACAAACTGTACAAGTGAAATACTACTTTTATAATAAACAATACCTATGGGATAAACTACTTGGTTATGATGGCTTCTTTTAATGTGATATGTGCTTTTAATGGGAGTTTGTTTTTTAGTATTAAGATTTTTTTCTGTGATTTTCCAAGGATTAAAAAGTAGAACACACACAAAAAAGTAGAATACATATTTTAGAGAAAAAAATGCAATTTATATCTGTGAAATATGAAATTAAAATTAATAGGCTTATACTGGCAAATGTCTATAAAATAAAGTATAATGCAAGCAAGTAGCCACAGATTAATAAAATTGAGAATATAAATACAAGAATTTTCATAAGTCTGTCTTTGTCTCTGTCCTAAACTAGGAAAACTAAAACCATGGGGACAATCTAAAGAAAATAAATCTCTGAATGAGCATGTAAACAGAGTTAGCTTCCATAAGAAAATGTACAAACAACCTCGTCTCCAGGCTAGGTGAGTACATTATTATCCAGTTCTATAATTCTGTTAATTTTGAAAGACCATATAAAAGTAGAACCTCTGAGGGAATCCCAGTAAATGGTATTTAAGGGGCTAGAAGTAGAAATGTAGCTTTCTAAAAGTACGTGTGCCTAGGCCCCAGCACAATGGGTTCTAATTCAGTAGGTTTGAGGTGGGGCCCAGGCATCATCTGCATTGTTTTCAGAACTCTACATGTGATTCAGAGAGCTGTTCTTACATGACCTATCTCCCAAATAGTGCACCTGAATATCCTTCAAGACACCAATTGAAGTGCCCATGGAACCTAGGCATGCAGATAGATGTAAATTCCTCACTCTCAGAAAAACCAAGCTTACTAGGCTTCAGGGCCCTACCCGAGGAAAACCCCCAGATTGAGGCTTTCTTCTGCATGAAAACTAAGTTAAAGCCAGAGCTCACTCTGGGCTGCAGCTGGTCCTGGTTGTCGATTCCCTGCAAGAAACACTCCTGATATGTGGTTACCTGTCATTTGACTTGCCTTTATCCAGCTGCTATATTTGCTATTAAGATCATTAACATCATTAACATCATTAACATGATCTTGGGCTTTTTATTTTTCCCTAATCCTTTTCAGAAAAACAGTAGCTTTAGTAGACCCTAGCTCTAACATTTTCATTAAGCTATATAATTTTGAACTTGAACTTTGACTTCCAGAGGTAGAAATTTCTCATTTAAAATAACCAATCACCAATGTGCCTTCTGGTTCCAGTTCTTTGCTCAACTTTAGAATGTGGCATTACAATAAAAAAAGAAAATACCAATTTCTATCCCTTTAACACAATGACTTACAGATGTGGCTTCCATCACACAGACCACCAGATAGAGTACAGTGTCCTATAAGTGTCCTCCAAGTGTGCTGGATTTCATTTTAAGTTTGGACATTAGTCTAACAATAAGTGCTTTAAAGTGATCTGTTGTGAAGCTTCACTAGAACCTAATGTGTACCTGTCTCGCTTAGGGAGGACCAGCGGAAGAAACATGTGCAAGAACGAAAGGAGAAGAAAGCAAAGGTTTTGGAAGCTCGAAGGGGTCTCATTATGGCTGCAGATTAATAGTTTTTTTTTTTAACATTCTGTAAATATTTCTTTATTCTGAACCTTTTTTGTAAATATTTTTATATTGTCCTCTACTTTAGTCAAGTTTTTTCTGTTTTGTTCATAATATGTAGTGTTGGTGGGTTCTTCATATGTTACAGTCCCTGAAAAGATGCTATTACCTTAAAGGTCACAAATTCTTCAAAATGGTTTTAACCTAAGTCCCTATACAACCCAGTTTTCTAATGAGACCCATTCTATAGATTCTTGACCTAGATTTTTAATGTCAATTCCCTCTGCTGGCTCTAATATTAACAGAACTGCAGTCTTCTAGGCAAAAGCAATTACCTGTCAGTAGCTAGTTATACCATAGGCTTTAGTAGAAATTGAACAATAACAAGTTAAAAATGGGGTAAGCTGGGAAAAGCCACTTGATGCTCTAGAGAATCTAGTCTTAATGAAACTGTGGTCCATATGAGTTGGTTATGGCAACAATATTTTACCTATGTGAAGTGTTTTTTTATTCAAGCTTTTATGTACCTTTGTTCATATCAATTCATGTAATTGCCATCTGTCACTCAATATATTCTTAAAAACAAACTATCTCATTCTAGCCTTGCTTATTTAAAAATATACAGGGTCATATTGAAATTTGAGGATTACTATGCTGTGTCAGACTTAAATCTTATACAATTTATGGAAAAGATTAGAGTTGCTTAGCATCATATCCATGTTTGTTGCACCGAAGTGGACCTTCTGAGTTTTGTACTGCTTAAGATTTTCATAAATAAAATTTTTTCTCACAGTGGTAGATTTATTCTTTGTAAACATAATTGGCTTCCAAGATTTAGTTGATCAGCTAAGATTAGCAAGGGTTTATACTCTTCATGCATCTTTTCTTGACCACCCACTCCCTACCCCAAGAAGAAACGACCAAGTCCTTCTCTTTTATTTTCATAACACCTATCAGATTCTTATAATTGTTATACATATATGAATCTGCCAAACATACTCCTGGGTGCTTAATAAATTCAGATTTTGCTATCAAGAAAGAGATCAAATCAGTTAAGAAACCTCAGGGTAACTGTCAAATACACTGCTGTTGGGAAGGTAAAATGATACAACTATCTTGAAAAAATTTAGTAGTTTCTTTAAAAAGTTAAATGTATGTCTATTATATGACTCAGCAGTTATACACCAAGGTATATATAACCAAGAGAAATGAAAATACATGCCCACACAAAAACTTGTATGCAGATATTTGTAGCAGTATTATAGTAGCCAAATCCAGCTGTCCATCAATGAATAAATGGCTTTAAAAAAGATTATGCACTAAAAGGAATGAATTACCAATAACAAGCTACAACATGAATGAACCTCAAAGACATGCTAAGTGAAAAGCCAGACACAAAGGTCATATATTGTATGATTCTATTTAAATGAAATATCTGAAGAAAATAAGTCTACAGAGGAAGCAGGTCAGTAGTTACCTGGGGCTGGGGGTGGCAATGAGAAGTGACTGCAAAGGGGTATTAAAGTATCTCTTTAGGCTGATGGAAATTTTCTAAAATTAGCTGTGGTAAAGACTGCACAATTCTGTAAATATACTAAAAATCACTGAATTGTAGACTTAAAACAGGCAAACTTTGTTATGTAAATTATACCTCAATAAAGCTATTAAAAAGATAATTACATGAAAATATATAAAATAGATTTTAAGCCAAGACCATGGAAAAGCTATTTATATATAGCCTTTGTATATTCTTATTTTTAACTTGGCTCGCTTAGGGTACTCTGACTATATTATAGTTTCCTACCTCCTCTGAGATGACAATACTTGATCAATTTAAACTGTTGTTAATCAGATTTTATTTTTGGTAAATGCAATCACTGAAATACTTAAAATGACTAGGGAAGCTTAGGGACATTAGTCTAATACCTGTAACCACTAGTTTCTCTAGTGGTCACAGTAAAAGTCACTATAAAGAACTGGTAAGGATTATGCATCTTTGGCAGACCAGTGCTCTAAGTAGGTGTTATAGACTATGTGTCCCCAAAAAATTCATATGTTGAACCCCTAATTCCCAATGTGATGATACTTGGAGGTGGGGCTTTTGGTAGGTAATTAGGTCATGAGAGTGGAGCCATCATGATGGGATTAATGCCTTTGAAAGAAGAGAAAGAGACTATGTGAGGATATGGCAAGAAGGCAGCTATCTTCAAGCCAAGAAGCAGACATTCACCAGACCCCAGATATGCAGGTACTTTGATCTTGGACTTCCCAGCCCCAGAACTGTTGAGAATTAAATATATGTTGTTGAAGTGACCTAGCTTCTTGTAACTTGTTATAGCAGCCCAAAAAGACTAAGACAGTAGGTATGTCTCAGTGACTTCTACAGCATCTTAATATTCTTTAGCAGTCTCCTTTCCTCAAAGATGGATTAGAAAACAGAAGAAACCTATAAGGAATAGATTGGTAGAAGGCCATCAACAGTTATCTTGGAGACTCCTTGCTTTAGTAACCTCGTCATGTAGGAATTGTTTCTAAGAAGAATTAGTCTAACTAAAAACTTATTTACATCATACCTGTGCATTACTACTTGCATTCTTTAAATAAAAATTTAGCTTAGAAACTGGTTTCACGTTGTTTCCTCCTATATGGTCCCTTACTTAGCAGCAGCATTTAGCTTTGTCTTAGGGAATACATACCAGGTATTGATTGGATACCATTAAAGAAATACTTTATTTTGCTTCTGTGTCATCATGCATTACTACTCCCCTTAGTTTAGTATTACAAAATTACCATGTGATCTCTATTTAAAAAGTCTTGGGTTAAGCACTGGAGAATTTTCGTAGGCAAATTCTTCTGTGTGGGCTGGATCAGTAAACACTCCAATAAAATCTATTTCCAGGAAGAATGGACCATCTACTTTATCAGCTAGGGTGAATCCGATAGAAGAGATCTAAATTTAAAAGATAAATTGATCAAAATTGTATACACTAATGTACTAGAGTTTTAAAATTCCAAGGGTGATTACTATAGCTGGATCTCTATACTATCAGCCCTTAGCAAGTATACCATAGTTCTCAAATGCTGTAGCAAACTATAGAGGAAGAACAGAGCTGTTTTTCTTTCCACATTCTACTTATCTCCCTTTAATGCAGCACTACTTAAAACTAATCAGTTTAATAGAGGTTCCTTGAAGCTCTCTTGAAAACCTTAATACTTGTTTTCTTATTTTAAAGCTAAAATAAAATGTAGGCACATTGAAAAGAAGACCATAAAGAAATTTCTCCCGGATGGGGGTTTGGCTCAAAGGATAGGTCTGAATCAACATCTATCTAGGTATTACAGGGGTGGCCTTGAGGAGGAATTTTCATCTTTCCTTTGCCAGCCTTCAAAAATGGACTGAACTGATCTTGTAAGAGTTCTGTTTCACTAAAAATAATATAATTCTGAGTGAAAGTAGAAGAAAATGTTACCTTGTCAAGCAGAAGCTGGTACTGAGCATCCCGGATTCTTCCTTGATTAGAGAAGAAAAATTTGGAGAAAGGAATCTAAAAAAAAACCAAAAACATTTACTTCATAGCTGAAATGTAAGTTAAATAAGGTATTTGTATGTAAAAATAGTTTGTTTAATTCTAAAATTATTTAATATATGCAGTTATCACAAGTGGCTAGTATTTTGAATCACAGATATATAACTAAGAAAAAGATTAGTCAACTCAATAGAAAAATGGGGGTGGAGAGAAACAAAAAGTAGCACAAATCAGTACAGCTCTTTGAGAGGGCAGCTGGGCGATTGTGATAGGCAGGATTCTAAGGTGGCCCCCAAGATTTCCATCTTCTAGTGTACACACAACTTACAGGTATTCAAACACTAATCTCAGTGCTGCTCTGAAGGAATTGTGCGGAAGGCAGGCTTTAAATCAGTTGACCTTAAATAGGGAAGATTATCCTCTGTAGGCATGACTTAATCACTTGAACCCATAAGCGGGACTGGTTTAAGAGACTGGCCACATAAGAGGGATTCAGTGGGGTTGAGGGAGATTCTTCACTGTTGCTTTTGAAGGTGGAGGGAGCTAAATGGCAAGGAAGTGGGCAGCTTCTAAAAGCTGAGAGTGACTCCTAGCTGACAGTAAAGAAACAAGGACATCAGCCCTATAATCATAGGAACCAATACCAGAATGAGCTTGGAAGATTCTTCCCCAGAGCCTCCAGAAAGGAATACAGACCAGCCAATGCCTTGATTTTGGCCTTATAAGGCCTTGAGCACTGAACCCAGCCATACTGTGTCCCAACTCATGACCTACAGAACTGTGAACTAATAAATACAAGTTTCTGAAGCTAAGTTTATGGTAAGTTTTTTAGGAAGCAACAGAAAACTAACAATATCTATCATAATTTGAAATGCCATAACTTTGACCTACCAATTTCACTTTTAGGAATTTATATTTCAGATAAACTCTGACAAATACATAAAGATACAGCTTTTCCTAATAGCAAAAAAAAAAAAAAAAGAAAACCTCCACATTATTAATAAAAAAGAAGGATATAGACAAAATCTACAATATAATCACATTTTAAAAAATATATAAAATTTTAAAACACCTCAAAAAAACTAATAAAATATTTACCGTAGCAATTGGGAACAACCCAAGTATCTATCAATCTAGGACTCATTCAATCATCTATGAGATATCCACATAACAAAGTACCAAACAAAATAACAAAGAATGAAGAATGACTCCATGTAGTGATATAGAAGCTCTCCAGGTTCTCAATTTTAAAAATATAAACAGGTGCAGAAGATAAAGTATTGCAATTTTATTTTTTAGTAAAAAAAAAATGGAAAAAACAATATTAGTCATATTTACTTACATTTGCATAAAGAAACTGCAAAGCTACATGGGAAACTTAATAAAAGTGACTACTTACAGAGGATAGGTTAGAAAAGGGTGAATAGGGACATGAGAGTGAGAGTTCTGGATATACATCTTTCTATTTTGATTTTTGAACCAAAAAATAATGAATTTTTAAAATGTACTGTTCAGGTTATTTATCACCAAAAACACTTATTGATATTAAAAAAAAACTCAGTTCAAAGTTCATATAATAAATAAACCATCATAGCACAAGATTATATTGCTCACATAGCAAATCTAAATACAGTCACATTCCCATTTCACCTGCTTCCTTCATTTCTGTCAAATAGAAACAAAGCTCTCGCTACCAACCACCAATTTCTCATTTTGCATCCTAGTTTGGCACTGTATTTGCCTCATTATTCCATACATTTTAGAAACGCAATGAACACTACCTGCCTGCCATTCAAGAGGCATCGGTTACCCAACTCACTCATCCCCTCAAACTAACCTCTTGTCATTTTGGCACATAGTTCTTATAAGTCACTGTTCACACCATGGGAACTAGATTTTTTTTAGCCTGGGAATAAAATGAAGCCAAGAAGGAACATTAATCTGTAAAACTACTTTAAAAGGAAAGGATAAACAGTTGTTTTCTCTCTACAAATGATGGAAAACTATATACATAATTTTCTTCTATGTTTTCTCTTTGTAATCAGAGTAAATATTTGAGCATCTCACTTCTGTTTCCTAAAATATTCATGAAGAAGTGAACAACAATTAATAACATTTAATTTTTTTAAATCTCTAACACTTCCCTTAAGAATTTAAACAGAGCTGTGGCAAACAATTATTTCTAGCCAAAGATTAGGACTACATGTATTTTAGGGGAAAAGTAATTGTTAATGATTACATGGTAGTGATACTGAAGAACAATTTAGCAATGTGCATCAAAGTCCTTAAAAATGTATATATCATTTATTCTAGGAATTTTATTTCCAGGAATATATCCTAAGAAAATAATTAAGGATGCTTACCTCAGAGTTTGAACAATATTGAAAAACTCTGAAAACATCTAAATGTACAACAATAGAGGTTGGATTAAGTAAATTGTGGTCTATTTATAAAATAAAATACATTTATTAAAAATGATATATATTTCAACAGAAAGTTGTATATAAAATTCAGTTCAGTGAAAAATATATGTTATAAAACATCATTGGCACAATACCATTTTTGTAAAAAAATAGTGTAAATATCAAAGTCTGAAGGTACTTACTAAATTAAAAATAGTATTTTATCCCTGGATAATGGTATTACATTTTTTCCTTTTCTGCATATTCCAAATTTTCTAAAATTAAATACTTGTTTAATAAATTATTACATATATTACTTATATACAAGTGTTACAAATATAATTTTTTGGTTATATAGCTATATTGGTGCACAAATATGTATCAAAAGCCCATTAAATCCCAAGAACAATTTTAGGTACAGGGAAAACAGATATGAACCATACAGACAAAGTTCCTGCTCTCAGAATTTACAGAATTTATGTTCCAGGGAAGCAGAGTAGTGAGTAACAATAAAATAGACAAGTTAATGAACAAAATAATTTTTACATAGTGATGAGCTATTTGAAAAAAATTAAACAGAGTGACTAGGTTAGAGACTGCAACTCTAGCTAAAGGGATCAGGAAAAGGCTCTGTGAGGCAACTTTTGAGCTGAGAGGTGAATGCTAGGAAAGAAAAAGCAGGTGAAGATATGGAGAAAGAGCATACCAGGAGATACAACACAAAATACAATGGGTCTGAGATGGAAGTGAGTTTGTTGAGTCTGACACACAAAAAAGGAGCCAGTATGCAGGAGGGAGGAAGGAGTGCAGACTGAAGATGAAAACGAGGTCTGACAGTAGAGGCCCAGGGAAACAGGTTAAGGAGTTTGGACTTTATTCTAATTATAAGAGGAAACCATGAAGGATTTTAAGCATGTGAGTAATATGATGTGAGCTATTCTTTAGAAAGCTCACTCTGGCTGCAGTGTAGAGTGTGGATTTTAAGGAGGCAAGAGGACAAAGAGAAGTCCATAAAGAAGCCACTGCAATAATCCAAAGGCCTGGACTAGGGTGAGAGTGGAAGAGATGACTTGAAACGTCACATTCTGGGTGTATTTTGGAAGTAGACAGAGGTAACAGGATTTGTTAATAGACTGAATACAGGGTGAGGAAGAAAGGAATCCAGGATGAGGTTTAGGTTTAAGTATGAGCAAAATAGAGACTTTTTTTTGAGTTTATAGATTAAAAACCTCACTAGTCAGAAGACAGAAATGGCATTTCATTTTGCCCTCATTCCCTGCATTTCCACTTAATTTTCTTTAGATTAACATTTTTTACCCTCTCATAACTTCTCATTTACAAAATAAGACTGCCTTATACTATAATAAAATAAAGAAAAATTTTGATGGTTATAAAATATGAAGTATTTATTCCTCTTACGGGAGGCTTTCTACTAAGATAGGGAGACTAGCTTAGTAGAGTTGTCTGGAAGAAGTGATACAGCAGAAGCTCAAAATTGTCTACTTGGGCACAGAGCAGAGATATATCTGTGATTTAGCATGCACTTGGCCATATTCTTACCAAAAATATTTCCTCATTAGTAAGCTAACATTTAATTAATGAAATAAAAAGTAAAATTATGTAAATCTTGTCCCTAGGTTCTCTTTTTTTTTTTCCCCTTCTCAAACCTTCCAAGAGGGACTCAGGAAAAAAAAAAAAAAAAACTACCATGTAACCATGATCTCAAAAGACCTCATTTCATACACAGTAAAGATTTGTGTTGTTACCTTGACCTCCTGCCAATAGGGCCCCCCACGGGTGAACATGAAATAACTGTACATCTGATTCTTCCTCTGGATTATATCCGTGTCCTCACTAATATTCACCATCCAAGGCCGACCATCTCCTCGGACACGGAGATACAAAGTGTTGAACTGGGACCAATCATAAGACTTTTTTCTCTCAAAAGGGCCCTAAAATACAAAAAAGAAAGTTAATCTCACCTTATTTTCCATTATTAGCAAAATGTGAGTCATTATCTTTTGTAGCAACAAAAGGATCCATCAGCTATTTTTCTGTCTTTTTCTGCTCTATCACCATAAGGAGGCAGATAAATCTGGTGATTCTTTTTTAGTACAAAATATTGACATAGCTATGTTTCTAAGGTAAGATACATGTTCAAGACATGTTAACCCAGGATAGTATTTACATGGGGTATATACTCACTTGTGTTACTAAATAGAAAAGAATTACTGCACATATTTTCTTACCTTGGTCTGATAGAGCAATGGTTTCTGAGTGGGCAATTTAATGAAACTGCCTTCCCATAAATTAAAAAACTGAAAGAGCTCAAGTTTAAAATTGATGTTTTATAACAACAGCTACCACCCATTGAAAACTTACACTAAGTACTTTCCATACATAATTTAATCCTTATAACAGCCCTGTGAGATAGCTAATACAATTGTACTCCATTTTATAGATGAAGAAACTGAGCAGCCAACTAATCAGTGATAAATCCCGTGCTGTTTTACTCCAAAATCTGTGTTCTTAACAACTATCCATACTCTCTCTTCTTGAAAGTGGAATTTAGTGTTAATTTCACAAGTTGTTTATTTATAGTAATCTCAGAGATAATCTGATTTCAAGGATACCAATGTACAGATATGAACTAGTATTTACTAGCTGTATAACTTTGGTCAAGTTATTCAATCTCCCTAAGCCTCAGTTTCCTCATCTGTAATATTGGGGTGATCATACCTTACCATATTGTTGTGATGAATAAAAGGGATAATGTATATAATTAGCACAAGGACTGGCAGAGTACACTTAATAAATGTTATCAACATTTTTCATTACTCCACAGTGTATCTAGCCATAGAATTACATTGTACTGTGGACTGACCAAATCTATTTTGTGGATTTTTAGGGCCTGAGAAAATTTTTGTATGTGTAGTTGGTTGCTTCTGAAAGAACACATACCTTTCTTTCTCCTCATTATCTGGAGAGAAGAAGCCTAATAATACTCCTAACATTTGCCTTTCTCCTTAAAGTACAATAGCCGAGCAAACATCCAGGGGCTGTGGCCAAGGCCAGGCATAGGAGCCTGCCCAAGGCAGCCCTGAAACAATACCTGGTCAGCAAATTTGCAAAAAACCATAGGCCAGTGGTGAGATAAAGGAATTGACTTAAGTAACTTTGGGAAATAGTGTTCTGACTGGAAACTGTAAGGCTAGAGACAAAATAAACTATACATAAACTCTGTATTCTATTTGGTAAGGTTGTCTCTCATCGTATTATGGGTTAAAAATTCTGAAACTGCTTTACTTGCATACTGGGGTTGAATTAATAAGTAAATGGATGGTAAATGGTGAGAGACATGTTTCTTGCTGTTAAACAGAGTGAAGTTAAAGATAAGTAAGAGGGGGAAGACTAGACTGAACTACATAGCATTGAATTAGAATCAGCACATTAGTAATAACTCATATTTAGCTTAATATACAGAAATAATTATAGATGTGTTTCCACAGGTTGGTATGCATACATTTTTAGCTATGTCTACTTAGACGTCCTAGAAGTAGTGTCAACCTAGTAGCAGCAAGCATACTCAAATGCCCAGATCTTGGTTTCTAATACTATTCTCCAAAAAAAAAAAAAAAAGGAAACCAGGGCTCCTTCCAGAATGGGCTAATTCTAGGGTTGGAACAAGATGAGCTGAGAACATCTTGTAGTGCCACAAAGTGCTCAAAAACAAAAGGATGGGGGCATATCAAAAGAACAAGAGTCAATCTGCAAGAGCTCCCAATGGCCAAAGCTGGAACAATTTGAGCAACAAAATAACACAGTATTGAATTATAACTCAAAGTGTGAGTCAATACTAAATGAATGAATAAATAAGTGTGGGAGAAGAAACAAATCTTCCTTTTTGAAAAATCCCAAATAATTTATGTAAATACTACACCTTCTGGGTGATAGAACTTAATCCCATGTCCTACCTCATGTCTTGAAAGTAGGAAGCACTCAGTGACTTGCTTCCAAAGAACAGAGTATAGAAAGATATAAAGAAACTTAAAAATGGAGTAACCTGGCACATGCTACCTTGACCAGGTGATCAAGGTTAACACATCAGTGATATTGCTAGCATGTACCAGATATGATGTGATGAGAAGGATACTTTAATGCTGTAGCATTCTTCCTAAACCCAGAACTCCAGACTAACCTGGAGAACAAAAAATCAGAAAATCCCAAATTGAGAGTCATTCTACAAAAAAAAATTTGGCCAGTGTTTTCCAAGTCCTCATGAAAAATAAGGAAAGACTAAGAAACTGTTGTAGACTAGAGGAGACAAAGGAGAAATGACAACTAGATGTAATGTGGTACTCTGGACAGGGTCCTGGATCAGAAAAAGAATATTAGTGGAAAAACCAGTGAAATCCAAATAGAGTCTGAATTTAGTTAATAGTAATGTACTAATGTAGGTTTTTCAATCATGACAAAGGTACTATAGCAATGTAAGATGCTTAACAATTGGAGAAGCTAAGTGAGGGGTACACAGGAAATCTCTGTACTACTTTGCAATTTTTCTGTAAAACTAAAACTATTCTAAAATTAAAAGTTTACTTTAAAAAAACGCCACAGGCTGATCCTACATCCACACTAAAGAACATTACAGGGTCTGTGGCCTGCATTAGAGGAGATACAAGTCTCCCCAGATCATCTTTCAAATATCTAACCTATCAGGGATCCTCAAATAAGAATGCCCTACTCTGGTCCAAAGTGATGCCCAGAAACAAGTAGTTCCTCCTCAGGAACCAATTCCCCATTGTGCTTCGTCTTCACACTTGTGCCCACTAGTTATTGAACCCTATACACAGATGAGATACCAGGTGTTTTTATATACAGAAACAAACGCTCTCTGCTATAATTCATGCTAAAATGAAGTTCATCCCAGTTCACTAGACAACTGAGGCCCCCAAGCCTCACTCACCCTTGGAATCCTAGATATCATTGCACAGTACCCACTGCGACCACTTTCCCCATCATGAGGCGCCTCAGAGCTCAGAGTTCCATATAGCAGTGCACTTTGGTTATTCTTGCCCATTTTCAGGAACACTTCACTTCTTCCTCCAATTGTTTTATCCGATGTCACTATCCACTTATCCAAATCTTCTTTCCCACGAAACTGCCAGACAACCTTGGCTTGTTCTAGCAAGACCTCATGCAGAGGGCGGCCTTCAGGCCCTATCCAATGATTCACAATATCATCCTTCAAACGCCTAAAATGTTCCTTTATTTCATCTTTAATTGCTTTATCAAAACTAACTTCAGGCTTCTCCTCGGGAGAAGTTATATCCAAAGCAACTTCACTCTGGTGATGTCCTTGCAAACCCCCTTCAGTGGTCCTCTGAGAGGAAGTTTTGCCGGGACTAGCCACTGGTTTCTGAAGACTCCTGGAACAAAAGTCTGCAAAGCGAGTATTCAAAAATGGACAGGAGACAACCCTTGGCTTTGGGCATTTTCTGATAATATAAGTGCTATTCAACAATTTGTGAACTAAAGCCATGGTAAAAGTCAAAATGTAAATTTCTCTTTGGGTTACCAGGGAAAGAAGCTTCAGCAAATGGCCCAATTCCACCTATAATGAAAAAAGACATTGAAAAGTTACCAGTGTAGCAATGAATATACATCTCAATTTCAAATTCAACATGGATCATATATTGTGAAATTTATGAACTTATTTTCTAATTCTATAGACATTACCTAGGACTTACTATGAAGAGAATACAGTTTACATTATATGTAATACATCCCACTGTCTTGTGGAAAAAATACCAAGATGAATATAAACACAGGTCCCCTTCATAAAGTTTATAATCAACACCAAAATAACTCAGGTATGTGTTTCAAAATGTTATGTCATTTCAAAACAAATTTTTATGCTGGATTAAAGAAATACTTGGTTCTTAAAATATTCAACTAATTCGCTCCAGGACAATATGTTGGCATTTCATCTATAAGAAAAGGGACAGTGTGCATTGTATGTGGAGTCAGAAAACAGACTTGATACCTGGCTCTGCTCTCTTATTTGGTTATGAGTATTGTGAATATTGGCAATTTCATTTGGCTTAACCTAATAAAGGTGTTTACTCTCAGGTAAAGCAGTTGCTTTTTTGACACCTCCATTTCCTTGGGAGTAAAGCTGTGTTAACGCCTCCCCTACCTACCTTAATGGATTCTTCTGAAGATCAGGTGGAATGATGGCTGTAAGAGTGTTCTCCGATCCAGTAAGTCTGACAAGATCCCCAAGATTCTTCATATCTAACAAGCTCCTAGTCCAAGACTCATGCTCTGAGTAACAAGGCTTTGATAATTAGTCACTACTTGAGCTCCTTAAAGATAGAGACTAAACAACAGTAGCACTAATACCATCACATTTAAATACCACTCTTAATGTTTTCAAATCACCTGAGATATATTATCTCATTTAATGCACAAACAACTCTTGTAAAACAAGGCAGGTAGATATTTCCTTTATCCAGGAAACAGACATGAACAAGTGAAGTGACTTGCCTAAGATCACAATGTTAATCAATACGTAAGCTACAAATAGAATCCTGGACTTAAATCTTTCCACTAGATGCTGCTGCCTCTCTATATGTAAAACATAAGCAATATAACTTGTATAACTCTAGTAAAATGACAGCTTTGCTCTCAGCAGCAACATTTAATGAGTATTAGCAGGAAGTGCTACCAGAACCAGAAAGCTAAATAATACTCCCTACTACCTGTTTCACTTGCTTATAAGGCAAAATAAAATATGCAGTGCCAATTTCTTTGTCTTTCTCCTGTCCTGGCCTCGGAGACCAAGACAGAGAAAAACCCACTAGTCAGAACATGGTACCAAATGAGAACTAAATGGAAAACTGAAAATTAAAAAAAAAATAAGAAGTCCGCCAAATGCCAAAATCCAGTCTATATCAGAATAACACCCCAGACTACTCCACAACATAGGACTGCTGGTCCTCATAGAATGCCCCTCCTCCTTTACTCTCCATTTCAGAAGGGTCAGCACCTTTTCTCCTAGATCACTGCACCCTGCTCCCTGCCTCCAGGCTTGCAACCCCCACCTCATTCCACCACTTAGCATGTAGAAGGGGCTAAAACACAAAGCTGATCATTTATCTTCTCTGATTAAAACTCTTTGAAGCTTTCTCGTGGTCTTAAGAATAAAGCCCAAATTTCTCCACAGGGCCTACAAGACTCAGATCTGGCCTCTGCTCATATCTCCAACCTCACCTCTAGTCACACCCCACTCTGTGCTCCCATCACTGAGAACTTGTGGTCCAATAAGCACCACTCAGTACTCCCTCTCTGGGCTTCAGGCCTTGGCCAATTGCTGCTCCTAGGCTAGGCAAGCCCTCCACTGATTCTGCCTGGATAATTATCCTTTGGGACTCATTTTAGATATCTATTACATCCTCCAAGATCCTTGACTACTCCACTCCACCAGGCCCCACATCTCTTTGATGTGTTCTAACTACTCTGGCTTACACTTTCCCTTCTATAGTTTACTGACCAGTTAACTTGTTAGTCACCCCCACCAGACTGGGCATGTCTTGAGGAAAGAGATTATCTTCATTATGGTACTTCCAGCAAACAGGATAGTGTCAGGCATGCAAAAAGCTTTTCATATTTGTTGAATAAATATCTCCACAATTCTCCACATCCACCACCAGTGTCTTGATTCAAAGCCTTATTGCTTCTTACCAGGACTATTGTAATTCCCCTAACAAAGGGCTTCTCAAGCCTTAAAGTGCCTATGAATCATATGGGAATATTGTTAAAATGCAGATTTGATTTACTAGGTGTAGGATGGGGCCTGAGATTCTGCATATCTAACAAGCTCCCAGCTGATGCCCTTGTTGTGGCCCAAAGAATACCTTTTAAGTAGCAAAGTCCTAATAGATGTCCCTGACTTTGATCTCCCCCTCCTCTCCCAATCTATCCTTTGTCTGGCAACAAAAGGAATTTTTCTAAATATGATGGCATGCCCCTTATAATGATTCAGCAATTTCCCCAGAAATTCAAGTTCTTATTCAAATTCAAGTTAGGCCAACTCCCTGGCCTAACTTCTCCTTACATCCATGGGCAATACCCTCAGCTCTATTAAAAGTGACTATAATCTTGCCTGCACACAGAAAAAAAATGTTCAAACCACAGCAGTGCCAAACATTCTATCTTAGCTAATATGAGCGAATGTTATATCTTGACCAGTCATGGCATTAGCCTTACTCTAGGTAGGTAAGATTCTCTCCCAGATAAGATTTAAGATACCTAATCATAGAATTACCTCCACCTCCTGACTACTTTCCTCAAAAATCCCTTAACATAAGCCTAAATCCAATATAGTCACATGCTAAATAATATTTCAGTCAACAAGGAACCAAGTATACAAAGGTGGTCCCATAAGATAACATTACAATGGAACTGAAAAATTCCTATTGTCTAATGACATCATAGCCATCCTAACGTCATAGTGCAACATATTACTCACGTGTTTGTGGTGATGCTGGTGTAAACAAACCTACTGTGCTTCCAGTCATATAAAAATATAGCACATACAATTATGTACAGTATATAATACTTGATAATGATAATAAATGACATTATTGGTGTATGTATTCACTAAACTATACTTTTTATCGTAATTGTAGAGTATACTCTTTCTACTTGTAAAAAAAAAAGTTTGCTGCAAAACAGAATGGCATGTTACACCAGCAGTAGCCTCTCACAACTTGGGCTTACTATTTCTCTTGATTGCATTATTTTCTCTTGTGCTTGATTTAATATTATGTTTTGTACAGTAACATGTTGCACAGGCTTGTAGTATAGGCACAATAGACTATACCATATAGCCTAGGTATGTAGTAGGCAATACCGTCTAGGTTTGTGTAAGTGAACTTTATAATGTTTAAACAATTACAAAACACCTATCAATGCATTTCTCAGAATGTATCCCTGTCATTAAGCGGCACACATCTGTAAACATCCCTTCTAACATCCTCTTACTGAGATGCCCATGATTTCCCATGGCCTGTATTCTCCCTCACTACAAAGAGTAATAAACCCAATTTGTTCAACTATAGGCATGTTCCTGGTGGCCTCTGGAAGGCACTGACATTGCTCTTTCTCCATATTCCCGTAAGAACCTGTGCATACCTCTCACAGTCCTTACATAACATTAGACTCCTGCTTTTAACTACCTACTCGGACCTCCTTAATCTTGGGAACTATGGCTTGAACATAACTGATACTCAATAATGTTTGCTGAATAAATGAAAACCATGTAAGTGGTATATTTTCACATGGACTAAAAACAGAAGGAAATCAGGAAAAATACAAAGTTGATCTGAGGTCCTGGAATCATCTGTAATATTTAAATTTCCCTGACAGTAGTTAATGATTTTACTTCTATTCACCCTATTTCTCAAACTCTAAGTAGTGTTACTTCTCTAATGATATAACTTCAAATATAAAAATGTTGTTTCATATTTTTACCAACGAAGTCAAACCCATTAATGGATGATTCCGACCGAAGTTGGTAAGGCACGCAATCAAATAGAGAAGTCTTTGTAAAGACAGTATATCCAGGGATTACTATGTGCTAGAAGCTGTTCTAAGTATATTTTCATTGATTCCTCACAACCTGAGAGAGGTATTATTATTACTCGAATTATAGAGACAAACCCAGGTTCCAAGATAAAATCGCCCGAGGTCATACAGTTAGTATATGGCAAAACTAAATCTAGAGCCCAAGCGTTAAACTCCCGATTAGCGTGGGGAAACGATCCGGGGCATGCTGCAGCGATCCCCTCAACCCTCACCTGCTGGGCTCTGTAGCGGTCGCACGTCGGGGACTCACCAACCACAGGCAGGGGCCCTCTTGCCTCCCGGGCCGGAGCTCACCAGCGGATTCCGTCCAGGTCCCCCCGGGCCTTTCCCGACTCGTACTCCACTTTCCCTGTAAAAGTCCATCTGCTTAAACGGTCCGGCGCCAAACCAGGCGTTATGACACTAGAGTTCCGGCCCGATGCGGAAACCCGGGTATGGTAATCCCCAAGTATCCCCAAATCCAGCTACCTGAGGCTTTTGGTCGACTAGCTTCCAAAAAGGCCCGGCTTCTACCACTCCTGATTTTTCTACCTTCTGTGAAAAAGTGGGGAGACTTTAGGGAAGCTTTATTCTTCTTCCTGCATCTCATTTTCAGGCTGCAAACTCCATCCCTCATCTTTCAAATAAGACTCAGATATTGTTAACAATCCTTCGCCTCGAGGCGCCAGGGTCCCCTTAAGCCCCATCATCTCCTAGCAGCCGCCTAAGAGCTGTCTATGATCTCGGAGTACTCGTTCTGCTGGAATTGCTCTCATGGAATCTGTAGAGACCCACTACGCACCGGGACAGCAAACCGTCCTACCCGCTGTTTCCCAGTCCTCCCGCGTGGGGTCGCCCACTCTGCAGGGCTTCTTACTGTATCTTGCGCAAGCCTCTGTTTAAGGTCCTTCAACACTGTATCTTAATTATCCATTTACTTCTCACTTCCTCCACCACGCTGTGAGCTTCTTGGGTCCAGAACTGTTCTGTTCTTCCCGTCCTCAGCACCTAGCATAGTGCCAGTAGGAATTAAGCGCTTTGCATGAATTTGAATTGTAATCCTTGCAGTTAACACTGTTCTTCTCCAGAGTTCGAAAGACCTCAAATATAATTGCCTTTTCCAAGTTTCCTCCATCACTCGTTTCCACGCCACCACCTCTCCCTTATTGAAATTCTGATTTGACTTCTCTAATCTACACTTGCTTACTTCTCCTACCTCCTCGAACTTTCCCTAGCTGTCTGCCTTTCACTGACTCTTCTTTCTCTTCTCACAACCTCAAATGAAGTTGTCTCCAAAGTCCAGCCAGCACCTTCCTCTTTTCTAGTTTCAGATATGAGTTATCTAAAGACAATTTGATAATCTTTCCCTAAACCCCAGCATATATTTCCAACCTCCTGATAGCAGTTCCAGCAGTGGGATGTATCAGTAGCATCTAAAATTCGGTATGTCTAAAATTGAACTATCATATTTACCCATATTAACTTCTCTAATCTTCCCTATTTCTGTAAATGCCCACATCCTTCTAAACTAGACATCCTTGGCTATCCTTGGCTTCTCCCCTTAAGCCCTCTCCTTACTTACACTAAAACATATTGAGCTCTCTTTCCTGTCTTTGGTCTTTTGCTCCTTTTATCCAAACCCAGTGAAACCTGAATAGTAATCACCCTCATATAACTTATGTTCAGTCTACTGACTGCCCGACTCTGGACACAACAGTTTGCCTATTTCCATTTTAAAACGTGACACCTAGAGCTAAATACCACATTCCTTTGGCCTCTAGACCTGCCAGGGTATAAATTCTAAACCCTCCATAATCTAGTACTCTATAATACTCATCTACAATTTCTCATCCAAGTTGATATCTGCCTAAACGACACTCATTCCTCTTCCTAATAGAGTTAATATTTTCTCTGCTCTGCATACCTCCCTCTTCTCCCAAAAGATTTATCTTAGGTATTACATGACTCTCCCTACTTCAGGTGATTGGTCCAGTGGTAAATACCTGGTCTGCACTGGGCCAGTCAATTTATTCCCAGGGATTATCTGAACTAAAACTGGAAAAGAGCCCTTTTAACCCTAGTGGTTCTTGTGAAGCTCTTGAGATACATGATAATATTGTGAAGAAAACTGGCTTGCAGAAAGATAAAGGTACTAAGAGAGACAGAAATGTGAGGATAAAAGGTTAAGTCAGCATTTATATTGCTAGTTCAAGTTGTTCCTGAAGTCCAGCTGCATCTATTGTCTTCCCATGGATTGGCTATTTAGTCTTTCCTTGACTTCCGAACACCAATAAATTACTTTTACCTAAATTAATCTACATTGGGTTTCTATCCCTTGCAACCAATAGGTGGTCCTAATTGATACATTGGCTGCACCTATTTAGAACACATCTTAAATTCCATGTTCTCCTTAAAAACTTTCCCTAATGCATCCATCTCAAAATTAATCCCCTCCTTCTGACATCCTGTACTTATTCTTTATACTATATACACTGACACTTAATTATGTTCAAATGAAACTAAATTATAAACATGATTAAACTGCTCATTCATCATTTTATGTGTACAAGCCTTTTCAACAGGAGGGTAAGAACCCTGAAGGCAATAATTTTGTCATAGCCTTTAAAATACATACCTCTACAGTAACCTACACAAATTTCCACACAGAATGGGTATTGACTCAAGAGGCCAAACAAAGGACAAATTTCATGAAAACCTTTAAGAAGGGCAGTAGTGACACAAGCCAGCAAAGACTACCGCAATATTTCAGGCAAGAGGCAAATATGATTCAGCAATTTCATATCTTGATAGAATCCCTTCAGAATTTAAGAATGATTGCGGTATCACCTTGGCAAAGGAAATAAATGATTTGGAAAAGGAAATTACTTTGCAGGAATTTGGAGTCATGGTGGTCTCATTACAGATCCATTAGTTCTCTGCTAATCCAGGAACTCGATTGTATCTGTTTACTCAAAGGATTACTTCATGCCAACCAACTTCACAGGAGGAGAAATGGCAAACCAGAATGACCATTTATTCACCAACAACAGAAAATAGGCCTGATTTGAGATCCAAGGTCACCTATCCAAGGCAGTCCCCCCTGATGGGGAAGCTCATCCTGTAGTGCAGACCAACCAGCAGGTAAAAAGGGGCATCTAATTAAAAAGAGCTGGCAATGTTTAAGTGGATTTTCTGGTAAACAAAATGAACTGTCTACCTTTCTCTGGGGATAAAAGCCAGACATTTTGTGATGCCACTTTAATAAATATCGGGACATAAGATGTGCTATTTTTCTATGGATCTTGTCGTAATTGACTCCAGGCAGGTAAACCCCAATCCATCCCCCACCAATATGTGAGCATGACAATCACTTAAGACTGAGGCAATTTTATCCTCCTTTACAATTACAATCACAGTACCCTCCTGACTTAGATTTGGGAAAGACATGATGTACCTGCCACACCATTACAAATATTCTCAACCTGAACTGCTTTGACTAAACCTCACTGGCCAGAGTACAATTGGACAGACTTAACAGCTTTAGGTTCTGATTGTCATTTCCCAATCTGGTTCTCATATTCAGAGGTCGAGCTCTGAGAAGACAATTACTCATTGTTTCCTGATATGTTCTTCATTCATTCCTTTGTAATAGAATATTTAGCTAGGCATGTGAATAAAGTTTACACTTCCAGCTTCCTTTGCAGCTACAAATAGAAGTGGAAATATCATATGATAGCTACTGGGAGCTTTCCTTAAAAGACAACTGACATATGTCTTACCTCTCCTTCCCCTTTGCTTTCATGTTATTACCTAGAACTTGGAAATTACAGACCTCCATCTTGGACCATGAGGTTGGGGGCAACCTCCTGCAGAAGTAGCAGAAAGCAAGAGGAGCGTGGGACCTCCACAACTTTGTGAATCAGAGTAGCTATAGCAGCCCCGTATTGCCTACATCTGGACTTTAATGTGAAAAATAAACTTTTTTCCTATTTAAGCCATTGCTAATATATCTCAATTTATGCCACTATAATTATACAGCTTGACCAACTTTTGAGTCATTTCTATTTTAATAAAAATAGCATATCCAGGTAGACCCAAAGGAAAATACAAGCAAATATTCAGAGAACTTCTAAGCCCAAAGAACTTTCTGTGATGATAGAAATGTTCTATGTCAGTTTCATAAATCAGTGTTCTATACACTGATAGCTAGCTAGCTACATGTGGCTATTGAGCATTTTAAATGTGGCTACTATCACTGAGGAATTTAATTTTTAATATTATGTAATTTTAAGAAATTTAAATAGTCACATGTGGTTAGTGGCTACCAAATTGGACAGTATAGCCCTAGATAATGGAAAGAGAACTCTGAATTACTACTGCATTGGTCAACATGTGAAAGCCAGAGATTCATAAACACATGAATAGTAGGATTTTTGTCAAGTATAAATTTTGCCACAAATTAAGCCTTCAAGAGTCAAGTAACATTGATTCAGATAGTTTTAACAAGCAAGACATTACTGTGCATTTTGTCTCCTTCATTCCCTAAATGTGGGGTTCCTCAAGCTTTTGTCCCCCTTTGAGGTTTCACCCACTTCTATTTCATTGTAACTTCATTTAGCATCCAATGTGCTTTATATTCCCCACAAAGGATTTGTACTTTAATTGTAAAATGAAACCACCTGTTTTTGCTCAAAATGCCTCCCAATTGTATCTAAAAGATGACTCGAGGTGCAAATATTCCTGAGTAACTAAGGTGATCCTTAGTATCACCTGGTATGATGAGGGTCGTCCAGTCTGCAAGGTTTGCAGCTAGAATGGTAAATTTCCTTCTTCAGGCACTTGGAACATGAGAATATATTCCACCCCATGAGGCAGAATCCTGAGGCATAGTGACTTGAAAGTAATTAATGATCTGCACATGGGGTCCAATTTTTATCCTGGGTTCAAGGAAGATGAGACAGACAGTACAACCATGACGAGGGCCTATATTTTCAGAAACATGGCTCTTATAGTGAGCATTTCCTCTCCTTTGTAGCACTGAGTCCTCAAATATTGTTTGGAAAACCATTCCTCCTCCATTCTCAGCTAAATGATTTGGGTGGGATTAACTCCAAATCTAGCTCCTGCCCTAACTGGTCTAATCCAATCAGCATAGCCCACCCTTTTGGACCTAGGGATTGACAACTAACCCAATTAGTGCCAAAGAGTATTAGAGAATTCTAGGAAGCAGCACCTTCCTCTCTCTTCCTGGGATGCTCCTGAAAGAGATCCTCTTTCTCTGGGTAATGGGATGGACCCAAGCAATTCTGCAACCGTGAGGAGAGAACCTACAGCTGCCTGGGTGTGAGTGGGGTGAAGTACCAAGGATTAAGGAGAGCTAAAAACAGAAAGGACGTAGGCGCCTTCTGAAGTCTTTTGAGCTGCTGGATCAAGCCTTGCCTAAAGTGAGCCCTGCTTCTGAACTTTTTCGTATGAGCCAATAATAGGTGCTTTTAAGTCAATGTGTGTTGAATTTTCTGTTACTTGCAGCCAAAAGCATCCTAACTGATAGGATTGTGGAGAACAGAACATGGTTATAGCAAGAGGAGACACAGGTCAAAGACACTTTTACTTTTCAAACAAAAGAGATGTGTTAAAAGAAAAGAGCCAGCAGAAAAAGAGATTGAAGACATGGAAAAGAAGAGCAATGATCAATACAGTAATGCTTCTGAGAAATAGAAGAAACAGAATATAGAAGGAGCTTTAGAAGGAAATGCCCCACAGCACCTGGGACATACTAGGCACTCAATAAATATTCGTCAAGTGAATAGATTGATTTGGAATCTTCTGAAAACTCCTACATATTGACAACTTGTTTATAGATGGCTGTATTCTTCTTCATTTTGAATCTTATGAAGTCATTCTCAGTGGATCACCCTAACTTCAGCTTTGGAATACCTTCTTATCATGTACATGTATTGCTTATTTCAAGAAAACATCAGACATAGAAAAAAGTCCCTGATCCTGAATACTTTATGTGATTTTTGGGCCTTTCTTTGTCCAGACCAGTTTTTCAAAATGAGATCAACCCATATCTTTGAGAAATCACCATACGTATTTGTTAAAAATATAAATTCCTTGGGCTCATCTACTGAATCAGACTCCGTCTACATTTTAACAAGCTCCAGGTGAGCTTCTCAGTAGAGTTTAAGAACCACTGTATTAGGTTGTAAACAGGAATAGTATCTTGCTCACCTTTGTTTTTTTAGCACCTGGTTCAGTGCCTGGCACAGAGGTGCTCAATTGAATGTCTGACATATGAATGTGTGAATAAGCATAAATAATGTGTAATAATTTAAATTATGGGATTCACTTGTATTAGTGGCTCAGAGTATGTTACAATCAGTTGTGATATATGTCTCAAGTAATGAGTAATTAATCACTTAAAAATCAAAGTTGGCAAATAATTACAAAAATAATATTAAGGATATGGCAACATCCCTTTCATTCCTTGGCATTCTGATGTGCTTCCCTGAGTGCTTTTTGAGTACGGAGGATACTTCAGGGTAATGGAAGCATGTAATGGAAGAGTAGCAAGACACTAGATTCTGAGGATGCTTGATCAAGGAGACCAGATTGTAAAACTGGATTAGGGAGTTTATTGATTTGGGAGCACTCTCCTAAGATAAAGAATTTATCACTCTGCCAAGGACTCCAGAACGGCTCTTAGAAGCATGGAAAACTCTATAACCCACATGAAGAAAAAAAAAATGCCAGAATTGCCAAAACCCACCAAATGATTATTTCATGGGAAGACCAACAGGATATTCAATTTACCAAGGTCATAAGGAATGTGATGGTAAGAGGTGCACCAGCATCACTAAAAGTTCAGTGGTGGTTCTATGTAGAACAGGACAGTAGAAAAGGATGTTACAAAACTCAGCTAACTAAAAGCAATGGGGTGATAGGATCTTGAAAAAAGAGGCTAGGCGGCAGCACTTAACTGCCAGAAGCCAGGTAGATGCAAGTATTATAATGAGTGGAAAGGTCAGAGTGACAGCCAAAACCTGACCCTCAGAGAATTATGGAGCTGGTTAACAGAACGCAGTGTCCCCAAGGACAAAATAGATGGACAGCCAACAAGGGGACTCTTCTTTCAATCAGAAGCAATCAAGGTTGGGTGATCAGCGGGCTGAGGGCAGTTGCCTCAATAAGTGACCATTCTTTACCCGCTCTCAGATCTGAGCCCGTTTTCAGACCATAAACCCACTAATCAGGAGATGATTAGGTCACCAAAAGGAGGACCCTACCTCACAGAAGGACACCAGGCTTCAGGGTGGCTACAAATGGCCATGGTCTCAGTTCCAAGTATATGTTAAGGGAGACAGGTCTAGGATTTATATCTTAAGAACATACCTTTAGCGTAAAGAGAAAGCTGTGCCTTATTTAGATTGTTTTCTCTCCCTGAATCTTGAACACCTGTTCAAACTAACTGGTAACAAACTGGACATCTCAGTATGGATTTCTCTTATGTGTTTATTTCCAGGGATTTCTCTATGTATGATCCAACATTTTATTCCTATTTTAAGACACGTACGTTTGTAATATGTATTTAAACCTGTAGAAAATAAAATTTAGACAGTAAAGGGGAAAAGAAAGAGGGAGCCAGAGGTCAAGAACTCATCACCCTGCCTTTGCCCAGTAATGCCTACAGAAGACTGGGGTCTAACTCCCAAGTTCACAATCAGAATAAAGAATTAATGGGCTCCTAAACACTTTGAGAACAGTTTCAAGTTGTTAGTGCTTATGCTCCCTAACCTATATTCCAAATCCCACAAATCACTTCTGGAGCTGCCCTTTTTATCAGCTGACCTCAAGCTCAACAGGCATAAAACTGAACTTATTTCCCACATACATTAGTTTCCCAAACCCCTTCTCAATTTGTGAGGCCCACTCACCATCAGCTTCCTAGGCCACAATCTGAGCATCATTTGTGTCTATGACCTCACCTTATTCCTTTCCCAAATAATCTCTAAATCCTGGTAATACTACCTTCCAAATTATCCGTCCACTTCTCTCCATTTCCTGCTTCCTACTTAGTTCAGGACACCACCGTCTCTTGCTGAAATGATACCAAAGGCTTATCTGGTCTCCCTGCCTTTAGTCTCCCTCCCTTCTAATGCATTCGCTACACTGCAGGCTGAGTAATCTTTTAAGAACACAAATCTAATAATGTCGTTCATTCTTCAGTTTTAAATCTTCCAATACTTCACAATATAGCTTACTGGGCTCTAAATGATGTGGCCGCTCCGTCCCTCCGCTGTCTTATCCCCACACTATGCCATCTGTTCGGCCATAATGAACTTTCATTTCCCTGAACCTAACATTTTCTATTATCGCTGGCCTTTGCCCACGCGGTTCTCTGCTGGGAACACCCTTCCTCTACTTTTCCTTCAGGTAACTCAGATGCATCCTCCAGGTCACAGCTCAGTTGTCACTTGCACGACCTAGGTTGGAGGGTTTCGTCCCCCATCCTTCATCCCTCAGGGTGGTCCAGGAGACTTGTGTCTTCCAGGAGGGCGGCCTTTGACGTCGCCCTCGACACTCGATCAGTGTCGGACAGTAGAAAGGCTCCTCAGAGCGGACTCAGATGCTTGTGAATCCAGTCCACGAAAGGCAGACAGCCCACGGAGCTTCGGCCCCGCAACCGAGATGCAAGCATGCCTTCTAGAAGGTAACGTGGGGAAAGGGAAAAGGGTCCACTGCCGGAAACCCAGCCCGGCGCTAGGCCCTGCCTCTCACGCTGCGTCGGGGGCGGAACAGGGCGGGGCGCCGAGCGCCTGCGAACGGCGTGCGCCGAGTGGGGGCGGGGCCAGGGGCGGAGCGGAGCGCGCATGCGCGGTCGCCTTTGTGTGGGTCGAGCGGCGGCGGCGGCGGCAGTGGCGGTCCCACTGGCAGGCGGGCAAGAGGGGAGTCCGGGCGGAGTCCGGCGTGGGAGCCGGGGGACCACCATGGTAAAGAAGCGGAAAGGCCGCGTGGTGATCGACTCGGATACAGAGGACAGCGGCAGCGACGAGAACCTGGATCAGGTGAGGGCAGGCCGCGGAGGCGCGGGCCGGCGGAGCGGGAGGGCTGAGTCCCGGCCACGGGAGCCGGGAACCGGCCGGGCCCAGGGCCTGGCGGCCCGAGCGCCCGGCCCACCCCGTGCCCTGACCACTGCTGCTGCCTCTTTCCTGTCCTCCTTGAAGCTCCTGGGGCCTTCGGAGTCCGGCTGGGGCCTGGAAACAGAGCCCGAGGACTTGGCGCCTTGGGCGGGGAGGCGGGGCAGGGACCAGGCTGGTGGGCCTCGGGTTCGGGGGACTGAAGGGATCCGTGATCTGCCGGGGCCAGATTGGGGCGACGGGCTGCAGGCCAGGCTATCCGGACCCAGAGAGATAGGAAGTATCGCCCGCCAAACTGGGAGGCTGGGAGGTTTTGGAGGAGGTGTAGAGGGTGAGCGTGGGGCTTTGGGGAGGGGGAGGGAGAAGGTGCGGGGTCTAGAAGATGAAGTTATTCAGACAAGGGATGTGGATGGACAGGAGAGACTTTCGTAAATGTTCCGGAGAACCTCTGCCGTGCTTGGCGAGGAAGACTTAGTTGCTGGCACGAATCTATTTGGCATCTAGGGTCGTTCTTAGTTGAGGAGAGACCGATGAGACGTCAGACTGAAGAAAACTCTTAGGGGGAGGAAAGAGTGCAGAAGTGGAGAAATAGGGCAGCATGGAAGGGACTATGGCCGAAGCCTCTTGGCCGTTTTCATACAGCATCCCAGAATTCCTCCTTGAAGATTGTGCAGGAACTATTGAAAGAAACTTTTGATCTCAGTGTCTTTGGGTTACTCATACTGTTTGTTTATATACTATAGAAAATACTGTAGAGAGGAAACTGTCCTTTGTAGCAGTACTCTAGTGATAAGAGAAGATACAAAGAGGGTTGTCCCCACCATGTTCTGTGAACAAATGATATAAAGAAAATATGAAAGAGGTAGCTTTATAAATTGAGCAGTCTTGTATATCTAATTGGGCTGCTGTAAAGATAATCTATTTGTAAGAATGTTGGTATATGCACTTGCAAATGAAACTTTTGTATAAATGGCTTCATGGGGTCCCTTTGTATTAGGCCAGAGATCTCAGGACCACAATATTAGGGCATGAAAATGGAGGACTTTAAGAGGAGAGACTAAAGATGTGTTGAAGAGGACTATTTTGAAAATGGTGTTATGGGGTGAAGAATTAATGGATCTGTGGAGAATTTTAGACTGACAGGAGAATTATACCTTTTTTTTTTTTTTTGCTTTGCTTTGCTTTGCTTTGCTATTTTTCAATCAGGCAATGTAAGTATCTCCAATAACATCGCTACCATTTACATACTGCCTGGGGTGATTTAGTCACTTTAATTAGGTACTTTATTTAAATTGTCAAGTTTTCAAGTTATGGTGAAGTTGGTATCATTTTCCCCATTTTACACATGAAGAAAATGGAGATTGAAGGATTAAGTTACCTAGAATTACACAACTTTTAAGTGGTAGAGTTGGAATTTGAACCCAGACCTGTGTGACAACAAGGCATATACTCTTTCTACTATACCAATTTAATCTGTTACGCTTTTTAAAATTTTCATATTGCAGAATGAGAATGATATATCATGGCCATTTTCTGTTGCTAGAATTCATGTCTGTAAAGTACATTGAGTAGTTTAGAGAAAATTGGTACATTAGTTATAAAGATATTTGGGGGCCTTCCTTGGTAAAGTACTCTCAAGACATCTGTTCTGATGATGAATGAACTAAAGCAGATTATTCTGTCCTTAGTGATTTTCCACAGAAGTCTAACAAATGAAATGAGTTGAGAACTTCCTTTTGTGGTAGATCCACAAAGCTATTCTGAAGTAGGAATTGGAAGTGATTGCAACTTTAAACCCAACTCTATTTGTAAAGTGACATTAGCATGTAATATGTAAGTAATACCTAATGCATTTTAACAGCAATTTCAACTTCCTCTTCTTCAACCACTTATTGGCATTCTTTTATTAGATGGGAACCAGATCAAAATTCCCTTCCTCTGCACATCCTGAGAGAGGCACCAGTGCCTTCTTCAGTCTATCTCTCTGTTCAGCACTGAGCCAGAGCTGTCAGAGGAATCAGAGAAAAATCTCTGTTCTCTAGAAGTTTTCACCAGAATCCTCAGAACAAAATTAATGCAATCTGGGCCTTTCCTGACCAAGATGCCTTGGGCTGGTCCATTTAGTTCCAAGTTTTCATTGAAGATATATAACATTGTATTTGCTCTCTAGTGTATTGTCATTGTGGAAAAAAAACAAACCATGATAAATCTCTGAGTGTCTAATGTGAGAGTTGAGCACAGTTAGTAAGAAGATCCTTTGTCCCTGGGTTTTCCAGATGGGAACCTAAGCCATCATGTCAGAAATATCCCCAACTTGGTCCTTACTGAAGGTGAGGCAAGTGAGCCTTCTACAATGTTTTTTGTTTGTTTGTTTGTTTCTAGTGGTGGGAGAAGGACCACCTATGTCAGAAGTTGCCTGAGTTGCTTGTTTAAAATGTACTTTGCAGGGGCTCCCATCCCAGACCCACTGAATCATACCCTCACGGGATAGAGTCCTAGCCTCAGCATTTTTACCAATTACAGCCCAGGTACTTATTTATGTTAATGATTGAGACCACTGTCCATATGCCAGTTAATCTTTTTAGTTAGACATTCTAAGTAGTTTGGGAGAGAACTTCCAGTCTTGGCCAGTGTGTGCAGGTATATATAACTGAAAAAAACTTAACAGAGATGTTTAACATTGCAAAGCTGCTGGTTCTGGATTAGTGAAGCTATTTAAATTATTGAGATGCTTTTTATTGAGGCCTGTTATTTCCTTTCTTCTCGATGAGAAGAGATAGGTGGTAACTGAATTGGAGTTGTTTAAAATTTGTTTTAACATTCAGTGCTTTTTAAACTCAGAACTCTGAGAATCTGAAGGATTTCTTTTAGCATGTGACTTTATAATGACCTTACCTTTTATGTTGACCACACCCTTTCTCAACATTTTAAAACCGCAAATCATGAAGATACTTGCCTTTGGCATCTCTTGGAAAAACAAAATAAAACAGAATTTGGGGCAAACCTAGGCGCTTTACTCCTTCATGTGCCTCCACAGAGATAATGTGTGCCACTCTTTATGGAATAATATTTAGGCAGTGGGTCCTAGAAAATGAAGTGTCCAAGATAATAAAGGAATCAGAGTTCTCTATTCAGATCAGTACAGCTCATTGTTTATAAAAACTTTACTCTGCCTTTCTCAAGAAAAAGAAATTTGAGCTACATGCATATTGGGTTGCTTTATTTATAATTTCCTTTCATATTTAAAATGATGATTATGTTGTCATGTCCAATTTTTCTCTGCTTATCCTACTGGAAGTAGCAATAATTAAGTTTATCTTTGAGATAATAGACCCCCCTAAGTATTTTCTAGAAATTATTTTTAGACATTACATGTAAAAAATATTATTGTTACAAAGTATCTTTCCATAAACCTTCCCCATTAAAGTTGGGAAATTTAAAAGCCATGCTCTCTAATGTAGTCTTTTTTACATTAGAGCAGAGTTTAAAGCCTGGATTGAACTTGTGAGATATGTCAGTATTGACTTGCAAAGTTTTAAATTTGTGTCATAATGTTTCATATAACTTGATATAACTCATTTGGTAATTTTACTAAACTTTTCTTTAGGAAGATTGAGTTGCACAAGAACTTTAACAGAGAGGCTCTTAGGAAAAATTCCAAACCTATCTGTTTGTGTACTTATTGCTCCCTTCCTAGACTATAAGTTCCTAAAGGGCAGAGATTGTTTATTTTTAAACAAATGTGTTGGACAGTGTTAGACACTAGGGCTCTTGGCTGAGCAAAATAGAAGCGGTTTCTACCTTCAGGGACCTTAGAGGAGAGAGATAAAGTAAGGAGTGAGAGAGGTGAGGAATGGAGGGTGGGGCAGAGGCAGGCACTGCACAGAGAGAGAGTCCTTTCACTACAGACTCTGTATGCAGGGAGAGCAAAAATACTATGAAAGTATGTCCAGGGAACCTACACTAGCTTGGTGGGAGTGACATTTAAACTGAGACATGGAATATGTGTTAGAGAAAATGAGATTAAGGAGAACACCCAACAGGAGAGTGTTGGGTGTTCATGGTTGAGGGACCACCATGTACAAAAGCATTGAGGCAGGAAGGACCTAGCACCCTTATGAAACCAAAGGAAGCACAGTGACTGAAATATAACTAGTTGGAGAGAGAGTGGTACAAATGAAGTTGCAGAAGTGATCTGTTGGACCTTTTGAGGATGGAAAATTCAATTTAGTGGATCACAACCATCATTAAAAAATAAAAATGAAATAGAATCAAATAGAAAACATCAAGTTTGTCAGACCTAGTAATATGTATTGTTTTGTGAAACTTGTATTTCATGTATGTATATGTATACTGAGTCATGTATTCTAGGTCTTGTATTCTGGGGTTTAAAATGTTTAAATCCACTGGTAGGGCCCTGTTGGACTTTATTCTGAGGATAATGAGAAACCATTGAATGATTTTAAGCTGAAAAAGGTAAGGGGATACCAGTTAGGTGGTAGAAGAGTCCAGGTGAAAGTAGAAGAGCATAACATAAACTCTGCTAGAATGGAAGCTTCAGGAGAGCAGGGCTGTTTGTTCACTGTAGTATCCCTGTATCTATAACAGAGCCTGGCATGCAGCAGACATCCTGTCAATATTTGTTAAATGAATGTCTGACTTGGATTGGTATGGTAGTTATAGAGACAAGAGAAAGTAATATTCAGGATATAAAACTGAGAAGACTCACTGACTGGTTGGTGGGGTGAGGCTCTGGCATGAAACAGGGAAACCTGGAGGAAGATCTTGTTTAAAGGTGAAGAGTTCACCTTTAATTTACATCACGAGTTCAGTCTTAAATATGTAGAGTTTAAAGTTGTCTATGAAATATCCAAGTGGAGACATTAACTAGGTAATTATATAATGCTTGCCTGACAGAGAGTAGGCACTTAATAAACTTTATTAAATAAGCAAATGATACTTGGCAAATGCTACTTACCAAGTTTTCTAACCTGGTTAGGATCACTTACAGAGATAAAGGACATTGTCAATTTGGGGTTCTTGCTTCAGCCCCTCTGCTGTAATAATGATATCCCTTCTTTGAGGAGTAGAAATGGGTATTAGTTGAAAAGTATATTAGGAGAGAGAGCTAAGTAAAAACAAGTTAGCAGTAGTAGAATTTCTTAAAACTTTATGTACCTTTCATTTTGGATGGGTTGGAAACTGATTTTGTTTTGCCAATTCTGTAAAATTGTGGGCATTTATATTGCATTGTTTTATTTACAGTTATTTTACTGGAACTTAAAAGGGTAACTTGCCACATTTAGTGCCAGTCATGTGAAATGTAAAGGATTGTTATACTACCACTTTGGAATTATTGCTGTAGAAGGGTTTTGTGTGTATGTTAGTTGTTTTGATTTCTTTTTCTTTTTCTTTTTTTTATAAAATAGTACATTCTTGTTGAAACTGTTCAGACAAAATAAATACCTCTCTGTCCCAAAAACATACTATACACATTGGTTCTGTTCCTTGCTCCTGAAAACTGACCAGTATCCATTGTTAGAATCAAGTTTCTCAACCAACAGTTTTGATATGAAAGAACAGGAATTAAATCTCAAAGTCAAACCTATGTGAATTATTACTCTTTCCTCAGCATGTCTTAAGTACTTCTCTCTGTCTGTCCGACTACTTACCTGGTCCAGGTGACCATCCACTCTGATGACACTACTGTGGATTCTTTGACTCCTTTCTTCTTCCATCCTGGCCTGTCTAGTCTGTTCCTTTGTCATTTAGAATGCTCTTTTAAAAACCCTCGGGAGATGGTTACTCTCCTGCTTAATAAAACCATTTGATGTCTCCCTACTGCTTTCTGATAAAAACTAGGCTTCTGCTTTATAAACTTCAGAATGATCTGGTTTCTTCTTACCTCTAACCTACCTCATTCTAGTCTCCCCCTTGCCTGCTAAGCCTCATTCACATTGGTTCTCTTTCAGTTATTTAACTAAAGCTAAGCTATCCTCAGCATCAGGGCCTTAGCCATTCCATCTGGAAATCTTTGTCCAGAAAGTTGCACCCTTCTTTCTCCACTAAAGTTTCTAGTCTCAGCTTGCATGCCACCGCCTCAGAGAAGCCTCCTCTGATCACCCTATCACAAATAGGTTCCCCATTCACTTGATTCACTTCCCTTTTAGCACTGTCACTAGATATAATTAATTGTTTCTTTGTTTATTGTTTGGCTCCCTTTCTTGATTTTAAATTCCATGAGGTCGACTATGTGTTTTCATGATTTTCTATCGAGGGCTTGGTAAATAGTAAGTAGTAGGAGCAGGGTGAACAACTGTCCTAAAACTAGGATAGGAAGTAGTAGGAGTAGGGTGAACAACTGTCCTAAAACTAGGAGAGTCCTGAGCACACCAGGGTGTTTGGTCACCTTAGTTGGAACTAATTAGTTACATTAGTTATATTTGTGAAATGAATAAGTGAAAAAAGAGCTCAGCATGCTAATTGGCTATAAAAAAACCTCTGCGTGTATGCATATGGGCCTTTATTCTCTTTTTTCCGGGGTACAGAATATGTATCCCAGTTACATGTGATCATGGGAGGTCTGATAAAGAGATGAGATTTAATTTCTTTTAAGTAAGAGGGAGCTAAGTTGCTTTATTACAGGTTGATCCTAACATGATATTGCAGAAAATACACTATTTATGAATGTTGGGGTTGGAGAATTAAATCTAAAGGTTTATGAGTCTTCTAATCTTAACAATAATAATCTACTTTAAAAACATTACCTCGGTGCAATTAAACGTGCTTTATTATAGGGTCTCAGTTTTGGCTTTGGGGCACTATTAATGAAACTGCTCTAAAAGCCAGATATAGCATTCTGTACAGCCATACCTCTAGATGTTGGGCATTGGCATTACTTTGAGCAGATCTTTAGTTCAGCTTAAATTTGATATACCATGCTGGTACTCCACACTGCTATTTCCCTAGAGGAATTCTGAAATAAGTGAAAACTGGATGAGATGAAATAGAGGGATGATGTTGAGAGAGAACTACTGGACACACAGAAACATTATCTCAACCAGTAGGACACAGTGTAGCAGGCTAGTAGGAGAGAGCTGTAGATGTTCCTACCCTCTGTGAATGAATCAGCTTTAGACTGGCTTTTTTTTACTACAGGCATTGGGTAAATCAACCCCTACAGGTAGTGAATCTGATAGTCTCTTTCTTTGTGCAGTGTTGGAAAGACCTTTATGTTGCACATTGGTCTGTTCAGCTATACCTACAAGTCCTCAATAAAATATAAAGGATTTAACTATAAAGAGTAGTCTTGCCATGAGGTCCACCGGTAACTTCCTATACAATTCTCAACTTCTGGAAAGGGTATCTTTCACACTGTTAAGAGGTCTTTGCTGTGCCCATGCTATTGTTAATAAAGTATTTAATAGCATAGAAGAAGAAGGACTGTACCTATCAGATGCATTTGTTCCTGGATGAAAGAGAGTCTTTTGTTAGGTTTTTAATATAGAGTGGAACTTCTTTAACAGAAAGGCAGTACTAACTTCTTAACACTTTAGGTACAGTAACTTTTAATGTAACAGTGTTTCAGTGAAGGATTTGGTTGAGAGTATATTCAAGTCCATGTTATAATGAGTTAGTATCAAAACAATTTTGGCATATTTATGAATCTCAAAGGGTTAGGAAAGAGATTACCTACAGAAGTCTTACTGAATTTTATAAATTTGCATCAAGGTAATGTGGAAAAAATAATTATAAAGACTGGATACAAATTATAACACAGCAATCCCAGACCTAGGTATTTACCCAAGTGAAATAAAATCTTATGCTTACACAGAAACCTTTACATGAACATATAATTGCCCTAAAATAGAAAGAACCCAAATGTTTTTCAACTTGTAAGTGGATAAACAAAGTGTGATATAGCCATTCAGTGGGATCCTACTAAAAACAGAAAGGAGTAAACTACTAATACATGCTGCAACATGAATAAATCTCAAATGCATTATGCTAGTAAGGAAGCCAGACTCAAAAGACTAAATACTGTATGATTTTATTTATTCAATGATAGGCAGATCTATAGGGACAGACAATAGGTCTGTGGTTGCAGGCGACAGGGAGAAAAGGCCGAAGGTCATAAGAACACTCTACTTTTTCATCCCCAAACAGTAACACCTATTGATCAAATGCAAATTACAGCAGTATTTGGAGTGTTGATAGAACTGTTCATATAGCTTGATAGTGGGAGTATTTAAACTGTATATTGGTCACTCATAGAAGTGTATATAAGAAAGTATAAAATGTACTGTATGTCAATTATACCTCAAGTTTTTAAAAGACCATAAACACAAATATTGCTTTAAGTTGCATTTGATCAATAAGAATTACCATTTTGGTATGAAAAATTGGAGTGTCCTTATGATTTTCAGCCTTTTCAGAAAGCTGGTGTGCTAGCTCTCTCTAATGATTAACATTTCATGACTGCTTATGAAAGAGAACATGTCAGCTGTTAATCTGAGAAGGTCATTTTCTCATTCTGGCCAATGAAGGTATACTCCTAAAATAGAAAGAGACTGGAAGAAGAAAACAAATACTTTGTAGCAGTCTATTAATTTTAAATCTATTTTGGCACTTGACTCATAATTATATAGCACCATTATCATCAAGGAATAATACTGCTAGGATTTATTAGTTGTATTTTTCCTTTTTTTTTTGGCAGAAGGGAAAATATTTTAGACTTGTAAACCAGAGTTAATTAAGAGCTAGGATTCTAGATGCCCTGGTTTGAATCTTGGCTCGATCATGTACTAGCTGTGTTACTTTGGGTAAGTTACTTAACCTCTCCTGCTCTTTAGTTTATCTTTAAATGGGAATGGTAGTGATGCCTACCTTAAAGTTACTGTAAAGATTAAATGTTAGATGTTTAGAAAAGTATCTGGCATCCAGTAAGTATAATTGTGGACTGGCATTGATATTAATGGAGAGCAAGGACCAGAGCAAGTATCCTGTTGCATTTGTAAGTGACTGGGCTGAATTGGGGAGAAGTAATAGGAGAAGGGAACCCTATAAGAGAGCAAATTCTGGTTGTAGCCATGACTTATTTAACAGCACATCCCTCCTCCTCTAGTCTCTCTTAAATCACCAGGATGAGGCAGAAGTGATGAATGGGAACATTAGGGTTATCAAATTAGGATTCCAGTGTGTTGGCCAACACATTTACTGCTTGTTGTCAGATCCTGAAGATTAACCACCATAAATATACTTTTTTTTTTTCCTGGTTTAAACATTCAAAATAAAAAATGACTTGTGGTTTGTCAGTTTATTCCAGACTGACAGATTGGAATATTGCCAGTTTTACTATGAATTACAGAAAGAGGATGCTCAAAGTATTAGTTAGCTATACTAGTAAGAACAGTAAGCATATTACCTTTGTAAACATTGTTACAGTAATTCCTGAGAATCAGCACTTCTGTGGCTTACAGAGGAAATGGTGACAATTTGAAAGTAGCCTCCAGTTCAGTTTTATAATCACTCTTCCATTTCAGACATATATTTGCCATTAAGAGGGAGAGAACAGATTTTGAAGACACACTTCTTTTAGCACTTAGGAATACTGGCAGTTGGTCTGTTCGTGTGTTAAAAGTTCCCATGATGATGTTCTTCAATTGAAAACACAAAGAAGTAGAAGAGATCTAGGGAGGATGGGTATTTTTTTATTCTCTGTTGAACAAAACTCATGTGACTACTTCTCCCCTATTAGGAGCTCTTGTCCCTGGCAAAGCGGAAGCGCAGTGACTCTGAGGAGAAAGAGCCGCCTGTGAGTCAGCCTGCAGCCTCCTCAGATTCTGAGACATCTGACAGTGATGATGAGGTAGGTGTGGATAGGCTAGACCTGTGGGAGTGACAGGTATTTGAGGGACCATGTGTTGGTGACTCCTGATGGCCTCTTTTCCTTAAACTGAGACCTACAGCCTAAGGTCTACAAGAACTTCTTAGGAAAGGAAAACTCTTGAATTGTCATGTTCCTTGTACTGCTGGTTACTTAGTGAGTGTCTCTGAAGGGCATTTGTGGACATTTTTTAGTCTCGTTTTCAGCCCTGAAGCAGAAGAAGGAGCACAACTTGTTAGTCATCATCTTTTTTTTTATCTTCTCATCTTTTTAAACCCACTTTCATGTTAGAAAACAAATTCTATTGAGAATGCTTATATTTTAGTGGGAAACACTTTAGCAAGACAAGAAGCTTTCCTATTAGCAATGGAAGGATATGTGGTGTAAGAGGATTTTTTTTCTCTGACAAAAACAACAGGTTCCTTCTCACAGCACCTCAAATTTGAGTGCACAGATGTCAGTTGGTTGGCTGCTTACGTGTTTCAGCACAGAGGAGCCTGTCTCCACAGCACTACATATTCATAGTGTACTATAGGCCTCCAAGATCTAGCTTGATGGTCTTCAGAGTACATTGCTATAAATGCTTCGGTGAGCATGTAAGACCTGTATAAGGACATAGGTCCACAGGAACTACCTTTAAAAGTATTTAGTGTCACTGCCCCTTTAGTACAAAATTTCTGTGGTAGTGTAGAGCCAGCCTGTTCATGTACTTTGGAATTATTTTCAGGCTGTAATGATGTATAGCATAGGTAAGTTTTATTTCTTCCATTAGTTCAATGCCAGAGAGAGCCATTTATGCCTGAAAGGGTCAGTGGAACCAAAAACAAATTCCCAAAGTCAAATATCGAGTCCTCGGTTCTCCCTCTCCATGTTAAAAACCTTTTTTTATGATTACCATAAAGTTCCTTAATCTGACCACTGCTCCAAAATTCAGTAGCCAAAACCATGTTACCATGACAATCCCCTATGTTCCTTTCTTTCCATCTTGATTTCTCATTCCTACTGATCCTCAGGCCACCTTTCACTCCCTCCTGACAGTCACTATTATGGTGGTCTACGCCTTACCCAGCCAGTTCCTGCTTGGTATTTCCAATCAATCCAGCGCACATCCTTGTTCATGGAGCAGCATTGACAGCTTTGATGTTCTGTTTCTGACCTTGTTGGAACGAAACGGGGAAGGCTTGTGGGACAGTGTTTATAAAGGTCTGCAGTGGTGTACAATAATGACCTAGGCCCTCACATTCACTTCCCACTCACTCACTGACTCACCCAGAGCAACTTCCAGTCCTGCAAGCTCCATTCACGGTAAGTGCCCTATACTGATGTACCATTTTTTGCTCTTTTATACTGTATTTTTACTGTGCCTTTTCTATGTTTAGATGTGTGTACATATACAGTATTTACCACTGTGTTACACTTGCCTACAGTATTCAATATAGTAACAAGTCATATAGGTTTGTAGCCTAGGAGCCATAGGCTACACCGTATACCCTAGGTGTGTATAGTAGGCTGTACCACCTAGGTTTGTGTAAGTGTACTCTATGCTGTTTGCACAATGACAAAATTACCTAACGATAGGTTTCTCAGAATTTATCCCCATTGTTACATGACTAATTTCCTGGAGAGAGGCCGGGTATCACCCTTCTGTTTAATCTTACCTTATAGTCTTAAGAAAGTATTTTTAACAATGTGCTTATTTTGCTTTACAGTTCCACTAAAGTAAAAAAAAAATGTTTTTTATTATAATGAAATTTAATTAACATCTAGAACAGTTATTATTATTGCCCTGTATATGCAAATTAGGAATGATTGCATTCTAATTGACTGTAGTGATGTTCTCTCAATCTTAAATAATCTAATAAACCTAAAATTGCTTTCCACAGCAAGAGGTAGAGAATATGTGAGTTTTATTTTTTTGTTGTTGTTTAATTAGAGGTAGAGAATATGTGAGTTTTTTTGTTGTTGTTTATTTTTAATGGAGAAGCCTTAATTCCTCCCAAATTGATAATAACCCAATCTATTAGAAAAGCAGTGGGCTCTATGAAGTAATTTGCTTATTTGTTTTGTTTCTCCATTTTCTTTTTTTAAATGTATAGACATTACAGGAAAACCTTGAAATAATAACCCTTTCCCACTATTAAGTTTGAATCTGTGTTGTGTCTAGAGTACCCTGTAACATGTTTATAGTCTTTGCAATTCCTTAACTTATAAGCAGTAACTATCTTATGAAGTATTTTGTTCTCCATATTTCTGTTAAGTCACAGCCCCAATTATGCAGTTACTGTAGGGATTCCCTTCATTCTTTTTATCTGCTTCTACCAGGGGTACAGAGTGTGTGTCATCTCCGCAGCATTAGAGGAGCCCAAAACATGCTATAGTACGTTTAGAGTTCATAAAAACTTTTACAGCTTAGGGTTCCCTTTGTAACTTACAGCTATTTAACCAAAAGTTCTCATCTTAGAATACTACCCCAACTGCTTATGCACTTATTGGGGGAAAAGCTGACAGGCAAGCTGCACTCTGCCCAGTGGGGAATGAGACTTTAAGTAACTTTCCTCCCACAGGGTTCTAACTCCTGCTGCTGTCTCCAGGTCCCAGCCCCCCAGGTCCACAAGCTTCTTGCACCTCTACTCCAGACTCATTTCCTCCAACTTCACTGGGAATAGCAGCCTCACTATCATGGCCATTCTGAAAGGCACCTGTTCTTCAGTCTGCATTATCACTCTTTAGCCTAGACTATTAGCTGAGGGTGAATATTTTATTACTTTGGACAATTAAGCAAATCATCCCAAAAAATTATAAAATCTTTTTAAAAAAATTCTGCCAACCACTAGAGAACTCAGTG
The DNA here is from genome assembly GCA_004027375.1 of Macroglossus sobrinus. Taxonomy (NCBI): domain Eukaryota; kingdom Metazoa; phylum Chordata; class Mammalia; order Chiroptera; family Pteropodidae; genus Macroglossus; species Macroglossus sobrinus. The sequence goes on along the minus strand of PVKZ01000061.1, from coordinate 454,990 downwards.
GTATTACTGTGAATTCAGATTTATGGCCGCTATAGAGATATTTTGGTGTGAGTAGGAGACTTCTGAGAAATCTTTAGAATATAAAGTTCGAGACAGAGACTTTAGCTTTTTTCTCACGCTCATAATGATAATCACACGTCTATGTAGAAAAAAATCCTAACTGAGGTAATTTGCCGTGTCTTCTAATTTCTCTATGGCTTTTAGATCTTTGTTATTTACAAACTAGCCTTTTAGAAATTTGGTTGTTAAAACAGTAATTCTCAGCCAGATGGAGCCTACTTGTACCAGAAGCTACTCTGAAGTTTTTTCAAATACACCTCCCAACCCTTCTCCCCTCTTGCCTCTTTTATTGTTGTCATTAGTGAGCAATGAATACAAGTAAATATATATACACACATACACACACACACATATGTATATATGTATATATATGTATATATACGTGTATATATATATGTATGTATGTTAGTCTTCTCAGATTTGCTAAGACAGAAAACTGGTCAAGAACAACTGAGAAGATTACGGTGGTTTGTTATAAGGAGAGACATGCAGTGCTTTTAGAGCAAGAAGATACCTAGCTAATTAATTGGGGAGGGTGGGAGTAGAATGGAGAGAAGTTATGAACGTTTCCTATTCAGAAAAAGTGGGTGCATTGGACATTAAGGTTCTATTAGGGAGGGAGTAGTAATGTTTCATGTATAGTATCTTTGCGGGGGGGGGACCCTAAGTTTGATGAAAAAGAATATGTTTATGTATTATTTTTGGTAAATGCATTATTCTCAATGATATCTTGAGAGACATGTAAAAATAAGAAACAGGACTCTTTCTATAAGATTTACATTGACCAAGCCTGGGAAATTGGAAAGCACACTTTAGTAGTAGATCATAATGCTATGCTGTGGCGCTTTGATGCTGTCACTTCCTGAAAGCATTTGTTTGGAGAAACACCAGCAAGGATACAAACAGGAGTGGCAGGGGAGAAAAATAACAAGGTTAGGAAAAGGAGTGCTAGTAGCCGCTTACTCACAAGATGTGATTTTTTTAAAAAATGGCCAAAACAAATAGTTCATTTGTTAGGAATAATGAGGTCCTAAATCAAATAGTTCAGTCTTCTTCTTTTTTTTTTTTTTTTTTTTTTTGGTAACATGGTGCATCCTATAAAAACAGATAGCTACAGTTAAATAAGAAGAAAGTTTAGATTTTCACTTGTTACCAGTAAAAATCACATTGGATACCAGGAAAACCCTTTTTTTGTTGTTGTTCAAAATTGAATTAGACTGCATTAGACTTAGGAAATAGCTGAGTTATGTTCTAATATCCTCTCCCTACACAAGAATTATTATTTTTTAAAGCTTCACTTATAATCTTGTTTTCAACATTTTTGAGAAATACAAGCATTTGGCCCAACTCCTGTAGTTCAGCACTTGTCATACCTGTTTTTTCTTCCACAAGACTTTTGTCAGCCTTCCTGGTTACGTTTATGCCCCCACTTGCTTCTTCAAAACCCTGGTCTCTTCTTGTTTTACTCCCATTCCATTTTTTTCTACTTCTGAAACTTCTTCCTTCTCTCCTTCTCTTAGCCCATCTGATCTTTGGGCTCTCCCACTTTGATCTAGTTATACTCCAAATTCCCACTCTGTTATCTCTTGCTGGCTCCAATATTTTTATTAATAGAACATTTTGGAAAAGGTACATTTATAAATTCATTTAGTAACAGCTTTTCCAGGAAGTCAGCATATATATCCAAGAGCATTTTGTTACTGCTTTACCGTATAGATAATACATAATTAGCACATTCTTCCGATAAAGGCCTTCACCGCTAAGCTAGTATTTTCCTGTGTATATATTGATTTAGTAAAGTTTTCACATACATGGTACCTCTGGAACAAGGTGTTCCACACAGATACATTATCCCAATACTGAACCTAAACTCTTGAAAGTTTAAAATATAAAGCCCACTGTATATTTTTTTAATTTTGATAGATATTTTATTATTATATATAGTTGTTGATTTAGTCATGATTATGAAGGGAAGTTCTTGTAATGTGAAATAATGACTTCCAAAATATCAAGCTCTGTGGTACTGCTTTTTTTACACCTTTTCTTTCTCCTCCGTTACTATAGGTAAGAAGTGGCCATTGTTCTCATCTTGGTAATCTGCTTTTCTTACAACTTCCTGCATCTGATCTGCTCTGGGGTCAGGAAACCATGGGACCCTGTAGTGTTTAGGTTGGAATACTCTGCTTTAGTACTTGAACTTAGCAACAACTATTTAGATTGCTTACAAGCCTTATTTAATATACTTCTCAGTTCTTGGCTATGTAGATCATCATATAGTAGCACCTCATTTATCTAGACACCATTAAAATCACATCACAAGAATTTGGAAAAGTAAAGTGATTTTCATAGAGCTCAAACTTGTTTACAGAAAACTCTGACACTCCCTTCCAAACAGTGGAATGGAGTACTGCTTATATTTTATTTTTGTTTGTATTTCATCTGTTTTCCTTTTGTTTTTATCTCCATAACCCAGCTGTAAGTTTTTGAGATTGAGTGTAGGGATTCTCTATGTTTTCTAATTAAACTTATGTGATTGCCTGATTATAAAATAGTGTCTTTTGTATTTTGTCTAATTACACAGTAGAAAAGAAAACTAAGCTATTCTTCATGTTCTTTAGGCTGATATTAATTATATTTACTCTTCGGCTCCACTGACCCTTTTCTACTTTGAGAAAGAAAACACACCTAAACCAGGGACCATACCATTGCCACATGTACCTTTTTGCTGACCACTATCAAAATCTAGAATAATAACTACAGAACCCTTTTGACACTTTCTTAGACTTAGTATAACCCTCAGATCATATAGAATCTTACAGCTTTAAAAGTCCAAGAGATCATAGCGATCATCTAGACTACAGATAAGAAAAAAAGAGGCTCACAGAAGTTGAGTTTTTTTTCCCATCATAAAATAGTACCCTACGTTTATATAGAACTTCATCGTTTTTGATGTACTCTAAACTTCTTTTATTCTGTCTCCTTTGAATCCCACACTATCCTGATAGGTGGTCAAAACAGTATTATTCCTACTTTACAGATAAGGAAACAATCTCAGATTAAGTGCTTGGACTGTATTCCAATTCTTTTAACCCATAATTCTAGTATAGTTTATCACTAGTCCAGCTATTCTTAAATGCTACTTACCTCAAAGTATTTTGTTTCATTGGGCTACAATGGTTTCTACTCTGGGTCCTAAAACCTCTACAGTGATCTTCTTTGTTCATTAGAGATAACCTCTCTTTGGTTTTCTTTGCTCTTCTGCCTCCAGGATGCTCAAAGTACTCAGCATCTCATAGCTAGCCAAGTCCAAAGCAACCACTTCCCTCTCCATGTTCCTTCTTGTCTTTCGTCTAGCTGAGTGCCAGGAAGGAAGGTCAGCTGCTTCCCAGAGTAGAGACCTGCTTATAACACGCCACACATAGAGCGCCACACGGTTGTGTAGTACTAACCCTCCTCTAATTACTAGATAATTGCTGCCCGATAGAGTATCTGTTACATCAGTGAGAGTCAGACTACTAATCTTTTAATTTATTATGGAAAAATCTTCCTTCCAGTATCCATTATAGATTTTCTTCACTGCATGTATATGTAATACTTCCCCTTGTTATTTGTGGGCCTACATGCATGTAGAATGCTTAGGAAAGCAGGATGTCATTGTGTATGGGTGTCCTGACTGACCACGGATCCTTTCACTTTCCCAGACTACTTTTGTGAAGCTCTCACTGAGTGGTGGCTCTGGCCTCCATACTCAGATGCAGATCTGCAGGCACTGATTTTTTCCATTCTTGCCTTCTGTGTGGTGCATTTTAGGGTACTTTTAAGGTCACAACAGAGCTTGCCTTTCAGTAGAGCCATAGCTCCCAAAACAAGAATTGCCAGATCATTTCCTCAACTCTCTACTGGGTTGGGAAAGCGTAAGAGCATCCCTTGAATCCTGTTCTTTAGTCTTTAGACTCCATTTACTACTGCCACACTCTGGCAGGGAAAGAAGAATTCATTTTCCCTCTGTCTCAGAGTCAACAGAATAAGGTTTTTGTAGGGATAAGTGAACAGTCTCTGGGATAATGGCTGGATTAAGACATTTCTATATTGATATACCTGCCATAAGCCTTGAGCATCTCCTTTACAGTTTATTAGATTCTGTGATCTTGGGAGAAGAAGTACTAAGCAAATATTTAAAATATGTGCTTAGAACAAACATTCAGGAACCTCTGGTTTATAGGAGTAAATATAAAATATAACAAATGTGATCTATTCTCCAGAAAAAAAAAGTCTGGGAGATTATTGGGACCCATTGAGTCTCTTCCTCTATATTAAATGGGAATAATAATAAGACTGGCTCTCAAATTTTAAGTGACTATTTTTGGATGATGGAAATACAGGTGATTTTTTTTTTAACTTTAAAAATACTTTTCTATTATTTTAAAGTTTCATGTAATAAACATATATTGTTTTTAACATTAGAGCTAGAAAGAAAGGACAAGTGAAAATAAAACCACCACACGTTCTAGATGATATATTAAGTGAATGAATGGTGACTTCCCTTTGTAAGTGAATTTATTTCTCAAACTTTAACATTTCAACGTGTAGATCATCATCATTTGGGAAAAAATCCTGGTGCTTCTCTTCTAAAGCCTAATTCTCAATTCTCAACCCTATCAAATTTTAATCATTCAAGGAAGGTAATTTTAGGTCAGTTTGAAAGAATCTAAGAGGCTAAAGTGTTCAACTTCTGTTAACTGAGCTAAAATCAACTTCTGATACTGATAACACAGATATTACTAGAGGCAATAATGTATATAAAACATCTTTGCATCGGCTTTGGTTACAAGAAATAGCACAACCACGAATATATTAAGAGAGTAAATATTTACTGGTTGGTTACGAAAATGGGCATCACCCACCTCTTCCAAACAGGGTGTCTTGGCCCTTTGTACTTCTATCCAATGGGAATATGAAGAGGCCAAGAATGTAAAGGTTGAGTTATCAGGGACACATGTGTGCTAGAGTGGTTAGGTCTATTTTGCCTACAGATTTGGGTTTCTCATGTGCAATAGAGCCAAATTCTGGACTCCCTAAGGGAGTCCAGAATAACTCATATGGAACATTCTAAGATGGAAACCTCATCAGAACTATCCCTCTATCCATCCCTCTCTGAAGAAACCTAAATAAATTCACTTCTGATCTTAGCCATTGTGAGATAGGAGGTTAATTTGTGATCACATTGTAGAAGGAACAAAGACTATGTGCTTTTGTTAAATATTAGATATAGATTAGATAGAGAAATTTTATGTTAAAACTAGATTATAATTCAGTCTGTGGTGCTGAAAAGATGATTATTCTTTATAGTACATGAAGTTCTCGAGTAAAGTATTTTTCACCAAAGTCATTCTCCTAAATAGACAAGGTAAAATATCAAAGGAGGTATGGTTTAATGTAACAAAATAGTTTCTGTGAATTTTAAAAACAGTTGCATGGTCTTTCAGCCTCACAATTAAGATGCTTGATGAGGATGATTTTTATTTTGGCCATGGAATGATTACTTGTATATTGCCTGCCTGTTACTTTAATAATGCAAATTACAGGTTTCTTATGTTAAGATGTATGGGATCTCTTACTTATGATCCCATTTAAACATTATGTTGTATAATATATGCAGATTTAAAAATACATACACACATAAAATGATCTACTTTACTTTCTGCCTCCTTGGAGTTCATACCAGTGCTACCATCCATATCAGAGTGGCCCTCATCCCTTCTGCCTGTGATTTTTGCAGTTTTCTCTTGCAAACTTTATTCCTTGCCTTCCTGGGACCCATTCAAGAACTAAACCATTCTGTGTGTGCTGAAATCCAGACATGCCAACCCCTAGTAATTACTGCTCTCTCTGCCATTCAAAAATTGGAAGCTGTTTTTGGTAACAACTGAGTTTTAGTTAATTCAGTTAACTTGCCATAAAGCTGATGTCTTTGTTTTTCTGTTGTGAAAAAAATGCACTGATTAAATTTTGTTTATTATATCTATTATCTACTATCTCTAAGAAATTACAAACCAGAAGTTATGAAGTTTTAAGCAAGGCATCAGAAACCCATCTTTCTTCATATAAAGTGTATTTGTTTTGGATACAAAGCAATATAGACATTCTTGTAATCATTTTGATGAACATCAAAGACTCAACTCTTGAATCTTCCAGCTTCTCCTCATAAAGTCCCTGTTTCAGTTTTTCTTTTTCTGTTCTCCTTGTAGTGGACATTTGGGAGCAATAAAAATAAGAAGAAAGGAAAGGCCAGAAAAATAGAGAAAAAAGGAACCATGAAGAAACAGGCCAATAAAACTGCTTCCTCAGGCAGTTCGGACAAAGACAGTTCAGCTGAGAGCTCAGCCCCTGAGGAAGGTGAGCCAAGCAGCCCAAACCCTGGGAGAGAACTACGCTTGACAGTTGAAGATTCAAGGTCATATATGGAAGGGAAAGGTGCCTGCATTACAGCAGTCCATAAACTTTTCAGTGGTCCTTCAAGGGTCTGAAAGAAGCAGGAAAGATCCATGCAGTTCCAAAGAATTAACAAGACCCCTGAAACCCATCTAGGAAACTTATGATGAGTGCTTACATTAGATCCTCAACTCACTTTACTCTGAGTACCTTTCCTTCCCTTTTTCTTCATTATGCATGGTCTGACTGAAGAGGAAAATTCTTGAACCAGATAAAAAAGTCAGTAAAAAATGTTCTTATTATGAACTCACTAATCAGTTAAATGACACATCAAAAGACTGATTCTTTTTTTAAATACCAATTGATATATATAGAAGAAATGATAGAAAAATCACCTTTTTCAACCATCATAGTAATAATTGATTTACTTAATAATTATCAACGTATGTTAAAACCGTTGGATTAGAATTTGTTGGGGAACAAGATGTTCCCCAACTTACTATCTACAAAAGAGAAAAAAAGTGCCTTTACAAAGGAAATATCTGCAGGATACTGTCTTAACAAAAAAAATCCAAATTACTATCACTAGTAATAGAACAAACAGATGTCAGGTGCTTCCTGATATAATACTTGGAAAAGGACATAATAACTTAGTATTCTTGCCAAAAATTTATAACCTGAATACTTCTTGATAAAACCAACCAACCCCATTTGAGGACATTTGATACTGTAGCTGTTTAAATTTGAATTAATTAAAATTAAAAAGTGAGTGTCTCAATCAGTTGCACTAGCCACACTTCAGTTGCTCAGTATCCACATGTGGCAGCTACTGTTCTGATAGAGGATATTTTTATCATCACCTCACAAAGTTCTATTAGATAATTTTGGGGCTTATACTCTTCACAAATCCAGTGGCATGAAAGACAAAAAAGCTGTTAAAAGATTACAGGGTAAAAAAAAAAAAGATTACAGGGTAGTAGACATAGCAACCAAATGTAATGTGTATTTCTAGATTGGGCCCTTCTCTGGCTGAAAAGTGGCTATAAAGGACTGTGTTAGATCGGTTGGTAAAATTTGAATATAGACTATGTCAATAATGGCATCAACGTTAAATTTCCTGAATTTATTAATTGTATAATTGGTTATGTAATGAACTGTCATCTTTAAGAGAAGTTATTAAGGGTGAAGGGTCACAATCTCTGCAACTTACTCTCAGTTCAGCAAAATAAATAATAAAAATGTATACATTATTTTATATACGTAGACAGAAAGTAAATTGGCATTGTTAATGGAAGTCAACTCTTAAAACTTTTTTCTTTAGATCTGCAATTTTTTTCAAAATAAAGTTAAATTAAAAACATGCTGGATTTTTTTTTTTTTAGTCCATCCTAACTTTCCCTAGCCTGTGTTTGCATTTGCCAAAGGCAGACCAAGGACTATTCCTATGGGAGCTGAGATAGCCATATGCCGCTTTACCTAGGAGCGCCAAGAAGTAATGATTATCAATGCTCAGGCGTCACCTGTGGCCTCATTTTCCACTAGCAGAGCCTAATCTTGTGTTTGGCCTTTGTTGCAGGCGAAGTGTCAGATTCTGACAGCAATACTTCCTCCTCCAGTTCAGATTCTGACTCTTCCTCAGAAGATGAAGAGTTCCATGATGGCTATGGAGAAGACCTCATGGGAGATGAGGAAGACAGGGCTCGCCTAGAACAGATGACAGAGAAGGAGAGAGAGCAAGAACTGTTCAACCGCATAGAGAAGAGGGAGGTGTTGAAAAGAAGGTAAGGTTGTAGCTCTTTAATGATAATAAAATAATTTTCAAAAGTTCACATTTGGAGCCCTGTCTCCACAGGATTTAAGACTTGGAATTTCTCATCGCTATTTACAAATTAGGTATCTCACTATCCTTCCAGCATGGTTTTTGTATTTTTAAAGAAAAAACTCAAATGTTGTATTGCTTTTTTGATATTCAGAAGCTGCTTCAGTATTCTGAATTCTTTTGCCATATTTAAATGGTAAAAATTCTTCCTTATCTCCTAACATAATTTCAAGGTAAAAATAAATGTAGCTTTTGTCTCAGGAAATAAAATAGTCCTCAGAACTAGGCTCCTTCCCCTACCTACCTATCATAGTTAAAGAAAAATAGAAGCATTTCTTTGACAGCAGTTAGTTCCATTTCATCTGGGAGCCTGTTTGTTCCTTCTGGAGACCATACTAAGTATGGTGAGTTATCCTAGAAAAGAATGTTTGGCTTTTAGTCGGAAGCAAGTAATAGACATTTGTTTTAAGTGTGAATGCTTCTAAGGTTACCTGCATTGCAACAAACAGGACTTAAGAAACTGTGCCAGAGTTACCAGATGGTTAGGGATGACTTCTAAAATGTGTGTTCTTGAACTGTGGAGAGCATAACAGGAGGTTCTTATTATATAAGGCCAGTAGGATCCTATGATAAAATCACAGAGTAGCTCAAGAGTAATGGGTGGCTTATCTTAAGCTTACTTTTTATAATTTTCAGCTTATGTGAATGAAACAGTTGACTGATTCAGTGACCTTTTTTGGTGACTGGAAGAATGTTTATAGTGATGATAATTAAGACAGAAGTTTGGAGCCATTCACAGAAAATTGAGATTTATTTTTATTGCTCATTTGTTCAGCTGCAAGGCAGTGCAATAGAGTAACTCAGAAATTTCCTCCATCTTTTCCACTTAATAAAGGTCTTATATAGATCTCATTTAATCATAATAATGATCTTTTTATGTAAACACCATTAGCATCTCATTTTATAGCCAGAAGCACCAGTAGAGGGATGTCATTTTCAGTTATTAAAGCCTTTACCTATTTTGGGGCTGCCTCTTTTTTTTTTTTTTTTTTAAAGATGAAAGCAGGCAGCATAAAAGATAACTTGGTTACAGAAAGAGCACTGACATTTTCAGTTAGATGGTCTACCTTAAGTCAAACTTACTGTCCCGGTGATCCAAATTAGTCACTTTCCCTCTTCCTGCCTTTGCTGCCTCCTTGGGGATTGTAAGCCTTGAGCAAAATGATACATATAAGAATGTTATGTAAATGTAAGCTGTTACTAACTTTTAAAATAATTTTATTGAGATATATTTTACATACCATAGAATCCACCCAATTAAAGTGTACAGCTGAATGGTTTTTATATTTTCATAAAGTTGAGTAACCATCACCACAGTTGATTTCAGAACATTTTCATCACCCCAGAAAGAAATCCTGTACTTATTGGTATTCATTTCTCTAGGCAACCACTAATCTACTTTCTGTCTCTATAGATTTGCTTATTTCTGGACATTTCAGCTAAATAGAATCATACATATAGTCTTTTGTGACTGGCTTCTTTTGCTTAGCAATTTTTGAAGTTTATCCATGCAGCATATATTAGTGCTTCATTCCTTTTTATGGCTGAATAATATTCCATTGTATATACATCACATTCTGTTTATCCATTCATCTGTTGATAAACATTTGAGTTGTTTTCACTTATTTGCTGAATAGTGCTAATATGAACATTCATGTACAAATATTTGAGTACCTATTTTCAGTTATTTTGAGTGTATGCTAGGTGTGGAATTGCTGGGTCACATAGTAATTTATGTTTAACTTTTTGAGAAACCATCACACTGTTTCCACAGCCCCTGCTCCATTTCATATTCCCACCAGCAATGTATAAAAGTTCCAGTTTCTCCACATCCTTGCCAACACTTATTTTCTCTCTCTTTTTTTTTTAATTAAATTTATTTTTTTTTTAGGCATGGCAACCCTTGGTTGACCTCACAGATTGCAAGGACCTTGTCAGTTTACAATCCCTTTTTTTTTTTTTATGCCTACAGCACCTGTTTTCCTTTTTTGATAATAGCTATCCTGATGGATGTAAAGTATAACTCATTGTGATTTTGACTTGCATTTTCCTGTTGACTAATGATGTTGAGCATATTTTCATGTCTTTATTGGCCATTTATATATCTTTGGAGAAATGTTTAAGTTTTTTGCCCATTTTTTAACTGGGTTACTTGTCTTTTTGTTATTGAGTTGTAAGAGTTCTTTATATAATCTCATTACTAGACTCTTATCAAATAAATGATTTGCAAATATTTCATCCTATTCTGTAGGTTGTATTTTTCACTCTCTTGATAGTGTTGTTTGATGCACCCAATTTTTTAATTTTGATGTACAATTTTTTTTTCTTGCCTAAGCTTTTGATATTAGATCTAAGAATCTATTGCCAAATTCAGGGTCATGAAGATTTACCCATATGTTTTCTTGTAAGCTCATATATTTAGATCATTGATGATCCATTTTGAGATCATTTTTATAAATGGAATAACTTAGGGTTCCATCTTTATTCTTTTGTATATAGTTATTCAGTTGTCCTAATATCACTTGTTGAAGAGACTATTCTTTCTCCAGTCTTGTTGTCAAAACTCAATTAGCCATAGATATATGGGTTTATTTGTTGACTCTCAATTCTCTCCCCTTGATCCATGTATATGTCTCTCATTATGCCAGTACCATACTGTTTTGATTATTGTAGCTAATAGTTTTTAACTTGGAAAGTGTGAGTCAACTAACTCTGTTCTTTTTCAAAATTGTTTTGTTTCTGTGCGGCCCTTTGCATTCCCGTATGAGTTTTGATATCAGATTGTCAGTTTCTACATTAAAAAAAGTAGCTGGGCTTTTTATAGGAATTGTCTTCAATCTGTAGATCACATTTGTGGGAGTATTTTCATCTTAAAACTGTTGTCTTTCAGTACATGAACATGGTGTCTTTTCTACTTCTCTAGGTATTTTTAAATTTTTTTTAACAATGTTTGACTTTTTTGTTGTAAAAGTTTAGCACTTGTTAAATTTATTCTTAAGTATTTTATTCTTTTGAGTGCTGTTGTAAATGGAATTATTTTCTTGGTTAATTTCAAATTGTTCACTGCAAGTATATAGAAATAAAATGAATTTTTCCCTGTTGGTCTTGTACCCTGAAGCCATAGTGAGCTCATTTATTAGTTTTGATAGTTTATAGTGGCTTTCTTAAGATTTTCTGTATATAAGATAAGGTCATGTAATATGCAAAAAGAGATTAATTTTACTTGTTTCCAACATAGATTATTTTACTTCTTTTTCTTTTCTTCTAGTACCATGTTGAATAGAAATGGTGAGAAGATACATCCTTGTCTTGTTTCTTATCTTAAGGGGGAAAGCATTCAGCCTTTCATCATTAAGTATTATGTTAGCTGTGGATTTTTTTATAGATGTCTTTCTGTGAGTTTGAGGCAGTTCCCTTCTGTTTAGTTTGTTGAGAGTTTTTATCAAGACAAGTGTTTGATTTTGTTAAATGCTTTTTCTGTGTCGAGGCAGCAATCATGTAGGTTTTGTACTTTATTACATTAATATGGTATATTACAGTGATTGATTTTTTTATGTTGAACTGACCTTGTATTTCTGAGATAAATCTTACTTTGTCATGGTTTATCATCCTTTTTATAAATTGCTGGACTCAATTCACTACTATTTTGTTGATTATTACATCAGTATTCTTAAGAGATATTGGTCTGTACTTTTCTGTTCTTGTGATGTCATTGTCTGGTTTTGGTATCAGAACAATACTGGGCCTCATAGAATGAATTGAGAATTGTTTCCTTCTCTTTTGTTTTCTGGAAGTTTGTGAGGACTTAGTATCAATTCTTTAAGTATTTGGTAGAATTCTCTAAGAACGACATCTGGGCCTGAGCTTTTATTTGTGGAAAGTTTTTAAATAACCAATTCAATCTCTTATAGGTCTGTTCATATTTTTCTATTTCTTCTTGAGTCAAGTTTGGTAGTTTGTGACTTTCTAGAGTTTTTCCATTCCATCTAAGTTACCTAACTTGTTGCCATACCATTGTTTATAGTATTTTCTGTGAACTTTCTTATTTCTGTAAGGTTACTGGTAATATCTCCTTTTTCATACCTGATTTTTGTAATTTGAGTCATCTTTCTTTTTTTCTTGGTCAGTCAAGCCAAGACTGTTTTTCTATTCTGTGTTTTATTAATTTTTGTTCTTATTCTTCGGTTTGTTTTACATTTAGTTTGCTCTTATATTTCTACTATCTTAAAGTAGAGGTTATTGGTTTGAAATGTCTTTTTTAACATAGGCATTTACAGTTATATATTTCCCGTTAGGCACTGCTTTAGCTACATCATGTAAGTTTTAATATGTTGTGTATTCATTTTCAGTCATCTCAGATCACTTTCTAATTTCCTTTGTGATTTCTTCTTTGACACATTGGATATTTAAGAACATGTTGTTGAATTATTTTAAGGAGTAAATTCATAACAGTACACTCCATCTCACATTATAAAAGTACATTAACAACCTTAATAATGAGTGAAAAGGACATTAAAAAATTTTAAGTACTGTTAAGAACTAAGTAAAAAATTTGTCTCGTGAGGTTATTTTTAGAGTGTTATGGTTAGAGTTTAATATTTATTATATTTCTTTATCTCGTCCATAAATTTATTAAATTCACACCAAAAAATAGTTTTACTTCATAAAATCCTGATTTTTATTATAGAGAGGGAGCCTAGATTCCATTTGTTTAAGAGAATAGCATATTTATCCACAAGTCTCCTGGGGGTGGGGACATGTTTCATAATGAAGAAAGATAGAAAACAGTCTGATTCAAATATAGCCTTTGTTTTGACTGCCTTAAAAATGTGACAGTGGCACTCTGTGGCTTCATTCTATTTCCAATTGAACACCATTAGAGTTGATTTTAAAAGTCAACTATTTTCTTCTACTATGTGAAGGTTTAGGAAGAGCTGTGTGTTACCAATAGGATTACAGTAGTATCCTGAATATTTTCACTCAATTTAAGACTACTCCAACTTAATGCTTTTAAGTACTTTTGGTATACTTATTTTTAATATATTTATATAATATATATATTTTTAATATTGTTATGGTACTTACACATTGGAGTTTCTTGCAGGAAAAAAGTTTATTAACTCCTTCCCCCTGCTTTCTTTTGGTATACTTATTTTTAATATATTTATATAATATATATATTTTTAATATTGTTATGGTACTTACACATTGGAGTTTCTTGCAGGAAAAAAGTTTATTAACTCCTTCCCCCTGCTTTCTTTCTCCTAATAGAAATCAGTCTTTACAGATATTTCATTGCCACTTAAAAACTAAACAAATATCTTTTAACCAGATTCGAAATCAAGAAAAAACTAAAAACAGCCAAAAAGAAAGAAAAGAAAGAAAAAAAGAAAAAGCAAGAAGAGGAGCAGGAAAAGAAAAAGCTGACACAGATTCAAGAATCTCAGGTAGGAGATTCAATGATCTTCATTATCCAAAGAGTAAAACTTCTATTGAGAGAGGGAGAGGGGAGAGAAGAAAGGGAGAGTGTATATAAATTTATATAAAAGATGAGTTCATATTAATCAGCCTAGGTCAGTTAGTGCAAGACTTGTCGTCTTCCTTTTCTAGGTTTCATTACTCTCTGGACATATCATTTCACCATTAGCTGCTATGATTAACTCCTTAAGAATTCTTCACTCAAGTCTGTATTTAAAAGGCAGCCCATTGATGTGAGCAGCTCTTAAGGGAAAGTTAGTAAACATCCTGTCCCAGGTAGCTAGATTGGTTATGTTTACTCAGGTGTATGTCATCCTGGACATGGTAGTAAATGTAGCTGGGAAAATTAGTCATGTCTTTATTCACCACATAAAGCTTTGTGGACATTATCAACAAATACTACCTATGATCTATATGTCCTTCCTGAAAATGCTTATTCTTATAATTAGGCTTTCCTTTTTATTAGGCAGGTAAGGCAGGAGCTGACTTTACTGCTCTCTCCTTTTTGTCCACAAGAGGATGCTCTGTCCCTTTAAACAAGTTTCACTTTCTGCAGCCAATTACAGATCCGCAGTGAGGAACTGAATGATTGTTGGGTATAGAAAGTTATATCATCAGCAGCTGGTGAGAAGAACCATCCTACGTTATCTTTTCCTTCCCAGGTAACATCCCACAACAAGGAACGACGTTCCAAAAGGGATGAGAAACTAGATAAGAAATCTCAAGCCATGGAGGAGCTAAAAGCAGAGCGAGAAAAACGGAAGAACAGAACAGGTAAGCAGGGTGGGGGTGGGGGGATGGCTATGTTATATCTTTGATCACATGATTTGACTTTCTGGGACCTAGTTTTACTTTTTCCATTTTTTAGTTCTTTATTATGGGAAATTCCAAACACAAAATATAGTGTTATTTGTAGTCAAAGCTAGAGAATTCAACAAATTGGAATTTGTTCTGTTTCTACTTTGTTTTTTGGTTTTGGGGAATGGTAAGTTTTAGATGATGGTATATACTACCACCAGGAGACACATGATATATGCTTGTCTCTCATTTTATGATACTACCAGTTCTCACTTAGCTTTTGCTACAAAACCGCCCCAGACTCAGTAAAACAGTTATTTGTTTTGCTCATGCATTTGCAGTTCAGCTGGAATTATTCCCCAGCTACAGGTTAGGACCAGGTCTGTTCCACCTGTCTCTCTCCCTCCTCAAACCAGTATACCCAGGACACATTCTTCTCATGGTGATGGCAAAAGTATAGTAGGGACAAGCAGAAACATGAGACATCTCTTAAGGCCTAGACTTGGAATTGGCCATTTCAGGTGTGTGCTCATTCCATCGGCGAGTCAGATGATCAAGCCCAACACTAATGACTAGGATGAACTACTGAGTCACATGGTAAAGGGCATGGGTACAGAGAAGGTGGAGAATTGTTAATGGTAATATGTTCTATTTCAGCAGCCACTGATAATTATCACCTAGATCATTTAATTCATTATGAATTATAATCTGGTGATAGTCTAATCTATCATTCTTTCTTCATTTATTATCTGATTTACTTCTGTAAAGGAAAACTTCATCAGCTATTTAATGAGCATCATATACATTTTACATTTTTAAAAAAGGCACTATAAATGCTTGTTTTTTTGTTTTTTGTTTTTACTAGTTTTCAAAAGAATGAGATAGTTCCTTAACTTCCAAAGGTAATCATTAAGGTTTTTTTGTTTATTTTTAATATCTTTGTGAACTCATGGATTTTAAAATACTTTATATATTTTAATTCATTGTAGTTATTATT
The DNA here is from genome assembly GCA_004027375.1 of Macroglossus sobrinus. Taxonomy (NCBI): domain Eukaryota; kingdom Metazoa; phylum Chordata; class Mammalia; order Chiroptera; family Pteropodidae; genus Macroglossus; species Macroglossus sobrinus. The sequence goes on along the minus strand of PVKZ01000061.1, from coordinate 439,346 downwards.
ATTATTATTGAGACTCATAATGTCCCGTCTTCAACCAGTCGTAGCCCAAGTCCTTTGGACATGAGACGCCAGTTGTCTTTAACAGCTTTTTGCTTTCTGGATTTAGAATCAGCTATTTCTTCAAGGAATCCTGGTTCCTTTTTTATGATAAATTGTATTTAGACACCACAGTCTAGACATAAGTCTAGCTTATGCTACTGGGTTGGCTATTATATATATGCCTTTTCGGTTTACAGAGCTGGATTTTTTTTTTTTTTTTTAATGATAAAATTTATCATGAGCATGCTGATAAGTCTATTTAGAAATCAGGTTGCCAGAGTTTTTTATTTTGTTTATTATAACAACTTTATTGAGATATAATTGACACTATACTGTTTACTCATTAAAGTATACAAAGCCATGGTTTTCAGTATATTTGCAGAACCCTATAATAAAACTCAATGAATTTTAGGCTGTTTCTTTAGCCTAAAAGGAAGCCCCATATCTATTATCCCCCAGCCGAGGCAACCACTAATATACTTTCTGTCTCTATGGATTTGCCTATTCTGGACATTTCATGTGAATGGAATCATAAAATATGTGGTCTTTTGTGTCTGGCTTCTTAGCATAATGTTTTCTAGGTTCATCAATGTTGTAACATATATCGGTACTTCTTTTTATGTCTAAATAATATTCTGTTGTTGAGTAGACACATGCTTTTATTTCTTTCAGGTAAAAACTTAGGAGTAGAATTGTTGAAGTGTTTGGTAACTCTGTGTTTGACCTTTTGAGAAACTACCAGACTGTTTTCCACAAAGGCTTCACCATTTTGCATTCCTACCAGCAATATATGTGGGTTCTACTTTTTCCACATCTTCACCAATTATTATTGACTTTTTTGATAGTAACTGTTCTAGTGGGTATGAAGTTGTATCTCACTGTGGTTTTGATTTGCATTTCCCTAATGATTAATGATATTGAGCATCTTTTCGTGTGCTTATTGGCCATTTAGATAACTTCATTGATGAAATGTCTGTTTAAATCTTTTGCCCATTTTTTAATCAATGTCTTTTTGCTGTTGTGTTGTAGTTCTTTTTCTATTTTGAATATTAATTCCTTATCAGATCTGTGATTCACATATATTTTCTCCCATTCTGTAGGTTGTCTTTTCACTCTTGATAGTGTATTTATTTTATGCATAGAAATTTTAATTTTGATGAAGCCAGACACAAAGACCGTATATTTTATTATTTATTTTTGTTGTTGTTGTTTGTGCTCTTTGTATCCTAACCAAGAAATCGTTGCCAAATCTACTGTCATGAAGCTTTTCCTCTGTTTTCTTTTAAAAGAGCTTTACAGTTTTAGCTTTTATATTTAGGTCTTTGATCCATTTTGAGTTAATTTTTGTATATGGTGTAAGGTAAGGGTCCAACTTCATTTTTTTGTTATTTGTTTTTACTTATGGGATATCCAGTTTTACTAACACCATTTTTTAAAAATAGATTGTTGTTTCCCCATTGAATGGTCTTGAAACCCTTGTTGAAAATCATTTGACCATATATGCATGCAGGTATTTATTTCTGAGATTTCTATTACTTTCAAATGGCTATGTTTTAAAGTTGCTGGTTATAATTCTATTTTCTGTGGTAGTGCCTTCAAATGAATACTTTGTTTCATTTTGCTTGTGAAATGTAGACATGAATTTGAGTTATTATTTTATTTTATGATTTTATAAAATACCAGGTGCCAAAGTCAAATCTACTAAACAAGGTTATTCTAAAAATTTAGCTTCTGTATAACTTTCTATTTCACCCCTTGCCTTTCTCCCATAATAGATAACCACTTAAATTTTTAAAAATATTTCCCCTTAAACAAAAGGACACAGATATACCCTTGTCTTAGATAAATGGTAGCATACTGTGGACACTTTTCTCTGCCTTGTTTTTTTCACTTAACTGTGTGTCCCAGAAATCACTCCTTAGTTTTTATGTTGAGCAGTGTTTGATAAACTAATTTTGTAAATAAATTTTTATTGGAATACTATGATGACCATTTGTCTTATAATCGTCTATAGCTACTTTCTATCTACAACAACAAAGTTGAGTAGTTGAGACAGTTACCATATCAAGTTTTCTTCAAAGATTCCCTAAAGACATAAAAAAAATTTTTCTTATCTTTTCTACCCACCTTCAAGTGTATTGAGTGCAATAAAAGCCACTGTCAGTAGAGTTGGTGACCCTTTCTGCCCACTTAGCAACAATCTCCCAGCCCTTTTTTTGTATACTGGGCTAAGTAAACATTTCTCCTTTCTTTTTAGCTGAACTCCTTGCCAAGAAACAGCCATTAAAAACCAGTGAGGTATACTCTGACGATGAGGAGGAGGAAGAGGATGACAAGTCCAGTGAAAAATCAGACCGTTCATCCCGAACATCGTCATCTGATGAAGAAGAGGAGTAAGCTGTATACATTTTTGTCTAGTATTTAAGATGGGTGAATTTTTTGAGAAGAAGCTTAGCATAGTTTCCAAAATCTCCATTTGGGCTATGAATTGTTTTTGGTTCAGTACCCTGAATTGCTGAGCTTATTAGTTTCCCAGTATACTAGTCCAAAGATATGTTCCTGCCTTTGGCTCTTGGCCTTCACCCTTGGACATTTCATTTGGGCTCAGCAAGTAGGAACTGACTTCATCTTATCCTCACATTGGCCAAGAGCTTCCATTAGTTTTTTTACTGATAGGTTATCTGGGATGGCAGCCTTATTCAAGACAGTTCACACTACTGGTTAGGAATAGGATTCTGTTACTACTGTTTCTTATTGATTCATTTATTCCTCCTCCTGCTGTAATCACATATACTTGGGTTGCGTTGTTTTAAGAAGTGGTATTATTTATTTATCTTGATATGTTTTTATGATGAATACTTTTTCCAGTGCCCTTTGTTCCTCATAGGAAAGAAGAGATCCCTCCAAAATCACAACCAGTCTCCTTACCCGAAGAATTGAATCGAGTTCGATTATCACGGTATAAGCTAGAACGTTGGTGTCACATGCCCTTTTTTGCTAAAACTGTCACAGGATGCTTTGTACGGATTGGCATTGGAAACCACAATAGCAAACCAGTTTACCGGGTGAGTGTTTTCTTCCTTGGACAGTTGTCTATGTTTTAAATGTAATGAATGATTCTTGACTGGGAGTAGGAACTACTGAACAAATCTGTTACTCTTCAGCCTCTATTTGATGGGAAAAATAGACTCCAGTCGAGATGCTCATAGAATAGTGACAGTCTGAGGTACCTGGGGATCATACGTGACCCACAGCCAGGAAGAGTGCTTGGAGTTGAAGGGACTGGTAGGTTTGGGTTTAGAATAATTTTCTCTGTCTTCTTTCTATATAAAAGCAAGAAGGGAGACATTTATGATGTTTTTGTTATAAGTGACATAATCTGGAAGCTTTGCTCATTTGAAAAATAAATACAGTAAGTTCTCACTAAACATTGTTAATGGCAGGTTCTTGGAAACTGAGACTTTAAACGAAACAACATACAATGAAACCAGTTTAGTCATAGGCTAATTGATATAAACAAGAGTTAAGTTCTTATGGCATATTTCTGAATAACAAAAAATCACCAAACTTCTAAATAGAGATCTAAAACACTTTTAATATTAAACATTTAAATAAATGTGTTAAACATACATTTAAGAAACATTTATTAAGAAAGATGAATAAAAATAAAAACAAGTGAGGTAATGATTTTCCAGTCCTCCTACTCCAGTTCAGGATCATGGGTGGCTGGAGTCTGTCTCAGTAGTTCAGAGCTCAAGTCAAGAACCCACACTGGACAGAATACCCTTCCGTCACAGGGGCACTCACACCCACACACACGCACACACTCCTTCTGGGACAGTGTAGACACTCCAGTTCACTTCATGGCACATCTTTGGGATATCAGAGGAAACTGGAGTCCCCTGAGAAAATCCACACAGACAGTGGCCCCAGCTCTAATCAATTTTTTCTTATCAATGTTATAGCAAAATGACATTGAACAAAATGACATTATTTGAGGACCTGCTATAAATGAAAATTTTCTATGTTACATATTAAGTGACTTCTAGAACAGGTAATTAAATTGAGGTTGGAAAAAAAAAACTTCCAACCTAATAGAGGGTATTTTGTGGGTTCCAGCACTGCTCCTGTGGTCTGGTTGACTAGAATATAGCTGTTTGATTTTTGCTTCTTGTTTTTGTTTGTTTTTGTTCTGGGTTGTATGATTTTAACATGTGTTTACCTCCTCTGAAGACCAGCCATACCATGTCCTAGAAAGCTTGGCAACAGAAATTGACCTCTGTGGTGTTCACATTTGGTTGATAAAACTAACCTCTGAAATCTCAAGTACATCTCCTAATAAGAGATAATTAAGTTGAAGGAGAAGCTTCTAATGAGCCCCACCAGACTAACTGGTTTCTCTCTTGGTGCTTGCTTACTCTGGGCACAGGGCTCCTGGTGTTTGGCCATCAGTCCTAAACTTGAGAGAAGTTGCCAGAACATCTTTCAGCTGTGGGCTCCTCTCAGTGCTTGTCTGTACTTAGGTAGATTGAGCCAAAGAAATTATGATATGGAGGGCTCTGAAAGAGTCTGTTTTTTACTATGTTCTCTGCCCTTTCACTTAGGTTGCTGAGATCACGGGTGTTGTGGAAACCGCCAAAGTTTACCAGCTTGGAAGCACCAGAACAAACAAAGGACTACAACTACGGTAGGAGAAGTGCTTCTATGGCAGCTTCTGTTTCTGCTGCAAATAGGCACTGTTTGTGTGGGGCTGTTATTCTCTCCTAATGTGATTTTTTAAAGGACTTGGAGGAAAACTTGTATTCTGTCTTTCTCTCTAGAGAAGTGGGATATATTTCTGTCATAGAGGAAATCAGGGATGTGAAGTGGACATATAGGACATAAAGGAAAAAAAAGTCAGGTTGTGAGACTCCTTCCTCTCAGAGCCCTGCTGGCATTTCTTGAGTGTGATCAGAAGGCTTGCTTCTGATCCTGGCCCTGTCACTAACTAACCTGATCTTTAACAAGTCACGTCATCTCTGTGGACTTATTTTCCTCTTCTGTAACATGATATTCACTGAATGCCTGCTACGTGCTACTCTCTAGGCATCAGGATAGAGGCAAGAACAAAATAGACAAACACAAGTCTTTGTCCTTTTGGAGCCTGAAAATTCTTAAGCCCCTATAGGAAGGAATATAAGCAGTTTGCCATGATTACTACAAATAGCAGGTAATAGACATGGCTCTATTAGAGCCTAATTTTGTCTCTATGGATTTTTCCATTCCCTTATCCCATCCCCATCATCTCTCCTGGTCCGTTTAAAAAGAACTAGTTGAGGTGGGGTAGGGCAGTAGCCATAATGTGCAGCGAGTGTCTATCCCTAGGAAAATAGCACTGACTCACTTAACTTTGCTAACACAGCAGTCAGTAGAAAGGCAGTGCTCTTCCTCTCTAAGGAATAGTTTCCTTGTCATTCAGGTATCTACATAACTTATATTTTAGATGCCAGTTGACTATGATGGATTTTATAGTAAATGATCTTTTAAAATACTGGCCAGGTCCATTTGTTTCCAATGCTAGCTTTGATTCTTAACCCTGGCTGCCCATAAGAACAACTTGAGAGGTTTTGTTTGTTGAGTTTCAGTGCCTGGTTTCTACTCCCAGAGATTCTGGTTCATTTGATCTACAGTGATGCTTTGGCATTAGGATTTTTATAAATCTTCCTAACCAATGCTAAAGGTTAGCCAGGTTTGAGAACCACAGAGATAAGTAGTACATAGTCTGGGAGGGTTGCTTTACTGGTACTATAGTCAACATACCTATTCTTATGTAGGCATGGCAATGACCAACGAGTATTCCGCCTAGAGTTTGTCTCAAACCAGGAATTCACTGAAAGCGAATTCATGAAGTGGAAAGAAGCGGTAAGTGAATAGACATTACCTGACAGTTGTTCATGAAAACATTCAGAGCATCTCTTTCCAAAATCCCTTAATAACCTTGTATCTTGTTTTGATCCAGATGTTCTCTGCTAGCATGCAGTTGCCCACTCTAGACGAAATCAATAAGAAGGAATTATCTATTAAAGAAGCTCTTAATTATAAATTCAATGACCAGGACATTGAAGAGGTAAGAAACCTGGTACCCCAGAGCCTAGAGGTTCATCAAGAACCAGTGTTAGAAAAGAGGATGATTTTCTTTTTTTCCCCTTCCCTATATCTTGATATTTTTAGCTATGCTGCTATGCTTGAGGATTCAGGAATGCAGATATTGCTATCTTGCTATTTATAGTTTATCAAGATTTTTTTCTATACATTCTCATTTGAAGTCAGTCTAAAGAAATGTATTCAGGATTCAGGGATCTGTATTCTGCTAGTCTTGGTCCTTCGAGAATTTTCTTTCTCCAGAACATTTTGGTAAGTTTTTGATCTCTGTTCTCTTGGACAGTGGCTAGCATTACAGTACAAGGCCCTTGGGCTGCTGCTGTTTATTGGTACATGTTCCTTCAGAGTGTCCCAGAAGAATCTCCATAACCCTGGAAGCAGCATAGTATCCCTTGGATATTCTCTCTCTCTCCCTCTCTCTCTCGCATGACACTGCTATAGGAATAGCTGCTCCCTTTTAACTAGCTGCTTGTCTCCAAAATGGGCTCACTTAGCCTGTCTACAAAATAGTTTAGGAATACCTCACTGCTGGTATCTCTTCTCTGATACAGATTGTAAAAGAAAAGGAAAGGTTCAGGAAAGCTCCACCCAACTATGCTATGAAGAAGACTCAGCTGCTAAAGGAAAAGGTAAGGAGTTATACTCGAACCTTTTTCCCTGTCCTGTAAGGATGTGTGGAAATTAGGCTTATTCACCCTCTGCCAAGTTAGTAGTAGCAGGAGTTTCCTTCCTATAAATTGAAACTGTTCTTGCTTATTCTCCTTACTATCTAGTCACTTTTGTTTCATGTGTAATTTCATAGACCCCACAGTAGTATCAGCACTGGGGTGAAGAGACAAATGATATTGCCAAGCCCAACTGTGGTGGGTGGTTTTCTGTTCTTCACATCAGGATGGGTTAAGCCTTGTTGGGGTAAGTTAGCCATAGGGGGCCTGGATTCTAAAGTTAATGTTACACATCACTGCTACTAGGGACCCAGTGCCGGGTAGCTATATGGGAAGGTGTTACTTCTACATAAAAATTATACCTAGCTTTTGTAAAGTTTGTTTTCAGTATTCTTTCACTTCTTCTGTCATTTGTTCATATGAGATATCTTGCCTGTGCTAGAAGACAGAGGACATTTGATATGAAGACAGTTATAGCCAAAAACCTACTCTTTTCTCTATGTGCAGGCCATGGCTGAGGACCTGGGCGATCAGGACAAGGCCAAACAAATCCAGGACCAGCTGAATGAGCTGGAGGAGCGGGCAGAGGCTCTGGACCGCCAGCGGACCAAGAACATATCCGCTATCAGGTATATTACAGAGCCTGTTTTGATTGAGCACCTATCCTTGGCCCATGAACCTTGCCACAGTTATCAGGGAAGCCTGTGGCCTAGTATATTCTGTGCTGCACTGGCTCCACATATCTCCTATGTCAGGGCTGTGTGATTCCTTTCCTCCTTTCACAGCCACTGACTTATTTCTCTTATTCACCTCCCAGTTACATTAACCAGCGGAACCGAGAGTGGAACATTGTGGAGTCTGAGAAGGCCCTTGTGGTGAGTAAGACAACTTTATCTGGATCACTAAAAATAATTTCAATTAATAAAATGTTATGAAATCTTCTCTACATCTTGTTCAAGTTTATTTTTTGAATTGTTGAAGTAACCTGTACACTTAACATATACATACTCTCTGTATGCACAGATATACCCGTATAATTTATAATGAAAAGCAGCAGTCTTCTGCTCTATCTTATCCCTCCCCATCCTTAGATACTACTCCACAGGTATTTATTTTTATCAACCTCCAGTTTTATTCTTTGGGTTGTTGCCCCCATATCTGCTCTGGTGTTCTTGAAGGAGAAAGGATGATAGCTTTTGACTTTTTTCAGGCCCTTGCAAAGACTCTCACTTATATATAAGCTTATGATGAATGAGAGGAGGGGGGAAGGAGATACAATTCTATAATGCATGATGTCTGTTTCAGGCTGAAAGTCACAACATGAAAAACCAACAGATGGATCCCTTTACCAGGCGGCAGTGCAAACCTACCATCGTTTCTAATGTGAGTGCCCTAAAGAGGACATTTTTAGTCAGGACCTAGATTCTGGGACATAAAATGAATTCCATTAGGAGATTAATAAAAAGGTTAAAAATAATGTTGTCTTAGTGGGATTTGCTTGCCTCAAACTCTTGGGTCTTGATGCTTCCTTTTTTATCTTGCTGTAGGATATACAGGTAGTAAAAACCTGGCATGGATTTATACAATCCTGTGGACTAACCCCCCTGTATCAGGTTGGGTTTATCAGTGCCACAGACATTAGGAATGTGTAGGCTGGGCACCTACCTAGGGGCTGGCTGGGCTGGGCTTGGTTTCAAAGCTTTTAATTGCCTCTTTTTGCTACCTTGAGGAAAACCCCACTGAGCTGCTGATTGGGCCACTGTGGTGCTTATGATGGTAGTGGTAGTAGGTGGGAAAGGAACACAGTAGGACTGTGCAAGTATTGAACAATCTGCAAAATAACTTACTTTCTCAGTCCAGAGACCCAGCTGTACAAGCTGCCATATTGGCCCAGCTGAATGCAAAATACGGTTCTGGAGTGTTACCAGATGTCCCAAAGGAAATGAGCAAGGTAAATGCAGCACTACCCTACCCTGGGGTGGCCCACAGAGCTTGGCTCCTGGCCTGGGCACCAGAGTGTTCCTCCAGGTGGGCTTGATTTTTTCACCTGGAGTAACATGGAATCCCACTTGCTGTCCTTTCTCCATCCCAATTATGTACAAATGTAATAATCAGCTACTAAATTATGGTCAGACAACCTAAATTCTAAACCAAACACCGCTAATTGACTAAGGCCTTGACTGTGACTTAGGCAACTGACATCTAACCCTCTTATCACATTTTCTCTTATAGAAAATGGGAATAACACTCTATACCCTACCTGCAGGATAATTAGGAGCAGATGATATGTAAGGATAAGCTATGGAAGTGAAAGCTCTTTGAAAACTGAAATGTTAAACTGAGAGAAACTATCCATTTCAAAGCACTTTTCTGCCTAAATTAGGTCTTCTCCTGTGGAGCCCAAACTGTTCCAGGAATTCATGAAATCTTGAGTCAGAAGGTGGTTTGCTGTCTAAAACCCACCCTTTCTACCTTTGCACCACAGACATAAGCCTGTTCTCTCTTGCCTTTGTTTTTAGGCTTCAATAAAGAAAGTTCTTTGTGGCCTTTCAGAAAAGGACTTTAGTGGGAAAATGTAATGAACTTGAGCAAGAGCTTTTATATTCGTGTCAGCTGCTGCTTAAAGTCCACTTTCACTTATGCTTTTATAATTAGTTTTTCTCTTCACATTGCAGGGTCAGGGAAAGGATAAAGATTTGAATTCTAAGTCAGCCAGTGATCTCTCTGAAGACTTATTCAAAGTACATGATTTTGATGTGAAGATTGATTTACAAGTTCCCAGCTCAGGTAGGTGAGGGTGGGAGTGGTAATAGCCAAGGATCAGATGGTTCTCTAGCTCTCTTAAGCCTGTAAGGCAGCTTATTTTAGGGAAGAAATGGGGGTGTCAGCCCATCAGTATTTATGGAGGCTGAAGGTATGTTTTGAGAGGAAATGGGAACGGTCAGGAAGCTACCCAAAGGAGTGAAGCACAAAAGGACTTTGCAGGTACCTCCGCTGCCAGTTTGCTCTTCTTTCCCATAGAGTCAAAGGCTTTGGCCATCACCTCCAAGGCTCCACCAGCCAAGGATGGGGCTCCAAGAAGATCTCTGAACTTGGAAGACTACAAAAAACGACGGGGGCTTATTTGATCATATCCAGGCTGCTGCTTCTGACCCTGCATGCCCCATCACAGTGTCCCACCTTTCCTCTTTTCCTTTAATTTGCCCTCTTTGGGCTGGAGCAGCAGTAGAACTGGGAAGAGACTCTAAACTGCCAGTCATCTGTAATATAAACCATTTGCTGTATAGACCTCCCTTGTCTGCACCATTGCCCACCAATCCTCCCCACTACCCAAGGCTTACCCAGTGTGGACCTGGGCTCTTTTGGGCTTTATCCATGTCTTTAGATTTGTGTTTGCCTTTTTTTTTTTTTTTTTTTTTTAACCAGCACAGTTCATTGGCCACACTGCACGCATTCAGTATTACCATGGAGCTGAGATTTTTGCTGGAGCCCCTGGTGGTGATAGCAGCAGCACTGGGCAGTCTCCTCTGTGGACTGACTGCCTTTGAACCAACCATTGAACATTTGGCACCTGGCCCTTGTGGAGGGAGTGAGTTCTGGTCATCTGCAGTCCTCCTCCTCCCTTCCTCCTCATCTTTCTCTTCTTCCCATCTCTGTGGAAGAGGGATTTTCAAAACCAATTTAGTTTCAAAAAATGTACATTTATGGGGAGGGAGGGGGGGTCTATTTGGGAGAGAGAGAGTGAGAGAGAGAGAGAGAGAGAGTGTGTGTGTGTGTGTGTGTGTGTGTGTGTGTGTGTGTGTGTCTGTGTCTATAAGTGTGTGGATTTTTTTAATCATTTTTTTTAAATGCAGTACTCTTTGTATCAGTCTGTCCTGGGTCTATCTATAGCTGTTTCAGATTTTTTTCAGCTGTACTCGAGCATCTGAAACTGCAAGAAAGAAACTCATTAAATGTGATTCTTCTTACTAAACAGGCCTGACTGCTGTAGCTGTGTAACTTCCCTTCCCCTACCTCCTCTTCCCCGTCACCTCCCTGCCTTGGAGAAAACTCCCCAGTTTGGCCCCTGCCCTGTAGGCTGTGTCCTTGGTGGGAGGGAAGCCCTCGGTCAGGTACCAGGGAGGGCAGTGCAGGTGTATTGCTCATCCAAAGGGTATAGCCCACAGCTTCTTGGCTGAATCTAGCGTGAGTCTCTTTTCCTGCCCCATGTACTTGTCTTTTCCTAGTGATTCTGTTTTGCAGCTGTTTCAGCAAGAATATTTTGTTTTGTTTTTAAGAGAAAGTATTCAACATGATGTGGAGAGAACGAACACAAAAAGATTTAGGTTGCAAATGTTAAAAGCATATGCAGTTTTATGTGTGTGTATACATATATATATATGGTAAGCATATATATTGTTGTGCAGCTAGGGTGAAGCCAGCAAAGAAGTGTGTATGTCTTTATGAAATGTTTGAAAAGAGATAAGCTGACTGCTTGATAATCATTCTCAGGTGTAAAGCTCCAAGTGTAAATAAAAGTGGCATTTAACAAATCTTTTCAGAACAAAGTACAGCTGACTATATATACCAAGAACTAAGCTAAAGAAAGAGCTGAGAGCTACTGATTCCCACAAGAGGGAGAGGAATCCAGAAGTTCTGCTTTGTACTTTTTCACCCTACTTTTCTATAAGGAAGTAGGATAATGGGAAATCACAGAGTGAAGTTGTAGTTAAACATAAAAATGGACTTGGTAACTCTTATGGGTTTAGTAGAGCCTCAGCATTCCTTTAACTTAGTTTACACTTTTTTATTTTAAAAAAACAGTAATGAATGGTTTTTAAAAAGTATTGTGACTGTAAAATGGAAAAATACGACTGTGACACAGCTATGTGGTAGCTGTGACACAGTTCAGTTGGGCAAAGGAGTGGTGATGGACTCATTAAAATCATATATACTTGAATAGTCCATTGACCAAAACCCTTTATAGACTATTGTGTAAATGTGGAATCACAAACTATTAAATATTACGTGGACTCCGGCAGAGTTCTAGAGGCTGCTGGGACCTTTGATCATGATGAACTTGGACTTTTTTCTCTTTCTGGTTTTAAAAAAACATGAAATTATAGAATTCATATAATTTGCTGGAGCCATTCTGATCCACCATGTAGATCTGTATTTAGTATCATTTGGATTTGGAGAAGTGTCGATTATATTATGGCTGTGTAATAAAATTTTTATTAAAACTGCATCACACTGTAGCCGCTTCGCCACTACCTCCCTACATGCAGCTGCTGAAACTTTCATTCTGAGAAACCAAAACAACAGGGAGAAAAACCAAAGAAGATCGAAAATTAACTTATCAGCTAAGTAGCCTGCTTGGAAATTAGGATCAAAACTGAGGACTTGGCTCCAGTCTCAAATGAGGCAGGGCCTCTGAACTGAGATCTTAACCAGGCATAAGTCATGAAATTATAGAATCAACTGGGTTTCTTGATGGTTCATGGTAGTTCTTGTGCTGGGAAATTGTTGTAGGGGTCCCTTGTTCCACAAACACTCACGCCATGTGGTTTCAGTGTTGAAGGGTGCAGTACCTAATAAGGCTGTTTTATACATTTTTCACTACCTTCTAAGAAGCAAAAAGGCCAGTGTCCATATGCCTAGCTCATGATGTATAGGTCTGTTTGTCTGTCTGGCTTCTGACAGGTGCAACTTCCCTTCAAAAAGAATGTTTTTGTTTCCTTTGTTTCTGTGAAATCCTGGCCTGTCACTCAAACTGTACAGATATTTGTAAATAAATTTTATGCCCTGTTTTAACAAGAGGATCAAATTTAATCCAAGGATTGCATCCTGAGTGGCAACTCTCAAAGTCATGTTTTGAAAGTCCAAGAGAGCCTAGCCTCTCTTTTGCTTCATTTCTCTCCTTTCTTGTCTCTTAGCCCTATACCCCAAAAGTGAAAGTGGCTATTTTCAAGTCTTCAGAAGCTTCATTCCCCAGAAGCCTCTCCGGTATGGCAGTTGTCCAGACAGGACAACCTCCAGTTGGCCTGATTTACTTTCTACCTTGGAAGATACCACAAAGCTTTCACAGAACTAGGTAGGCCCCTGATACACTGCCTAATGCTAGTGAGAGTCTGGTCCTTTGAGCTTTCAGTTGGCCTAGGAGCACTTCCTTTGCTCTTATTTTCTTGTGAGGGAAGAACACAGGAGCAAAGTGTGGCCCTGGAGGAAATACTAACAGTCTTTAAGGGCTCCACGCACCCACTGCCTGGGCCTGTTTCTCAGAGCTTTCTGACCTTGTTTTAGCTAGCATGCAAGATCCTCCCCTTTAGAGATGGGAAGGTGGGCAGTAACAGTCACAATGGTGGGAACCCAGTCCACCCCTGCATCTGGTGGGGAGGTGGATCACTGGGGCTCATACAACAGCTGCATCCAATGAGGTTTTCTCCAACTCCTTATTACTCCCACTACCTGACTGTTGGGAGCAATGGGCTCTCTGGGCACTAGAGATCAGGGATTTAAGCAGAGGACAGCCTAGTCCATTTATCTTTCAGGATATGCTGCTGTGAGGAAGCCAATTGCTGCCTATCTGAGGGAACAAAGGAGCTGACCACCCTGGGCAGAGGGATGCTGAAGGAAGAGGGGCGCAAGGTTGCTTAACTTCATTTTCCAGAGTTGGGGTTGGCTTTCCTTGTGTGATCCTGAAAGGCAGTGTCCAGCAGCTCTCCCACTGGCCCCAGTTTGGATTCTTTTCATGACTTCCCCAACCAGACCAAAGGGGGCTGTTGATGTCCTTTGGGGAGGAAAGTGTTGGACTGGAGGGAACAGCAGTGTTAAGAGGACTGATGGGCGACCTGCCTTCTCTGTGAAGGCCCACAGGCCAGTCCCAATGCGGTTGAGCAGAAACAGGTTTAGTTCTTGGCCTGTAGAGGGGCTTTAGCCACTGCAAAGGCACATCTAGGGCTTCCAGCTTGTGCTTTGGACTAGAGAGAGAGCCAAGAAGTGCATGCATAGTAGGCTCAGTGCAGGGTTCATACCTCAGGTCACAGCCATTCACTATCTAGGGCTGAGTTAACTACTCTAACAAGTGTCCTGATCTTTAAAATCTGTCAGAATCGTGTTAAAGATTAAATGTCTTTCCCCAGAAGGGGTTCGATAAATGCTGTTGCTAGTGACAGCAGAGGCAGCTAGGCCTTGGAGAAGAAACTGTCGGGAGCCTAGCAGCAGGCGGAGAGATAGAGGTTGCTGCAGGGAAGGGAGAGGGTGGAAACCACAGAATAGCCCCTGGGGTGAAGTGGGGGAGCAGAAGCACCAGAAGCGGGATTCCTTGGCTAGACTCCTGGCAGCCTCCACCTACGGTGAGGGAGGGCAAGAATCTCTGCCTCCAGCCTGACATTCCCACAGGTGGGCACTGGGGCTGGCCTGGAGAACCGTTCAGAGAAGCAGAGCTGCCCTCCAGCCCCCTCCAGCCCCGTCCCCTTACTGCTGCTAGTCTCTAGCCCGCAACACACACCATCTTTACTGATGACTGGTCCGAAAGCTGCGACCCGCCCTTCAGCCTTCAGTGGCTCGGAAGCCGCGGCCCCAGCAGGCTCAGAAAGATTGTGAGGCCCAACCTCCCCTCACCCTCACCAATAATAATTAAAACATAGAAAAGGTACAAAACCGGGAAATAGGTGTAAAGAAGTCCCAAAGTTCTGATCCTTCCCATGATGACTACCTCCATACCTTCTTTAAAATACCAAAATCTTTTTTTTTTTTTTTTTTTTTTTGCCGGTCTATGACCCTGCTTTGCTAAGCGAGTACGGAGACCGTATATTGTGGCCACACACACATTTACCTCTTCTGGCATGCACTGTTCTATCTCCATTGATTTTCCCTGGTGAACTCATGCGTCAGCGTCAGCAGAAAAGTCACCTCCTCCAGGAAGCCTCCCCTAATCTCCCCTACGCACTCGGGTTTGGAAGCTACTTGTGTCGCCACATTTCTTTCCGTAACTCCACCACCCAGCGCCGCCTTGCACTTAGTTAACGCCCAATAAACTCGATGGAGGGAAGGGGACACAATGTGGGTAGGGGGCAAGCGGATGTCCAGTAGCTGCCGCCCCGTTCTAGGGCATTCGACCCCACTTCTTTTCATCCAGTCCCCAGATCTCAGTGCACGCAGGAATGAGGTGTGGTGGCGCGGACACCACCCGCACTACAAGTCCAAGCTGCTGGTCCTTTGAGTTCGACCCAGCAGTGGATGAAAGCGTCCTGCTCACCCAGGTCGGTGTGCCGGTGTGCCGGTGTGCCGGTGTGCCGGTGTGCTGGTATGCCGCGGCCCCAATGAGCCCCGACGAGCCAACAGGCTCCTCTGTTCACCCTTCGGGGCCCAGCGTCCTTATAGCCTTGTCCCAGCGTCCCGCTGCTTGCAAAAGCGTGCGCTCAAGTCTCTGGGGTGTGGACCCTGGCTGGGCGCGCGTCCCCGTGGCTTCCTGGCGTTGAGAGCAGGGGCCTCAGCTTTCAGGCGCACTGCTAGATCATGGCGTCCCCGCAGCAGACGCAGAGGCCGGGGGACGCAGGGCCTGGCTTCTGGTTCTGCTCCGCCACAGGATGCTCTGTGAATTCGGTCGCAGCGCACGTACCCGGGGTGAAGGGCGCACCAGCAGGCTGAGAGATCACAAATAGGGTTGCGCCCCTCCCCGCAGTTAGGAGATTGAGAGTGGTGCCCTGGTGGCAGTGTGGGAGACAGAGGCTGACTGCGCCTTGGGCGTTCTTTGAACAGTTGCCCCGACACCAGTGGCCACGTGCCTGACCTCAGATGCTCCCCCCACTTGGCCACTGAGAGATTCTGCTGGTTCTGAGTTCTGGAGAAAGGGAGGAGGGAGAACCTCAGTAACACAGACTCCTGGGAGGGTAGGAAACCTTGTTCTGAAGTGTGTCAGGAGAGAAAATGTTCTTATTGCGCATACACAGGTGTAGTGACACATTTTGTTCCTTTAAGGCAAGAGTGATTCAGATGGTGGTGGGTCGGTGAACACTGCTAGATCCCTAGCCCTGTTAAACTACTAGCACCCAATCCCAGAATACTTCCACGAAGTCTATCAATTATGGGGCAGGAGGTGGCATGGGGAGCAGGAGAAACCCAGAGGCAAGGAAAAGGGTCTGGGGTTGTTAGGTGAAGGAAATCATTCACCTTTCTCCCCAGGAGGAAGGGGATTCTATTTCTTCCTACTCCTCAAGTTTCCATTGGCCCCTTTCTTTGGCAAGCCCTCCAGCACCCCCTCTAGTATGTTCTGGACAGAGAAGGACATCTGACTGACCAGGGTTGAGGAACTGTTTGCATGAAACTGCTGAAACACCAAGGTCTCACTGACAGTCCCTTGGAAACAGAGTAAATGCAGCTATTTGGCATCATGGGGCCTGTTTTCTGTCTGGGCCCTTTCTGGTTTCCTTCCTCCAAAAGAGTATGTAAATGATACACCACCAGGAGGGAGTCATCACAAAAGCTACTCATTCCTATATCCCTTTCACCTAGCACAGTGCTTGATTCATAGGAGCTGCTCCATGGAAGTTTGTTTGCTCTGTGAGAGAATAAATCCATCACAGATATTGTCATAGAATATTGGCACTTTCTGGGTTCCTTTGGAAGATACCAAGCCCCACAGGGCATGTCTCCAAAATGTTGACTAGAATGAGACTTCATACCACCTGGTCTAGAGGAACATTTCCTGTTCCCCTTGCCCCAGCACACACACCATACAGGCTCTGCTCTCTCTGAGGAGGCCTTCAAGTCCCCTGAAAGCAACAAAAGTGGCACATTCAGGAGCACTGGTCAGATCAAAGGCTGTGCTCCATCCTTTCTCCCCCAGGTGAGAGGCTTTGCCTGTGTTTCTTGGGAAGCAGAAACTGGCACTGTGCCTGGCCAGGGATGGTGTGAACAATGAGTGTCATTGCTGCTGCACCGGGGGCCATTGGTGCTGCTCTGGGGATGTTTTAGAGGAGGGGCAGTGCTAAATGACGGGGGCTGGGGAATAAAACCAAGGCCCTGAAACCCCTTACCTCACACACCCCACTTTCTGGCCCCGTCTTTCCCAGGTTTTGTGCCTCAGTGTTGTTACCCTCCAGGAAGGGACATCAGGCTTGATAAATCCTGAAGGCCATAGAGAGGCATGAAGACTCAGATACCCCAGGATTCAAGCCTCTAAGGTACAGAAGGATCTTTGAACTGAGATGCCACAAGAAGAAAAAAGATCAGTTCTTCCCTCAGATACCCTGAGTAAGGCAGAGGAACTCCCACGGCCTATCTCATATCAGCCATCTAATGACCATCAAAACCTTGAAATGTTCTTCTATACCTCTTGCTTCCCCATTTTTTTCAGCACAAAGAGGCCACTCCTCCACCTATGTAATGGTCAGTCTGATTTTCTCCCTGTCCCTCTACTCACATCCATCTACTCAAGGGCCTGAAAGACTGCGGAAACTGAGGCATGAAGAACAAGATTCCAGGATTTGAAATGTCATTCTTGGCTCAACTAAGAACATGAGGGCCACCTGACCTTGTCCTACTACTATGTTGGGGCTCCCAGGCCCTGTCCCAATATGTACCCTTATGCTTCCTGCCCGCGGTAGGTAGAGGCAGACTCTGCCTTCATTGAATAAGGAAGGGACTAAACTATGAGATGTTAATGAAAGAGATTGAGCATATCACAGGAAAAGAAGTCAGAGACCTAGCCAGGACTTACTCTGGCTTTACCACTAATTAGCTGTGTAACTTGTGCAAGTGCCTTAACTTCCCTGATGAGTCACTGAATCCCTTTGTTATTTCTGTATTGTAAGAGAGGAGGATAGGATGCATCTAAAGGCCCTCCCACTCTAATAGCCTATGAAATCAGCTCTCGTTTCAATATCCATTCTCAGGCTTGCCCTTAACTTTTGTTAAATGATCTAGTTAACATAATACAAGTTAATACAATCATGATGCTGACAAATACTTCAATTAAAAATGATCTTTACTTACCACCCTATATATCTTTATTATTATTTTAGAATCAATATGTATTAAAGGTCATTTCATTTTTTATTTTAAATAAACTTCTGTCAATGAGTGTATATATATATATATATATAAAACTTTCCAGTGAGGGACACCTGGACAGGTATGACAAAGAGCTCTTCTTTGGTTGCTGGACCTTTGGGCAAGTGCTTGATACAAGAAAAAAAGAAATTGCCCCTGAGTTTTCTCTTGGCAGCCGAGACAGAGACCCAGCCTCTAGTCTGTCTGCTTGTGCCTACAACATTGCCCAGACTGGCACACAGGTACACAGTACCCATATTTCTAGTTCTGGCAGATCTTTGCTCACTCTCTTCATGCTGGGTTTGTCCCCAGCCTCGCTCTGAGAGTAGTACCTTCACAGCTCCCACCACAGACCAGGGGAGCTCCAAAGGAGGGAGAAGAATGCAGAAGACATGCGTGTTTCTGGGCCTTCAAGCTCTAGAGTACACCCCTCATATAGACACGTAGGCTTTTCCAGACATCTGTGCCCCACAGGAGGTAGTCATGTAATTTCCCAGGTTCTCCACAGAGGACTCAAGTATTCACACTCCTGTATTTCCTAATTTCTTACTCCATTCCCTCAGTTTCTGCACCCTCCTCCCCCTTCCACTCTTTTTTCATCAGTTCCTTCAGGATCTTCTCATTTCTTCTTTCCTGAAAGCTCCTATTCTCTCTCTCTCTGAACCCTCCTTTTCTTTCCTCCTGGGCCATCCTTGAATCCTGGATGAAGGGAGATAAGAAAAGGAAAGCTCTTCCTTTCGGCCTTCATCAGCATCAGGCAATCCTTCTGGAGCACTCTTCTCACAAGGCCCCCAACTATCCCTAGGCACCAGGCACCTGATAAGGGATCCTCACTTGTGGCATTTGAGAGGAAGACAAGCCGGAAGCCAGGAAATGCTGTGAAACACTGACTTCTACTCAAAGCAGTCTTGCAGTTCAGCCTACTACCACCATGTGAAATGTCCAAAGACCCACCACAACGACACCACTGATGAGCATACTGAAGGGTATGAAACACTTCACCTACATCAGCAGTCCCCTCTTAGTGACACAGCCCAACCCTGTGGGTCACCACATTTAGCATGTGGTGAACCTGAGACGGGCTGTTTCTACCGCCCACCCTAAAACTGTTCTAACATTTTAGAGATTTCACATCTTTCATTTTATTTTATTCTCACAGTAATCCTGTGAGGTGAACAACAACTTTGCGGAGGAGAATCAGCAGTTCAAGGAGGTGAAATGACTTACTTGCACACAGCAGACTCCAAGCCCCAAACTCCAAAAGTAAAAGAGGGAAGAGGGGCTCAGCTCCCGCAAGCTAGCAGCCAGGTATGCAGCCCAGCGCTCCGCCTGGACACGAGAAGAGATCCAGGCCCCGCCCCCTGGCCTTGTTCTCTGCCCGCAGGAAAGTGGGGTGCTTGAGGGGAGAAGTCTCTGCTGTTCCCGGGACAGAGTCCCCGCTTGAGCGCGCCCTGGGGAGAGGCTTCTTTAGAAAGCAAGTGACCTTGAACTCTGTGCTGAAGGGACACCAGGAGGAGAGAAGCCCGGGAAACCCGGAAACCTTGGCTTAGGATGGATGGAACGCCGAGAGGAGCCGGAGGGACTGGGTGGGAGTGCAAGAGCAGGACTAGCTCCTCCCTTGCGGGGTCAGGGACTTCGGAGCCGGCCGGAGGAAGATTCCTCCACAGCCCCGAAGGCTGGGAAGGCAGTAGGACCCGGAGGCGGAGCGGCCCCTCCCGTCTCCTCGAGGGCGGGCACAGGGAGGCCGTGAGGGCCATACCCCGGTTTTCTGTCTACGCAGTCTGGGCTTCCCGGCCACCCGGAGCAGTAAGCCGGAGCCATCCCCGCCGAGCTAAGGCCCTAGGAGGCCCGCGCTTTCTCCGAAAGTGAAAGGAGTGGGCGGGGGGCGCGGCCGAGGCGGGGCCCAGGCAGGCGGCGGCGCAGGCTCCGCCTCGGGGCAGTCTCGAGCCGCGGGCGCCGAGCGATTCCAGTCCCCGCCGCGCCGCGGGCTGCTGGGGCTCCTCTGCAGCTCCTGTGCCGGGAAATGACCCTGCCCGGGGGCCCGACGGGCATGGCGCGGCCGGGAGGCGCGGGGCCTTGCAGCCCGGGGCTGGAGCGGGCCCCGCGCCGGAGTGTCGGGGAGCTGCGTCTGCTCTTCGAGGCTCGCTGCGCCGCAGTCGCGGCCGCCGCCGCCGCAGGGGAGCCCCGCTCCCGCGGGGCCAAGCGGCGTGGGAGACAGGTCCCCAACGGGCTTCCGCGGGCTCCCCCCGCCCCAGTGATCCCGCAGCTGACTGTGACGGCCGAGGAGCCGGACGTTCCCCCGGCCAGCCCCGGACCGCCCGCGCCCGCGCCCGAGGGCGGCTGGCTCCCGGCCGAGGTCTCGTCGCACCTGCAGCAGCCGCGCCGCCTCTCCACCTCGTCGCTCTCCTCCACTGGCTCCTCGTCGGTGCCCGAGGACTCGGAGGACGATCTGCTGAGCGACAGCGAGAGCCGGAGCCGCGGCAACGTGCAGCTGGAAGCCGGCGAGGACGCGGGTCAGGTACGGGCCGCGGGGGCGGGGCCAGCGCGGGCGCGGGGGCCTCGCCCCGGGGACCCGGCCCGGAGCGCGCGGGGGGCTGGCTGCTGCCCTGAGCTCCCTCCGCTGAGGGCCGACTCCCACTGTCCAAGGGACCCAGGGGTCGGAGGGCGGCACCGGGCCGACCGCGCGCTCGCCTGGGCAGTTTGCACCCCCTGATTCCACAGAAGGGTCGTGGACCCTTCTGGAGGGTCCAAGAGGGCGAGTGAGGCGGAGTCTGCGACCGACCGCGGGGACCCGGTGCGGTGGGCAGCGGGGGAGCGTGACCTGCTAACCGCGCGGAGGGGCTGGACGAATCGAAGGGGTCGGCTTTGCCCCGCGAACTCCCGGAGAGACAGGGGCGAACGAGTCTCCCTTTCGCCGCCCCCTCTCCCGCGTCGCGGCCCCACCCCCGCCGTTGCCACGGTTTCCCTCTCCTGAGTGGGAGTGGAGCGGCGCTCCAGGCTCTGCTCAGGAACCGCCGCCGTCTGCTCGCGGCGCCCGCACGAGGCGTGGACGCGGGAAGGGCGGGGCTGGGAGCTCTGACAGGGGGTGGAACACCGCCCTTCTCGGTTTACCGCTCCTAATTATGGCCAGCGGAAAGCAAACTGAGGCCGAAAGGGCGAGCTCAGCCTGCTAATATCCGTTTCTGGTGTCGGAGGCCAGATTTGACCCTGGAATAATCCAGGCCAAGTTACGGTGAAGTCATTCCCCGTGCTGGTCCCTTTGGGGTGAGCCGCGCGCAGGACAGCCGTCTTTTGCCCCTTGTTTAAACGAAGGCGAAATATTTTAAGTAACTCCCTGTGGTCAGTGCGAAGGAATTGTTCTCGATCCACGTTATGCAAGTGTCCCGTGAGCTGAGGTAGAGGCGAAGGGCTCCCTGCAGGCTCTGGTGCCTCCGGGCCTTCCCAGAAGGGCGGTGAGAACTGCGGTCGCGCGCCGGGGTTGCCTGGGAGCTGTGGGGACAGCACTGGGGAGCGGCCCGGGCCTGCCGAACCCGGGCTTCGCCACACGCTCGGATTGGACGAGGCAGGGGAGATACTGTAACGACTTGCGACGGATCTGTGACTTAGTTACCCCTTGAGATTTATATTACCCAGAGGGCGGCGGGTTTTGTAACACAAGAGGAGAAAGAAAAAAAACATCTTAGACTAGGAAAAAGAAAAATATATCTTAGACTAGGAACATACCCCGCCGCCAGGTGTAGGGTGCGGGGAGTCCCTCTCTCCTCCCAGGAAGAATTAGGATGCGCCTGACCCATGGTCATTCCTAGCGCAACCCTGGCCTACGTGGGGAGGCGGGAACCTAGGGGGTGGTGGAATGTGGGGCAATGAGAGGACTCCTCCCTCCCCGCCTCCGAAAATCCGGAGCAGTAGCTCCGGGTCCACCTCTCCTCCTCTCTCCTCCTTCCTCCTCCCCCCCCGCTCAAATATCTGACAACTGAGTGGGGGCACAGGAGGAAGGGGGCCACGAGGGCAGACCAGTACAAACACCGCTTCCCACTAACGTCCGCGAGCAGAGGCAGTCCAGCGACCCAAGCCTGTAATGTGAAGTAGGCAACCCGGCTGGGGTCAAGGCTCCAGGGACCAGTCGCAGCTGTGCCTTGGGCATATCTGGCCGACCTTTCCCACCCTGGACCATGCGGTCTCCCGACACGGGAAGGAGCTGGAGCAATTGGCTGCTGAGGGCCCTTGCAGCTCCAAGGCTGCCTCTCTCAGGCCCTCCCAACCCCCAGCCCTCCGGGGCCTCCCCGAAGGCAAACAGCCACTGCAGCAGATAAGCCAGGGGGTGTTGACAGAGGCCGGCCTGTGTCCGCGTGGAAGGGCCGCCCCGGTGTGGACTTTGCCTCACGGTGGATCGGGCGTGGCACAGTACTCCCGCCCAGGCTGCCCTTAGGGCTTCCCCAGGCAGGAAGTAGATCCCATGGGCTGGCAGAACGTGAAGGATGCAACTGGGAGAAGGATACTGCAGCAGCATTCCTGACAACTCACCAGTATAAGTACTTGGGCCTGGGCAGATAAAGGGGTTAGCTGGAGCTGAAGGAGGCCTGGAAAGAGACTCTACCTTGGCTCTGCCTGGCACATACATCCTTCTCCTTCTAGGAGCCTGAAGCTGGGATCCCTCCAGGATAGCTGGGGATAGACAGCCTGCCACTCTAGCTGGGCTCTTTTTCTAGCAGAGGGAAAAGTCATGGGCAGGGAAATCCATACAAGCCAGGGCCAGAGTTGGGACCCTTTCCCCAAGGGCAGCTGGCATAGTCATAGGCCTTGCCTGCCTCTTAAAATAATTTTGGAGTGTTGCTGTAGCAGAAGAGAGGGTGTCTGGCTCCTGTTCATTTGATTCTCTTTCTCTTGGATGGGTAAGGAGACCTGGATGCTGTCCTGTCCTGGACCCAGAACTCCACACTTCACTTTTCACTAATTATAGAGCAGAATTTAGGTTAACCGACTTCCTTTTTAAAAAGTAAATGCCCCTGGGAGGGTGAAGTCGTGGGTCACTTATACCTTAGTGCAAATTATTTTATAAACTTAAACTGATTGCTTTCACCACCACTACCATCACTACCACCACCACCACCACCAGGATTGCTAGTTTGATAGGACAAAGGGAATATGGGGAGGGGTTTAGCCTGATAGAGAGCTTCAGCTAGTGACTAGATGGCTGGAGGTAGGGAGTGGGAGTCAGGAAGTATGGAGATGAGTACCAAAAACAGAACAAAGGGTCCACTCTGGCAGATACTCATATCACATCAGACACTAAGTATATCTGAGAAGCAGGAGTCTTTAGGTCTTCCAAATGGAGCTTAGACAAAGGAGCATCAAACAAAGGCTGATGTGCAGGCAAACCCTTCTCAGAAAGAGATGTTCCTTGTCTAGCTCCAGGAGTGAGCAGTTATCAGCGGGTCTTCCTGTGACTTCATCAAAGACTCACAAGATCAGCTATCCTGGGCTTTTTGCCCCAAGATACCAGGATAGGCTCTGGCTGTGAGTTGGTTTCCTAGACTTCTGTGGGGAGTAGGCTGGGCCAGAGGATGGGGTTTTGGCCTTCTTTTCAGCTAGATTTCACTCTGTAACATAATAAACCTGCTTGTTGATATCCATACAATAAAAGCCTTACCTGCTCAAAATATCTTCCTTGCTATTGTTCATGTGCCCAAATCCCCACCCACCCACCAAAGAATGATTTTCCAGGAACATTTTTGGAGACATGCATCTTTATATGCATATGTTCCTTGTGGGAGGTAGCTCCCTCAGATGGAGGATGGCAACGAGTTCCATGACACTTGCATCAACTCCTTCCATGTTTGACCATATCCATTACTATCAGGGGAGTTAATTCTACCATACCAACAACCTCAGGAGGTGGCTGGGAGGGCTTAAAAGACATAATGGGTATGAAACCCATTTGTAACCTGCATGACTGGAATCAACCTCAGTCTTTGCTGCTCTTGGCTGATATGATCTTCTCAAAATTGGGGTATGGAGAGTAGGTGATAACCATATTTTACAATGCTGTGTTATCCCACATTAATAAAGTGGCAGTAGTCGAGGGCTGCAGATGCTACAACCTACCATGTCCTTTTCCACCTTCTCTGCCCCATTCACTGCTCTTATATGATCCCAGAAAGAATGACGCAGTTCTCTCATCTCACCTGACCCAAGACTGGTGGTACCTTCTTCTACTTGGCTGGCTACAGAAATAGATCTACTCTCTAATTAACCTCACTCTTATCCCACTGTCCCCCACATTCTGCCAGTAGGCCCCTGAAGGTGCTTGAAGCTCCACCATTAAACCCATTCCTTTTGATGAAGGCAAAGGTGTCTAGCCAACAGACATGGGTCCCCAGGCAGATCTCAGTGTTTCACCAGAGATCAAAACACATGTGACCTTGTAGCTGCAAATCACTTTACCCAAAACAAAGCTCTTTCTCATTCCAGGGTCCCATTTGATCCCCAAAGAGAGTAAGGATGATAGCATGGACTTTGGAACATACTGGAGCAATTGGAACAGGAGGAGGGGGCTGGGCTGCTAGAGAGCTTAAGCCAGAGACTGAGAGGCTGTAGGTAGGGAGTGAGGGCATGCTAACTCCTCTAAGCTTTGACTCCCTTCTGTAAAATGGCAATAATACCACCACCTCATTTACTTGCTGTGCATGTACATGATGATGATTATCATCATCATGATTCTCAAAATGAATGTGGGAGATGAGGGTATAGGATGGTGCTGCTGAATACGCATGGCACATCTTCCTGGAATTTTATTTGAGAATTTGGAGGTGGAGGTTTTATAATAAAACCTGGGTTTATTATGCAGCATAATGCAGACCTTGAATGTATTTAAAGAGTAAAAAAGGGAGTTTTGAAGGAGATGTCATGTTTCTAGTGGGCTGCTTCTGGCTACACCCCCAGATCCCTGGGGATTGGACATGTGATCACACCCCAGTGTGCCATGTAGGGACTGCAGTAGGAAAGCAGGAGCAATGCTATCTGATGAAGGTTGAGAAGTGCCTGGCATGCAGTAGGCAGTCAGCAAATGGTAGTTCTTGTTATGACAGTAGCTATGTCCTCCCAGTGGAAATGGGCTCACAGAGATGAAATTCTCACTTGGGCTACTCAGCTAGAAAGTGACAGAGCCAGGACTGGAACTAACTCCTGATTCCCCATCCAGTGCTCTGGTACTACCCCCCATTTCCTTCCCATGAGAAAGGGCTTAATGATTAATAGCTTTCCCCTGCTTAGGCCACTACTCCAGTTCTCCCTCTCCCTTTAAGAACTCCCTCTGTTCAGGGAGGCTGGATTTCTAGGTTCCAGTCCTGTGGGGGCACACATCTATAACTCTTTTAAAAGACAAGCACCCCTGAGAGGAGGCAGCAGATATGCAGTTTGGATGAGCAAAGCTGTGTACTACAAACCTGTTTACATAGGAATGATGAGTTTTGGGTGGGAAGAGGAAAGGTCCAGAGTATGAAGATGCTCTCAGGATTTGGTGGAGGCTAGAAGCAATGGTCATGAGGCAAGAGATAAACCAAAATCTACATTTCCCTACCAGTCCCATCTAAGATGACAGGCTCTCTGCTCTGCATCCCATTTTCAAAGCTCAGGTTTCTGGGTCCAGATCAGAACCAAGGGTGCCCCTGGGTCTTGCCAACTGGTGAAGAGTGATATGGTATCCAGGGATGGCAGAGGATTTTGGGAAGCCCCAAGCCATTCTTTCTCCAGGTCCTTTTGGGCTGGCCTCCCTGCCCTGGGCCAAATGTTTGTTACTGCTTTTGTCTGTCTCCCTAAATGAAAGGAACCTATGGTCCCAAGTGAATGAATCAACAATCCAGATTTGTCCAGTTTCTGCTTCTTCCCAGGAAATGGGATTGGGGAATAGCCTGTTATGCTCAAGCCTCATTTACTTTAAGCCAGTAAAAGTGTTATTTTCCCATTTTACAGATGAAGAAACTGACGCTCAGAGGTTTGTTTCTCAGGCCCCAGAATATCCGAGGCACTAGTGGAAATGCAAATTTTTTGGTCCCACCCCAGACCTACTCAGAATTTCCCTACGGTAAACCTGAGAATCTGCATTTTTTAACAAGGGTGATCATCTTGCGATTCTCATGCTCACAAAAGTTCTAAAACCTGGACAGCCATTTAGTAACCTACCCATGCAGCTTTTGAGCGGCAGAACTGAAGTGCAGACCTAACGCTTCTGATGTTAAATCCAGGGCTCTTTTCAGCACATTCGGATATCTGTCACCACCCTGTGCATCTCAGTGTCTGCTACACAGGCGCATAAGTTTTACTTGAATGAATGAATGAATAAATGAATGATGAGGTGCTAGCTGCTTGTGGACTGACAGGACTGGGGGAGAACTTATTCCAGAGGAGGGAGGGCTTATGCATTGCTGAGACTCTGGACATGCAGACCCCGACCGTGTTGCTTTCAGAAAAGCCACTGGCAGAAGATCCGGACCATGGTGAATCTGCCGGTCATGAGCCCTTTCAAGAAGCGCTACGCCTGGGTGCAGCTGGCTGGGCACACGGGTGAGCATGGGGCAGGCGCGGTTGTATGAGTGGGTATGGGGGCAAGGGATGAACTAAGCAGCGCTAATGGCACGGGTATGCAGGGAGTTTCAAGGCTGCGGGCACCAGTGGGCTGATCCTGAAGCGAAGCTCTGAGCCGGAGCGCTACTGCCTGGCGCGGCTGATGGCGGATGCGCTGCGCGGCTGCGTGCCCGCCTTCCACGGCGTGGTGGAGCGCGACGGCGAGAGCTACCTGCAGTTGCAGGACCTGCTTGACGGCTTCGATGGACCCTGTGTACTTGACTGCAAGATGGGCGTAAGGTACGCGTGCCCTGCCCGGCTGGGTGGAGACCACCTGGCGGGGAGCCCAGGACTGGGATGAGCGTTCTATCCAGTACCCAAAGCCGTGCTCGACGGGGTACCGGGGTGTGCCCGCTTACGCTCCATCGCTGCCTGTGCCGCCATAGGACTTACCTGGAAGAGGAGCTGACCAAAGCCCGCGAGCGGCCCAAGCTGCGGAAGGACATGTATAAGAAGATGCTAGCAGTGGATCCTGCAGCGCCCACCGAGGAGGAACACGCGCAGCGCGCTGTCACCAAGCCGCGATACATGCAGTGGCGAGAAGGCATCAGCTCCAGTACCACACTCGGCTTCCGCATCGAGGGCGTCAAGGTGGGCCAGACCCAATTCGCTTTGCACAGCTCCGGCCCTTCCTCCACCGAGCCCCACAGTGCAGTGTCTGCTTCCATGTCGGCCCCCCCATCTCCCTGAAAAGGCACCCACCCACTGGCGGCCATCTCTCTGTTCCCAGCCTCCAACATCCTGAGAGGTCCCTCCTTCCAAACTTTCCCTCTCTGGCGGGTACGGGGCCCCTGACACTTCCTGTCCCATTTCCTTAAGAAAGCCGATGGATCCTGCAGCACCGACTTTAAGACCACCCGAAGCCGGGAGCAGGTGATCCGCGTCTTTGAGGAGTTTGTGCAAGGGGATGCGGAAGTGCTGGTGAGCGCTGGATTCTAGAACCCTGAGATACTCGGGAGCCTGACACTGAGAGGTGCCCTCAGGTTATCCAGTCTACTGTCCTCGTCTGTGACCCCCATCTTAGAATTTTTCACATTGCGTTGTAATGGTTTTACGTTCCTTTCCTTCCCTTCTGTTCAGCATACCATATGGGGGCTTGTATTTTCCTCACCACGGTATTTGCCAAGCCGAGCTCCCATCGTGGCCCCTAATATTAACAGAAGCTCAATTAGTATTTAGCTAATTTGCCTTCCTCTTCTACTCTACCCTCTCTAGAGAAGGTATCTGAACCGCCTGCTGCAGATCCGGGATACCCTGGAGGTCTCTGAGTTCTTCAGGAGGCATGAGGTGAGAGGGGTAAGCTCAGGTGGAGGGGGTTGGGAGGGGTAGAGGGGGTCTGTGAAGGTTACAGAGAGAAAAGGGTGGGAGAAAGGGCAGTTGTCAGACCAAGTGGGGCTCGGCAGGTGATTGGCAGCTCGCTGCTCTTCGTGCATGATCATTGTCATCGCGCTGGTGTGTGGCTCATCGACTTCGGCAAGACCACGCCCCTCCCCAACGGCCAGACCCTGGACCACCGGAGGCCCTGGGAGGAGGGCAACCGCGAGGACGGCTATTTGCTGGGGCTGGACAATCTCATTAGCATCCTGGCCAGTCTGGCGGAGAGATGAGGCTAGGTTCCTGCCTTCCTGCAGACCAGCTGATCTGACAGTAGACCTTCAGGCTGCGACCCCGCTGTAAATGTCTGCATGCGGGCGAGAGACTGAAACCCCCGAGGTTGGGGCAGTTCATAGGGTCCTGCAGGGCCAAGTGCCAACCACTATGGGACGCACTGCACGCACTGCACGCACCTGGGTTGTTTCTTCCCCCCCCCCCGCCCCGTCCCATTCGAGCCCCAGTGGTCCCAGAGCCGATGACACTAATTTACCTTTACCGGAATAGACTGAGACAATGGGCTTTTTCCTCAGCCCAGCTCTTTTGAGGGGCCTCTGTACCTCTCCAGGGAGGCCAGATAAGGAATTTTATTTTGCAGGCACTAGATCGATTGGTCTAATCTCCCACACTACAATGGACTCCCCTTCCCAATAAAACTCAAAGACACCAGCTTTGGCGACTCAGCCTCATCCCCTCCCTCCTTTGGTCTCCTCTTCCTCAGTTCGCAGGAATCCCTCATGTCCACTCAGATTAATGGAGGATATTAGTTCTTTATTAGAGTCATCTGTAGAGTTGGGGGCTGCTCAAATGAAGGATGCTTATGGGGGAAGGGCAATCCAGAGAAGGCTTCCTGCAGAAGGCAATTTCAACTCCTGAGGTGGGGGAGGGGTGGCCTCCGGTCCCAAAGATGAAAGACTAGGAGTGGCCCCTCCCCAGGAGGCCTGGGGCTGGTTTCCAGGATGGAAAGTTCAGTGCTGCATGCCAGCCCTGAGACAGGCCCAGGCACACAAAACAGACTGGGGGGTGGAGAAAGAGGCTACTGGAATAACAAGCCATCTAGAAGTCTGGGGAGGAGTGCAGGGAGGAACACTTGCTAGCATCAGTGCCTGAGTCTTGACCCTTGGGGTCCAGGAGCCTTAGGTACAATTCCAAAGATTCTGAGATTGGAGGCCCCTGGATTTGGGGGGCTTGAGGCCTGAGGGTAGCCAGGGACCAAGAAGGCTCCCTCCCTAGTTCTTCAAGCTCTCCATATTCAATTTCTGGGCCTTTGGGAATATTAGGCCCTCCAAAGACCTGCTCCCTAGCCCAGAAGTTCCTTGCTCCTCCAGGGTGGGCCCCAGATACATTGGCAGGGGTGAATATAGCCCATGAGGGTCCTATAATGGAAGGGTAAGGGAGCAGAGAGCCAGTGTTATTTTATAGCTTCCTTCCTGACCCTCAAGACCAGGTGGTCAGGGCAGGTCATAGGGCATACCTGAGTTTAGTACTGAAGATGCTCCAAGATGCCAACAAAGCTAGGGCAGAGTTTAGGCTGGTGCTGCCAACACTGAGTCATGATATGATACCTGGGGAGAAGCAGGAGTTCATGCCTACCCATGGTTGTAAAGAATCCCCCTCCCTGGGCAATACTCCATACTCACACAGGCCTTGGACAGTCCCTGGGAAGGTCTATATGTCACCTTCCGACTACAAAGTCCAGAGTAACCAGAGTAGGACATGTAACCGAGTGAGATCTTCCAGAGCAGTACCCCAGAAGACCTGCATCATGAGTGGGGGAAACTGAATGAAGCCTATCAGACGTAGGTTCCCTTTCTCATCATATGAGGTGGTCCAAGACAGGGAAAGGGAGAGGATATCACCAGGAGTCTTAAATGTGAAGATTTCCTCTAGGAAGGCCTCTGGGGGCATCCACTTGACTGCAGCAGAGCCTAGCCCCCCTTGCAGTGATAACTAGCTCCACAGGAGGAAGGAGGGGACTGATGAGTTTAGATGCCACAGGGTGCTATTTGGAAACTCTTTTGAAGCAAAAGGCTTCTCCACTTACCTAGGCCCCACACCTATAGGTACCTCTTGTCAACCTGAAGTCTCCAGTCTTGGCCACTAGGCTGGGCCCAGTGCAGCTCAGCAGGCCGCTCCTGGCAGCAGTGTCTCTATAGAGTCAGCAAAAACAAATTACTGCCAAACTCAGAATCTCTGGTTCTAATCTACTTCCATAGAATTTATGTGGAAGGGCTCATTCTTTGGGAGAGAGTTGGGCTGGGGGTCCCTAGAGCCAGGATCTCTCTTAACCTATAGACAAGTGATTTTCCTCCAAGTAGTGGGTCCTGGGACAGCTAAAACAGGTTCTGCATGACCAGAGGTGACAGCTGGCCCTGGGTTGGGTAGAGGACACATTAATTCAAAGAGGTTTTGGGGTACATGAACAAGGTCTTTAGAAGGGCATGGAGTACTGGGAGAAGGGTTACCAGGTGTGGCCAGCTGTGCCTCAGGAAACTCTTCATGTCCCCTCCAAACATCAACTCCAGCAGAATCAGACGTTGAGTAACCTGGAGGCTGAACCTCACACAATGCACAATGTTTTGATGGCTGAACTTGCTGGATGGGTAGTACACATACCCTATCACCAACAGGGAAAGAAAACATGCTCTTGGGGACCTCTGTGTCCCTAGGCTTGCAACCTCTTGGCTCTGGGAAAAAAGAAGCTATTCCAGGTGCCTTCCCCACACCTTCCACCCTGGCCCCTGGCCCCACGTACATTTGATGATGAGTGTCTTCATGAGGAAACCCAGCTTGTCCTGACTAGCAGAGTTCTGGCAGGGTCTGGGAAGGAAAAGGGCAAAAAGCTCCTGAGTTCCCCAGATGCTTCAGGAGGGTAGGCTGACCCTCGCTCCAACAATTGTTTCTCCCTTTACGGATCCTTGCTCTCCTACCTCCAGCCAGAAGTCCCACCCACTCTCACCTTGACAGCCACCTGCAGGGAACTGGGGTGCCCAGAAAAGCCAATTAATTACCAGTCCTTCATAGACCTCTCCAAAGGCACCATGACCCAGGGTTCTGCAGGAAGACAGGTTGGAAGGGAGTGAGTGGCTGAACCTGAGGAAGGGTCCTAAAGAGTCTAGTGTCTCCTTTACCTCCCTTGTCCCACCCCTACCCCCCAGCTGGCCTTATATGAGGGTCTGAGGGGGAGGGGATTCTTCACAGCTGTGGGTGGGTATGAACTCCTGCTTCTCCCCAGGTATCAAATCATGATATGTCCCCAAGTACAAGCCGTGAAGAGGCAATGTTGGCTGACACAGAACTGGGGCAGAAGAGAGCACATGTAGGGTAAGAGTCTGTATGAGGCCATCCCTTAGGACCTCACAGACACCCTGGGGTGGAGGCAACCCTTACTCCAAAGGAATCATTCCCCAGAATTGGGGATGACGGCTGACCCTGGACAAGTTACTTTTCCTTTTGGAGCTTTTCTGGTCTCTATGTCCTCCACACAAGGGGTTTGAGCTAGCTGCTCTCTAGGATTTATAATTCCCTACAGCAGGGAGCAGGATAGGGCAGGTGGGGTAGGGGTTCAGAGTACATAGCTTTTTAGAAGGAGGGGGAGGACTCACCTGAGCAGGGTGACATTGGCTGGAGAAACCTCAGTAAGCCCTGGAAGCAAAGGCCAGGACTGGGCCATGCCCAGCCCCATATGGCAATAGTAGAGGTTGGGAGCTGTCCTGATGATGGAAGTTGAAAGCTTGCTTAGCTCAAGCTGAGGGCCTGAAAGCCTTGTCCCCAAGCCCTGCCATTTCTATGGTTCACTGAGGATGGAAGGAACAATGGCATACTCTCTACCTGCTCATCAAGCCTACTCTGCTTTGCCTCCCCCTGCCCAGGACACCTCTGCAGATGCCCATTAAAGCAAATGTTTTCTCTGAGCCTCTCCAGCTGCTTCTACTCTTAGAATCCCAGAGGAGTCTGCCACTGCTCTGCTGGGAATAGGAGTCTTGAAATCAGCTGTATATGCTACTGGGACACCACACAGCTCAGTGGAGAGCTGGGCAGCCTTGAATAGCCATGCCTGTTGGATGCTTCATAGCCACAATCAGGACCCCATATACCATAAGGAGACTCAGTGTACAGGTCACTACCACAACCACCAATAGAACCAGAGGGCCTGGGACGAGAGTGATGGGCATGTCTAGGGAGAAAGAGAGATACCTCTTGTGGGAAGCTACTCTCTGTCCCTCTATCCCAGGTTTTACCCATGCCTCAAGACTCAGCTCAAGTGTTAACTTTTTCATGACACTTTGCCCACTTATCCTAGACAAGCACCTCTCTCTAGAGAACCCTAAAACACTTTACACCCCCCATGGCAATTGCTATTTTGATATATATCTATATCTAGATGTAGATCTAGATAAATAGTTCCATATATCAATATATAGATCTAGATGATAGATAGAAAGATGGATAATTATCTCCCCTCCCACACTAGACCACTAGACTACATACTCCCTGAAGGCAGAGTATGCACTGATACATCTCCAGTCTCCTGCACACACCTAACACAGTGCCTGGCACATAGCAGGCAACATGCCCAGTACCAAACTTCTCCTGGCCTGTGGCCCCAGGAGTCCAGACCTTGGACAAAGGCAGAACCTACCCATGCTGGTGATGTTATCAGCAGCTAGCTCCATGCCCTCTGGGCACATGCATCTGGCTGAGGGGAGCTCTGCTTATCATTCGATGTCTTTCAAAAGGCAATGACTGCAATTGAGGTGCAGTCGGATCTCCATTTCTCCATGGTTCCTCATTATTATGAGTAAAAGAACAGATATTACAGGTGAGGAAGGGGACATACATACTTTTCCCAGCCATGTGGTTAATTCTAGCCCTGGACTTTGGAACAAGAAACAACACCAGGCATTTAAGTGTGGGTGGGAGGGCTTGGGAGACTTCTTTCTAGCCTGAATACTCCCTCTTCTGGAATTCTTGAGCTCAAAGGTATTTGAGAACTCACAGAAAGGAGATACTTGACAAGCACTCCAGAATGCCCCATGCTGGCATCACAACTGACAGCCCAGTTCTCAAATTCCTGTGCTGTGCAAGAAGCAGGTAGTTAACAGTGCAGAGTTGATGGCTCAGATGGGAGTGGGCTCAGGGACTGAGGAAAAGAGCCAGGCCAAAATGAAAGGTGGGCGATAGGAGCCAAAACCTGCCAAACTCTGCAAGTAGAGATCATTGCTGGGGTGTGGGAAGTATAACCCATCCTCCTCATTAGTCCAGAAGATATCAGTCTCAGAGGTATCACCTCCTGAAAATAGAAATGGAAATGGAAAGAGGGTTTGGCTACAAAATGAGGGGAAGAAGGGGTACACAGCTGCCTCACAGATGGGAAGCTGGCTTATGAAGACTGGGGAAGCTGGAGTCTTCCAGTGGAAATCCTAGTGTGGCCTTCTCTGTGCTAGCATTACAATACAGGTGCTGCCAGTTCACAAGGAGGAGCCAGGAGCCAGGGAATGGGGAGGGAGTAATCAGCTGGACCTGTTTCAACTCCTTTTCTAACCCCTCTGGTCCCATGTCCTCAGTTATAAAATGGGAGAGGCCCAATTATATGTTCCATTTCTGTGATAATGGAGAATTATATATATATATATATATATATATATATACACACACGCACACACACAAAGTACTGATGAACAGTACAGCCCAGACAAACACAAGGCTCTGTTACTTTACATCAGTGGTTTCTAAACTCTAGAGTGTATTAGAATCACCTAGAGTTTCTGGTTTAGTAGGTTGGAGAGGAGTTGAGAATTTTCATTTCTAACAACTTCCTAGGCTGTGCTGATGCTACTAGTTCAGAGACCACAATTTGAGAACTACTGACTTAAGCTATCCCTGCCTTTCTGCCTGTCCTCTCAGCTTACTAACTCAATGAGTTCTAAGTTTCTGGGCTGCTGCAGAACCCAGGAGGAGACCTATTGTGATGGAAAAGTCCTAGATTTAAATGACAATCTAGAGAGTCCAGTCTGCATGTGTGATTTGCAACTTACCTGACCTCTTTTTCTAAGAGCTATTTATTACTCTACCTGCTCTGCTCAACACCTTTCCCACCCATCCTTCCGAAGGAGTAGGCCTCTTCTAAGGCTCTACCTCACTTCACCCTGGGGGATGCCCAGTAGCCTCTGCTGCCTCTGTAGGCAGGCCCTGCTGCCACCCCTAAGCCTCCCTCTGTGGCCAAGCCAAGTGTAGCCCAGATCTCTGAGCAGCCCTGGCCGCCCTCTGTCTCTTCTCGTTAGCTGCCAGCCTGCTGAGAGCGAGCCCGCAATGTCCAGACGTCCCCTCCACCTGAGAAGCAACAGCAGAATATCTGACTATGGGATGGGGAGCACACCCACCTCTCCTCGCATCCCCGTGCCCTCACCTGCTTCCCCACCTTTCCCACTACTCTCTTAATTTTTCTGGGAGGCCTGAGTCCACATTAGTCTAGCTGCCTCAGGTGGGCTTGATCGCCTCCTCCCGCTGCCACCTGCAACCGCTTCAGCTTGTCCGTGTGCAGGTAGGGGACCAGCGGCGCTTTCAAGGGCGCACCCTTCAGCGGTCGAGTGAGGACCTGGGCATTGGGCAAGAGCTACCTACCGTCCCTGGGGCTGTAGTAAGGGAAGGAGCTCCCAGCCAGGCCAAGGGCCCATACGTAGAGCTCATGTGTGTGCGCACGCGCGCATGTGGGAAGAGATTTGGGATTCCAACACCGAGCGCTGGGATTCAGAGCTGCCCCCGTGAAGGCAAGCACATACCTGAAAGATGTAGGTGGCGACCCCGCCTCCAGCCCAGCGCCACGATCCCAGGACCCCTTTGGTCCCATCCTTCTCGCATGCTCCTCAGCAGCTCTCCGAGACAGAAGAGCTGGCTCTTCTGGCTGCCCTGCGGGTATCGGGCGCCATGGGCTGGGCACCGGCCCCTCCTCTCATAGTGATAAGGTCTGAACACTCAAGATCTCCCCCTCCTTCCACCCAGCCTTCTCCCTGGGGCGCCTGAGCCACTCCTTCCCACTGGCTCCACTTACTCAGGGACTGGCGTCCCCTCTCTGCTACCCCATGAGGATGTAAAGCAGCTCCCCGCAACCAAGGCAGAAGACCGCCCAGAAGAAGACGCCATGCTCCCATGACAAGTGGTTTTTGGGACCTTTGTTGCCGGCTTCTCCATAGGTTGAGATCCTGATAAAAATGGGTGCTGAGTCCCAGGCCCTAGATCATGGGTCCTGGAGCCACCTGTCTAGGGCAGAGGATGGTGATGGAGGCGACTGCAGAA
The DNA here is from genome assembly GCA_004027375.1 of Macroglossus sobrinus. Classification (NCBI taxonomy): domain Eukaryota; kingdom Metazoa; phylum Chordata; class Mammalia; order Chiroptera; family Pteropodidae; genus Macroglossus; species Macroglossus sobrinus. The sequence goes on along the minus strand of PVKZ01000061.1, from coordinate 404,178 downwards.
TTTCTTTTTATTTATTTTTTTTCTGCCTACAGTATCTGGTTTTCCAAGGTGGTCTCCCATCCAAGTACTAACCAGGCCCTGATTCAGAATTTCTTATCTGAGGGACTTAAGAGGCTGTAGTCAATTTTGAAGAGATGAGGAGACTAGGTTTGCACTCTACAATATTAGACTTTATACTTATTTTTTAGGGAGCTTAATGGAGATGGGAGGAAAGCTCAAGCCACACCTTGGCACCACCATGGATTAGGGGTCCTCTGTTTGGTAGGAACAGGCTCCTGGATATGGGCTAACTCGGTGGTGACTATTGCTGCCCTTCTTCCGAGTTCTGCTGAAAAGAAGACAAAGTTGCCAGGGCCACACATTGCTGCAGAATACCCTAAGATGCAATGTGCACGTGGCCTTTCTTGCCCTAACAGTAGAACCACAGACTCACAGGTCACCATCCACCTCTATCCCTGCTACACATTTACAGGTACTGGCCAGGGCCTGGCACCCACCACAACTGAGTGCCTCTCAAAGGCCTGGCAGTCCCCACTGTCACCACCACACTGCTGCCAGTGTTCGCCCAGTGGCACTGTGTGTGGGCCTGAGCCTTTCACAGATGGAGAACTGCCAAGCCTCCCCTCCCCCCAGTGTCTGGGAGCAGGAAGGGAGGAAGGGGTCAAAGAGCACCTCCCCCCTCCCCCACCAGGTATGGTGAACCAAGAGAGGAAGGGGCCTGCAGCTCATTGAAGGGATAAAGGGAGAGGCAGGCTTTAAGCTGCTGGGCAGAGCAGTGACGTTTGTGTCCTGGGGGCTTGGAGCTGGAATGCGTGAGTTTGACAGAAAAGGACCCTGGGTCATGGAGCTGGAACAGAGAATGGCTCCTGAAAGGTGACAGGGAAACAGCGTGGTTGGGGCTAGGGGCAGGTTATTAATGAGGAATCAGAGATAGAGAAAGAGAGAACCTCTCGATAGCCAATCTTGCCTTTTGAGGCCACGCCCCTAATCCTGCCCTAACCTACAGCCCAGAAGCTGTCCCTAACCCAACTTTGGTCGCTGAAGCCCCGCGGGGTGCCCTCTGATACCTCTGGAAATTTCTCTCCTGGAGAGCCCCTCCCAGCGAATTACTTGAGAGTAGCACTGAGCTCAGTCCTGCAGCCCGCCACTCTCCATCTTCTCCTCGACTTAGCTTGGAGGTCCCAACCCCAGCCCGTACAGAGACCCCAGGGCCTGTCCCTCCTTTCAGAGCTGTGTGATCTGAGTTTTTCTCGGTTGCACTTCCCAAGCACCCACTTGGAACATTGGCCGTAGGGTTCAAGACCTCCAAAAAAGAGCCACTGGGACCCAGTCTGTTGCAACCGCTGTCCCCAAGCCTAGGAAATTGTCTCTGGCCAGACAGTTCACTGACTGCTGCAAAGCTTATACCCGCAGCTCTGAGCCACAACAAAAACTGGTCTGAGAGGCCCATCGCCTGGTCTCTCCCGGTAGCTAGGTTTGCCAGCTCAGACCTGGCCACTTTGGCCCCTGACTGCCATTTATACAGATGTCAAGCCGCTTGCTAGACCATGGGGCCCTGAGGCCGCTATCCTGGCCATTCTCACCTCAGATTCCAGGATACTGAAGGAGGGATGGGCAGGGAATGTGAGCAGAGAGGTCCCCATGCTTCCTGGAAGAGCCTTGCGAAGACCCCTACCCAAGAACTCAGTCTCCAGCCACTGAGTCTGCTGCTAGCTGCCCCAGGGAATGGGGTTGGAGGTAGGGAAGTGCCCCCACCCTTTTGAGGTAGCACCATGAGAAAGTGAAAAACACATCCTTAAAAACCTACATGGGCAAAAAGAAAAAAGAAAAAAGAAAAAAAAAGAAAAAACCTACATGGGATTCTTGGTCTCTCACATCAGGAGCAGTGGGTGTGTATGTGCACTTCCTTAATGTTGGCAGTGGTGATAGATAACACATGGAAAATGCTCTTTAAACTTTCTCAAGTAAGACATCATTACTTGCCATTACTTGTCTTTCAAAAACTTCGTGACTTCAAGTCTCCACTTCCCGACACCCTCAGAAACATGGATGTCTTGGTTCACCCCATACAATTCTATCACCTGTTAACTCTGCACAACTTCTTATTGCGATGTGTGAAAGCCTGGATCTTGAGGTCATATCTGAGTGCTAGTACTGATTTAGCATCCCTGGTCAATGGGTGATGGTGCACAGCCACAAGTATTCTGAGTTTCCCTACCACCTACAAAATCACAGGAAGGGAAATTGCGCTGTAAACCACAAGGCACCCTACAACTCTGAGGGTCATTCAGCTTTCAGATGACTTTGTGTCTTCCTCACATTTTTGTTCAAAATACTAATTTTAAAGGCTGATGCCTGTGTTTAATATAAAACACTAGGAAAAAAGAAGGTATAGTAGTACTTAGCTACTTGGTAAAGACTTTGAGTATATATGGCTAGATGTAGACACAACAGTTATTTTGTAAAAACTCTGGTACCTATGCCCTATTTAATTCTGCAGATATTCTACTATGAGGTCACAGAATTTACTTTGCAAAGTCCCTGTAAGCCATTGGTTCTCAAAGTATGATTGAACCCAGATAGTAGCATCAGTATCACTTGGGAACATGTTAGAAATGCAAATTATTGGGTTTCACCCTAGACCTACTGAATCAAAAAAACCCTGGTGTTGAGTCCAGCAATCTGTTTTAACTCATTCTCCAGGCGATTTAGTGTTTGCAGATATAGTAGTTGCTTAATAAAACCTATTGCATAATTCTTCAGCAGCTCCATTTATGGGGAGGTTTTCTTTACCTACTGACAAGGCATACCACACTCACTGATGACCTGTAAACACAATGGTAAGTAATTCCATACAACAAATGACACCAACCTTAAGTGTGAGAAACACTATCAAAAAGAGATGAACCAATAAGCCAGTTATGCTTTGACCCACTCCTCCCTAGCCTTTGCCTAGCACCAATAAAGTCCATGATGAAGGTGTTGTAGGACAATACGATAGACTGAATGGCTGTGTCCCCACAAATTCCTATGTTGAAACCTAATCCTCTAATGCATCTGGAGGTGGGGCCTTTAGGGAGTGATTACATCATGAGAGTTCCACCCTCAGGGGTGGAATGGGATTAGTGCTTTTATAAAACGAGGTCCCAGAGAGCTTCCTTGTCCCTTCTGCCATGTGAAAGCTATGAACTAGGAAGCAGGTCCTGACCAGTCATCAAAACTGCCAGCGCCTTGATTTTAGACTTTCCAGCTTCCAGAATTTTAAGAAATAAATTTGTTGTTAATAATCCACCCAGCCAAGGTATTTTTATAACAGCCAAAATGGATAAGACAAACATCTACTACACTAGTCTGATTTATGGCTCTTTCATATCTTAGGATAGCAGTTTATGGAAATAAGGAATCATTAAGAGATAAATAAGGGACCATAGGAAGTAAAGACCTCATTAAGGATACCTATACTTCAAAGGGACTGCTATGAGAGTCCTTCCCAAGAAGTGCTTCCATTCCCAAGAGCATTGCCCTGGCCTGCCTCTACTCCAGAACTGGGATCCACATTTTAGTTGTGCCCAGATGTAAACTCAATTTTCACCACCCACTCATAATTCCTCCCTCATCTCTCTCATGCTTCTCTCCTTAGATAACCCAACCCTTCATATCAATCCTGAACTAACATATCTGAAATCAGTCCAAATCAGATTTCTAGGAGATAAAAAAAATCCGTTTATTTCACTGCATAGCTATAGCACTCCTATATCCTAGCCTGTGGTGGGGATAGGGGGAGGAAGTAGGTATACTCAGTTTGTCTTGTCCCCAAGAGGGAGTAAATAGCTAAGTCACCCTTCATTCCCAACACAGATCCTCAGAAGCCCCAGATCCTGAGCTCTAGATATTAGGATATAAAGGTAGGGCTTACCCTGCTCCAAAAAAGCTCAAACAGCCTGATTCCAGGAAGGCAAGCCTTCTGTTCCTTTGCCTCCTGCCCACCCTTAGAATACAAGCACTGCTGTCTAACCAAGTATCTGTTGGTGAACCCCTGGAGGATGTATCCATCTCTTCATCTGTAGCAGCTATACTAGGTCTCTGATGCCATTTTGGGGCATCCCTGAAGTCAGTCTCTGGAGATACTGCTGACGCAGAGGGGGCAACTGGGGATACAGCTCAAAGCCCTCTGGGAGAGAAGAATTAGGAAGCTTATAGTGGAGGAGGTGCTGCTGGAGACCCTGCAAAGGAGGAAGAAACTTTATGGGTAGTGAGATTCTGTTAAGATCTCTGTCCCCCCAAGGCCCTCTATTTTCCCACCATCCCTCCAGGATGTGCCCAACTGTACCTCATCTGCCAGCAGCCAAGTTTTCTGCAGCATGTTCCTGCGGGCAGCCTTTACCTGATCCTAGAGGCAGAAGAGGGAGAAGTGGCATTTGGCCAAGGCCTGGTACCCATCATTGGCCCTGCTTGGCCCTCACCTACTCTCTATTGGCCTAGAGGCAGCTTAACTGCAAGCTCCCTTTCTCCCTCTGGAGATGGCGATTTAACTTACTGAGCTTTTTGGGTCCTGGGAGAAGATGAAGCTGTTGACATGAGCCACAGCCACAGCATAGAGCACTGGGCACCAGTGTGGACGGAGTGCACTAGTAACCAAAGCCTGGAAGTAGAGCTGAAGAAGGTCCAGGTTGTCTTCAGGAGGCCAAGTGAAGCATTCTAGGGACACAGGCAACTGTGACAAGGAAGATGAAATATGCTGAGGGTGAGGGCTGGAATGTGTATCACCAGACAACAGGGTGGATGGTTAATGGTCACATGAATCAAATCATGAGGGCAAAGGTCAGGTCCTGGACAGACATCCTTCCCTCTCTATCACAAGGATCAAGGTTAAAGACTAAAGACCTGGAAAACAGGGAAAACTGAGAAGCAGTTGGAAATTTCTACTTCCTTTCTACCACGACTTGTTTAATCTATTTAAAATGAAAACTTTCAAAATGTCTGTTCAACTGCTCAATTATATTATCAAACCTTGCAAAAGTTCATGTTGTTTGAACCAGTAATTCTCTTTCTAAAAACTTATTCTTAACTCCCTGCAGAAATTATTAAGAGAGAACTAGAAATAAAGTTGTCCAATAGTGTTTATCACAGTGCTACTTAAAATGGCAAAAAAACAGAAACAACTTTAATGCCCACCATGGGGTTTTGTTAAAATAAACATGGGAACACTTACAAAATGGATTATTAAATAATAAAAAATAATTTCTTAGAAATAAAATGTTAAATGAAGAAAACATTATGCAGTGATCCCAATTTTATAAAAATACATATGCACATAGAAAAGACTAGGAAAAAATACATCAAAATGGTTACTACTGGACAATGGGATGATGGTGACTCTAATGTTCTTTTTAATTCTCAAAAATATTTTATACTTTAGTTTTTTATATAAAACAGAACATATTTTACATACATATTAAATGTATTTATATATTAAAATATTTATATTTTAAGTTTACCAGAATACATTAAAAGAAAAACTTCAAAAACCAATCTTTAAAAAATAGCTCTTGACAGCGTATAAATTAAACTCAACCTGATATTCAAGGTCCTCTAGGACTTTATTAGCCTTGTTTCCAAGTTCTCAAACTGAAATATGTTCTAGACTGCTTCCTTCTCCCAACCTATATTCATTCTTTCCTCTTGCCTCTGAGCTTTTACTTACGTGTTCCACTAGGTACGTTCTGTCCTTCCTCCTCAACAATCTAAATCTACACGATCTTCAGTGCCCCTGATAAGAAACCTGAGGCCCATCAAAGCTCCCCACTCCTCAGGATTATCCTCAAGACCCAGTACAGAATGCCCATGGTAGGCTCTGCTGGGCTGAGAAAGTACCTGAGTCAGAGGCAGGCCCAGAGCTCGCAAGGCTCCCACGTGCTCCCCAAAGAGTGCGAGGCGCAAGGTAACACTGAACCGCCGCTGCAGGGGAAGGAGTACCAAAGTCCCAAAGAGGTGGTCCCCAAAAGATACAGCCTCAAAATGCTCCAGGAAGTTGGCATAGAGGTCAGGGAAAGACGTCAGGCCAGGAAGTGGGCAATCCAGGTTGAGGTCTGGCAGGACTTCAGGCTGGCAGAGCCGGGTCAGGAGGGCTGCCACCAGATGTTGTACTGGGGTCTCCCGGAACAGTTCACTATCTAGCAGGAACACACACATGAGCCGTGCCAGGCGGGCAGCAGGGGGCACAGCCCAGAGGGCCTGGGGGCGCCAGCTCTCCAGGACTAGCACCCACTGCAGGGCCCGCATGGCTGTGCCCACAGTGTCAGCAGCAGGGAACCCTGAAGGGGTGTCCGAAGACTGGTGGTAGAGGTGAATCAATGGCAGGAAAGGCCAGTCAGTGGGCAGCAGTGGCTCCTTAGGCAAGGGGAGCAGTAGTGTTGAGACTTGCTGTAGCTCCCTTCGGTACAAGGCCTGAGAGGCTAGCAGGCTGGCCTGGGCCAATGAGCAGTGGGTCAGGTAGCAGCTGCGGATGCTGGGGAGGTCCTGGCAGGCCTGAGCCAGCAGGGCCCCTCGCTCACACCTAGAGTCCCTGCTGCTCCCTAAGGATAGTCGGTCAGAGAAGTCAGCTGCCTCTGGACCCCCTGATGCTCTTTCCCTGCAATAGAACCCAAAAGCCAAAAATGAGGGCAGAAACCACAGCACCCAGAAGGTCATGCCAACCCTCCAGGGCTTCTCAGAGGTTTCTAGGTCCAATGTTGCTCCTTGCTATTTCCCTAATAACCTTCCATGTAGTGTGTGTGGCAGTTAAGAGGATGGATACTAGAGCCAGTTGCCTAGGTGCAAGTTTACAGAACTTCTCTGTGCCTCAGTTTCCTCACAGTAAAATGGGGATAATAGTAATATCTATCTACCCTGCAAGGTGATCACTTTATAAGGTATGTAAATGTCTAATTAGAACGTTGTACACCTGAAACTAATATTGTCAACTATAATTAAAAAATAAATAAAAAAATACCTACCAGGTGCTGTAGGCATTAAAATGAAAAAAAAAAAAAAGTAATACCTACTTTATGGTACAGGTAAAATACTTAAAACATGAGCAAATATTAAGGGACTACCAGATACAGAGTAAGCACTCAGTAACCATTAGCTATTTCATATGTATAACTAGTTTACATACCATTTTTTAGCTATGTGGTCACATATATGGTCACACAATTATTATGAAGTCTCATAATAATTCTCTAATATGGTTATCCTCATCCTCACTTTACTAATGAGAAAATGGAAGCTCAGACAGGTTAAGTGTAATTCATAGAAGAAAGAGAATTAAGCCCAGTTCTCCAGGCTCCAAATTCAGGACAGCTCTATCAACAACCACAGCAGCCTCTCAAAGGGGTGAATTGATGCCACCAACTCTGGACTTACGGGAGGAACTCCAGCCTGAATACACAGCTCAGAAGTAGCTCATGGGCAAGGTGCTCACTTCCAGGTAGCAGCCGGCTCAGCAGGGCCAAGGCCATGCTATGATGGAGGGCAGCATTGGTGGATGGCACTGACTGGAGTGTTGCCTGTAGACAGAAGGCAGGGGGACAGGGGTTTGAGAGGGGACAAAGAAAAGAGAAGTAAGGATGACGATATAAGCAAAGAGGATATATGCTGAGGGGCACATCTGGAGGAAAGCAGGAATTGCACATCCTGCTGGAAGCAGCACAGGTTCCAGAGAAGCAGGATGGAGATAATGGGGGACAGGGAAAGGGAGGGAGCGAATAGAGGTATGGGGGTGGGTGCTGGTGGATACCCACCATTCTCTGGGCCAGGGTGAGTGTCAGGTACTGCAGGTGGTACTCATGGCGCAGGGCCCACGCAGAGAAGGGAGTGAGCTGCGGCGCATCCATAGGAGCCACACACTGGAGGAAGTAGTTCTGGAGTGCTGGGGCAGCCAATATGGTAGCCAGCTGAGGAAAAGCAAGCTTGTTCAGATCTAGAAGGTGACTTTGATCTCTTCTGGGGATCCCCAGGTGGCTGCTCCCTCACCAGCCAAAATCAGAGAAATGGGTGCTGGCAGAAAAGGCCACCCTCTCTCTTTCTCTCCGACTCCTGCCATCTTGTCCCCCTGCCTGGCCCCTATACAGGTACCTAGGGCTCACCTGGCTACATAGCCCTTTGTGGATCCGGACCAGGGTGTTGAAAAAAGAAAGGAGAGCAGTGAGGACTGGGAAAGGTGAGGCTGAGCCAGCCAGACTGAGAGGGGGGCGGCCTCCTGTGCAGCCCAGTGACACGAGGCTGGAGAGAGCTTCGGGGGACGGAGCACAGGACTGCGGGTTGCAGAGAGGAGAGCAGCGCCTGGAAGCAGAATGGAGCAGCTGAGGGGGCTCTAGCCTTACGCGTGCCAGGCTAGAACAGGCAGGGGCTTGACTATGCAGATAATTGCCTATCTTCCTCAGAGCCCCCAACTGCTGCCTGCTAGGGAGTCAGGTTTCCCTCTGGCTGAGGGCTTCTACCTGGGATGGACCAATGAGCTAGATCCTAGAATCCTACAAGGAGAGAAACTGCCTCCCCTTTCAACTATGCACACATAGTACATACCCAAGGAAATTCCACAGGCTGTCCAAAGTGGGCTGGCTCAGCAAAGGCAGCAGCAGCTCCTCTGACAGGCGCTCCATGTCTTGAAGCCAATCCCCTGGGCACAAGCCTGGCTGGGGGGCCAATGGGATCCCTGAGCTAACAGCCCAGGGAACCCATTCTCCTCAACTCTGTGTACCCAGGCCAAGACCACAGTTGCAAAAGCCCCAAAGAGTCAGTATTGGGAGTCTTCTGCCTTCTGACTCTTGTGGAGGGAGAGAAAACCCTGCAGTTGCTCTAGCACTAGTTGTCTGGGGTCCTGAGGGAGCATAAAGGCTCCAAGGAGGCTGAGATGCTGCTTGGGGTTCTAAGGTCCCCATCAACATGGCTCTTTGGAAGCTCTACTGGGTATGTAGGTGGAAAGAGAATGAAGGGTAGGAGAGAAAAGGTGGAAAGTAGGAAAAAGTGGAAATGAGGAGGTAGAAGTAAAAAAGTAGAGACAGAGAGAGTGAGAAAGAGGGTAGAGTGTTAAGACAGAGGTGGGGCACCCAGGGCACAGTGGAAGGCAGGCAGGTGACACTCACTTGCTGGCTCCAGGCCTGGTAGTAGGCATCAAGGAAGAGTAGGCAGGCGGTGGGCACCGGGCCCAGAGCACTCCATATCTCAGGTCTGTGCAGCAACTTCAAGGTCTGTCTTAGACACGGCTCCACGAGAGGCTGGAGCCCTGACACCTGTGTCCAAGTGATCAAGGAAGGGGTGGCCCCAGCAGAGTCACTACAAGAGTGCCAAAAGGGGCAATAGTGAGGATCTGACTGCTTTGATGACCTTTTGAGCTCCAGCCACCCTCTCCCTAGGGAGGAGCTCTCTTGCCTGTCCCAGAGCTCCTGGTAGGAGGTACCTGCCTGCAGCTCAGGGCTATTACCTACCTGTTGGGTTTGGAGGCAGTGTCGCTGGCTGTCAGGGTTAGCTGGGTGAGAACAGTGAGCAATGAGGCTATCCGCTGCATGGACAGGGGCTGAGGGAGGTGGGTGCTGAGCTCCTTCGGCACAGCCTGCAGGGCCCGAATCAGCACTGGGTATAGCTCCCTGGGGAGAACAATTACTGCCTTTCAATGTGTAAAAGAGAGATGGAGATATAAGACACAGGGCAAAGCCCACCCCAGGGCTCTGCAGTCTCTTTAAGAACCATTAGAACGGAGAAACCCCAGGGTTTCATCAGCTTGGTACTGATGGTATGTTTCAAGAGGGAGTTAAAGGGAAGGAGGTAGTCCTTCAAGGCTTCCCAAAAAACGAAATTTAAATCTGATTTATACCAAAGCTGTTGTGCACATAATGTAGTTAATCCAGCTTTATTCCATTCTCTCTTGGCTGGTCCTGACCTCCAAGCCCTCTTCATTACTCCCAGAATCCCCTTTTCCTCATTCGCAGTCTCCCTCCTAGCTTGAAGCCTGGAGCAAGGCTGTCATCAGGTTAGGCCTCAGTTCAGAACTGGAAGGGTCTGCCAGGAAGCCAACCTCATCTCTCACCTGTAAAGGTCACCACCCTGGCCATAGGAGGCAGCTACAGCCCACAGACGAAAGGCCTCAGTATTCAGCATCTCAGCTTCCTCTGGGGGCAAGGCCAGTTCCTGAGGAGCCTCAGCTATAAAGCGGCAGAGCCGGCTCCGGAGATCAAAGCCGCTCAACTGAGGATGGACAGAGTCTGAGAATCAAGGTCATCTTGGAGTCCCGAGTAGCCTCAGGTCCTCTCACTACAGTGATTGGCTCAACTCAGCCCTGTTCCAGGCCCCACTGGTACCAAAGAATCATAGCTCTGGGTTAAGGTGAAAATATCTCATCCATTCCTCTCTCCTCTCCCCTCCTCTTCTCCTTTTTAGCAAGCACTTGGTGAGCACCTTTTCTAGGGCTACGTGGCTATAGGTGATGAGTGCCCATCTATATGTGGCTCGTCTGGTCTGTGTCCACAGAACAGGAAGCCCTCCCTTTGTAACAAGAACAGAGTAGGTCTACAGGATTTACTAGGCTCCAGGTGACTAGGTTCGTGATTGGTGGTTTTCATTGTATTTCGAAGCAACTGGATCAGAGACACACAGGAAGATGTCAAGAGTGGGCCACCCAAAGTCCAGGAGCCATGCTTAGCCTCCAACTCAGCACTGTTTCAAGGCCCCCCACCTCCACCACACCCCTTGCCCTGTATCCTGCTCACCAGCCGGGCAGCAATATTCCTACCAGCCGAGGCAAGGACACGAAGTAGTTTCATGGCAGCAGCACAGGGCACTTTGTGTAGACTGGAAGTAGGCCCCACCCCAATGGGGGACCAGCTGGTGGGCAGGAACTCTCGAACTACGGTCTCTATCAGCCGAGGGCACTCCAGAACCTGTGGGGAACAGAAGGAAAGAGAGGTAGAGAGGCTGAGGGTCAAGACCAGGCCCAGCTAAGGCCTTCCCCTGCTCCCTGCCTCCTCTTTCTCACCCGTGTAGCTGACTCCAGGGAATGCCGAGCCAGGCGAATGAGTATGGCCAGGATGTCAAGGACCACAGAAGGTCCTGGGCAGGTCACCTCCAGAATGTAGCGCAGCCGAGGAAGCAGGTTGGTGGCCAGAAGCCCCTGGGGATCAGAGAAATAAACCCACTGCCAAATGCAGCTAGGCTTTGATGACCCTTCTTGCCCAACAAGTGCTTGCCCTTGAGGTCATGAGACACATGCAGCTGTCCCAGCTTCTTCACCTTAATGACGTCATATCGGGCCAAGTCAGATGGAGGCCGGTTTCCTTCCTCAGGGCTCCTTCTTTTTGTCTTTTCTGTTGGGTGCTCTTCATCCTCATCCTCATCTTCCTTGTCCTCCTGGCTGGGCATCAGAGGAAACACCAAAGCTCCATGATACCAGGAGAAGGTGCTGTCGAGGAGCTCCTGCCAGAGGAAAGAGAATGGGGTAGAAAGAAGGGGTCAGGCCAGGAAGTAGGTCCAGGAGTAGAGAGCAGAATTACCCACAAAGGAAAAAAGGCAAGTCTCCATGCTTTGGGGCCTTTAGGAAAAGAGGATGATGTTCTCATCCCATGTTCTGCTCTGCCTGGCAAAGCCTTTACAATGTGGGCATGCCCAGCAAGGGGAGCAGGGACTCTGATGTCTCAAAGCCCCATTCCTATCTATGTTGTACCTCATCTCCAGGAGCCACCAGCAAAGCCCGAAGAGCCCGGACAGCAGCTGCGATGACACCATTCACTTTGTCATCCAGGGAGAAGCGCAGCAGGAAGAGGAAACCAGCATCCAAAAGGAGGTGTAAGACACTGCCCACTAGTTGGCCCACAAACTCACCAGCCTGAGCCTGGGAGGTAGGAGGAAGTCACAGTCTTTGTCCTAAACCCTTCACTTGCCCACCTATGACCCTGGGTTTATCTCATTCCCCGTCTGACCCACAGACAGCCACTGTATAGGCTAGTGAGCCAGAGTGAAAAGGACAGGAGGTAAGACTAAGGTTGAGAGGTGAGATGTGAGGGTAGGCAGTACAAAATCACTTACCCTGCCGATGACCTGGGCCAACACATGCAGCGCTAGTGTTCTCTGCTGGGACACCTGGCTGCGCGTCAGGTGGAACAGCTCCTGCAGGGAGTACCCTGCTCTCTGGGTTAGGGACAAGAAATCAGAAAGAGCCAAGACACAGAGAACACCTCTCAACATATATGCAGCAACCCTTATATAGAGGTGGGACCTTGAAAAGTTATGTGGTCTCAGTTGGTAGGCAGAGTTTACCCTGGAATACAGGGTAAGGTAGTCCCTGGAATAGGCTTCAGGAGCTGAGCCCTGGAGGTTCTTGAGTACAGGATGTATGTGGGGAAAGTGCAGCAGAATGGTGTGGTGGGAATGAGGGAGGCAGGAACAGATTGTGGAAGGACTGTTTTGCAGGGCTAAGGAGCCAAGACCTTATTCTGTGAGCAGAAATGAGCACGGAAATTTTCTCAGGCAAGGCATGACCCAAACTGGGCAAGAGGGAATCAGCATGGCAGCCCTATGAGGAATGGGATGGAAAAGCATGACAAAGACAGAGCGATAGAGCAGGCAAGAGGGAACAAAGCTCTTATCTAGGAAATATCAAGGGGAGGTGAGACAGGACTGGCAAGTTCTGGCAACTGACTAGAAAGTGAGGGAACAAGGAGAAAGATTTTAAACCCAAGAACCAGAATGAACAGAAAAGCCATACAGAAAGGGTATACAGGAAGTTGAAAGCATCTGATAAGAGGTCTTTTTCCACATGGTTGTTAAAAGCTGCCCAGTCCTCCTTGAGCCCCATGCCTCACCTCTGCCTCCTCTCCATGGTGGTGCAGTCCCAGATGGGTGGGTAGGTCCACATCAGGGGCCAGTAGCTCTCCTTGAAGACTGAATCGGGCCTGCATCCTCTAATGAGAAGAGAAAGAGGACTATGGGCTAGGGACTGTACCAACTTCCTCACACCCATTCTTTACCTTAAATCCAAGGCCTCTCAAGGCTTAGGTCCTGATTCTACCTCTGACTAGAAATGGGGCTCCTCTGGTCTATGGTGCCAGAAGGGTGAGTGTAAAGATGTTTCTCAAGCCCCGAGAAAAAAAAAAAAGCCTGAGTTCTAGGTACAAAGCCGCAGCCCCCAATCTCACCCCATTCCACCCCTGTAGGCCAGCTGGCCCTCCTCACCTCCTGCATCTGCTGCCGCCGGAGTGGGGGCAGGTCCTGGGTCCAATAAAGCTTCTCTAGCTCAACAGTGTCCATGTGTAGCCATTCCTTGTGTGGGGTAACAGGCAGTGCCAGAGCTGGAGAGATAGAAGCAGAGTACTTATTTACTAAGGAGCTCAACTCATTGACCCACTGGGGTCCCCACCATCACCCATCAGGAGCCATATCCACCTCTGCCCAGGAGTCTGGCAGACTCTGCTTTTGGCTATGGCTAAACGGCATGACCCAGGGCCTGGAACTCCTGAAAATTGGGCAAATTTCTCAGATATGTCAGAATACACCCAGTCCCTGGCTCCAGTCCCTTTCGAGCCCCAAGGATTTGTTGGTAAGGAAAAAGGAAGAGGAAAAGATAGGGAAGAGAAGAGAAATGGAGTAGAGGAGGAATGGAGGACCACACATATCAGGGAAAAAAATTCTCCACTGCCAAGTATCGACCTCCTAAAGGAGCAGGAGAGTAGGGACAATAAGGGGGTGGCCATACTGCTTCAGCAGAGTGATATACAAAACACACCCAGAACATCTTCTTGCTTCCTCACCACAACCCCTACCCAAACTGCTCAGTCGGCCTGGAGCTCATCCAGGGGCAAGAAGTTCCTGGCTCTCATAATTCCATTTCTTCTTTTGTTAATGACTAATAAAATAATCAAGTTCCTGGGAAATGAGTGCTTCCATTGGCCTCTCTGTTTCAGGTCTGGCATGTTCATACAATTTGCATCTGACTCTTGTCCCATCATCCTAGCCCTGCCATTTTCCTCCCAACATCGAGAGCAGAGGCAGAAAACTCTGGGATGGATGGAGCCACAGTTGAGGCTGCTATTGCAAAGGCAGAGGGAAGATGATCTGCCAGGAGAGAGGGCCATTTGGCCACCACACACTCCTGCTTCTTACCAGGGAAGGGGAGAAGGAGCAATAAGAGGACAAGAAAACAGGAAGCATGTGTAGGAAGGACATACACATCAGCAAAGGAAGACTGATTTCAAGGCAATAACGATGTCCAAAGACAGAGAAGATTCTCTGTTTTCTCATCTGCCAGGCCCAGGAGAACTAATACTTCCTTCTACTTTGATTTCCAAAAAGACGTCCCTCCAGCTCCAAACCTGGTGCTCCTGGTTCCAATGCATCTTCCTGCCTGGACTCACTGGCAGAAGTTGTCATAATGGGCTCCTCTCCAGTGACCTCTGGAGAGGGTCCTCTTGGCCTCTGCTCCTCGGTGGCCTTTTCTTCTGTTTTCTCATGGGTGCAGCTGCGAGATCTCAAGAAGGTAACCATGCTGGGATCTAGAAGAGAAGGTAGAGGGCAGAGTGGGCGAGGACAGATCCTCCCTAGCCTCCTCTAGACCTGAAACCTGCTGAATATTGCCTGCTTAAAGTTGCCAAAGCCAAGACAGGCCACTTCCCAGCCTTTGCCTGAGTCCCATGGACTCTCTTGGGGCCTCAATGACCCATACCTGTCACTAGGATCTGCCTGCCCACCCTTGCCTCCACCCTTCACAGTCCCCTGGCCCAGGTTTATGCTCATCCCTGTGCTTGGCTCCAGGTCAGAAGCCCAAAGTAAGTGGCTGTGGAATAAATGAATGAATATTGACTAGGGTGAAAGAGAAGGAATTTAAGAAACAATTTCTCTCACTTTCAGCTAATTTACTTGTGCACAAATATTTACTAAAAACCTAATATATGCTATGCTCTATGTAGGTGCTAGGTATACAGTTTAGCACCAGATTGACTTGGTACTACTGTTCTGGTGAACAGTAACTAGGAGGGAGGTATAGTACAGTGTCGTAAAGTACACTGCAGTCATACTAGAGATCGGCTATAATACTGTGCCTGTTACACTAAGATAGTATCGTACATACAGCAGAGTGGTTAAGAGTAGGGCTTGTGAAATCACACAAACTTGGGTTTACACCTCATCCCCAGATGTGTGACCTAGGGAAGAATTTCTTTAAATTTTGAGCCTCAATTTTTTTTCTCCCCCATAATTAATGAGGTTAGTACCAGCAACCTCACAGGAACAGCTTGGGGACAGAATGAAAGAATGCATTAAAGTACTCAGCACAATGCCTGATACTCAGAGTAAACCTTTCTTAATAAGTGGCAGTCCCTTCCTAGCCTGGTCTCAGCGGGAAAGCCAGGTTCCCATACCAAGATGAGCCAGCAACCGCTGCTGTTCCTGCAGAATCTCCTCAGGAGTCATGGCTTGCAGTCTTGCTATGTTCTCTTCATGGATAGTCTGGGCTTCCTTCTCAGCCTCCTGGTCCCTGAGCCCCTTCCCTGTGACCAGATGGGGTCCCTGGAAGCTCTGGCTGCCCCATGGAACCTGGAAGTCCTGCTTCCTAGGTAAGAGTGACTCACAGGTCACAGTACCTGGAAGAAGTGTATAATCAGTTTCATTGCCTCATACTAACTGGGCTTTCTGGTCCTCTTTTCTAATCCCACTAGCCCTGGTAGCCAGAGGGAAGCCCTAAAACTTTCCCAGGTACAGAGTGGAGACCATCCCCCAATAAGTTGGGTTGGAATGGTAACCTCTCCACGCCAACCCACTCATTCTTCCCCTTGAACTTACATAAAGTTTCCCTTAGAAACATTCTACTTTCTGACTCTTCTCTTAGATGTTCAGATAGTTGTCTACCTCCAGGGCCTGACCCTAGCTATTCTGCTAGTAATTTGTATCTTTAAAGGAATTTTGGCTTCCATCTTTATTTTACAGTCTCCGCCAGACATTTCTATACTCTTCCCTTCTCTTAGGGTTGAGTCATGGCCTGCCCTCTTCCTGTACCTAAGATCCATATGTGGACCCAAGCCACCCATGCTCAATACTCTAAGTGGGAATATGGGACAGCTTTCTCTTTAGCTAGCTCAAATGCACTTCATATCTGAGGCCGGGAACATGTCTATCCAAAGATGACTCTATGATCATGTATCACAAAAAGGCCAAGCCCATCACTCTTCAACCTCAGCTCACCCTCTGGTGGGTCCAGAGTAGACACAACTTCTCTAACTGGTGGGTCTCTGGCTTCAGACACTTTCCTTGCTGCAATTTCCTGGGCAAAGATGCTTCTCTTACCACATGTTGCTGGCTTCCCCTATGAGGCAAAAAGAAAACCTAAGTGATTGATACTCATCACCTCATTCTTTTTCTCAATCTCTTTATACCAAGGTCACTGGAACAAAGAGATAAAATGGATTTGCTTAATCTCTGAGGATCACAACCCTAGTCTTCAGAAGAAGCAGAGCACTACAGGAGCACACGTTTTAACAGTCTAACAGATCTGGGTTGGATTTCGGGCTTCTCTATTAGATATGTGGTATTAGATAAGTTATCTATCTCTTGGGGGGGGGTCTCAGATTCCTCATCTGAAAAAATGGGAATAATGATACCTACCATACAGTTATTATAAGGATTAAATGAATACATATAAAGTGCTTAATATAGTGCTGCTTTAATAACAGAATTGCTTATCATTATTAAGATTACCTAACTGGGGAAGATGCACTATGAGTCTCACCCAACTATACCCTAAGCACCATCTAAAGTTACTCCTGCATACCTGTCTCCCTTGTGAGCGATGGAATACAGGAGGGAATGCAACACCACTGGGCACAGGCAGATTCACAGCGGCTGAACTTGTGTCTCGCTCCTGCAGCAACAAAGCACAAAGTAGTGGTGACATAGAGATTTCCCCAGATGGAGCCTATCTCACTAGCTCCAGTTCTATATGACTAGAACCTCAGTCTAGGGAGTGATAAACCCACCTTGTTTTTTAAGGTAGTGATTCTAAACCAGCCCCCAACCTGACTTCAGGGGGATAAAGTCTCATCTTTCTGAATCACTATTCATAAAGCTCACCAGCCCCACCCTTGCTGCCCTAGGATGACTTGTCCCATTCAGCCAGAGTGAGACGCACAATAATCTTAGTCAAAACAGCAGTGATGTGCTGATCATGCCTGTTCAGCCTCTCTTCAGGGTCCTCATGTTCAGCCAGGGGATGGCCAGGGCTAGGCCTGGCTCTTTTCGGGGGAGCAGGAACCAAAGCTGGGGGCAAATCTGAGAGATCTGAGAAAGAAAAAAATCCAGATCTGAGAATACTCATACCTTCCCAGGAAGAGTCTGAAGGTTAGGGATAAGCCAAAGAAAGAAAAGCAGCTGCTTGGGGCCCTGGCTCAAGCTATATCAACTTTGGCAAGATCTTTAACATCTTTGAGCCTCAGTTTCTTCTTATGTAAAATGGGCCTGCAGTAACAGAGGCTATGCAGGGTCTGAAATAATGGTGTGGCAGAATCCAGCCACATTAGAATGGAGAAGGGACCCTGAGGCTGTACTCTCTCTTATTCTCAGCCTCACACCCGCAACCACTCACTGTCCAGCATCACCACATCACGATGATCCTGCCGTAGAGGCTGGTCTGGATTAGCACTGCCACCTCTTCTACTTCCTTTCTTCACCAACTGTACTGCTGGGGTTGCACCAGCTGCCAGAAACTGACTCTGGAACTGTAGCAGGTCCACCTCAGACTCCCCTGGCTTTGGCCTTGACAGCATTGTGACACTCCAGCTGCCTCCCCAGTGTGACTTTCCAGCACTGCTTCGGTGTGGGGATGCTCTCCCATTCACCCCTAAAAGTGATAAAGAAGATGGGCCCTCTGTAGTTGAATCTTGGTTCTTTTTATCATGCATCAAAAAACCTCTTTTTTTGTCTCTTGGGTTCATGTAAACTCATTTCTCCCCATTTCATACCTTACTGCCATTTCCTCCCTGGTGTCATCAGTCTAGCAACAATATTTATTGCCAATTTAGGTTGTTTACAACCTATGAATGATAAAAACTCAGGAACAACCAAAAGGAAACTAAGGAAAATGCCATCAGGAGCTAGACAGATAAATGAGTCATATCAGAGAATGGTGATTCTGTATCAACCAGGAGACACCGTGCCTGGGCTAAAACTATTGAATTATTGAAAACCTTGGGCTGTAAAAGACCGATATATAAAAATCACTCGTATTTCTATGTACTAACAAAGAACGATTAGAAAATGAAATTAGGAAAACAATTCCACTTACAATAGCATCAAAAAGAATAAAATACTTAAGAATAAGTTTCACCAAAGAAGTACAAGACTTGGTCTATCACCAAACCACCCTGAAAGCTCCGGATCTCGTCTGATGTCGGAAGCTAAGCAGGGTCCGGCCTGGTTAGTACTTGGATGGGAGAAGTACAAGACTTGTACACTATCTGGTCCCTCAAGGGCTCTGTGGTCTCCTGCGCTCCTGGATCACCCCTGTCAGCACAGAGAAATCAGGAGTCCCAGCTTATGCTGCTCCGGGATGGGGGACCGTCCCTGGGATCTGCTCACCCAAGGGGCCGAGGCCACTTCTGTGCAGTCCAAACGCACTCGGGGAGGCTCCGACAAAGGAACTGGATACCCTGCACGACAGTCGTCCACCGGTATCTGACGAAGTCTGTCTCTTCAGCCAAGCCACCTATTTGTTCTAAGACCGCCCTGGCGCCGCCATCTTGCCCCACAGGGGCCGCGCTTCCGCCGCCGCCAGATTTGAGTTTCCGCCCCGCAGCCCGGCCCCGCCTCCCCCAGGGCGTGGCTTCGTCCAAGCTGGGGCTTGCCGGCTTGGCCTTCGGAACCAGTGAGTGCGAAGGGACTCCACCACGCGAATTCTTTGCCGACATTCGGAACACTTATCCTTCAGATGTACAGCAAGCACAGGCCTTTCTACACATACAACACCCAGACGTCCCTCTGCACTCACCAGCCGGGTTAACCATATCTTACACCCAAACTGCCACAATGATGGTGGTAAGAGAGAAGAAAGCAGTCTCACTGCCTGCAAGGTGATCCTTTTCATGAGCATCCTTCCTTTGTTCATGCTAGTGCCCCTTACAAGAAATCCTCCCTATTTTCCCTTCCACCCTTACCCCCAGAGTCTTTCTCTTCTTTTGAGGCCTAGCTGGAGTCAACTCTAAAACCTTGGCCAACTGTGCCAACTCACTGAACTTTCCTTGGAATCTTCTACTTGTACCACTTGTGTGACTTGTTGGGAACACCGACTATCAACTGTATTACTAGTTACCTTTTCACAAGCATATGTCCTGTTCCCTTGAATAGATAGTGGGGCACCAGGGCACCAGGCTTTTTTTGCATCTGTAATGTTCAGCACTCAGTATATTGCCATGCACATAGGACCTTAGTATATCATTGCTTTGTTGAAGGCTGTCTTAGGGCAGTGGTTCTCAAACTTTAGCAGGCACCATGGGGGCTTGTTAAAACAGATTGCTGGGTCTCACTCTCAGAGTTTCTGATTAAGTAGGTGTCCAACAGGACTCAAGAATTTGCTTTTCCAACAAGTTTCCATGCATTCTATAGAATCCTTCTTTAGTTCCTCTTGATTGCAACTGCAGCAGTAAATTTCAGTTACTAGGAGTTAGCCAGCTTTTGGATCCAAAATAGTATTGGACTTGATCAGAAGTTATGGGAAATAAAGGAAGGGAACTAGAGCCAAAAATGCAGGAAGAATGACAGTAGAAAATCATTGTTTGCAACTGATGATGTAATCACTCCAGGCACTGATCATCAATGATCAATAAAATTATTAGGTGAAAGGTTGATGAGGACTTTGTATGGATGGATCAGGTTTGCCAACTTATAAACCTAACATCACTAAATATGGGATCATGGGACATAATGTGCCTCCTGCTATGATAAAATTGGAAGTACAAAACACTTTCTTGGAAGGCTTCATGCAAAAAAACAACCTGAATCTAGCCAAGCATCTAGATCTAACAACCAATCTTCAGGAAGTATGAGTAGTGGAGGAACATATTAAATGATAGCACACGGATACAATTAACCAAATCTAGATTGTAGGAATTCTACAAATGACCCACTTTCTTCTATGAATTTCATATCCAAGGGAGATTTTAAAATCTATAAGAAGTAATCAATTAAATATGTTGTCCTTGTTTGTATCCTGATTTAAACACACCTATTGTAAATAGACATTTTTTAAGACTGTTGGGTAGAACTAAACACAAACTGGGTATAATATGATTTTATGGATTTTTAAAAATTTATTCATTTAAAAAATTTTTATGGTGACATTGGTTAATGAAATATAGTTAAGTTTCAGTTGTACACTTTAACAGTAAGGCATATATATATTTACACTATGTGCTTACCTCCCATAGTTAGATTTCTTTCTGTCAAAAATATGGAACACTTCATGAATTTGCATGTTATCCTTGCTCAGGTGCCATGCTAATCTTCTCTGTATTATTCCAATTTTAGTATATGTGCTACTGAAGTGAGCACAATTTTACAGATTTTTAAAAAATTTATTGGGTATGGATGTGTGTGGGTTTTTTTTTTTGATATGTATGTGTTTTAGATTTACAGAAAAATCGCAAATAGAGTTTCCATTTATCACAAGCATAATTTCTCCTATTGTTAACATCTAACATTAATATGGTACATTTTTTTGGAATTAATGAATCAATATTGACACATTATTACTAACTAAAACACATACTTTATTAAGATATCCTCAACTTTTCCCTAATGTCCTTTTTCTGTTCCACTGAGGATACCACATTATATCTAGTTGTCATGTCTCCTTAGGCTCCTCTTGGCTGTGACAGTTTTGTAGACTTTGGTTTTCGATGACTTGGACAGTTTAGAGTAGTATTGGCAGGGTATTTTGTAGAATGTCCCTCTGTTGGGGTTTGCCTGATGTTTTTCTCATGATTGGACTGGGATCATGGTTATTTGGGAGGAGGACTGCAGAGCTAATATCATATCATATCATATCATATTATATCATATCATATCATCAAGGGTAGCTACTATCAACATGACTTAACCACTGTTTATGTCAACTTTAATCACCTGACTTATGTAATGTTTGTCAGATCTTCCCACTGTAAAGTTACTTTTTTTTTTTTTAACGCCTACAGCCCCTGGTATTTCCAAGTAGTCTCCCATCCAAGTACTAACCAGGTCCAACCCTACTTAGTTTTTAAGATAGATGAGATCAGGCATGTTCAGGGTGGCATTGCCATAGACTGTAAAGTTACTTTTTTCCCCATTTTCCATTCTGTCTTCTTTGGAAAGTAGTCACTTTGCACAGCTTACACTGAAGTAAAGGTTGTGCTCCCCCTCCTTGAGAGTGAAGTATCTACATAAATTATTTGCAATTCTTCTGCATGGGAGATTTACCTATGTTCCCCATTAATTTATTTATTGAAATATATATTTGACCCTTTGATATACCCCAGAACTGTGTGTGTGTGTGTGTGTGTGTGTGTGTGTGCGCGCGCGCGCGCGTGTGTCTGTGTGTTTGGGTTTTTTGTTTTTGTTTTTGAGCACTTCCTTACTTTCTGGCACTACAGTATGCCCTAGGCAGTATATTTACTGCCCCAATCCTAGAATCAGCCATTTCTCCAAGGACTCTTGGTTCCTTTTATTGGAAGGTGGTATTAGAAACCAAGATTTAGGTTCTAAGTATGTTCATTGCCACTGGGCTGTCTTGCTTTTAGGTCCTTCTCAGCTAAAAAAGGAAATATATGGGTATACTGTTATATATATATTTGTATTTCTATAAATATTTCTGTATAAACCATTTGAATCTATATATGGATGAGTTTTTTAAAGTCTGTTACAGGACATGGTTCTATGGTGTAGCAATTAGCATATCTATATGCTTTACAAGCAGAAGGTCCTGAATTCTATGGCCATGCCACCCTGAACAAGCCTGATGTCTGATATTGGAAGCTAAGCAGGGTCAGGCCTGGTTAGTACTTGGATGGGAGACCACCTAAGAAGAACAGGTGCTGTAGGCATAAAAAAAAAAAGTCTGTTACAGATACATAGTGTAATATTTACAGCTAAAATTAACTTTATGGCTAAGATTTGCTTGTAAAAATTCCAGCAAAACAACAAAAAAATAGGACAGTAGAATACAAGGGCAAGGTAATCACTGAAGCAGCGTGATAAGTACATTGGAGATTCATCATTATACTATTTTCTCCTCTTGTGTGAATGTTTAAAATGGTCCATAATAAAAGTTTTTATAAAAATAAACCCAGAAAAGCCTCACTTACCAGGCTGCAGTGAAAGAGAGTCAAGTCAAAAAGAGAAATACAGACAACTAAATACAAGACATTCAGATCCCCCCTGCCACACACACACACACACACTCACAGTTACACATGAAACTCTTCTCAGGGCCATCACTAGGTGAAATTTTGAAAAGAACAATTTTTTTCTTCCACATATTTGGATTCATCTGCTGTTTCATAAACTCCAAACTTATTGCTCTCTTCCTACTTCCTAAACCTGCTTTTGGGGGAAAATCCGATCATTTGGAAGTCCCCTGTCACTGTAAGTCAAAGTGTAGTTTCTCCTAGGAATTTACCTTTCTTCTGCATCTTTTGCTGGGCAAGGAGTGGCATTGTTTTGGCTTAAGAATTTCAGGTAAGGGATGTTTGTCAGTTGTAGTACAGCAACAATTCCCAGAGCACCTGGCATCACACTTGTAGGTAGTTTTCCTCCAAACCCCACATGCATAGATTCTCTGGCTTCTCTAAGGTGATGAGGAACACAGTCTTTGGCCTGCCCCATTCCTTAAGTGTAACTTCCCAACTCTCATCTCTTTAACCAGTAGTTGGGAAAGAATAAGTTCTTGGTTACATGGCCAGGGAGATTGCCACGACATCTCCTTGTTTCCTTCTTGGTCCTCCACACCCACCCAGAGGGGTTGGAGAAGGAAGTCATAACTCTGAAAATGCTGAAGTAGCTGCTTTCTGATACTGCTGGAAGTTGCTCTCAGAGTGTTCTGTTACTATGGGCAGATGGTTTTTATTTCCAGGTTTGTTTTTGCCTTCTCTTGATCTTTGGCCTGTTTGGGCAGTCCTGGTCATAAAAGGCAGAGAGTGGGCAGATACTTAATTCACCTGAGTAGGGAGATGTCAGTGCCTAACCTAACTCTATCCATAATAAGGGACTGCTGCTGGCCCTCCTTACTCTCCAGGGATAGATTATAACTGGCTCTGATTCTGCTGTGAGGACAGGAACTCCTGGAACAACTGCTCATGCATTAGGTCAAATATAT
The DNA here is from genome assembly GCA_004027375.1 of Macroglossus sobrinus. Lineage (NCBI taxonomy): Eukaryota > Metazoa > Chordata > Mammalia > Chiroptera > Pteropodidae > Macroglossus > Macroglossus sobrinus. Next base: position 380,822 of record PVKZ01000061.1, on the reverse strand, counting down.
TTCCTGTTGATATGATTAGTTCCCTTCTAAGCAATCAGTTTATGAAAGGAAGGGAGATTTTTGCAGGCATGTATTTGCATAAGGAGCCAACCTCCTCCAGTCACACACACACACACACACACACACACACACACACACACTCTCACACACTTTCTCCCCATCCACCCACAAAGTGTCAGTCACATTTAGAATTTGCACAAATGCACACCCCCCCTCGTACATCACAATGCACACCCTCTCACCCACCTACACCCTCTCCTGCAAAAATCACACCTGCTTGTATACCCTTAAAGCATGTTTCTATACCTTGCCCAGAGAGAGAGAGGGAGGAAGATGGGGGAGATAGGTAAGAAGAATGGGTGATGAGGGCTCGGGAAGGCAAGCACCCAATGTAGGAGCTAGAAACTCAGAGAATCAGGACCCCATATTCCCCCCACCCTGCAAGTAAAAATACTAAGAATTGAGAGAGATTCTGAAGCAGGAGTAGAGGAAGCAGGAACTCAGGGTTCCCAACCCCACATGGAAAGTGTGCTGCTACAGGGTGATGGTGATTTGCCTCAGGTCTGCAGCTGAGTTAGGAAGTTTGTCAAGACTCTGAGTGGAAAATGCAGCAGCATCCATGACATGTCTGAGAAGCCCATTTTGACAGGTGGAAAAGGATGGTCCTTGGGTTGGGATTCTTTGTCAGAGTTCAGGAAATGATGGGGAGGAAATGGGGGAGTAAAGGAAGTAGAAGGCTGGGTTTGGGCTCTGGGTTCAACATCCTCTTGGAGGAGTCTTTCCAATGTCAGCCAAAGTCAGTAAGGGGAGGCTTCCTTTCACTGGAAACTTGAAGCCCCCTTCAGAGAGTAGAGTGGGAGAGAGAGCCTTGAGAATTAACAAGTGCTCAAGTACAGGGCGGTACCAGCCACATTGCCACAGTAGCGGCCCTTGCAAATCTGGCTTCAGCCCCATACTATTGTCTGCCTGCCCTGATCCAACTCAGCCCAAGCTCAGAAGCTATGGATTCTGGAAGAGAGCAAGTTTTCTTCCTTTAGGAAAGGGTCCTAGAGCCAACCTATGGTGCTCCCCCGCCAAAAAAAAAAAAAAAAAAAAAATTGGCAAAGTGCTGAGCTAAACCAGTGACTCTGGGACCTGCCATCCAACTCTTGACACTGTTTCCAGAGTCTCTCCCTGTGCTGCCACCTGGGGGCGCCCCCGGCTGAGTCTGAGGATGCTGCCAGCACTGCTGTTTGTTGTTTTTATCATTAGTATAATTAATAAACAATCACTGATGGGGCCAAGTGGAGGAAGAGGCAGGCCCTTGTTGCTCAGAAAGAGAATCCCTGGAAAGATCCAGTGAAGCTGCACGGAACAGTGTGTTGAGTGGCCTGTCCTGCCTTCTCACCCAGGACTTCTGGGAAGGGCTCTCTGGGGTAGGCTCCAGTGGCTAGGTAGAAGCATGGCAAGGGGAAGGAAACTCTTGGTAGGCTGGATTTGGAACTAGCTCAGCGTCTGCCTGACAGGATGTTCGTGGGCACAACCACCCCAGTGATTACTGGTTGTGGGATAGGCCAAGCTCTGAGGCAATTTATTCATTCAATTTAACAGGCCTATTTATTTATGGAGTCCCTACTCGGTGCAAGGTGATCTACTAATACTAGCTAATGTTTTATTAGATATTGTGATGATAAAGCCAATTTTCATACCATGTCCTGGGAAATGGAGGGTAGAAGCAGAGGAAGTAACTAGGAAGAATGACAACCCCAAAACACATGGGCCACTGAGCTTTGGGCTATGTAGTGTAGTAGTAGTAGGATAGCAAATAAAACCCGAGGGTTTCCAAGAAAAGCTTAGAAAACTCAAGACTAAAGGCCCAAGGTCTTGGAGAAAAAGGGGTAAGCAATGGAGCATGAATATGGGGTATTTGGGTGATAGGCTCGTGAAAGAGGAACGAATGGGTGCAGATAGTAGGGGCGTTCTGAGTCAGGACAATATGGGGGGCTGGAGCTGATGGTTGTGTCCAGGGGATTGAGATGGTTTATATCCTGTGAGGCGGGTACTGGGTTTCGGGATCAGTCTGGACAAAAGTTGGGATGTGGTAGAGGCCTCTAGCAATGTTTTGAGAGAAGGATCTGGAGTGCTGGGTTTGAAAAGATTCTGTAGTGTATTTAGGGAAAGGAGGGGCGTGGCTGGGGTGGCCATCCAGGGGATCGAGCCAGATCCTCTGTCGGCTTTGGGGTAGCGGGGGTAGGGGGTGCCGGCTAGGGCTAGGGAGGCGTGTGGATAGGGATCAACTGGAGGCCGGAGGCCAGGCTGGCAACGGTGGGGTTGGAGCCTGGAGCAAGCCTCCCGGGGCTCCGCGGGGGGGCGGTACGAGCTCGAGCTGCGGGCGGGAGGGCTGGGGAGGAGGCGGCGGCACCAAGAACATGAATCAGCGGCGGCGGCGACGGCTGTGGAGGAAGCGCGGTGGCCCAGGAGCGGCCCCAGGGACCCCGCGCTGCTGACGGCGGCCGCCGCAACTCGCAGCCGGCGCGGGTTTCGGAGGCACGGGCCCCAGCACCGCCCCCTCGCCCGGCCCGGCCCCCGCCCCTCCTGCAGCCCTCCTCTCTCCTCCTTCTTCCCTCCTCCGTAGTCGCTCGCGGGCCGGGCTCGGCATGGTTCGGCGTCGCCGCCGATGGCGCTGAGGCGGAGCATGGGGCGGTCGGGGCTCCCGCCGCTGCTGCCGCCGCTGCTGCCGCCGCCGCCGCCGCCGCCGCTGCTGCTGCTGGCGGGTCTGGCTGCTTTTCTGCTCCCGGAGTCGGTGGCTGCAGGTATGGGCTGGCCGGGGAGGTGGTGGAAAGCGGGGGCTGCAGAGGGTCTCGGCCGGGATTGGAGCCCAGGGACAGCCGCCGAGCGAGCCCCGGGCCTGGGAGGGCCAGAGGTTTGGGAGGGGGACTAAAGCTCGGAGGCCGAGGTTTAGGGGCTGGAAGACGGGGCGCAGCGGTGTGTTCGCTGCCGGATCTCGGGGTCCCCACCCCCAACTTTCTCGCGTCCGGGGCTCTTTTGGCAGGGTGGAAAGAAAAGAAGTGAGGCTGTGGGCTGAGTGGTCAGCGGGGGGTGTTTGGGACTGGATTTTCCCGCCTCGATGTTCCTAGTTGTTTGCTCTCCCCTCCGAGTCCTGGAGACCCCATTCTGCCGTACCCACACACAAAAGTACCTCTCTGAAACCACAGAGACTGAGGTTGAGCACCCAAGAGGCACCATTTAGGTATAGGGACTGTGAGGATGCCCGGTCACAGAAAACATCTGGGCATACTCTAGTTCCTGTGCCCACTCAGAGCTTCCTGAAGCAAGCAGTGTTGGAGACGATGGGCTGGGGCAAGATTTCTAGTCTTCGTGAGGGTTTGCCTTGTGTTCCCACATAGCCACTGAGGCATTTGCCAGTCACAGGAGTGCTTCTTGCAGCATCCTGGATCTTCAGGTTCACATTACACACCCCTGGGACTCCAGGGTGTGTGCGGGGTGTGAGGCTATCCCTCCTTGCCCTGTGACTGATCCTGAGAGGGTGAAGGGAGTAAGGAAGAAACACACAGGCCAGAGCACCAGACACTGAGCTGGCACCTTCTCTCAAGAGGGCACTTCTTGCTGTATCAGCCTCTTAGGAAAGGGAAGGGAAAGAGTGACAAGTATTTATGTGTGTCTCAGGATCAGAGAACCCAAGATTTGCCTAGTGTCACACAGCAAAGGGCAAGAAGCAGGACTGGATTTCAGTTATATGGATAGTTCACCTGCTCAGACCTGCTTAAAATCATGCCAGGAGACCAAGAGAGAGGTGTGTGTGTGTGTGTGTGTGTGTGTGTGTGTGTGTGTGTGTGTGTGTATGCATGCAGAGGGTAGTGTTCAGAGTGTGGCTTCTGTTGATGTGACAGTAACTCAGGGGTCTTGGGCTCCGTGTTCAGGGCCCCTCCTCTTCCTTCTACCACCTACCTTCCTAGCACCCACCCCTGCACACATTCAGGTATTAATAGAGCTGGCGGCTGCCAGGAAGGCTGCCATGTGTTTGATCTGACGTGGTTTTGCAGCCATATGTTCTCCACTTCAGGGGAACACCCCCTCCTTCCTTTCCTCAGCCTTTCATTTGCCTGGGTAGGGTGCAGGGGGGTGCCAGCTGCAGTGCAGGTTTGGGCTGACACCTTGGGTAGAGAGCTGGCTGCCTATTGCACAGGCTGGGTATAGCAGTTATTGCCAGGGCAGTATTTGACCCTTGTGTAAGAGAATGCCCCACTGTTTCAGCCTGGCTTGCCTTCTTTTGGTTGAACTTAACATTGCCCAGCAGGGAGGTATGGGTAAGAGGTCATGCCACTTCCCACAGTCCAGGTCTAAGCCACCTTTCCTTCTATACTGTCTTGCCTCTGCTTCCTTGGCCATTGGCTGGGAATGAGCCCTCTGACACAGAGGCTAAGTTCTAGAAGAGGATGGGGGATATTTCCAGAGACGGGGACCTCTCAGGCTAACTGATGCATTTTCCTTCTCACCTTACAGGCCTGAAGCTCATGGGAGCCCCGGTGAAGTTGACAGTGTCTCAGGGACAGCCAGTGAAGCTCAACTGCAGTGTGGAGGGGATGGAGGATCCTGAGATACAGTGGGTGAAGGATGGGGCTGTGGTCCAGAGTGTGGATCAGGTGTACATCTCTGTCAGTGAGCAGCACTGGATCGGCTTCCTCAGGTGCAGGACTGTGGGAAAAGGTGTGGGATGCCAGCCTAGGGACATAGGGAGCTGGGGGCAATGCTGATGCCCACAGGTCTGTGGTTTCTTATTTGGCAACCTGTGGGAACTTCCAGAAGTCGGGGCAGGCTGAACCCATTGAGTTTGCCCAGCAGAGCTGCCCTCTTAACCCTGATGTCTTGTTTCCACAGCCTGAAGTCAGTGGAGCGCTCTGATGCAGGCCGGTACTGGTGCCAGGTGGAAGATGGGGGTGAAACTGAGACATCCCAGCCAGTGTGGCTCACAGTAGAAGGTGAGGAGGCATGTGGGCATGTTGGCTGCTTGCTGGTGACCATACCTCTGCAGAAGAAAACTCAGTGAAATAAAGCTGCCTCACTGCTGTCTAGGGCCTGATTATACCAGGCTCCAGGCCCACCCCAGACACTATTTATTGGAGTCTGGGTATTTGAAAACCAGGGGGCAACTAGGACCCACGACCTATGACATGCAGTCAGTTTCAGTTCTCTGAGCAACAAGCCTCAAGCACCCATCTGGTCTGGACCCTGTTCTGCCAAATGGCTGGACCAGGAGGGAGAGGGAGGGAGGGGAGGAAGGATCTGCAGCTGTGGGAGCTCAGAACTGTTCAGCCCAGGAAAACAAAGTGACTAAGAAAGTAACAAAGGGATCTGAACTGGATTTGGGGCCTGCTCACAGAACTCTGCTAAAGCTCCCATCCACTTCTCCTCTTTTTTTGCCCTTCCTTTAGCTCCCCACCCTCTACCCCCTCCCTTGCTCCCAGAAGAGCTGTTAGAGCAGGTCTGGCAAGGGAGAATCTGCCCTGCCCAAAAGCAGCATAAAGGATACTCCTAAAGGGACCAAAGAAGAGCTTTCCCTTCAAGCTAGGTGCCTGTTCTGCAGTTGACCCCAATCATAAGGGCTTGTGGGATCTTCCTTAGAGAGGGCTTCAAACGGTAGCAAACCTGTGGTTTGAACAGTTGGAGACTGAGAGATGGCAAGGCTCACTCCCCACCTCCCTTTTCTCCCTAGGTGTGCCATTTTTCACTGTGGAGCCGAAAGATCTGGCAGTGCTACCCAATGCTCCTTTCCAACTGTCTTGTGAGGCTGTGGGTCCCCCTGAACCTGTTACTATTATCTGGTGGAGAGGAGGCATGAAGGTTGGGGGACCTGCTCCCTCTCCTTCTGTTTTAAATGTAACAGGTGAGCAGCCCCTGGAGGGGGCTTTGAGCAGGGGCACTGTGGCTGGCAGAGTTCAAATCTGCTTAAAACACTGTTTGCTATTGTGTGTCCAGAACAAACCCTGGTGCCTGCGTATATGAACTGCACCATTGCTAAGCTCATTAATCAGGTGTGCTAGGCTGGCTGGGTGGGATGATTAGTGATGATCTTGCTATGTGTGTTTAAGGAGGATGCTGGAGCCTCATTCCCTCATTCAGTAGTGCAGACTGTGTATAGCTAGCCCTGGGAGATGAATTAGGTGGGACCAAGGGCACCCATCTTCCCCACCTCTCTCAAGGGATGGAGCCAGGAACCAGCCCACGCAGAGCTGGGAGGAGTGTCTGGCAGACTTGCCTAGAAAACGAGAGGCTCAGGCTGCAGAGTAGGAGATGGCAGGGGGAAGGAAAGCGGGGAGGAGAGGCCAGCACAAAGATACAGGGTCTCCTCTCCTAATGGCCTTTGTATGATTTTCCCAAACAGCTATATCTGTATACCTACCCACAGTTAGACCCAAAGTAGCCATGCCTACATACCCATCTGGACCCCAGAATCCTCAGCACATATCTCACATGCTTGTGGGACTGTCTTATCTATGAAACAAAGTTAATGTTTCTGTCCAGGCTTGAACTGGTCAAAAAAGACTGTTGTCTGAGCTTGGTCTCATGTACTGGAAGGTGGGAGGGATGGGCTCTGATCTGCCAAGTCCCCTAGCAGTATGAATTTTGAGAAGAGGCAGGACCTTTTGGAAATGAGAGCAGGTCTTGTTGAAGAGGCACTGTGTTGGAGCAGAGTAGAAGGGAGGTTGGATTCGGTTCTCTACAGATGTGCATGGTTGGGACCCTCAGGCAGCGAGCCTGATAATAAGCACTCACTGAACTCCTACTCCACACACCACTCTGCTAGGCACCATGGGGGTAGAAAGAATACAAAAGAAATAGAAGCCACCTGTCCAGTCTCCAAGGAATTAGCATAATTGAAGGACAAGATACATGTATAAGGAGCTGAAAACTATTGCAAGGCAAAGAATCTGTAAATACAACAATGATATGGCACAGAGCAAATAAAGAAGGACTCTGGAATGTGTGATAAAGGAGTAACCAGAAAAGGGAGGCAGCTTTGTGCTGTCTTCAGGAAATGGGATTGAGGTGGGAGGAGTGGTATGGCATTTCTCAAATGCTTACTATGTACCATGCACTTTACATCATTTGATTCTCATAGTGCTTCCATTTGGAAGATGAGAAGACAGAGCCCCAGCTCTGGGATTTATATCTAGGTCCGTAGACTCCAAAGTCCCTGTTCATTCTGCCGTACCCCAATATCTAGCCCCTTCTTTGGCCAGAGGGACTTCTAGGATATTCAGATCTGGCCTGAATATCCGCCTTCCCCAATCCCAGACTGAGTGGGAGTTGCTGCTTGGGGGGCTGACAGACGTTTTCTGGCCCCAGGGGTGACCCAGAGCACTGTGTTCTCCTGTGAAGCTCACAACCTGAAAGGCCTTGCCTCTTCTCGCCCAGCCACAGTTCGTCTTCAAGGTAGGAGGATTGGCGGGGAGGGTTGATAGGTGAAGCAGGGGGGTTCTTGGTGTGCTGTCCAGCAGTGGGTAAAGGCAGAATCATTTGGTGTTCCAGTTCCCCTCGGCCCTGCTGGGATTTGAGGGATGAGGGGTTAATTGGCATAGGTCCATTCCTAGTGGGAGCACCTGAGACCCTGCTGTGGCTGAGATGAAAATAGAAACCTGACGTCACAGCAGATTTCCCATCACGAAGCAGAGCCCTTGGGAGGGAGGGGGAGAGGGAGCCAGCAGGAGATGGTCAAGGCTCATGCCCAACCTTGCTTCTGCCAGCCCCTGTGGAGGGAATGGGGGAGGGAAAAACAGCCTGGCAGGATGATAGAGGAGACCCAAAAGGTTAGTGTGCACAGAGGGAGAGAAGGAGGAACAGGGTGAGAGCCATAGTGTGGAGGAATGGACTGTGGTTGTAGGGACTTCCTCTTGTTTGTATCTCCCAAGGCCGAGGTGCTGTCCCCCCATATACTCCACTATCTTATCCCTTTCCTTGGTCAGACAGGGCCCCGGATTCAGGAAGAGGCAACCTCTCTCTACAAGCTAGGCACTCTCCTGGCTATGAGCAGCTGTCTCCATCTGGTTGCTTGGCTTGTATATTGCTGTGGTCCTGGGATTGGGGGGTCAGACCTTCTGCTTCCTCCTCTTATATTCTTTCTGGACACTGAACTTCGGGCACTGACTTTTAAGTCCTCATCCACAGCACTGCCTGCAGCCCCCTTCAACATCACAGTAACAAAGCTCTCCAGCAGCAATGCTAGTGTGGCCTGGACACCAGGTGCTGATGGCCGAGCCATGCTTCAATCCTGTACAGTTCAGGTAAGCTGAGAGGGTGAGACAGGCTCTCCTGACCATGTTTGTTATGGCTGCCTCAGTGGCACTTTTTGTCCAGTAGTATCACATTTGTCTAGAGTTGCTTATGGGGATTGGTCTTCAGCTCTATTCAGGTGTTGTTCCCTTATCAGGAACAGCCCAGGAACAGTTCCTTATCATAGGATGCTCTGGCAACCAAGGGACTCTGTAGGTTGCCTCAAACCCATGCATTTTTCAGGCTAGAAAGCAGATAAGTAGAGCAGATTTTTGCATGTCTGGAAGAGATTTTATTATGCTGTCGAAAACCCAAACCTTTGATTTATCTGATACTTGCACTCTCATGCCCTGTTCTCTGACTTATGCCAAAGAGAACAAGGGTTCTTAGCCCCAGAGAGTGAAAAATCTGGGTAAGGTGAAACTAAAAAAAGAGATAATGCAAGCTTATTCATTTTCATGTGTTTACTCAAAAGGTATTTAATGAGCACTTTGAAACTGTTCTAGGCAGTTCCCCCAGGCAGGAGAGGCCTCTGCTCTGGGCTCCACCATTTACAGTAGCCCACCCAGGCCCTTCTTTTACTGTATCCCTTGCTTCTGGGCAAAGATCTGCAGGACCAAAGGGACATGCCTATCCAGATCATGAGGATAGCCCCTCCTCCCAAACCCCCTACAACCAGTATACGACACCATACTCCAGATACTCAGGATCTCTTGTATTATGGCAAGTCTGGTTCAAGGCCTGTGTGGACCTCTAGCCTGGTCCATTTTGGGAGAGTATGGTATATGCATCTCTATGTCCAGAGGGCAACTTTCTGTGGGGTATTGGTATTCTGGCAGCATTTCCACACCTGTGCATGTGACAGCCTTCACAGTATAAATCCTTGTGGTACCATATTCTGGCTTGGGAGTTCAAGGATTTGGAGGGTTATAAATGCATACCTGACCTTCCGGGTTATTATGAAGTTTTATTTGTCAATATATTAAGATGGGAATTATTTTATTTAATAATTTATTAGCTGATTTATAATATTTAAATATTTAGCTATATGGTACATGGATCTCCACTTGTACTTTTGTCCTGGGCTCCCAAAATGTAAGGTAAAGGCCTAATTTATGGTACCCCTAGGCTCCCAGTAACTCTGCCCTTGAGAAACACTGAGACTAGCTGTCTGGTATGTAAATAGTTACAATAAGTGGTAACTATAACTACTCTGCGTTATTCACCAAGCACAGAAGGGCATGAATTTTCTGGAGTAGTTTAGAAAGGCTTTCACAGAGAACGTGGTATTTGTGTTGAGTCTAAAAGGATGATTTGGACTTTGCTGGGAAGAGCAGGTCATTCTAAGCAAAGAGAACAGCATTTGCAAAGGCATGGAGGTGTGGAACCTGGTGTGTCATTGGAGTGGGGGCCAATGGGAGGGGATAGATTGCAAGTGTTTGCTGATAGACTTATGAGGAATTAGTTCAAACCCCTCCACCCCATACCCATACCTATCCCATCTTCCATCTCCCTCTGCATCATTAACTTTCTGCTTTTCTGTAGGTAACACAGGCCCCAGGAGGCTGGGAGGTCCTGGCTGTTGTGGTCCCTGTGCCACCTTTTACCTGCCTTCTCCGGGACCTGGCACCTGCCACTAACTATAGCCTCAGGGTGCGCTGTGCCAACGCCTTGGGACCTTCTCCATATGCTGACTGGGTACCCTTTCGGACAAAGGGTCTAGGTAAGGGACTTACAGAACAAAACGTCTGGAAAGGGCTGGAGCAGGGGAGGGGCCATGTTGGCTCCAGCTCCAAATGAGTTTACTGGGAGAGGGCATGACCAGAGAGGGAGCATTATGCATCATTTGGCAAATACTTACTGAATGCCTACAGCATACTCATGATCTAGATAAATCAGCCTCTTTCTCATGGAGCTCTGGTTCTAGTCGGTGGAGCAGATAAACAAAGTAGAAAATATTAGGAAGTACAGTAACAGGTGTACCTAGCTGGGTCAGGAATACCCCCATAAACAGGTCTGATTGCTAAGGAAGGAGCCATGTTTGGGGGAAAATCACTGCAGGAAGAGGGCACAGTGAATTCAAAGACCTCAGGGCGGGAACTTGCTTGGAGCTCTAGCAATTGCAACAGAGGCTCACAGGACTGTGAGAGGGGAGTAGTGAAGGATATGGCTGAGGCAGTCACCAAGGCAATGAAGAACAACACTGCCTAGCAAGGGTACTGCCATTGCTCAATCCTCCCCGCCCCAGGACATGGGTGAGTGCCCCAGGATATGGGTGAGCTCAGTCAGAACTGGGAGACAACCTCTTCCCCGACCTGTTGCCCTCTGGGAGTTAGTTCCAAAAGCCTGCATGGGATAGTGATAGTGGGAAGGGCAGGGCTCTTAGCAACCTTCTCTCTTTGGGTACAGCCCCAGCCAGCGCTCCTCAGAACCTCCATGCCATCTATACAGACTCAGGCCTCATCCTGGAATGGGAAGAAGTGATCCCTGAAGGCCCTTTGGAAGGCCCCCTGGGACCCTATAAACTGTCCTGGGTTCAAGACAATGGAACCCAGGTAAGGAGAGACAGAAGCCTCCACTCTCAAGGTATACCAGTCACCCTTCAGGGCTCTAAGGCCTTTAGAACTTCAGAATGGCTGTCCTTGGTGGGCCTGGGATCCTTGGTAGGCTGGGCCTCTTGCCTCCCCAGGGAGTCCACTCCTCCTGCCTTCCCCTTTAGGCTGCTCTCCTTATTGGATTATGTCTCCTGTTAGGATTGCATCCAGTGGCCACTTTGTATGTAAAGCAGGAAACACATTTCTGCACAAGCTGGGGGAGGGCACAGATAAGGCTTTCTTATCCTCAGCCCAGTCCTCTCCCATCCCCCACTTCTGCATTCCGGGACTGAGCCTTGTTTGTGTTTCAGAAAGGCCCCTGCAGCCTAGAGCAGGAATGTGATAACTCCCATCAGGTTGTGTTCCTGCAACCTCTGAACCAGCAGTGGCAGTGGCCCTGGGCTCCCGTGTTCCCAGCTTTTTCTACCTTCAGGCCCCAGCTGGAAGCCTTTTCCTTAGACTCAATGTGGGATGGGGGCTTTTCCTGGCTGCAGGGTGAGCTGATAGTGGAGGGGACCCAGGCCAACTTGACAGTCTGGGATCCTCAGAAGGACCTGACTGTACGTGTGTGCGTCTCCAATGCAGCTGGCTATGGGCCCTGGAGTCAGCCACTGGTGATCTCGTCTCATGACCATGCAGGTGAGGCCTACAGAGGGTGAGAACAGGGGTTTGGGGCTTTCAAGGGCACCCTGTACTGATGCAGGGAGACTGGCAGCACCTTCCCTCCTAATAGTCCTAAAGAGTCAAGCAGTTGAGTCTAGAGCTGATATTTAAACTATATCTCATTCTCCTTCTCCTGCTCCCAACTAGAATAGAAATCCCTGATTGTGCCATAGGTCGCAGTAAAGCTAGGACCTGTCACTGATAGGGTAAGAGGTCTCAGGTCTTCTTTGGAGCTTCTATCCACTTAGGATCTTAACTGGCTTAGGGGAGTCCCCTGACCAGGCCAGATGGCTGTCGTCAGAAAATTGTAAAGGGACTCCTTGATGTCAGCCTACCTCATGCATCTGTCTCCTACAGGCCAGCAGGGCTCTCCCCACAGCCGCACATCCTGGGTGCCCGTGGTCCTGGGTGTGCTGACAGCCCTGGTGACAGCTGCCGCACTGGCCCTCATCCTGCTTCGAAAGAGGCGGAAGGAGACACGATTTGGGTAAGGGGTAGGGACATGGAGGGAGAGGCCGGTGGTGACTGAAGACCTTGGGGCTGACCCCACATATTGGGTCTCCCTTTAGGCAAGCTTTTGACAGTGTCATGGCCAGAGGGGAGCCAGCTGTTCACTTCCGGGCAGCCCGGTCCTTCAATCGGGAAAGACCCGAGCGCATTGAGGCCACATGTGAGTGGTGGGAAATCATAGGAGGGGAAAATGGGCTATCTTGTGCCCCTACCTGCATCCTTTTTACTAATTCAGTAATTTGACCAATATGTCTGAAACTTGACGAGTCCTAAGCACACAGGATGGAAAAGACACACAGACCTACCCTTGTGGAGGTTGCCGTCTGGGCTATGGTCATCTGTGCTGTGTGTGTGGAGTATGGGGTAGAAGGCAGGCTGGGTTTTGGATCAGGAACCAGAGAGGTCCCTTTCCTTTCTCACCAACAGTGGACAGCTTGGGCATCAGTGATGAACTGAAGGACAAACTGGAGGATGTGCTCATCCCAGAGCAGCAGTTCACCCTGGGCCGGATGTTGGGCAAAGGTATGTGGGGCTGTGCGGGGATTGGCATGAGTGGACTTTGTCATGTCTGGGTGTGTTTGGTTGCTTTCCTCACTTTGAGGGTGTGGATTTGGGTCAGCTCCTATAAACAGGATATGCTTATAGATTCCTGAGTTTTGGAGTGCTTGCAGGGTTGATAGCTGGGGACCAGGAGTGCTGAGGAGTCACTCCTAGTATACTTTGCTTTGGCTATGGACGAGGGAGACTCCTCCAATAGCTCCAGAGTCTAATGATTTTGTGTGCCCGTGGAGGGTCACCAGGGAGGGAATGAGGTGGGAGAAAGGAGGGCGAGGGGACCCACCATCATTTGGATTGCTTTGTAGGAGAGTTTGGTTCAGTGCGGGAGGCCCAGTTAAAGCAGGAGGATGGCTCCTTTGTGAAAGTGGCTGTAAAGATGCTGAAAGGTGAGTGGAGAATAGTAGATGTGGCATGGAGGGCATTACTTGGGAGGGTGAAAGGGGTGACTGACCCTGAAGCAGGCTCTGCTTTGCCTCTAGATTTTTCAAGAAGAGTTAGTCAGCACTAACTGGGATGCCACATGAATAATTCATAGGCATGAACCCACACACATTTGTGGCCCAGCCTTTACTCTCTGGTGTCAGCAGTTACTGTCCTAGCCTTACTCAAGGTGATGAAAGCTGTGGTTGGCTAAGTTGCTTGGCTGTTCAAACTAAAGGGAAGGCATTGGCAAGTGGAGAAATTGTTGGATAGCACCACTCCTGTAGCAGGGTTTCTCCTGCTTGTGACCAGACTGTGTCCTGGCCCCGCTAGGAAGCCCAGGACACATGAGGGACAAGGTCTAGGAGTCTTGGGTCAGAACTGGGGGCACATCTTCCTCATTTCTCCCTCCCGTCCTTTTTTCCCAGCTGACATCATTGCCTCAAGTGACATTGAAGAGTTCCTCAGGGAAGCAGCTTGCATGAAGGAGTTTGATCACCCACACGTGGCCAAGCTTATTGGTGAGCCCCTTCCTGGAGGAGGCAGATATAAAATAGGGCTAAAAATGTGCTCCCTTCAAGGTGGAATGGCAGCCTGTGGGAGTGAAATTTAGACTTACCTGGTGAACAAGCAGATGACAAAATAGCCAGGGGGGTCCTGGCTGAAATCAGACTCCAGGTAGGGAATTTGTTTTTCAATCTCTGCTCCAAGGGTCTGTACATGAAGACTGCTCATGTGAACAGAGGAGAGAGAAGGATGAGGATGGACAGAAAAGATGCTCCAGAGATCTGGGGGCAGCCAGAGTTCTTCTTGCGGGGGGGTCACCAGGCCAATGTAGAACTTAGGGGGAAAAAGTGGCAGAGCCAGGGCTAGAGGTAGGACCCAGCAGGTGAGGGCTCATATAGACACCTGAGCCAGTCTTTGACCTTTATGTGCCCTGTTCCTTACTCTCCCTTGTTCTCAGGGGTGAGCCTTCGGAGCAGGGCCAAAGGCCGTCTCCCCATCCCCATGGTTATCCTGCCTTTCATGAAGCACGGAGACCTGCACGCCTTCCTGCTTGCTTCCCGGATTGGGGAGAACCCCTTTGTGAGTGCCTAGAGTGGGAGTAGCCAGGAATTGGAAAGGGACAAAGCCCCTGGGAGAGAGGTTATTTGGGTGGGTGGGGAGGGCCGATTGAGCTGGTTGGGAGAGGCGGGCTCTGAGTTTGATTTGCCTTATGCTAGCAGGCTTCCTTTTCCCTCATAAGACCCTGCTAGGAATTTTAGGCTGGGCAAGGGCCCTTTCTGGAAGAAGAGACCTGTGAAGTAAGTCCTAGATTGGGGGAGTCTTGACTCCTGGGCGCTCTGGAAGATTTGCCAAAGCTTTCTTGCCTTGGGGAGCCCCTTTGTCCTTTTCCTTTCAGTGATTCTGAGGACAGCCTTTATATTTTCTGGCTAGAGAACACCATTTATCCTGTCCTGGCTAGCTGGACAGATCCATCCTGAGCTTGCTCTATCTGCCCACCAGAACCTGCCCCTGCAGACCCTGATCCGGTTCATGGTGGACATCGCCTGTGGCATGGAATACCTGAGTTCCCGGAACTTTATCCACCGAGACCTAGCTGCTCGGAATTGCATGTAAGTGAATTCTGGTGGGGTTGGGAGTGGGAGGGAATAGCTAGTGCCAGGAGGAGGTGCCTGATGTTCAGCTCTTGCCTAGGGCAGTATCTGCTATGTGAGGGGACAGCTCGGGAGCAAAGATGCTCTGGCTTTAGTAAGGCTGCCAGCCTTACTAAATATCCTCCAATATCTATCACAGGCTGGCAGAAGACATGACAGTGTGCGTGGCTGACTTTGGACTCTCCCGGAAGATCTACAGTGGGGACTACTATCGTCAGGGCTGTGCTTCCAAATTGCCCGTCAAGTGGCTGGCCCTGGAGAGCCTGGCTGACAACCTCTATACTGTGCACAGTGATGTGGTGAGCATGGTGAAACAACAAGGCTCTGTGGTAACGCAAGTGTTGTGGACTAGTTTGTGGGTGGACCTTTAGGATTCTTAAGGGCCCAGCCAGGTCTATACTCTGGGCCTTGGCTGCCTTGTACAAGGCCCCAGAACCTCAGGGCACTGCCTGCTTCAGGAAGCCTAGTAACCTCTCTTCTGACCTCAATTCTGTTCCAGTGGGCCTTTGGGGTGACCATGTGGGAGATCATGACCCGTGGGCAGACGCCATATGCTGGCATCGAGAATGCTGAGATTTACAACTACCTCATCGGCGGGAATCGCCTGAAACAGCCTGTGGATTGTATGGAGGACTTGTAAGTGCCCTGGGAAGGGAATTCTGGGAGGAAGCAGGAATTTGGGGTTTCAACTGATGGCTACCACAACAGCTGCTGGGTCAGTGGCAGCTCAAAACCTCGATTTGACTTTATTTTTTTTTAGAAATGTCTTTGTCATTTCTTAAAGGGAAGACTGACCTTCACCCAAACTTCCTCTTCATACAACCTCCCGTTTTCTTTCTCTCCCCCTTTTCCATCCATATTTTCTTGCTGCAGTTTTTTCCTATTACTCTTATTATCTCTAGTTTCCAGGGGGAACCAGGAACCATGCGGGCAGAAGTTATAGGGATGAGCAACAGTGCAGGTTTCCCTCTCACCTCCCCACCCCCACTCCTGCTCAGTCTCCAGCTAGTCAAAGAAAACCTCCTAGGCTGAGCTCTCCCTCCCCCTAAGAGGGCTGCACAGGGGCACGGAAAAAACTGCTGCTCCATCACATTCTTTGCTTGACAAGGAGGTGCGCTGGGGGTGGGAGGTTGGGTTCCTTTCTTGTCTTGGCTTCCTCTTGAGGAAGAAAGACCTAACATAACAAACTGAGACCCTGGGGAGGGGGAACAGCCTTCTTTCCTTTCTGGAAACCTGGAGTTCTCGAGAGTGGTAAGGACACTCCCCTACTGCACAGGGGAGTGTCATGAACCCCTTGTGACTAGAAGACAGTATCACTAACATTAGCTGGGCATTTTATGGGCATTCTTTCAGAAAATCCTCCTCTAACTCTATGAGGAAAAGACTATTATTATCCCTATTTTGTAGATTAGGAACTGGGATTAAAGAGGTTAAGTAACATGACTGATGTCACACAGCTATTAAGTGGATGAATTGATGACTCTAGATGACTAGATCCCCTGTCATTTTAGAACATGTACTTCTTAACCATAATGCCAACTGTTATTCTAGTGTTATTCTCCGACCCAAGCAAGCCAGAGTCTCCCTGGGCCCTCAGAGGACCTTTTCGCTAGTACCAGTGGGAAGGAGTTTACAATGATCCAGGGAAGGAATCTGTTCCCCGTTTCTTGCTATGGGGTTAGACCTCCAGAAGTATAAGAATTTAGAAAGGTAGAAGAAGGTTCAGCCTGAATGGTGGGGCTGTCCTTCTCCAAGTCAGTAGGTTCTAAGTGCCCCGAGCCTGGACTCTGGGTAAGAGGGAACTCTTGAGTGCACAAACCAGGCCCCACTGCTTCTGTTCATTCAGCATAGCTCAGGGCATGGCAGGGGCGGGAAGCTCAGGTCTCCCTTTGGCTACAGCCTGCCTGGGCCTCTGGAGCTGCAGAGACTCTGCTAGGCAGTGGGGACCAATTCCTGGCTTAGTCTCCCGGGCTGAAGCTAGTGTTGTCAATAGCGGGTGGGTGGATGCTGGCCTCCCAGCAGGCAGCCTGGTGGATTGGTGCCAATTGGCTCCTAGCACAGCCTTGACAATGTATCCCAGGCTGGCCACAGACACATGGCCCCAGACCATTCCCACGGCCTACTTGATATCTGGCATGATTCTCCCCATCGTCGGGGGCCTCTGTCAGAAGTGCTTGTGTAGGGTAAAGTGTTTGGGACTTTTATTGTGGGCACAGGCAAAAGAGTCGGGCATTTGCTGTCT
The DNA here is from genome assembly GCA_004027375.1 of Macroglossus sobrinus. Taxonomy (NCBI): domain Eukaryota; kingdom Metazoa; phylum Chordata; class Mammalia; order Chiroptera; family Pteropodidae; genus Macroglossus; species Macroglossus sobrinus. Next base: position 363,906 of record PVKZ01000061.1, on the reverse strand, counting down.
CCGAGTAAGTCTGGTCTCAGCCTCCTCCCATTAGTTCTTCCCCCACCCACCTCAGCCTAAGACATTTCCTGGGAACAGGATAAGAACTCAAGGAATCTGTAAGGCTTCTGAAATTGTATATCAAAAGTGTTTCTGCCAGGGGAAGAAGGCTGGAAACTTCTCCCAGATTCTCAAAGGTGCCCATGAACAAAGAGGATTTAAGACTGAGTGGGTAAGGATTTAGGACAAAGGATACGGAAATCCACATTCCAGGCTGTGTTCTGCAAGAAAAAAACACTTCTAGTACCCCCTCCCAAGACAGCATAGGAGGGAAGCTGGAGCCAAACCACCTGGCATCAAATTTAAGAACCTAAGTCAAGGTTCTTAAATTATCTGTGCCTCAGTTTCCATATAGGTAAAATAGGGATCACTTATTTTATAGGATTATTGAGAGCATTAAATAATAAACGTAAAATACTTAGAAGAGTGCTTGATATATAGTAAGCCCTATAAATAAGTGTGTTGAATAAAGTTTTTTAAAATCTTAGTTCTCTGTAATTAAGGGGCCTCTGCCTTTGAGGGAAGAACCATCCTTCCCCTTCCTTTTAGCTCCTCACTAGCTCCCCTCACCCTTCTGCCTGCCGCAGGTATGAGCTCATGTACCAGTGCTGGAGCACCGACCCCAAGCAGCGCCCAAGCTTCACATGCCTGCGAATGGAGCTGGAGAACATCCTGGGCCACCTGTCTGTGCTGTCCACCAGCCAGGACCCTTTGTACATCAACCTGGAGAGAGCTGAAGAGCCTGCTGAAGGAAGCAGGCTGGAGCTGCCTGGTGGGGACCAGGCCAGTGGTGGGGTTGAGGATGGCAGTAGCATGGGGGCAGTAGGGGGCATCCCCAGTGACTATCGGTACATCCTCAGCCCTGGAGGGCTAGCTGAGCGGCCCGGGCAAGAGGAACAGCAGCCAGGAAGCCCCCTCAATGAAGCTCAGAGGCTTCTACTGCTGCAGCAAGGGCTACTGCCCCATAGTAGCTGTTAGCCCACAGGCAAAGGGCATCTGGGGCCATGAGGCTGGCCCTGCTGGCTGCCATGCTGGCTGACCTCACCCTATCTGACCCCAGCCCAGGCAGCAAGGCGTGGAGGCTCCTGTGGTAGTCTTCCCAAGCTGTTCTGGAAGCCTGGACTGACCAAATTTCCCAATCCCAGTTCTTCCTGCAGCCACTTTGTGGCCAGCCTGGCATCAGTTCAGGCCTTGGCTGGGTGGAGGTGGGCCAGGCCTGGTTGTCTAAACCCAGGCAGCTGGCAGGAGGGGGTGGTTATGTTTCCATGGTTACCATGGGTATGGAGAAGATTTGGGGGAGAGTACATCCAGCCCTGTGGGCCCCTATTCTCCCGGCTGAGCTGCCCCTATTGCTTCAGTGCATGCACTGAAGGGTCTATGACTTGGGGGTCCAGCTATGTCCATGCTTGGGTTTAAATGGCCAGGTTTTCCCCACCTCACAAAGAGATGCCCTTGTATTCCCCTTTTAGATGAGAGTCGGCTAGGGGTTGGTACATTCAGGACCTTAGCCCTGTTGTAGGAAGCAGTGGAACACTCTCAGGTCTGAATCTTCATCACTTTCCGGATTACCATCCCGCCTAGGCCAGGAGTAAAGTGCCACTGACCAGGTCACAATGAGGCATGCTGGATAACCACAGGCTACCATTTGCCCAGCTTCTAAAAGCAATGCCCTGAGCCTGGCTAGAGAAAGGAGTGCTGTAGGGCTTTCCTGGTAATGAGTGAGGCCAGAGAGGAGTCCAGGAGCCCCTCTTTTCGCCCTCTTATAGTGTGTCTGAGCATGCTACCAACTCCCGAAATATCCTAAGACTAACAAAGGCAGCTGTGTTTGAGCCCAGTCCTTCCTTGCAGTGTCCCTTAGTCGTAACTTTCCCTCAAACTGGAGTCCCAGGTCTTTGGAGAAGAGAGAAAACAGGTCTGATGGCTGGTGTGGGGGAGGGTAAGTTCTGGAGTTATGACTCCAGCCCTGGCTGAGTGAGTGCATGGGGTGGGCCCTTGCTGTTAGGGATATTTCCAAACCATCAGATGCTGTTTAAAAACAGAAATAAAATTGAACCCAAGACTTTGTCTTTTTACTTATTTCCCCCCAAATGAAGCATCTCTGCATAGAGAAAAGTCTGGAAAGACATGCACCGAAATGTTAACAGCTGTTATCTTTACATGATGTGATGAAGGAGAGTTTTTCCTTTGTGCTTTCCAAGTTTACTGCATTGAGCACAAAATGTTTTTGTAATTAGAGAAGACCCCAAAGAATCTTATATTAATGATAATGCACAATCATTGCAGATAATGAGGAAGATGCAGAAAATCATTTTTTAAATGCCTAATACCTAGATCCTACTACCTAGAGATAACCACCATTGACCTTTTGAAAAGGCAAATGTTTTGAAAGAGTTCTTTACCTTAGAACAAGGACAAAGAGACCACTTTGGCTGTCTCCTACCCCTCTATCAGACTTTTCCTTCTATCATTGAGTATGGAGACTTTGTTTTCACCTTTACACTTGCCAGGAGCCAGTAGAAACTCTGGGAAAATTTGAGTAAAGAGAATGGTGAGCCTCTTGAGGATTAGAAATAGCATGAAGTTCGCCTCTAAGTATTTCCACCTGAAAATTTTAGTTTAGAAAGCTTTTAGAGCAAGCTCATGGGAACATGCAGCGGGAAGTGTGAGAAACAGGCCCAGCCCTGTGTTGAGGGGTGTGGGAAGACTGGGTGGGACACAGGTATTGCAGTGCTAGCCGGCTGAGAGCAATGGAATGGGCGGGTGCTTCTGAAAGCAAATATCCTGAAAAACCTGTTGCTAGAGCCCCAGACTCTAGTTCCCACGTGGATCATGAGCCCTGAACTGACTGCCAGGAAAGTGGCTTTCAGAATGTTTTCCTGCTGTGATTAGCTTTAACTGCAGGTAATGATTATCTGTGAGGTGTTTGGAAATTATTGATTGAAAAGACTTTTACTCTCACTTGTTCATTAATGGTTTCCTATTACGTACCAGGCCTGTGCCTAGCACTTCATATATATTATATCATTTAATACACAGAGCACTCCTATAAAGCGGGAATATAATTATCATTCTCCAATAGGACAGAAATGCAAAGTAACTTGCCCAGGGTTACATAGCTAATCACTGGTAGATCCAGGCTAGAAACCCACAAAGTCAGAACGCAGAATCTGTGCATCTCTTTCTCCTCCCACCATTCCACAGAGAGTACCCTGAAACTATTGTAATCATGTAATCTTTTGGGTAAATGTAGTCAATAGTCGATTTAAAATGCACAGGAGTTCTGACATGAGTATGTGGGAGTAAATTACTAGTAATTAAATCAGTATAGATAATTTTATCTGTTCAGTATCTTTCTCAAGCACCTTGGCCCACCCCCCCTTTTCAAAGGGTTTGAGGTTGGTTTGATAATAGTGAAATTTTTAAAAACCTTTTTATTGAAGTATAAGACACAAAAATACACCAATCAGAAGAAGTCCTTAAGAATTTTCACAAACAGATGTAAATAACAGAACATAACAACTCCCAAAGCAACCCTTGGACCCTGCCCCAATCTCTACCTCCTTCCTTCCATCTAGAGGTAGATTTTATCTTGATTTTTAACACCATGGATTAGTGTAGCCCTTTGAAATTCATATAAATGACATCATATTTTGCCTTCTTTCACTCAGCAATTTGTTTTCCAGAATCATCTAACCACAGCAATTTTGAAAGGTGGAGGTCAAAGAGAAGAGACAAGAGTAGAACAGTGTTTTTGTTTGGTTTCATATTTCTTTTTCCTTCCTTCCTTCCTTCCTTCCTTCCTTTTTTTTTTGTTCTTTTTTTATGTCCTCTAACTCAATGTGTCTCATACCTCAAACAAGATCCCCAGACAAATTTCCTGAGAATCTTGTTAAAACGTAGATTCTGATTCAATAGGTCTGCAGCGGAGCCTGAGATTCTGCATTTCTAACAAGTTCCTAAGGGATACCAAGATTGCTGATCTGAGGACCACACTTTGAGGTGCAAACACTATGCTCCATCAACGATTTGAAAGTGTGCAGCAAGTGTTTGAAAAATCATTCAGTGACTGCAATTTATAATCATTTAAGCAAAAATAGCACTAATGGAAAAGATTGGAACATAATTTCTACACCTTATATAACAACTACTTTATGTTTCTGTCTGATATTTTTATACCTCAAAAATTAATTTATCTTTTCAAATAGATAGATATCAAATACCCATGGTAAAAAAATTTTAAGGTATAGAACTAGGTAGATAGTGAAAATAAGTTGCCTTGCCCCTGGCCCCTCAGTTACTCTCTCCAGAGGCAAGCACTGTTACTTATGGTGAATTTTATAAGGGATATTTTACCTATATACTTGTTTGTCTTTTCCACAAATTATTGTACATGCTGTCCTGCCCCTTTTTCTTTTTATTAACAATATGTATAAGTAAATAGCTAATGGTATATATTTTGGATATTGTTCTAAGTACTTTTAATTCACTTAATTTATTTATTTTAATTCATTTAATCTTTACAACAATCCTGTGCTGTAGGTATAATTACTTTTTCCATTTTATATATGTATATTCTTCAGAACCTCTACATTATGAAGATTTCCCCTAGCTGTATGTATGCATCTCCATTCCTTTGTATGATATCATAATTTATTTAACAAGTTCCCTATTGATGGACATATTGATTGTTTCTAGTTCTTGGCTACTACAAATAGTGCTATGATGAAGTTTTTAGGCGTATCATTTCATACTTATAGGAATATATATGTAGGAATATTCTTAAAAGAGCAACTGCTAAGTCAAAGGAATGTACATTTTAATTTTGGTTGATGTTGCCAAGTTGCCTTCCATAGGTGAGTTTGCCTGTCTGATAAGTGGACAGGTATTTCATTGTAATTTCAGTTTGTATTTCTCTTATTATGAGTGATTCATCTTTTCACATGTTTAAGAACCATTTTGATTTTCTCTGCTGTGAACTGTCAGACTTTTCTACTAAATTGTTGGTCTCTTGTTACTAATTTGTAAGTACTCATATTAAGGAAATTATTCCTTTGTGATAATGTGTATGTGGTGCTTTTGTTATGTTTGTTTGTGTCTATGTGAGCATGTGTATGTGTGACTTCTGGGTTTTGTGTCATACTCAGAACTTCTACCCTCCAATATTATTTTTAAAATCTTTTTCTAGTGATTCTAAAGTTTATTTTTCAGTGTTTCATTTTGAGTTGTCTAAAATGCATCTTGTGAGATATGGATCCAAATTTTTTCCCAAATTGCTATTTATTATCCTAATACTATATACTGAACAATCTATATTTTCTGAAAGTTGCTTGAATAATCTATAAGTATTTCTATGCATTACTTCCTTTGTCATATACCATATTCACATATGTATTTGGGTTTTTCTAGACAATCCTATTTCCACATGCCAGTACCACTAATACACTATTTTAATTACTGTAGATGTATGATAGAGTTTTCCTACATGTTCTTCTTACATTTTTTTGCAATGTTTCTCTAAGGCAGGGGTCCCCAACCACCTGGACCACGGACCTGTATCAGTCCGTGGCCTGTTAGGAACCAGACTGCATAGCAGGATGTGAGCAACAGTGAGGGAGGTAAGGGAGCAAAACTTCTTTATTTTCAGCCACTCCTCAGCACTAGCATCACTGCCTCAGCTCCACCTTAGATCATCAGGTATTAGATCGTCGTAGGAGCACCCATCCCTGGTATCAAAAAGGTTGGGGACCGCTGCTTTAAGTTTTAAGGAACACCATCATAGAGCATGGTATGCCTGCAGTCTAAGGAAGAAATGTAGGTCTCCCAAGGCTTTACAGAAGAGGGATTTGTCCATGATGTCACCAGGCACGAAGGGGCACAATCAACATCAGAACCAAGGGATTTACCTAGTTCTTCCCTCTTTCCAGTGCCCCAGGGAAGGAGCGTAGAGGTGGCAGAGAGTCTGGGTCCACTTTACAGTCACCGTCCATAACTAACAGCTCTTTAAGTCATGTTGATTCCACTCTCCCAGTTTTTTTTGAATTGTGTCTTCTTGCCATCAGCATCCTCAGATCTCCTTTGTTCTGTGGACTATTGTAATAGTTCTGGAAGTTTCCTGACCTCTGCTAACCTAGATCAGATCATCTCACTGCCCCTATAAAACCCTCTCCGCAATATAACTGGGGAATTTGTCTTGAGGGCTCTTATTTCTCTTTTGTAATTATAACAACTTATTATAACAACAAGTTATTGTTGTCATCTCCTTCCCTCCTGTGAGTTGTGTGAGCTTAGGGGTCTTGTCTGTTTTATTCACTACAGTATCCTCGGCACCTTAGCACATAGTAGGCACTCGACATATGTTCATTAAATGGATGTGGGAGTAAAAGGAAAGGAAGAGTCTGGTAAATTTTATAAATGGAGGATTTGGTGAATGAAGAAGTTATTAACCAGTGCCTAGGGCACAGAGGGAAAAATCTAACTTCCATGTTCCAAGAATGGAAAGATGGTATGAGGAAATAATAATATCTCAAAAGTTATTCTGAGGATTAACTAAAACTAAGTATCTAAGTGTCTAGAAGAGTGCCTGACACCATAGACAAGTTCAGTAAATGTTAGGCATGACTCCTCTCCTTTCACCCAAATTCCTGGTTTTCCCCAGGGAAAAAGCAAATGAGAGAAGCTGTTTGGGTCCTCCCTAAGAGAGGTGGTGGACGCCCCTGGATCATGAAAAGGGTGAAAGGAACTTTACATTCAACCCAGACAACTGTGCCTGAACTTTGCTCCAGCGTTCCCAAAAATGCAACATGGGACTGGAGGTAGCCACCCAGAAGAGGCTCCAGTAGGGGACAGTGCTGGTTCAGGGGAGACTGGGGCCAGGGGAGTAGCCAGACCCCTGGGCTCTGCTGGCCCATTAGGGAGCTGGGCCACACGCAGGGTCACATGCGGGTGCGTCCACCCCAGCCTCTGCAGAGTCCTTTCTGTGGCCGGCAGGGAAAGGCTCAGGCAGGGCGGCCGAACACAAGCCCTTTTGTCCACAGCATGGAGGGGCTCCAGCTGCAGGCTTGAGAGTGGAGCCACTGGCCGCAGGCACCGGGCTAGAGTGGCTTGAGGGAGAGCTTCCCAGCCAGGGTGGAATGAGAGATCCCCAGAGGCCGAGTGGGTGGATCCTTCCATCGCCCAGAGGACATTCCAGGGTCACCAAAGTGTGCCCTGCTTTTGTTAGAGCTAAGTTAGTCACTTCTGGAGGTAAAATTTAATTCACCAAGGACTGACAGGGCAGAGAAGAATAGAAAAACTGTGAGCTCCAGTTTTTATCCCCAGGGAGCTCAGGTTTAGGGAAACAATGAAAGCGGCTCCAGCTTGTTCAGAAAGAGCTAAAGAGCTAAATTGCTTTATGGATACTAGGTGCCCCAGGAGGGCAGAGAGGGAAAGAACTAGGTGGGCGGGAGCCATCTGGGCAGAGTGGAGGCAGGAAAATGTCCTACCAGGTGGCTGGAGCTGTGGGGATGCCTCACACAGAAACAAGGTCTGCAAATGCTTACTGGGCAAAAATGTAAATGAACAGTCCTAGGACATTGCCAAAGCCAAAGACCATAATACAGTTCGATAAACATTTTACAGGCTGTTTGTTAGCAGTAATCTTTTATTAAAACAAAATATTGTGTATAATGTCAGTAAGTAAAATGGATGAAAATAATGAATGAAACCCTCAAAACATTTAAATCTTCTTTATTAGGTAATATTTTTGTTGATGTAAGAAACGTCCAAACCTGCAGAGAATTTTTACGAGATTATTTGAGCCAAACTGACAACAGTACTAGGAAGCAAGGTCGCAAATGCTTCAGAGAATGACAGTTTTGTGATTTCTTTTTTTTACATTTTATACACTTGGAATTAAGGAAGACTTCAAGAAGGTGGGAGAAAGCGAGGCTGGGATTGGATTACAGGATAGTTAACAAGATTATGTGCTCTCTCGAAGGTGCTCTATGAAGGGTCTGAAAAACAGGCATTTCAAAGGTGTGTTAACCTAAATGCACAAAAACAATAGACAGGGATTGCTTAAGGCAAAGATAACTTTTTACTAGGGAAGTTATAGGCCTGAGGCATTACTACCACCATGACCCGCCCTGTTAAGAATTTATGACCAGATCACCCTATGAGGTTATTTTTGGTTAAATTTATTATGGCATTCCACCTCCTGTTTTGGTCTACACTTTCTTATTTGTGCCATTGAGATAACTAGGTCTAATATTGAAATTTAAAGATGAGAAAAAAAGGAGAGCCAGAATCGTTTCTTGTTCACACTTCCATTGTAAAATGCAACATGTATTTTTCTACCAGCACTATCTCACATTACCCAGAGTTGCAAATTTATGATGAAGAAAAGGTTAAATCTCATGGAAACTGAGATACCAGTACTGTCTTCTTAGAAGTATGTTAAATATTACCAGAATTGTGCAGCCTTCTTTGAATTCTGCTATTATTTCTTTTAATTAGCTCATGGGCCCTTTTTTGATACCTGGAAACTATTTGGCACTATAATCATTGTTCCTAATACTCTGTTCAAGCATATTCTACTTACCAGGACTTTTCTTGGACCTTTGTAAACTTTATAATTTTTAATCCTCAAACTTTAAAATAGCTGTTTTAACTTATTTAACAAACATAACCATTTGCTTTGTGTTTTTTAAAAAGCTTTACAATATTAAGATATTTAACCTATTAAGCAATGGCATAGAGTGTAGACTGTTATCTCATTTTTTCCAATGAGGCACAGAAATGTTACATAACTTTCCCAATGTCACTTGCTCATAAGTGGCAAAGACCTCTGGTTTCAGAGTCCATGCTTTCAACTACAAATCAGTCTATGCTATGAGAATTATTATCCCCATGCTATTTTTTAAATTAGAAACCATTTCTAATACTCAGAAAAGTTTTGGAAGAAATATCTGGGTGTGTCTAACACACAGCTTTGAAATAAATCTCTTTCTCTCTTTTTTTCTTTTGTATTTGACTATTGACTTAGATAATTTTATTTGATTTCTCAGAAAGAACAGTAGATTCTGAGTTTTTGCAATACTCCTAATAATTTCTCTATAGCTTTTATACTTGAAGATTAGTTTGACTGGATACAAAGTCTGTGATTCACATTTTCTTTCGTGTGTCTCTAAATATGTTATTCCCTTGCTTTCTAGATAAAGTGTTAACTACAAAACTATATTAATATTTTTCCCCTTGTTTTTTTTGTTTTTTTGTTTTTGTTTTTTGTTTTTGCCTGGATGCCAATAATTGTTTCTTTTTTTTTCAAGTCCAATAATCTCAATAGGCCATGTCTCTATATTGCCCATTCTGGATTAATTTTTCCAGATACATAGCATGTTTTTTCAATATATAGTTTCAAGGTCTAGAGTAGAGCTTCCTTTTTATCTGTATTTACATAGTGTTTGAAAAAAAAATCTGGCCTCATAGGTTCTGAGATTTGCCTCCTCCCTTATGTTTATTTGAAACTTCTTTTGTGTTCCTGTCCCTGGGATTTAATTCCAGCAGTTTCTCTTCATTGCAGAGCTTTGTCTTGGAAAAAGCTTTGTTTGTAGTTCTGTGTGCTTACAGGGACCAGTTTGCCCCATCACCATGAGACCTTATTGTATCTTCATGGTGCTGTTGTATTCATTGGTGAGCTTGACCCTGCAGGATGCCCTCCTGGCTTCTATTGACTATTGGTGATTGGGTAGGTGGGTGGGTGGGGAGCTGTTCTCTTACTTTCAGAGTTGTCAAAAACCAAGTTCTTTCCCTTTGCCTCCCTCCACACAGATTCTGATCCTATACAAGTTTTGTAGCTGATAGAGTTAATTCTTGCCTGCTTGAATTGGTGATTTCAGAGAAATGCTTTGCCACTAAAGGTGTGATGTCATCTATGGTCTTTGTTTTGCTATCTCAATTGCACTTTGTTGCTATCATAGTCCTCCACTGCTCCACTAATTCCTCCATATATTATTTCCAGTGTTGTCTAACCCTCAATCTTTTACTATTTACACAAAATTTTCTTTAGAACCCAAATAAGCTACATCTATGTCAGCTGTCAGCGGCTATGTTTGTCAGTCTCTTTTTTTCTTATGGAGAAACTGCCCTAAGCTCTGGCTTCAAGCCCTGAGCCCGACTCTAGATTGGAGTACTTTTTAATCCCTAAGTGCCCGGCTGTCTCCCCTGCATCTCTACTAGGATCCTTGAAACCTTGAGACTTCAGTCCTGCTTATGACTTTGTGTTTCTTTTTAGTTCAGGGTCACAGAGGTGATAATCTTGTTTTTGAGCTCAGAACTATCATTTTGGTGTTTTCTTCTTATGTTTTATCTAGCCTTGCTATGTAGTTAGAGCAGGGGGAGTGCCTCACAGAGTCATCTTGCCTCAAAATGTCTCAAAGAACAGATTTGAATGCACAATACACAATAAACTGACAAGGCACTGTGAAAATACAAAAATGAGTAAGAAAGGGCTCCCACTCTCAGAAAGATTAGAATCTAGTGAAAGAAGGTAACCTGTGACATATCACCATAAGACAGACCAAAAACTGCTCTATTGGAAGTCATTAGTAGAGTTATGTGAGCCCACAAGAAGTAAGGACTTGTAAATGAGGGAATAAGAAAGACTTCCCAGCAGTAGTGGCTTTGAAATGGATCTTTTAGAGATGTCATGGTGGAAGTGTGCATGGTGCTTTGGAAATACCACCCTTGGAATCATAGCACAGGCTGCCTTGGTGGAACATCGAGGGTGTATTGAAGGAAGAGGCTGAAGGTTAGTGCACAGGCTGTGGAGTTCACAACGACTAAGCTCCAATCCCACCTCTACCACTGACTGGAGGTGTGAGTCTGGACAACTCACTTCATCTCTCTGAGTCTTAGTTTCTTCTATAGGAAGGGAGTTTAGTATCCCCTGCCTCAGAGGGCTGTTGTAAGGACAATTGGAAGTAAAGTGTACAAAGCTATATAGTAAACTTTTTAAAGTTTTTCATTTACTTTTATTTTTGTTTGTTCTTCCCACCCCACACCAGATTCATGTGGTACAACAGAAAAATTACTCAGCAAAGTTTTTTTTTTAACCATTTTATTATTTAATTTAATTTAATTTTAGGTGAGGAAACCCTTAGTTAACCTCACAGATTGCAAGGACCTTATCAGTTTATAATCTCTTATTTTTTTATGCCTACAAATAAGCTACACCTATGTCAGCTGTCAGCTGGTCTTCCTAGGTGGTCTCTCATCCAAGTACTAACCAGGCCTGCCCCTACTTAGCTTCCGAGATCAGACAGAATCAGGCTTGTTCAGGGTAGCATGGCCATAGACTCAACAAAGTTTTTAATAGCAATCTTATTTTTTTGGTCTCGTTTCATAGTAAGCTATTAACAGGTAGAAGTCATAACTATTAATAAAATTATGGAGGGCCTTGAATGTCAAGGTATTAACTTTTTAAAAAGCTTAGTTGAAATATAATTTACATAAGATAACAAACTAAGCATTTTTGACTGGTCCTGCTTCTAATCTCTGGAGCAGCCTCTGGAATATTACTGTGATTGCCTTATGGTAGGCAGAGTAATGGCTCTTCAAAGATGCCCACTTCTTAATCCCAGAAACCAGTAAATATGTAAGGTTTCTTAGCAAAGGGAAATTAAGGTTGCAGATGAAATTAAAGTTAGCTAAGCAGCTGACCTGAAAATAGGGATATGATCCTGGATTATCAGGTGGATCCAACGTAATCAAGAGAGTCCTTGTGAGTGGAAGAGGCAGAAGGAGGAAAATTAGAGATTGTGTGAGGACTCCCTGAGACTGTTGGATATGGCTTTGAAGATGAAGGGAACCATGAGACAAGAACTGTGGGTGGCCTCTAGAAACCAGAAAATAACAGGAATCAGATCCCCTCGGGGCCTCCAAAAAAACAGTCCTGCCAACATCTTGATTTTAGCTCAGTGTAACCTACATTGGACTTTTGATCTCTAGTATTGTATGATAATAAAAGTGTGTTATTTTAAACCACTAAAATTGTGGTAATTTGTTACAACAGAAATAGAGAAACTAATACAGTCTTGAATGAAAGCTTGTTGACTGAGTTAATGAATCAAGGACAACATATTACCTTTTCCATATAATAATCCTGCTAATTTTGGAGGAGAGAAGATTTAGTTTGGCTTATGCTATCTTCCTATAAGGTACTCACTTCTTAAATAACATGGAATTCCTGGGTTGGTACTAGGGTGAATGCTTATGTCCCCTCAAAATTCATATGTTGAAATCTATTTCCCAGTGTGAAGGTATTTGGAGGTTAGACTTTGGGAAGTGGTTTGGTCATGAGAGTTCATCCCTCATCAATGGGATTAGTGCCATTACAAAAGAGACTTCAGAGCTTCTTCTATCCTCCACCATGTGGGGCCACAGCAAGAAGACAGCTGTCTATAAAACAGGAAGTGAGACCTCAGCAGATACCAAAGCTGCTGGCACCTTGATCTTGGACTCCCTGTCTCCAGAACTGTGAGAAATATGTTGTTTATAAGCCACCCAGTTTAAGATATTCTGTTATAGCAGCCTGAATGTATTAAGACAAAGAGTTTGGGATAATTCCAGATTGCATTCACCATTGATATGGTAATGATTTAAATCATGTTCTCTTTGCTATCACTCTAGGGGGGCCAATAGAGGACACATTAACCCCCACAAAGAAGCAACCTTTCTTTCTTTTCCTCTCTGGGTGACTTCTTGAGCAGGAGTTTTCAAAAAGGCAAGGGAGGAACACATCAAAGTAAGCTGGGTAATCTTACAAACTATAAACGCCCACTACCCCTTTCTTTCTTGCCTACCCAGGGAATCTGTTACGCCTTTTCCCCACCCTCCACCCCCTTGAGAAACATTGTCTTAAAGCAAATGCTATATGAGCAGAAGGGAGAAGTATATGCATGGGAATACATAAAGGGAATTCTGAATTAAAAGAGATCTTATTCTTATTTAGAGCTTGTTCTAACAGTTATCCTATGATAATGTCCAAGCTGTAGACCTTTTTCTGGTGGACAGAGCTTTCCCAGAGCATGCAAAATCCCCAGGAAGGCTGGACCCAGTTGTGAGTGAGTTTTTCCCCTTTTGTTCCTTTCTGTGTCACCTACAGTCCATTGGCTAGTTTTCCTCCTGGACGCTAGAGAAACTTCCTGTCCTGCTTGGGACCCAGCCATCCCTATTTTGCTTTGGGTCAGGTTCTGTGTCCTAGGGTTAGGGACTATATTTACTATGTCTTATTTGGGTCTTCAGTAAATGAATTTCCTTGGTTTCAGCCTTCTGATCCTGAAGAAGTCAAAATCCTCTTTTGCCCTTTGCTGGGGTTGCTAGGTTCAGGACTTCCTTTACTGGACCCTATCTCTTACCTCTCTGGCTTGAACTATCCTGTCTAAAGCCCTTCTACCCCAGTAGATACTAGTCCTGGAAAAAAAAAAAAAGAAGAAGAGAAAGAAAAAGACTCTAGATGATCTCTCGTTTTCTTCTTAGCTCTGTGATTCTAGGGTTGTTTTGCCTATGCTCCACTATGCTTTTCAGCCAAATTCTTGGAGTAATTTCTTGGATGAAGAATTAAGGTTTCTCTACTGAATTGTTCTAACCCAGTCTGCAGCTTATTTTCTCTAGAAGTTCCTGCTGTCAGGATGGTTGCCATTTTGCCCATACTCTTGACCATGTTTGCCTTTAGGGATCCCAACCCAGATACTTATACTCTCACTACCAGTTGAGTAAGAAAACTCTTCTCCCTGTTTGTCTTTTAGATTCTCTTCTTTTTAGCTGCTCTTGCACTTCCTTTGCTCCAACCCAAGGCTGGTTCAACAACTCAGGTCTAGTTTATGGCCCCTGATCCAGCCCATTCACTTCTACAATCCCTTTAATTATCTGCAAACATCCACTCAAATTGGAGTGAGGAAGGCAACATGGACTCCATAAGGCCACATTACTATACTTTTTAAAATAAACATTACACTGGAATATAATCAGCTCCCAATACCGGAAGGAGCATCTTTCTCCACGAGGCGGGATGTGTGCATGTGCTCATCTCTATTGTGCTGAACTCAGGATAACATTGGCACCAGGCAGGAGTAGAAACGTGCAGATGGTGTGCTCAGCCCACTGCTGTTTTTTCCTGAGGTCCTGAGGAGTAGAAGAGCTTTCCCTGAACCATATTATTTTTGAGCAGGAAGTTTCTGGGCTGTCCATTTCCCCCCTCCAAAGAGTGGCCTGTGTTTCTCCTAGTTTTCAGTCACTGCACTGACATTCCTTATACCAGCACTATCCTTGGGAGCGCCTGACTATGCTCTAGGTTTAAAGACCCTTTGATGAAGCCACATGAACTCCCAGTAGGTTTAGGTCACACTCCAGCTATCGAGGTTCCTAGATGCAATCTGATTCCAGAGTCCATAAACTGTAATTCAACATTTCTAGGGGCTTAAAATCAACCTTGCCTTTATATCCTTGGGCCAGAGATTTTTCCTAGGACCATCTGGACTCCCTGGAGTTGCTGCCAATAGAACAGAAGGGAAACTCCAGCCCGGCCCAGATTGACCAGCCCTAGGATATCAGCGTGGTTTCCTGTGATGTCTTCCACTTACCAGGTCAGTCAACCACAGCATGTTCCTGTGTTTCACAGAGTCCTTACAGTGGAGCTGTTTGGTTCCTCCAGGAGCACAGGAGGAAAACAGTGAGGAGGAGGAGAAGGACTGGAGAGAGAAACTCATGAAAAAAAGAAGGGAGAGGAAGTGAGTGATGCTGAGGGAGGAGAAAAAGGCAGAACAGCAGTAGCAGCAGCAGCAGCAACAGCAGCAGCAGCAGGAGCAGAAGAAACTAGGAGTGTGAGGGTGTGAGGGAAAGGCAGAAAGGTGGGGTTCTGCTCATGACAGTGTTAATTCCAGTCCCTGGTTAATGTTTTACTGTGACCCATCAAATATGCATAAGAAAAGAAGGAAGGAAGCTCTCAGTTTTAATTGATGATAAAACCCAGTGTTTGCACAGTGCACACTGCACAGAGCTGTGGACTAACTCCCCAGTTTTCCTCTGTAATTGGGTCTGGGAATTCAGAGTTGAGAAGTCTAGCAGAGCCAAGTGGCATTGCTGCATTTCTCTGTCCCAGCACTGACAGAGGGTCCCCTGCATCATAGCAGTTGAGATGCCAGTAGCTCTCTGAAGACAATTCACTTTATTTTTTTTCTTTCTTGGGTTTTCTCTTGTTTCATTCTGCTTTGTGTCATTTTTTGGCCTGCCTGACCCTGGATAAGTCACTAACCCTTTCTGAATCTTCTGTATCTATAAAATGGAGATAAGAACACGTTGGCCTTTTCACTAGAATGCTGCAAAGGTCAAATCAGTTCTTATTTATAAAAGTACTTTGCATATTGCAAATTACAACACAAGTCCTAATTGTGATGGTTGTAACCTACGATGAAATTGCTTTCCCCAACAACACAAGTTTTCCATCTCTCAGTGTGATTATCAGTAAGGGTACTATTAGTATGCTTTCAGAATTTTCCTATCTCCTACGTCAGCAGGAAATGGTGATGAGAACTTGGAAAACAACTGCTAGGTCATTGGGGTTAATATGAAGAGTGTCCTCTCAAGTATTTTCTGTTCTATGGACAGTGATCCACCTCGCATATTCACAACTCAGAGCTTTGCTCTCCATTCAGTTAAGCAGATTTTCTAGGGCCAAACTCCCCAAGAGATATGAATTCAGGTTCTTCATATTCATTTAGGATGAGTCTACTTGGGCCCAGAACCCCATATAACTACTCAGTGTGTCTGTGTAGGGAGATGACCTTGAAAATGCTATAGAGATAAATAATACACTAACAAGTAGGGTCTTCTGAGTGATTATGGTGAGATAACTTTAAACCAATAGGAGAGGAGAACAGAGAAGTGACTAAGAGAAAAGAAGAGCTAATCTCTGGTACAACATAAGGAACCAAATCTACATAGCTAAACAGTGACTAAGAGGGAATGAAATACATTGTAAAAACTCCAAAAGAGGGTTTGAGCTTGTGCAAGGAGGAAAAGTAATGGGAAAAGACGGATTTTATTTAGAATCTGTAGGTATCATCTTGTTCTTCTAGGAGAGACAGAGGCGTGGTGGGCCTTTGGGACTGTATAGAGCTTTCTTGAAAAGACGGGTAGAGATAGCTTAAAGTCAGATGGGATGGAATGCCCCTCAATCTGTAATTTACTTGAACATGTGGATGGATTTATAACATCAAGCTCTGATTAGAAAAAATAATTAGAAGACAGCCTGCTTCTTTTATAAGAAACTATTTGGATTCCCTAAGACTGTGGCTGGATAGCAATGGTAAGCTGTTAAGGTTATGGCTTTAACATTCTAAACTCAGTCTGCTTTTGTTTCTTTCCTGAGCCTTCACACGGTGCAGTTAGAAAAACTGTAGGCCTCTTGTCTCAGTAAAGTACTAGGTGTTGCCATTTATTACTCCTCTTAAATCTGTCCAAGAGAACAAAGAAACAGGCCAAAGCTACCCATCAATCCTTCTGAACTGACTGACCTTCAGTGGCCGTCTCTCTATTGCCCACAATTTAGCTTTGTTTCCACCTCACTAAAAGGAATTAGTCTTCCCTCCACAACCACCAGGAGGAGGTAGAGAGCAGGCCTGCCTGGGTGATGCCAGGGGCAGCCTAGCTCCACAAAGGTTGTGTAAAACTACCCCTACCTCCCACTCTACTTTCTTCCTCTGACTTCAAATGCAGAGTTTGTTTCCCAGAGTGGGGAGGAGGGAGATGAGGGAAGGGAGACAGTATATCAAAATGCACTTCCAAAACAAAAATGATTGCTATGGCACATGATGATACTGAGAAAGAGGTGATGACAGCCTCCTCCCATTTCAGGAACAGTTCTGAGTTGTCTGTAGGCGGATTCACATGACACATCCTTAAACCCAATTCCATTCTGAGCTGTGTTTGCTCCTTTTTAGCATCTCAGGAACAATGGATCTCTACATCTTTATATCTGAGTTTGACTCCCAATTGGTTGCCTAGCTGAATATCCAGGCTGCCTCGTGTATAAAGTATTAGTGCCAATATTTATCCTTTGAGTCATGAAACCTCATCAACCCAGCTCTACATGGACATGTGAACTGGAATATTGAATCGTATGAATGTTTATACTTTAAGAGAATTGTTATTAATAAGTGTGGTGTTCTTCACAATGTTTTGATGCAAAAAAATACTAATACATATTGCTGTAGGAAGTGATATTAATGATGCAAATTTGCCTGGAATCTATTCTGAATCCAATTTGCCTGTCTCTGAAATAAAATTTGGGTTGTGGCGTTTTTGATTGATGTTTCTATATAAGGAGGTTTTTGGCTTTTTAATGTTGCTGCTTTTCTGTTCTCACTCCTTTAAGAATCTTTGCCAACATACAGCTGACATTTGAGGAAGAGAATAGAGACAGTTTGGCTTCTTGTAAATTCTTCTGTTTCCTTGGAGATGTAAATAATTATGGAACATATAAAAAGTTTAGCAAATTCAAATTTGGTTTTGAAAAAGCAGGTTTGTTACCTGTGGCAAGGGCTATAGGAACAGTCTCCATAAGAAATTCTGTTTCTCTTTAACTCACTTTGAATTAGAAAATCTTTCCTGAAAACACAGGGCCTCCTGAGACCCCAGTTCTAATGCCCATTTGAAACATGCACTTTATAAGGTTTAGTAAAGCTGCCCAGGTGTGTGAGTGGCTTTAGGCCTCATCTCTGAGAGTCAGAATAATTCTCTGCCATCTTCAACTTTAGCAGAATCCTGTCCAATGGGCAAACCCAGAGTTCAGGAGCTTGAAAGGAAGGGTTAAAGTGCCTAAAACTGAGAGGAATTATACAAATCTCAATCATGGAATCCTCCGGTACAGGGGTTCATGAGAAAGAAAGAAAATATGGGATCTGCTGCTCCAGAAAAATCTAACTTTAATTGCATTCTCAGTGGCATGTTTTTCACTTCAGCTATTTTAAACTTTCTTTTGTTCTTCAAGTCCTCAATTTCCTTTTCCTTCCTTTTCCACTTCTTCTTCTTGGCAAATCACCTCGCTCTCTTCCTACCACATAGGTGGGAAATTCTACCATTTATTACCTGTGTGATTCTCTTAAAGTCATTTCACGCTCAGTGACTCTGTATCCTTAACTATAAAATGGGGATAACATTAGTACAGACATACCTCAGCAATACTGAGGGTTTGGTTCCAGATCATCAAAATAAAATGAGTCATAATCTTTTTGCCTGTGGAGAGTCTTGCCTTCAATTTCTAAAAAATGAAAATCTGTGAAACACAGTAAAGGTAAGTGCAATAAAATGAGATATGCCAGTACCTATTTTATGAGGTAGTTAGTAGGATTAAATGAATTAATATATAAAAATTATTTAGGCCAATACTATGGTAAATGCTAAATAAATATTAGCTCTTAATTTTACTGAGAAGACAGAGGCCAATGATGTGAACTCCATAATCCAAACTTCTTTCCACCTAAAAAAAGAATCTCTATAACTATTGCTTTCTCTCTTTCTCCACCTCAGAGTAAACGGCGATTTATTTTTAAGTCTGTGCTTTTACCTGTCTTGATTCTATCTCCTCTTATCTTCTCAAGGGAATTTGTCACATAAATTCTTTTCTCCTTAACATTTTAAATTGATTTCTTTTTCCTGGCTCTCTTTTCTCATTCTCAGATGTTCAGGTCTCTCTTGTTTTGATAAAGGCCTCCATATGACCCTACTCTTTTTAAGCTACTGTCCCATTTTTTCTCATCCTTCTACTGCCAAATACTGTGTGCCTCCATGCTTTCATGATGCATACTCTCATTATTCCTCTGCCATCTGGCTCTTTCTTGCAACCTCCACTCTCACACGGCCATGTCTATGGCCATCTATCTCCCAATTCAAAAGGCTTTTCTTGATTTCTGTCCTCTTTAGCCTCTTTGCAATGGTCAGTATTGCAGACCACAATCTGCTCTGAGAAATCCTTTCTTCTCTCAGCCTGTGTGCAAATCTCTTGTGCTGCTTCTTCTCTTCCTTGTGGCCTCTTTGTCTAAAGTCCTTACAGGTTCCATTTTTTTCTTTCCATTTCTCAGCTGTAGGCATAGTGGGAGATTCACTGTGGAACCTCTTGACATGTATCTATATTCTTACTCTTTGATCTCCTTTTTGTCTCATGCCTTATCATTATTTCTCTGTACTCACCTCTTCAGCCATCACTCTGTGTTTTGTCCATGCTAACTGTTTTCTAGTTTCTTGATGGTACTGTGGTCTGTCTGACATAGGCCTTTTGTTATTGGCTATTTGTTATTGCATGCATCTTCATCTTTGTTATATATTTTTTTCTATTTTAAAAATTGAGATATAATTCACACACCACAAAATTCATCCTTTTAAAGTATATAATTCAGTGGATTTTAGTATATTCTCAAAGTTGTGTAATGATCACCACTATTTCATTCTAGAACATTTTCTTCACCTCAAAAAGAAACTCTATATTCATTAGTAGGCCCTCCCTTTCCCCCTTGCCCTCCATCAACCTCAGCCAATCACTAATCTACTTTCTGTCTTTATGCTGTAGACTTTTGCACATGTTGTTCCTTTTGCCTAGAGCCTTTTCCTTCCCATTCCATGGTCAACTTCTACTCTTCCTTCAGTGATCAATGCCAACTTCCTTAAGCATGTTAATTCCTCCTATAATATGCTTTCATAATAATATATACCTCTTTGCAGCATTAAATTTCAATTTTATAAACTTGTTAAATTCTTCAATTTGTGTTTGTCAACTCAGTAAGTCTTATGAGGGCAAGAACTATATGTATATTTTGAGAAAAATTCATAAAGGCATTAAATTCTGCATCTCCATCAATAACACAGTTTCACTTGAATGTAATATTTCAACACCTAACATGGATGAGACAAAATTTATTATTTTTCTTCCCATACCAATTCATTTTTAATATTTCTCCATTTGATAATGTGTCCTTATTCTCTAGGGCATACAGCTCAGTTTCTTGAAGAGATTTGATTCCTTTCTCTCTCATCTTCACCATTTAGTACTCTTCAAATCCTTAAGTCTTGTGATTCTTATGTAAGTCCTTGTATTCCAGCCTTTAGTAGCGTGTCCTTAATGCTCAGTAAACATTTGCTGATAATGAATAATTTTTGGAGATATTTGTAGTGAAGAAATGGTTGTAGCCTTAATAATGGGTGAAACTTTAGATACTGCCAAAAGGATGAGAGAGTGAGAAAGGGAGAGAAAAGCAGATAGTGGAGGATGGCAGTGGTTGGAGACTCAAGAAACACCTATACCAGAGGACTGGAGAAGAGCAATAAAGTAATGAGAGAAGCAAAAGGAGGCCCTGGCTAATGTTCTGTAATCCACCCACCACTTACTGAATACTATTACCTGCCCAATACTTAGATTATGGTGATATAAAGATGATTCAGAAGTTATCTATTTCTTGAAGGAAGTCAGGGTCTAGTGAAGGAGAGAATCAAGTAAACAAAAACGATAAAGTGTGACAAGTATTATAATAAAAGTATTCACAAAGTGTTCTGCAAGCAAGAGGAGGTGGTGACTAAGACTGTCTCAGCACAGGGATGGGTAAAGGTGGGCATCACAAGATGACTGGGACTTCAGCAGCCTGAGATCAGAAGGAGTGACATGCCAGAGACAGAACAACCTCAAGAAGCCCTGGCCCATGTGGAGCTGCACATCATTTGTTTAGCTTTAGTGTAAAGTATGGGAAAGGAATATTCTGGGAATTCAGGCTGGGGCTACTTTGTGAGGCATCTCTCAGCAAGCTGAGAAATTTAATCTTTATTTTCTTATTAAAGAGAGTCAGCAAAGTTATTATTTAAAAAAATTAACTTTATTAGATATAACTTACATATATTATAATATATAGATTTTAAGTTTACTGTTCAAAGAGTTTTGATAAATCCTTATAACTGTTACCTCAATCAAGATATAGAACATTTCTGTCACTCCTGAAAATCCCCTTATGTCCTTTGCAATTGATCCCCCCCATTCCCCAAGGCAACTACTGATACAACTTGCTATATATTTTGGTTATTTATTGATATGTAAAAACATCCTCAAACCTAGTGTTTAAGACAAAACTCATTTATTTGTTCATGATATAGCAATTTGGTCAGGGTTTAGTAAAATCAATTTGTTTCTGCTCTTTGTGGCATCAGCTGGGATAGCCTGACTGAGGCTGGCGAATCCACTTCCCAGATGACTCATTCACATAGCTGGCAAGTTGAAATTGGCTCTCAGCTGGGAGCTCAGCTAGGACTGCCAGTAAGAGACCTAATTTTTTGTTCACACAGCTGTTTGGGCTTCCTTACAGCATGGATTCCAAGAAGGAGGAAATGGAAGCTTCAAGTCCTTTTAAAGGTTAGACCCCAAACTGGTAGAGCATCACTCCTGCTGTATTCTTAGGTCAAAGCGATCACAAGACCAGCCCAAATTCAAAGGGGGTAGAGCAATAAATCCCACCTTTTAGTGAGAATAGTAACAAATAACTTGAGCCATCTTTATTCCAGCACATCATAGATTGATTTTGGTGGTTCTAGAATGTCATATAAATAGAATCATATAGTGTATATTATTGTATGTCTGGCTTCTTTTGCTCAGCATGTGATTTGAGATTTACCTATGTTGTTATATCTATCAGTAGTTCATTTCTTTTTATTCTGAGTAATATTCCACTGGTAATCAATCTGTTTATTTATCTGTCAATGTCATTTGGGGTGTTTCTAGTTTTTGGTTATTACAAATAAAGTGATTATAAAAATTCTTAAACGATGCTTTTTTGTAGAGATATGTTTTCATTTCTCTTGAATAAATACCTAGGAGTTGAAGTTCTGAGTCATAGGAAAAGTATATATTAAAATTTATGAGAAATAATCAAACTGCTTTCCAAAGGATTGTATCATTTTATATGTATAGCAGCAATGTTTGAAAGTTATAGTTGCCCCAAATCTAGCCAACACTTGCTATTGTCAGTCTTTTTAAGTTTAGACATTCTGGAGGGTATTAAGTGGTATCTCATAGTGGTTTTAATTTATATTTCCCTGATAATTAATAGTATTGTGTGTCTTTTCATATGCTTATTTGATATTTGTAGTTAAGATATTAATTATTCAGAAACTGATAGATAGATTTAATGCAATTCCAATTAAAATACCAACTGGTTTTTCATAAAAATTGACAAGCTGAATCTAAAATGTATATGGAAATGAAAAGGACTTAGTCAAAATAGTTTTGTAAAAAACAAATTTAAAGAACTTATACTATCCGACCTTGAGTAATTATAGAACTGCAGAAATAAGGCAGCATGGCATTAGTATACAGACAAATAAATAAGTCAATGAAACAGAACAGAGCCTAGAAATAGACCCAAACATATGTAACCAATTTGCTTTTGAAAAAGGATGTTGTATGCAGCCTCTAAAATGGCCTCCAAACTTTTTTTCCTCCTGGTATTTATGCCCTTGTGTAATTCACCTCCCCTTGAGTGTGGGCTAACAGAAGCTACAGAATGTGGCTTCTTGGGTTAGTTTAAAAAAGACTGTGACTTACATCTTGGGAAAACTCTTTCTCTCTTGAATGGCTTGCTATTTGTAAAGAACTAGCTGCCATGTTGTAAGGTAGCCCTGAGGAGAGGACCGTGTGATGAGGGACCAAGGCCTGACAAGAACCATGTGAGTGAGCAGACTCTTATCTCTTTTAATCAAGCCTTCAGATGAGACTGCAACCCTGACCAACAGCTTGACTCATCTTCATGTGAAACCTTCTTCCAGAGGCATCTAGCTAAACTGTGCTCAGATTCCTTAACCAAAAAAACTATGAGGTAATAAATATATGCTGTTTTAAGCTGCTAAGTTTTGGGGTAATTTGTTTCCCCAAAACTTAGGGAAATAAATTAGAGTGATAAATAACTAATAAAGGTACCAAGATAATTCAAAGGTGGATCAGTTTGATATCTTTATGGAAAAAAAAAAAAAGAAGAACCACAATCCCTATTTCACATGGTATTAATTTGAGGTATATAATATACCTAAACTTAAAAGCTAAAACTATAAAACTTCTACAAAAACACAAAAGAAAATCTTCACAACTTCAGGGTGGGCAAAGATTTCTTAGACAAGACACAATAAGCACTAACCGTAAAGGAAAAGATTAATAAATTAGACTTTGTCAGTGGTTTTATATGGAGGCATTATATAATGAGATCTATGTTTCAGAAAAGTAATGTAAATCTGGGAGCAGTTTAGAGTATGGATTGCATAGGGAGAGAGATTGAAGACAGGGAAACCAGTGAGCAGTCTATCAGATGAATTGAGTAAAATGCTGAATCAAAGAAGAAAATAGAGAGTAGTGGGAGAAACACACACACACATGGAGACAAGGACAGAAAAAGACTGAGTTCTTAGGGCAAATACTACAAATAAAATATGGTATAATTTTTTTAAAATTAAAAATCAAAGTCTGGGTTTTGATATAAGAGTACTAAATATAGTGATTTCAGTGTAACATTTTATTAATCTTGAAATCCATCACATTTTTTTCTCTCTTTTTGTCTCTGTCTATCTCTATCCCTCTGTCTCTCTCTGACACACACGCATACACACACACCCACACTCATACTCAATACTAGTAATCATTGGAGATAGACAAGTCCGGAGAAGTCGAAATGGTAACTGAGTATCAGAAACATCAGTCTTAGTTTATATATTCATTCATTCTTTCATCCAGTTAACAAATATCTGCCAACTGTCTTTTTATAAAAATTGTGGTAAAATATATACAACATAAAAGTTACTATCTTAACCATTTTTAAGTGTACAGTTCAGTAGTGTTAAATACATATAAATTGTGTAAGCAACCTTCAGAACTCATCTTGAAAAATGGAAACTATACCTCTTAAACAGCTACCTACCAGCCCCTCCCTCCAGCCCCTGACAACCACTTTTACTTCCTATCTCTATGAATTTGACTACTCTAGGTGCTTCATATAAGTGGAAACATAAAGTATTTATCATTTTTTGACTGGCTTAATTCCTTTAGCATAATGTTTTCAAGATTCATCCATATTGTAGCATATGTCAGATTTTCTTTCCTTTTAAAGGCTAAATAATATTCCATTGTATGTATATATTACATTTTGCATATCCATTAAACTATTATGAGTACTTAGGTTGCTTCCACCTTTTGGCTGGTCTGAATAATACTGCTATGAACATGGATGTACAAATATCTTTTTAAGATCATACCTTCAATTCTTTTTAGTCTATACCCAGAAGTGGAATTACTGAATTATATGAAAAAATATGATTATATTTTTAGTTTTTTGAGGAACTTCCATACTGTTTTCTATAGCAGCTGCACCATTTTACACTTCCACCAACAATGCACAAGCATTCCAACTTCTCTACACACTTGCAACACTTGTTATTTTCTTTTTTTTTTTTAAATAGCCATCCTCAGAGGTGAGAATTGGTATTTAATTGTTAATTTGATTTGCATTTCCTTAATGATTAGTGATATTGAGCAGTTTTTTAGGTGCTTATTGGCCATTTGTATACCTTCTTTGGAAAAATGTATATTCAAATTCTTTGTCCACTTTTTAAATTAAGTTTTGTTGTTGTTGTTGTGTTATATGCTGTGGATATTAAATTATTATATATATGGTTTGCAAATATATTCTTGCTGTCTTATGTGCTAGATATTGTTCAAGATGTGAATACAGAGGCCCTGCCTCTACTCTCATGGAGTTTGCATGAGAGTAGAAGCAGAAAGAAAACAATAAAACAAATAAAAGACAGTAAGAAGTGCTATAGAGAAAATAAGCAGGATGATAAAATAGAAACGACTGGTGGATGGGGGGAATCTACTTTAGATAGTGTAGTCAGTTAGAACTTTCTCTTAGAAAGTGACATTTAAGCTAATGAGAACCACTGAAGAGTATCTATCTACACAGACAGGCCAAGGGCACAACGAGTGCGAAAGTCATAAAATGGGGATGAGAATCATGATCAAGAGTGCATAAACTGCAAAGTGATAAGTAGGCAAGGGCCAAATTAGTTAAGGTTTACAGGCCAAGGTAAAGAGTATGGATTTTACTGTAAATATAATAAGAAACATTGGCTAATTTCAAGCAGAGTTGTCCTAAGATCTTACTAATATTTTTGAAAGATCACTTTTGCTCGTCTGTGAAAAATGGATTATGTAGTGGGGAAAGATGAAAGGCAAGATTCCACCAAATGTTCTTCATAAGGCTCTCGTTTTACATCACCTCAGGCAGTTGTCCTCTCATGCTGCTAGAATCTCTTACTCTCCTATGTTTCTAAACTTGTATCACATTGTGGACATTGGCAATTGGGGTCTTTCTTAACAGAATGGATTGGGGTTATCTCTAGCAACTTCCTATATTTCTGTAACACTCAGTGTGTGCTAGGTTATATGGGATAACGGACGATTTCAAATCTCAGTGTTTTAAAACAACCTAAGTTATTTCTTGCTCATAATACATGTTCACTGCTAGTTGGCTTAGAGTATCTGCTCTGTGTCATTCTTATGAGACTAAGGCTGATGGCGTAATTACCAGTTGGAACAATGCTTGTAGCTGTGGCAGAAGCAAAAAAAAAAAAAAAAGGCTGAATTTTTCACTGGCATTTAAAACTTCCCAGGAGTGAAACATGCCACTTCCACGCACATTTCATTGCCTAAACAAGTCATATAATCACTCCTAAATTTAAAGAAGCGAGGAAGAGCAATTATGTTC
Source organism: Macroglossus sobrinus (assembly GCA_004027375.1). Classification (NCBI taxonomy): domain Eukaryota; kingdom Metazoa; phylum Chordata; class Mammalia; order Chiroptera; family Pteropodidae; genus Macroglossus; species Macroglossus sobrinus. The sequence continues at coordinate 338,050 of PVKZ01000061.1, read as the reverse complement.
CTGAAAGCTGGGAGAACCAGAAATATTTAAAAATAAATGTGTACAACCATTTCCAAGATCACTACTAACACTCTTCAGCATTCAGTAAAATATCTGTCCAAAAAGTCCATGTTTTATAACTTTCTATAATATGTATTTGGTTATATTTGCTTATATTAAAAAAGTATTTCACTCATCCTAAGAGCATTCACTGTGTAGGACATTAAAAACTTTTTACTAGTCTATGAAAAACAATATAGATGACAAATTTTGTATTCTGAAATCAACTTTAACATGCTATTATCATTATAATAAAATATTTATATTATAGGTCTAATAGAGGTAAGGGTTGAACTAATGCACGGAAGAAATAACAAGTAAGTGTTGAACTTAAAAGATATTTAAGTGTGGGAAGCAACAGAACTTTGTAACCAATCAAATGTGGAACATAGATGAGAAGGAGCAGTTAAGGATAATGGAAATTTCCTAGACTGGGAGACTTATCGTAATGGTGGTGTCATTGCCCATTTAAGGGAATACAGTAGTAGCTGGTATGTAGGGTGGAGGGACAGGTAATTAATTTGATTGTGGAAATACTGAATTTCAGATGTGTATGGTGAGCTCTGTCCTAGCTAAATCTTCTCTTTGTTGGGAGTGAATGATAAAGCTAGAAAAGGAAAAGAAACCACAGGAAGGAGACTAGGAAGGAAGCATCTAAAATATTGTGTTATATAAGGGAAGAGAAAGTGAGTGTTGAGGGAGTCTTTACTCTGAGGTATTTAAATATATACAATTTTAACCTCCTTGAAGTGTAGGCACAGGTGCCCCCTCCACCCTCTAAGCATTATTTTACTTCAATAATGTCTACAGTTCAACATTTTAATATGTTAAGAAAACAATACTCGAAGTAAAGGTAGGAGATAATGTAACAATATGTACCAACAGATTGGCTACAGTCACCAAGGAGTCTAAAAGAGATTTGCAGTGTAGAAATCTGTTAGTGTACCTCTAGCACTGTCTAGGGGAGAAACAGAATAGTGGAGAAAAAAAGATTCAAGAATCTGCTATATTGGCCAGAGCGCAGGATTCTGGTTAGAATACCATTAATTAGTACATTTATTGAGTGCCCCCTATTTATCAGGAATTGTGACAGGAGTTCTAAACATTTTTTAAAATCTCAGAATCATCATGATAATCCAAAGACTAGGTATGATTGGCCACAATTTATAGTTCATTGAACTGAGCCTCAAAAAGTTAAAAAACCTGTTTAAGGTCAAAGTATAGTAAGTGAGAGAACTGCCGTTGCACTCAGATGGTCTGACTTCAAGGCCTGGGCTCTTTCCACTATAGCAATAGACCCCAAACTTAGTTGTGCATCACAGTTGCCTGGAGAATATGTTAAAACACATTTTCCAGCTTCCCACTGAAGCTTGTCTCAGAACATGTAATATCAGTATGGTACTTTTCTCTCAGTATCTCAGTTAGAATGTCATGTAATAAAGTATATAGGAGTTATCCATAAACTTCAAGTTTAACATAGATGTAGTTTTAATTATTTTATTATGTGATTATCTAATTCCTTTTCTTTTATTTTTAATTATATTTATTTATTTATTATATTTTTAAAATTGAGACTGGTTAGTAACATAATTTTCAGCTGTACATTATTAGATATCTGTATACACTACAGCATGTATATATCTAAACTAGTTTCCATCCATTGCCATATATTTGACCTCCTCTTAGCTATTTTTCCCTTTCACTACTTTCTCTTCCTCTCTGGTAACCACCAATCTGTTGCTTATATCTATGAGATTGTTTTTGTTTGTTTATTTCTTTTTGTTTTGTATTCCACATATAAGTGAACTTATACGGTTTTTGTATTTTTTTCATCTGACTTATTTCATTCAGCATAATACCCTCAAGTTCTAAGCATGTCGTTGTAAATGGCAATATTTCATCTTTTTAATGGCTAAGTAATATTCCATTATGTGTGTGAATGTGGGTTTGTGTGTCACATTTTCTTTACCCAGTCATCCCTTGATGGGCTCTTAGGTTGTTTCCATATCTTGGCTATTATAAATAATGCTGCAACGAACACAGGGGTGCATATAGCTTTTCAAATTAGTGTTTTCACATTCTTCATATAAATTTCCGGAAGTCTAATAATTTTCTGATAATTAATTAGGCTCATCGAGTACTTTGAAACTGGAGAAGGATGCCAGAAACTATGTTTTGGCTTGGTAGCCACATTATAAATTAATAGATTTAATTTCTTGTTTATAAATCAGTGGTCTTGTGAGTCTGACTAGTGAGAGTCAAATTCCCCAAGCTCAATCATCCCTTTGTTAGCTGAAAAAACAAAGTTAAAATCAGCAAAGCTGAGGAATGTAGTTTAAAGTGGAAGAGGTATAAATTGTTTTAATCGGGGGCTTCACGGGAGTTAGATATTAAATTTTGACCTGGAGGTTGTGAATAGGTCACAAAATTAACTCATTCTGAATTAAGACCATCTTTTCTCAGCATTAGCAGATGATGTTTTTCTCCATTCCAGTATACACAGTATTAGCTTGATCCAGAAAATGTAATAGGGCCTTATCTCTGGCCCCTGTAAAATGCCTCCTACTCCACACTCCCTCTTTCCCAACAAGAGTAGTAAGTGTGCAAAGAAAGGTCTGGTCTTCAGTCCCAAGAGAAGTTCTGGTTTTATATCCTCTCCCAAGTAAGGTTTGCAGTAAGTAGTATGTAAATTAGCATTCTTTTCCATTGACCATGAAAGGCTGGTAGTTTGCTTGTAAGCAAATACTCTTGCTATTTTTTTTTGCAATATTTACAAAGGCACTCAGCAGGCACTTACTAAATGCATGGTCCCTGAGGAAAAGTTAAGCGGATTCCCCAAGACCACACAGATAGAACAAGTAGGGGAAGGGGGATTGAAAGTGCCTGTTATATCCAGTTACACTCCCATAATTACTCAAACCGCCTCATTCCGTGCCCAAGGACCGGGCTTTCAACAGGACATGAAAGGAATGCCCGGGAGGTAAGAGCCAGGAAATCGGGAGAGGTGCCTTTCCCGGCATGCTCTGCAGCACACCGAGGGGCGCCAGACGTATCCCGGCGTGCATCGGGGAGCGCCCAAGGGCGATGGTTCCCGGCTCCTGGAGGGGCACGCGAAGTTAAACCGGTAGGTGTGAGCTTCCATGGTTTTGAGACTCTGCTTTCTCGTTTCCCCTTTAGGGGATGCAACCCCCTAACTGCAGAAAAGGAGGTCCTCTAATTACCCTCCCTTTCCGCGTGCGAACGACTTTCGGCGCCGCTTCGAGCACGGTGCCAGGTGATTAGCGGTTAGGGGCAGGCCTGAGCTGAGCACGTGACCAAAGCTGGCAGCCAATGACTAGCGGGGTGGTCCAGCAGCGCGAGGATTCCCGGACCCGTGAGCCGAGCAGCGCGTGGGCCCGCTCCGATCGGCCCCGGCAGGTACGCGCAGGCGCCTTGGTTGCCACGCGCTCCGTTCGTCCCCACGCGCCCAGTGGCGTGTACTGGGCGCGAGGTGTTAAGCGGCTGTTTGGGTGTTTTTGTGGGTAGGGGGAAGGAGTGGGTTGTGGGGTAGTGGCGTCACGTGGACGCCACAGCCAATCGCAGGCATAGGCGCACCCACAGTTTTCCCCGGCGCCCCGGGGTGCGACGTGTTCAGTGAGGTTCGGCTTAGCCCTGACGGCCGGAGCGCTTTTTCGAAGCGCGTGTGCGGCTTGTAAAATCTTGCCACAGGTTTTCGCAGCGTCCAACCCCGCTGTAAGCACGGACGACAAGTTGTCGGCAAAATGGCTGCTGGAAAGAGTCGCCTAGCAGGGGGAGCGCTGGGGCCGCGTGAAGGTCACATGACGAGGTTGGCAGCGCGTGCTGCTGGCGCGGGGAAGGGGGAGGGTGGGAGAAGGAGAGGCGTGGCCAGTCACGTGCCGTCGACTCCTCTGGCCTGTGGTTTTTTGTCGCCTTTGCTGCAACCAGATTGTCTGCTTTTACTCCTCCCACCTCGAAGTGTGGCAAGCCACGGCGAGAAGCTGTATCGTGTAGTAGAATGAGCCGAGGTCTGAGAATTAGGAGACCTGGGATCTAAGCCTTTGGCTGCTGTTATAATTAGCAAGTCACGTTGCCACTCTCGGCCTCCATTTTGTCAGGTATATTTTAGCTCAATATAGAATATCTTTTTAAGGTCTCTCATATGGTATATGATCTCTGCCTAATCTGTGTCATGCCCATTACAAGGGTAAGAATGAGCAAATTATTAACAATTATGAAATAGTCTCATCTCACCACAAGAAAAAAACTCACAATAATCCAGTCCACCATCGTTAGAGTGATGTGGGAAACTTGGTGGAAGTAATTTGTTATAATAGCCTGGCATGTTTGTCCATGTTTATCAATAGCATTTAAACTCTTACCAGCCCATTTTCTTATTTGAAAACTTCTTTTAGACGACTAGTCCCTTTGTATTTTCTGGAAAGAAATCGAGATAAGTAGTATTGTCATAACTATGGAGATGGGGAAACAAGTAGTTAGAAGGGACTTACTAGTGCCCCATAAGACCTCCACTTGGTTGGCCAATCTTCGTAAAAAAACTTAAGGCTCACGAGCCTTCAGAGTTTTTCATGGTTCCCTGTTCCTAGCTTCAGCTCTTCATTTTACCAAAGGTCAAGGCCTTTAGTGAAATGAAGCACGCATACGTTATATATTTTTCATATCACTCTTTATGTTTTATGCTACTCTTTGATGTATGTTAAAGAGGCTTTGAATGTTGTGGGAATAAAATCTGGAAAACACTGAGCAATCATAATAATAGTTTTCACTTTTGAGCAATTATAGTTAACATATTTCTAGCATAATACTGTATATGTCTTTATTCCTTTAGTGCTCATAACAAACCTAAGAGGTAAGTATGATTATCTGCATTTTACCAATAAGGAAATAGCAACAGAGAGATTAAGTAACTTGCATAAGGTCATATGACTGATAATTTTACAGAATTTCTACCAGAGTTCCTTTTGAAAACTTGACAACATGATTCTAAAGTTCATTTGGAAGAATGGACCTGTAAAGTAGGAAAAATTTTGAAAAAATGAGGGCGCTAGTGAATATACAAATAAAGCTGTGATAATCAAAACAATAAGTAACTCTGGAATAGAGTAGTGCTATTTAGTGCTATAAAGGTGGCATTTTGAGAAAGAATTTTAAAATTATGTTGGAAGAAATGGCTAACCATTTAAAAAAGGAATTATATCTTAAAATGTAAATAAAATAAAAATCGAGGTGAATTAAATATTTTAATGTGAAGTCAGAAAATTACTTTAAAAAATGGATAAACAGTTTTCTAGTCTTGGAATAGGATGAACTGTTGTAAGCGTGACTGAAAAGCAGACTCCATAAATGGAAAGATTGATAGAATTATTGCATAAAACTACTAGTTGTCAAAAACACTATGAAGTTAAAAGGAAAATTTATTCATTCAGGATTCATTTAACATATTTATTGAGTGCTTACTATGTGCCAGGCAGTTTTTCAGGTGTAGGGGGTCCAGTGATGATCAAAGCCGGGCAAATTGTGGGAAAAAAAAATCTTGTACTATGTGTTGGACCTAGGTTAATGACCTTAAGATATAATGGATGGGCAAAAGACTGATATCAATCAATAAGTGGGTCACACATACAGAGACATAAAAATAACCAACAAAGGTAAAAATACATTATTTTTCACTTATAAACAAATGACACAAAATAACTCCCCCCCCCAGTCTGGCAGATTGACATGTATGTAAAAAAATGTTAATATTTAGTATTGGCATAGGAGTGGTGAAATCGACACACTTGTACACTGCTAATGGAGGATACTTAAATATGAACATCCTTAAAGGAAGGCATTTTGGCTATACTTACTGAAAACATTCAAAGCCTATATGTCCTTTGACTCAGCAGCTCTTCTTTGTTAAGGCACTAGTTGGTATGTTTGCAAAGATTTTCATTTAAGAGTTGTCTTTGTAGTGTTTTTTATAAAAACAAAAAATGGAAAAACTTAGATGTTAAATAATAGAGGATTGGTTAAATATATATAGTGCTTTCATAGAGGGAAATACTTTGTGGTTAGTAGAGTTGATATAACAAATTTCTATTAATGACTTGGAAAGCATAGTATGTATATTGTTAAATGTAGAAAGTAGGTTACAGAATTATATGTAGCATAATCACATTTTTTTGTAGGAATATACTTATGTGTTTATTTACATAATAGTTTAAAATGACATACATTAAATGTAAACAGTGAAGTCTACAATGATATACATCAAATGTGAACTGTCAGTGTGTTTATTTGAATGGTAGGATTTTTGGATAAATTTAATTTAAAAAAATGTTACTTTTTAGAACTCTTTTAGATTTATAGAAAAATTGCAAAGATGTTTTAGAGCATTTACATATACCCAACACTCAGTTTTCTCTATTAATAACATCTTATATTAGCGTGGTATATGTGTTATAATTAATGAACCAATAAATATTGATACAGTTTAATAACATTTTATCTAATGTCCTTTTTCTATTTCAGGATCGCATTCAGGATACCATAATACTACAATAGTTTTTTTTTTTTTAATTGTACTGATGATTTATTGACAGGTAACATTCCAGGGAAGAAGGTGTGAGGGGGAAAAAGGATCTCAAGGAGAAAGTGAAAACAAATGAGGAATGTGTTACCAAGATGGCTATAGCTTCATTGTAACAAAGCTGGTTGCTTATCTTCCCGGGCATCTCTAGAGAGTTCTTATGAAGCTACTGCCTCTCAGAACCATTTGTTACACAGCTCTAAGGACTTTTAGTAATCATGTCTCCTTAGGGTACTCTTGGCTGTGATAGATTCTTAGATTTTCCTTGTTTTTGATGATTTTGATAGTTTTGAGGAATACTAGTCAGGTATTTTGTAGCATGTCCCTTAATTGGTATTTGATGTTTTTTTTTTCCTTATTAGACTAGGGTTAGAGTACATACTATCAACATGACTTGTTACTCTTGTTATTGACCTTGATCACCTGCGAATTTGGTTTCTAAGTTTTTGCTTTTCTTTAACTTAAATAATTTGTGTTACAATTTAAAAAGCATTTGTTATAATATTTTGGGCATGTCTGCCCCTCTTTATCAATAGCATTTATGATAAGCAGTACATTGACTAGCTGGATAATACAGAAAGAGGGTAATGAAAGTTGTAGTCAAAGAAAAATAACCGGCCAAGTTGCTGGAAGGGCTAATTATAGAGAGGAATTAAATGCAGTGGTACAGTGTAGCTTGTTTTAATGATCTTCAGAGTGGTTTAGAACTCTGTTCAGGGAAGAATTGTCTAGTAATCTAATCATGAATTAGATCTAAATTCAAGGATAGGGAAGGAATTATTCAATTATGCATAACAAGATGAGAATATAAATAAGTTAGATTAGACCAATTAGGTTAATTTGTTCATTTAACAACCAGTAATTAATAAATGTTACTGTATGCCGGATATACTAGGTCTAGGGATTGGGTCGTGAATAAGACAGTCTCTACTCTCATGTAATTTATATAATAATAGGTAATAAACTAATAAATAATATGACTTTGGATATTTTCAAAGAACTGTGAATAAAATAGTACAAGAGATAGAGTGTAATAGTGCTGGTTCTTTTAAATAGGTTGCTAGGTAAGACTTCTCTGAGGTAACATTTGAACTTAAAGAGACCTGAATGATAAGGAGTAAGTCATGCTAACATGTAGAGCATTTCAAGCAGAGGAAATACTAATGCACAGACTCTGGGGTGAAAAATCAGTTTGGGGTTTTCAAAGAAGTGCAAGAAAGCTAGTGTTCTAGAGTTTGGAGATTGCTGGGGTATTAATTGGTGGTAGTGATGATGGGTACAATGATAGGTCATGATATTGGGAAGTTGATGTGACTCCTATGATGTAGATCCTTGTAGATCAAGAAGGCTTTGAATTTTATTCTAAGTGTGATGGAGCCCATTGGAAGTTTTAATTAAAAAAAGTGATACAATTTAATTTATATTTTAAAAGATCACTGACTGCTATAGAAGCAAGAGGGGCAGCGGGAGACCATTTAGGAGGTCTTTGGAATGAAATGATTAACTATGGTGGCTTGGATCAGGGGACCATTGATGGATGCAGTTAGAAGGGATCTGATTCAGGGTATATTTTAAAGGTAGAACCAATAGAATTTGCTGATAGATTAGTTGTGGGAGGTAAGAGAAAGAGGAATCAAGGATGATTCCAAGGTTTTTAGCTAGAGCAGCTGGTGCTTTGTACAGAGATGTAAAACTAGAAGGAGCTCTTTTGGGGTTTAAAATGAATTTAGTTGGATATGTTGGGTTTGAGTTTGCTCACTAGATATCCAGGAACACCCACTGAGTAGGGAGTTGACTGTTCAAGTCTGGAACCCAGAGGGAAATCAGGGTTGTGAATATACTATATTTTGGATGTTAATACATAGCTGTATTTAAGTGTTCAAATACAGAGGTGTTTAAAAACATGGGTCTGGTGAGAATAGCCAGGGAGTAGAGTAGAGAAGAGGGCCAATGACTGAGCCCTGAGACTAAGTTGAAAGCAGGGACAGAGGAATAGGTTACACTTAGATTTTTTTTTTGTATATGCATCAGTACAATATTTACAGAACAGCATCAATATGGTATAATACTAAATAATGCCTTTGAAATGATTGTAATGTAACTTAGGTTTTTCCTGTTGTATGAACTGATTCTTCATGTTTTTGTCACTGTACTACTTGAAGATTTCTCTCCATTACCTAGTGGCGCAAACTCCAAATTTCAGAGCTTAGCATACCAGACCCATCATTATCTGACTCTGCCCTGGGGTTCTCTCCTCTTTATCCTCTCTCCTCTTATCACTCCTGTCATACCCAGTGTGCTTTGTCCAATAGCCCTTTATTTGCTTGGAATACTCTTTCTTCCCCTCTTCCTGCTCTATGCCTCAAACCCCTACTAAGTCTTCGATGTCCAGCTTAAAATTGCTATGTAATTTCTCCAGATTTATCCACAGGGAAGTTGGCTCCTTGCTTCACAGTACTTCCTCAGCTTTGTTGTTTGTACTTTAATTTATACTGGTACAAAATGAGTTGATATTTTGACTGGCTTTTTAATTCATTTGTTTCCCCAGTGCTTGGCATGGGGTAGATGCTTAATCATAATGCTCTGAAAAAGTTTAGAAGTTTTGTTTTGCCAAAAGAGAGTAAATAATTAAAACTAGATCTTATAATATACAATCTTATGGTCTATTAGCTGAGGTTTTTAGATTTTTTTTTTTTATAGTGAATGGTTTTAATAATCACTGTGATGGAATTTAGCCAGTACTAATTGTAATGAAATGATGTCAGGAGTCTTAGTTCAGAGACATTTTAGGAATGTTTTAATCTCTAGGACTAAATAATGCTATTCTCTGGAAGCAAGCTTTATAATATTCTTCACTTGCCCACTTTTTCACCCACCCTCTCAGTAGTCAGGAATTCTATTTTAACCTTATATGTATACTTTGAGCTCTTTGCTGGAGAAGAAACCTAATATAATAAATCCAGTAGAATCAGCAGTACTCACTCCAGGAATGTCCTTTAAACTGTTGCATAGAGAGAGGCTTAATCATGTGAATTATAAGGGTGAGAGTTTTAGTCTGTGAGCTCAAAGTAGGGTTAATTATTTTGTCATTCAATTGTAAGCATATATTGAGCACCTACCTTATATGGGCACTGTATGAGGTGCTGTGGGGGACACACAAAAGAAATAAAATATATGGTTCCCTGCACATGAATCCTTGACAGTTTAGTTGAGGAACTGAAACATAACATTAAAAAGGAATTTAATCTTAACAAGCAGTGTATCAGTAAGTGCAAAGTACTGTGGTATAAATCAAGAACTTTGTATTTCTTAAACCCATATTTATATTCTCAGAGTTGTATGCAGTCTTATTTTGCATCAGTTTTCAACATTTCAGCTTGACCTGCAAGCTTTGCAATTTCTCCTATCCTTTAATGTTTCTAGTTTCAATAAGATGTTGATTTGGCTCTTTGTTGGATATGATGAAAGCCCTATATAGGAAGAGAGTGCTCTGCCAGTACAGTGCTTTCAAACATTTTATTCTTTTATATCTATAATGCAAATACATAAGGTAGAATGTCATTTACTCTTTCTAAGTCTGACAAAGGCATACTTTCATAGTTTTCATAGTTTTGTTATGTATAGGTTTTCCTAGACATACTTTTTTTCCTACTAAGGGCAGGAAGAGAAGAGTATAGAACCTAGAGAATAAATTTTGTGAGTGTATAAATATGAGTTTAAAAGTATAGTTGAACATTGTGGGGGTTAGGGGTGCTGACCCCTGTGCAGTCAAAAATCTACATATAACTTTTGACTTCCCCAGAACTTAACTACTATTGACCAGAAGCCTTACCAATAACAATAAAGTAGCTAAAGAAAATGTTATTAGGAAAATGATAAAGAAGAGAAATTACATTTATAGTACTGTATATATCTGTTGCAAAAATCCATGTATAAGTAGATCCATGCAGTTCAAATCTGTGCTGTTCAAGGATCAATTGTACTTGTTTTTTAATTTCAATTATAAAAGCAGTTTTTTTCTTATTTGAGAAGATATGAAAAACAGATAAGCACAAAGAAGGAAATAAAAATTTTTCTAATATGATAACTACCACTGTTAAGCTTATTGATATGCTTATAGACCCTTTTTTTAGTGGCAAGTTTTGTTTTTAGTAAATAAAGTGAATAGCTCAGATACCTTTAGAAACAAGTGGATGATTATTTTTACATTAGGTCGATCTGATCAGATTACTCTCAGTACAATTCTTTAGTGGTTTCTCATAGTAAATGGAATCAAGTTGAGACAAGTTCAGATTCTTTGGCTTATCTCATTTACCATGTGTCTCCCTTATACACGTTTGTTTTATTCATACTACATATACTACTTTCAGGCCTCTAGACCAGAGGTTGGCAAACTTTTTATGTAAAATGCCATCTAGTAAATATTTCAAGCTTTATGGGCCTTACTGTTTCTGTTACAGCTACTCAACTCTGCTGTGGTAACAAAAGCAGCCATAGATAATACATAAATGAATGATCATGACTGTGTTCCAGGGAAACTTTATTTATGGACACTGAAATTTGAATTTCATGTAATTTTTAAAAGTAAATTTATTGCGGTGACAAAATTTAATGTGATTTTTGCGTGTCATAAAATTTTATTTAAAATTTTTCAAGCATTAAAAAATATAAAACCATTATTAGCATGTGGACTCTACAAAAACAGATGGCAAGACATGACCTGTGGAGCTGTAGTTTGCTCTCTCTTGCTCTAGCTAGACTACCACAGTTGCTGTGCTTCTGTCTGTATTCAATATCCTTTTCCACATTTCTTTCTCTAGTACGACTGTCTTGTTCAAAACTTAATCTTAGATGTCATAGTCTCAGGGAAGTCAGAGTTTGTTTTAGATCTTTTTCTAGTCGTGGAAGTGCTGTTTAAACCTCTATCATTATGCCTATATGACTGTATTTTTTTTAAATTGTAAAAATATATATAACATAAATGTATCATTTTAACCATTTTTAAGTTTACAGGTTTTTGGCACCAAGTGCATTCATATTGTTTTGCAGCTATCACCACTATCCATCTCCAGAGTTTCCATCTTTCTAAGCCAAAACTCTGGACTCATAAAATGGTAACTTAACAATCTTCCCTCCCCCCAGTCCTTAAAACCCCTCCATTTTACTTTCTGTCTCTGTGAATTTGACTATGCTAGGTACCTCATAGAAGTGTAATGATAAAAATATTTGTCTTTTTGGAACTGGCTTATTGCACTTAGCCTAATGTCTTTAAGGGTTATCCATGTTGTAGCATATGTTAGAATTTCCTTTCTGTTTAAGGCTGAATAATATTCCATTGTTTGTATATATTTTTTTGTTTATCTGTTCATTTGTAGGTAGACCTTTGGGTTGCTTCCACCTTTCTCTACTGTGAATAATGCTGTGATCATGGGTATACATACATCTTTTTCGAGTCTCTGCTTTCAGTTATTTTGAATATATATCTAGAAGAAGAATTGCTGGATCATATGACAATTCCATGTTTAATTTTTTGAGGAACTTCAGTGGCTGGACCATTATGACCAAGTTTTTAAAAATAAACTTTTTTGGCAATAATTCTTGATTTATAAAAACGTTGCAAAAATAATAGTTTTCATATACCCCATCACCTAGTTTCTTCTAATTTTAACATATTACATTGCTATGGTACATTTGTCAAAACTAAGAAACAAACATTGGTACACTATTACTGAGTAAACTCCAGACTTTATTTGAATTTCATTAGTTTTTCCACTAATGTTTTTATTCTGTTCAGGATCCAATTGAGGGTACTACATAGCATTTAGTCTATATGATTTTTGTTGATTCCTTAGTTCTTAACACAGAGCCTGGTACATAATAAGAGCACAGTATTTATTGAACAAATTAATCTCCTCTTAATTTTTCTCTCTTTTTGTGGGGAGATGTTCATTAACCTCCCTTTAGATTTACTTAACTGATTTATTTTCCCTTATATCCTTTCTTTCCTCTTCTCCTCACCATCTATTTCTAAGATAAATTACAATTTTTCTTCCACTAACTTTTTTTTTGAGGAAGAAAATTTATGATATATATGTATCAGAGACCACTAACTACTCAAATTTGCTCTCCCCTTCTTTGGGCACTTAGCTAGTCAGAATCCCCCAGTCTCCTGTGCAGTTTGATGAGACTACCTGACTTAAGTTTGCTTTAGTGGAATATGAGTGGAACTGGGCCTGGACTCCTTTTTATGTTTCTCTTTTGTCTACTGCTCCTGGCTATCAGGGATGCAGCATCCAAAACAACCTTGGAAGTTTTGTAGTCAAGATGGCAGAACTGGTGTCAGTCTTACGTCCCAGAATAACTCTGGAAAGCAACTGGCTTAATTAGTGACCTGAATATTCACTCATCAGGCTGATATTTTGGGATCTGTTCTGATAAGTGTGCTACATGCTCAGTTCTGAATAGACTTTATATGAACCTTCGAGTATCTAATTATAATTATATGATTATATCGGGAAGGCTCGGGGATAGACAGTGTGCACATGTATGGAGATGTGAAAGATGAAGGAGAGCTAAATACTCATCTTCTATAGTAGGAAGTTAATAGTGCCTAAAAAGAAAAGAAAAAAAAAAGAAAAGACATATAGTTGTATGGCGATATATACCAAAAGTGTGTGCCACAAAAATTGAAAATTTTTGCTTCTGGGAATTGGGAAATTGTTGGGGTAGAGGATCATTGTTTTGTTTGTTTGTTTTTTGTTTTTATTTTGTAATAAACTTTTATACTTATTCAACTCTTTAATCTCTGTTCATGGATATCTTTGAAAGAAAACAAAAACTAAAGATATTTGATAAAGAACAACAAGAAAAACCCATTCATATTCTGATTCTCCTTTACAAAAGCCATGAAAGTTAATCAGTTACTTTTTTGCTAACTACTTCTGGTGACTGGAGTATACCACTTTGTGAGGAAACTTGTTTCATTGTTGGGTGTTTTAGAGGTCAGGTTATTCGTTGTACTGATAGGAAATCTACTCAGAAACTTCCATTCCAGGCCCCCATAGAGCATATAGAATTGTCTTTTCCTGCTACCATGACAACCTACAAATGACTCTAAATATCTTAATGATCCATTGCTACCTCTTAAATTTTCTAGTCAGTGATAATGAAAATTATCTTGATTTTGAGACTCATCACCAAATTCTTCCTGGCAAATTGTTCAGTGGCTCATGACTGTTCTTTGAATGTCCATTGGTTGGTTCACCTGAAATTGGCAGTGTTGCACAAACCTCTACTGCCTGGGTGGCCTTAATTTGCTACTGGCATTTCTGTATGATCTCATCTCTATTGCTGACTCTAGCCTTTGGGATTATCGGTGTTGACTTTGTAACTGCCCTTATTGGCCTGTTAGCTTCTCCTGATAGCACTAAGTTTCCTAAAGGTTGGCCTCGTGCTTTTAGTTTCTTACTGCATAGACTTTCAGAGAAGTTGAGAAAAGTTCTGCTGGGCTTGGGAGGGCATTATCACATGGTACAGGCGTGCCAGAGGATTCCTTCCTTGCATTTAGTCAACCAGGGTGCCTGAATAGAGACCAGGTACCTCTACTCTCTTTCACCTCAACTAGAATTCTTTTTCTACCTGAGGTTTTGCCTGGAGTGATTAGATATGGCCTGTTTCCTTCTTATTTAAGCACGTTAGTCCTAATGTCCTAAGCTCCTTCTGCCAGTTCTGAAGGCTTCCTGCAGACCCAACAGCTCACTGCTTACTGGTGTCCAAATTCCTCTGGAACAGGGAATGTTGCAGAAAAGATCCAAAATCAGACCAGTGAGAAACCAAGCAGCACCTGGAGAGTTGGAGAACTCAGGTTTATTATGCCAGTAGTGCTAGAGGAGCTCAGTGCAGCATTCCTTATATAGACCCTTTTCTGCAAGGCCTGATGGGGTAATTTGAACTCTGGGCTGCTACAAAGCAGCAGAGTTGCTATGGGTTACTGGCAATTACAAAGTGTTACAAAGCTTGGAATTGCTAGAGGTACAAAAAATTACATTTGTAGTTTAGACAGATCAAACAAAAAGGGAGGGTATGTCATTAGTTAATTTCAAGTGCAGTCCATGCAGCAAGCATATTTACAGAAGCAGAACAGAAAACATTAGCCTTTTGAATGAAAATTCCTTTTCAGGAAATTAACTCCCACTCTTGTCCTTTGTTGTACTTATAGCAAAGTCTGATATAATGTGTTGAAGACTAGAGGAATATTAATTGAATGATGGTATTAAAAGTGAAAAATATGAATTAGAGGCTATATAGTAACTTGGAAAATATGTCCTCAAAATAATGTTAAATGAAGAGTAGAACTCAAATTGCAAAGATCCTGCTTTAAATTATGAAAAAATAAAAATACATGTAAAAATATACATACATGCACATGGAAATTCAGAGAAATAAAAAGTTATGGTCAGTGATAAGATTGTAGGTATCTTAAATTACATTATTTATTGGTTTATTTGTTTATTTGTATTTCCTACTAGAATGTAAGCTCTAAGAGGGCAGGGATTTTATCTGTCCTAGAACAGTGCCTGGCTTATAGTAGTTTTTCAGTAAACATTTGTTGATTGTTTAATGAATTGAATTCAGAAATTTCTTTTTGATGGATTTACTGTTTAATGCTATGATAATACTTATTAAAATTAAAACAAAAAAATTAAAAAGGAGATTCTCAATGATTTCAACCTTTAATACATCATAGCTTCTATTTACTTTCATCACCCTTACTGGCCTCTTTTAGTCCTTTTAAAAGGTGGTGTCCCAAACAAGACATAATATAGTCAAGATTTAGGCAAGCCAGGCCAGCATATAGAGGAATTATTTCCTCTCAGGATCGGGATTCTAAATCTCCATTTTAGAGTTTTTTGCAGATATGTCTCAGCTGTTGGCTTATATTGGATTTACTTTGTTGGTTTTTAAAACTTTAGTTTTGCTAACACATTATAGCAATTTTCAACTCTTTTTTCATAGTGTTTAACTACTGATGTAACAGAACTGGCCAGCTTGCCTTTTATGTATTTTTGTTTTTTCCTTTTTACCTTCATTGAAAGTGCTAATAAGTAACAGAACATTCAAAAGATGGCTAGCCAGAGAATTCAAGAAGTAAAACCTCTGGAAAGTCTATACATTTTGTAATTCTTCAAATTTAATGATGACTGTACATTTTCTTGGTGCTTTCTTCAGAATTCCAGAAATGGCAGGAGTTGAGTACTTGGATAAAAATCAGAAACTGATTTCTGTCTTCAAAAAATATTGAAAACCTGTTTTTTTCCAGGAAAATGTACCATTATAGCCTTACTCTTATTTTCCAACACTGTATCTAGAATTATCAGTCATCAGTCCTCTATTATTTATGGCTGTCATTGGCTCTGATACCCAGGGGGTTGGCAAATTTTTTTTGGTAAAGGACCAGATATTACATATTTTAAGTTTTGTTGGCCAGAGGGTCTCTGCCTTAACAATTCAGTTGTGTTGTATCGTAAAAGCAGCCATAGACACTACATAAATCAGTGGACATGGCTGTGTTCCAGTAAAACTATAAAAACAGATATTGGGCCTCGATAACCCCTATTATCTATATACCACCTTTACCATTCTATGAAGATAGAGTAATAGAACTCTAGATTGGAAATTATTTTCCTTCAGCATTTTTGAAGGCCTTGCTTCTAGCTTCCAGTATTCCTTTTGAGAAATCCCTTGCTATTGTCTTGATCCTTTGTTTAAACTGGTTTCTCCCTGCCCCTTCTCCTGGTTCCCACTACTTTCTTTGTGCCTCTTACAAGTTACTTAAATTTTCATTACTTTTCTTCATCAATACAATGGGATAATAATAATTACTTTAGCTTTGTTGTGAGGATGAGATAAGAGTGTAAAGTGCTAAAAACAGTGTTTGGCATATAGTAAATGCTTAGTAAATAGTTGTTATTATCATCAGTATCATAATTTACAAACTGAAATACCTTTTTCAGTGGTTTTCAGTGGTCCATAACTACCTCTGGGAACTGTGGGCTTCCTATGGTGTGGAGTCTTGATTTCATATCCAAAGCCTGGGATAGCCTGAAGTGATACTAAAGGGCTTTAGGGTCAAGGAGTGAGAATGAGAGAATCCTGTAGCTCTGACCCTAATATAGAAGTTGTAGTCACATAAGAATTTGGTCCCAAGTTTGCATTCACTGAGTTTGGAAGGAGAGGTCAAAGTACATGTGTATCTTCCTTCACCTGGTGACCCCTTACCAGAATTATGCATGTTAGTGTGAATCACAGTGTTTTACAAATTAACTGTATATTTTCAAAATGAAAGCTTTTTAGCACTGCCGGTTTCTTCTCAGTTATTTTGAAGTGTCATAACTGCCTTTTTATTTTAAATAGTGTCAGTTATTGCAACCAGCATTTTATATTGTCACTGAGAATTTAACATAATTAGATCAATAGAAGGTAACCAATATTGATGCCATTTGAAACATTAGAAATTGAAGAGCCATTTTTTCTAGATTGAAATATTTTTATGCATACTCTATTTCCTCAGATCCTCTCTAATTTTGTTTTTTTGAGAACTCTGCCTTCTGCCTTCTGAGTGGCATGCTAGGAAAAATGTGGATAGCAACAGACCTGCACCATCTTTATGGGAAATAGGGAATCATTATAAAAATAATGAATTATTATTTAATTAAAATTTTTTTTCGATGAGCCTAAGGTTATATGAAATACACTTGCCATACTCCAAAACTTCAGCCTAAATTTAGCTGGTTATTTTTCTACTAGCTTTTGGTCCAACAGAATAAGAAATTCATTTTCACTCCTGGAAAAATAGCTACCTTTTAAGAAATGCTTGCTTATGTACCGGTCATTGTGTTAAATATTATTACCTGATTTAATCTCTTAAGTGGTCTCTTCTTCCTGACCTTGTTCTCTTATAGCATATTTTAAATATAGCAGCCAGAGAGATGCTGTTAAATCAGAAATGCTGTTAAAGTCAGGTCATGTCATGCTCAAACACTGCAGTGGCTTCCTGTTTCTAGTAAAGTAAAAGCTAAAATTATTACAGTGGCAAATGAGGTTCTATATGATCCGATCCCTTTTACATCTTTGACCTCATCTTTTACTATTTTACTGCCCACTCTCAGCTCTAACTCCTTAGCCTCCTTGTTTTCCCTTGTTCATGCCCTTTCATTTCTGATTTCCTGTCTGGAATACTGCATGGCTTGTTTCCTCAATTCTTCATGTTTTGATTCGAATTTTGCTTTTTTTCCTATCCCTCTGCTTTATTATTTTTTTTTTCTGTAGCACCTATCACTAGGTAACATGTCATATTTATTTATTTTGCTTGTTCTATGTTTCCCTTACTAAAATTTAAGTACCACAGGTTACAGATTTTTGTCTTGTTCATTGCTGCTTCCACATCACTTAGAATAATGCTGACACACAGAGTTAAGTGCTTAGTCAATGAGTAAATTGTCACAATGTTATAACCTTCATTCTCCAGATGAAGAAACTGAAGCCCAGAGAGGTTAAATAATTTGTATAAGGTTATGTAGCTCTAACATTCTGTGACTTGGCTTTATTTCCTTTTATATCTAACCATGCCTTCTGTGTTCAGTCATAGGACATTATTTTTGTGTGTGTAAATATCATATACTCATGTTTTTGTGTCTTCCCTCATTGTTTTCTCCCTGGGAGTATTCTTTTCCTTTCTCGCTCTGTATTGAGACAGGTCTTCATTTGCACAAGGAATGGTAATTTAGCCAAGAGTCAAGGGAATGAAGGTTCTTAGGGAGGTGGAGGGATGACTATTGTGAGCTAAGGTCACATAGTAGGAAATGTATGTATGTTTAGGAAGATTTTGGCTAGAGCGAGGTTTTGTTTTAGGGGTATGATAGTTGCTAAAATTAGGGAGAGGGTTATGACCCCATTGCTTGGGAGCTTTGAGCTTCAGACTAAGGAGCTATTGCATCTTGAAGATTTTTGAGAAGAGTGATAATAGATAATACTGCTTTAAAAAATATTTGATTTTACTGTGGTGATGAGAATGGCTTGGAGTGGGAAGAGAATCAAATTAGGAACACTTAGGAGATTATTATACTGCTATAGTTCTGAAGTGAGGCGACAAGGACTGAAGTTGAGGAGAGCAGAAATTAAAGCACAGAGAGGAGACACACCTACAGTATGACTTATAAAATCTGAACTACTTACTGTGGCCTACAAATGTTACATGATGTGACCTTTGCCTATTTATGCAACCTTTCCTCTTATTCTCTATGCTCTTGCCACACTGGTTGTTTCTTACCTTTGAATAGTCTGTTTGTATTTAATGCCTTTGCACTTACCTTCTCTTTGTCTGGAATGTTCTTCTTCAAGTCTGGTTCCTTCCTGTCATTCAGTTCTTGGTTTAAATCACCTCTTAGGTCTTTCCTGATCACTAGTTTTAAGCAGCCTCTCTTATTGCTTCATTCTTTTTTGCTATCATCGTAGTATGTGATCATTGGTGTTTTTTTTTAAATGAATTTTATCAGAGACAGTTTAACAGACTAAATACTATTGCAAAGTATAAAAAAATTTACATTTTCTTACTCTTTTATATACCTTCATATTTCCACATAATTATGTGGCTACATCTTATATAAATTGAGGTGAATTTCACATAACAATATTAACCATTTTAAGATGAACAATTCAGTGGCATTGTTGTGCAATGTCTACCATCTCTATTTAGCTGCAAATCATTTTATGACCAAGTTAAACCTCCTATCCATTAAGCAATTTCTTTCCATCACCTCTTTCCCCCAGCTTCTAGCTAACACCAACCTGTATTCAGTCTCTATGGATCACCTATTCTGAATATTTAATTTAAATGAAATCATACTATATGTAACCTTTTGTGTCTGACTACTTTTATTTAGCACAATGTTTTGCAGGTTCATCCATGTTGTATTAATCAGTACTTCACTGCTTGTTATGGCTAAATATTTCATTGTTTGCATAAGCCGCTATTTGAATCACTACCTGGTTTTAAAACATGTATTTGCCTGTCACTCTCCCTTAGAATGTGAACTCCATGAGAGAATGGACTTTGTCATTTTCTTTGCTATATTTTTGTACCTAGAAATGTACCTGGCACTTATTGGATTTGAAATAGGACTTGATAAATCACCTGTGTGGGAGGAGCCCTCTGAGTCCAAGGTTTTCAGCCTGGATATCTGTACCATTGACTAAAATAGAAAAGTCTGGAGGATTTTGGTTTTTGAAGGGAAGATGGAGTCAGATGAGGGCAGGACATCCAGATGGTGATGTTCAGTTAAGTGGTAGGAAATGAGTAACTGCAGCTTGCAAGAATGGTAGGACTAGAGCTATAATCATTTTATTTTTATTTTCGTATAGTGTAACATACCATGTAGAAAACTGGACATATCATAAATGTACAACTTGATGCATTTTTACAAAAAGAGTATACCCTTGTTCTAGCACCTGGATCAAGAAAGAATTATTAACAGCATTCATGAGGACTCATGGTGATGAGCTATATAGTCTTTTAATTGGTATTTGTTCTGTATCCCCTTTGATTATAAACACTGTGAGGCAAGGACCTGTTTAACTTATCAAAGTGGTCTATCAAGGTGATTTTTGTTGATGATTGCTTAGAGGAATCTCATTTTCATTAGTAGTTAAACCTGGATGAGGAAAGCCCTTTGTCTAGGATTATATTCTAGGATTGTAGAACTTTTGGGTAATTTCCATCTAGTCTTTGTTGTTTTCCTTGTCTCTGAACTCCTATAGCATCAATCTACTTTACTTTATTTATCACTTTAATGTTATCTATGGTTCTTTAATTTGTTTCATGTGTTCCGTTCATATTTCTTATTAGAAAATTAAGTTTTTTGAGATTGGGAACCTTGTCTTATACTTCTCTCTGAATTTTTACATGCTGTTAACAGTGCTGAGTAAGTGTTAAGTTAGTACTTTATGGCGAATTGTTTTGAATGAATGCTAGATTTATAAGTTTATTATGAAGAGTTCTTCAGATAATAATAAAAATATGTTAAAATGCAAATTTATGCTCACTACATATAAAAATTTTAAAAGAATGTAAATTGACAAATTTTTAGAAATAAAACTTTTATTTTACCTCATCTTAATTACTTTTTGTGTGATACTGTATTTTAAAGACTAAATCCCATCTGAAAATATTTGAAAACCTTAAAACTTCCTTAAGTAACGTTTTAGTTACAGCTGAACACCCTATAAAGTATCAGAGAGCTGTTAGGTTTTGCTTCCTGTGGGTGACTTAACTAAACCTTTGGATCACATTACTGTTATAAAGTGACAGGCATGAATTAATATTATAATATTTCTACATTTATTGTATTATCATAGGTAGTTATCAAATATCTTTAAATATAAAAGAAAATTTCCAGTTTTTCATGATATATTTTTATTTTAAAGTATTTCAGTCTTGCTCATATATATGTGTGTATATATGAAGCTCAGATGGTAGCCGATTTTCTTTGGGCAGCATTTAAATTCACTATCAGGTAGGCAAATACCATCAAGAAATATGTAGCACTGATTTTGTTTTTCTGCATGACTTGAAAGCACAGTATGAGCCCATACAAGTGGGTTGGAAGGTTGCCCTGTTCAATTGAAGATTAAATAGCTATGTATGTACCTGCAGCTGAAATTCTATTTTCTATGATACTCTTCACTGGGTCATGGAGAGACCTACTCCTACGAGGTAGCCACAAATAAGTATCATAATCAGGGAGAAGCAAATACCCTAGGTGTCTAATTTCAGTGCATTTTTTATCAGTAAAGATTATTTGTGAAATGTATAATTAAATGCAATTTAACTTTTATACTTTTATGAGACTTTCACATTCATTTCTTTTTGAAAAGTCTTCATCAGACAGATTGATTCAGAAAATATAAGCATAATATTACTTAATTCTACATATTTCCCAATGTTATCCATATTCTTGTTCAATTTTTATAGCACTTGATTATCATCTCCTTTAGCTGAGACGTTGTTGATTGAAGGGGAAATATATTTAAATTATTTTTTTGTTAATTTTATTTTTAAACATATAAGTAATACATTATTTTTATGGTAAAAAATCAAATGACAGAAGTTTAAAAGATTAGGGGGAAAAAAATTTCTTTCTGCTCTTCCTCCCCCCTCCAATCTTTCTCCTCTCTCATCAGTACCATTGTTAATAACTTGGTATGCATCTTTTTAAAACTTTTTATTTGCATTTACATATATAGCAGTCCCCCATTATCTTTGAAGATACATCCCAAAACTCCCAGGGGATGCTTGAAACCATGGATAGTACTGAACCCTATATACACTATGTTTTCGTTTACATACATACCTTTTCACTTGAAGGAAGCACTTTACGGGTTCTCTTTGGCCTATCTGAATTGCCAGTATTGCTACTCTTGCACTTTGGGACCATTATTAAGTCAAATAAAGGTTACTTGAACAAAAGACTGTGATACCTTGACAGTTGATCTGGTAACTTAGACACACCTAAGTGACTTAACTGGGGTTGGGGGTGGTGGTACAGGGTAGTGGGTAGTGATAACATGGGTATGTGGGACAAAGGCATGATTTGTGTCCTGGGCAGGCTGAAATGAGATGGTGTGAGATTTTATCGCACTACTCAGAATGGCATGCAATTTAAAACATATGAATTGTTTATTTCTGGAATTTTTCATTTAATATTTTTGGACCAAGGTTGACTGCAAGTAACTGAAACCATGGGAAGTGAAATTGCAGATCAGGAGGATTTCTGTGTGTGTGTGTGTGTGTGTGTGTGTGTGTGTGTGTGTGTGTATAATATATATATTTTAGAGATCTTTCCTTATTTGTATATATAATTTTATCTAATACTATTGTAGAGTATGGTTGTTCCATAATTATTTAACCATTACCTAAATGTCCTTAAGTATGGTATTTTCCAGATTTTCAATCATTACTATAGTGAAATCCATGTTAATATTTCTAGACATGATAGATACCAAGAAGTGAAATTGCTGTGTTGAATCTATGTGCTTTTAGAATTTGATGAGTGTTGTCAAATTGCAGACCTAATATGCCAATATATCTTTCTACGCATAATGTATGAGAGTACCTACTTCCTCCTACTTCTTGCCAAATTATTTCCTGGTCTGAAAAAGAACTATCTTGTTTTGATTTACATCTCCCTGATTAGTTGTGATATTGGATATCTTTCCATATGCTTGTTGGCGTTTGTATTTTTCTGTGAGTTGCATATTCATATTTTTTGTCACTGTGTGTATTGGATACAAATTTCCTTGTTTTCTGGATATTAGTTCAGATAGTAATCCTCTGCATGTAAAGTGTGCTGTTAATATTTTCTCTTAGTCTGTTACTTTTAACTTTTTTTTTGTAATGTGCTCTACTATATAGAGGTTTAAAGTTTTGGTGTAGGGATAGTTCTAGTCTTTTCCTGTATGACTTCCGGGTTTTGTAATTGCATATATTCTTTTGTCCTCTAGTATAGTTTTTAAAAATAACTCTTTTTAATCCACCTCAGTACTTAGCTCTTTTAATTCATTTCAGTTTGTATTTGTATGGCATAAGATAAGGATTTTTTCCCCCATATGGTCAGCCCAGTTGTGCCCCGTATAATTAATAGGATACTTTTTTAGTGATTTGAAATGCCATTTTTTTTTTTTTGGTGGTAAAATACACATAACGTAAAATTTACCATCTTAATCATCTTTAAGTATACAGTTCAGTGGTATTTATTAAACACATTCACATGGTTGTGCAGCCATCACTGTGATCCATCCCCATTAAGTCTTGTCATCTTGTAAAACTGAACCTCAATGCCTAAACAACTCCCCTCCCCCTGGGCCTCTGGCAACTACGATTATATTTTGTCTTTATGATGAAATATTTCTCTTTTATCATATATTTAATTCTCATTTAGTCAGTATCTGGAGTCTCCTTTCTATTCTCTTTATTTATCTGTGCATCAGTATCATGTGTCATTTCATATTTCTATTTTATAGCTTTTGAGATCAGGTGGAGAGAGTTCTCTTTCTTTTCTAAAATTTTGCTGGTTAGTTTTCATTTTGACAATTTCTAGTTAAGTTTTAGAATAGACTATTAAGTTTTAGAAAACATTCTGTTGGCATTTTGATTAAAATTACATTAAATTTATAAAATTATTTGAAAACAATTGAACATCTTCACAGTTGAGTCTACCATCCTGGAATATATTTATTTATTTATTCTTTTTTGTTGTAATCATTTTTAGAGCTTTGTAATTTTCTTCATATTGGTCTTTCATGTTTCTTATTAGACAGTTAATTAAAACTAATCTCCTATGGCTCATTTTATTTTTGTAAAGCTTTAAGAGAAAAGAAAAACCTAAAATTGTTTTGGTGATTGACTATAATGGGCTTTAAATAATTTTGTTTTGTTTTCCTTTTGCTTTTTTGGGTTGACAGTGCTGCAGAAATTTATAAAATTGAAAGGGCAGCTATAGTTTCTTACATTTGGTAGGTGTTACCTGTTGGGACCAATAAGCTCCCAACTTTACCCTAGAGTCTGGGACCAGTACCGTCCCTGATCAAGAATTTAAAAAGTCCTAGGCTGGTTGTGCAGGTGTAAGTAAGTTTAGGGCTTAAAATTTTTTTGCTATTATAAAAAATGCTGCAGTTCATACTTCTGTAGAACAAATTTCTACATGTGTAATTGCTGGGTTAGAGGTTAAATAAAAGATTGATAATTTATACTTCTACCAAAAGTATATGAGTTCTTGTTTTTTTGTAGCCTCACCAGTGGTAGATATTGTCTTATTTTTGCCAACTGATAGATGAAAAT
Organism: Macroglossus sobrinus; assembly: GCA_004027375.1. Taxonomy (NCBI): domain Eukaryota; kingdom Metazoa; phylum Chordata; class Mammalia; order Chiroptera; family Pteropodidae; genus Macroglossus; species Macroglossus sobrinus. The sequence goes on along the minus strand of PVKZ01000061.1, from coordinate 313,529 downwards.
GGTATTTCGTTGTTGAGTTTAATTTACCTTTTCTAATTTCTACTGAGATTAGGAATCTTTTTTTTAGTAGACTTATTGACATGTGTATTTCTTCACATACGAATTGCATTTTCATATCTTAAATAGTTTTGCATGTTTTATACTAGGTTTTTTTTCCCCCTTTTTAGGATACGTGTCATGGTTGCTAATCATTTGTCTATATATATTTAGGGATTTTTCTTGCAAACTGTTGCTTACATTATTTTATTAATGGGGGTTATCCTACTGTTGTCCAAAAATTATTTTTTTGTTGTCATAGCTGTATATCTGTTATTCTTTTTTTTTTTTTGTATTTCACCAGTTCATTTAAAATGAAATAACTTGTCTATGGCCATGCCACTCTGATCAAGCAGATGAATTTTAATGTTATTGGGGGAAATTCTTCACTTGCTCACATTAATAATCCTGTAGCCTCATGGTAACTCTGAACGGACATATTTTTCAATGTGGTTCACCTGATAAAAAGATGAGTAAAGTACTACTTTTACATAAGATTGATCTCATTTTTCTATTATTGTCCCCTCTGTTACTTCTCTTCAGCTCTAATGTCTCCTTGCTATCCCTCAAAGACTCTGGAAAGTCCCACTCGAGGGCCTTTGCCTGGAATATTCTTCTCCCAGATATGGCTTATTCCTTCACCTCTTCTAAGTCTTTATTTAAATGTTACCTGTTTGGTGAGCCCTAGCTTCACTATTTAAGCTTGTAACCCTTCTGAATACTACTAGTCTCCCTTTCCTGCATGATTTCCATAGCATTTAATTACCACATAACATATTATATATTACTTATATAATTGCTTGTCTCCCGCCCCTCAACCCAAGACTAGGCTCCTGTATAAGCTTCAGGGAGACTGATTTTTATCATTTTGTTTATTGCTTTATTCTATAGCACCCGCAAGTGTGCCTGACATGTGGTAGGGGTGACGTTTGAGAGTTAAGAACACATTATAATGTTATTTTAAAAACGAATGCAATAATACTTTGTGTTCTTCCTTCTCATCCTGGGCCTAGTGGAATAGCTCCTGCAAAGGAGGATGATGAGAAGAACGGCCATTCTGCCATCAGTGAGGTAGTGACTAGAGACTACAACATCACCATTTACAAGCACATCCATAGAGTGGGCTTCAAGAAACATGGCCTTTGGGTACCCAAAGAGAAGTGGAAATTTGCCATGAAGGATATGGGAACTCTGGATGTGTGCATTGATACCAGGCTCAACAAAGCTGAGACAAAGACATAAGGAATATTTCTACCACATCTGTGGGCATTTGTCCAGAAAATGTAATGAGGTTAAGAGTCACCCAACAAGCTCTATACATTGGTTAACTATGTATCTATTACTGTTTTCAAAAATCTGCAGAAAGTCAATGTGGATGAGAACTAACTGCTGATTGTCAAAATTATAAAACCACACACATACACATGCTGATGCTATCTTAGAATATGAATAGGAATATATTTAGAATGATAATTCTTAATTTGGAGGGCACAAGGATAGCTTTAAAAATTTTATGAGAGCTTTATGATTGCCTCGCTATTAAAAATAATAGGTCTGAATTGAACTTATTTATGTGCTAATGGTGTTGAATATTTTCCATGGTTTTTAAAAATAGTTCACTTTCTTTTGTAAATTTCCTGATCTTTCCATTTACTTACCAAGTTATATTTTTATGGGTATGCATGTAATTAATATATGTGTGTGTACATTTTCTTTGTTTTCCATGTTGTGTTAGTTTACAGAACTTTAATTTTTTATGCAGTCAAATCTGTTTTCATTGTGATTTTTTTATTTCTAAGCTTAGAAAATTGGTCTGTCTTCCTCTTCTTCCTGCCGGAAATTTGATAAATATTCACTTTTGTTCTAGCTTCTTCCTAAAAGAATGAAAGGGTGTGTAGAGACCATAGAATTTAGGAAATCATAGGTAACTCGTTGTTAATTGAGATCATGGTTGTGGAAGAGATTGTTTAGGGAGAGTGTTTAGCTGAAGAAAGGAGAGGAGGGAGAACTCTACAGTGGACAACATGTAGGTGATTTACAAAGAACGAGAGTTAAGTAAAGAAGACTAAGAAGGAAGTCACTGATAGGAGAATAAGGAGAGAGGGACATAGCAGAGCCCAAGAATGAAGCAAGTTTTAGGAATGGTAGTGTTTTAGTGGAGAGATGGAAGTGCAGTACAAGTGTCTATAATTTTAGTCTTGAAGAGTTTAGCAGGGAAAGGATGAAAAGAGAATGGGTCACAGCTTGTGAGATAGGAGGTAGAGTTGAGGAAATTTTTTTGTTTAAGGAAGGGAAGAGTTTAGCATATTTATAGAAAGAGATGTAGTTAGAGGAAAGGGAGATACTGGGAGAGGAAAGTTAATTGAAGGTTTCAGAGGACGTTGCGGTTCTAGGCTTAAGAGTTTGGGTGGGAATTAATTTTACAAAGGAAAGATACCTTTTACTTTAAGAGAGATAGGAAGCGGGTAAAAATGGTTGAGGATCTAGGAGTAGGAGAAATGAGATAATTTGGTGGGATTGTGCCTGATGGACACTTTTTAGCTAAGTGATTTATCAGGCTTTCAGGCTTTCGTTTTTCACTGTAAAAGTATAGTAATGCTTGTTTTGGCCATTTCATAGACTCGATGTGAGTTCAAAATGAAACAATTATATGTTAAAATGCTTTAGAAACTTAAAATGTTATACATATCTATAATCAGTGTTTGAGAAGGCCATTTGCTTTGTGTAGAGTATAAAAAGCTTACTGAGTCAAAATGCTCCAAACAGCAAGAAGCTACAGAAGATTCTGGTGTTTTAGGACCACAGTGTTTGGAAGTCTTAGGTTTCTGAGTCTTGATCATATATCTAATAGGTTTTTTTACAAGTCAGGAATGTGTTTTAATAAGTACTGTTGCTCACATTAGCACCTGAAATCATTTAAAACATTGATGGTGAGAATAATTAAGGGAAAAATGTGTGGGAAGGCATGCCTAGAAACAAAGTGAATTTTCAGTGGTTTAAGTTTGGCATGGTACGGTAGGTATTCTACATTCTCATGTATATCTTCTGCTATTTCACTCCTCATAACTTTTGAAAAACTAAACTTCAAGTTTATTTATGAACTCTTAAGTTCAGTGTTTGGTTCAGTGTTTGGGACTGATTTATGCTTAGCTCTTTTCCATGTTAATGTGTCCTCATGACACAGTATACTTTTTTTTTTCTTTTTATATGGAGGATGTGTATCACATGGTATTTAGTGACAAAAAAATAGGTTTGGATTGTGCTTTTCTTAGCACTCTAGATTCTTTTAGCATTTCCATTACTTTGCCCTTTTCAGTCCTGGGTTTCTGTTTATGATTTCTGGATGCTGAGGATGATTGGAGAAAATCATGTAATTGAGCTGATTGTTCCACTACTGATATACATGCTGGTTATTCTAATTTGGCTCTTGATGTTTTAGTTAATTACCATGAATATTTCTTGGGATATTGACTCTCACTCATTTTCCAGACAGAGAAATACGTAATATTGTTTCACTGTGTACCCTTATTCATCCTCATATAAAAAGAAAAAAAAAAGATACAGTCGGAAGGGAAATGAATACAAATCACTTCTGGCTTTATGGGGATATCAATTGCCATAGAGAGAGAGAGAACTGTGAGAAAAGCTTTAGGGGAGAACAAAGTTTTAAGTCAAAGTAAACAAGAAGAGCATTGTTCAAAAAGATTGAGGAAGACTGGGGTATAGAAACAAGAGAATGATTATTATCTGTTGGTAGGTAATGAAAAAGCTATGGGGTATGGAAGAAATCAAGGCTGAGGACAATTTGACAAGGAAGGTAGATGATGGGATGTTCTTGCCTTTTATGTTGGCAGTTATTCATTGGGTTTAATTGTTAGAACTTTGACACAAGTTAGTACCAGAACTGATTTAAAGTCCCAGATAGTATTTGACTTGATCTTATAAAGGTAGTAAAGGCTTTTTATAAAATTAATGGCAGGGGTAACAAAGGCCATATTTTGGGTGAGAGATTGATGTCCCCAGCAGACTTAAAGTCCCTTGTTAGGTAAAGGCTCCCAGGAGGAATATGTCGAAGGGCCAGTTGTCTCCAAGAATTCCCATGATTCTTAAAGATGGGCTATAAACCCATATTGGGTGTAGGGATGCGGTGACAAAGATCATTTTAGAGTGATTATCAGCTTAAAATTGAATGGCTTCTGTATATAAACTAGAAACAAAAAGGAATGAATGATTACTATGTTAGGGTGTTGGGATATGGATTTTTTATTTCAAAATATTTACAGTTTTTGTAAAAATTAAAGTTCAAAAGAAAGATGAAATACGGACTTTTGGAGAGCTTCTATGTGCTTTAAGAGTCTTGGTTGCAAGACCAGAAAACCCAACCTAAACTGACTTAAAAAGAAAACATTTTCTTTTATGTTAACTAAAAAGTTTGGGGAAAGCAGTGGATTCAGGCATGGCTTTTGTAGTTTAGATGATGTCGCCAGAACCTAGTCTCTTTCCTTCTCTGAACTCAGATCTGCTCTACACTATGTATTGATTTGATCTTTGATGGCTGAAAAAACTCCACTTGCTGCCCTCAGTTCAAGTGCAAAAACTCAAATGAAAGTCCTTAGTCTGTCATTGACTGGATAAGCCATGTGTTTGTCTTTGACCTAGTAATAGGAATGTAATGCCCTGATTGACTTAGGTCTAGGTCACTAATAGTTATGGGTTAGGATTAGTATTTCTTTCGCTGCTTTGGACCTCTTATATACAGAGGAATAATCTTATATCTGAATTTTCCTGTCTCTAGATTGCTTTTAGAACAATCTAGATATTTGAGATTTTGTTCAATTAGTATTTCTACAACAAATTCAGTGATTACTGAGCTTTGTGAAGGGCATAGTTCCAGGTACTTTTAGCAATCCTAAATTGAATAAACCTAATCTTTGCTTTTAAGGAGGTGGCTGCCTTGAAGGGTTATTAGTGTATGTATGGCTTCTTTCCATCACAGGTAACAAAGAGATATTTGGGTGTCTTTTAAGAACTGGATGCTCATTGCACAGGTCCACATGGTAGAAGGGAGCCTGGAATCCTGTAGTAATCCAGGATAAGCAGCATGGATCTAAGCCTTAGGGGACTAGAGGAATCCACTGAAGCTGTAGAGACTATATTTTCTTATAGCTTTTTCAGCATGAAATTTTGTCATTCTCTCCTTACACTGGGGTTTCTTCGTGTCATCTTTGGTCTCTGGTTATACCATTCCTTTCCCATCCAATCCTTGACTCCACCCTCTTCTTTGTATATGCTTTTTCTTACCTTACGGTTTCATATCATATATGATTCGTGCTATCATATGACCTGTTCTTTGACAATGTTTTAGTTTCTGTTCTTCCCTACTATGTGAGTCCCTCTTACCACTTTTCCATCAGTTGGGAGAGAGTGAGAGAGTGCATTTGTACATCTAAGAAAGATAATCTGTCTGTCATTCTTGTTGGGCTAAGCTCTTCAGCTAGCTTCTTCCTCATAGGCTGATGGCCAGTCTATAGAACTGGTGATCTAGGCTCTCAAGGGCCAGCGTCATGTGGCATATACCTAGAGATTAGGAAATAATATGAAATAAGAGGCCATCATACTGCTCCTTAATATGCAAGGAACTGTTGGTAGAGTTTTAACCTTGAAGGAGAATTGTGTTTCTCTTGACCAATCTGTCCATCTTGGTAAGAACTAGATTGCTGTGCATCAAAATAGAATTATACAAAACAATCTTTTAGCATTTAGAAGGTGGCCAATATTTTTCTGTCAAGGACATGAAGACAGTTCCTGATTGTATTAGACTTTTAAGAATGAGGAAGATGTCAGTAGGAGGTGATTAGGAAGAATGTTGTGCATTAATGGGTTATGAAGGCAGGGAGAAGATGCTAAAGCAGTGGCAACTGAAAATGCAAAAGTTTAGGTAAAAAAAAAAATGTGTGGGGCATATTTGGTCCAGCATATAGTAATAATAAGAAAGAAAGCTGAATTCAGAATATTGAGGTATTTTTATGCTAAGTAAGCCAAGGAGTTTAGGTACAACTTGGTGTTCATTGTTTAACTGTCCTAAGTTCTCACTGATTTTAAAATCACTATGAGAATTTTCAGATGAGTAAAGTTTAGTCCAGAGAAGTGCTAGAATTTTTTTTTGGTAGTTGAGATAAGATTGCACATCATTCAGATTTTAATTTTGTGACATTAATACCTTTTTTCCACATCCTCACCAGCATTTCTCTCTCTCTCTCTCTCTCTCTCTCTCTCTCTCTCTCTCTCTCTCTCTCTCTCTCAATAGCCATTCTAACAGGCATTAGGTGATATCTCTGGGAGTGGAAATCTTTTGCATTGTTTTAACTCTTGACAGCATGGGATGTGTATGCAGCTTGATGTTACTTGTGGTTCAAACTATTTTCATTGAAATTACTTTGTTGTGGTATAAGTATAATCACTTTTGCTTTTTGATTTTAGGTTGAATTAATTGAGAGACATCAACTCTGTAGGAAAAGCTAATTTCCAAAGTTTTCATTGTTCTGTAATAGTGCTTGAGGGTGGTTCTTCTCATTTGGAAATATTTCAGCTTGAAAAAGTTGCAGTAAGACTCTACCACTGCTAAGCCTGCTAATGCCTTAGTGATAGGGCAAACCAAGATATTAATCTATTTCTGACAAAAATTTCTGGAATGAAGGATGGTTAAATCCATGGGAGTAAAGTCAACCATTGATACTACTGGTTGAATAACACATGATAGATTCAGATATTTTCTGGAAAGTATCTTCTAATGAATGATACAATGAATAACCATAAGCTTTAAAGCCTTGTAAATTGTTCAGTTATGCCTTTTTCTGCTCACATGAATTTTTACCACCTTCAGTTGTAACATATCTTAGCAGACTCCACTACAGGTTGCATTGAATTAGTGCTTTCCTAGCTTCTTTGAAAATATTCTTACTTACTGTTGTTCCATGCAGATAATTCATACAGACTAATTATTTAGTCACTTCAAAACTTGTATTAATTCTTCAAATAAAGAACGTCTCAAAAACAATAATTGGTGACTCCTGTTAGCTCATCAAGAGCCAAGAAAAACACTCAAAATCATTTGCCTTGATATTGTAGTTGGGGTTTTTTTATTGATGCTATTTAAAAAAAATATTTTCAGGTGTACATTATAATTTAACATCTGTATATTCTATTATGTGTTTACCATTCAAAGTCCAATTTCCTTCAGCTATTATATATTTGATCCCCTTTACCCACTTCACCCTCCCCTTACCCCCCTATATTTGACTCCTTTTGTCCCATCTACCTCTCCCCTCCTTCCCCATCCCCTACTCTCTGGTAACCACTAGTCTATAGTCCATGTCCATGAGTCTCTGTTTGTTTTTCTCATTGATTTGTTGCTTTTAGGTTTATATCCCACATGTAAGTGATATCATGTGATTTTCAACTTTTTCTGTCTGGCTTATTTTGCCTAGTATGATTATTTCAGAGTTCATCCATGTTGTTGCAAATAGTAGTATTTCATCTCCTCTTATGGCTGAGTAATATTCCATTGTATATATGTACCACAGCTTCTTTAGCCAATCATTTATTGTAGGACATTTCATTTGCTTCCATGTACTGGCCACTGTGAATAATGCTGCTATGAACATTGATGTGCAAATATCTTTATGTATATGAGTTTTCAAGTCTTTGGGGTAAATACCCAGTAGAGGGATTGTTGTATCGTATGGTAGATCCATTCTTAGTTTTTTGAGGAGCCTCCATACTATTTTCCATAGTGGCCAAACCAATTTGCAGTCCCACCAGCAGTGTATGAGAGTTTCTGTTTCTCCACATCCTCTCCAGCATTTGTTATTACTTGTCCTGTTGATTATAGCTATTCTAACAGATATGAGATGGTATCTCATTGTGGTTTTGATTTGCATTTCCCTAAAAGCTAACGATGTTGAGAATCTTTTCATATATTTGCTGGCCATTTGCATGTCCTCTAGAGAGAAGTGTCTGTTCATGTCCTCTGCCCATTTTTTGATTATATATCTTTTTTTTTTTTTTTTGTTATTGAGTTGTATGAGTCCTTTGTGTATTTTGGATATTAGGCCCTTATTGGAGGTGTTGCTTGCAAATATATTTTCTCATTCAGATGGTTGTCTCTTTACTTTGTTGACAGTTTTTTTTTTTTTCTGAGCAGAAAATTTTTAGTTTGATGTAGTCCCATTCATTTATTTTTGCTTTTAGTTCTCTTACCTTTGAGGGAAAATTCATAAAATTATTTTAAGTCCAAGGTACTTCAGTTTCAAATGTTCCTATGTTTTCTTCTATGCATTTTATTGTTTCAGGTCTTATTTTCAGGTCCTTAATTCATTTGAGTTAATTTTGGTTTATGGTGATAGACAACAGTCTATAGTTTCATTCTTTTGCAGGCGGCTTTCCAGTTTTCCCAGCACCATTTATTGAAGAGGTTTACCTTTCTCCACTTTGTGTTTTTGACATCTTTGTTGAAAATTATTTTCCCATATAAATATGGGTTTCCTTCTGGACTCTCGATTCTGTTCTACTGGTCTGTATGTCTGTTTTTCTGCCAATACCATGTTGTTTTGATTACTGTTGCTTTGTAGTATAATTTGAAGTCAGGCAGAGTGATGCTTTCAACCTTGTTCTTTTTTCTAAGGACGGCTTTGGCATTTCGGGGTCTTTTGTGCTTCTATACAAATCTGATGATTTTTTGTTCTATTTTTTAAAAAAAAGCTCATGGGATTTTGATGGGGATTGCATTAAATCTATATAATGCTTTAAGTATTATGGTCATTTTAACTATGTTGATTCTGCCAATCCAAGAACATGGAATATCTTTCCATTTCTTTTTATCTTCTTTGATTTCTTTTAACAGGGTCTTGTAGTTTTCATTATACAAGTCCTTAACATGTTTCATTAAATTTATTCCTAGGTATTCTATTCTTTTTGTTGCAATTGCAAAATGAATTATTTTTTTCTACTTCTTTTTCTGACACTTCATTATTAGAGTATAGGAATGCTATGGATTTTCAAATGTTGATTTTGTTTCCAGAAACTTTACTGTATTTGTTTATTGTTTCTAGTAGTGTTCTTGTGGAGTCTTTAGGGTTTTCTATATAGAAATCATGTCATCCACAAATAGTGACAGTTTGACTTCTTTGTTTCCTATTTGGATGCCTTTTATATCTTCCTCTTATCTGTGTGCACTTGTTAAAACTTCCAATGTTATATTGAATAACAGTGGTGATAGTGGACAGCCTTACCTTGTTCCTGATCTTAGAGGGAAGGTTTTTAGTTTTTCAACATTAAGTATAATGTTGGTTGAGGGTTTGCCTTTAATATCTTAAGGTACTTTCCTTCTATACCGATTTTGTTAAGTGTTTTGATCATAAATGGATGCTGTATTTTGTAGAAGGCCTTTTCTGTATCTATTGATATGATCATATGATTGTGTTTTTTAAATTTGTTTATGTGGTGTATCATGTTAATTGATTTGTGAATGCTGAACCATTTCTGTGCCCCTGGATTGAAGCCCACTTGCTTGTGGTGTATAATCTTTTTAATATGTTGTCGTATTCAGTTCACTAGTATCTTATTTAGGATTTTTGCATCTATGTTCATGAGAGAGATTGGTCTGTAGTTTTCTTTTTGTGTGTTATCTTTACCAGGTTTTGGTATTAAAGTAATATTTGCCTCATAAAATGAGTTGGGAAGCATTGCCTCCTTTTCAATTTTTTGGAAGAGTTTGAGGAGAATAGGTATTAAATCTTCTTTGAATATTTGGTAGAATTCACTGGTGAAGCCATCTGGTCCTGGAATTTTACTTTTTGGTAGATTTTTGATGATTGTTTCAATTTCCAAACTGCTGATGGGTCTATTTAGATTTTTCAGTTCTTATTGATTCAGTCTAGGAATATTGTATTTTTCTAAGTACTGGTCCATTTCTTCTAGGTTATTAAATTTGGTGCTATATACTTTTTCATAATATTCTTGTATGATCCTTTGTATTTCTGTGATGTCGGTCATAATTTTCCCTCTTTCATCCCTGATTTTGTTTATTTTTGTCCTTTCTCTTTTTTATTTAGTGAGTCTAGCCAGGGGTTTGTCAATTTTATTAACCTTTTCAAAGAACCAGCTCTTTGCTGAATTTTTTCTATTTTTTTTCAATTTCATCATTTAATTCTGCTCTAATTTTGATTATTTCCTTGCTTCTGCTGATTTTAGGTTTCATTTGTTCTTCCTTTTCTAGTTTTTAAAGATGAAGTGTTAGGTTGTTTATTTGGGCTTGTTCTTGTTTTTGGAGGTAGGCCTGTAATGATATTAACTTTCCTTTTATGACTACTTTTGCCATGTCCCAAAAATTTTGATATGTTGTACTGTCATTATCATTCATTTCTATGTATCTCTTGATCTTTTTATTTCTTTCCTGACCCAGTTATTCTTCAGTAGCATGTTGTTTAATTTCCATGTATTTGTGGTTCTTCCTGATTTCTTTTTGCAGTTGATCTCTAGTTTCGGAACATTATGATCAGAGAATATGGTTGGTATGATTTCAACCCTCCTATATTTGTTGAGGCTATCTCTGTGTCCCAGTATGTGGTTGATTCTTTTATTATTATTATTTTATTTTTTGTTTTTATAGTTTATTATTTTTTAAGTTTATTCGGGTAACTATGGTTAGTACAATATAATTTTCAGGTGTACATTATAATTTGACATCTATATATTCTATTGTGTGATTACCACCCTGTTCGATTCTTGAAAATGTTCCATGTGCACTAGAGAATGTATAAGCAGCTGTTTTGGGATGGAAGGCTTTTAAATGTTAATTATGTCCAGTGGACTAATGTGTCATTTAAGGATGTTATTTCCTTATTGATTTTCTGTTCAGATGATCTATCCATATCCGACAGTGAGATATTTAAGTCCCTTACTATGATAGTGTTTTGGTCTGTTTCTCCCTTTAGTTCTGTTAGTAATTGCTTTACATATTTCGGGGCTCCCTGATTGGGAGCTTAGATATTAATAAGTCTTATGTTTTCTTGGTGCATAATTCCCTTATTAAAATGAAATGTCCCTCAGTATCTTTCTTTACCTTTTTTATTTTGAAGGCCATTTCTGATATTAGTACCGTTACTCTCGCTTTTCTCTAAATGCCATTTGCTTGAAATATCAATTTCCACCCTTTCACTTTGAGTCTGTATTTGCCTTTGGTGCTGAGATGTGTCTCTTGGAGGCAGCATATGGTTTGGGTTTTGTTTTTTGATCCATTCTGCAACTCTGTACCTTTTTATTAGTAAGTTCAGTCCATTTACATTTAGGGTGATTATTGAAATATTAGGTCTTATAGCCATTTTATCTTTTCCTTTCTGGTAACTTGGTGTTTCCTTTGCTTCCTTGTCCTTGTGTTTCTGTTTTTTTTTTTTTTTTTTAATTTTTATTTTGGTTGTCTTTTGTGGGTTTTCCTTCTGGTTCTTCTTGTTTTATGTGATATACTTCAGTTCTGAATCTTTGGTGTATAGTCACCATTACAAATATGTAAAGGATAGTTATCTATATGTATACACACACACACACACACACACATACATACATACATAACAGTTGTCCATTTTCTTCTGTATTTGCCTTATCTCCATTCTCCTTTCGAATTTAGATCTTTGAATCCTCCCCTTTTAGTCATTGTTATCTCAGTTTGTCCCTGTGTATGCTGAACGTTCATTACTATCTTGCTATAGCAATTCTCTCTTTATTATTTAAGCTTATAATGCTCTGTTCTTAGTAAGGATTGCATTACTCTGCTTCTATTTGCCTGATAGTCACTTTATTCCTAATTATGTATTTTTTTTTCATTTTGTTTTAGGTGAGCTGACCCCTTTCAGTATTTCCTGTAGTGCAGGCCTTGTAGCGGAGAATTCCCTCAATTTTTGTATGTCGGGAAAGGTCTTGTAGATATTTAATCACGCTGGCTACCCCTAGTTTTAGTCCCTGTCAGTGTCAGCAATAATTTTGGCAGTGTTTGCTCAGATTTCCCTGGGGCTCCGCAGTGATCAATCTTTGAGAGTATGGGGGGAAGGGCCCTCTGTGTAGGGAGTTTGCGGCTGCAGCTCAGCCTCGTTTTTGCAACCACAGCTGGTAAAAATCAACGGTTTCTCTGCCCTCCTATTTGCTTCTCTGCTTTCTGCCCTGATGATTGGGCCTTACTGCCAGCTGCATGGAACTCACAGCTCTCTCAGGAAAGGCTGTTCAGGGAAGTTGCCACACTTTCTCCCCCTCCTGCAGGGAGCTCCAGAGGCTGCTAGAGGCAGCTTCTTTATTTCTCTCATTCCACCGCCTGACACCTGGGGTTCTGACCTCTGGTAGCTCTTAGGGCAGATCCCGCGCTCAGATGTGCTGGTGTGCAGTTCGTGTGTTTTTTTGTTGAGTTTTAGATGTTCAGCTTGTTGTTTCAAAGGGAGAAATCTGGGGACGTCTCTCACTCCGCCATGTTTCCTCTCAAGTTGCGGTTTTTTAATTGATAAAAAAATGGTTTTTAAATATTCTTACCAATGTTTTCCATTCTTTCAGCTAGTTTTTTTTTTTTTTTTAAGGTACCATTCTTGTTAAAAGGCTTACAGACTAAATTTATTTTATCTAGACACATTTCTTTGGCTGCTACAAACATGATTTAACTTACGATTGATAAAAAGCTTACTTTGGTTGCATCCTCATTTTTATGAAGAAATTCAACAGTGATGAGATCTATTTAAATTTTCTAATTCTTCTGACTGTTTTCCTGTGAGTTGGAAATACTGTGATGAGTGCTTAGTCTGGTAATGTTGATGTATATTGTATTCTTTAAGCATGACTGTAGTGTCATTGTATAATAAACATAATACTTTGCCAGCTAATATAGCAGGATTATCTACACTCCAATGTATCTTAAGAGTATGACACTTGAAGCTCATTTTTATTTTCTTGTTCTGACTTGAAGGGTATGCACAGGTAATAAAAAATAAAACATATGGTGATAAGCGTAGTGTTTGAAAAGCTATCCGGTTGTAACTGCATCACTCTATTTTGGAATGCTGTGAGCAGCAGTGCAAAACCGTTAGAGTGCCATATATGGTCTCTTGTAAATACTGAAGTCTGCCATTGTAAAAGTGGCCATAAACATTATGTAAGTAAATAAGCGTGACAATGTTTTAATAAAGCTTTATTACATAAAATTGAATTGTATAAAATTTTTATATTATGAAACGGTCTTCTTTTTTAAATTATTTAAAAATGTAAAAGTCATTCTTGGCCATTCTTGGCTTATGGGGTGTACAAAAATAGGCAGAGGGCCTTCGCTGGGCTATGGGCTATAATAGTTTGCTAACGTCTATCTTAATACGAAAGAATAAGTCTGTGGGAGAAAAATCATGCTTGATGGAGGCAGATCTGTGAGAGAAATTATTCTGGATGACATTTTGACAACCCTTAAATCATACTATTTTATTTTTCAATTATAGTTGATATTCAACATTATATTAGTTTCAGGTGTACAGTGTAATGGTTAGACATTCATATAATTTACAAAGTGATTCCTCTGATTAGTGTAGTATTCACCTGGTTCCATACATAGTGCTCACAACATTATTGACCGTATTTCCTATGCTGTACTTTACATTCCCTTGACTATTTTGTAGCTACCAATTTGTACTTAATGCCTTGACCTTTTTCACCCAGCTCTTCCAACCTCCCTTCCATATGACAACCGTCAGTTTGTTCTCTATGAGTCTGTTTCTGTTTTGTTTATTTTGTTCTTCAGATTCCACCTAGAGGTGAGGTCATATAGTATTTATCTTTCTCCATCTGACTTATTTCACTTAGCATAATATCCTCTAGGTCTATCTTTGCTGCATTAAATCATATTGTTTATATTGGTTTATGTCAGGATTGATATTATCTTAGAAGAAAAAAAGGATTGAGAGTTTATGTATTTAGTTTTTACTTATTTAAGGAAAGACTTGTACAATTTTGTATGTGTGTGTGTTTTTTTGTATACTGCCTGAAGAGCTCTTAGGCTTCTGAGTTTCTAATCTTAGATCTTTTACATGATCAAGTATGTTCACATACATATGTGAACTGTGAACAAGTATGAATATGAACTTTCTTTCCCCATAAGAAAAGTGTGTTTATTAAGATTTTTGAACTGATTTTTAAAATATGTAATGTACTGCTTTTACTTTGGTTTGAAATTTTAATCTCGGCTGTTTTTGCATAGGATAGAAAGTAAAATAAGTTTTCATTTTTGCAACTTCTTGTTTCCATAAGTCTCAACAAGTAATGAAGTTGTAGGAAGCTTTGGCAGAGTTCTATGAAATTGTAAGTAAATGGAATTTATCTCCGCAGATAATTCAGGAAAGCTAAGTACTCCTAGTATAGCTATGGTAGAAAATCCTTTATTAGGGTTGAGTGAAAACCACATAATTTTTTGTTACTTTTTGTGTATGTAGTTGTAATTGTTCATTCTTTATTGTTAATTTTTTAAAATGGAGTTTTGACAGAAGCTATTATAGCTTAACTGTTAGAGGTGGATTAAATTAAACAAGTCAATAACATCTTAAAAAGATAAGAATCAATACAAATATGAGTTTATTTTTTCATTAGCTATAGAAATAAAAGTGCTTTTGATTATTTTACTGCTTTTTGGTAATAAACTTAGTATTTATATGGAATTTTCTATTTTCAGAGCACTTTATGAAGTGATTTTAAAAATTATTGATTTTCTTAAGTCATTTAAGTAGAAGAATATAGAATAAGGGCAAACAACCTTAATATTCAGAATGTATATAAAAAACATTTAGGGCTAAGAGACAATTATTATAAAGTTCTAATTGTATTGGTTATTGTAGAAAAATATTTAAATACATATACATCATGTGATATAAGTAAAAAAATACACTTCCTGCACTGTAGATTAGTGTGGTGATTTTTGAAGAATCTTACTTTAAATCCATTGCTTTAAGTCTCCTAAGAAAGTACAAAGCATAGTTTTTTGGGACTGATCTTTTTAAATTTTATTTATTTTATATAGTTGCTTTAAAAAAACAAATAACTAATTTTATTTTTAAAGTTATAAGTAATTAAGAATTCAACAATAGCTAACAGTTTTTGAACAATTGATTATACATGTGCTATTCTCTGTGGCCCATTTACCATTCTTTGTTTTACCATTCTTTTAACAGCTCTTTGAAGTATGAACTGTTAAATTATTTCCATTTTATAGATAAGGAAACAAAAGAATTATAGACAAGGCACAAAGGAATGATATAATTTTCTCAAGTCACACAGTCAGGAAATGGCAGAGTTAGGAGTCACTGTGACTCCAGAATCTTTGTTTCTTATCCACTTTATGGAACTGCTTTGGTCTATCTGCTGTTGACCATCTTTTTCAAACTCTGGTCACTTAAATGGTGCATTTATAGAGCCTGCACTTTAGAAAGACTACTCTTTGGGACCTTGGTGTTTCTTCTATTCTTGCTTTTAATATTACCTGCCTGCCCTCCCTTATGGACTCTCCCCAGAAAATTAGACATCTCTTTTCTCCCTTTTTTTTCCAGTAGTGAGATGTGGTATAGATCAAGGGGAAATAAAACTAGTAAAGTAGGAAAGCCAAGGGACATTTTAATTTTGGTTCTTGAAATAAAAAATAACTTAAAATTGTTTATATAATAACTGAAAAATTAAGTTGAAGAGACATATCTATTGGAGACATGCACAATAAAAAAAAAGCAGAAACACAAGCCTTCAATAATCCACTCTTTATAAACGCCAGTCTCTACCCCCTTGTTTTTAGAGGTGAACATTGTAGAGAATAAATGCCATATTGTCGTCATTCCAGGTTACTGGAAAATTGGTTATCAGTGTATCTTATATTGTGAATCACAGTCAGAAAAGTTTGAGAAATACTTACATAGTATATATGATAACAAATTTAATTTTAAATTCTGAGTTCTATGAAGACTGCCTCTATTCTGTGTACACATTAGTTCTTTAGGTTTGTTAATCCTATTTAGTAAGCTTCAGGTTTCTTTTATATGATGTTCTCCAAAATTATTTTCTAGCCTGACTTTTTTCTTTTTCTGATTTAACTTCTTTGGTTCTTCACCTTTTTTGGGGGAGGGAGCAGTTAAGAGGAGGTCTCAACCCCTTTGAAAATCTGATAAAACTGATGGACTCTCCCCAGAAAATTAGACAGACGTACATAACACAGACTTCTGTTTACAGTTTTAGGAGTTTCGTAGGACATCTTTTCCCAAGATGATTCCAGATTAGAGCTCCAACTCTATGTGTTTTCCCTGAACAATTTTATATATTCTTCCAAATACATTGATGATTTCTCATCTATATCTTCAATATGATTCTCTTTCATGAGAGAACCTAAACCTGATATCTATTTACTTTTTGGCAATCTGGATGTCCTGTACTTTCTATTTCAAATTTATGAAATTATGTGTAGTTCTTAGAACAAATGTTTTT
Organism: Macroglossus sobrinus; assembly: GCA_004027375.1. Classification (NCBI taxonomy): domain Eukaryota; kingdom Metazoa; phylum Chordata; class Mammalia; order Chiroptera; family Pteropodidae; genus Macroglossus; species Macroglossus sobrinus. Next base: position 296,960 of record PVKZ01000061.1, on the reverse strand, counting down.
GTTCTTCAGTCCTTGACTCTGTGGTTATTAGGCCGTGCTGACTGATTTCTTATTCTTTGAGACATTATCCCCTCCTTAGCCTCTGTGATGCTACTCTCACCTATTTTTTGCTTACCTGTGTGACAATACTTTCTCTTCCTCTTTCCTCGAGTTTTCTTTTGCCACGTGTCCTCTAAATGTCTATTTCTTCAGGATTCTGGCCATAATCCTTTTAAGTCTTTCATTCTCTATATGTTTTTGGAAAATGTTTCCAAATTTCTGGCTTCAGTTACTTATATCTTTTAATTAGCTAAAGTTTACACCTTTATCTCCAAATGCCTATTAGACATTTCCACTCAGACTAATGGTTTCTAAATACTTGATGGATTACATATCCTGTTAAGAGTCTGATTAAAGGTATATCTCTCTTCCCAGAAAAGTTCACAGGTACATCAAATTTTATATTCAATTTTAAGGTGTTCCTGGGCCTCCTGGAGCCTCTGCATGGATTCTTTAGAAGTGTGTGCTCTTCCAGGTAAGAAGCTGTAACCTAAGATGTTCCTGAGCTGCCTGTAATTCAGCATGTCCAAAATTGATGCCTCATCATTACCTCTAACCCATTTATTCATATCCCTCTCTCTTATGCCTCTAAATCGAATCATTTGCCTCTTAATTATGTACTAATTTATTCTGTAAATGTGAAAGCTTGTTTTATATCTAGCACCAGGCCTAAGTGTATAGTGATACACAAAACAGTTATAGTTATTCTGTTTTCTCAAACTTTATAGCATAATAATTAAAAGTGTGAACTTTTGGTTCAGATTTTCATTTTTACTGCTTTATGACCTAGAGTAAATTGCTTAATTTCTACCTCAGTTTCATCTGTGAAATGTGGATAATATTAGTGCCACTTCATTTGTTATTAGGATTAAATGAGTTAATATGTGTAAAATGCTTAGTAAATGTTAGCTTTTACTATTTGTGGAGGAGATAGATATTAAAAGATCATAAGTTATTATACATATTGATAAGTGTTATGAAGTAATAGAACAATGAACTATGAAAGAATTTAGATTAGCGGGTAGGGATAGCATTGCTGAAGAAATAGCATTTAGACCTGAAGGATGAAAAAATGTTAACTAGGTAAAGATTTGTGGGGACTGTAAGTATTTCAGGCAAAAATAAAGTGTGGTGAAAAGGCTCTGAGGTAGGAAAGGGTTTGGTGCTTTTGACAAAAAGAAGGGCATTGTGCCTGGAGTATGGTAAGTTATGGAGAGAATGATCTGAATGCAGAAATCTGTAGGCCATATTAAGGAGTTTAGATTTTATTACGAATGAAATGAGAAGCTAATGGAAGATTTTAAAAGGCAGAGATGACATGAACTTATTTCTGTGTAGAAAGGGTAACTTGATACTATCTAGAGAATGGTAGAGAAGAGCTAGAATGCATGCTTAGAGATCAATTTAAGAATCTTTGGTGAAAAAAGAAAGGTGGTCTATTGTATCAGTCTAGGTAAGAGCTGTTGGTATTTAGGACTAATTTGCAGTAGTGGAGGTGGAATGAAACTTATTGATTTAAAATTTTTTATATCAGATGCAATACGATATACTTAATAGCTTTGATTTCCTTTGATGATAATGACATAATTATTACTAATTATTAGCATCGATAATAGGTAGTATCTATTGATCACCATGGATCAGACACTATACTTCACACTTTACACACATAAACCTTACAAGAATCCAATGAGGAAGACAGTATTACTATCATTGTTTACTGATGAGAAAACTGAGACTTGGGGAAACTAAGTAATTTGGTCAAGGTCCTAGAGCTAATTGGTGGAAGAACTAGAAATAGGCCTTATATTGCCACTAATACTCTGAAACCTATTAATCTTTTTGACATACACCATCAGCCAATGGAGTCAGGAAATGGGAATTCTAAGCACAACTTCAGAAGTACATGAAAGCCCAGTACAATAAGAAGGCATTCCATATGGATAAGAGTAATATATGAGTAAAAGTCAGTGGGAAGTAGGAGACTGAAGAGGGCCAGATTTTGCAGATGTGATATATAGTATGAAAGGTGTTTAATTTTTATCTTAAATGCAATTGATATATTTTGCCTTTTGTGTTTTGAGCAAGGCAGTGATATTTAAATTTAAATTTTGGAAAAGTTTGTGGCATTGGAAAGGAGGAAAATAGGATGCAGCAAGTAGAGTAATAAGGATGTTGAAATGGTCCAGCTAAGAGACAGTGGGAGCCTGAATTAAGGGAATGGATATGGAAATGGATAAGCATCAGACCCAATATATAAAGAAGGTAGAATCAACAAAACTTCATGATTGATTGGATAAAGGAGAGTAGGAAAGAGAAGAAAATTAAGAATAATTTCCAGGTTTTCAAGCTGGACAAAAAGGAGAACAATAAAGGCATTTAGAGTGATGCACTATTTTGCAGCAAAGTGAAGTGGGAAGCTTATAGATTCTAAGTTGAGTGCTTCTAAGTACCAGATATTATATTAGGATATAAGGGTACAACATAGAGGTTAAAAAAGGTACAATTTCTAATTTATAGTCTAGTTTTTAGGGGTGGTAGGATGGAGGGAGGGAGAGAGAAGACAGTGAAAGAATTATAGAAATATGAGATTTAAGCCCGTGGTAAGTTCTAGTAAGAGTAGGTATACAGTGCTTTGAGAGCACATCATGTGCAAGGTCAGGGATATGGAACCAACAGGACATTTTGGTGAGTGACTAAGATGTAGGGGGAAGTTGAAGAAGAGGATTGTGTAAGGAACAACTTGGGTTTCTGATATGAGCACTGTGTAGGTGGATGCGGAGAGAAATCTGATCGGCTTCAAGTCTTGTCATCTTCCACTCCATCTTAACTAGTGGACAGAGGTAATTTTTTAAAACACTTGAGTTTGAGTATGTCATAGGTCTTCTTATAATCCCTTAAATGGCTCCTTTTTTTCTACAAGATGAAACTCCCAACTCTTGCTTTTTAGATATTACATAATATAGCTCCCTTTACCTTTTCTAGACCTGTAGTTAACGCTCCTCTACAGTCCTGTACAGGACACTGGCATTTTTAAATGTAGTCATATTATAGCCCTTGTGCTCTCTGAATGTGTTCTTTCTCTTGTTCCTCTGTTTTCACATGGTATCTTGTTCTTCTGTCTTCATACAGGCTTTCTGTCTGAAATTCTTTTCTTCTATACCCACACTACCCCTTCTCTTTCATGCCTTGATAATTTCTACTCATTTTCACTTTCTCTGACCATTCTTCTCTGACCTTCTCATTCTGATTTAGCTGCTCTTTGTGCTTCCCTTGCACCCTTGACAGAGAACCATAATAATAGCATTCTTTAATTTTTTTGTCATTGGTTATGTGACAGTCGGTTATTTGATAATTGATTGCAAGCTCTTAAAGGCAGGAATCATGTATTGTCCTTCTGTTCCAAGATCTATACGTGGTAGATGTTCAATAAATGTTTGTCTCAAGGAATTAATATTCTTTTATATCATATGCCTTTGCACAAGCTCTTCTCTCTGCTTAGAATGCTTGTCCTTCCTTTGCTTTATTAACTACTAGACATCTTTTATTTAACACTCAGCCTTTCTTAATAATTATAGTTTCTTTTTCTACTGTGCTTCTATAGTTTTTCTGTACCTCTGATAAATATTTGACAGTACAGTGTAGGGATCTACATGTTTGAATGAGTCAGTGTATACAACATGAGCATCATGGAATTGTAGATTAGATAAATATTTCCCAAGTGTCTAAGTTCATTTCATAGGGTAGGCTACTTCTGCATGACACTAATCTTACCTCTTGAATTGATACTTTTAAAAAAAAATTAGTTTTTAAAAGAATTTTTTATTCTTTCAGTTACAGTTGTCATATAATATTATATTAGTTTCAGGTTTACAGCATAGTGATTAGACATAGTGATTATATAACTTATGAAGTGATCACCTCAATATATCTAGTACTCATTCAACACCATACATAGTTATTACAATATAACTGACTATTCCCTATGCTATACTTTACATCCTCATTACTATTTTGTAACTCCCAATTTGTACTTCTCAATCCCTTGCCCTTTTTTTCAACTGTCCCCAACCCCTTCTCACCTGGCAACTGTCAAAATGTTCTTTGTATCTATGAGTTTATTTCTGTTTTATTTTTTAGATTCCAAATATTAAGTGAAATTATATGGTATTTGTCTTTTCCGACTTAGCATAATACCCGCTATGTCCATCCACATTGTTGCAGAAGGCAAAATTTCATTCTTTTTTATAGTTGAGTAATATTTCATTGTATACATGTACTACTTCTTTATCCATTCATCTACTGATAGATACTTAGGTTGCTTTCTTGGCTACTGTAAATAACACCGCAGTGAATATGTGGATGCATATGTCTTTTTTAGTTAGTGTTTTGGGTTTCTTTGGGAAAATACCCAGAAGTGCTGGGTCATTTTTTGTCTCTTGTTATATAGCATTTGTTTTAAAGTCTATTTTGTCTAGTGTAAATATTGCTAATCCAGGTTTTTTTTCTTTTTTCTTTTTCATGAAATATCTTTTTTCACCTCTTTTAATCTGTGTGTTTCTTTCAATCTGAAATGAGTCTCTTGTAGGCAGTATATGTAAGGGTCTTGTTTTCTTATCCATTCAGCTTCCCTGTCTTTTGATTGGAGCTGTTTACTCCATTTACATTTAAAATAATTGATAGATATGTAGTTATTGCCTTTTTATTATTTATATTTTTAATCCTGTTTTTTTCTTCTTCTTCTTATAGAAGTCCCTTTAACATTTCTTGTAATACTGGTTTGGTGGTGATGAACTTTAGCTTTTTCTTGTCTGGGAAGCTTTTTATCTGTCCTTAGATTCTAAATGATAGCATTGTTGGGTAGAGTGATCTTGGTTGTAGTTCCTTGCTTTTCATCACTTTGAATATTTCGTGCCAGTCCCTTCTGGCCTGCAAAGTTTCTGTTGAGAAATCAACTGACAGTTTTATTGGAGTTCCCTTGTAGGTAATTGTTTTCTTTTGTTGTTTTTAAGAGTCACTCTTTGTCTTTAAACTTTGGCATTTTAATTATGATGTGTCTTAGTGTAGGCCTGTTTGGGTTCAATTTGTTTGGGACTGTCTGTTCTTCCTGGGCTTGTATATCTATTTTCTTTGCCAGGTTAGGGAAGTTTTCCATCATTATCTCTTGAAATAGGTTTTCAATTCCTTACTCTTTCTCTTCTCTTTCTGGTACCCCTATGATGCAAAAGTGCTTGATGTGCTTGATGTTGTCCCAGACATTCCTTACATTATCCTCATTTTTTTGGTTCTTTTCTCATTGCTGTTCTGATTGAGTGTTTTCTCCTGCCTTATCTTCCAAATTGCGAATCAGTCCTCTCTTTCATCTAATCTACAGTTGATTCCCTCTAATATATGCTTCATTTCAGTTACTGTATTCTTCATTTCTGACTGGTTCTTTTTTACATTTTCTATCTCCATTTTTATATTTCTTATCTCTTTGTTAAGGTTCTCACCGAGCTCATTAAGCATCCTTATAACTAGTGTTTCGAAGTCTACATCTGGTAAATTACTTGTTTCCGTTTTATTTAGTTGTTTTTCTGGTGTTTTGTTCTGTTCTTTGATATGGGACAGGCTTCTTTGTTTCCTCTTGTAGGCTGCCTCCCTGTGTTAGTTTCTATGTATTAGATAGAGCTGCTATATCTCCTAGTAGAGTGACCTTATGTAGTAGGTGTCCTGTGGGGCCTAGTGGCTCAGTCTCCGTGGTTACCCGAGCTGGGTACTTTTGGGGTGTCCCTTGTGTGGTTTATGTGTACCCTCCTGTTGTAGTTGAGGCTTGATTGCTGTTGGCATGTCAGTGGGAGAGATTGACCCTCAGGCAAATTGGTTATGAGGACTGCCCATGACTACAGTGGAGGAGCTGTTGTGCAGAGGCTGACCCTATGGAGCTGGATTCAATTTAGCGGGACTCTGGTACCTGCTGAGTCTGCCCTTTGGGTATCATTTGTGTGGTTGGGTGGTGCTCTGGTGTAGTATGAAGCTGGCCACTGAGTGTGTTGGTTCTGGGACCCCTTAGGAGGGTGTCTGTTGAAGGCCAAGGTCAGCTGTTGCCTGTGCCCTGCTTGGGCCTACTTGATGTGAACTACAAAGTGATTTTCAGATGGTTGCAACTTATGCTGGGCTTGGAGATGCCTGGGAGAGGCTAAGCTGTGAACTGAGGCCAGCTATCATTAGTGCTGGGCTTGGGGCTTCTTAGCAAGAAGTACAGGGTACAGTGAGGCCAGATACTTCTTGTTTGAGGTTTGTGAACTTTTGAGAGGTTTTAGGAAGGTCTTTTAACATGATGCAGGACAGGCTATTTGTATGGAAAAGCCACTGGAAGTGGCTTGAGTAGGCCTGCAAGTTGGGTGTGGTGGGTGTTTTAGGGAATTACCAGGGTGGGGCAAACTGTGTTAGCCAGGTTCACGGAGTCTCAGGAATGGCACCGGCTGTGTCTGCATGCTGGGAGCGGGGAGGGCTCAAAATAAAAACACTGGATTTCACTAGCACTTCTGTCTGGGAGTAAGGTGCCCTTCCAGCCCTCACCCTTAAGACAGACAATTCATTTCTTCCCCATATGTCCCTGGTGCCTTTCGAGTTGCACTTTCAGCGCTGGAGATCTGAGAGAGAGTCCATCTGTGAGTTAAGTCTGTGCATGGACCCTTTAAGAGAAATGCCTGAGACTTTAGCAGCCCTCCCTGTCACTCAGCCGCCATCTCCACTAGTTTTCAAAGCCAGAAATTATGGAGACTTCTCTTCCTGGCACTGGAACCAAGGCTGGGGAGCCTGATATGAGGCTGGGACCCCTCAATCCTCAGGGGGGACCTCCAAAGCTGAGATATCCCTCCCAATTTTTAATCACAACACATGGGTTTGGAACCAGCTGCTCTGTGTCTTGACGTGACTTATTCTGTATATCTTTAGTTATAGAACTTCTTTTCAGGTAGACTTCAAGCAGTTCTCAATGATGGTTGTTCTGTAATTTAGTTATAATTTTTATATGGTCTGGGAGGAGGTGAGCACAGCTTTTACCAACTCTACCATTGATCTTAAGTATTTTACTTTTCTTAAGACAGCCTTATCTTTGAATTCTGGATAATTTATTGTGATCTTTTACTGATTATAAAGCCGCTACTTGCAATGCCATCCTTTCACTCATTAATTTTATTTCTCCTTCAAGATCCAGCTCAAAAGTCTCCTCTTCTTTGTAACCTTTCTAGATTCCCTAGGCTGTGTGTGTTTCTACAGTATTCCTAAAAGGCTTTTTCCAAATTGCCAACAACAATTTTGCAATATGATTATCCTGTTTCTTAATTTAGAACTTGAGCTTCATGAAGGGACTTTTTAAAATTCATTTCTTTATCCCTGGTTCAGTGTCTAGCACATAGTTGGTGCTTAACAAATATTTAACTGATCATATCCTTATTTCTTTTACTTGTACTTAGATAACCCAGAATATGTTGGGTGAGACTAATCCTGGGATGAAAAATATTGGCCCTGTATTATAATCTATAATTTATAATCTATATATAGATAATTTGGATAAGGCACTACATTCAAGTTACTTGAAAAATCTTTATATTCTCTATTTTCAATATTGCTTTTTCCTTTCCTTTAACAGGTATCCCCTGCCCTCCAGTGGTTAGATCATGTTTAACATTTTTAGTAAAGGTAAAAGTTATAAATTTTTTTTACAGTGTTTAAGTCATATTTAAAGTCTCATTAGGTTTACTTTTAATATAAAACAAGTCTCCTCCCACCCCCGTTTTTCTGATGCCCAGCTTAAACAGTAGAGGACATCTGTTGAAAGGATAAAGCAATATTGAAATAGAGAATATAAAGATTTTTCAAGCAATTTGAATGCAGTGCCTGATCCAAATTATCTACATAAAATTTGACCTTTCTCTTCGTTTGCCACCATGAGCCACTATATATCTCAGTTTTTAAGTATGCAGTGATTGGGTGGGTGGTTTATCCAGTCTGATCTTGGTTCTGGTTTCGGTACATTGTTTTCATGTAGCTCTGTGGCAAGATCCTAGAAACTTGCTCTGAAATCTTGCTTTCAGTACCTCCACTGTCCCCCAAACATATGTACTCAAAGTAGCTTGCTAATTATGTGGCTGTCCTTTAGTCTGGATTGGAATGTCTCATGGCTAACATCCTCTTCTCTACAGTCCGACTCTTGACTTCTTGGCAGGGCAGCTTATACTCCATCTCAGACCTGCCATGTGTTATTTTTTTATTGGAAGACCACATCTTAGCCATCGAGGAATCCTGCTATATGGCTAGCCGTCAATTCTAAATACCTTCTGCTAGGTTTTCAATGGTATACTGTCAAATAAGGACAACGTAGTAAATTTTTTATCTAAATGTATTCAAAATAAAAGATTTATTATGAGATGTGTTTTCCCTAGATTTTGGTCTTCAAATGCTCATTATTTTAAGAAAGAATGGTAATAATGGGCGGTATACTTTGTAAGATAAAAAATGTAGTCACCTTAATAATAGTCATCTAAATCTTTTTTTGGGAAATTTTACTGGTCCATGATGTGCCAGTAGTCTAGAAACTACTGTGTTGACTACTGTAGCTCATTTCCATGAGGCAACGGTACCCTTTGTGTAAAGTAAGAATGGCTTTCGTCATATGCATTTGCAGACAGATTTTTCAGTCAGTTTTTCTGTGATAGGCTTCTTGATTTTTGCCTGATTCCAGGGCTTGCAGTTTACTTTCTATCTCCTAGTCTTCTTCTTTGGCCAGTAGCTCTAGTTTCTGTTTTTATACATTCTCATGCGTGCTTCAAATCTCTGTGCAGCTCCAAGCTTAGTTAGGAAACTTACTGTTCTTCCTTTTATGTTTCCTAGATAAGACATTTCTTCTATGGGCTTAGTAGTATTTTGAAAACACTTATTGTTTATATTTCCTTTAGACTTGTTATTTTTTATTTTGTAAGCCTGAAAATAGCTTTCTGAACTTAATTTATTTTACTGATTTCTGAATTTTTCCTTTTGATCTTAGTAAAACAAATTCACTGTTACTAAAGTGTCCTTTCATCTTGAAGATACTGTATATTAACTTTTTTTCTTTTAGATGAGTATATGCAAATGACAGTCTCTGTTACAAACTCGTTGCTTTTATTACCAGATAGTAGACTATAGAATTATAACATTTCTTTCAACACAAAGAATCTGTTTGCCTTTGTTGATTTTCTAGGTAATATTCAGGGAAAAGGCCTTCAATAAGTTAGACTTTTCTAGAAAATGATTACTATCTCTTCAAGCATCTGCCCTGTCAATATTCATCTAAGGAGAAGTAATTTGGGGTAAGAGTCAGTGGTACTAGTTTTTTCTAATTACAACTATACCCCTTTGGAAAACTGTTGGCCAAAGCTGGATGCTCTTTTGTTTCTATAACTTGAGGATAAGTATATTACGACCCTATTTTCCAAATCCCAAATTGTTGGACATTAATCAGTATTTGATATTATTTGCTTGGGAAACTGGAACCCATGATTTTATATTTATTCAACAAATATTCTGTGTTTGCTTTGTTCTAGGCATTGTGCTAGGACTGGAATAGAGTGGAACTAATAGTCTAGGTGGGAAGATATTCATTAATACATAATTTAAAAAATAATTTGTGGTAGATGCTATAAAGAAATACAGGATAAAATGAGAGCATATTAACAGGGAGATCCTTTCTGATCTTGAGGTTTAAGGAAAGTTTCTTAAAGAAGTGACATTGAAGCTTAGGTATGAAAAGTGAATCAGAGTTAGGTTTGAGGCATCTGGGAGGATCTTCTTAGGCAAAGTGTAAGGAACATGATAGTGAGGTCTTGAGATAGGAGACAGAAAGATGGAATGATATTTCCTAATGAATATTAGTAACATTCCATCATATCTATCCTTTTTCTATCCTTCTCTTAACAGACATTTTCTAAAACATGCTTTTAATAGCATTAGTATCTGATTTAGAAATTTATAAACCTCTTCATTGGGTGGAGAGGGCAAGTTCTGCCCCTTGAGGGCAGGACTCTTGCCACTTTTAATTCTCAATTCCAAGTTTCAGATATTGGGGCCAATCAAATTTTGCCAATCGACAGGAGTTTGTTTTCGGTGCAGTACTAAATGGTAAGCAAAGATAGAGTTGTATATAAGCTAATATGATTCCCTCTTTTTTTCCCCTCTGTGTAGCACACAAGTTTTTATGGCCAGTGAAGGACTTTTTGTAAAACAAACAAAAAACAAAACCAAGCCTCTTTTGTAATCCAGTTTATATGTAGCTCTTATTTTAAGAATGGTCTTATTGTATTGAATAAAGATATTGTAAACAAGATGACACTCAGGTTTTGATGGGTTCTGATGGTCTCATCTTTGGACAAGTGAGGTCATTTCTAGTTATTTGAGAGAGTTAGGTCTTCAGTAGAGATCAGAACTGAAAAGGTGGGATCTAAATAGATTGGATAAGGTGTATATTTTGTCTTGTTAATGGATTCTATTAAGTTGTGCCAAATCTTTGGGGTTCTAGTGTAGACATCTGATTAGTGCATGAGGTGCCAGTCTTTTCTCTGTCCTCAGCATATACAAGGCACTCAAATATTTGTTGAATGGGAAAAATGTGCATGTAAATGGGATAGGGCCTGTGTGTTTACAGAGCAATCTTAGATCAAAACTGACTTTCTAGGCCAGATTGTTTATATTTCGTGCTTCTTCAGTCCCCAAACCCCTAATATTTAATCTCTTCGAAAGTTCAACCAAGGAAAACCAAGGGAAGCATTTTTGTGTTACGTTGGGTGAACAGGGTATGCTATAACTGGAGAATTCTGATAGAAAGGTGAAACTCAGGAGCATTGACTCTAGTAGTTAGCTTGGCATTTTTAAAACTTGGGTTATATAAAGATGCTTTTAAAAGGAAGACATTTGTGTGTATATATATCCAAAAAAATAAAACCAAGAACCCCAGTTTGAGAAACTGCATTCAAAGTTGAATGTAACCATTTAAGAGATTACTTGAAAAAGCAAACAAAAAACATTATTTGGCGGTAGCATGATGTTAAACCAAAACTGGACCACTGAAATGGTGCAGCAGTATTATTATTTTTAGATTATCTATATAAAAGCATATCTATATAAAAGCATTTATAAGCTCTCAGATTCTTTATAGTACATCTCTAGACCTTTATGGGTTAGGCAGATGCCACTTTAACTCGTTTAGAAGAAAGAAGTGCAACTCACTGCCAGTGTTAATTTTACATAAACATACTCTTTGAGGCTGAGGCAAATATGACTGGTTTTCAGTGTGAAAATAAAACATAAAAACTGTTCTTAAAGCTATTTCTAAACAGAACTTGTTTCTAATCCTAATGTAACATAAGTGTATACAAATATTGGATTCATTAAATGAACCTTTGGCTAACAACTGTTTGAGAATGCTATTTTCTAGGATTTGACATTTTCAGTGATTGTGAATTATTATATTTTGTAAATGGAAATGCCACTACTAAAAACAGAATGCTATAAATAGAATAATTTTTTTCCAATGACTATCGACATTAGAGCAACACGAAAATAATAGTAAAAGCGATATATTTCATGGCAAATTTAAGGGTTAAGATTAGGACTGTAATCTGCAGTTTACCTTGGGGTAAACACTGCAGCACTAAGTCCGCAAATGGGGAATAGGTGAAAAAACTACTAGTAGTTTACGTCTCCCACTAGGAGATCCAGTGCTGAATCCTGAAAATTTAGTGGTGTTTTTCAAAGTATCTGGCATTTCATAATGTTTGCCTGATATAGGGCAAGAGAAGCAAAAGAAAATTCATCCTCTCCACCAAGGTGTCCTCACAGATTCTCCAATTAGACATGTCATTTGTGTTAACTTGTCTCTTTTGGGATCCAACTATCACTAGACATGGTTATTAGTCAGTTACCAGTCATTTACACCTCAAGATCAGATGCTTTAATGCTAAGTCAATACAAATTTTATTTCTGCCTCAGAAAATGTATGAAGAAACCTTGGACCCTTGAAAGGAATGCATTCTTGGATGAGGTAAGGTGGGAGAATAATGCATTCTTGGAGGAGGTAAGGAAGCTTGCAGGAAACAGGTTCTTGGGGTCAGGGAAGAGGAAGAAGATATCAAAGAAACTGTTAATTTTCAGTTTTGCCTACTATCTTGGGTATTATTCATTTGTTGCACTGGTAATGTTCTTCATGACAGTGCTTGAATGGGAGTTTCTGACCAAATTCAGAAGTCTGTAAACTTTAGCTTACACATTTTCCAGTCCATACTAAATTCCAGCAGTTTCTTCCCATGGTGTGGCATATCCACTGAGGAAAGTAGGAACGAAGAGAAAGAAGACCTTCATATGCCTGAAGTGCAGCTCAGATCAGTCCTGTTGGGAAGCCTCCTCTTGGCTTCTTTCTTTCAACCTCATTCTCCTTCATAGAGTTTTGTATTTAGTCATGTAGCAAGTAGTAGGTTCTTGCTAATTATTCTAAGAGAATGAAAAACAGTTTGGAAACATGGAACACAGTTTCTGTTCTCTACTACTACTATTTTGCCTCTTTTCCCTCTCACTTTAAGGAATTCTCCCTTTTTACTAGAGTGTTAGTACAAAGAAAAGAGTGGCTGGTAAGGTATAGGGAAGAAGATAGTTTTTGATGTTTGATTGGGAGAAATACTGTCCATAAACTTAGTTCAGCAACTGTCTGACACAGATATTCGGTTATTTTTTCTTTGCATAGGTTAAAGATCTTGAACAAAAATTGAAAACATAGGATCAAGGTATTAAAAGCTCAGATAATATACTATCGTGCAAAATTTTCGCTTCTAAGTTTTACTGTTTTATCAGGGCATCTTTCTCTTTAATCAGGCAAGTTAGTGGCAATTCTTCCCTTTCCAGTCAGCAGTCAGGTTTTCGTTCTCTACTTTCCTTGTGTTCTTCGGGTCGTGGTTGTTGCAGGCTCGTCTCTCAAGGTCTTTTCTTCAAGGTTTCCCGACGTCCTGGCTCTATCCAAGCCCAGAGCACTTAGGAAAGATGTCGGATTCTTTTGACTGGGTTGAGAAGCCCTGGGGGCTGCGGATCCCCATGTGGGTGGGGCTGGGCGCGGCAGGGGCGGGGCCGGCAAGGAGCCGGAGGGAAACGGTAGAAGGCACAGTTGAGAAAGCCTGCGGGCAAAGGTTTCACAGTTTTCACGAAGGCTTCGTGTGCGAGGCTGAGGGAATTGGGGTGCCTCCTTCTTGCCTCGTCTTTCTTGATTCTGGAAGCTTCAGTAGGCTTTTCGCGGTTGCTGGGAACCGGAAAGGCAGCGGCTTCGGCTCCAGGGGCGGGTCCCAAGGGTCTTGTCGCTGCTGCGGGGCTGTTTGGCCTCCTGTTGTTGGGGGAGGGGCGAGGGAGGTGGTGCTCGCGCCTCCTTTTGCGCATGCGCGGCGGGCTCCGAGCGGGTAGGAGCGCGTGCGCGGTGACGTGGACGTTTGGTGCGCGCGCAGGATCTTCAGCTGGAGCGGACACACGGTGTGCGAACCGAACAGAATAACCCGCCCCCAGCGCGAGATGAAGGACTCCTGGTGAGGCCGACCACGCCCCGCACGGTAACTCTCGGGCCTTGGTGGGGAGCGTCGATTTAGTACTGGCCGGATTGGAGTTTTTCTAGAGTTTGAAGCTCTTGTGTATCTGAACGGCGTGAGAAGCGTTCCGCTGAGCGATCTTCGCACGCCCGGGCCAGGCCCAGCCTTGCGCGGGGCCGCCTTTGGCGCGCGCCTTTGGTCCCCTGAGCGAGGCTGCGCATGTCACCTCGCGCGCGTCCCCGGCCTCACTTCCGCGTCGCTCAGCGAACTAACCGGGAACATCGACGCCAGAGAGAGCGGCCACGAGGCGGGCGGGGACGCACCCATGGCGCGGCCCTGCGATCGCGTGTGTGGGGTGCCGAACCGCGTGGTACGATCTGCGTGACGACTTCATCTGGCTCGGGGCTTTAGGTTGAGAGTCTTGCTGGTGCGCTTTGTATTTTAGACCTCTGGTCCCTGGGTTCCAAAACTCCGAGGGAAACGGTGCTGACGTCGCTTTTTCAAGCAGCTGTGTGCAGCGTTTTGACACCTGTACAAATGTCTCTTCTAGCATGTAATTTCTGAGCACGTTGTTTGAGGCAGGATTGCGAGTTTAATAAAGAAGGAGGGCGAGGAAGTGAGCTCTATAAGAGTGAGAACTTGGTAAACAAAGGACCGGTGGTACGTAAGTGCCGAAATGAGGGCGGAGAAAACAGGTGGGAAGAGCAGGTGTTATTTTCTTTTTCTTTCTGTGGGGCAGGCAGCCTTTGGCTAGTTCTTCGTTTTGAGGCTTCCCGTTTCTGTTAAATTGTCAAGTAGGTCTCTGCCCTACTTGGTAGGGAGGGTCAGGGACGTAAATAAACCGATCTGAACAGCACTGAAGTTGACGAGTCTGTGCGAAGATTATGGAGAAGTTAGGCATCATTTCAAACTGGGTTGAAAGTGAGTGGAAAGTGGTAATACCTTGCTGTAAAGATTTTTGCTTTGCTCTTAGAACCCTGTGGATGCTTCCTGGCTAGGGTGAAAGTAGGGGTGAAGGAGGTCTGAAAAAAGGGTTTACTGGTGGCAGAACTCAGTGAGTAACCAAAGTAACCTTCTAAGGAAAGACCACTCTCCCAGGGTTCGCGTCGCCGGAGTAGACACGTGGATTAAGAGAATTCTGGAGCCCACCAGCGCGCCGCGGTGTGTGTTGTAAAGCTCCTCAGGTCTCTGTAGTGGAGTTTCTGGCAAACGCTGCCTGCTCTGCCTCTATATTTTGGGCACGACGCGGTGGCTAGGCTTTAGGGAAAGTGCCGGGAGGCGGCGTGACGGCTGCTGGGAAGGGGATTGGCTTGGGAGGGCCGGGTGGCTGGTTTTGAAGTCTCCACGGTAACAGAATGAGACTGGATCCCGCCGAGCGATCCGTGGGTTCCGGCCGGCGGCACGTGATCTGTCGGGACACCTCTTCCCCCCGGAAGAGCTTTCCTTGCGGCATTTTTTCACGTGGTTCTTGGCCAGCTAGCCCCAGCAGTTGAAAAGAGGTGACCGTGGGACCTTGAGTCGACGGCGACTGCTTCTCCCTGAGACTGGCAGGCGGCCTTTTAGTTTCTAGTATGGAATCAGCGTTAGTGCTTCTTACTCCGTAGCGTTGTTTTCCAGCAGTTGTGTGGGTTGAGTTCACTTAACAGAAAACACATGCTTAAGAGTTGAGGAAATTCAGTGCCCTGGGTACCTTGCCATGATTAGTTGCTTCAAGGCAGGATGGCTGTTACATTCCTATTCATATGTGCCATAAAAGTTCCTCAAATTTTTGTGCAACTGCTAAGGACCTGAGAACTTGCTAACCCCAAGTTGTAATAGTTAAGATACCGTTCCTAGGAGTAAAAAGTGCCTCTGAAGCCAACATTAACGAATGGTATTTGAGGAAAGAAGAGAAAAAGCGTACTGTCTTAGGCAAATGCAATTTTGTGCCTTAAAACCTAAAGCATTAGAGATAATATTTTGAAATTTACCTTATTAGGGTTGTGGTGATGATAAAATGCTCAGGATATTGTCTGGTCCGAAGTAAGTGGTTACTAATAGACAAGTACTATTTATTCAATTTTTAAAGTTAATCTAATGACGATTAAAAACTTGCACATGGTTGTTTTGTCTTTGCCACTCTTTGCTATCATATTTTCTGATTATATCCAAAATCTGTTCTTAAGATTTTTAAATGTCCAAGCCCATTGTAAATTCAAGTGAATTCGTTTTCTTACAGCTTTTTCCCCCCCAGGAATGTAATTTAATCACACTCTTGTAGTGAATTATCAAATTAAGGAACAAACTAACATCTACAATACTGTAATGCATTTGTTGTATGAAACGTTATGGTTATTTTTAGCAACTTTGGAAACATTCAGAATGGGTTGACTAGCATTAGAATATTTTGTGTTTTTAAAAGCAGTAGTATTGATTGATTTGGAATTGTGATTTTTTTTTTTGCAATACATGAATCACTGAATTAGATAACTGTCTAGTAACCTAAGTAGTGTATTTTGTAAGTTGTATGAGGGTCACTGCTTTTGTAAACATTTCCCAAGGAGGTCATTAGTGAAAAGACATTTAGAATAGGGACTATGAAATTGTAACATTTATTTTAATGGAACTTGCCACATTACTTACCTGAAAACAATCGTTGTGAAAGTGTCTCTCTGTCTCCTGTGACATTTTCAGAATGTTGCTTATATATATTTTTCATTCTCAACTAAACTTATTTCCTTGGTTCATTATTATAGTTATGCAGATAAATGCTAGCTCATGAAGAGCTGAATTGAGATTTTTTTTGGATGTTAAATTATATAGATGTACCAAAACTGTGATCTTCCTTAAAGCTTTTAGAGAGACAAATACAGAGTATTTTTAGAATCTTACTGTAAGGAGTTTTATTTCTTCATGAGTGACCTAGCTCTTCTAAAGGACAGTTAGCTTTTATAATTAGTTAAAGTTGTCTTAGACTTTAGAATGGTATTTTGTGTCTGAAACAGCTTAATTTGCTGAATTTAGTATCTTTTGATTAGAAAATCTAATATAGTGTCCTAAAAGCGTATCCATATGCTTAAAGCGAAGTGGAATCTGTGCCTAAAGATTAATATGGAATAAGAATTCAATTCTTTATTCCTAAACGAGTTGCAAGGTGTGGGTCAATATAGAGATTTTTTGGTCTTTGGTTTTATGCATATTGATCAACTCATGGAATAAGTTGATTGGAGGATTCTTAAAAAAAAAAAAAGACCTTACACAAATCATAAGTCTGAAAGTTCTAACTTTTTTTGTTTTTATACACATTTTCATTTAAATTAGGTACCTTTGTAGAATTCAAATAGGGCAGTCTGACTTTTCTGCACTTAATTATTTAGGCAAAAGGAAAAATTTGAAATGTGTATGTATAAAGTTAGCATAAAATTTACTTCAGTGCAGTCTGTAGTACTAACCTGGATTTCTGACAGTTGAACTTTTGACATTTCATGAATTAATTTTTAAGATTTTTAAATCATTGATTAGAACTTCTTTGCCTTAGTTTTATCTGTAATGATCTGGAAACCAAGCTTTTACTATTGAATAAGGTAATTTTTAAGAAAATCTGTACTCTTTAAGTTATTTGTAGGTTTAAAATAGCCAAAATTTTTTTCCAGGTAGTTCTTTGCCACCATATTTAAATGCACTTGAGAATATAGCATAATTGCTTACAAAAATGGTGTTTTGTAACAAAACTTTGAACTTCATGGACTAAATACAGGTTTAGGAATTTGCATTGAGTTATATGGAGTTACTAGCTTTTATGTTTTCTAAGCTTTACTGTTTTTACAAAGTCACTTTGTGACTTCTAAAATCTGTTTAAATTTTGTGTTATGAATATCTGATTGGTGTTGTCTAAACTCTTTAGTTTTAGGAAATCAGTAAATTTAATTGTCTTAAGCCTGAGGCGGCTTTTGAAAAGAATCTCTCCCTAAATTTTATCTCTTAAAAATACACTCCAAATAGAGGAGTAATTCTTTTTTCACCTTTCTTGGGCATTAGTATTTTATAGTATTAGGAAGTGGGCTTCTCTTTCTATATTTAGCCATAATAGGAAACAATAGTCAACCTTTCTGAAGTCTTGATTTTTAGAAAACCTGTATGTTATTCTCAAACTAGAGAATATTTTAAGTTTTGGAGGGGTGTGTGTGTCTGAGAGAGAGAGAGTGAGAGAGAGACACAGACAGACAGACAGACAGACAGACACAGAGATAGACACAGTGAGAGAGGCAGACAGAGACACAGAGACAGAGAGATGTGGCCAGCCCTGTAAAAAAAGATAAATTTAGACCAGGTGCTTTTGCTGCTTGTCAGTAGCTCTGATAAAAGGTAAAATTAGACTTTTTAATTAAAATGAGCATCACCGATAAGTGGCTAAATTTGATTAATCAAAGTTACTGACCCACTTACAGAGAAGTACTAATGTAATGTAGCATCTTCCTTTTTAGTGTAAAGGTTGATTGGAGGTGATAGCTTTATATCTTGTAGAAGATTTAGGTAATTTAGCGTATCAGCTCAGATGTGCTGAACAATCTGAGATTTCTTTATAACTTTTTTTGAGATATAATTCACATAGCATAAAATTCACCATTTTAACAGACACACTTGAATGGTTTTTAGTTTCTGAACCCCATGTCCACTAGCAATTATGCCTCTCTCCCTATTCCCTGGCAACCACTAATTTATTTTCTGTCTCCATAGATTTGCCTAATTCTGGACATTTCATGTAAGTGGAATCATATAATATATGTGGTGTTTTCTGTTATAACTTCTAAATATTTATGTTTAACTCTATTTTTCAAATGGGTTGTATGTTCAAAAGAAAAATTTTAGGAAGTGTCAGTATGTATTTTCCCAGTCATCTGGTTCTCCCTCAATACAGCCAGTACCAGCAATTCCTTTTCTATCTTTAAAGTCTGTGTCAAGCAAATAGATACTCTTTTCTTTGGCTTTTTGTTTGCTTGTTTGTTTGTTTGTTTTTATGGAGAAGGGTAGCATAATCTAGAACAACTCTTTTTTGAACACTTTGCCCTTAATATATCTTGTAGATAATTTTGTGTGAGTCCATAAAGTTCATGCATTTTTAATAGCTGCAGAATATTCTACTCTGTGGATGTACCACCGTTAATTTAACCAGTCTCCATTGATGGACTTTTTCTCCAATCTTTTGCTGTTATAAATGGAATGCAGGGAGTAATCTATTCATATTATTTTATCAGGAATGTGCGTGCCCACGTGTGTATTTAAGTCCTAGAGGAAGCTGTTCCATAGGATATACTCATTTTTGATATTTTTATGTTTTCCTCTATTACATATACAGAGTCTGTCATCTTATACTCTCAGCAGCTGCTTAGATGAGGATGCTGGTTGATCTAACACTCTTTCCAGTACCTCTACTAAACTTCGATTTTTGCCAGGCTGATAAGGTCAAAAATAGTATCTCTGGATGGTTTTAATGTGCATTTCTCATGTGCTAAGACTATACATTTTCATAGCCATTTGCTCTTCCTCCTTTTGCCCATTTTTCTATTAGATTTTTTTGTCTCAGTTGGTTGGAACCCTTTTTATATTAGAGAATTAAGTTTTTATGATAATAAGTTGCAAATACCTTTTCTCTGGTAGCCATTTATTTTTAATTTTGCTTAGAGTTTTGGCTAGATTTAAAAAATTTACATGATGTTGAATTTATCTAAGATCTTGTGTCCTTATCAAAAAGTTTTCTCAGGATTTAAGAATTAAAAAGTTACAGTGAGGAATGGGGGAGGAATTTAAATGTTTGATCCTTAATGGAATTTTGTTCAATGTAAGGATTGAAGTATGGAGCCCACTGTTTCTTTCCCAGTAAGTTGGAGTAATTTGTCATGGTTTCTTTAAATGTATGTACTATCAAGTTAAGGTAGTATTTTATTTTTTATGAACCCATGCCAATACCATAATAAAGAATTAAGAATATATAGTGATAACATGGAAATGTGTTTATTTTTACTTATACCAGGAGAAGTTAATATGTAATAATTCATAATTCTGGCAAATTAATTCATAAAAGTGTTGAGATTGTTTTTAAATGTAAACAATCTTTCAATTTAATCTCCTAAAAATTTACATAGTTTTTCTAAAATGAACATGTATTTTTTATTTTTATGTGAGATTATAGTATTTATAGTGAGTTATTGGAGGGCTGGGATATGAGTGATTTAATTAGATTAAATAGAACTTTAAAACGATGCTTAAATATTCTAGAGTGAATATCCTTACAGTGATTGAGAGAAAGGTAGAAGCAACATTTTAGAAGAATTTAGTAATGTATTTTGGGGATAACATAATCAATCTTGTACTTTTGTTAAAATAAATATTTACTTAATTGAAGGTTTTTTTTCCCCCCCTGTTTTTTAGGCTGGAAGGCTATTGTGACTATGTGGTGACTGCAGTTATTTTACTACCGAGTTTCCCACTGGAATCATGGAGGAAAAACAGCAAATTATTTTGGCTAATCAGGATGGTGGGACAGTGTCAGGAGCAGCACCTACCTTCTTTGTCATCCTAAAACAGCCAGGAAATGGCAAAACTGATCAAGGAATTTTGGTTACTAATAGGGATGCTTGTGCTTTGGCTAGCAGTGTGTCATCACCAGGAAAATCTAAAGGGAAGATTTGCCTTCCAGCTGATTGTACTGTGGGAGGAATCACTGTCACCTTGGATAACAATAGTATGTGGAACGAGTTCTATCATCGAAGCACAGAGATGATTCTGACAAAGCAGGGAAGACGCATGTTTCCTTACTGTCGTTATTGGATAACAGGTTTAGATTCAAATATGAAGTATATTCTTGTCATGGATATATCTCCTGTGGATAACCATCGTTATAAGTGGAATGGTCGCTGGTGGGAACCCAGTGGGAAGGCTGAGCCCCATGTTTTGGGGAGGGTTTTTATTCATCCGGAATCTCCTTCCACAGGTCATTATTGGATGCACCAACCTGTATCTTTCTATAAACTCAAACTTACCAACAATACACTAGACCAAGAAGGGCATATCATCTTGCACTCTATGCATCGTTACCTGCCAAGGCTTCATTTGGTACCTGCAGAAAAGGCTACGGAAGTGATACAGTTAAATGGCCCTGGTGTCCACACTTTTACCTTCCCACAGACTGAATTCTTTGCTGTAACAGCTTATCAGAACATTCAGATTACTCAGCTGAAAATAGATTACAATCCATTTGCTAAAGGCTTCCGGGATGATGGGCTGAATAGTAAGCCCCAGAGAGATGGAAAGCAAAAGAACATCTCTGACCAAGAAGGGAATAGTATTCCTAGTTCTCCTGGTCAGCGGGTTCGTCTTACAGAAGGTGAGGGGTCAGAGATACAGCTGACTGATTCGGATCTTTTATCTAGGGGTCATGAAACACCAGGCAAAGGTTTGGAGAAGCCTTCCCTTAATATAAATCGAGACTTCCTTGGTTTCATAGATATTGCTTCATCACTTGGTGAAGTTCCTCAGTTGAAGCAAGAGGTTTCTGAAAGGTAGGTAACAATTTTTCTGTTCTTGGACATAAGAAAGGTTTTGGGTTTAATATATTGGTTGTATGGACCGCTGACTTTAGACATTGATAAATGTAAGCTGCTAAAAAATACAGCACCATTACTTTTACATTCTGTGAGGTGACAGTTTATTTTTCTGTAATGAATATCAGTTGGGTTCAGGGTTCAGAATTGTAGGCAAATTAGATGATTTATCAGAATGAGGATCTTTCATTAAATTTAGAATTTTGTTAATCATGCATTACCGTTTCTTGGTTATATGTAGACAACTCTATTAATTGAAGAAAAGAAAAAAAATGACCCCCAAGAAATGTCATAACTGACATGAAATTTATTCAAATGAGTCACAGAAGGGATTCAAAGTAAACTTATTTATAGCTAATAGTTAAGAATTTGTTGCCCTATGAGCATCCTAATCCATGAATTGCCTGGCCAAAAAAAAAGACGGAAAGTTATTACATTTTAAATAGCATCATATACTGTTGTCTTTTTAATTTGATCTTGCATTATTTATTTTTTTTTAATCAAAGACTTTTTAGAGCAGTTTTAGTTTCACAGCAAACTTTGCAAAAATAAGAGGAAGGTAAAGAGATTTCTCATAAACCTTCTCCTCCATTGTCAAGATCCCCCATCAGGCTGGTACATTTATTAAAATTGGTAAACCTGCATTTATACATCATAATCACCCAAAGTCCATATATTACATTAGGGTTTACTATTTTTGTTGTGCCTTCTGTAGTTTGGACTGATGTATAATGACGTATCCATCCATCTTTACATATCATACAGAGTATTTTCATTGCACTAAAAATCCCCTTTGTTCTGCCTGTTAATTTACTGGCAATATCCGATCTTCTGTTGTCTCCATGGCTTTGCCTTGTCCAGAATATTATACACTTGGAATCATACAGTATGTAGCCTTTTCATTTTGGTGGCTTTCACTTAGTAATATATATATGTAAGGTTCTGTTATATCTTTTTATAGCTTGGTAGCACATTTCTTTTAGTGCGGAGTATTATTCCATTGTCTAGATGTATCAGTTTATTTGTTTACTTACTGAAGGACATCTTATTTAAAAAAATTATTTATTTAAATTAGTTTCAAGTATACAGTACATTGGTTAGACACCTATGTAGTTCATAAAACGATCCCCACAATTGCTTCCTCCGTCTCCCGGTCCTCCACCTAGCCATCATATTAATGCTAACTGCATTCCCTCTGCTGTGCTCCCTGTCCCTTGCCCAACTATCACCTACTAATTTGTACTTCTTTAACTCTTCACTGTATTCTCCCATTCCCCTAGCCCCCTTCCCCTCTGTCTGTCACCAAATTGAAGGACATCTTGATTGCTTCCAAGTTTTGGCAAGTATGAATAAGGCTGTTAAAAACTTCCTTGTCCAAGTTCTCAGTTCATTTGGGTTGATAATAGCCATCTAATGTGTATGAAATGGTATCAGTGTGGTTTTGATTTGTATTTCTCTAATGAGTAGTGATGTTGAGCATTTTCATGTGCTTATTAGTCATTTCTCTATCATTTCTGGAAAAAGGTCTACTCAGGTCTTTTGCCCTTTTTTTTTTTTCCGAGTTTGGGAGTTCTTCATGTGTTCTGGTTATCAATCCATTATTAAATAAATGACTTGAAAATACTTTTCCCATTCTATAAGTTGACTGACGGTAGTGTTCTTTGTTGCATAAAAACAAAAGTTTTTAATTTTGCTGAAGTATAATTTTTCTATTTTTATTTCTGTTGCTTGTGCTTTTGGTGTTCTACTTAAGGAACCATCAGCAAATCTAAGGTGATAAAGAATTTCCCTTGTGTTTTCTCCTAAGAGTTATATATTAGCTTTTAAACTTGATCCATTTTGGAAAGGGTCTAGTTTACTCTTTAGCATGTATATCCAGTTTTCTCATCACCATTCATCAAAAAAACTGTCCTTTTCTTATTAAATGGTCTTGGCACTCTTGTCAAAAATAAGTTAACCATATATGGTTGAGAGTTTATTTCTGGGCTCTGTATTCCATTGGCCTGTATGTCTGTTCTTAAGCAGGTATAACAGTGTTTTTTATTATTGTAGTTTGATGTTAAGTTTTGAAATTGAGAAGTGTGTGTGCCAACTCTTTCCTGTTTTTCAAGATTGTTTTGGTTATTTGGGATTCCTTGAAATTTCATGAGTTTTAGTATCAGCATTTATACTTCTGCAAAAAGCACCTTTGGGAATTTGATAAGGATTGCACTGAATCTATATTGCTTTGGTTAGTGTTTTTATCTTAACAGTACTATGCTTTCCAGTTCATGAACATGGAATATCATGTCATCTACGAAGAGCAATAGCTTTACTTCTTTTTCCAATTTGAATATTTTTTTATATCTTATTCCAATTTGCCTATTTCTTTTTCTTGCCTAATTGCTTTAGCTATAAATTCCAGTACTATGTTAAATAGAAGTGAATGTGGGAGCATCTTGGTTTTAATTTGCATTTTCTAATGATTAGTAAAGTTGAACACTTTTTAATGATTTATTGACCATTGGGAGTGCTTAGGTGATTCATATATGTGAGAGTCTGTTCTTTGACACTTTTTTTTCCCACCTAGTTCAGTTTGTCTACCCTTAGGCCAAAACCACATTGTTTTAATTAGTATAACTTTGTAATGGTAACTTCTTAACTTTTAGATTTCACCTATGTGGTCCTACCCTACTTTATCTCTGGGGTAAGGCCTTTTACTAAAATTTGTCATTGGTTCTTACCTACTTTGATATATTATTATTTGGTTTCTTTATTGTATTCAGTTTATTACTGATTGTTGCAGTGTCCTTTCGTCCAATTTTGCCCTTGTCAAGCTTTTAATTTTTTGAAAGAAAATTGGACATTGTTACCACTCTTTAATTCTTCAGGTCTTCCTATTGCCTTTAAATTAAAACAAAAACAAAAACAAAAACTTTAAAAATAGTACTATTATGTTACAGTGCCAACTGACGTCTATTTTATTTCAGTTCTGACACTTAACTCAGAGTAGGTATTAGACACCACGATTTTGAAGGAAAAGTCTCTGAGAAGACTACCCCTCTGTACTTCAGACACCATCCAGAATTCCACACCTGGACTTCTGACCAAGTAGCTACAAATATAGGAGTTCCCATGAACCCTCTCAGGTTCACTCATTTACTAAAATGACTCATAGAAACTCAGGAAAGCACTATATTTATAACAGTTTTGTTACAAAGATATCCAGAAGTCTACACCTAGATTTCTGACCAAGTAGCTACAAATATAGGAGTTCCCATGAACCCTCTCAGGTTCACTCATTCACTAAAATGACTCACAGAAACTCAGGAAAGCACTATATTTATAACAGTTTTGTTACAAAGATAAGGACCAGCCAGATAAAGAGACATGTTGGGCAAGGTCAGGAGAGTCTCAAATGTAGAGCTTCTGTGCCTTCTTCCCAGGGAACACATAAGATGTGTTACCCTCCTGGTATATTGGTGTATTCACCAGCCAAGAAGCTTCATTGAGTTTTAGTGTTATAGTTTTAGTTGGGGTTTTGTTAAGTAAGTTTAGTTGATTAAATCACTGGCCAGGTGACTGAACTGTCTCCACCCTCCTTCTCCTTTCCTGGAGGTCAGGCTATCTTAAAGTCCAAATCTTCTAATCTTAGAGTTGGTCTTTTAGTGACCATCCCCATTATGAAGCTATCTCCTGGCTGACTGTGAATCACCTCATTAGCATAATCTTAGGTAAGATCCAGTGGGCTTATGAATGAGAAAGATACTTCTGTTACTCAGGAATTTCAAAGGGTTTTAGAAGCTCTGCCAGGAACCCTGGAGAAGGGCCAGATAAATTCGTCTATTATACAATAAATACATATACATAATTTAAAGTCTAAATAAAACCACATGATGAAGTTAATACTCCCTTGCTTCATTCCTCTTCACTCCTATTTTTTTTCTTAAAGGAAATTTGATTTTCACTTTCAGTCGTTTCTCATGTTATTTACCTGTCTAAATTAAATGTTTGATGGGAACTAATTTTACATGTTATCTGAGTCCTTCAGTATAGTTATCACAGAAATAAGTATCCATTTTTAAATGTTATATCAATGTTCTATACTGTTGAGCCAAGTAATACATTGTAAACATATTTTCTCATATATATAACTTTGCTTTTCAGTAATTATTGTTATATTTTTCCTTGTTTTTTTATATACCTGGTACTAATTCTTCTCAAATAATTAAACTTGAAATCTTACTTCATTCACACACATACACTTACACACTCATCTAATGAAATTAAATTTTTTTGTTTTCTCTGAATAATTTCTTAAATTGCTCTTTATCCTCCTTTGCCAATCTGAACTGCCTTCTTGGGATTTATTTCACTTTGCTGTCATCCTGCTGTGTTTTACCTTTTTTTCATGTAGGGTCCGCCTATTTTAAGCCGTCTCTCTTGCTGTGTGTGTGTATGTGTATGTGTGTGTATGTTTTGCAAGTACATCTTTCAGTAATTTCTACAGAAAGGATTTATGGGACCTAGAATCACTTCTGATGAAAATAGGGGTCTCCTGCCTCACCTGTCTCAACCCCTAATTTTTTTCTTGCATGTTGAAAAATAGTTTTATTATGCCATCATACTTAGTAAATTATTTGGATAGAGTTCTGAGCTGAAAATGTATTAGGTGTTCAGTTTCTTATTGAGAATTTGATGCCACATTGATGCCTGATCATTTGAAGACTCTTAAGATCTTTTGTTGATCCTCATATTAA
This sequence comes from Macroglossus sobrinus, assembly GCA_004027375.1. Classification (NCBI taxonomy): domain Eukaryota; kingdom Metazoa; phylum Chordata; class Mammalia; order Chiroptera; family Pteropodidae; genus Macroglossus; species Macroglossus sobrinus. The sequence goes on along the minus strand of PVKZ01000061.1, from coordinate 271,022 downwards.
TGAAATTTTATAAATGATGAGCCTTGGTATGGTTCTTCTGATCATTGACCTGTGTTTTTTCAGTCAAGAAATTCATATTCTTTGTTGCTAGGAATATTTTCAGTATTATAATTTTTTGACTTTTATTTTTCTGTTTTTTTGAAGCTCCTAATAGTTTTATCTCCTGGATTATTTTATAAATTAATCTTTTATTTTCTGTGATCTTTTTGTTCTACTTTGTTGAAATTTCATTGATTTAGCTTCTAACTTACTGAAATGTTTATTATAGCTATCAAATTTCAGTTTCTAAGAGTTCTTCTATTTTCTTTTGCACACTATGTTCCTTTTTTCCAGTGGATTTCCTTTTTCTGTTACTCTAGTAAGCACCAGTTTCATGTAAATTTTGGAGTCTGGAAAGTCCAAGATAATGGTTTTGACAGGGTTCAATTTCTGTCTAGAGCTCTTCCTGACTTGGAGGCTGCTACCTTTTAGCTGTGTCCTCATGTGGAGGTGGAGAGATTCCCTACCTATATGATCTCATTTAAACTTAATGACCTCCTCAAGACCCTGTCTTCATGTACTGTCACATTGATGGTTAGGGCTTCAGCATATGAATTTGGGAGGGACACAGTTCCCGTTCATAGCAGCAGTATAGAGATTATAATATGCATCTTTAATCACTCAAGTAGAATCACATTAATAAATAACAGTTCTTGAAGAGCTAATAACTTATATAGCTCATATCCTTCTATGTGATAAACTCCCAAAACATAATTCATTTTAAACAGTCAGTGGTCATTTAAGGAACGTAGTCTTTACTCATATATTTACTTTTCCTTGTTTTTTTTCATTTGTTTCTGCATCCATTTTCATATTAGTTCATTTCCTGTTTGAAAATCTTCCTTTAGTATTTTTTAACTTTAAAAAATTGAGATGTAACTCACTGCCATAAAATTTATCTTTTTAAAGTGTTTAGTTTATAACCAATATTACCCCAATACACTCAATAAAAAATAAGAAAATAAAGTGTATAGTTCAGTGGTTTTTAGTATATTCACAGAATTTTACAGCCATGACCACAGTTAGTTTTAGGACATTTTTCATTATTCCCCCCAAACCCCGGGACCTTTCCTAGTCACTTGGCATTTTCCCTTTAGGACATTTTTCATTATTCCCCCCAAACCCCGGGACCTTTCCTAGTCACTTGGCATTTTCCCTCACCTACTCTTTAACCCCACCTCAATCATACATAACCACCAGTCTCCTTTTTGTCTTTGTGGATTTCCCTGTTCTGTACATTTTGTATAAATGGAATTATGTAATATGTCATCTTTGGTGCCTGGTTTCTCTTATTGTATGTTTTCAAGGTTTTTTCATGTTGTAGCATCTTACCTACTTCATTCCTTTTATTGCTGAATAATATTTTATTATGTGGATAATACCACATTTTATTTGTCTGTTCATCACTTGTTAGACCTTAAAGTGGTTTCCACTTTTTGGCTATTATGAATAATGTTGCCATGAACATTTGGGTACACATTTTTGTGTGGAAAGTTTTGGGTAGTGATAAGTCTATTTTTTCCCCACTGAATTAATTGTATTGTCACCCTTGGCAATTGAAAATCAGCTGATAAAAATGTGGGCATTAAAAAAAAATATGGGCATTTATTACTGGACTCTGAATTCTGTTTAGTTCTATATATTTAGCCTTATCCAGTATAACACTTTTAATTACTGTAGCATTGAAGTAAGTTTTGAAATTGGGAAGTATGAATCCAGAGAACTTTGTTTTTATCTTTCAAGATTTTTGGGGGGTTATTTTTGGGTCTCTTGCATTTCTTAATGTAGGATCGACTTGTCATTTTCCACAATGGAGGGATTGTATTAAATCTGCAGATTTCTTTTAGGGAGTATTGCTGTCTTAACCGAATATTAAGTTTTTAATATATAAACATGGAGTATTTGTTCTTGTATTTAGGTTTTCTTTAATTTCTTTCAACAATGTTTTGTAGTTTTCTGTGTGCAAATCTTATACTTCTGTAGTTAGTTTATTCCTAAATGTTCAGGTTGATGTTATTGCAAATAGAATTGTTTTATTTTATTTTTGACTTTTAAGTATGTATTGATTTTAGATCCTGCACTCTTGCCAACTCTTTTATTATTTTCAGTAGTTTTTTAGTAGATTCCTTAGAATTTTCTGTATACAATATCACATCAGTGAGTGGAGAATTTTACTTCTTCCTTTTCAATATGGGTGTCTTTGGTTTATTTGCTTGATCACCTTCCTAGAACCTTTTGTACAATTGAGTAGAAGTGGTGACAGCTAACATTCTTGTCTTGTTTCTGATCTTAGGAGGTAGTGTCTCTTTTAAGTCTGAATTCTCTCAGCTGTCTGAAAATATCTTCAGCTTTGAAGGCTTTTATTGGTAGAACTAGAACATTAGGTTAACTCTTTTAATACTTTGTGATGGATGTCATTCTGTTGTCTTCTGGCTCACATTATTTCTAATGAGTATTCATTCATTCTGTTGTTCTCATTGTACCCCCTAACCTCCCCCCGCCCATAGCCACTGCTTACAAGGTTTTTCTCTGGATCTTTAATTTTCAGTACCTTGATCTTTATATGCCCAGGTATGACTTTCTTCGTATTTGTTTTCTTTTGTGTTTGCTGAATTTCTTGGATCTGTGGGTTCAAATTTCACTTTGGAATATTTTGGTTTATTTTCTCTTTAAATGTTTTCTTTTCTCCTGCCTTTTTGTAAATAGAGTTACTAGTATGTTAGATCACTTGATGTTGACCCATAGATCTCTGACACGCTTTCTTTTTTTCTCCCTCTGTCCTTCAGTCTAGGTGATTTATTTTAATAAATTTCAGCTCATCTTGCATTTTGATGTGTTAAGGGTAGGATTGGACTCCTCTCTCTGGCAGGACCTTGGGATCTAAGTTCTGGGAGAGTACTAGTTCTCTGTTTTCAGGCCAACCTTGCTATATCGTTGTTGCTTACAAAAGTTCCCTGGAGAATAATTGGTGGGAGTGAAGACTAATTTTTTGTTGGGGATTCTCCAGATTCTAGTGTGCTCATACTCAGGCATTAAAATTTTAACTGATTTCTCTGTGTCTCAGTAAATATCCTCTGCCTATTGGTGCTTTTTACTCTGTTCACTTGCTTTAGGCATTGTAAATGCTACTCGGGGTTGAAAGCAGTAGCTTTCAATCTGTGGTCAATCTGTGGTCACCTAGAGAATGCTGATTTCTCTTTGGGATTCAGTTAATTTAGATTTGTGCCTAGAAGTCTTTAATGGCTTTAAAGAAAAATAGGATTTTTAATTTAGCTAGTGTTTTCTCATTATTAGGGCAAAGGTTATGGTCTTTGTGATTTTCCACATTCTAACTGGAAGTGAAAGTCCTCCACTGAAGTATTTTGAGTAAGGTCAAGATCTTAAGTTGTACAAGAAACAAGTAATTACATACTAATGTAATGGTTACTTGTGCATATTTGAGATAAATGAAAGTTTTCAAACAGTAACTTTAATTGGGCTAGTGAGTAGTTCTGACATATCCTCAAGATACATTAGTACAGTTTATATTCTTTTAATGGACAATTGAGAGGATGGGGAAGCTAAAAAACATGATTTTGTTTTTTGAAGAATTATACACAATGAATCTACCTGACTTATATGTACTTGCCTTCAATTACTCTACTTTTTTGTTTTGGAAGAATGAATGGTAGATTCTTTATACTGAAAGTGACTTTCAGTTTTTAAGTTGAAAAATCACTTGGCAACAACATTGTGAATATACTAAAAAACTACTACTGGGTTGTACATTTTTAAATGGTTAAAGTGTTATGTTTTATGTTACATGAATTTTGTCTTAATTTTAAAAAAAAAGGAAAAAATAAGGCAGTTTGAATAGGCCCTTCCCAATGTTTATTGCAGTTCTCAATTGTAATTGACATTTGTTTACTATCCTTGGCAGTTGTTAATCAGTATGTAGATTTCTAGAATTTGATTTTGGATCAGTGCCAGCTGAGTTTCACAATTTAGTTTGTTTGAAAAATACCATTAGAAAAATACATCTTATATCTTGCTTTTGATTTTGTGCTAAGAGTCACGTGAAAATTTTACTCTATATTTTTTGTGAGAACATTGACAAAATGTAAAAGTGTAGTATTAATAAACTGCTTTAGAGATCCTCATTATACAGAGTGTTTCTTGAGGAAAAACTCATAAAATCTGATGTCTTTTTTTGCCTTCTGAATCTTATTTATGGAAAGTTTTGTCCTTTTTAACCCTCCTTCTACTGTCTCTCCAGACTTGTTGCCAGCAATTTTGAAGACGACTCCCATGTAGTATCACCATTAGATCCAAATGGAAACTTCAATGTTGTCATTAAAGAGGAGCCTCTGGATGATTACGACTATGAACTTGGTGAGTTCCCAGAAGGGGTCACTGTGAAACAGGAAGAAGAGACTGATGAGGAAACAGATGTATATTCAAACAGTGATGATGATCCTATACTAGAGAAACAGCTAAAGAGGCACAATAAAGTTGATAACCTAGAAGCTGACTATTCTTCTAAATGGCTACCAAATAGCCCATCAGGTGTTGCTAAAGCTAAAATGTTCAAATTAGATGCTGGAAAGATGCCAGTAGTCTATCTGGAGCCCTGTGCTGTCACCAAAAGTACAGTGAAGATTTCTGAGCTCCCTGATAACATGCTTTCCACGTCTCGGAAGGATAAATCTTTGTTGACAGAATTAGACTATTTGCCTACATACATTGAAAATTCCAATGAGACTGGCTTCTGCTTAGGCAAGGAATCCGAGAATGGTCTTAGAAAACATTCACCAGATCTCAGAGTGGTACAAAAATATCCCTTACTTAAAGAACCTCAATGGAAATATCCTGATATCTCTGACAGCATTAACACAGAAGGAATACTTGACTGTTCAAAGAGTTCAACTGGGGACTCATTTTTAGGAAGAGAGGACTTGGGCCGAAAGAGAACAACTATGCTTAAAATTTCAACAGCATCCAAGAATATGAATGCTATTCAGAATTCCCATCCAAGTATCACTGGAAAAAGAGGAAGGCCACGAAAATTGAAACTCTCTAAGGCAGGGAGACCACCTAAAAACACAGGAAAATCTTTAACTTCTATAAGGAACACTTCTATGGGCCCTGGGAGTACCTTTCCAGATGTGAAGCCTGATCTGGAAGACGTGGATGGTGTTCTCTTTGTTTCTTTTGAATCAAAGGTAAGATTGTTATTTCAGTGCTGTTCCTAAGGCTAAATAGTCATTCTTGAATCATACTGGCTGATAACTAACTTCAAATCTAGTTTTTATAAATGCATTCATTATGTGAGGATGTGTGTGGGGGCAGCTGAGTGTTTGGTTTAGTTAATAGGCATCACTTAAGATATTTCATTTGAACTTAAATTATGTTTGCTTTGATCTCAGTTCATAATTTTTTTTGCGCTGTGTAGCTGAAATTTTAAAAATCTTCAGATCTTATAAACTTTAAAAAGGCAGAAATACACGAAACATTTATTAATGTTTTGAGACACCTCAGCAATAGCAGAGTACCATTGGAGAAACAAATATTAAATCTTATTAATTATGCTCTTTTAACTCATTGATAGTTTGTTTTACTCCAGTTCTTCAGTTGGATTATTTTTCTTTTAGATTTTTATAAAAGCCTAGTTTTTAGTTCTGAATTGGCTGTGCAGAGGTTGGATTCTTTCTACCTGGTCTTTTCTGTCCTCCTTGTTAATTGCTGAGTAAGCAGTCTTTACTTAGGTTTTTAAGAAATCATTATGCAAATTGCATAAATATAGTTTTAGATCAGTTAGCTGATTATGTTCACATTTTTGCTTTCTTTTTTCCCTTCTGATTATTAAAGTGATGTTAATGTAGAACATTTAGAAAACATCAAAAGTATAAAAAAGAAAAGAAATGCTCCTGGTTTATTTTTAATTTTTTTAGAAGTGATGTGAGCTACATTTTTTTTTTTTTTTTAACATAGGAAGCTCTAGACATTCATGCAGTGGATGGGACAACAGAAGAACCCTCTAGTCTTCAGGCATCAACCACAAATGACCCAGGTATTATATAATGATATAAAAAGAGATTTTGAGGTTTAGCTCTAGAAATGAAAGATGCAGTGTTCATTCTTCTGTACTGTATACTAACTTATCATTATTTGTTTTTTTGAGTAGGTTGCAGAGCAAGAATTTCCCAGTTGGAAAAGGAATTGATAGAAGATTTGAAGGCCTTGCGGCACAAGCAGGTGATACATCCTGGTCTTCAAGAAGGTAATAGTTTCTAAAGAATATTTATATACACAAGCCAATTAAAAATTTTGGATTTTTTTTCTCCTCTTCTTTTCCACTTTTCCCCTCTTATCCACTTCCTTTTTCTCCTTCCTCCCTTTTCTGTTTCACCTCCTTTCTTCCATCTTTGATTTTATTTCTCTCAGTGCCTCTCACTTGCATTTTTGTCTTCTCTACATTTTTAATTTTCCCTCTTAAAAACATGTCTAGATCTTTTTTACCTCAAGAGAAACTCTATTCTGAAGATATTGTCTTGGTGAAGCACAATACCTTATTCATTTAAAAAGTTTTTCTCTTTCTTAGAACACAGTGTCGAACCCTCCCCCCGCCCACCCGCCCAGCCATTTCTCATCTTTTAAATTTTGATTACTTTTGTTTCTATGACATTTTTTTTTTTTTTGTGCGGGGGGAATGGGATGGAGATGGAATGGTCCTACTTAGTCTTACATAGTAATATATTTAGATGTGTAAATATAAAAGAATTTTTATCATTTTTGTGGCTATAAACATTTTATATTATGTATTACTTGAGAGTTAATTTAAAATTATCAGTATATTGTTGTAATAGATTATCTTGACCTTGATTACATTGCTTAATCCTTATTTCTGAAATAGTGAAATCTATCATACTTATTACTGTCATAGTAACTACAGATTTTCTTATTTGCACTGTAAATGAAAGATTGTAAGCTGTTCCAATTTTTAGTTTCTTACATTTTTGATTTTAACTGTGCTTCTTTGAGTAGTTTGAGTTTTTTTAACTTAGTTTTCCTTTCAAAAGACTGTCTGATTTACATTATAAATAGGTCATTTTTATGAGTAAAAGCATTATGTTAACAGAAAGTTGATTTATAAAATGGTCATTCAATTTCTAAATCAGATGGTAATGCTTGAAGAACTTTTGCTTTAATATGAGACCACTTGTGTTGGACAGTGTGATAAGTGTGCAAATTTCAATTCAAGTGATAAGAACTGGGTACTGTGGGTTGTAATGGACAGTCTCGGTCACATATTAGTCTTGCTAAAATGACAATTGCTGTCATAATATTGTCAGCTTTCACTTCTGCTATTGTATTTAGATAATATTCTCTTCTCTTTATCAGTTATCTTTTATCTTTTCCCCCTTCTACTTTTATTTTTTGTTAGTTATGTACTCTGATAGTGTATACATGTTATATCACTTAAATTGAGTTCTTTCACCCTAATCTCCACATTTGTTTTTAGTCTTAGTTGTAGAGTTAAATATATTCAGAAATCCCTGCCCGTGTTTTTGCTCTGGTTTGTTTGCTTATTATTTCCTGGTTGGCTAAAGTTTGAGTTTTTTTTTTTATAGACATTTTAGCCATATCTGTAATTTTTTCCGTTTTGTAATGGAGCTTCAAGTCAAATGCTTAAGGAAATTAAGCAAGAAACATAAAGTGAAATTAGCCTGAATTTGTGAGTGGGGTTGGACTCTGGACTGGAACACAGGTGCCTCTTCTAAAGTGGCAGCCACATTGGTGGATTGTTGTCATATGGTAATGTGATTCCAGTATTTTCAGAAATTCCCATTATTCAGTAGAAGCTGAAGTCAGTATTTTTATGTAATGTCTCTCAACTTTTAAGTGGTAGCAGCTGATACCAGTTTTTCGGGCAAAACTTTAAAAACACTGTGAGCCAAACAAAACGTGTGTGAGCCATCAGTTTTCACTGCTATACAGAATCTTCATCTGGTGTCATGTTTTTACTTGATCCTCATGTTGTTAAAATTAATTCAAGTACATTCTTATATAGTTTTGTTTTGAAACAGTTAAATCTGTACTCCATATGGTACTTTTCATAAGGTATGAGGTAGAGTTATAGTTTGGATTTTTTTTCTCCATTTTATTTTGGTAGACGTTCCCTCTCTCCAGCCTAACTTTCTTAAGACTTAAAATTTCGAAATAAAAAGTTAAATTAGCTAAGTTTTTGTATTGACTAACGCTAACCTGGTCTCTGAAAATAACGAATATTCTTCCATGTTCCTCTCTAAAAATTGATGCATGAAATAATTTATTAATTTCACTCCAGTAATGGAAGAAATGTTGATTAAGCCAGAGAAAATGTTTTTATTGCTGGTGGTAGTTTTGTTGTTAAAATAAAGTAAGGTTTTCCACAGTACTATATTGTTCTGTCTCCAGACTCTACTATATCCGAATTGATTGATTTTCTACCTGAAATGATTATCTGTTTTTGAATTTTAAAGCTATTTTTCTAAGAGCATTTCTTCTTCATTATTACCAGGTTAATTCTATGTCAATTTTTTCCCCCTCTTTAATTCCTTCTTGCCCGCCCCCGTCCCCGCAAACTGACCCATGGATGTTGCCGTTTTCCCCCCTAAAGAACTGGATCTCTGAAGGCGGGGTGCCACCTCCCACATGCTCACGGTGTGCACCCAGGGCCCGGCGCACCTGGAGTATGGTCCGTGGTTCCACCTGGAGTGCGAACCCAGGACTTTTCTGCGTGCAAAGCAGACATGCTAACCACCACACTATGGAGCTACCCCCCGCCCCCCCATGTCAATTTTTAAGATTTGCAGAAAAATTGGGAACATAGTACAGAGTTCTCATATATCTACAGTTTCCACTATTAACACCTAACATTAGTGTGGTATATTTGTTACAGTTAGTGAGCTAGTGTTGATATATTATTAACTAAAGTTCATACTTGATTCAGATTTTCTGTTCCATGATTCCATCTAGGAAACCAGATTACATTTAGTACTCATGTCTCCTTAGGATCCTCTTGGCTGAGACAATTTCTCAGACTTCTTTTTTATTTTTAACGACTTTGAGGAGTACTGGTCATGTATTTTGTAGAATGAGTTTAGTTGAGGTTTGTCTGATGTTTCATGGTTAGACTGGGGTTATAAATGTTCATGGATGAAGACCACAAAGATAAAGGGCCATTATCATCCCATTATATTAAGGCTATGCATTAACATTGTTTGTCACTGACCTCTTTCCATGCTGTACTCATTGGAAAGAAGCTACTGTGTAGCCTATGCTTAATGAGTAGGGAGTTATACTCTACTTTAATAAATTATTTGGAATTCTGCACCAGAGATTTATTTGCTTTTTTTCCTCTCTTGGTTTATTAATTTATGTTAACACGAACTCATCAGTTTTAATGTTAAAGTTCTTTGTGACATCTTTCCAGAGCATTCACCTTTTTAGTGTTAAGTCATTAGGAGTTTTATGTATGTATCTGCTTTTCTGTTCTGTTATGGGCTGGTTACCTAGGAGTTTATTCCTCTGGAGTGTGTTTTTGTGGGTACTTTATATTTCAGGGTGTTTAGCTAGAGACAGTTATTTTTTTGCTGCAGTTAATTATTTTAGCTGACTTTGAAGGTTTTTTCCTTTTTTAGTTCTGTTTATTTATTTATTTATTTTTACAATAGTGCGATAATATGTCTTTAAGAAGTATCTCCTATTATGAAATGGCAAAAGCATTTAGGAGTACGATTTTGTTTAAACTATTAGGTGTAAAGAATTATGTTTTGGGCTATGCTTTATGTTTGTTACTTAACTTATTCTCTGCAAGCTCAGGTTATTCATATGAAACTAGCTGAGTCTAGGTCTCAAGTATCTTACTTGAGCAGGGATTTTCATGGAAGGCAAACATTTCAGGATAGTCTAAATAAGCTAAATTGGAAGTTACTTTGAACAGTGTTTATGTGCCATTAACCTCTACTTTTAGGGCTTTAAAAATAAATATATTTAAAATAAGTTTGATTTTTTTTGTTTTTTTTTAGGACAGTATCACTTTTGAGGAAGGTGACAGTTCAAAATACAAGTAAATACAGATAAGAAATGTAGGACAAATATTCTCTAAATTTGATTGTATGGGTCTAGATTTTGCATGTCTATCAACTTGGCTGTGTGGGTACATTTTTAACAACTTAAATCCTTTCTACTTTCTTTGTAAGTTAGCTGTTGTAGTTTTTGTCAATAATAATAATAGAGTGTATTTTTCTTCTGAAAGCTATACAGTATCTCATTTTATCCTTAGGTTAGGATTTTGTTCTCACTTGAATCTCTGTAGTATCTTGCTTTCTGGTTCCACTCTGCATTCCCTCCCCACCTTTCCTAGTTAATTCCTAATTAGGTTAGGATAACTTAATATCACCCTCTGTAAAGTTACTAGATTCTCTTGGGTTTTTTTGAGTGTCATTTTGTTTTTTTTACCTGTCATAGGACTTATTTACCCTATTATAACTACTGAGTCAGTTGGGGAAAGATAACAACAAATCTCCTTGAGGTCTGGGAAATGTCTTTTATGTCTACCACCATCCATATTACAGAGTATTTCACAGAGAAGGTATAGTAAATTCTTAAAACATAAAACCCAATGTGGTGGATTTAATATTTATTTTACTGATAAGGAAGCTAAGGCTAAGAGAAGTTTAGCCCAAAGACAGAATTAGAAACCAGTTGTTTCATGTTTTGATTCATAATGTTATTTTCTCCCTACTTGATTAGAAGCACAAGGAAAGAATATATTATTATTATTTTTAATCACACTATGATTAAATAAAATAAGAATGACATATTTAGAATTCCACACTAAAACAAGAGCCATTTTTTTTTCAACTAGGTTCTATGTGGAGGATACACAAATTAGTTGTAAGAATTTGTAGCTCATAATTTACCTAATGTCTTCACCTTTTAAAGAACTAACACTGTAAGTTTTTATTGTAAACCTGTACCTATAACTTTTAATGGTTTTTACTATGACAGTACTTTGAACTTCTTTTGGCTTCAGTTATGTTAAAATTTAAGTTAAATACTTTCACGCTTAATACTGTGAAGCTAGTAATTCACAAATGAGAAAATCCAAATTAAAAGATTGTCGCTAGTAACAGAAAAATGAAAACATAAGAACAATAGAATATAAATTTATACCAGTAAGATTGGAAAATTTTTAGAATCTAGTGATATCAAATATTGGAGAGGATGTGGATCAGCAAGAACTGCCAGGCCTTACTGGAGGAAACATAGATTGAGAGTAATTTGGCAACATCTGGAACACTAACTAGTGCATTGTTTTGGCAACATCTGGTTTTGTAACTAGTGCATTGTTGCACATGGTGATCCATGATTGTGTGACAGGCATGCTCTTGAGATATTGATCTCCTCAGAGTGGCCAGGCAAGGCTAAAGGAAATTAATAATTGTAGAGCTGGTTGCCTCTAGCCACAAGCAGCCTCATGTTTATCCCAGTATGTTATATAATTATCATTTTCTTATACTCCATTACATAAGGGTTCAGAATAACTGTTTCAGTTAGAATTCTTAGTTATAAACATCAGAATCCATTTTATAGGTAAAATAGAACATGAATTTATTAAAAAATATCATAACTTACAGTCTCCTGAAAAGACAGTGAAACAGACCTTAAGAGTATGCAGTCAGGGAAAAAGGCTTAAATTACATTTCCAGACTTCTCATACAATCCTTCAACACTGGACAATCAGCACCATTGCCAGTACAGACACTGAACACAGTGCCTTATGGCTAGGACCTTGGTTACTTTTTAAAAGTTTGTTCTTTGGCCAAATACTGTCACCCTCATTTACATGATTCTGCATAGTATTCCTTTCTTCATGGTGCTCTCTCTTAAATTGAAGTTTTTCATGGATGCATCTGATTAGCAAAACCTGTGTTACATGTCCACAGATAAACTGCAAGAGAAGTTGGAGAGTTTTTCTAACATCTGCCTTGAAGGAGGTAGGAGTTAATGGGGAAAAGCAACAGCTTATAGGAAGGGCATTACAGATATTTTGGGCAGCCAGATATATGAAATACAACATCAATATAGTTGAAAGATGAACATTTCCTGTTATATAGCAATTCTACTCCTGGGTAGTTGACATAAGGAAAAGCTAAATAAGTTAGAGGAAACTCTATATGGTCACATGTGTGATGAACATCCTTGTACAAGATGTACAACTGTATTGCAGCATTGTTTTTAATAGTTAAAAATAGGAAACAACTCATTTTTCATCAGTAGAAAAATGCTTAATAAATTGAAATATATTCATAATCTGGAATAGTGTAAAACAGTGAAAATAAATGATCTAGAGATAAATCTGTAAACATAAATGAGTCTCAGATGTAAAATCTTAAGCAAAAAAAAAAAAAAAGTTAAAATATATCTAAAATAAATAAATATTTTCCCCAAAGATTGATTGCCTCTTACAAATAAGTCATAATATTTTTAGGCTCAATTAACTACAAATATCCATAATAACTAGAGAATTAGTAGTCATAAGCAGTGCATAGTAGGGCATAAGTCTTTGGCAGATTTGTATTAGAGTTCTTAGAAAGTCTTAAAGCATAAAAGATCTGAATTTTGCTATGTTCATCTATTATCTATTGTTGCTTAGCAAATTACCACAAACGTAGCACCTTTAAACAACAACAGTTTCTTTGGGTCAGAAGTCTGGGTATCACTTAACTGAGTCCTTTGCTTACGGTCTCACAAGGCTACAATCAAGATGTCAGGCCTGGTTTCTTTTTAGAGGTTGACTGAGCAGTGATTGGTTTCCATTTTCCTTCAGGTTGTTGGTAGAATTTATATCCTTGCAGGTCTAGCAAGATGGCTGATATACTCATTCTTATATTATTACATATGTATATATATCCTATCCCTTTTGTCACATTCCATTGCTTAGAAGCCAATCACAGGTCCTGCCCATACTCAGTGATGGAGGGAGGGAAGTTTACACAAATGTGTAATACCAGGAGGTGAGGATTATAGGGTCACCTTAAAGTCTGTCTGCCATTTTTAATTTTTATTTCATCGTTCTTCCTCTTCACTATCTTCTTTATCTTTATTAAGTACCCCCTTCCTTTAACTAAAGGGTTAAAAAAAAAAAGCCAATATGATTTGTGGTCCTTTTTTCTTGTAGTGGGCTTAAAATTGAATTCAGTGGATCCAGCAATGAGCATTGATCTTAAATACTTGGGAGTACAGCTACCTTTGGCTCCAGCCACTAGCTTTCCTTTCTGGAACGTTACAGGAACCAACCCTGCCTCTCCTGGTGAGTGTGTAGCATTTGTGAAGTCAAACGGATTTGTGATCTAAATAAAATGCTACCTGTGTTAGAGACATAGTAAATTTAGGGTAGCCTAGAGTAGATCTTCTATCTAGTGGCATAGTCCTAGTGAGTTATACATTTCATGTAAAGTCTTAGAACTTAATTAGATATATTAAATATGGCTTGCTGGGATTTTGGTCATCTCTTGCTTTTTCTTTTCAGATGCTGGATTTCCCTTTGTTTCTAGAACAGGGAAGACCAATGACTTCACCAAGATCAAAGGATGGAGAGGAAAGTTCCACAGTGCTTCTGCATCTAGGAATGAAGGTAATTAGCTTTTTAAAAAACTGTAACACTGTTCTGAAACATGACCACAGCCTTTTGTTAAAAGTGTTAGTTTGTTTCTGAGTAGCTCAGCAAGACTTTGCCTGCCGCTTGTGTTCTGCTCTTGGTTAACTACTGGTAAAATCATCCATTCTTACTTACGAAGTCTAAGATCTCATTTCATACCTTTTCTCCTTTGTCTGAAATGTCATATATACTGTGCGGTTGCTTCACTGTCTGTGGAATTTTCATGCTTATGTGAATGCCCTACAGCCGTATATTAAAATTTTATTTTCTCCTATTTAAAAAAAAAAAGTGTTGTTTTGCTTCATCTCTTCTTTTCATGCTTTAAAATAAACTGAAAATAATTGTCTTGCTCATTTTTATTTTCTGTGTTCCCATGGCCCTGATCTGGGGGTTCAGTCCTTAACCATGTGTCAGGCTTAAATAATCCCTGCAGCTTTTTTTTTAACTGCTCTTCCTTCCTGTTATTTTTGCAATTATAAAAAGAATCATTTTCAAGCATTACTTCAAAACTGTATACTTTAGAGCTGAATAGTGATTCCTGACAACATTATACTTCAAAGCACACTTCAAATCCAGGCATTTTGATTGTATGCTTATTGGTCTCTTTTCTCATTGTGTTTTCTTTCCCATTGCACCTTTTGCAGTTTACACTTTTTTTTCTTTTTTAAAGTTTTTTTTTTTTTTTTTTTTAGGCAAGGCAACCCTTGGTGGACCTCACAGATTGCAAGGACCTTGTTAGTTTACAATCCCTTTTTTTTTTTTTAATTTTTTGCGCCTACAGCACCTGGTCTTCCTAGGTGGTCTCCTATCCAAGTACTTACCAGGCCCGACCCTGCTTAGCTTCCGAGATCAGACAGAATCGGGCTTGTTAGGGTGGCATGGCTGTAGATTACACCCTTTTTAAAATTTTTACTTTTATGTTTATTAATTCTAACAATATTTAATATATTTTCATTTATTATGTACTAAAAGCCATTTTAATGATAATTCAGTCCAGAAGAAAGGTTGTCATGCTTAATGGTTCTATGTCATTTTTGAAAATTAAAAATTTAATTTATATATTTTATTGAAGAGAATATGACAGGTTGCTCAATAAAAGGTTTTCAAGCATATCAGTATATTGCATTAAGAGCAATTATCTTTTGGGGACTGGAGGATGAAAATGTAAGTTCAGAGAGAAAAAGGAATGATAGAAGATTTACTGATGAAGAGCTTGCTCATATATTCTTAAAGTTATTATGGTGTTTAGATTCATTTGACTCACATTGAACATGATGGAACAATTCTGTTTTAAAATGTCATTCTTGTCTACGGCCATGCCAACCTAAACATGCCTAATCCTGTCTGATCTCAGAAGCTAAGCAGGGGTCAGGCCTAGTTAGTACTTGGACAGGAGACTACCTAGGAAGACCAGGTACTGTAGGTGTTTTTTTTTTTTTTAAGTCTTTACAATACGCAAAAAATTATATAATTTGTAACCATTTATATATATAATAAAAATTTTAAATGTTAACTCTAAAATGTAAAAGGAATATCAGTAATTAAAAAAATCTTTTCTAGAGTGTAGGAAAAACTGAGGCTTTAGAGTAAATTGTCAAATTTGAGCTGGACATTTTTCCTCCCAACTCATTCTATTCAATATAAATTCTTACAGAAGTCAAATAGTTGTGGGACATGAATACATTCCTAACTCCATGCCCATAGTTTAGAAATCCAAATCTCATTCTTTGGCAGTTTATACTCTTAACCAGACAAATTTATTTGTCCAAAATAGTTTTTCTCATCTTTGAGTCTTTCTGTACTGTTAGAATAGTATAATGCATGTCTCTCTACTAAATGTGCTTTTTCATTACTTAAAATCTAAATGTTATACTCCTCTTTTTGAGCCCTTTCCTCTTCCCTTGCATTTTGTATCAGTGCAGGTACTATAGTCTCTTAAATAATCTCTTGGCATTCTGTTGAGGTCAGATTTAAGTATACTTTTTGCTCTTAAGTTTTTACTTACATGTGGTCTCTATACTGAAGTCATAAGTTGTCAAAATTTGTAGACAGTGTTAATTATTACTATTAGCACTTTGCAGAAATTATTGCTAAATATATGTAATAATTTTAGATAAATTCAAGATGTTAATGGATTTTAATGTAATTAGTGTATATAATTTAATCTTATTTTCCTTTCTTTTTAAAAAAAAATTTGTATAAGAGTTTATTTGAGCCAGACCAATGACATATCCCGGGAGCAAGATCTCAGATACTTCCCTTTACTTGGCTCTATATTTTATAATTTTTCTTCTTCTTCAGAGGGATAGTTTAGAGGATTCAGTAGCTTTTAACTTAATGCTCCTGGCCTTTTTAAGTGTATTTTTCTGGAGTTAGATCTGTCCCGTGTCTCATTATTTCTAGGTGGAAATTCAGAAGGTTCACTGAAAAACCGTTCTGCTTTCTGCAGTGATAAGCTAGATGAGTACTTGGAAAACGAAGGCAAGCTGATGGAAACAAGTATGGGTTTCTCTTCCAATGCTCCCACATCTCCTGTGGTATACCAGCTTCCCACTAAAAGTACCAGCTATGTACGAACACTTGATAGTGTGCTAAAGAAGCAATCTACCGTTTCTCCTTCTACCTCTTACTCTTTGAAGCCTCATTCTGTACCCCCTGCCTCTCGAAAGGCAAAGGCTCAAAACAAACAGGCAACTTTCAGTGGCCGAACTAAATCATCTTATAAATCCATTTTACCATACCCTGTTTCACCAAAGCAGAAACACACTCATGTGGTTCTAGGAGATAAGGTTACCAAGACTTCTTCAAGCACCATCTCAGAAAATCAGGTGAATAACTTTGTTGTGCCAACTGTAGATGAAAATACATTCCCAAAGCAAATTAGTTTGCGACAGGCACACCAGCAGCAGCAGCAGCAACAGGGAACCCGCCCTCCAGGCTTGTCTAAATCTCAAGTGAAGCTTATGGACCTGGAGGACTGTGCACTTTGGGAAGGAAAACCAAGGACCTATATCACTGAAGAGCGAGCAGATGTATCCTTAACAACTCTGCTTACGGCTCAAGTAAGTATCTCTTGTTTTCCAGAAGTGTATTCATTCTTGGTTAGAATGAATTAGTGAGAAAGAAAAGGGAATGGGGCTTTCTCTCAGGAGGCTTGGGCATTTAGTTACTTCAGTGACAACTAAGGAAATGTCTTCCAATTTGTTTTTCTTATCAACCAGACACCCAAATGTAGATTCCTTCTGCCATCAGAGGAGAAAAAGTATAGTTGTGCTCTTGAATAGAGTTCCTTTTTTGTATAAAGGCAGCTAGTCATTCTGAATGTCTCTAATTTCATTCTCTAGTCTATGGGCAAGTACATTTGCTGATCTTGTTATAAACAGCTTTGAAAGTTCTTTTTAAAAGATACTAAATCTTGCCAAATCCAAAAAATTATAAATCTACAGAAGAAAGCTTTTGTCTTAAAAAAAATTTTTTTTAATGAATTTTTTTATGGTGACATAACAAAATCTAATGAGTTTTAGCTGTACACTCTAACAGTAAGGCATATATATATATTTATACTGTTCACCTCCCATAGTTAGATTTCTGTCATCACATATTTGACCCCCTTTACCCTATCTACCTCCCCCTGACCCCCATAAAAATTTTATATTAAGAATTTTCATTTATTATTGATTCACCTATCTTAGCAGCCTCTGGTGCGTGACAAAATATCCATAATTTTCTTGACACAAAATTTCTGTACCTTCCATTTTTTAATTGACTAAATTCTAGAACTGAATATCATCAGGTGTTGGGACTAAATACAGACTTGTGTCCTTCATTATTAATCATTCCTAAAGACTTTTATGCATGAATGTTGATATTTCCTTTTTATTACCATATGGCAGGGGTCAGCAAACTATATCTGTAAAACAGACAGTAAATATTTTAGGCTTTGTGGGACATGCACTCTCTGTTGCAGTTTCTCAACCTTGCTCTTGTAATTCCATAGACATTATGTAAATGAATGAGTCAGTCTGTGTTTCAATGAAACAGGCTGTATTTTTTGATCCTTGGGCCTTAAACTGTTAACCCATGCCCTAGAGCATTATGTGTGCTTCCCATTGAGAATAAATTTATTATTGTTGATATTCTGGCTTATAATTAATTAAAATAGTTATTCTCTTGCTTGTCTGTGCTATGCATTAGAACAGGAGATTACTCAGAGTTCTGGTTATATTCATGTCCCTGTCCTTTGAATCTGCTCTAATCTTGTGCTGTTAGTACTGAGTACTCAGAGTCAGAGAAGGCAGACCAACATATGATTTTAAGTTGGTGGTTTGGGAAATGATTTAGTAGATTTAAAATTTTCTGCTTTCATTTTAGGCATCTCTCAAAACTAAACCTATCCACACAATCATAAGGAAACGAGCCCCTCCATGCAACAATGACTTCTGTCGATTGGGTTGCGTGTGTTCCAGTCTAGCTTTGGAAAAGCGCCAGCCTGCTCACTGCCGCCGACCAGACTGCATGTTTGGCTGCACTTGTTTGAAAAGAAAAGTTGTACTTGTTAAAGGGGGATCCAAAACTAAGCATTTCCAGAGGAAGGCTGGTCATCGTGATGCAGTATGTTATGATACTTTGGGAGAAGATCAAAGAGAAGAAGAAGAGGGAGTCAGAGACGAGGAGGAACAATTGAAAGAGAAAAAGAAGAGAAAGAAGCTAGAATACAGTGAGTATTCAGAGTTGAAACAGTATAGTTTTATTTTTTGAAAAGTAAGATTATTTGAAAACCTATTTCAAATAGTATTAGTATTACTTTAATCATGATCTATGATCAAATAAGAATTTAGAGAAATTTTTATTATCCTTAAATGCTTTCTGTATGACATGTATGCTACAGACACACACACACACCCACCCACACACACACACACCTTTTTTGAATGGAAGTTTTCTTTTGAAGATGGCTTTTTTTTGCACTTAATTTGAATCATTCTCTCATGTAGACTTCCAGAATGCCTTTGAAACTTCATCTATTTTTCTGTTTTTTCCCCCTCCCCCCATGTTCTTTGAATGTACTTTGAATGTTCTTTGATGGATCAAAGAACACTCCATCACTTCCTTTTTTTCCCCTGGTTATATTGTGGTATAATTGACAAATACAATTGTATGTATTTAAAGTATACATGATGATGATTTGACATATGTACTCATTGTGAATAACTATAATCAAGTTAACTAACATTTTATTTTCTAAAAGAAATTTGCAACAGAACCCTCTGGTCATGGTTTGAGCCATTAACCAGGAGGTTGGAGATTTGGGGACAGAGTAAGGGCATAACTTTATGCTGAGTTGAGCATTATATACTCTTTTGAAAAGAGTATTTATTTTTTGATAAAACATTATGTAGACCAAATTATATATTATTTTATTCTTGATTTTTTTCCTTTCTGCTTACTTTTTTATTTTAAGTATATTGAGTATAATTTTACCATGTAATTGAAGAGAGTTTCTTTTTAGTTTATTAAAAGTTACATTTATTTGCAATTGCTTGCCATGTACTTACTTTCATCAGAGTAGGTGATTAATATTTCATTGTATGTTCTTTCCAGATTTTCTGTTAATCCACTGTGTGTATATGTGCACATATTTTTTATAGAAAAGGTACTGCTGTATATGTGGTATCATAACCTTTAGAAATTTAATATAAAATCATGTTCTGCTTTTTATATCAGCAAGTATAGATCTATATTATAATTTTAGTTTTAATGGATTCATATTATTATAGTCCTATTGGTTAGACATTTAGCCTTTTTTGATTTTCTTTGTAATAAGTAGTGTAATGATGAATATCTTTGTTCAGGATAAGCTATTAAAGTGAAATCCCTGTGACAATGAGTGCACTTTAAGCATTTATGATGTTGTACGAATCACATATTTACCAATAGTTGTATAGTGCCAGTTCTTCTATACTCTTTTAACACTGTATATTCAAATTAATAGCCAGAAATTGATATCTTATTTTAAATTTGTATTTTTTTGTCATAGGTTTACTGACCATTTGTCAAACTTTTTTCTGTAAATTGCCTTAAAAATTAAAAAAAAATTTACAGTTGATATACAATATTATATTAGTTAAAAAATTATGTTTCAGATGTACAACATAGTAACTAGACATTTATATAACTTACGAAGAAATCACTCTGATAAGTCTAGTACCTGCCTGACACCATATATAATTATTAAAATATTATTGACTATATTCCCTATGCTGTATTTTACATCCCTGTGAATATTTTGTAACTGCCAGTTTGTATTTCTGAATCCCTTCACTTTTTCACCCATTCCCCTATCCCTCCTCCCCTCTGGCAACCATCAGTTTGTTTCCTGTGTCTATGAGTGTGTGTTTTATTTATTTTGCTTTTTAGATTCCACATATAAGTGAAATTATATGTATTTGTCTTTATCTGCCTATTTCACTTAGCATGGTACCCTCTGGGTCCATCCATATTGTTGCAGATGTTACGATTTCATTTTTTTTTTTTTATGGCTGAATAATATGCCATTGTATGTATTATCAGCTCTTTATCCAGTTGTCTGTTAGTGGACACTTAGGTTGCTTCTATAGCTTACCTATTGTAAATAATGCTGCAGTGAACATAGGGATCCTTTGTTCCCTATGTTCCTTTCCTTTTGTGACTGCAGTTTGCAGTCACATCAGTAGTGCACATGAGTTCCCTTTTCTCCACATCCTCAGCTACACTTGTTGATTTATTGATGATAGGTATTCTGACAGGTGTTAGGTGATATCTCATTGTCGTCTTAATTTGTATTTTCCTTATGGTTAATGATATTGGGCATCTTTTCGTATGTCTGTTGGCCATTTGTATGTCCTCTTTGGAGAAATGTCTGATTCAGGTCCTTTACCCATTTTTAAATCAGATTATTTGTGGCTTTTTCTTGGTGTTAAGTTGTATGAATTGTTTATATATTTTGGGTATTAACCCCTTATCGGATGTATCATTGGCAAATAACCTTCTTCCATACAGTCGGTTGTCACTTTATTTTGTTGATACTACTAAGAGTGATGTCAAAGAGTTTACTGCCTGTGTTTTCTTCTAGGATTTTTATGGTTTCAGGTCTTACATTTAAATCTTTAATCCATTTTGAGTTTATTCTTGTATATGGTGAAAGGAAGTGATCTAGTTTTATTTTTTTGCATGTATCTGTCCAGTTTTCCCAACACCATTTATTGAAGAGACTGTCTTAATCCCATTGTGTGGTCTTGCTTTCTTTGTTGTAGATAAATTGACCCTATGAGTATGGGTTTATTTCTGGGCTCTCTATTTTGTTCTGTTGAGCTGTTCATCTTTTTTTTATTCCAGGACTGTAATGTTTTAATTACTATAACTTATAGTGTAGTTTGATATCAGGTAGCATGATACCCCAACTTTGTTCTTCTTTCTCAGGATTGCTTTGGCTATTTGGGGTCTTTTGTGGTTCCATATAAATTTTAGGATGTTTGTTCTAGTATGTGAAAAATGCCATTGGTGTTTTGATAGGGATTACATTGAATCTATAGATTGCTTTGGGTAGTATTAGCATTTTAATGATGTTAATTCTTTTTAGCCATGAGCGTGGTATATACATCCATTTATTTATATATTCAGTTTTTTTCTTCAATGACTTAACAGTTTTCCGAGTACAGGACTTTTACCTCATTGGTTAAATTTATTTCTAGGTATTTTTTATTTTCGATGCAGTTATAAATGGGATTGTTTTCTTAATTTCTCTTTCTGATAATTCATTATTGAGATATAAAAATGCAACTGATTTTTGAATATTAATTTTGTATCTTGCCACTTTACTGAACTCATTTATTAGTACTAATAGTTTTTTGGTAGACTCTAGTGTCATGTCATCTGCAAGTAATTATAGTTTTACTTCTTCCTTTTCCAATGTAGATGCCTTTCATTTCTTTTTTCTTGTCTGATTGTTGTGTCTAGGACTTCCACTACGTTGAATAAAAGTGCCGAAACCAGATAATCCTCTTGTTCCTTAATATGAAACAAAAAGCTTTTAGCTTTTCACTATTGAGTATATTAGCTGTGTTTGTCATATATAGCCTTTATTATGTTGAAATTTGTATGCCAACTTGGCTGAGAGCTTTTATCATAAATGGATGCTGGATTTTGTCAAATGCTTTTTCTGCATCTATGGATATGATTATATGATTTTTATACTTCATTTTGTTTATGTGGTGTATCATGTTAATTGATTTGCGGATATTAAACCAACCTTTTGTACTAGGAATAAATCCCACTTGATCATGGTGTATGATCTTTTTAATATTTTGCTGAATTCAGTTTGCTGATATTTTTAGGATTTTTGCATCTATGTTCGTCCGGGATACTGGCCTATAATTTTCTTTCATTGTAATGTCTTTGGTGTCAGGGTAATACTGGCTGTGTAAACTATTCAATTTCTTGGAATAGTCTGAGAAGGAAAGGTGTTAATTTCTTTGACTGTTTGGTGAAATTCACCTGTGAAGTCATTTGGTCTAGGAGTTTTGTTTATTGGGATATTTTTGATTACTGATTTGATTTCAGTAGTCTGTTTAAATTTTCTTCTTGATCCATCTGAGAAGATTGTGTGTTTCTAGGAATTTATCCATTTCTTCCAGGTTGTTCTGTAAATTGACCTTTTGAATTCTTTGCTAACTTTTATTGGAGTGGCTGTTGTTTTTTTTCTCTATATTTCCAAGAACTTTATAGTGTCTATATTTTAATTTTTAATTTAATTTTCATTTTAATTTTTGTCAAAGTTCTCCTTCCCTTTTTCCCCCCAAAAAAGGGAAAAGCAGAGATGGTTAAGTCTGATGGTCTTGTTTTATTGTTTCTGTCTTTGGAGTCTTGCGTAGAACATTTCTCTCTATCCCCAAGGTTTAAAAAAATATTTAATTAGATTAATAGATGGGTTTAAAAATTAAATTGTTAATATATGGATCTGTTTCTGGTCTCTGCTGTCTTGTGACCAGTGCCAGGCTGTTCCAATTAATATTTCAGTGTTTAAATAAGATACTTACTGTCTTCATATACCTAAATGATGTTTATATAAATAAGATTTAACAGGTTTAAAATGAAATGTAATATAGAATCATTAGTTTTTTCTATATCTTTTTACTGAATTTATTCCCATATTTTAATAAAAGCAACAGTGTTTCATTTCAGAACAATAATAAGTTACAGAAGCCACCTGCATAAGTAGGAATACTGTATATTTGTTAGGTTTTAATTATTTTGAGTTGTTGGTTAGTGTTTTTACCCTATGTGTTTCCCTTGATCAGAATTAAACTCCAGAAGTCAGCCAATTATCAAAGTACTTTTTAATTTTCTCACTGATACAGTCCATTATAAAAAACCTAGCCTGCAATGCTCTAGGAGCCATCAGTTTTCTTGGGCTGTTAGGGAAGGATGAGGAAAGGAGGGAAGATATTTTTGTTATGACTGCTATGTAAAAGGAGGAGAAATAGGGAAGAGTTCTTGGAAGCAGAAATGTTGCTGAGACCTAAAACAAAAATAAATGTAAAAACTGGAAGAAGCTGAAGAAATCACTTGGTGTGTTTTATAAAAAGGTAGGTGGCAGATGGGAAAAAATTGTTGATGATTTAGAAGAATTAGAGAAAGTAAGGAGAAAATGAAAGCAAGAAAATAAAGGATGATAGAAAAAAGTATTTTATACTTTTTTATTATGTCCTTATGAAGGACATAATATTTCAGATTAAAAGGGCTTACTGAATACCAGGCAGTAATAAAATTGTAAGAAGACTCTTATCTAGACACATTGTTGTAGCATTTTAGAATATTAAAGAAGATATCCTGAACTCTTTAAAAGAGAAAGCAGTTTGCCTATGAAGGATTTAGAATCAGTTTATTGTCAAAGATATTAATCAGCAGCATTGGATATTTGAATCATTGTTTCTAAAATCAGAGTTCGGAGAATTTTCAACCTAGCATTCTTAGCCAGCCAAATTATAGATTAAATACATGCATAAACTAAAGATATATTAAAACATGCAATGATGTGGGAAGTCGACCTGTTAGAAACTTCTGGTAAATTTCTTGAGATTGTGCTCTAGAAAATAAAAAAGAAATTCAAGAAGCAGGAGATACATCTATCTAGTGGAGTGGACCTAGACTAAGAGTGGGGGGAAAATCTTAGGATGACAACTACGTAGCAAGACTAGAAGGCAACCTGTTCAATTTAAAGTAGAAAATGAGAAGATGTTGATAAGGCCATCTTCAAAAAAACATTAGATTTATTTTAAGAAATAACATGGTTAAGAACCCTGGATGATTTGTGAATAGGTGAAGGACTCTGCCACCTCATTAAGAGAAAAAAAACAGCTAAGAACACAGTAAGGAAAAAATTTGTATAGGAAAATTATGATCCAAGTGTGAATCAATAAAATTTTTAGTGAAATTTTGAGCAGTCAGTAAGACTATAAGAACTATCTGCTTCATCTGAACTATTTGAACAAATTTTATGGTATTACATTTCCTTCTACTCTCAGGGGTCACTCAGATTCATTGGTTCTGCAGAGATTAATCATATAAGCATAATTTTATAAGCAAAATGATTTTTTGTTTTTATAATTGATTTATAGTTAATATGTTATTAAAAAATGTTTTTAATAATGAAATCTAGGAATTTAATACATTTTTTTGGTCATTGCAATAGACTTAAAAATTTTTCTGCCATTAATGGCCCTTGGTGTGAACAGAGGGATACTGACATTATTCAACACTCTTCTTTGTAGTTAAATGTTTAAACTCTTCTCATTTTTTAGAATATATATTCTATAGCTATTTTCTTGGTAGTTACCATAGGGATTTATTTAACATCCTTAAATTATACTCTAATATGAATTTATACCAACTTAACTCAATAACCTACAAAAACTGCTGCTTTTCTAGTTCTGTCCTCACCCTGTTCAGTTGTTAATATCATAGTATTATGTTTTACACATTGTGTGCCCCCAGACGTAAAGTAATAATTTTTTAAAAATGCATTAGTCTTTTAAATTATGTAGAAGACAAAATTTGGAATTAAAAAGCAAAGTTACATAATACTAGGCTTCACACTAAACTTTTTTGTTGTTGTTAAATGTATTAGTCTTAAATCCTGTAGAAAACAAGATTACAACAAACCATTGTTATAGCAATATTAATTTTTAAATTGCCCTTGTGTTTACTTTTAGTGAGATCTTTATTTTTCCATATGGTTTTGAATTATTGTCTAATGTCTCTTCATTTCATTTTGCAGAAATCCTTTGAGCATGTCTTGCAGTCTGGTTTAGTGGTCACAAACTAAAATATGAATTTTCTCATATTTTACCTGTAAATTTCTTAATTTTTCCCTTACCCTCTAGGAACAGTTTTGCTTGATGTGGAATTCTTGGTTAATAGCATTTTTTTTTCCTTTTAGCATTTTGAATATAAAGCCCACCATCTGCTGGCTTCCAAAGCTTCTGATGAGTAATCTGTTCATACTTTCATTGAGGATCCATGTATATGATGATTTGTTTCTTTCCTGTTGCTTTCAAGATTCTCTGTCTTTCTCTTTTGAAAGTTTTAGTATAATGTGTCTCAGTGTGGGTCTCTTTGAGTTCATCTTACTTAGAATTTGTTGACCTTCTTGGATGTTTATATTCATATCTCTCCTCAAATTTGGGATGTTTTTAGCCATTATTTCTTCAAATATTCTCTCTGACCTTTTCTCTTTCTGTAACTCCCCTGATGTATATGTTGATTTGCTCAATGGTGTTGCTTTTCTTCAATCTCCTCTTTCTGTTCCTCAGACTCCATAGTTTCCATTGTCCTATCTTCCAAGTTCATTGATTCTTTCTTCTGCCTTTTAAAATTTTACTTTGAATCCCTCTAGTGAATTTTTCTTTTCGTGCTTTTTAGCTCTAGGATTTCCTTTTGAGTTCATGTTTTGTATTTCTTTCTTGATATTTCCATTTTGTTCATGTACGGTTTTTTTTGACTTTCTCCACGTCTTTTATTTCTTTGAGCATCATTAATACTGTTGTTTTAAAGTCTTTGTCTGGTATATTTGTCATTAAGTCCTTTTTCAGGTACAGTTTTTGTTGATTTTTTCCTTTGAATAGTCTTTTCTTTCTTCTGTATGTCCTGTGATGTTCATTAGAACACTGGACGTTTGATTTTAATAATGTGGTAACTATGGAAATACGTTTCTCCTTCCTCGGGGTTTGGCTTATTTTTTTGTTACTGTTTTTATTTTTTTTTTTGATTGATGTAGGCTGTTTTTGTGCTGAGGATCAGACTGAGTTGTAAGCTTAAGGTCTACCAAGGTCTTTTCTGAACCTTTTCTTGGGTGTCCACAGTCACTTTCTAATTTTCCTTGTATATATGGTTGTTTATGAACGTTCTAGTCTTTAATGTCTGGCTTCTGAAAGGGCAAAAGTGGAAAACGGAGGGAGGGTAAAGGGTGTTGGCCCTCTAAATCCTCTGGAAGTCATTTAAGACAGAGGGTTAAGGGCTTTTAGCAGTGGAGGGGAGTTGCAACAGCAATGGCTGTCTGACTCTTTGTCTGCACCTCTGTGATCAGAAGCAATAATCAGAGCAGAGGTCTCTTACAGTTTGAGGACAGGGTCCTTTTGCCCACCCTGGCTCCCATAAGCTTTGTGCAAGTTACTCTAGGAATGCATGCACAGCTCTATGCCATGTGGTAGGGGGTGGGGAAAGAGTATTTGCTAATATGCTAATGGCTGAAATGGATCACAGTTAATGACAGTTTACTGTCCATGTCTTTCCCTGGAAGTTGCAAGTTTTCAACCGACTCCAGAGTTCTAAGTTAACATTAGACACATTCTGCCAGTGCAGTTGTTTAGGAGAGACATATTTCCTGTTGTTACCTACTCTGCTGTCTTCCCAAAATCTTCTCCATATCCATTCTTGATTAAAAACTGTTAATAAGCAAACGGAATATTATAAGAGTGTCTACTAATTTTCATCTGTAATTCCATTGCAGTCCTAATCAAAATATTGACAACTTTTTATATGAAACTTTAAAAGCTGATTCCAAAATGTATATGGAAATGCAGAGGACCTAGAAATAGCCAGAGCATACTTGAACAATGACAAGGTGGGGGGACTTGCTCTATTGGATGTTAAAACTTACAAAACTGTCATATTTAAGACAGGGCAATACTGGCTTGAGTTTAAAGTGAACAGATCAGTAAATAGAATAGAGAGGCTGCAATAGATTCAAACATATTGACACTTGACTTGACATTGAATATCCATATGGCGAAAGCAAAACTTTATTCCTTATACCATACATAGAAAAATTTCTAGATAGATTATAGACCTAATTATGAAAAGCTAAACAATACAACCTTTAGAAGATAATGTAGAAGAATATATATATGATCTCATCTTAGGAAAAAGATTCCTTCCCCTTGGCTTTATTGAAATGTAATAGACAATTAGTTGCTCTTATATACATTGTACAATTCAATGAGTTTTTTTTTTTCAAGTATAGTTGGCATACAGTAATGTTAGTTTCAGTTATACAGCGTAGTGATTAGAGATCTATATAATTGAAAAAGTGATCACGCCACTAAATCTAGTACCCCTCTGCTCCCCTACATATTTATTACATTATTAACTATTTTCCTTATGCTACACTTATCTCCATGTCTGTTTTGCAACTATTCATTTGTACTTCTTACTTGCTTTGTCCTTTTTCATCATCCCCCCAACCCCTTTTCCATTTAGTAGCTCTCAAAATATTCTGTGTCTATAAGTTTGTTTCTGTTTTTGTTGTTTTGTTCTTTAGATTCCACATGCATGTGAAATCATGTGATCTTTGTCTTTATTTGCTAACTGCGTTCAGCGCAATACCCTCTAGGTCCATCAAGGCACTATCTTTCTATTCCCTTTCTTTCAGTCTCTCTGTGTCTTTTAATCTGAATTAAGTCTCTTATAGGCAACATATGTAGGGGTCTTATTTTCTTATCCATTCAGCCACTCTTTTTTTTGGTTGGAGCACCTAATTCTTTTCCATTTGAGATACTTGTTGATAGGAATTCAGTTAGTACCATTCTTTATTCACGCTTTTGATACATATTTTTCTTCTTAAAGAGGTCCCTCCAACATTCCCTGTAATATTGTGTTGATAAATTTGTTTAGCTTTTTTTTTTTTTTGGTCTGGGAAGCTCTTTATCTGTCCTCTAATTCTAAATAATAGTTTTGCTGGATAAAGAATTCTTGGTTGTAGATCCTGGGTTTTCATCACATGGAATATTTTGTGCCAAGTCCTTTTGTCCTGTATAGTTTCTTTTGAGAAATCAGCTGCCAGTCTTATGAATGCTCCCTTGTAGGTAACCGCTTTTCTCTTGCTACTTTTAAGATTCTCTCTTTGTATTTAACTTTTGCATTTTAAGTATGATGTGTATTGGTGTGGGCCTCTTTGGGTTCATCTTTTTTGGGACCCCGAGCTACCTAGGGTAGTGTATGTATTTCCTTCACTAGGTTAGAGCTTTTCTACCATTATTTCTTCAAATAGCCTTTCAACTTTTTGTTCCCCTTCAGGTACCTCTATGACTCGATGTTTTTACATTTAATTTCATTCCATAGGCTTCTTAATTTATTATTATAGTCTTGGTTTCTGTTTTCTTGCCGTTATTATTGGGTTCCCTTGGCTTCCTTATCCTCTATATTAGTGGTTCTATCCTCTACTTTATCTACCCTTGTTGATGGCTTCTAATGAACTCTTCATCTCAGATAATATGTTCTTCATTTCTGACTGGTTCTCTTTTTTAGTTTCCATTTCCATTTTTATGTTTTTAATCTCTGTAAAGTTCTCACTGAAATCATCTGCATTTCCCCAAAGTTCATTGAGCAGTCCTGATAACTTACCCTGTTTGATTATGTTGCTGTCACTCCCGTCTTACATGTTCTAACAGAACTGAACTTTACCCTTCTCAGTCAGCTCCTTTTATGAATTTTCCTACTTACTGGAACCACCATTTATCCATAGTCAAAACTTTAGAGTTGTCTTTAATTCTCAATGAAGGAGTAAAATGTTTTAAGACATTTTAAGAAGTTTACTTCTGAAGTACTATACTGTGTATTTTGTAGCTATTATTTTCAAAAGAAAAAGATGGAAAGGGACCTTTACTTAGTACAACCATTAGCTTATGGAGGTTTAAAAAATCCTTGAAAGATATTTTAAAGAAGTCAAAGACTTCTGTCCTGAGGCACTTTTATTTTTGTAATAGTTTTAATATGTATGTGAAATAATTAGCAGCATTAGACAGTAAAATTTTTACCAAGTGAATGGTATAGGGCCTTTGTAAATACTACCTTTATTGTGAGGGTATCCCTGATTACCTGCTTTAAAATTTCAACATTCTCCCTTAAAATACATACCCATACATACATACTTTACATAAGTACTTATTTCCCTTCTCTTCTGCTTTGCTTTTTCTTGTACTCACTCACCATAATCCAACATATTTTTTTAGTTGTCTTGTTTACTGCCTGTCTGCCCTCTTCCTTCCAGTTTAAATGTAAACTTTATGAAGGCAGGCATTTTTGTCAATTTTGTTCATTAGTATATCTACAAAGTTTGATACATAATAAGCATTAAGATATTTATTTATACTTGAATGAATGAATAGGAGGGTCTTAGAAGCCTTTGTGAATGATGTGATAAATGAGCTGGGTTATAAAAATTGGATAAGAGACTGCTAAGTAGTTAAGTAATTGGCTCAATCACTTTCTAGCTCAAAGTTTTTTCCTCCCTCTCCCTTTTTTAATCTTGGTCTTTATCAACATTTTGTGGTTATGTTCTGAATGGTGATAGTTGTAGTAGGAGCCATATACACAAAGTTGTTCTTTACTAGTGAGGTCTCAATGTTCAGAGCAGATATACTTATTATGAAATCAGGTAGCAGTTAGAATTCTCGTTTGTTATGAAAGATTATTTGAACTAAGTCTTTGAAATAATTGCGAATGCTGCTCAGTCACATTTTATGTGATTTTAGGGAAAGATTTTGGCTCTGGCTTGGAACCAGCTACATCCTCTTTGAGGACTGATCATTAAAATGCAAAATACAATGTTTGTTTCTCTGTAGCTCTCTATGGGATGGCTGGCCATATGCTTAAAGAATAAAGTAGTCTCTGGATTCTTCATTTTGTTAAGTAGTCAATGCATTTTTCCTTTGCGTAGAACTTCTCAATAGTATGATTTCATCTTGGTTGGGTTTTATTGCTTTTCTATTGATAGGTTCTTGCTCCAATGCTGAATTCATGCTGTCTTTTGAATCAGTTTGTTGTCAGAAGGCAGCAGTAACAAACAGTTCGGTCTCTGGAGCCAGATTGAATTATTTTGGTGTTTTTCTGTCTCTTACTGTTAGATTCCCTTGAATATCAGGATCTGCCAAATGAGAATAATATCTCAAGAACTACTGTGACAGTCAAATGAGTTAAAACACATTAAATGCTTAGAATAGGTACATAGTAAAGTTCAATAATTTTGTTGTTGTTTGTGAAATGAAAACGTGTAGGATAGAATGGGAAGGCCTTTTTTGACCGTGCTAAATATAATAGGATCTCCTGTTCAGTCCTCATTCCTTACCCTGCTTTATGTTTTTGCATAGCACTTATTTGATTATATGTTTATTAGTTTTCTCCTCCTGGATTATAAATTGTGAAGGCAAGATGGCTGTGTTCAATCTACTGCTGTCTGAAACAGTATCTGATATATGTTGTTCAAATATTTAGTTAATAGATGAATGAACAAAGGTACAGGGATGTAACTAAAGATATATTAGGAGATATTGTTTTAAAGAGTTATTGCTTTTTATGAGGGAACATATTTTGTATTGATAATGCCTCAGTGAACTTTTGTTGCCAAAGGCACCTAAAATCTTATCCTTTTTTTTGTGAAGCTATATGTGAAACAGAGCCTGAACAGCCTGTTCGACATTACCCATTGTGGGTGAAAGTAGAAGGTGAAGTAGATCCAGAGCCAGTTTATATCCCAACGCCTTCTGTCATTGAGCCTACAAAACCATTGTTGTTGCCTCAGCCAGAAGTTTTATCTACTACTATGAAGGGCAAACTGCTCTCTGGAATTAAACCTACACGGGCATATACTCCCAAACCCAATCCTGTGGTAAGCCTGGAGTTTCATCTTTTATTGAAAGTTGCAGAAATCATTTGTAAAGATTGATGAGTTTCAACCAATTTTCAGTTTATATTCTGTGAATCATTTTGCTTTCAGGTAATATCTTGTAAGCCATCTCCTTTCTGATTTAATCAGTTTAGTTGCTGGTACTTAACAAATGTCATAAAAATAGAGGTGCATAATTATAATTCTTAAGTATAGCCAAATCTCTCTTCAGGAAGATAGATCATATAAAGATGGGCTTTTTAAATAACATGACTTGCAAAACTCTGTTAAAGATACTTATTCCTGTAGTGTATTATATTGAGTAATTGAGTTGTTTATATTAGTAGAAAACCATTAAGAAAAATCTTTAAAAATAGCTCATTTTCTTAAAGCAAATTTCTTTATATACAATAATAACAATAAAGTTCAAGATTTAAAATAATAGTTTATATGACTATGCGAAGACTGATAGGTGAAAGAGCTGATAAGTACTTCTGATTATTAAATCCATTTCATTTTTCCCAGTCCATTAAATTGGAAGAAAGATTCTTTAGTATAATACTATTCATTGTAGTCTCTCTACCAGTGCGGAGTGAAAACTGTTACCATTCAGTGATGACATGAGTATGTATAGAAAATAATAGTTAATATTAGAAACTTTTCCAGCAAGTTAATAGTCATTTTATATTTATTAAATCTAATATTAAAAAAACTTGGGCTTGTATTTTACATGTTCTCTGCTTTTCTAGCAGTTTGTATTTTTCTAGTAATTACTTTTGTATTTTGCAGACATATTAATCTATGTTAGACTGATAATTAAGAAAGTATCCTTCACCAGGATCATTTGAGAAGCACTGCTCAGGTGTGACATGAAATCTCTTGATAGAGAACTTATACTTTCTGACTTCCCCAAGATCCAGCACATATAAACTTATATATGTACAATTTAACTTGAAAGTTTGCATTTTAATATTTCAGGTGTTGTGATACAAAAATTAAACATCTTTTTCCTTTTGGAGTCCAGGAGACTTCTCCCCCAGTATGTGAAATGTTTTGTTGTATGAAACTTACAGATTCGGGAAGAGGACAAGGATCCAGTCTACTTATACTTTGAAAGTATGATGACTTGTGCCCGAGTTCGAGTATATGAACGAAAAAAAGAGGAGCAGAGACAGCTGTCACCATCCCCATCCCCATCATTTCAGCAGCAGGGCTCATGTCATTCTAGTCCCGAGAACTGTAGTGCAAAGGTGAATTGCTTATTTCATAATTTCCCTTTTTAACTTTTAGTTCACTGTTGGTGGAATTAGAATTTGCATTATTATCAGAATAATTCAGAGTAATTGTTTTGGGGCAGAGAAGGCTTAGTTGATGTGTATATCAGTTTATCTGTTTCTCTGCATACCTGTTCTGGAGAATAGTTCCTTGGACCTATTAAACATATTATTCTTTCTAATGCTGGAGTAATTTAAAAAGTTTAAACATTTCTGGTTTTAATTAAATCAGTTAAGATTTGGATCTTTCCATGTAGGTGAATTTTGTAAGAAATTTAAGCTTGTTCCATTAAATATCAGATATTTTTTCTTTCTTACTAGAATACACTATAAAGTACAGTGATCTGTCACTGTCAAGTACATTACAGAGCAGGACTACTTATTTTTTCCAAGGGCTGTATAATATGATAGTAATGCAGGTGGTGTGCTTATAGATGTGAAGCTATTGCCATTTTAATCTTTCTGCTGTTTCATGTTTCTTTGAGAGATTTAATGCTATGTCTTAGTCTCTAGAGTAAACATAGTAAACATGTGTTGCATTGAAGTATTTCTGTATTATTCTCTTCTTCAGGAGCCCGATTCTGAACAGCAGCCCTTGAAACCAATTATCTGTGACTTAGAGGATGATTCTGATAGATCACAAGGTCAGCATGAAAACTAGATCTTATCATTTGATAGTAATTATTCAGGTGTGGATTATAATAAAAATGGGGGGAACCAAAATTACCAATCCATCGTATGATTACCTAATCTGTTTCCAGCTTCTCTCAAAAATAGAAATTATAATTTTTTTTTCCTAAAATTGGTCTATTTATCACTCCTAAGAAATAAAATTAATTTATTGATATGGCATGTTGCAAGAGACCTTTAGGATGAGGTCAATGATTTTCTTTTTTAAACCTCTTTTCAAACCTCAGCAACATTAGCATCATTAGCTATTGAAATTTTCCCTTAAGATATTACAAGCTGTTGCTGTTGGAGAAGTGCAGAAGGAGAAAGGAAGGGATATTATTGATCTAGCAGGCTATTGCCAGAATTACTTTGTTGAGATACAATATCTAGGGATTTAATGGTTTGTTTTTATATGTTTCCTAAGACTTCAGACATTTAAACAGCATTGCTTCCCAACATTTTTTTTTATTTCTTTTATGGCATGGTATACATAGTAGGTGAAAATGTTTCGATAGCACACTGAGATATGTAGAGGAGGTTGCTGGGGTGGAGAGATCCTACCTGAGAGCATGACCACCCTGAAGTCTGTGGGTATCTATGTCATAGTATGCCTTTAACTGTAGCACTTTGGTTGGGAGGCTCCTCTGTGGAAAGCTAGGTGTCTAATGAAATATACATCTGTTTAACATGTTCCTGTGAATATGCACACATTGTAGAAGTGGAACAATCATTTCTAGAGGCAGAAAAGTAATTCAGAAGTATTTTCAATAGAAACTAGAGGTAGAGTGCACTTAAAAAACCAAACCAAACCAAACCAAACACTATCTCTCTTGCTGTTCTTTAGGATAGACCCTACTTATCACATGTTACAAAGCATCTTACAAGTATTTTTGCTTTGTCTATACAGATAGCAGAACACTAAATTGTACCAAATACGCTTAACCTTGGTTATAGGTCATGCTTTGTTTGCAGGGTAACACTTTCTTATATAATAGTTCATGGTTTTTTGGAGCCATCTTCAGTGGGATGCCCTTTAATTAGAAAGCTGAGTCAGCAGTATAGTGAAGATAATTATAGTCTGATTCTCTGAAATCTTTTTCCTGGAAAACTCCTAAATTACAAATGTTAAATTACCACTTAAAGTGCATGGGAATGGGACACTGGGTTGAATTTTTATACCACTGGTACTTTTCTGAGAACTTACGGAAAGTAAAAAAATCAGAGTTCAGTACAAAATGCCGTGATACTGAAACATCTGTCAACTCCTTATCAGAAAAGAGCTGGAAGTCTTCCTGCAATGAAGGAGAATCTTCTTCTACCTCGTATGTGCATCAGAGGTCTCCTGGTGGTCCCACCAAACTGATAGAAATCATCTCAGACTGCAACTGGGAGGAGGATCGGAACAAGATTTTGAGCATCTTATCCCAGCACATCAATAGCAACATGCCACAATCACTTAAGGTGGGCAGCTTCATCATTGAGTTGGCTTCTCAGCGAAAGAGCCGGGGTGAGAAGAACCCCCCTGTTTATTCTTCTCGTGTGAAAATCTCTATGCCATCATGTCAAGACCAAGATGATATGGCTGAGAAATCTGGATCAGAGACTCCTGATGGTCCATTATCCCCTGGGAAAATGGATGATATCTCTCCTGTGCAGACAGATGCCCTGGATTCAGTGAGGGAGAGATTACATGGAGGCAAAGGTCTGCCCTTTTATGCAGGGCTTTCTCCTGCAGGGAAGCTTGTGGCCTATAAACGTAAACCCAGTTCAAGCACATCTGGGCTTATCCAGGTGAGAATTATCTTTAATCTGGATGTAGCACCTTTTTGCATTTAGGTAACATCTTGATTTTTCAGAGCCCTTTGTGGCTTTTATATCATTTATCTTCATATTTTCTGGGAACTGGGTGACAAAATTATCTCTTTTCGTAATAGGCCTAGATTAGACACATACCTAGAGTGAATTTTTGGCATATTTATAAATAAATGTAGTGCCCTCTATTTCTTATAATTTTCTTTCTAGTCTTCCTGGAAAGCTGCTCCTCTTAAACTTTATCGTTTGGGCTCTAGTGATACTTTGGCAAACAAGCAAGGACAGTAAGGGATCTAGTTTAGTTCATGGGATTATTTTTAGCAGACAGCTTTCAAAACAAAACAAGGTGAACTTGATTTAAAAATATGCAGTATATGTTTGGAAACTTAGAGAAAATTTTAATTTAGTAAAGTGTTATTCAAATACATAAAAGTATTTTAAAAAATAAGCCACAATTTACGTATTTTTTGCTTTATATGAGTCATATAAGGTTACCAGTATAATAATTGTTGTAGGACAGATATCTCTATCCTCACTATTTAGTAATTCAGGCAGGTTATATTAATAAAATTACCCTGGCATATAGAAAATTCTTTGGAAAGAGAAGTCCTGAATTAAAATGTAATCATAGTTAAAAAAGTTCTCTCTTCTTGCTCACTGACATTAATGCACTTTTATATCAGAGTTAGCAAATGTGTGGAAGTATCTGATATTGCTAAGGTTATTTGACTCTATTAGCTTGACCAGTTCTCTGGGCTAAGGACTATTCCAATAATAAGCCAATAATAATAATATGGCTTATCTTCTTGATCAGAAACTTTTCATTGCAATTTATTCTATAGAAATGCTTCTCATTGTATTTCTTAAACTCTTTAAATGATGAGGAGTACAGTGTTTTCTCCATTTTTCATTTATTGATCGATACTTTGAGAGCAGAGACTTACTTAAGGTCATTTGTAGAGAGACTAGACTCCCTGAAATAACAGGCATAGAAATTTTGTTCTCTTCTACTAGCTGGGACTCATAAAAGCACCATAAAATGTGAATTAACGTAAGCAGTCATGCCACTGTAGGCTTTGAGAAAACTGCTCAGTGTTCATTGGAATACCTTCCAAAGGAGCAGATAGGGACATCTGATCTGGACTCCACAGAGTCTAAAAAAACTATATAGTAAAGTTTGCCGTGGGATGGAAAGATCACATTCTTTATACCAAACTGAGACAAAGATATTCTTGCTCTACCTGGGAATAATCACAATTTTATTTCAGTAGCAAAGAGTAATTATGTTTTGTGTCTTTGAAGAGAGAGTGGCTTTTGCTGTAGCTTTCTCCTCACCAATTCCCTATTAATTTATAGAGGAGGAGTTTCTCCACCTCATTCTACACTCTTCCCCTTTTCAATGGTGTAAAAGAGGGACAGAAAAGAATGTCTTCTCTAGTCATCCAGCAGTATGACTTAGGGAACATGAGTAAGAAACTTGGGAGGTTTTTTTTTTTCCCCTTAAAAAAGCTATCCTGCTACAAAGATGGGAAGTCTGTGAACTCAGGCGGTAGAGAAAAATACTTCATTGATCTACTTTCTTCTGACAATTTAGTGACTATTTCTAAAATTACAGTAAGTTTCTACTGGCATTTATCTTGAGCTAAAGTTGTATTTAAGAGATGAAGACAATATCTTTAAAGTTAAGTTTTTAGAAAATTAAAAACTAAGGTGACTTTGTGACTTAGGTTATTGTAGCAATGACTTTCTTATAACTTAGAGTAGACATACCACATACTTCCCAAATATGAAGGATGCCTCTAAGAAGCCTGTGAGGGTCTTCATTAGGCCTCTCTGGTCTTGTCAGAGATTCTGTGGAACACAGTTATTTATTTTTGTTGATGATTGTTAATAACCAGAAATGCTTTATGACAGGTAAAAAAATTGTATTATTTATTAGATTTCACTTTATTTTTTTCACATATCTAAGATGTAGATTTGTTTCTCAATTACCAAAATGAAGGATGAGATCAGTTCAGAATATCAGATGACAGCATTTTTTTTTTCATCTAATTAAACACCTCCTGATTATACCAAATGGGAAAAGACCATTTCTTTTTCCCTTTAAATCTAAAAGATAGACTTATAAAATCTTGTTAAAATGAAACCCCTGTCAAGGGAGATGAGTAAGCAAGAGAATTTTATCTTTACAGAATTTCTCTTTGCCACTTGTTTCAGGTTAATGGTAAGAGTTACCCGCAGGCTAAGTTGCTATTGGGACAGATGGGGGCATTGCATCCAGCCAATAGGCTAGCTGCTTATATCACAGGCAGGTTGCGACCCTCAGTCCTGGACCTCTCAACCCTCAGTACTGTCATCTCCAAGGTAGCATCCAATGCCAAGGTGGCTGCATCCAGGAAACCACGTACCCTGTTGCCTTCAACACCCACTTCCAAAACGGCATCCTCCTCCGGCACTACAACAAATCACCCTGGGAAGAATCTGAAGGCATTTGTCCCAGCAAAAAGACCAATTGGTAAGTTGGACTATATATATATTTTTAAAAGTCCTGTGACTTGGTGTCGGGCCAGTGGATACAGTATGGAGGTTGTAAAACTTAGAGAAATAAAGAATTTGGCATTATTCTTATTCTTGATGTCTGTCTTGCTCAATTTTTTTGGGGGGAGTGAGGTGTAACTCTTCTGATGACCTACAATACTAAATGAATTGAACTCTAGTTAGTTTTACAGTTTCTCAGACTTTTAGACTTCTATTCACATAGAAAAGACTTCTAGGTTTTTAATTTTGTTTTTAAAAAGAGAAGGCATGTTCTTAAAGGTACTTCCTTAATTTACATTTCTCCTATCAGGACTGGTGTTTTGTTTTTGTTTTTGTTTTTTACCAATGATATGTATGTTTCTTGAACTTATAAAACTAAGGAACTATCAAAATCAAAAGTGAGTTGAGTTAGTATAGGCTTAAAGTACAGAGAAGGTGCTTGTAAACCACAATTAAGGAAACATTTCTTTATTCATCTCTGTTCTGTGAATAAAAACCTCTTTTGCTTATTTCAGTGCTAGAATCTGTAATAAATTACCTTCTTGAAAACGTGTATTTTAGCATTGAGAATATATAAACTTGGTTTATTGAATTCTTCTTTGTTTTTTTCAGATCTCTTTAGGAATGTTAAGTAAAAGTTTCAATTACTGTATTTTTTCTCTAGTATGAAATTGAAGTCTAGCCGAATGCCAGAATTGTGTGAAGATGGGAGGGTAGGCATTGTATGCCTTAAAAAGAACCCATTTTATCTCTTTTTTAAAAAGTAGCTTTAGTGATTTTAAAAATAAACAGTCCTCTTCTGCCCTCTCTTGAAAAATATCTTCATACATTCCAGAAATATGTAAAGCTTAACTGTTTTATAAGGATAGCAATAAAAGGATGGAGGTACTGGGACAGAAAGAAGTGATGAAAACAAGTTTTAAAATTAGAGCTAGAAAAATAAAATCTTTATCTTTTTTAGGTGATGAAATCGTGTACTGCTGTATGGTCTTTTTTTAGTGTCCTGGCAATCTGACTATATTGCATAGATAAAGATTTTTAGTAGGAACACCAAATTTTAATCCCTTTCTTGTTAGCATTATCAAGGTTTGGTTTGGGTTAAGGGAAGTGTTTGATTTCTGTGGCTAGAATTTGGCACATATAATGCAGGTAGGTAGTACCTGTAAGAGATTGACCCAGTGGTGCACACAGTAAATGTTGATAAACACAATCACTAAGAGGATAAAATATGAGAACTGAAGATTTTTGACCTGCAAATTTTTATTTGCAGCGGCTCGACCCTCTCCTGGTGGTGTGTTCACACAGTTTGTGATGAGTAAAGTTGGAGCCCTGCAGCAGAAGATACCTGGAGTTAGCACACCCCAACCCCTAACAGGGCCACAGAAGTTCAGTATCAGACCTTCTCCAGTAATGGTCGTCACACCTGTGGTTTCTTCTGAGGCAGTTCAGGTGTGCAGCCCTGTAACTGCTGCTGTCACTACT
This sequence comes from Macroglossus sobrinus, assembly GCA_004027375.1. Classification (NCBI taxonomy): domain Eukaryota; kingdom Metazoa; phylum Chordata; class Mammalia; order Chiroptera; family Pteropodidae; genus Macroglossus; species Macroglossus sobrinus. Next base: position 232,321 of record PVKZ01000061.1, on the reverse strand, counting down.
ACCACCCCTCAAGTGTTTTTAGAGAATGTTACTGCTGTGACACCTATGACTGCTATTACTGACGTGGGAATTAAAGAAACTACTTATCCTTCTGGTGCCACCACTGCAGGGGTTGTTGAGGTCTCTGAAACTAATACCAGCACCCCTGTAACACCTACTCAGTCTACAGCCACTGTGAACCTTATCAAAACAACTGGGATAACCACTCCTGTGGCTTCAGTTGCTTTTCCTAAGTCTTTGGTAGCATCTCCTCCAACCATAACTCTTCCTGTTGCTTCCACTGCCTCCACCTCCATAGTCGTGGTGACCACAGCTGCATCTTCCTCCATGGTGACCACACCAACTTCATCTCTTGGCTCTGTTCCCATTATACTCTCAGGAATTGATGGGAGTCCACCAGTGAGCCAGAGACCAGGTAAGGCCTAGATCTTATTAGGTGGTTTACTATACAGCTGTTCACATAACTTTGTGGTTGTGATAGAGTTATAGATATATCAGGATAACAGGGTAGGTGTTTCTGCTATTACGTGGTACATGTATCCCTGAAAACCTTAGCATTCTGCAAAACTTGAACAATGAAAATAATAGAGCTCATGTTTAATATAGAGTTATGACAAATCACTGAAAATCTATGCAACCTTGTCACCCAGAGCATGAATAAAAACCATAACTAGTACCTTGGATTTAAATTGAACAGCCTTGATAGATGGAGCTGGAGATTTCCTCAGGATATTAAAGATGCTCAACATTAGAATGGAAATGCTGGCTTGAAGGATACTGAGATAAAGCATATGGGAGTGGAGGGAGCTCTGAGCCAGTAAAGCAGCCCTTTAGGTGGGTGTGGTCTGCTGTGTGCTGATAGCTAGGTGGGTGCATATCTCTGAGGAGGGAACCCAAACGTAGGGGTTCCCTTTTTTGGGAGTAGAGTAGTAGGCTGGTGCTTCTTTTTAATTAAAAAAGAGAGAGATCACAGGGTTTTTGCCTATACTGCAGCCAAGTTGAGGGCTTTTTTTTTTCTTTTTCTTGCTGAGGAATAAAATTCTAGATCCTCTTGCCTAGTAAAAATCATTTGTGAATCAACCTGATTCTCATATATTACTGACATTATTCTACTTAGTTATTGTTTACAAATTAATTGAAATAGAAACAAGGAGATATTTCTTTGCTTAGGACTCTATGTTTATTAACTTTAAAATTAAAATTTTTTTCTCTTGTTGACTTAGGTTGAGTGATTTTGAAATAGAAATAGCCCACACTTGGTAATTTTTATATCCTAATTCAACCAGCTAAAGTAAGTAGCTTCCTTAGTGTATTCAAAGAATAATTACTGTAGAAAATAGTGAGAGACTTGGGCAAGATTTAAAGAGAAATAAATAGGGAGTGGAGAAGAGGAAGGATGGGGTTCAAAGGGGTCAAATATGTGGTGACAGAAAGAAATCTATGGGAAGTGAACACAGTGTAAATATATATATGCCTTTCTGTTAAAATGTATCGCTGAAACTGGATTTCATTAGCCAATGTCACCATAAAAAATAAATTAATTAAAAAAATAAAGGGAAATAAAGAGCTCTCAGCAATTTTGTTTGGTTATTGATATTTTTATTCCTAAACATTTTTGCCTTTAGTGACATGGTCCAAATCTCTATTGATATTTTAGGAAAGAAGTGATTTGGGAGTTAGTTAATAAGTTGGAATTATCCATTGAAAAGTGAATCACAATATTAAATGAGTTATCTTTTGCTTTTTCTCATAAATAAATATATAAAAAGATGATAAAAAATGTTATTTTAATGGGTCATCTTGGAAGTGAGGTCATTGTTGATGAAGCTGCTTTGATTTCCTATTGAATCTTAAGGTTTCATTCATATGGTTTAGAAAACATTATTAGTTTAAATCTTGTCATTTTCTAAACCATATGGATTCCATCCTTTATATTTTTAATTGTCATGAATGAAACTAATAAAGCCATTTAGCTTTTTGTAGTTCATTGTTTCTCAGATTTCAGTCACTCTGGATACACATTTATGTATTTTTGCTCTTATTCCCGTGTACTACATTGATAGTGTGTTTATTTAATCAACTCATTTGTTTACTTAAGTGTATTTTTAAAAAGGCAATCTTAATGTAATTGGAAAACAACATTACTTGCCAAAATAGAGGTTAAGCCCATAAATAAACATGGAAACAATAATAAAAATAATAAATTCTAGCTAGCTGCTATAATTTTTTTTAGTGTATGGCTTGCTCTATTAATGAAGAAAGCTAGAAAATGCTGACATAATATTAAAGACATAAAGACTGGTACTTCTATATATAATCAAAGGTTAAAATGGGAAGGAATTTCTGACATGGTTTATTCTATATCCATATACCACCTAAAACCTAGTATTTTCTGTATTACTTGAGGAAATGTTAACAGATTTTCTTATCTGCTGTTTTACAAATGGAGCTGACCTAGATAACTGCTACTTCTAAGGAAGTGTTTATAATTTTGTTCTAGGTTTATAAAGAGGATCCCAACTTGGGCACTTAGATATCTGTGACTTTTTCATTTGACTTTCTTTTTCTCTTGCCCTTCTTACATTTCAGTAAACAATATCGTATTTATTACCATGTGTATTGAAGGCTGCTTTCATTTTCTGAACTGGAGTAATTTAATTTGAATCACTAAAATTTAAGTAGAAATTTTTAGGAAATTAATACTCTAACATGTTTCTTAATTCACATAAATGTTTTTGTTCAAATGGTACACTTTTTCATGAACAGTTTGGTCATTGCTTTTTATTTCATTTTCAAGAATACTGGGATATATATATATATATATATATATATATATATAATTTGTCATGTTAATATTGAGTATGAATTTCTTTTAGAAATTTTATACGTTTCATGGGGCAGGGTGCCTATCTAATAGGATATCACATGTTAAGTTAAATCTTTATATTTCTATGTAGTGACAAATTAATGAAAAGATTTATTAATAATCTTAAATAAGTTCACTAATTTGAATGGTAATGTTAGACCATTTTCATTTATGCTTATTATTATCGTTAGTCCTACCTCTTTATCCTCATGTCCAGAAATCTTATCTGTAGATTACTCATATTTTTTTTCCCATGTCTTTAGCATTTTTAAATATCTCTTCCAAACATTAAAGTGAATCTTTAGGTATTGTTGATAGCTTGAAATCTCTTTTAATTCCATCTTCTGCATTAAATTTTTGCTTTTTCTGTTTGTTTTAAAACTATCTTTTGCCTCTTCTAACCAGGCTTTATTTCCCTGCTTCTTTGATGTCTCTTAATTTCATTCCATTTTTTGGGGGTATGTATTTTTTTCTTTATGAAAAATAATTGCCACAAACCTTTATGCTTTGCTTATTTGTCAGTGAATTTTAAAAACCAGGAAGTTTCTTATATCATGAATTTTAGTTTTTGACTATGATATTTGAATATGATATGTGAAACTAAGTCATAAGTCTAGTTAAGTGTTAACAGCCTGAATTTTAAAGTTGAAGAGAATTTCATCATGAATGATCTCTTGAGCATTAGGGAGAATCCAGATTTAGAGGCCAGCCTATGTTTTTCATTAGGCAGAAGTATTATCTGTTTAAATATACCTCTTGACAATTTTTTTTTTTTTTTTACTAGTTTAAATGTAAGGTCCTGCAATGTCTGGTTAATATTTAGGTTTAAGATAAATTGTTTTCAGCTATAGGACTATTAAGTAGCATATCAAAGTGGTACAAGATTTCACCAGCTTTTTAATTCAACTTAGAAGTTATTTGTAGCATGGTCAGATCCTATGTCAATAATTTTTTCTTAAGTGTGTTAAAAGGAAATTCTAATACTATATTTCCATTTCCTGTTTTTCAGAAAATGCCCCTCAGATTCCAGTGGCCACTCCACAGGTCTCTCCTAACCCAGTGAAACGTACTGGACCTCGATTGTTGTTGATTCCAGTGCAGCAGGGTTCTCCTACTCTTAGACCTGTGTCAAATACACAACTTCCAGGACATCGGATGGTCTTGCAGCCTATTAGGAGCCCAAGTGGAATGAACCTATTCAGGCACCCTAACGGGCAGATTGTCCAGCTCCTTCCTTTGCATCAGCTTCGAGGTTCTAATACCCAGCCCAACTTACAGCCTGTCATGTTTCGAAACCCAGGTATAACACTACAGATCTCTTTGATGAGTTTTTTCTTTGTTTGGCCATATGGAATGTCAATATGCCAGAATTGGTTTTCTTAGTCTCTTAGAGTCACCTGTCCAAAGACAAAAGCATGCCTTGGAAGTCTTGATATGGGCAATGGTGACTTAAAGTCTTCTTTTTCTTACCAGGGTCTGTGATGGGAATCCGGTTACCCACTCCTTCCAAGCCTTCAGAGACTCCACCATCTTCTGCTTCATCCTCTGCTTTCTCTGTTATGAGTCCTGTAATTCAGGCTGTTGGGTCTTCTCCAGCAGTGAATGTTTTCACTCAGGCACCATCATTGCTTTCTTCTGGACCTAGTTTTGTGTCTCAGTCTGGTACATTGACCCTGAGGATTTCCCCTCCTGAACCACAAAGCTTTGCAAGTAAAACAGGCTCTGAAACCAAAATAACCTATAGCTCTGGAGGGCAGCCTGTTGGGACAGCCAGCCTCATTCCTCTCCAGTCTGGTAGTTTTGCCTTGTTGCAGCTCCCAGGACAAAAACCTGTTCCCAGCTCTATTCTTCAACATGTTGCCTCCCTTCAGATGAAGAGAGAATCCCAGAATGCAGACCAGAAAGATGAAACAAGCTTTTTAAAAAAAGAGCAGGAGACTAAGAAGGCCCTACAGTCAGAAGGAGAAACTGTAGACTCTGAGACTAATGTAATAAAGCAAAACTCAGGAGCTACTGCCTTAGAAGGAACCCTGAATGATTCCTTGGGAGATGGGGGTGATCATTTAGATGAAGAATCCCTTACAGAAGAAGGTCCTGAAACTCTTAAACCTTCTGAGCATTCCTGTGTCACTGGATCACACACAAGTGAAGACTGTAAAGATGATGATGAAGATCCAGTTAGGAATCAGAACAGCTCCAAAGAAAAACTGACTGTTGTAGAAGTTAAGACCATTTCTGAAAAATCCAGTAATATGACAGTCCAAAGTGTAAGTAATGTGCAGCTTAAAAAACAACTTAGTAATGTGAAAGTGGAACAGCAGAAAGTATTAGATAGTCCAGAGGAAAAATCAAATGAATTTCCAGTAATCTCCAAGGAAGAATGTAAACGCATATTATCAGAGAGCACAGTGGCAGAGCATCAGTCTAATCCACAGCCAGAGGCCAAGGAGAAGGGATGTGGAGACTCTCTGAAGGACAATATTAAGGAGAGATGGAGAAAACACCTGAAGGGCCCATTGACCCAGAAATGTGTTGGAACTTCACAAGAATGCAAGAAAGAGGCAGATGAGCAGTTAATTAAAGAAACAAAGACTTGTCAGGAAAATTCGGATGTGTTTCAACAAGAACAAGGGATCTCTGATTTACTTGGGAAAAGTGGAACTACTGGGAGTACCAGAGTTTTAAAAACTGAATGTGATTCGTGGAGTAAGATTTCTAGTTCTGCAGCCATCTCCATTGTTCCTAGGAGAGCTACAAAAAGGAGCAGAGGGGAAGGACATTTTCAAGGTCATTTACTGCTATCAGGAGAACAGATACCACCGAAAGAAGAGAAGGGTGGGAGAAGCAGTGCTGACTTCAGTGTTTTGGATTTGGGAGAAGAAGATGAGGAAGATGAGAATGAGAAAACCGATGATTCTATTGATGACATTGTGGATATTGTTTCTGACTACCAGAGTGAGGAGGTTGATGATGTAGAAAAGGTGGTGAGCCCATTTTTGTTGTGACTGAAACTCAAGGATTTAAATGATTTAGTAGAGACAGTAGCTTTTCCAGAAGATCACTAAGACCTTGATACATTCAGTTGGATGCCTAGATTTAGATCATGTTTAAACGACTTTGCAGTTTTTAGGCTGTGTCAGTCAGGTAACATTTATTGAGCTTATACTGTTCTTTGAGACTTGTCTGATATTATGGAAAGGCTGGCTTAAGTTTTTGGGGGATAGATGCTTGAGAGTCCCTGTCAGGGTAGGTTTACAAAAGAAATACTAAAACCACTATTCTCATTTGATCCCAGTTAGTTTTTCTGGACATTTTCTATATAAAGTAGTTTATCCAATATATAAGAAACCAGAGAATGGGTGACCTTAAAACTGGAGGAGAACTTATCTACCTGTATTAAGAGAGGTTTTTTTGGGAGAAAAATGGAAAATACCATTTCATATTTTAACATAACTGTGCCTTAAATTGCTCTTTATCTCCTAAAATTAGTTTTTATAATTTATATGCTGAACTTTGGTCATCTTCCTTTATAATGTGACCTTTATAATTTGTTTTTCTGAAGTCATTTTGTAGACTTCCTATCTAGGGTTGTATTTCCTGAACTAAGTAATTGAGAGTCAGGTATAATATTATGGCAGGAGTTGGGCAAACTTTTCTGTAGATGGCTAGATTCTAAATATTTTAGACTTTGCAGGCTAGATGGTTTGCTGTTGTAACTACTCAACTGCTGTTGTAACATGAAAGCGTGAAAGCAGCCATTAACAATAGTAAGTATAGGAGCTGTGTTTCAGTAACACTTTATTTACAAAACAGATTGTGGGCTGTGGTTTGATGACCCCTAAGTAGGTTATGCTCTAAATCATAAGGAGATTATAATTAGTTGTCTGTGGGGTGCTCTGAAATATAAATGGGTTAGTTCCTCTCTTCAGAGGCATATAATATGGTCTTCTGCACTGATTGCCAGCCAAGCAATTTGTTGTTTTAGAAACCCACTTTCTTGAGATTCATTTAGCCTTTGTGTTACCTGGTTCTTCTGTGTTAATGCCTAATTGCCTTATGCAGATCAAACATAACAAAAAGATAAGTATTTTAAAACTAAAATGTTTAAGTATTTTAATGTTTTTGTGTTGGTTATTACTGTACCTCAGTTATCTCATTTGTAAAACGAGGATCTAGCTTTATAATTGGATGGTTCTGTAGTATTTGCCTTATATTCTATCTCTGGCCTAATCTATTTTGAGGACAGATTACCTGTAGGCAAGAATCTGAACTCACTGAGTTTAGGAGTTAGATTGCAGAACTTTTTGCAGTCTCCCATTGTATGTCAGCCTGGATAAGCATCAGACCAAAAACAGTCCAACTTTAAAACCAGTGAAAACTATTGCTGTCAGTAGAACTGACTTACTGTAACCTTTAGAGTGTCTTAATCATACAGGGTGGCATTGCTTGAATTTCCTAATATAGGGACTCTGACATACAAGCTACGCTGATCTTTTTCAGAGTAAGGGCATTATATTAAAAGATTTCTAAAATCTAATTTCTACATTGTGTTTATGTACCTGTATATACCTATGATATCTTTATGCTTGTGATTACCATATTGGAATAGTGTAAGGAAAATTGTGAATAGCCTCTTTAATTTAAATCTTCCATTGTGAAGTTTATTGGATATTATTTACAAAGCCTGAAGTTAAAGCCATGCAGTAGTCAGACATTCTTCAGTTTTAATATTATAAATCATCTACCTATATTATTATTCAGACTATTTAGATTTTGTTGGGATTCTAATGATTTAGCTTTCTAGAGTTAATTTTAATATACACTGTTACATTGTTTAAATTTATTATACATTGTTTAAATTGTACTTAAATTGGGAACATAAATGATGGCTTGCATTTAGTGTCTATCAGCCTTATGGAGCCCATAATTTGGGGGTAAGTAATTTTTCCAACAAGTTTAAATAGAATTATTAAGGTGATTAGGATGCTTTATTTTGAGGTGTACCTCTCTGGTACAGTATTATTATAGATAATCTATTCTCTGTTTAGTTTCTGGCATAGTAAACACTACTTTTAAAGGTGGACTTGAAAATATCTGCACATCTCATAATCTGTATATTCTATTATATAAAATATACAGGGAGTTTCTGTGACAGGTGCTCAATAAATGCTTACTGATTGACTCGTTTTTTGGTATAATAGGTAGAACAAGCCTGAGCTGCTTTTGTTATCTAAAATTCTTCCAAAGCCCTCATTCTGTAGAGTTGAGAGACTTAGAAGACTGCCTGGGCTGTATTCTTTTTCCATAGTTGCCTTGAGTATGTCTTTGTGAGAATCTGATACGGGGTTAGCCATGAAGCATTCTTAAACTAGAACCTGAAATTTTCTCTTTTCAACTTTCCCTCTTGCCAAATTTTATTTTACTGCTATTTAATCTTAAGATGTATGCAGCTTTAATATATCTATACCTGGATTTTGTCCACTAGAAATAACATTGCAGCATCAGTAGAGCCTTTTGGAGATTCTGTTCAGTTTAATGATGTCTATTTAATATATAGCTATGATTTATAATCTAGTTCTTGATTGTTACCTCCAGTCATATGTTGCTTTGTGAGTTAATCCCTTATTCTTAACAAGTTAGGATTATAAGTACTCATGGTGTAAAATCAATGCTTGGTACTGTTTGGTTTTATAAGGGGAGCATTCAGTTGAAAAGTATAGGTGTGCTTGCTCCCAGTACATTATTTACTGTTGGAATGCTATATTTCAGGATAACTGTATAGAGTTCATTGAGGATGAAGAGCAGGTGGACATTGAGACTGTAGAAGAGCTCTCTGGGGAAATTAATGTTGCCCACATGAAGACCACAGCTACTCACATGGAAACTTTTAAACAGCCGTAAGTCTTATTTTTCCATGGATTGTTGTTGTTTTCTACCATAAACAGAACTGTTCTGTTGGGCGCTCTGGGTAACTGACCTGGTTCCTTCATTCCTCTAGCTTTTTTCTGATGAATAGTTGAGAGGAGCTGAAATTCAGAGGTCATTAACTTGGCCTACTTATTGCTAGGAGACTGTGTGTAAAAGTGAATAACATTTGCTTTTGGAGCCTGTCACATTGGTAATAAAATATTAGTTTTGCTAGTTTATAGCTATTTAACTTTGGGCAAAGTTTTTAATTTCTCAGATTAATAGATTCTTTACCTATGAAATGAGGAAAATGCCTTCATTTGAAATGTTAAATGAGATAATATATGCAGCTAGCATAAGGGACACAAGTGGACTGCTCAGCAAAGGTTATTTCCTTTGTCCTTTAAGAATAAGGCATTAAATTTTAAATTTGGTTACTTGTTGTACAGGTGAGATATAGACAGGAAAATTTTCCTACCTGTTCAGCTGATGAGATGGAAATACAGAGGACATAACAACTTGCTCAGGAAAATTTATTCCATTTTCTGTTTTAGCAAGCCTTATATTGATTAGGGATTGGGGTGTGAGAGAAAGAGAACATGAGATGAGTTCTTACCTTTGTGCCAGACATTGTACTTTTTCTTTTATCTCATTAACTACCATATAAAGTAGCAATGAGTTAAGAAAGAGTAATTCTTCATCGCTAGTGATGCTTGAGAACGTATAAGGAGGGGGAAGTAGTCCTAATAGTTTTCTTCAGTGTGAAGGTTGAAAGAGTTTAAATCTCTTAAAAACTTAAGTGAAGACTTAAGTTCAGCTTTATTGGCTGGATATAAGTTCAGCATACTAAAATTAAGTTCTTAAACAATAACAAACAATAAAATGTAATCTAAAAAATACCATTTTCAGTAGTAACAAAAAAATCTATTTGGGACTATTAACCAAAGTTGTGCAAAGCTTTTATAAATGTTACTGACACTGAGGTAGAATTTACCAAATGGAGAGTTACCATGTTATAATGGAGAGCCAAGAATAACCAACACACAGAAAGAGGACAAACTGTTGTAAAGGAGCAGATAGTTAAGAATTAAATTTTTTTTTGTTAGAATACCATGAAAACAGTAAAAAGGCAAACTTAGGCTATAAGGAAAATATTTGCAGCAGGTGTTTGACAAAGGATTATTATCAAGGGTATAAAACAATTGTTACAAGTCAATAAGAAAATAATTCAGTTAGAAAAGTTAGTAATGGGTATCTCAGGCAATTCACAGAAGAGGAAACCTAGATGGCTGGTCAACAATGCAAATATGTTTAATTTTACAAGTAGTTATGGAAATTCAAATTAAACTTCAGTGACTTTATCAATTCACAAACCCATAAGAGTTGCAAAATTGAGAATTTTGATAGCACTGCTATTTAGTTGTGGAGCAGTAGGAACATATTACAGGTGGGGAGTGTAAATTGTAATAACCCCTTTGGAGAGAACTGTGTCATTACTAAATTTGAAGATGTTCATGCCTTTCTTCTACTCATCCATTCCACTCCTAAGTATATACCTTAGAAAAGCACACACATATGTATAAAAAGTCATGTATGGAACTATCCATTGCAGCACTGTGAAAATTTGGAAACAAACATAGTAATTACTAACATTCTGAAAAAAAAAATTTTTGGAAAATTCACACTTTGGGATACTGTATAGCAGTTAAAATGATTGAACTAGAACTATATAAATCAACAGGTCTGAGATATAATGGGTGAAACAAATCAGTTGAAGAGAGATATACTATGTAATATAGTCCTTAAATGGCTACATAATTTCTGTGTAGGAATACCTCATACATTCTTAATAAAACTGTAAAGATTTGGGCGTGTTTACCTATGAGAAGGAAGGAAATGTGATTGGGTAGGCTGCACGTAGGATCCTCCTGTAATTTTTTAGAGGTTTTATTTCTCAAGCTAGGTGATGCATACCTGGATGTTTTTTTATGTTTGTTTATATAGTATTGAATGCCTGAAACATTTTATGAATGAAAAAAGTAATTTGTAGTTTTAGAGATTATATTTGGACACTTTCTTAGATAAAAAAGTATATTGTTGAATAAATCATATTGCCACATAGTGGATTTTGGAAAAAAGAAGCTGGTTACAATTTGATATGGTTTGGTTTAATATAGCTGTGAAAATAGGTATTAGATTATTGAATTTTTCAGTAAGATATTGGAAAATACTTTCTTTATCTAGGTGCCGTACCCATATCTCTGCAGATGAAAAAACTGCTGAAAGGAGTCGAAAGGTATTTATAATATATTTAAAAATAATTGCTTATTTAATGAAATTGATAAAATTGTTCTGAGGGTTAAAGACATTAACTATATTAGATATAACATTTTTTAGGACTAATCTTACCAGTTAATCAGCTTTTTTCCCTTTAATGAAATTAAACTATTAATGCTTTTTTTCTCTCTTAATTCTCTATTACCCTTCCTCCCCCGGCCAAATAATAGAATAGTTTAGAATTAAAATGGGTATGGAGTGCTTATCAATTTTTATAAACTCGGATTTTAATTTTATAATGTAATGATGTGATATAAAACAAGCTGTAGATTTTCTTTGTCTGGGCTCGTGATTTTCAGTGACCTAAATAATTAATTATTCTCTGAAATGATGGCTAGCAAATTCAAGGAGCCATGAAATTGTAAACCTTTGACTCTATTAAATGTATTCACTGTATGATATCATGGCACCATGATTAAGCAAGGTTTTCTCTTTATCATTACTAGTACTAAGAATGGAAGGGGTACATCTGAAACTTACTGGATTTTGTTAACCAATGTCAATACAATACACAAAATTATAAAAAAAATAATAAAATAGTCTTTGTTAAGGCAAGGTATAGAAGAAAACCAAGAAAAAAAGCCATAAAAAGGGAATTTTAAAGTTGAGGGAATAAAATTGTGATAGATTTTTCTTAAAAAAAAAATTGAAGGGAGTTTGGTTGTTTAAACCATTTTCCACTTCTTATTCTGTCATATGTATATGAACACACACATATGTTTATATAGGTTTAGATTTAAGAACCAGAAAAGGTAGCTAAAAGCATCAAAAAGCTGTTGTTTTGAGGACCCCTGTTCAGATGCAGGGCACAGTTGTTTTTCATTATTAAGCCTTTTAAATGTTTATATTTAAAATCTTATATGCATCTATTTATGTCTATATAGTAAGTAATTTTAAAAAGTGAAATAAAATAAATAAAAAACGAGGTCTAAGGCATCCTGAGAGTCAAGAAAGACTTTTCTGAAAAATGCAAAGTTTGAGTTTTAAATGTTAAGAGTTTACACTGAAGTTAGATTTGGAGGTAGAATAGACAGCAGTAGTAAGATGATTAGTTGAGAGGCTGTTTGAATAGTCCAGACAGAAGATGGTTTGTGTCTGATACAGGGCAGTGCCATTCGGGATGGAGGAGGAGGGAAGGTACATGTGAAAGATATTTAGATAGAAATCTTTTGGTTGGACAGGCTCCCCCAATGCCTCCAAAACTGAAGCCTGATTACTGGAGTGAAAAACTACAGAAAGAAGCTGAAGCATTTGCTTATTATCGCCGGACACATACTGCCAATGAGCGCCGCAGGCGTGGTGAAATGAGGGATCTCTTTGAGAAATTGAAGATCACATTGGGATTACTTCATTCTTCCAAAGTCTCCAAAAGTCTCATTCTCACTAGGGTAAGTGTTCTGTGTAAATGGCATGTAAGAGCTTGACTAAGAGAATCTTCTAGGGATGCTATGAAAAGAGAAAACATTTCCATATGAGGAATGTTGAGATACAGTTGTATTTAACATTTGGATGTGGACTAGTGAAGGCCAATATATTCTTTAGGGGAGAAAGTTCTTGCATTGAGTCACAGTAGCTGTTCATTGAAAGATTCTTAATTGGTGGAGCTATCCTGTCTTCCAGTAAAGTCAGAAACCCAGGGAAGCAATGTTTAGCAATCTCTACATTGGTTTTCTTATAACCCTTAGAATAGTTTATCACAGTGAAAAAGCACAACATAAGTGATATTTTAACATATGACTTATGTATGTCAGTACAGTTAATGGTCATATTAAAGGAAAATATGAAATATTCAAGCTAGCAGAAATTTTAAGTTTGCGTGTAGAATATATGACACTTTCATTTAAATTGCTTTTAAAGTAGTAGAAGTTGGAAGAGTAACTACAAGGCAAGCAGTATTCATTCGTATTCCTCTTAGAACAGAGTTATTTCATCCAGATTGTACTTAGACTAGGAGATGATTTTAAAGTTGATTATTAAAATCGAAGCAGAGTAAAATTTTGTATCTCCTTATAGTAGTGGAAACACCTATTAACCACTTATTGACTCCTTTTGGGAATAATCATGTTTCTTAGAAGTATAAGCCAGAAAACCTGCAGTTTAACAAAAAATAATTTTCGAAACATCAAGAATTATTTTAATAGCATTATAAAGTTCTCTAAAATGTTAGATTAAATTTTTTCATTAAAGAAACTGTTTAGGCCTCATTCACTTTTAGGAAAGAGTGAATCGATTGATGTGATATTACTATTTCTGTTCTAGGCATTCAGTGAAATTCAGGGACTAACTGATCAGGCAGACAAATTAATAGGACAGAAAAATCTCCTGACTCGAAAACGGAATATTTTGATACGGAAAGTATCATCTCTTTCAGGTGAGATATATGAATGATAACAGCTTTAGTGAGGAGAAATCCTCAGTAGATTTTTTAGGTACTACTTAGTTTAAGGCTTGGTTCAGAGTTAACAGCAGAGTTAATTTTTTACCGGGTGGGATTATAATCACTCTTGCCTTCCATAGTTTTGGGGAATACAGTTAAAGCAACTGGATTTCAGTTGACTCTATTTCTCATTATTATGTGAAGTCATATACAGAGTGACAATTTATTCCCTGTCAACCTATAGGTAAGACAGAAGAAGTGGTCCTGAAGAAGCTAGAGTATATTTATGCAAAACAACAAGCACTAGAGGCACAAAAAAGAAAAAAGAAGATGGGATCAGATGAGTTTGATGTGTCTCCCAGAACTAGCAAACAGCAGGAAGGATCTTCTGCATCATCTGTAGATCTTGGACAGATGTTTATAAATAACAGGAAGGGGAAACCTTTGATTCTTTCCAGAAAAAGAGACCAGGCCACAGGTAGGAGGGACATTTGTTGATTTCTTTAATGTAGATGAGCATCATTTTAGTTGAGTTCAGTGGACTGGACATCTCGTGGCCATAATTTTAGTTTTAATTGAATTAATTAAATATGGGTTGTATAAAAAGTAGAACATTAACTTATTAGATTTTGGTTTCTAGTTTTCACACACAAGCAAATCCTAAGAAGTTATTGTTCTTGGTGACATTTAAGACCTGATTGCAGGTTACAGTCATATATTTTCTTCTAATGTTTTAGTGAGTATTTTGTTAGGCTGTTATTTTTTCAGACTTTGTACATAAATCCTTGATTTCTCAGCAGATCTGCTCATAGTTGAGAAAGTTTGTCCCTAGCTGAGACAAATAAATTGGAAATTTTTTAAAGTTTAATTACTTGTTTATATATTTAAAGAGTGGTATATTTTTTTTACTCTTTGAATAGCCCATTGTATGAACCAGCAAATTTAGTTAATTAAATCAGCTAGGAAAGTATCGATAGATACTAAAAAATGAGTTAATTTTAACATTGCAAAATCAAGTGATGTTATTGCTAAGAACTTTAATGATTATGTAGTCCATTTACCTCATTTCACAGATGGAAAAACTGAGGTCTAGAAACTTGAAGTAATTTGTTAGAGGTGTAGAGGAAAGCAAGCCTGGGATATAATTGTGTGTACCTTCATCCAAATTCACCATCAAGACTATCAGAAGCATTCCGTTGAAAAAGTGGTTCCATAGCTTTGTTCCTCAGCAATAAGAAATTCTGTTCATTATAAGAATCAGTGGACAGGTAATCATTACTCAGTGAAAAGTGGCTCAGAAAGTAAATTCCAACTTGAGATTCCCTAACAACATTTGAAATTTATTTCTTGCCTTTTAAGTTCGTGTTTGGTTTTGGGATGTCTCCTAGACTCTTAGTCTATAGTAGCATTAGTTGAAGATTTTTTTATCCTTAACTAATTTCTGATCTTCCTTACAGAAAATACCTCACCCTCTAACACTCCACACTCCTCTGCCAACATCGTGATGACTCCACAAGGGCAATTGCTCACCTTAAAAGGTCCCCTATTCTCAGGACCAGTGGTAACTGTTTCTCCTGCTCTCTTAGAAGCAGATTTGAAGCCTCAAGTTGCCAATAGTGCTGTGGCTCAGTCAGGTATGTTTTCTATGGATAATAAAAAAGGGTTACACCTGGCATCTCACAATAACAGAGAAAGCTTTTAAATGTGTTCTGTAATGATGAACTATTGCATTCACATAAGAGAGATCACCCTCTTTTTAGAACACATTTGGGCTGTATCTTACGGTATTGATTGGTCCTTTTTACCTGGGGTTGGGAACTTTTGTGATATCTAGTTATATCTCAGTAGGAAAAGAATTGAAAAGTTGTGAGAGTAAAAAGGAGATGAAGCAGTGTTTTAGCATTGATAAATACTTGCCAGTTTTATTTTGTACTCAGAGGTGGTGCATTCCTACATTATCAGCCTGAGTTTGAGCGCCGCTTGTTTTGGGGGATAAGAAGTAGAGTTTTCACTTTGATGATTTAGGTTCTAGGCATCTAAAGTCCTATTAAGGTAAAAGAATATCTTTACTAATACTGTTAAACCTAGTCTGGAGGTGTCATTCTTTCTTTTACAGTTCTGCCTAAAGGGCTTCATTTTTCCCTTCAGAATAGCAGTTAATGGGGTGAACAGAATGAAGATGCATATCTGCCTTGAGATAAAGAATTAACTGGGAGCATCTCTATAAAATAATTAGAGCTTATTAATGATGGAATATTAAAAATTTTTTGATTAGGTTTTACCTAATATCTTGTTAGTTTAGGTCCATAATTTAAAGTCTAATATTTCATCTTTTTGATATAAGTAGACTAGTAAATTTTAACTATAATTCCTTAAGATGTTCATTGGGTATGAATGAAAAAGAGATGCTTACCACTGTATATCTAAGTGATTTTTTTCTGCCCCCAGAAAATGACGACTTATTTATGATGCCAAGAATTGTTAATGTGACATCACTGGCCACAGAGGGAGGTTTGGTAGATATGGGTGGCAGCAAATATTCTCATGAAGTTCCTGATGGTAAACCACCTGACCACCTGAAAAACGTTGTGAGGAATGAAGAGAACTCCTTTGAAGATTCAGGTAGAATCTCTTCCAGAGGCAACCATAGAGATGGCAGAATGTCATTTGGTCCAACACAGGTTTTTCTGGCAAATAAAGATTCTGATTTTCCACAAATAGTTGATGTTTCCAGTATGCAAGAAGCACAAGAGTTCTTACCCCAAAAGATTTCTGGTGACATGAGAGGGATTCAGTATAAATGGAAAGAGAGTGAATCAAGACGGGAGAGACAGAAGCCAAAGGAGTCTCCGTTTAATAAATTAAAGATGAAGGATCTTAAAGACTCAAGCATAGAGATGGAATTGAGAAAGGTAGCATCAGCTATAGAGGAAGCAGCACTGGATCCCAGCGAACTGCTTACTAACATGGAAGATGAAGATGATACTGATGAGACACTGACTTCTCTGCTTAATGAGATTGCCTTTCTTAATCAGCAACTAAATGATGACTCCGTTAGCCTGGCAGAACTACCCAGCGCTATGGATACAGAATTCCCAGGGGATGCTCGACGGGCTTTTATAAGTAAGCTGCCTCCTGGGCACAGAGCAACTTTCCAGGTTGGCCACTTGGGAACTGGTTTGAAAGAGTTGCCTGATATACAAGGGGAGAGTGACTCTGTCAGTCCCCTCCTCTTGCACTTGGAAGATGATGACTTTTCTGAGAATGAAAAACAACTCACAGAAACAGCCTCTGAGCCAGATGTCCTTAAGATTGTTATTGACTCTGAGATAAAGGACTCCGTTCTTTCCCACAGGAAAGCCAGTGATGGAGGGAAGAATACTTCTGGCATCCCTGCGGAGCCTGAAAGTGTGTCCTCACCTCCCATTCTACACATGAAGGCTGGCCTAGAGAACAGCAGCACAGATACTTTGTGGAGGCCTATGCCAAAGTTGGCACCTCTAGGTTTAAAAGTAGCTAATCCTTCCAGTGATTCAGATGGTCAGAGTCTAAAGGTGATGCCTTGCTTGGCACCTGTAGCTGCCAAAATTGGGTCAGTTGGACACAAAATAAACTTAACAGGGAATGATCAGGAATGCCGGGAGAGCAAGGTGATGCCTACATTGGCACCTGTTGTGGCCAAATTGGGCAACTCTGGGGCCTCACCAAGTTCTGCAGGGAAATGAACTTATTTGTCCTCAGGCAGAAGCTACGCTATGAGAGGAAACCACCTTTCTCTGCTGGCATCTGTTTATTTGTGTCATGGAACTGTGATCCTTGACTTTAATGCAGTGGATAATGGTAGAGAAAGAGGGTAGGGTGCTGACCTCACTGTAAGAAATTACTACTATGAAATTCTGATCATGTTAAAATGTGTTACCTCATTTGTGGTGCTGGGTCTCCTCATCCTCTCTAAGAAGATGTGATCCATTACTGAACACGAGGTGCCCCTCTTACACAAGGAATTCATAACAAAATTCTAAGTGCATAGTGGTTTCCTAGTTCTTCCCTCCCAGAGAAGTTGATTGGGACTTTGGGCATGCTATGGACTGAACTGTAGTTGATAGCTGTTGTTTAAGTCTGAAATTCAAGGAATGTGATGCACTTGTGCAGAGGGATCCAGAAGAAATAGTTTCTAGTTGGTGTTTCAAGAGTAGGGGGAGAGAGGGATGGGTACCATGGAATACCAAAGTGAAGGACTTCGTGTCATTCTGCAAAATTCTCTTTTTTCATATCCCACATAGCTTCCATCCCTTCACCTTTTCAATCAGAATTACCAATTCAAACCTTCTGGTAAAGTAGGAATGCTTTTAACTTTTATTACTAAGATAATTATTTTGAGATGTTAAAAAATATACTAGTTCTCCTTTATTATCTTTGGGTGTTGAAAAAGACCATTTCACAGTACCAGGAATTTCTACCTGGCATGTGTGTGTGTATTAAAGGTAGGCATAGAGGGAGCCCTTCCCCGTTCACAAATCATGTCACTTAAGAAACAGCTACAATGAAAAGCATTCCCTCCCCAGACCAGAGACAGTGGCCAAAATAAATTGTGGGGCTGGATTTCCCAAATCAAACCAGTCTTCTGGTGCTTGAAGGTTTCATTCACTATTATCTACACAGGATGTTAAGCAAAGGAAAGTCACAGTAGGCACTCTTTACCAGGGAAATAAGGCAGTATTTGAATCACAAGATATATTTTTTATTATCTGCTACCATGGATTCAATGATCTGTAGAGCTTTTTCACTCATTAGCTGTCAGGGTATGAAGGACTGACGGCCTGTAAAGATAAAGATAATTTATATTTTTGTATAGTTGTTTTCATAGATTTCTCAAAGGCTGAAGTTTTCAACCTAGAAGATGAGATTTGTATTGAGTATAGAAAAGTTTCCTATCTAGTTTGTAAATAATCATGGTGCACTTGAGGGGTCTCTTGGAAACTCCTGGGGGCAAGAATCACTATTCTGAAAATGTATAGACTGGATTTAGCTGCTGCATTTTGCCTTTCTTGAATAATTTTTTAGAATGTAACCCATGTCTGTTTTCAACTGACAGGATTTGCTTGTGTTGTTATACACTAACACAAGAGCTTCCAGTGCCTGGGCTGTGCCTAGGTGATGCTATTTCTTCTACATCCCCCCTGCCACCTTTATCCCAAATCCCACTCAGCATATCTTCAGACCTAGATTGTGAGATCAGCTTTGGAATGGTTCTAGCCAGTGAATTCCATGGTTGGTTCTCTCTCTAGTAACTCTGGTAATCAACAGATTGGAAAAGGGTGGAAAATTTTCCTCTGCAAATTGCAGTAGGAGCAAATTCTTTGTTGATTTTTTGCTATTGGCCTTTCTGGACCTTGCTCATCTAGCATTCAACCTTCCCTCCTCTTAAGGTTACTGAAGAGGCTTGAAGTGGGTGATGAATGCCCCTCACTTTCTCATTATCCTTCCCACTCCTCTTTACCCAGCATATTTCATTCAATGCCTTAGCCAAGGAGTCCAGCACCTGTCTTCCTTGCTAGTAACTGTTCTTGGAGAAGCTAGTACTTTAATCCAGGTATAGCAGTTTTCCATTATTTCCTTGCTTGTCTTGTCCTCACATTTCCTCTTGACTTACCAAGGCTCTTGTTAGGCTTTTGAGGGTCAGCCAAGAAACAGGCAAGTGAGCGAATAATCCTCAGGAAAAGAAGGACCATTCTGCTCTGAACACTGTTCCCTTTTTTATAGACAAACAGGTAATAATCAGTCTAGATGGGAAGATAATGTGATTCTGTTTATGAAAGATATACAAAGGAAATGAGAGATGATTTCCAGTGTTCAAGTAATGCTGCAGATGTCATTACAAACCCCCAAGATAATGGTGTTTTCAAGACCTCTTAGAAGTAGGAAGTTATCAGGGCTATATGGAGGAGGGCTCAGTCTTCAGAACAATTGTGCAGTTCGAAATCTAAAATCTCCAATAACTCCTCCTACCTTTTAACCTTACCCCAGGAGAAACTGGTCTATGAAAATTACATGTGAATATAAAAGATGCAGTTGAGTGAGAGGAGTTGAGGAATCAGAAGAAGAGTGAGCTCTCACCCTAACTCTATAAGCAGCATGATCTCAATAGACCAATAATTCGCCTTTTTATACATCTGTAAATAAATGGAATGTTTTTAAGAATATAATTATGTCAGATTTAGCCTTTTCTTTTATATATTAAATATATATCTTCTTTTCTGCTTTTGAAAAATGACTATTTTTTTAGAAACTTAAGAACAAGAAATTTGGTGAATGGAAAGCAGAATGTATAAACTTGGAATAAATAAATCAGTTACAATAAAATTAAAGCAGGACTTGGTGTTGGGAGGTTTATGCTGAGTTGGAGTAGAGAATCCTGATGTCTGGAGACATTTGAGAGAGGTGCCACTGAAATAGTTCTATCATAAGAATTCCTTAACTGTTTTCAAAATTTCTGACATGCCATTTAGGGGAAGTTTTTGGTGTTCTTTTCCTTGAAGCATGTTTTACATGGAGACTTCAGAATTTTGTACAACTTGACAGCAAATGTGTGTCTCAAATTGTTCTATAAGGAAGAAAGGCTAGCCTTGTAGTACCAATGTGTGCAAGTTAATATACCTGTTACTCTGGGGAATACCAAGACATAAACAGTCTTAGCAGGTAAGGACAATACAGTGTTCTTAAAGCAAGATAAATGTTAATTAGTATCATGGTTTACAAAAAAAATTTATTAAAGGCGTCCTTTAGATTGAACTACTCTATGGTTACAGATCAAGTCCAGTTATATAAACCTCATACAAATTACTTTGTGTAATGTTATGGTAAATACAGGTTTCCCACCCAGAATTATGGATGAAATACCTGAAAGTAGGCCTATCAATAAACAAGTTTGAAAATATTTTGAACATAGAAGGAAGACAATTCATACATTATTTGGGGGCAGGGTTTTGTAGTAAAGTTTTTGTGTTTTTTTCCTAATTATATTGGTTGAGATATTCAAATGGAATGGGATTGGGTAAATTGAGAGGTAAATGCACTTTGAAGACAGTAAAAAATGGTGATAACCCTTATTCTTCACTCCTAGAAGATTTTAAAAACAATGCACAGAAGAGGCACATTTTCAGATACTTTTATACAGAATGATTGATAACCAAGAATCAGTACATTTCTTGCACAAAATTGTTGATTTTGGAGAAAGTGCTTTTGTAAGGGCATCAATACTTCATGTATTATCTTAAATACATGAAATTTTACATGAACATGAATGGATAAAGGGAAAATTAAAGCTGAGGTATACAGACTGCCATTTGGAGGAATGAAGATTAATCAAAAACGAATTTTTGAAATTTAGAAATTAGATATAACTTTTGAACTGAGGTATGATTAAAGTTGAACTCTACAATATGTAAGTGTTGAATAATAGTGATGGAGGTGTGTGTGGAATGTGAGATGACTAAACCATGGAATGAGTTGGGAATTTTGAGACATATCTAATAAGCTCTACTAAATTCTCTATTGTAAACTCTGTGGTTAGAAGAGATTTTGTTAAATAGGAAAGCAGTCTTGGAAGCATTGTTTTGAGATTCATCTTGTTTCCAACTGCAGGCATTGGTCTCAGCTGTCCTACAGTGCCTTGCATGTAAAGGTGCTCAATAAATATTTGAATTGATGAGCAAATGTTTACTCTAGCTTGTTAGTTTTCTAGCATCTTTTAATTGCACCTATTGACATGTTAGGGTGAATTTTAAAATTTGGTCTAATGAGCATAGGTGCAAAACAGACAAGTGCATATCTTTTCCTAGACAGTATTTTAGAGTGACAACTATGTATACATGTTTAGGACATACACAAGCAGTAAAAAGTGAACTAGTATATGACTGGTGAAATTACTTATATAAAGGTCACCTGCATTTTGAAGAGTGGGAAGGCAAGTATTTAGAGAAAAGGGAATAAGGCTATTATTCACACCGAATCTGAGACTACTGAGGAATTTATGAAACTTGGAACAGCCTACAGCCTATTCTCATATTGATCTTCAGAGGCTGCTTGATACCCAGACAATAAAGGTTGGACTAAATTGTGAAGAATTAAAAATAAATGTGGTTTTAGCCTTAGACTGAAAGTATCCAGACTCATTACACTTTTTGGTTGGTTTTCCCCAAGATCATCTTAGACAATGGAAGTAGGAGCTTGAATTTGCCTTTGCAGCTTTTGTTTCAGGTGAGAATAATTTGGGGAACTTTTTAAAGGGGATATACCACTGTAGCATTGACAGGAAGTTGCCAACGACAACTTTGTAAATCCATCTACCTGGCCATGAGTGAGAAACCAGTAGTGGACAAAACGAGAGAATGAGGGACAACTCTTGAGGATGGAGTTACTGAGGTTGCAGCACGCAAGTAAGGACACCAGGTGGCACCATTTATTAGTGTGATAACTGGTTCCTACCTTTGTAGAGAGAAAATCAAATCCCAGACTAGCAGAGAGTTGAAGGAACCAATGCCCTATTTTATACTGTTGTGTCTAATGACTCTTACCTCATTTTTCCAGGTTTGGGAAATGTGAAAATTCCAGTTTTAATTACATCTGCAGTGTATGGCTGAAGAGAAAAAAGGAAGCCTCATGCTCCTGATAGCTATTGCCCGTTGGTTTTCTAAGAGGCAACTTGATCAACTTGTGAGCTTCACAGATTTTGCTTTTAGTACTTAGTTACAATACACACAAGCACATACTTGTTTTGCCAGTGGCTGTTCAAGACCCACCCACAGCAGTGGGTTTAGTGGTCCTTCCCTCTTGCAGATGTTCTCCAGGGGTTCCAAGGATCTGGACAGAGTAAGGCAGTTACATCACTATTTCTTTTTTGGCTTAGGCTAACTCATAAGGCAGTATCTTGAAGTAGCAAGGAGGCAGAAAGTCAGGCTCCTACAAAATAAACTCTTAGCCTGAGATACCTGTAAAATAATATTGTAAAGGTATTTGTGCTCATCCCTGACCCCCAGGAGTTAGTCTGTCACCAAATGCAATGTTAGCAAGCTTGGCAGTTACCTCGGCAAAGTAGCAGTACTAGGGGAAAATTTTCACGAGCAAATTTTGACAGGAATGAGGAAAAAGATCTAGAGCAAGTAAGTCCTGGTTAATTATGTGTGAGAGCGCAAAGGGACACTGGAGGCTAAAGAAACAGTGAAACAAATGTGTCCCGTGGGCACATTCACTTGTCTTCCCCTTCAAACGCCTAAAACTTCCAGGCAATTATCTCCCTCCCTTTTTTTTCCCTCATGGTCAATCAGGTTGTCCAGGTAAGAACACTTAGTCGAAAAGAGTCCGGAGAGTCATTTACACGTAGGTCAACGTGCTGCCTAGCGGCTGTTCTAACCGCTTTAAGTCCCAGCTATTGAGGTTGATGGGAGCAGAGCCTATGGCTGTGTCTCGATTTTTTAATTCTGAGCGAGGAGTTAGGTTCAGCTCTGATCCTTCGGGCGGATCAACTACCAACCGTGGCGCCCTTGGGGCGT
Source organism: Macroglossus sobrinus (assembly GCA_004027375.1). Taxonomy (NCBI): domain Eukaryota; kingdom Metazoa; phylum Chordata; class Mammalia; order Chiroptera; family Pteropodidae; genus Macroglossus; species Macroglossus sobrinus. Next base: position 209,283 of record PVKZ01000061.1, on the reverse strand, counting down.
GGTTACTATCTTGTTGGGGCTCTGGATAATGCAGTACTCAGGGGGACAAGGCCTCGTGATACCATAAAAGGCTTCGTTCTTTCAATTATGAAGCCATGTTGTGTTGAGCTTCTACTAAGGAACTATACCCACGACTGCGTGTTTGGATCCGTGGTTCTCGAGTCCCAGGTCCTCTGCTTCCGGGGCTGGCTCATTGGCTCCGCCCCCATGAACCACTCTCGTCCACTCAGAATGTCTTCCAAAGTACAGGCCACATCCCATCGCCTCGGCTCCGCCTACCCAGCCCGTAACTTGGCTCAGGCGGTAGTTCGCGTTTTGAGCCGCTCGTGCCACCATAGTTGCTGTCGCCGTTGCGGCCGTGGAGCTGAAATAGTGGAGCGCGATGCCTGAGGGCGCAGTGAGCGGCGCGGCCCCCGGGCCCCAAGGCTGGTGAGACAGGGTCCGAACGTGGGCGCTGGCGAGTAGCAGTGGTTTCTGAGGGTGGTGGAAGAGAAAGGTCCAGGGTCCCTGTGGAGTGCGGAGAGCGATCTCCAGAGGTTCAAGGGTGGGGGAGGGAGGCTCCCGTGGCAGAACGGGTTGCCGGGCCACAGGGAGCCCCGCCACGCTGAGTGTCCTCGCAGCCCCTGGCACAGGTGCTCAGCACCCTTTTCCCCCTGAGGAGCTCCCCGGTGCCCGCCTTCCTTGGGCACAGCAGTTGCCATGATAACAGTTGGGAATTAACGGGGACCAGACCAGCCAGCCACTAGTCCTACCTACTAGGGCCCATCCATCTCTCCAGTTTAAACGCCTCTGGCAGTCGTGGGCCTGGCATTTTTTCACAGCTCATAGTTTTTTACCTCTCTTTTCACGGGTCTGTCTTTCAGACATTGTAAGGAAACGTTCAGGGCTTGACAGCGGAGATAAGAGGGGAAAGGGGAATACCTAGAGTTAAGAGCTGCAGAAGGTAAGGTGGCCTCTGCCATCTCAGGTCAGTGAGAGGGCATACCGGAAGACTCTGTGGAGTGGAAAGGCAGTGCTGCTGTTGAAACAAGTCCAAGATAGGGCCCAGAACTGTCCCGGGACTCTTCATCATGATGGCTGTTGAAGGGTCAACCATTACCAGCCGGATCAAGAACCTGCTGCGATCCCCATCCATCAAAGTGCGCAGGAGTAAGGCAGGAAACCGGCGAGAGGATCTCAGCTCCAAGGTGAGTCCTAGTATTGGGAACCAACCCTTTCCAATCCTCCCCTCCTCTGCTCCATGCTCTTCTTTCTCCTTCCTCTTGGGAAAGAGAAGAACTGGAAGCTCCTGTTGGTTCTAAAGGATCAGGTGTGCCCATCTCTGCCTCTAGAAAGCAGTGATGTTTTAGGTTAAAGGAAAAAAGATTAGCGGGGTGGACAAGCTGAGATTTATTCTTGAAAAGAGGACTAGGAGAAAGGCGACCCAGGTTCAATTGTGGCCTCAGTACAAACTAAGTCTGTGTTTGAGGAAGCCAGTTGATATGCTATGACTCAATTTCCCTGCTTGGAAGAGGGTAATGGGACCACATATCTTATGAAGGGCTAAGCTGTTACTAATGTAGCTGCAAGTGATAGTGTCACAGCTAGGTTATGTAAGACCTAGTCTGAGGTATTGGCTTGGCAACTGCTCTTGCCTGGGGTCAAAACAAATTTATTTGTCTCTTCAAGAAACCTAGATTAATTTAACTGGAGCTTCTTGGCTTCTTAAGAATGATAACATGCAATGAGTGAAATACTTGACAGCAAAACAGTTTTCCTGCTTTGTCCTTGAACATTGCTTATCTCATTCACTATATGCCAAGAGCCACATCTCACCCTGCTACAGAAATTCCCGAGAAGCAAAGTCCCTTTTTATCTCCTTAGTTGTCTGGATGTTACTCTTTATGTTTTTTTTTTTTTAACTTTGTTGAGCCCCACAACTTCAGGAATACAAAAGTAGACTAAATTTATTTAATCCCCGAGGGAATCTAGGACTTTGTTCCCACAGGATTGGATTAGACTTTTCTGTCTTATTAGCAGCTTGTAAACACAGTAGCCTTGTGTGGTTCAGGATTGCTACAGGGAGAGGCATTTGAGACAGCAGCATTTTATTGCCTGGCCTGTATCATCACTTCAGAGATGAGGAATGACTTAGAGTGCTAATGTACAACATGGCAGGATTATGGGAGGACTTAGTCAGATCCCTGTCCCTTCCCAAAACCTTACTTGGATTTGATCATAAGGTGAATGGCTTTTCTATATATTTCATTAGAGGTCATATTAAGTCAAAACTAGCCACAAGATTCCATGACAGTGGAGATAGTGACTTTTCCAAGGACTCTTATTCATTAATAATTTTTAATGTTCTCCAGAGGCAGGGGAATGAGCCTGAAGCTTATAAATGTTCTTAGATTTGACTCTGTTCATTTTTTTGTATTGGATCATTCTTAGTACTTCAAGCACTCGTATTCTCGACTGGTAACTTGGCAGTGACCAGCACTGTTAGAGCAATCTTCTCATTTCTTTGGCTTCTTTTTCTGACAAAGAGTGGTATAGGTATTGTAAATGTATGATAGGAATTTAGTCTTTAGTGTTAATACTTACTGTAATTTTGGTCTGTGATTCAGAAGGTATGGTCACCATTCTTTAAATCTTCCCATGTCATTCATCATTAATGCATTTAACAAATGTTTATTGTGTGCCTATTATGTGTGGAATGAGTGATGAATAAAACATTACTTTTGTCCTCAAAGAGCTTGTGGCTAGTTAGACTTACAGAAAAATAATTACAACATGATGTGGTAAGTGCTGTCCTAGAAGTGTGCAACAGGTGTTAATGGCAGAACAGGGGAGGGAACCTAGGTCAACTTAGGGGAATTGGGAAAGACTTCACAGAAGTGCTGCTTGAACTTTGAGTCCTAAAGCAAGAGGAGAAGTGAAGCTCTCCAGGAAAACAGTGAAAAAAGACATTCCTGGCACCACCATTAAATTTCCTTTAAAATATGGATTCAGTGCTTCAGACTCTTTAAATGGCTTTGTTTGTCTTAAAGCTATGAATGAAGGAAATACTTAGCTAAAGTTGAATGACCCTTGCATAGTCTGACAGAACAAGAGTTCTGATCCATATCTTTAGCACCCAAAAGTTGTATTTGTCTTTGTGTGCCTAGGACTCTACAGCTGCCTGACTTGCCACACTCCTTACTGAAGACTATACCTAAGATGATTCTAAAAGCCTGCCTTCTGGTAACCCACATAGGACTTGGTGTGTAAGGCTTTGTCAGCTGCTTTAATATGTGGTGGCTGTGGGTATTCAGAAAGAGCTTGTGATTCTTGGATAACTAACTCTGAAATAAAATTTGAAGACCAAAAGACCTTTGCCTTTTTGGGGTGGGGGGGCAAAGAAGGAAATGACAGAGAGCTTTTTAATGCAGCTCTTACCTCATATGGCCTGCTGCTTTGAATCACACTGTTCCTTCTATCTAAAGTAGCCTTTTTACCAAATTCTCCACTTATTTTTAGATCCCACTCTATATTTACTGGAGCCACAGGGCCTTCTCTGACCAGCCCACTACCTTGGAACCAGTCCCTAATTGTTCTTTTGTGTATGTATGTCTTCATATCATAAAGTCAAGGGTCATGTTTTTTACATAACACTGTTAGTACAATATAAGGTATGCAGTAAATACTAATTGAATAAATGAGAAAAATTTAAAGATGTCAAATGTAGTAGGGATAAACTGGGAATTCCAAAAGAATAAAAAATGGTCAGGAAGAGTTTGTGACCTCTTTAGAAGATAAATCAAAATGAAAAACAATAAACTGTTGAAAAAGAAGTAGAGATGCAGCCTAAGTAGATGTGAAGGGCATAAGAGAGAAGGGCAAGAATGTATAAGCAGAAAATAGTGCCCATTAAAGGTCTTTTAATTCAGGAGAGGCCTACTTAAAAATATGGTTAAAATACAGTTAAAAGCTGAAGTGAGAGCCAGTAGAGATGGGAATTTTAAGTTATTAGAGTAGATGAGAGCTGGGATTTTTTAAAACTTTCTCTAAGGGAAGGAAGTCTCTGTAGTGTAATAGCATTGGAAAAGAGTAATTCGATATTTTATGTCAGATCTGAGTCTTGAACTAAAACTCTCAATGTTGTCAATTACACTCTTCAACTTTGAATCCTATACAAATGTCAGGTCAACCTCTCAATCTCAGTTTGAGGCTATGTTTTCCTTAAGAAGCAAATATATGTGCTCTTGGTAACTAATCTTCCCCCTCTTTTCTTAAAGTTTCTGAAAGATTTTTATGTAGAGGGAGCTGGGTGGTTTTTCTCTCTTAACAAAGGACAGAAATGGACTGAAGCCAAGCAGGCAAGATTTAAATTAGGGATACAAAAGGATTCCTTGTACTGAAGGGTTGTTAGGTTTTGAAAAAGTGAAGGAGTTTTTGAAATCTTCCTCCTTAGTAGCTCTTAATCCAATTTGGGTTTATATTATCCCTCTGGAAATAATGGCAAGGTGACTTGGAGCTTTCTTCTAGTTCTCAGTTTTTATGAATACAAATATAATTAGTTCTCATGTTCTGCCCCATCACCCCTTTTCTCTCTCTCTCATATTCCCTGTTTTTTTAATCCTGCCTGATTGTATAGTGGTACTTTGAGCCTTTTAACATGTGGCTCTAGGAAGAGTTAATGTAGATGAGTTTCATGGAGGAGAAAAAACTGGCAATAATCTAATTTTAACTTTTTTCTCGGTGTTTAAGCTCAGGTATTAGTATTGAGATTCTTTAATCTGCCTGTTTGGTAGTGGAGAAACATTCATTTAAAAATATTTATGGATCATTGGCTCAACCTTCTTGGTTCTCACTAGAGGAAAGAGTCAGGAGGGCAGTAAGACATCAGAATATGTACAACATTTAAAAAATACACATTCCATGGCCCCATTCTAGCTATATGGAATCAGAACCTTTGGGGATAGAGTCTGGTAGCTGTCTATATATTAAGTTCTACCAGAAGCCCACTGCTCTGTGATGAACCCTTGGTTTAAGTGCTAGGACTCTGAAATTTGTTGGCTTCATACCTAAGTCCTCATTGAGGCTTCTTGAGAATATAGAAAGCTAGCCCAATAAGTGTAATCTCCTTGAGTAGTTAAAAAAAATTTTTTTTAATTTCAATTACAGTTGACATACAATATTATATTTCAGGTATACAACATAGTGATTATATATTTATATCACTTATGAAGTGATCACATCAATAAGTCTAATGCCCATCTGACACCATACATAGTTATTACATGTTATTGACTGTATTCCTTATGCTGTACTTTACATCCCTGTGACTGTTTTTATAACTGGCAATTTCTATATCTTTATCCCTTCACCTTTTTCACCCATCCCCCAACTCTTCTCCCAGCTGGCAGTCATCAATTTGTTCTCTAAGAGTTTGTTTCGCTTCATTTGTTCATTTATTTTGTTTTTTTTAGATTCCACATATAAGTGAAATCATACAGTATTTTTCTTTATGTGACTTATTTCACTTAGCAAAATACCCTCTTGATCCATCCATGTTACAAATGGCAAGATTTCTTTTTTTTTATGGCTGAATAATACCATTTGTATATATGTACCACATCATTATGCAACCTATCGATGGCTACTTAGGTTGCTTCCATATCTTGGCTGTTGTAAAAATACTCTAGTGAAATATGGGTGCATGTGTCCTTTCAAATTAGTGTTTTCAATTTCTTTTGATAAATACCCAGAAGTGGAATTGCTGGATCATATGATAGTTCTATTTTTAATTTTTGAGGAACTTCCATACTATTTTCCATACTGGCGCACCAGTTTACAGTCTCGCAAACAGTGCATGAGGGTTCCTTTTTCTCCACATCCTCACCAACACTTGTCGTTTGTTAATTTATTGATAATAGCAATCTCACAGGTGTGAAGTGATATCTCCTTGTGGTTTTAATTTGCATTTCCCTGATGATTAGTGACCTTGCGTGTCTTTTCTTCATGTGTCTATTGGCCATCTGTATGTCCTCTTTGGAGAAATGTGTATTCAGGAACCTCTTCCCATTTTTTAATCAGATTATTATTATTATTATTTTGTGTGTATATATTGCTTATATATTTTGGATATTAACCCTTATCAGATATATCAGTGGCAGATATCTTCCTCCAGTTTTGTGATGGTTCACTTCACTGTGCAAAAAGTTTAGTTTGATGTAGTCCCATTTGTTTATTTTTTATTTTGTTTCCTTTGCCTGAGGAGACATAGCCAAAATAATATTAATAAAAACAATGTCAGAGAATTTACTGCCTATGTTTTCTTTAGGATTTTTATGATTTCGGGTCTTACATTTAAGTCTTTAATTCATTTTGAGTTTATTCTTTATATGGTGTAAGGAAGTGACCCAATTTCATCCTTTTGCATATGTCTGTTCAGTTTTCCTAGTACCATTTATTGAATAGACTTTCTTTACCCCATTGTATATTCTTGCTTCCTTTGTCACAGATTAATTGACTGTGTAGGTGTGGGTTTATTTCTGGGCTCTCTCTTCAGCTCCATTGATCAGTGCATCTGTTTTGTGCCAATACCATGCTGTTTTGATAACTATAGCTTTGTAGTATAGTTTGATGTCAGGTAGTATGATACATCTGACTTTGTTCTTCTTTTTCAAGATTGCTTTGGCTATTGGGGTCATTTGTGGTTTCATATAAATTTTAGGATTATTTGTTCTGGTTCTGTGAAAAATGCCATCAGTATTTTGACAGGGATTACATTGAATCTGTAGTTTGCTTTGGGTAGTTTGGATATTTCAACATTGTTAATTCTTCCTACCCACAAGTGAGGTATATCTTTCCATTTATTTGTATCTTCTTTAATTTCTTCAGTGCTTACAGTTTTCTGAGTATAGGGTCTTTTACCTCCTTGGTTAAATTTATTCCTAGGTATTTTTTCTTGAGTAGTTTTTATCTCCACTGTGTCTTCTAGATTGATTACTCTGTAAACTGTAATGTCAGATATAGAACTGAGAAAATGCTCTATAGGGTCGGATATGAGGAGCTAGCTGATCATTGCCTTACTAATACTGATCAAGAATTTCCTCTGTGGGCAGGAGTAGGAATCCTTATGATAATATTTCTACATCCTGGACTATTTTTAATGTCACCATTCCACTACCCACTCCACTGGAACTTGTAGGAACCAAGAGTTTTTAGTGTTTAATATACACTACCTGGGCTTCCCACCTAGAATAGGTGACCAAGAGTAGTGGCTCCTATGGCCAGCAGTCTTGGCCTTTATTGGCCTTTGTGAGTGAACTTGGGTAGGTTCTTGTTGAATTTTCTGTCTGATGTATTCTTCAGATAAGGCTTATGAAGTGTCCTAAGATCCTCAGAACAAGTGGTATACAATGAAAAGTGTGATGTGTTTGTCCTGCTTTTGCTTCTTTGATCTCTATTTCATTTCTGCTTCTGGTACCTGCAGCTACCCTCAGCCTTCAAGGTGATTCTCACTGGAGAGAGGAGTCTTCTCTCCCCAGCTCAACACCTCCTCCTCTGCTGTCTAAAATACCCCATCCTCTTCAGGCTTTAAGTTGTCTTGCAATCCTTCCCTCCTTTACTTGGCGTAACTCATTTCAGAGTCTAACAGTACTGCTGCTTTCCAGATTTCTTTTCCCACTCTTATCTTGCAGTTTAGGGAAAGTTTCTCCTATTGGATCAATTTTAGTCACTATATTATTTCCTGCCAGTATTTTGAATGTCTTTGAGGCCATTGGTATTTCTCTGACTTCATTTTTCTCATCCATTTGTCACCTGTGTGTTTTCATTTCCTGACTAAAGGAAACACGTTGGTAGAAGAGACACTTCAGCCTGACCTCTGTAACCTTTCTGTCACCCCCAAGTCTAAAGTTAGGCTTATGACTGTTATCCCTGTCCCTTTGGAAAACAGTATAGGGCTTGAAATTTGGGATGATGTTTATTCAAACTAAGCTTCTCTGAACATGGTCTGTCTGTAGTTCTCAGAGTATCTGTTGTTTTTACTTCATGTCCTGACTGCAGTGTTGGTAAGAAAAAAAAGAAAAAAGACAGTGTTTTCTGTAGGATTTGTTATATTGTACATCATGTTCCCATTGCTACAAGTTAAGCCTGTCCTCTGGGCTTCATTGTTTAGTGCAGGACAAGGCCAGGTTTTCTGTCAGCTTCCTTTACAACAGTTCTTAGTAGAGGTGTGGAATGAGAACTGCCCATCTGCTTGGAAGTTTACTGAATCAAATCCGTAATGTGCATTTTACTTTTAATTTCTGTTACCTCTTAAAATTAAAAAAAAAATGTTGGGGGGGAGAGTAAGAAATAAAGTGAGAATGACAGACTCTGGACAGTGTGGATCTTCAGGGTTGCTATTTTCGAGTGTTCAGATTTTCCAAGCCTTGGTTTTCTTCCTCCCAGTAGTTATATCAGCAAGTGCACAGTGCTTCTTAATTAGCTACAGCATTTTCCTCTGTGTTTGAAGATGCTTATAGAAGAATGAGTTCAAAGTATGGATATTTCCTCTTAGACTTTTAGGAGTAAATTCCACCTTCTCTCATTTTATCACAGAGAATATTTGTAATGCTTTTGTTGTTGTTGTTTCTCTAGCTTGTAAAACAATATTTTTTAAAAAAGACTAGATATGTAAGTTTATATACCTATCTCTCCCCATAAAACTAGTTAAAGATGTTTTCCCTTCCCTGCCCCTTTACTCATAGTTGAGATTTAAATTTACTTGAAGAACTTGGAACAACACTTTGTGAAACTACGTAGCTGATTTTTTTTTTTTTTCACTTCGTCAAATCCTCTTTTGGAGGGATCCTCAGATGGGAGTCTCCTAGGTCCTGCTGGATTTGAACATTGCTTCTCATTCATGCTGAGCTCACTATAATTTCTAACTTCTTTTCAAACTTCTTATCAGTCTTTGAGATCTGTGTTCTTTTAGTGGTACTTCTGGTCATTTCCCCATAAGTTTAGCTGACCCCATTAAAGGTGCTGGCACTTAAAACAACAAAACTTCAAAATAAATTATGAAATCTAAAGACATAGGAAAGTTTATAAAATGTAATATAATATTGATTTGCAAATAATTATAAAAGGATTGCCCATGTAAACACTACCCAAATAGAATACTGTCAAGATGTTGGTAGTTTCTGAAGTATGTAATGCTAATAAGTATTGTCAAAGTGAGTGAGGGTGACATCTTCTTGTAATGAAAATGATTTTATTTTTAAAAATGAAAATATCCAAGGACTTGATCTATTAACTATTAACTATTATCTGTTAACTATTCGTCCTTGTGTTTTTCAAGTTTCTTCTTTTCCCATCCATTATAGATTTGTGCCAGTCAACATTTCCAGGCAATATGCTCACTGAAGCTACCTCCCCGCTTCCAGCCTTTCTTGTTAGTGCTTCCTTTCCTTACCTTACTTTCCCAGTAATGCTAGAAATAATAATGTTTGTAGTGGTCATAATGACTAACATTCATTGAGTTTTGCTATGTACTGTGTTAAAGATTTTACATGTTATCTCATTCAAGTTTTATACCATTCTACTATAAATATTACTGTCCTTGTTCTGTAGACAAGGAAACTGATGTTAAGATAGGTTAGGTGAGTAGCTAGTGGTTACATAGCCAGTAGGTGGCTGAACTGGGATTCAAACCTCTATGGTCTTAACTACAAAGCCCACACTTAATTTTTATTCTGTTCTCCTCTCAGGAAGTTTTCATGTGCAAAACGTAACACTGAGTACAGACGTATGTCCAGTATTGCTGTAGCCAAAAGTCACATTCTGCATTCAGCTCTGAAAAAGGCCATACTCTAAAAAATATACTTTTCTCCCAACATTCCCCATAAAAGTTAATTTAATGAATTTCACAGTTGTTTTAGAGTCATCATTCAGTAACCCTTGTCCTTCTACATCCTTACTAGTCTTCCCATCCCCAACTCCAGACTTCCTGAATTGGTATCTCCATTTCTCTCCCCGAGGTACCATTAGGAACTGTACAACTTGTGGTTCTGTAGGTTTGTGAATGTCAGGTTGACAGGGTGCAGCTGCATGGTTCCAAATGACCCTAAGCCACAAGTAGTTACTGTTTCTCTCTTGGGTCTGGGGCGAGGTCGAGGGAGTGAAGACCAGCAGATCGTTTGGCTATATTTGTGTGTGGGTATCATGTGTTTTTAACTGTTTTACTCTTAGCAGTCATTTGTGTAGCTTACACCGCTGACTGCTTGCTAGTGCTACCTGCCCCAGATTCTCCCTTTTTTACTTCTTTATCTCTATAGCTGTCTCTACCTATGACAGACTGTCTTTGACGCTGTGGAGAGTTGCTGAATTAAATTGCCTATTTTCTCTGGGGGAAAAAAACTGAATCTGATGTCTATGACAGTTGGGATTCAGTGAACATGAATATGAGCAAAATTGAGGTCATTTGCCCAACTGACTGTTTGGCCGGGTGGGCTTCAGGGTTGCTAAATTCCTTGAGCAAGTGCCTTACCTCCTTACCTGACCTCAAATTTGTATTATGGGTTCCCCTCACTACCTGAAAGTAGAGTGTTCCAGTGAAACCTTTTGTAAGCCAAAATGGCATAAAGCAAAGAAGCAATTTAATTTATTAAATTAAATTAAATTGATTTATTAATTTATATGGAAAATTTTTTGAATATTCGCAGATCCAAAAAATAGCCTACCGGGTCATACCAAATAATACATAAAACTCTAAATAACACTAACATAGTAAAAGCAGTGCCACTCTCACTACTCAGGGTGTATGCTTCCTTTATAACAGCTCACTGCAAAACAAATACCGAATGCTGTTTTCACTTTTTGCCTATTTTTTTTTTTTTGTAAAAGTGAAAGTCTTCTTAGGATTTCTTTTAGTTAATGAAAGCAGGTACTAATGTAGGTCTTTCATAAAATTGAAGTGGTATAAAAGAAATTTGAAAAGATGGGAGATACCTGTATTTTGATTTCTTTCATCAGATAGGCAACATGGTAACATATGGGTGAAAAAGCATGGGATCTTAATGCACACGTTTCTTGTAGCTGGCCCAGCTAGTCTGGAAGAGAGAAAGCCCCAAACCAGGTGGATTGGGTTGAGGGCAGCCCACAGACAGTTTGTGATGATGGGGGAGAGCTCAGAGCATGCTCAGAAACCCTGACCCTTGCCACCTCTTAGTTGCTGTCTTGGAGAAAAGTAAGCAGCTTATAAGGCTGCCTACAAGCCTACCAACATTACCCTGACACTCACTGGTCAGCTTCTTTTTAGGAAAACAGAATCTTTGCACACTGTGATTGTTTTCATATGATATTACAATCTGCTGCTGACTTTTCTAAACGTGTCCTTCCTCTTTATGATATCCTTTCTTCCCCAGGCTGCTTTGGTCTCTCGTGAGGCCCCACCGCAGACTTGATATCATAGCAAACCCAGAGATGGCTAGTGGACAGGGCTTCTAAGAGTTAATGTGCAGACAGATTAGTGGGTGGAGAGGGAGGCAGTGGTCTTGGAAACTCATTTTCAACTACATCCCGGGACTCTGCATTTCTACAAATTTCTCAAATGATGTCCATGCTGCTTTTCCTTGGGCCATACTTTGAGTATCCAGGCATGTGTGTGTTGGGACAGGGTAGTGGGTAGGAGGACAGCTTTCTCACTTCTGAGGAGCTGGCTTCTCTCTTATTTGTAAAATTGGAATAATGATGGCTTCTTTCCAGGCTGTTGTGAGGATTACATGAGATTTCATGAGTGTGAAAGCACATTGTAAGTTTTACATAAGTTTACAAGGGGTTTTTAAGGGGTTGCTAATATTATCGGGGGCCATAGATTTCTAGAATACCCAGTAATTTCTTCTAATTTGTACTGGCAAGATTTTATTCCTTCAAAGTTTCAGTTAGTGAGAAGTCCTTTTTTGCATATTCAGCCTCCTCTGTTCCAACATTTAATCATCTTCCCTGCAGCTTTTTATTTTGACCTATCTTTAGTACCTTTTTCTTGCCAGTATTCTAGCTTATATCAACAATACTTTAATTACCAAAAGGAAAGCTTAGCAAATATTCTTTTTTTGATACTAACTATTGTGTATTTTATTCAGGGCTATGGATATAAGTTTTGGGAATTAAAAAAATCAAACCAGTGAACCAGGGGTGGGGTGGTGGATCCTAATTTACTGTGTCTGATTAGAAATCACTGGAGTGATGAACATACTTTTTAATTGCAATAGCTTCTCTAGGAATAGAAATAACTTTTTTCTTCTTTTGAGGCTAATTCATTTCTATTAAGAAGTAATTTGGGAAGTGAATTAGTTCTAGAGCTTCTTTTCAGACTAAACCTTTAAAGCAGAGTGAAAATACATTAATTTTATAACCCATTGTTTTAAGCTTCTAATGTTATGATGAGAGTAAATTAATCTACTTAAATAAGTTTTACTTAAAATATTTGTGAGGATGTGGGTAAATAAGTGCACTCATGCCCTTACACTATTGATGGAAACTTCTTAGAGGACAATTCATTAGAGAAAAATGTGTATATTCATATCTTTTGATCTACTAGTTATAATTCAGGGATCTTAATCTCTGCAAACATTCACGCCACAGAAAAGTATATATAATGATTTTTTTTTGGTGCTATTTATAATAGTGAAATCTGTGAAGTCATCCAAGTAGCCATCAATAGGGGATTGCTGTACATTTATAAAATGAAGTACCTTGTTCTTGCTAAAAAGAATGAAGTCAGTCCATATGTACTGACATTAAAGTGTATGTAAGATATGTTAAGTGACAAAAAATAAACTGTATAACAGTTTTTTATGTTCATGATTATGTATATTTTTGTTAAAACATACATGTTAGTATATGCATAGAAAAAAATGTGATGCATAAATACCAAACTATTGTTAATACTGGTTACCTCAGGGAGGGATAGTAAATTATGGTAGACATTCACTCTCTACCTTTCTATATTTCTGTAATTTTGGAATTTTTTACAATGAGTCTGTATTATTTTTGTAAATAGAGAAAAACAATAAAGATGAAAGTCTCTTCAATTTAAACTTGTATATTTAATAATTAAATCAAAATGTTTAAATTTTAAAATCTGCATACTCATTTTATTAAAGCAGTTGTACACAAATGTTATTGAAAAATATAGTAAACTTTTAGTAATAATAGGATGTAAAATATTTTCTCACAAAGTCATCATTAATTTGTTAAATCTAAGATAATTCATTTCTTTTTAAAAATTTTTCTATTTTATATTAGTTTCAGGTATACAATATGCTGGTTAGATATTTATATAATATGGTAAATAAAATATTTTTTGTTGCTTTCTGAAGTACATGTGCTTTCTGAAAAGATTTTTTACACAAGTAATGTAGAGAAGCATAACAAAGAAAACAAGTCATTCATAATTTCAACATTCAGAATAACTACTCATTGCTACATCCCTTCTGATTATAAAGGACAGATAAAACTTGTTTTTAAACAATAGTATTGTCACTTTTATAAAAGAAGTTATCTCTAACTTTTTTGGATTTATTCTTTAATTATAATTTGTCAGGTTTGTGAAGAGCCACGCCTTCATGTATTTACTAAAGTCAGGGGTAAACTATTTTGTTTATAATCATTTAAGGCACATGGATTATTCCATGTAGGCCTTTCCAATTCTTTCTGTAAAGGCACCAAAATCCTGCTTCCTGCTCCAACTTCTAGGGCTGACGATAAAGATAGAAAATTCTCTAGGAGGTTAAAGAACTTACTAATTAAGATGAACTAAAAATTCACAAATATTTTTAATATATTAAAAATGGATTCAATAAATATCTATTAAACACTGTGCTATATACCATGTGCTATATGCATGGAGTTGTATGAGACATGGTCTCTGCCTTCCAGGAGAGATTATAGACTAGTAAGAGAGATAAGACAGATTCATGAAGAACTTCTGTACAAAGGACTAAGTATCACATGCCATGTGAATGATGCAAATTAAATGCTGCTATAAGAATATCAAGGAGGGAGGAATCATTCCTGGCAAGGATGATTACAGGAAGAACCATAGGGGATGTGCTATTTGAGCTGGTCCTTGAAGGTAGCATAGGATTTCAGTATGGGGTAGGGGAAGGGAACGGGATTCCAGGTAGGAAAAGATTATAAACTAAAGCCCTAAAGCTCCTTTCCAGAATAATGAATAATCCAGACTGATAAATGTTCATGATTCATATAGGTGAGTAGTAGGAAATAGATTAGAAGAAAGGTAGGGCCTATTGACAGAGAGCTTTGGATGCTAGGCTAAGACATTTTATGTAGTTGGCAGTGAGACACTATTAAAGTTTTTGATTAAGGGAGGCACATTATCAAAGCTATGCTATGGAAAGATTATTCTGATGTGTTGTGGGAGCGGAGGACAGGGTCTACAGTAAGGAAACAGTAGAAAGCCATTGCTGTGTCCGAGAATGTGGTGCTGAAGGTATAAACTGGGGTGGTGGCATTGGGAATGGAAAGGAAGTGAACATTTTATAGAGAATAACATGCCGAAGAAATCTTTCTTCTCAGTAGAGTCTCATGGCACAAGTTGACATGATTTCAGGAGCACCAAGAATTCTCTCCACTCCTCTGTTTGTCTCAGAACGCACATTGACTTTACACTCTTCGTCTAGATAAGAAACAGCATTCTCCCTGGTTACAAAGTTTGGAAACCAAGAGATTAAGAAAACTCAGGAATGTAGAATTGGTGAATAAGGAGGAATTAGACCCTTTTCGATGATCAGACTTTTAGCTCAAAGCTTTGTTTGTGGTTCTGGTCTAGCTGTAGAGAGTAAGAAAAAATTTCCCCTTATTCTGGTTGCTTAAATTAAGGTATCTCCTATCCTTGCCCTGCAGATAACTGGAGAGAAAGGGAGGGTAGAAGTGCCTTCTCTGTACAAGGCACTGTATTGTTAAAGCTGCTCTTTAAACTTGAACACATTCTGATGGTTGTATTATCTTTGATTGCTTTAACTAGAGGCCCCCTTATTCCTCTCCCTTCTGTTCTGAAGTCTGAAGGCCTCCATCTGTGTATGAATTCAGATTCTCATGCTTCTGACATTGTAATATCAATTGCCTTGTAAATGGGTGTCAGCTGTTCATGTCAACTGGTTCTAGCACTGGCTGGACATAGGCAAGCTCTGACCATGTGGGATACTCTGGTATTGGAAGATACTCCATTCCTCTTTCTCTGTAGTCATCTTGTTGAAGAGAGGTCAACCATCTTTTAGACCCATGTCAGCTACTGATAAGGCATGCTAACTTTTTAAAAAGCATTAAAGCTACCAGGAGAGGACTCTATTGGCCCTCTACTTCATCCTGTGCCCTCTGCTTTCTACCTTGGTTCTCAGATCTGTCCCTATTGCTTCCATAAGGGCACGGTGACTTTCCCATATGCTCTTTCAAGAAACTGCAACATTTTGTTGGTTTTAGAGAAACTGAACTGAACTCCCTCCTCAGGTAGCCATGGTTTCTGGAACCAGAGACCCGGGTCTAAATCCTGGTTCTTCCACTCACTACTTATCTGACTCTTCATCTGTAAAATGGAGATAATACTAGTCCTTCATAAAGTTGTCAGGAGTATTTGATGAGATACTCTTGTAAAGTTCTTAGCACAGTTCTTGGCACAGAGTGTATACACATTCAGTAAATGGTAGCTGTTATAGCTGTATCTGTTCTCTCTGCCTAAGACCCTTTACCTTATATATAGATCTGGGTATTCATGTAAGAATACTAGGAACGTTGTTTTCTCCTTAGTCCCAAGAATGGCTGAAATTTGGAAGCAAAAAGGAAACTGCATTAATTTAATAGTTCCCCACCTGATTAATCATGAGAACTACCTGGAGAGCTTTAATATATAGATTCTTGAACTCCACTTCATATCTGTTGATTGAGAATCTTTTGAGGCCGGGGATGAGGATAGGATTGGACTGCTATCTGAGAAAAAATTGTTAAATTCTCTGAGTAGTTCTGTTGATAGGCCAGGATTGGGAACATTTGTTCTCTGGTTTCCAGGGTTTATGGCTAGAGGATCTCTAAGGTCACCTCCTGGGCAGTGGCAGATTTACCTTCCTTAGAAGCTGAGGCTATTTTAATCTCACCACTAGAGAATTGGCTCAATTCCAACTAATTCTGAACTCTAAGGGAGCCTGGTTGTTCTGTCATATTGGAAGTTACTTGTTTCTGGGAGCCTTCAAGGTATAGACAGTAGAACTGTAAGTCAGCCAGATGGGGTTGAGACCAGGAGCAGAGCAGAGAGGCAAGGTCTGTTCTTCAGTCTTGGAGTGTCCATTGTATCCCTTCCTGCCTCTGACTAGATGGCACTTTGGAGTCTGAAAGAGCAGGAGTGAGTGAGCTTGGGCCTGATAACCACCTCCTCCGCACCCCTCCCCAGGCCAGTCACTGGGTCTCTGCCCAGCTGGCTAAGTCTCTGCAAAAAGCCTGCTGGCTTTGGGCTTCTTCTGTGGCTTTTGTATAAGTGTCAATTCTCAGAATCTGGTGGAGAATTTGCTTTGTGAGATTAGAGTATAGTGTGTGGGCAAGAAAGGATAGTTATTCTTAACCTGCAGGAAGGGAGGGAAAGGCAGAGAGTGCTCTGCCTTGGACAGGTTTGTGATATGCTTGTTTATAGAAACAGCAAGCCCATGGTTTGGCTGGAATGACTCAGGTATTTATAACTTATATTGAGTGGGCTTGAGAAAGGGAGAAGGGGAAGGAAAACTGGTGGCACCAAAACATGGCAACAGAAACAGATCGGCTTCCTTCTAGTTGCTGGGGTTTCCTTTACCAGTTTGAGGTCAGCTAAATCCTGAATAACCCTGGCCTTTTGTGGCTCTGGTCTTTCAGTTCTCTCTCTCAAGGGAGCAGCTGCTCCCTTGCTATTGCAGACTCCCTGTAGTGGCCCCTCACACTAAGAAAGGAAGAGCAGATCTAAACCATTTATGCCACACTCAAGCCAGAACTTCTTTAGCAATGCCATTGTCTTGGCTGAACAAACTGGATCTTTCATTGGTTTGTGCCTATCATCTGGCTTGTGGACTGATCAGTTCTAGGGACTAGAGAGAGTGAGAGACCAGAAAAGCTTAGAAGGCCCTGCCATGGTCCCTGGGATCTTGTTTTAGGGGTTTGGGACTGCTGGGCCACCTATGTTGCAGATGGCTCTGGACTCTGGAGAGTCATTGTCTACTTCACTTTTTAGCTCTTACTGCAACTACCCCTCCCTTCTGAGAACTCTCCCCTTACTGGCTTCCTAGTTCTCCTCCTCCCTTTCTAACTGCCTGGCACCTCATCTTCTCTATACTCTAAAAATAGATATTCCCCACAGTTCTGTCCTTAGCCTCTCTCCCTTCCCTCTGTCTTCTCCTGTCTCATACTTTCAATAGTGGTTTTCACATCTGTGTAAATAGTCCTCAGATATCTATTTCTAGTCCTTACCTCTCTCCCAAGTATTAATTCCTTGTTTATGTTGCTAAATTAAATGTTCTATGGTTCCTACAAAATATCTCTGAAGCACCTTAGATTTAACATATCTAAACCAGACTTTATTTATTGGCTTCCATCCTTCTTTCTATATCCAGACCTAGGTCCTCTTTCTGATCATGGCACCTCTTCCTGATCATTTCTTTTTATGGTATTATTGCCTATCTCTGAGATTCAAAATTTGAGTTTTCTGTCTTTTTCCTTCAGAGTTGTACTGTGCCCAGTCTTGCCATTTCTCTTTGCTTTGTCACTTTTGAATTCATCATTTCTTTTCTACTCCCACTATCTTCATGGTGTTCTAAATCCTCATTACTTCTCACCTGAACTATTGTAACAGCCTCCTAATTGGGGTCTTTGCCTGTCTTGTATGTCTTATATATGTCATCATCAGAACATGGCTTTGATTGTGGCTCTAGTTCAAAACCTCTTAATGGCTTCCCAGGCCTACAGATGACTTCTACTTAGTTTGACATTCAAGACCTTCCTGGTCTGGTTGCAGCCTACTTCTCCTGACTTAATCTACATAATCTTTGCTTTCACCATTGCTCACCTGCTCTTTTATTCGGCCAGACTTTTGGTCATGCAGCTCCTGCTGGGAATTCCTTCTCTCTGTATGTCCACCTTTCAAAATCCTTTTCTCACTGCAAGGCCCAGTTCAGGTGAGAAAAAACTTTGTTGTTTCCCTTTCCTGATCCTGTTTGGAAGTCATCTCTCTTCCTCCTCTTTGAGTACTTTAAATCTTTCTCATGATCCTTGTCACATACTGGATTGCTTCATAATATATTATTCATCTTTCCAAATGGATTTTGAGTGTAGAGAGAGTAGTGTCTGTGTATTCTTCACCTTAGAACCTTCCATAGCCTCCCAGTGACTTTCAAACTGTTTTTAAGAAATACATTTTACATTATGATCCAGTACACACACACACACACACACACACACACACACACACACACACACACACACCGAAACAGAAGTTTCATGATTAATACTTACCCTTATTATATGCCATGATATCTATTTTTGTTAAATTTATTCATTACCCACTAAATCAATTTCAAGTCCCATTAATAGGCTGCAGTCTTCATGTTGGAAAATAGTGCTCCTTCTAGTATGAATGATTCATCCTATCTATCACCTCTGCACCACCTGTTTTTGCCTTCTCCTTTAATGAGAGCCAGAAGAGCACTTAAACAGTTGGCTTTATTCTTTCTTTCTTTCTTGGGAATAGGTTATTATGAAGTTATTCCTTTATCTCATTATAGTGAGGGATGATTTTGCTTTCCTTCTTTCTTTCTAGAGGATATAATTCTTCCCTGCCTAGTGCATGCTGGGAGTGGTGGGTATTTAGGCCTTCCTTTACAGTATACCTGTAGTAATTCTGCCCTCCTACAGCCTTGCTTCTCGGGAAAGATGACACCTTATTTCAGGTTGGTATAAGCTTTCCTCCATCTCAGCACTCTCCACCTGCCAAAGCAAAGGCTGAAACACAACTCAACTATTCTTCCTGCTTTTAGGCTGTGTTTCAGATGTGGAGATTGCCGTAGAGTACAGAGTGAGTGTTCTCAGTTCACTTGTACAGGAAGCAGTGTTCCTAGAACTATGGATGCTAGCTGCCTGTAGCAGTTGTGTCTGAAGTCACTGGTCATAATCAGGTACTTGGACTAGTGTGTCTTTTGGGCTGTTTCATTGGCATTTAGATTGTGAGGGTTTAGACCTGAAGTTCTTGTCAGAATTTTGGGCCTTATTCCAGACTTTGAGGACAGCTATTTTCTCAGAGGGCCTCTTCCCTGCCTCAGTTTTCTCAAAAGATGCTTGAGGCCAGAACTCTCCCACTAGTGGGCTTGCTTCCTTATGTGGAAAGAAGCTGTAGTATCCAGGAGGCTTGCTTCCTTATGTGGAAAGAAGCTGTAGTATCTAGGTCATTGGTTCTCAAAGTGTAGTCTGAGAACCCCTGGCATTCCCAAAACCTTTTCGGGGGATGTATGAGATCACCCTTTTTCCACTTACGTATCCAAATGAGACCACATTTTCTTTATCTTCAACAGATTGAATACAGATGCAGATACAATATTATCTAAAATATTAAACAGTGCCACTCTTCTCACTAAAATTTTTTTTTGAAAACAGTTATTTTCAAAGAAGTGTAAAAGTGTTCTGTTAACATGTGGTGGATTTATTGTTATTTTTAAATGAATTAACAAATATATTTAAATATTTCCATTGCAATTTCTAGTATTGTAAATATTGATAAATGTAACCTGTATAAACAAAAGCTCTTTGGGGTCTTTGATAACTTCTAAGAGTGTACCAAGAGAAGAAGCCAGAGTGTAAGAGACCAAAAGGGTGAAAATTGCTGGGCTAGGTCATGCTTTGGTAACAAATCACCTGGAAATTTCTCATATTTAATGGCTAATTTATTTCTTGTTCATGCTTATATTGTGTGAGTCAGCACAGGGGCTCTGTTCGTCAGAGTTACTCAGGGATCTGGGCTGAGGCTGCGCCATCTCATCACCTGCTGCCATGCTTAGCAGTCAGAAGAAGGGTTATGTATCCAGTGGTTCTTGAGAGCTTTCACTAGGAGTGGCATGTTAGAGCATCATAAAAAGGTGCAGCTTTATGAGCACTTAAATGAGAAACTTAAATCAAATAAAAGCACATATTTTTTGAGTTCTTTATACCATTTTCTCACACATTGCTGCATCAGTAAATGTCAATGAAATGGCTTGAAGATAGAGAGAGAAGTCAGGGATATGATTTATAGGAGGATGTTGCTCATGAGGTATTGAGCCCCACACCACATCCTGGACCAAAGTTTTTTCTCTCTTTTTAACATTTACTATGCAATATTTAATACATACCATATAGATATGTGAAATATTAGAGTTAACAATTGTGTGTCTATTATCAACTTAAGAAACAAAATGTTACCTGTACCATTAAGCAATCTTTGTGCTTTACCTTTGTCTGGACATGGTCTTTTTGTCACAAGTTTTAAGTACTTTGTAGAGAGCAACTCTGCTGGCCTGAAATACCCCAGTTTTCCTGGGCTTCTCATGTAAGCTTTTCACTGTTTCTGCAGCCTCTGCGGTGCATTCATTTATTCTTCAGACATTTGTCATTGTCCATTGTGTGCCTGGCACTGTTTAAAGCACTAGAGGTATAACATTGAGGGATAGCAATTTAGGTCTTGCCCTCAAAGAGGTTGTATGCTGATGGAGAAGGCAGAAAGTCAGTATGTGAACAGAGATATAATCAATGTCAGGTCACTACCTGACTTTAAGTGCTATGAAGAATAATAAAGTAGGGTGACTTGGGTATATATAGAGTGATAGCAGAAAAGTAGTCTAGAAAGCCTTCTCTGTGGAGGAGACCTTTGCACAAAGACATGACTGAATTAACTATGTGAATAGCTGAGGTAAAAGCATTTTAGTCCAAGGAATAGCATATGCTGAGGACCTGAGGCTCCAGGTGCTTGAGGCAGCCAGGATGGTTGGGGCAGAGGAAGAGGGAGGGTATATAAAATGATGTAAGAGAGAGGTAGCCAGAGGCCAGATGATTTAGGGCCTTATAAACAGGGGTAAAGTATTTGGGTTGGAACAGGATGGGAAGCCATTGGAGGATTTTAAGCAGAGTAATGATTGATCTCATGTATATTTTAAAAGAATCACTGTGGCCTGTCCTGTTAGAAAAAGACTCTAGCGGGCAAGGCTGGAAGCAGAGTGAACACAAAACACCTACCCCAAACACAGCTACAGTCCAAGTGAGAGATAATAGTGGTTTTATTAACTCAGTGGTTTCTTGGTAAATGTTTATAGGCTCTCTGAGGGTGAAAAAAAAAGACCCTGATTTGTAGTGTTTGCTGATTTCCATGGTGTAAGTAGTCCCACAGTGGTGATTTCAAACTACCACTGTTCTGTCACCAAATGTGGAGGTGGGGAAAGATGTGCACAATTAACATTTATGAGCCAGTGTAAACAGGCTTCAGCATACAACTGCTGGAACCTGGGTGCATTTAGCCTGTTGTGTGTTTGTAGGGAGGGTCCAGATTTGTCTTCATTTTATAGGATAGATGGAAACCATACTGTGATTTGGGAAAGAGAGGATATGAAGAAGGTTATGAGAGGGAGAGAGTCAGTTTAAAAAGTCCATCATGCCAGAGTCTTGCAAAATAAGCGTGGCTATTGGAGGCCTTACAGGAGCTCTAAACTCTCAGATCCTTTGAAAGTAGAGCTCAGCCCAAAACCTCCCAGCAAACAGGAAGCTGGTTTGAATTAGAACATAAAATAAAAACCAGCTGATGCCCCTGAATGTTTTTCCCCTCCTTTTCCCCCTCCACAGAGCCAAAGGAAACGGCCTTTTCCCCCGCTTGGTTAGCTGCTCAGAAAGCCAGAAAAAGCCAAAAACCATAAATCCTTTGAAAATAAGCCAAATTTTGAGCCTAGACAAATTCCTGCCCATGAGGTTCCCTAGCCCGGATGTCTGCACACTTCTGAGAGCCCTAGGAGGAACGTGACTGGGGAACACAAAGGTGCCAGACACCAGAGCTGAAACCCAGGCCCAGTGAAAAAGATGGCCTGTAGCAGGGTTTCTCAAACTGTAGCTTCAGCTGTTTCATAGGTCATGAAATCAATACAGTGGGCTATGACCAGAATTATTTTTTAATGAACTAGAATATAATAGAAAATAGAGGATTACATTACTAATTACATACAGTGCTACATGCAATAAGAGTAAGTATTGTTTTGTAGAACTTTTATTTCAGTTTTATGTGTATGCATACACATACATATGTGTTGTATACTGGGTCAATGTAAACTGTGTCTCTTATTGTGGGTCATGGTCAAAAACATTTGATAAACACTGGTCTTAACGTCTGAGTAACTCACATCTCCTCCTTCCTTTAGACTGCTATTGAAAAGTCCAAGCTAGTTTCAGAATTCTCTGTGGAACTGGATCATCAACCCACAAAACACCTACCCAAATTCCTGTCAGAGGGAAGGAAAGATGAGAACCAACAGACTGGTCTGATTCTTTGAGACCAAAGCTGAAGCAAAGGGAGAGATTGATGCAAATTTGAATCCAAAGGATTTGTCTGAAATCACATTAGCTTGAAGAGAATAGGAGTTGAGCAGCCTTGTAGCTCACTGCACTTGATTTTGTGACCTCTCCATCTATGTGGGTAATGTGGCTTTGGGCTCCTCTCTCTCTCTGCAATAGGCAGTTGGTAGAGCAGGAATGTTCCTGAGCATCCCTCCTTCTAGGATAGCCAGAGGCACAGTGCCAGGGTAGGGAGTGGTACCCTGAACTAAGTGTCCCCATACTTCTCCAGAGTTATTTTGTACTTTCTACCAGTGCCTGGTACTCAGGCATTTCAGAAAGGTGATTAATTGGGTTGCCAGAGGGTTGTTAAACTGAGAAAAAGTGTAGAAGAAGGCCTAAGTTAGGGTATACTATCAGGAATGAATTGAGGGTCCATTTCTCCATCAAGAAGGATCTTGGTTTTAAGGAGAATAAAACTATCATGCCTTTCAGTGCTTTGATAAAACCTCCGATGGATGGCCTTCTGGCTAAGTGTCTGCAATTTTATATTGTTGGAGTGATCGTGGTATCCCTGGGAGTTGCAGTTTTCTTTGTTTGCCGTGGCTGAACTAAGAAAGAAGGCATACATGGAGTTCTACAGAAGTTATGATTCCATGAAAGATTTTGAGGAATTGAGGAAGGCTGGTATCTTTGAGTATAAAGTGATTTCAGAATGTAAATAATTTCTTTGGGTTAAGTTCCATGGAAGTTCCTGAACTTCCTGTGTTCCTGAACTATGAAACATGAATATTTGGGCTAAGGAATAGTTTCTCTTGATAAATAAACAATTAAAAAATTTAAAAAGAGTATGTATTGAATAGTCTAAAGTTAGTTTATCCCATACTAGTGCCTCAGATAGGCCCAAGGGTAACTGGCAAGTTTGGTGCTTGTCATGTGGCTATGGGTTGGTATGGTACCCTGGAACTAAACTGCCTCTTTGTCAAGAGACTGAGAATTCCTGATCCACATCCCCAAGAAGCAGAGAAGACTCTTGGGGACCTTTCTGGGAAATAGTTTTTAACTATAATGTCCCAGGAGATTTATTTTGGTCTTTGGCAACCACAGGGCATTTCTTTCCAACCTAATTTAAATTAAAATGGTCCTTGGAGATAAGAATTTAAACAGGCCCTCTAGGAACACTTTGAATTCTCCAGTTGGGACAATAAGAGAAGGAGTGATCCTAAAACTACCCTAATTGATTCTGGGCTTCCCCTTGCTGGAAACTGGCCTGGACTAATTACCATGCCACAGATATGAATGCCCATGAAGTGTTTCTGGTTTGTATGACCCTCATGAGGCCTCTGGTACTCTCTTAGAATATAGTCTAGCTTGTTACATGGCCCTTCTGCATTCAGAAGCCCCTTTTCCTGAGCCAACAAAGACCAAGGGCATTCCTGAGGAAGGCCAGTTGAGGGAGTCCAGACAATATTAGAGAAGACTGGACTTGGAGTGACAAGCAAGACTTCATGCAGCAGAGAGTGAGGTTGAGTGACAAGCAAGAGGTTACAGGGCAGTCTGAATCTAACATGGCATCATCTGGCAGAAAGACCAGTAAACTAATTTGGGGTTAGTTCAGTGTGCACCGTGAGGGCTGCAGACAGTGTGGATTAACAATAGTGATGATGAGAGTGATGGTTAATGTCTTTTGTGGCCATGTCCTCTCAGAATCTCTGAACACTTTACACATGTTTCCCTTTCATCTCTGTGGGAGTTGTAGCTTAATAGTAATAATTAAGTGCTCTGAGCATCTGTGCTTTGCAAAACACAGAATTAAGCTATGTTTCTGCCTCTTAGGCTTGTAGTCTGTATGAACTGGCAGACATATGGTATATGTGTGGGGGTGGGGGGTTGTGTTCTCTGATGGAGGGGAAGAACGTGATGGAATGCAAAGATCAGGGATATTATTAGTCACCTAATTGATACCTAACATTCTTCTGGCCCTTGGTAGATCAGAGTGGCCTTTCTTTCATGCCTGCCAAGGCACGAATATCAGTGACCTCCCCTGGGTCTTATCAACCCAAAAGCCCAGTCTGGGGATCCAGGGCTTTATCTTATAAACAGAGCCTTCTTGGATTGGGGGAGTGCTTTTTCCTCTATGGCTGTGAGCAGAGCTTTAACTGTTTCATTTTCTTTCTCATGATACCAGCAGATTGAGCTCTCTTAAAGCTGGTGATGCACACAGACTTTAACCTGTATGATTAGGGGGCCTGTGGCCAGAATATAACCTGGAGAATTCAGTAGCCTGTTCTGAAGACAAGGGCATCAGGAAAGTACTCAGCAGTGCAGGATGGTCCTGAGTACCTTCAGCACTTCCTTTTCAACCCTATTCTGTCCATACCTTGTCACTTCTCTGTCTTGTTCTAACAGGTGACCTTGGAGAAGGTGCTTGGAATAACAGTGTCTGGAGGCAGAGGACTTGCCTGTGACCCTCGATCTGGTTTAGTTGCCTACCCAGCTGGGTAAGTGCCTTAGAAGAGGTTTAATTGCATGGGGGTTTATAGCCATGCTAAACCATTTGGGGTGGGCAAGGGTTTTCTGGTATCATCTGGGAGATATATCCAGGTTAATGTTTTGGTGCCATTTTTGTAACGGAGATACAGGGCCAGATAGAGGCTCTGGCTTTTTGGCAATCCACTCTCACACATATAGATTGACACTTTATATTATATATAGTTCCCAGCAACATCTTTAATATCTACCTTTTAGTCGTTTTTAAAAACAGCTTTATTGAGATGTAATTTACATACACACAATTGCCCTTTTAAATTGCACAATTCGGTGGTTTTTAGCACATCCACAGAGTTGTACAATCATCACAATCAATTTAGAACATTTTCATCACTCTAAAAAGAAATCCCATACCCATTAGCAGTCACTCTCCATTTCTGCCCTAGAGCTCAGCCTTAGACAACTATTAATCTATATTCTGTCTCTCTAGATTTGCCTATTCTGGATATTTCATATAAATGGAATCATACAATAGTTGGCCTTTTGCTACTGGCTTTTGTCATTTAGCATGATGATTTCAAGGTTCATACATGTTGTAGCAGATATCAATATAATTCATTCCTTTTTATGGTTGAATAGTGTTCCTTTGTATAGATATACTACATTTAATTAATTTATTTGTTGATGGACACTTGGGTTTATTTCCACTTTTTAGCTATTATGAATAATGCTGCTCTGAACATTTGTCTATTCTAGTTAACTTTGAGAAATGTCAGTGCCATGGAAGAAAAGAGGTTCTGGGGCTAGTGTTCTTTTTTCCCTTGTGCCTTTTCACTCCTCTGCTCCTACAGATGAGAAACCTCGGACCATTGTTTCTTTAGGCTTTTGTAGAAGTGTTTCTTTTGGAGGCTTGGGGCCCCTCCTGCTTCTGGTTCTCTCTGTCAGCCTCTGCTCCTTGCTGCTGGAAACAGGAATGTGAAAATGGAAAGGCCTCTCTTCAACCCTGAGCTTGGGAATGCTGAATTCCCCATGTGAGTTTCACAGCAACTTGTGCAGGTTTTGTACCAGCTGTACAATTTTTTAGGTTTTATCTTGCATTAAAAAAGCTAACTTATTGAGAACTTATTCTGTGTCAGGCACTTTGTTATGCATTTTACAGGAATTATTTAATACTCACAGCAGTCCTGTGAGGTTGATACTATTATCATCCTATATTTTAGAAACTAAGATTCTAAAAGAGGTTAAACAGTTTGCTCACGGTCACACAGCTAGTGTCTAAATTGTGATTCCAACTCCAGTAGTCTGACTTTAGAGCTCTTACTTTTAAAATGGGGGAACAGTAGACTTTCTGCTTATTTGGAAAGCTGCTTTTTCTCTAAGCTGTCTGTCTGCCATTTGAATGACAAGAGCCCAATTTATGGACATCTCAGTCTATATGCCAGGAAGACTTCTGCCCATGGGTTTGGGGCTCAGTGTTTCTCCTGAGTAGCTCTCTGGCATTTGATATCTGGTGAGGACACTGTGGGATCTGCACTGGCTTTACCCTGTAGAGACTGAGCTGGCTTCCTCCTTCATCTCCAGAAGCAAGTTGATGAATGACTTATGTTGCTGGATACCCTGTGCAGCTTGCCTCAGGGGAATTCCACTCGTGCCTGCCTCTGCCTGGGAAAGCCAGGTTCCTTCTTGTTGGAGGTAGGGCTGGGACTGGCTGGAAAGGGCCTGGACTGCTTTTCAGGGCCTGCTGAGCCCTGTGTCCCTGCCCTCAGGGTCATGGAGCCCTTTTCTCTCGCTTCCTTACTTGCACCCGACCAGGGCCTGGCGCCTCTAAGGGTGTGCACTTCTGTTTAAGGACAAGTCCCAGCCTAACTCAAGTGCCTGCAAGTCTTTATCTTTCTAGGTGTTGAAGCTTCCCTGCTGTGACCTCTGGTAGATTTCCTTACTATGCTTGTCTTGGGCCAGCCCTGGGCAGAGTGTCACGATCTACTCCCTAGCCTTTTGATTTCCCGAAACTTGAAGTTCTCTCTTTGCAAATGGCCTCTTTCTGATTGTCTTAATTTTGCTTTGTGCTAAAGTTCCCTGATGTACCTCAGGGGTATCTGGGAGCCAGAAGTCTGTGTGAGCCAAACAGGCTCCCTTCCTCTCTTCTCTTCTTATCTGGTGATCCTAACCCCACCCCACCCCCACCTCTACTCTCTTGTTCCTACTGAGCTTGTTGCTCTAGGAGTAGCTCAGGTATCCTAGAAACAAGAGAAACAAAGCTCAGAAAAATTCTCCCAGAGGCCTAGAGGCAAATATCAAACCAAAACAAAGTTTTCTGAAAGGAAATGAAACAGCTCAGGGAGGGTAGGGTAGAGGGGGATATGTATCAGGAAGAGGCAGGTTGAAGTCTCTGGGCAGAGACCCCTCAGTTTTAGTGGCTCCTGCGTCTCTTGTCCAGAGTTCTCCCTTTTTCTGTTGTTTTCCCCACAGGAAGCTCACCCTCACCTGTCACACTTTAAGCCCCACTGCCCTAGGGGACCAGGCTGGTCCCCAGATAGCCTCTTTGAAGAACTCAGTTTAGTCAGACATCCATAATTGATTTAGGCCCCCTTCCTTAGCTGGCTTGGTAGAGGGATCCAGCACAGCTACCATTGGTACTGTGGATCCAGTAAGTTCTGAGAAAGAATTTCTCTTGATCCATAATGCCAGGGCCTGGCCTGGGTGAGTGCTATGGGAAGAGGAACTACTGGAGTGAGAGGTGTCCTGGAAAGGTAACTGGCCCTATTTGGCAGCCAAAAGGAGACCTCTTGGTTGCTTTAGGGAGGAGGGGAGGAAACGCAGCTCTCCTGAGAAAGCCCTCCATTTACTCAGCCCCTCTTAGAATTTATGCTGAGATCCCTGGCTCCATAGCACTGGACTGGAGTATGTGAAGCCAGTCTTTCCTCCTGAAATGTGTTCTTGTGATATCAAGTAAGAAGGAGCACACAGCTACCTCCTTACTCTCTAGGACAAACCCTATATGTGGGTTTGCCAGGGAGTATGTGGGGCTATGGAGAGACTGGGTGAACCTGAGGGAAGAGGATGCTTGAAATTTGGTGCCCTAATGGATGTGAATCATATGCAGGAGCACTCAAAAGAATCAGCCCCGTCAGGGCCTTTTTTCTTTGTTTCCGTGCAGATCCCACACCTGAAATAGTTTGTTCATGGAGACATTCATTCTTCTCCATTTTGTTCATGGAGACATTTATTCATTTGTTCAGTAGATATGTCAAAAACCTGCTCTGGGCCAGGCACTGTTCCAGGCACAGAGTGTGCAGGAGTGAATATGACAGACAGGGTCACTACTTTTGTGGGAGTTAGGTTCAAAATGGGCAAGCAAACAGTAAGCATGTTAAATAAATGAGTAAGGTAATATCAGAGAGTGATATTAAATGTTCTGAAGAAAATAAAACTGGGTGATGAAGAATCAACATGTGAAGATCTGATGTCAAAGTGTTCCAGGTGGAAGAAACCTTGAGTACAAAAGTCCCAAGGAATGAAGGGGTAAATTTACTGTTTGAGGAGCTGAATAGTGGCCACTATGGCTGGACCATAGTGAGTGAGAGGAAGGAGGCTGAGACACTGCCACTTTGACCTGACTTGTAAGTGTGGCAGCTCACAGAGACTTAACTCTTGTCCTAGGAGAAAATATATTTAGGATTTAGAGTTCATACAGAGAAGGATATTGGTAGCTCTAAAACCGGTGGCTATGTTATTCACTGGGTTATCACCATCAAGTCTTTTTTCAGGCCTTTGGGGTGGGGGGCTTGGAAAGTGTCCCAGAGACAAGGATGCAGTGGGTCTCTTGGCTTGGCTGAAGAGGGTTACTTATTTGGAAGGCTTTGGAGTCTAGGTATCTAAAGAGAACCACAACTACGGATTCCCTAGGAACATCCTAGGTTCATTATCTTTTAGAATAATTAAAGCTATAAGATTTCCTCTTTGGGGGTGAATCTGGAGGGACAGTTTTTAATTCCACACCTGGATGAGGACCCTAATGAGTTACTCATATCCAGCAAGTCCTGTATGGGATGCTATAGTTGGGATGCCTGTTGTAACTGCTGACTCCCTGGGTAGCAGAGTACCTTTCAAGAAGATGGCCGGGAGCATCATGCTGGTTACTTTGCACATGATCTCCTCAGTCTCGCAACGATTCTGTGAGGTAGATGTTCTTATTCCTATTTTACAGATGAGGAAACTGAGTTCAGAGAAGTTAAGGAATATGCCCAAGATTGCACAGTATGTTAGCAGAGAGGGCTGCCTGACCCCAGTTTTCTTGTTTCCATCATCACACTACCCTCAAGCATCAGTGAGTCCTAAAAGCCTGAGGTGGGGAGAACCATGGACCTGCCCTCTGCCCTAGTTCACAGGTCTACTACTCGGGAGGTTCCTAGGCAGTCAGGGCTTTGAGATCTGGTAGCTAGCAACTATCTTCTAGGCCCTGCGGATGTAAAAGAAAACAAAAGAGACAAAAATACCACCTTCACAGAGCTGGCAATCAAGTGAAGAAGATAGATCTTCTTCCCCCAGGAAAGTGAACTGTATAGAATATTACAAGTTGACATGTGCTTTAGAAAAACTATAAACAATAAGCAGTCAAAGGGAATAGGGAATATGGGGTGGGGGGTAGGGTTATGTTAAATAGGGCTAGAGAGTGATATTTGAGCAAGGCTCAGGGAACTTTGGTGCGCCTCTGTGAGTCACCTCCTGATTTTACCTGGTCTGAAAGAAGAAATTCTAAAGTGCAGGGTCTCTGCTCAAACCTTCTCTGTCCTATTCCCTGTATGTGCTGCTGCATTCATTGCTCATCCCAGGGTTCATTTGTTTCTGCCTTCTGGAGGATGGGGAGTGGTAGGAAGCGGATCATGTGGGAATGTTGGGCTCTTCACCATAGCAGCAGGCCTGGACCTGCCCAGGGGAGGGGGCTGTTGAGGGCTTGTCCCTTCTTGGTTGAGAGAAGTTCCTGGGCAGTGGGCCCAGCATCTGGTGTTCTATGTGACTCCTGGGCTGAGCCCCGAGGGACTGAGGCCTCTGTCTTCCTGAGAAAGTGAGCAGTCTTCCTGTACATGTACCCTGGGGTTCTGAATTACGGGACTCAGCTGGTTGGGCCAGCCCAGCCCTTGTTATGTTGAGTATTTCAGCCAGCACTGCTGCAAGGGCCTGTGTGAAGATGACTGCCTGCTGTGCTGGGATGTGTGGGGGCTGAGGGCCAAAGATTGATGCAAAGCGTGCTTCACTTTCTCTCTCTAGTGGACTGAGGAGCTTGTTCAAAGGTCAAAGAAGATACCGGAGGCTCCCACATCACTGTTTTTGAGGTCTGTTCTCTTGGGAGGACCTCAACAAGCTGGGCAAAAGGAGAACCTTGGATGTCTTTCCAAGTTCTGCCCTTACTTCAACATCTGCATGGTTATTCCCATAAGTGTGAACATGGTTTGGTCTCTTTTGTCCTCTTTCTTTGTATTGGAAGATTTCCAAATTCGAATAATTAGTAAAATTTTCAGCTTAAGGGCCTACCTCTGTGTGTTTCCCTTTTTTGTATGTTTCCCTCCTTTATTTAACTCTTCCATGCCACACCTGGCTATACTGTGTGTATGTGTGTCAGGGGTGGGGGGATGTTAGAGAAGGGAAAGGTTGCCTCAGTCAGCCATCTTTCCATCTACACTGTATTTTACATATGCATGAATGCACTACTCTCCCTCCTCCTCCCATCATGGAGTTGAACTTAGGAGGAGGAAAAAGTGCTATAGCCTGTCAAGACTCAGAATTTGTGTACAGTGACTTGGAAAGTGTTTTAAGCAGTTTGATGCATTGCCTTTGAACGTCACGGTGCTGCTTTGGGATGATAGGTTTAAAAGAAAACTCAAAAGCTTACCATAGAGCCCTCATCACCTGTTGTTCTGGATTTGGAATGTAACTGGCTAAATATGCATTGAGTCAGTTTAAGTCAGCTCAGCTCTCCGCTGAAGCCCTCTGCCATGGTTTATCTGTAGCTGATTAGAAAGCT
This sequence comes from Macroglossus sobrinus, assembly GCA_004027375.1. NCBI lineage: Eukaryota > Metazoa > Chordata > Mammalia > Chiroptera > Pteropodidae > Macroglossus > Macroglossus sobrinus. The sequence goes on along the minus strand of PVKZ01000061.1, from coordinate 178,229 downwards.
GGGTAACCTGTAACCATTCAGGCTAGAAGCCATTGCTAGAAAGAGGAGCCTACAGAGGGCCTGCTCGATAGATCAGCACAAAGAGCAGAAGGTTCAGCAAACATCAGCCTCAAAACTTGCTAGGGGTATCATATCATTTCCCACACACTGAATAAAGTATTAAAATCTAAATATTTAGATCTATGAACTTTGAACTATAACTGCTAATAATCTTCATTGTGCTTGTTCTGATTTTCTAAAATTCTGTAACCTAAATCCCTTTTCCTTCAAAGGGCTCCAGTCTTTTTTCCCTCTTCTCAGAGGCTCCTGCCCTCATTACCTTGCATGTTAGGTCATTGTGCTTCATGTCTTTCAACTTCACTTTTCTCCCCACCCCCCACCTGACTCACTCCATTCTGCTTTTCTTAGAGCACTACTTCTGGAATCCTGACTGTGTTTTGCTTTAATTGAGTGGCCTTGAACAAATTACTTCAGTGCTCTGAACTTGTGCATCTATAAAGTGGGGATAATTGTACCAGCATTCCAAGGTCATTTTAAGGATTAGCTAAGACCAGACGTCTTAGATGCTGCTACATGGAAAGTGCTTGATAAGTGGTAACTCTTATTAGGCTCCACTATGTGAAGAGCAGAAGAACAGTTACTTGAAGAAATGGACACCTTTGTGTTTAGAGTTCATTGAAACTCTTGTGTGGAGCTTTTTAACTTAGCCAGGAGATGTTACTTCTGTTATCTCTCCATGCTTCTGTGCTGCTGTCTTAGATAATTATGGTAGTTTCTCCCTCACTATTTCCCCATCCCTTCCTTGCTACCTTCTAAGCTTGTCATCTCCTAAGTCAATGAAGATGCAGAGATTCTCTTCCCCCAACCTTAATCCAACTCTTCTTTCTTGGTTGCCTCCCCAGAACAAAAAATAAAGCATCATTTAAAGTTTTTGCCATTAATAGGCTCCTAACAGGACTCACCTGCATTCTTGCTAAGGAAAAATGGGACATAATCCCTTAGCACCTCATTCCCCACTGCCAGGAATCCCCTTTCAGCTCCATTTCCATGTTCCAAGAGTAGTAATAGTAACATTTTCCATTTGTTTGGCTTCTAATGTATGTCTGGAAAAATCATTTAATCTTCACAGGAGTCCTATGAGCTAGATCTTAGTGTCTCTCTCTCTCTCTCTCTCTCTCTCTCTCTCTTTTTTCTTATAGATAAGGAAACAGTTTTGTCACTTACCCAGGGTCACAGAGGTATACATGGCAGAACAAGGACTCAAACCCTGGCTTCTGACTTCAAAACCCACAATGTTCCCATTGCCCCACACTGCTCAGTCCCTTCTTCTATAAAAGACAGGAGTAGGGAGGAGAGCTGGGGCCTACTGATACCCCACAGGATCAAGCTAGTGGACCAGGGGAGGCATTCACCCATTCAATAAATGGCTGTTGATCAACTTCAATGGGCCAAACTCTGCTAGGCCCAGGAGACAAAGCAGCAAGCAAAACCAGACCCAGTTTCCACCCTCATGGAATGCACAATCTAGTGGGAGAGATGATCAAAACAATGTAAAATTGCAGCTATGATAAATGCTACAAAAGATTAAAACACTGTGAGGTGATGACAGCATATTCAGAGGCCTTTCAACCTGAAATCTGAATGAGGGCTAGGGTTAACTAGTTGGGAAAAGGAGAGCTCCGTCAAAGACCCTGGAGAAAGAGGAGCATAGCAAGTTTAAAGGGAGTGAAAGAATGTGGTGGAGCATAGTGCAGGGTGAGGCTGGAGAGTGGGCAGGGGGTCACACCACCCAGGGCTTTCATGGGCACTTTAAGAAGTTTGGTCTTAGAAGCTCCTCAGAGATTATCTTAGAGGTGCATGAGTGTTTGAACACTGGAGAGCCCTGGCTTAGCTCTTTATCAGAGCCTAGCTTTCTGAATCTAGGTTTTCTCACCTCAAAATTTTGGAGAATTGGATCAGGTGATCTATAAAGTCACTTAGTGTAGAACATTTAATTCCTTCCATTCTTCCTTTCAGCTCCAAGGTCCTATGAGTCTATCTGTTTTGGAGGATTTAGGCTCCCTTATCCTGGATTGCCCCTAACAGAAGCTGAGCAAGTGTGCCTCTGTGTGTGTGCGTGTGTGTGTGTTTTGGGACAGAAGAGGGAGAAAGGTGGGGCACAGAGCTTCCAAAGCCATCTGATTTTTGTCATATGTTAAAAAAACTCTCCTGACATGGCATTCTGGAAGGGAAGCAGGAGACTGAAAGTTTGTATAAAGAGAAAAGAGAGAAAGGAATGAAGAAAGGGTAACATGGAAAAATCAGGGGATGGGGAGAGAAGGAGAAAGAAAACAGTGGGGAAGGATTTGGGGGAGGAGGTTAAAGGAGAAGAGGATGTGACTCAGGAATTCTAAGGCTTTTGGTCTGCTTGGCAGTTCTGGGCATACCTGATACACCTCATAGATCCTGGCATCTCCAGAGATTGCCTGTAGAATTTGCATATTTAAGAGGTTTATTGAGCCTAAGATGCTGAGTACTCAGTAGCAGCTTATACTCACCTTTGCTTTAAGTTTCTAGCAAGTGTAGGGTGGTAGCTACAGGGGATTTCCTACTAAACAAGGTTGGGTTTGGGGGTTATTCTCTACATATTTCCTTACCTGGAGCAGCAAGCCCCACACTTGCTCCTGTCAGCTAATTACAGAGCTGATGATGTGGAGGCGGACGCAAAATGGGCCTAGGCCTGCTGACAGCCAAGGAGCCTAAGGGAGAACACTGCCTGCCTATACCTTCTGGCTTCTTGCCCCTGACTCCTATCATCTAGCTTCTCTGGAGCTGCCTCTGGAAAGTCACTCTGAATCTGCTCCCATCCAGCCTTGCCGCCTGATTGAGAGGGTACTCCCAGCCTTCTCTGATAACCTGGAGGGTCCTTTTCAGGGGTCAGGGATTCTCAGGGCTAAGCCCTGGAGCTCTTAGGCACTGAACAGGCTGCTCCAGGCCCTCTCAGGCTCTCTCTTCCCCTCACTTTAGTCTTACTGAACTTTCCTGCAATTTTGGTCCCATGCCTCTTCCTCATCTGACATGTAGAGGGTGTGGGGGGATGGCTCCTGCTAGGTATACATGTGGATGCACACCTGAGTGGCCTCACCCTTCCTTGGAGCACAAATTCTTGACACAAGTGGGACTCTAAGCATGTGAACTGGCCGTATACCTATGGCCAGCTTTGCCCAAATCATGTATACTCTCCCCACCTGCACCCCTTCCTGGGCTATGTGTGAGAGCTGTGGGAAGGTCTTTGTCCCTGATGCCCTTTGTGAGTATGATCCGAGATGGTGCTAGTGCTTAGTTGACCTGGTGGGGATAGGCTTCCAGGGAGGCCTTTCACCCTCAAGGGGCTGCAAAGATAGGCCCTCATGGGCAGGGAAAGGAAGCAAGAACAGATTGCATTTATTTGCTGTCAGTGTCAAGTGGAGCCCCTCTGCTGGGTGACTGGAATTCCCAGGTAGTCTGGGAGCTCCTGGGAGAGCTGTAGTTTGGTGCTAAGTCTGTTGTCTCACTCGTCTCCCCAGGTGTGTGGTCGTGCTGTTCAATCCCCGGAAACACAAACAGCACCACATCCTCAACAGTTCCAGGTAAATGGGTATGGGCCCTCATGGAGCACCTCTTTCTCCTGGGGACTTTGAGAAGGGTACTGTCTGGGGTTCTCTGGGGAAATGCCACTTGTGCCATTGATGTTTGCTGGTCTTGCCTTTTGAAGGGACTGTGAGGGAGCCAGGCTTAGGCCAGGCTGCTAGCACCCCTCTTACCTGCCTCATCTCTTGCAGAAAAACCATCACTGCCCTTGCCTTCTCTCCTGATGGCAAGTACTTGGTCACTGGAGAGGTAAGTGAAGAAAGAGGACTGCAGTTTTTGAAGAGGATAGGTGGCCTGGCCTCAGCACAGAGTTAACAATCCTAGGCCTAGTTAAGGCTGCTTGCCACTTTGGCTTCATTAACAGAAGCTAAATCCTGTTTTTTGCTATGCCTTAAACTGTGGTTCTTGAGCTTTAGTGTATATCAGAATCACCTGGAGGGCTTGTTAAATTGCCCAGTGTTGGGCCTAACCCCAGGGTTTCTGATTCTGTAGGTATGAGATGGGACTCCAAAATCTGAGTTTCTAACGAGTTCCCACATCATGCTGATTCTGCCAGTTTGGGAATCACCCTTTAAGGGAAACACTGCCTTAGAATGTTCCTTGTCCCTGGAGGCCCCCTTCTGGGCACTTGAGGAATACCTCTACCTTCTCAGTCTGAAAGGGAGGCCATGGGGGCAGAAGTAGGCATGAGTAGTAGTGGTTCTCAACCCTGGCTGCCCATCAGAATCACTCAAGGAGCTTTGAATAAATAGAGGTGCAGACCCTTATCCAGAGATAGTGAACAAAATCTGGGGCCTTTTTCTCTCTGCTAATCATTGTTGTCTTGAGATTTTTATTGTGTTTCTTCTCTACCTTTTCCTTGTGTAGCACTCTGTCCTTGACCAAGAGGTCATTAGAGAGATTGTATCCAGTTGCTGGGGACATGAGGGTCCCTACTCTGAAAGGGTAGGGGGTGCTGTATGCCTTACTTCTTGTCTTGCCTCCCTGCAGAGTGGTCACATGCCTGCCGTGCGGGTTTGGGATGTGGCTGAACGTAGCCAGGTGGCAGAGCTGCAGGAGCATAAGTATGGTGTGGCTTGTGTGGCCTTCTCCCCTAGTGCCAAGTACATTGTCTCCGTGGGCTACCAGCATGACATGATCGTTAACGTCTGGGCTTGGAAGGTGAGTAGGCTGGGTGGGCAGCCTCATGAGGGTCCAAGGGCCTGTTGGGGCACTAGGAAGATGCTGACCTGAGCTCCTTTACTCCAATCTGCTGATCTCAGTCTCATTCTGGAAAGTAATATGAAGCAGGAAAGAGCAACCATGTAGCCAAACATGTTGGTAAAAAGGGGCTAGAGTTATCTCTTTGAGGACCACAAGAGGAAATGAATCTATTCAACTCCTGAAAGAAATTCTCCTCCCTCCCCTTTTTTTCTGATGAGTAAATCCTGTAAACTTTTTAGGTACAAATCCTATCTAACCCTCCTCTATCCTCTGAGCCTCTTTCTTCTTAGCTCCAAGAGGCCGACTCTTGATTTTTTCTTTGGTTTTCCCTCCAGAAAAACATTGTGGTAGCTTCCAATAAAGTGTCCAGTCGGGTGACATCAGTGTCCTTCTCTGAAGATTGCAGCTACTTTGTCACTGCAGGCAATCGGCACATCAAGTTTTGGTACCTCGATGACAGTAAGACCTCAAAGGTGAGATGCTGAGGCTGAAGTAGCTACCAGGTCCAGGGCCAGCTCAGCCCAACTTAGGAGACCCTGCTCCATTTGGGCCCCTCTCTGCTTGCTCAGCAGCCATACAGAAGTTCTGGATAAGCCAGATGCTCTCTGGACTGAGGAATAGTCTAAAAGAGCCAGGGGGGCCTGGTTTCCAGGGGTGGGCTCTGGGGTAGATGGGTGGGCAACAGTGGTATGTCTCCACAGGTGAATGCCACTGTGCCCCTGCTGGGTCGCTCAGGGCTGCTGGGAGAACTACGGAACAACCTATTCACTGATGTGGCCTGTGGCCGAGGGAAGAAGGCAGACAGCACCTTCTGCATCACATCCTCAGGGCTCCTGTGCGAGTTCAGTGATCGAAGGCTTTTGGATAAATGGGTAGAGCTGAGAGTAAGTACTTCTGGCCCAGTGGGTTGAGAGTGCCCATATCTTAGCTCAGGGGAGAACTGATGTCTATAGCTTTATACCACAGGCTGGGCCCTCATGCATGCAGGAGGGGACTCCAGGAGAAAAGCTTGAGGGAGCCATAGCTTGGCCCAATTCCAACCTGTGGAGATCTGTATAACTGCCTCCTCTCTGCTCTCTTTCTGTCTTTCTTTCCCCTGCTTTCCTCTTCTGCTCAGAATACAGACAGCTTCGCAGTAAGTGGTGCCTAGACTCTCCTGTCTTTCTCAAGCTGTTTCTTTCTCTTCGTTGGGTTCTTCCTAATTAGTTTTCTTTGAGAAAACCTCTAGTAACTTTGAGGGATCCCTGACTCCCATCCCCCAAACATAGCTATGGTCCCTCTGGCCACCTGTTCTTGGAGGGAGGGGACATCTCTAGATGACAGCTGAGAGGCTCAGGCTAGAACAGCTGGGCTGCTTTTCCCTTGCTTCTGCCTTGGCTGGTCTCTCCTCCTGGCAGGTGACTGTTGAGGAAAGGTTGGGCAGGTGGCCCTTGCTGACCTGAGCCCCTCTGCTTGCAGACCACCGTGGCCTATTGCATCTCTGTGAACCAAGACTACATCTTCTGTGGTTGCGCTGATGGCACTGTGCGTCTCTTCAACCCCTCTAACCTACACTTCCTCAGCACCCTGCCCCGGCCACATGCTCTGGGGACAGACATTGCCAGCATCACTGAGGCCAGGTGAGCTATGTGGGCCCCCTACCTCCATTTAGAGCCTCATGCTGTGCCCAGCCTTCCCTGGCTGTGCTTCAGGAAACAAGGTAAATAGTATATCGATGCCCCAAAGATTACCAGAGCACCTTTGTAGACAAATAAATTAAGGTTTATTGGTACTAGTTGTAACCAAAGAGAACCAGGGATTATCTTAGGAAGTGGGGGGTATGATAAGTAGGGGGCAGTATTGTAAGATTTGAACTGTGTGAAGTGAAATTAGGAATAGTTCAAGAGATTGAAGTTTTGCTCTGGTTGGATGCTGTTAGGAAGGTGGGGGCAATTCTCTTATTGGACAGCCTAATAATTTTTATCTAAAAGTTGGGGACTAAAGCTGTAATTGATAAAGAAGCAGCAATCAATTCTTATAGATGGGAAAGGATGATGTTCGGTCATATTTGTGCTTTGTGCAGTGATCTTGTTTTTATCTGTGCCCAGACGCAATGACAGAGTAGTCTTGTTATTGTTTTGCTCTGTCATGGCCACAGAGTGACCTTGTCTGTGACATTCTGTGACATTGTTTGTGTTCATCAGGAGAATGCCGTGGCCCAGCAGCTAGTGCAGGTCAACTCCCAGCTGACAGCTGTCAGGAGCTGCTTTTTTCTTTCTTAAGCAATTGCTTTCAAACCTACAGATCTGGAGAGGGCTCCCCATACTCTGCTCCTTCCTTCATGGGCTGGCTTTTTTTTTTTTTCATTCCCTTCAGTTGTTCATTTTATCAGCTCCTTACTCACCAGTTTACCCTGTCCTCTCCCCCACAGTCGCCTCTTCTCTGGAGCGGCCAATGCCAGGTATCCAGACACCATTGCATTGACCTTTGATCCCACTAATCAGTGGCTGTCTTGTGTATACAACGACCACAGTATTTATGTTTGGGACGTGAGAGACCCCAAGAAAGTGGGCAAGGTGTACTCAGCTCTGTATCATTCCTCCTGCGTCTGGAGTGTGGAGGTATGTGGGTTGGGCTGGCTTGAGACTGACCAGGTTTATTGGGATACCATTGTGAAGATGGAAAGTGGGGATCCTCTAGTGTAATGTTATGTTCCTGCTTCCTCCATGTTTCTTCAGCAACACCCCTGTGTATCTGTCTAGCTTCAGATGGATCTCAAGGATTGAGTTTGAATTTTCATGCTTATGTGTCTTAGACTTTTAATGTGCTGCTGTCCATCCTTAGCTTCACCTTGTTCTAGGTTGGGTGATCTTGGACACGTTTCTGAACTTGACTGAGCCTCACTTTCCTCAGTTATAAAGTGATGTACCTGATTCATCTAATTATTCTAAGTGTTAAATGAAATAATGTAAGTGGGAGATAGAGAAGAGTCCTGGTGCGTAGTGGGTACTTGGTTAATGTGCTTTCCCTTATTGATTATGAAGATGATCTGTTAGTTACAGCTTGCTGACTGTGTGACTGGGCTAAGTCTTGGCCAGCATTCCCTTCTCCCTGGGCAGACAATGGACTACTCCCTAATTAGAGATCTGATTTTGTTCCCTTTGCCCCTTTAGGTCTACCCTGAAGTGAAGGACAGTAATCAGGCCTGCCTGCCCCCTAGTTCCTTTATCACCTGTTCCTCGGACAACACCATTCGCCTGTGGAACACAGAGAGCTCTGGGGTGCATGGCTCTACTCTGCACCGAAACATCCTCAGCAATGTGAGCCCTGAGGCCTTAGGGCCCCTCTCCACACTAGTATCCCCATCCTCTCAGCCTTCACACCTTCTCAGGAATTGGGTCCCCAGACCTGTGATCTTCCAGCTCTTATTTGACTGAGCTTAGAGAGCCAAAGGTTTATCTTGTCTAGCATTCCTCTCCCCTTGCAGTTGTACTGAGTCAGGCCTGCCTTATCTACTTCTCCTGACTTGCTCCACTAGGACCTCATTAAAATCATCTATGTGGATGGGAACACTCAGGCTCTATTGGACACTGAGCTGCTTGGAGGAGACAAAGGTGACGGGTCCCTGATGGATCCCCGTGTGGGTATCCGCTCTGTGTGTATCAGCCCCAATGGACAGCATCTAGCTTCGGGGGACCGTATGGGCACGCTCAGGTAATGTGAGGACTGGAGTGGGTATTGACAGCCTTCTGTGGTACAGGCTGGAGAAGTTAAGTCCTCAAGTACAGAGCTTTTGAAAAGTTTGGTTCAAAAAGATTGCAGATCAAGATATCTATATGCATGGGAAAGATAATAACTTTAAATGAAGAAACCTAGCCGAAACCATTTTAACCAATGATCAAGCTTAACATCCTCATATCAGTATCATGAAGCTCATAATATGATATACTAAAAAGCACATAGCATTGTTTCTGTGGTATTCTTGCCCAAAATGCATAAATTTTGTCAGATCTTGATAAAACATTATACAAACCCAAGTTGAGGTATTTGTGACAGAGTCCCTGTACTGATCAACACTCTTCAAAAGTGTCAAGGTCATGAAAAGTAAAGAAAGACTGAAGAACTATTGCAGACTATAGTTCTTTTTGGTTCAAAAAGATTGGGGATCATTATATCTACATACATGGTAAAGAACAATAATAACTAAATGTACTTCAGATGGGATCCTGGGGATCCATTAAAGGATGTTGTGGAAAAACTGGTGAAATTCAAATAAAGCCTTAAATTAATCAGATTGTACCAGTGTAGATTTTATGGTTTTGGTAATTGAACTGTTCTTATGCATGATGTTAACATTGGGGAAAGATGGGTAAAGGAAATATGGAAACTCTCTGTATTCATCGCAACTTTTCTTGAAGCCTAAAAGTTCAAAAATAAATAAGAATAAATTTTTAAGAAGGTTGGGAGAGAGATGATAGCAAAGGAAGCAGAGTCTCTCCTTCTGAAGCCTGGCAGTGACCTCCTTCCTCTCCTCATCTTTGCAGGGTGCATGAGTTACAGTCCCTAAGTGAGATGCTCAAGGTGGAGGCCCATGACTCAGAAATTCTGTGCCTGGAGTACTCTAAGCCAGACACAGGTAAGGAGGATGCCTGGTCCCTAGCCCAGAATGGCTCAGGGCTCCTTCATTCCTGCCAGTACCACTTATATCTGTCCTGGCTTTTGGATGTTGGACCATAAGTCCTTTGATTCATTTGGTGTCTTTATAGGTCTAGGGAAGGACAGCTCCATCTGTGCTTTATGATTCACTTGGCTTAGGGATATGGTCTCAGTTACTGCAAGCCTTTTTGCCACACCTAGATAGGGGTCTGCTCTGGCCACTCGTGTGCTGATAGAATTATTCTAACCCCAGGTCTGAAGCTGCTAGCCTCAGCAAGCCGGGACAGGCTGATCCATGTGTTGGATGCTGGACGGGAGTATAGCCTACAGCAGACATTAGACGAGCACTCATCCTCCATCACTGCTGTCAAGTTTGCAGGTCGGGGCAGGGCAATTGAGATACATTCTGCTACATACTACCAACATCCCCCCCACCACCACCACTGCCACCTGCCTCCTGCCTCTATGAGAAGGGTGTACCTGTCACTTGGGGTGTGGGGGCTGTTAGCAGCTGGAAGGCCTGGGGCTGGATGGGAAGACAGGTAGAATGTAGATTCTCAGTCCAGTGGACCTGAGCCAACCAGGTTGGTTGATAATAGGAAGAAAGGAAAGCCTAGGTTTGGAGGGATGCATCCTGATTTAATTGGTTATCCTAGCTATGTGGAGAAGCTTGATAGGGGAGGGAATACTGAGGGAAGGCAGAGGAAAGGCTGGTCCCATGTGGTGAGAGCAGTGGGAATAGCTAGGCCCCCTTCCTCCATAGCCAGTGATGGGCAAGTCCGCATGATCAGCTGTGGAGCAGACAAGAGCATCTACTTCCGTACTGCGCAGAAGGTAAGGGGATGGGGCTTCCCTAAATGGGAAGTGGGTGGTGGTAGGGGTCTCTACCAGTCCCTTATCTGAGATTATAAGAGTAAAGGGGAGGAGAAAGCAGCGATCTCTGGGTCTGGTGAGACATGTGGGCTTGGGGTCTGCCCACATGCTCAACCCTTGCAGTCTGGAGATGGAGTACAGTTTACACGGACACACCACGTGGTACGGAAGACGACCCTCTATGACATGGATGTGGAGCCCAGCTGGAAGTACACAGCTATTGGCTGCCAGGACCGAAATATTCGGTGGGAATCCCTTTTTCAGACCCTCTGACCACACTCCTTCATGCCCAAGGGGGTCAGCTTTAGGCAGCTCAATCCCCATGTCTGTCTTTTTGTCCAAGACTTTGTGCCCCCTTGAGCCTACAGAATGAGTACTTTGCCTTGCCCAAGAGGTGGCAATACCTTCGGTGTGGGTATTGAGAATACCCATAGAGAATGGGGCTGGGAATGAGTGCTGGCATTACTGCCACCCAGGTATGCTTGATCATGACCTTCTCCTCATATGAATGAGAGTATGTTTCTTTACAGAATCTTTAACATCAGCAGTGGAAAGCAGAAGAAGCTATTTAAAGGGTCACAGGGTGAGGATGGCACTCTGATTAAGGTAAGGGCCCTGAAGGATGGGCACTGGGCCAGAGAACAGAAGGACAGACTGCTAGGTGGAGAGAGACTGGTGCTTCCCATCCTTTTCCAGCTGTGTGTTCCACCCCTCAGGTGCAGACAGACCCCTCCGGGATCTACATTGCCACCAGCTGTTCTGACAAGAACCTCTCCATTTTTGACTTCTCCTCAGGCGAGTGCGTGGCCACCATGTTTGGCCACTCAGGTAAGTGTAGCCCAGTACTCTACTCCTGGAACTTTACTCTTTCTTTCTTTGGTTTCTTAGAGCCATCATATCTGTGTGCCTGTCCCTTCCAGCCAACCTACCTTCCCTTGCCATTGTTGGCTGGGACTTCAGGGTGGCTTATAGGTCATATTCTTTGTTCTTCACAGAGATTGTCACTGGCATGAAATTTAGTAATGACTGCAAACATCTCATCTCTGTGTCAGGGGACAGGTAAGCAGAAGCCACAGATTCTTCTTCTGTGCCACAAACACATCCTGCCCCTCCTCTCTCTTCACCCCAATAATGTCTCTGTCAATTAGGGCTGAACAAGGATATTTCTTGACTGGGCCTGACCTGGCACTAGAGGGTGGCTTTGGTGTCCTTTCCAGCCCATGGAGAAGAGGGACGGATGGTGTTGCTACCCCCAGAATCCTATTCTAACCATCCCTCACCCAACTCTGTGGCTCTGCCCAGCTGCGTATTTGTGTGGCGCCTGAGTTCTGAGATGACCATCAGCATGAGGCAGCGTCTGGCTGAGCTGCGCCAGCGCCAGCGAGGGAGCAAGCAGCAAGGACCATCTTCTCCCCAAAGAGCTGCTGGGCCCAACCGGTGAGAACAGAGTATGGGATAAGGGCAAGCAGTGGCTGGGAATCCAGATTGCTCACTATGATCTCACTGCCCTTCTTTGCTCTGGACCTGCCATTCAGCAACTCTGTATCCCCTAATACCCTCTTTTCACACAAAGACCCATGATGTCGGACTCTTACCCCTTTGAGTTTTCTATCTTCATGATCTTTCTTCTCTTGGCACAGGCATGAGGCCCCATCGATGCTGTCTTCTGGACTAGCTCTTTCATCAGACAGTGACAAGGAGGGAGAAGATGAGGGCACTGAAGAAGAAGAACTTCCAGCTCTGCCTATCCTTGCCAAGGGTACCAAGAAAGAGCCAGGTCTGTGGAAGTCTGATATGGGGTCAGACAGGAACCAGTTGGTATAGTGGCTAGATCTGCCCTTTCTAGGACTGGGGGGGTAAGAGCAGTGTAAGCTGAGGAAACTGGAGCATGTAGGGTATGGGCTGGTGTGGGGTCAGGGCTCTGGGGTTGGTGGTGCAGAAGACATTCTCTCACTGCCTGTCTCTGTCTAGCCTCAGTGCCCAGCCCAGCCCTGCCCCGAAGTCTGTCCCACTGGGAGATGAGTCGGGTGAGTCACCATTTTTAAAAACCTTCCAAGGTTACAAGAGGTGAAGGAAGATGAAAGCAGGACTCTCTGGGCCTGGCGAGTTGGGTGTGGGGTCTTCTCACATGCTCCACCCCTTGTGTCCAAGGAAGAGCCTATGGGGGAAGTTCAGGCAGAAGGGCTGGCCCTAGGTTAGGGGTGATGAAGCCCAGGTGTTTTTTCCTGTGGGCCGGGTGGGGGTCCTATAAGGGTTGGTCTCCCCTAGAAGAGATACTCCACTTGTTCAGTGACCTGGAGGCCTTGGAGTAAATGTGAAAAAAAAAAAAAAAAACAGGTTGAGGTAGGGAGTAGAAAGAAGGTGTGTGAGCCACACAGTTAGAACTTAAGTTCAAAAAAAAAAAATCAAAGGTTCCAAGAGCAGAAATGTGGAGATACTAGTTCTGAAGACCTCAGTTTAGGAAGTAAGCTTAGAATTTCCAGATAGGTAGAGGGGAAAGGCCATAAGAGGACTGATAACTGAGTGGCTACTTTAACCAGAAGGAGGCTAAAGGCTTTCAGAGCTAGCCCCAGGGCAGCCCGGCCCTCACTTGTCCCATGCCAGGATTTCAGGTGCCATTACCTTTTATTGTCAGTAGCAGTTACATAGCATGACAGTGGTGTGGTATCTCTGGCATGTTCTGACAAGGCCAGGGGTCTCAAGGCTGGGCTGTTTGTTCTTGGTGCCATTGGGTATGTCCTCAGAGTAGCGCACTTCTAGAGACTCCTAGCTTTGAGGTTGCCATGACATCAGGTGAAGACAGAGACCAGAAGACAGGACATAGAACGAAGATAAGAGCATGAACTCTGGAGTGAGACTCCCTGAGTTGTAACCCACAGGCAGGTCACTTACTGTCTATGGGACTTGGACAAGTTATTTAAGCCGGCTGTGCTTCGGTTTTTCTCCCATCTGTAAATATGGGAATAGTACCTACTTTGTGAGGTGGTTTTGAGGTTTAAATGAGCTAATATGTGTAAAATGCCTGGCACAGAGTAGGTGATATATGAATGTTTGCTAAAACTATCATGTCATTGTTATTGTTATTCCTCTCCCACCTGCACCAGGCACCGGACACGGTGGAGTTCATGGACCCAGCTCCTGCAGCCAACCAAAGACCCAGAAGAAGAGGGCGCTGGGCTCAGTCTGACGTCGAGCTGAGTGTTCGCTCGATGCTGGACCTGCGGCAGCTAGAGACACTGACCCCAAGCCTTCGGGGCTGTAGCCAAGACTTGCTGGCCATGACTCCATCTGGTCCTGGGAAGCATGATCAGGAGGCCCCTGAGACCTCAGATACTATCCAGGTGAGCCAGCTTTCTTCCAGTTCCATAAAGTTCTCCAGGCAGCCTTAGCCAGACTTGTGCCAACAGCTGGAGCCTGAGCACTGCTCCAGCTATGCTTGCTCTGCTCATGTGGCATATGGGTAATCTGAACTGCAAAGTCAGAGTAGGGCTGGGCAGCAGGCTGTGTAGTATGGTGATTGATGTGAAGAAGCAAAGGGTAGCCTTTGTTTGGGCTAGGTTCCTTGGAGGGCTTATGATATTAAGTGGTGGCTGGAGGATGGCAGCCAGAATGCTAATACAGTACTTCGAGAAGCTCAGGAACACTAGTTGGAGCCCAGCCCAGCTTCTTGGTGTCTGTCCTCAGCTTTGGAGTATCCAGCTCCTCCCAGAATGGTGCACACCAAATCCTTACCAACCTACCTCCATCACTTTTCCCAGACTCTCTGTCACATCAACAACTCCAGTAATTCCCCTTTGTATGTTTCCAGAATGAAAAGCACCCTCAGTCTCAGCCTTCACAACCCTGTTCCTGCCCCCACATTATCCGATTGTTGTCCCAAGAGGAAGGGGTCTTTCCCCAAGATCTGGAGCCTACACCCATTGAAGATGGTATTGTCTACCCGGAGCCAAGTGACAGCCCCACTTTGGATACCAGGCAAGCATCCTGCTGCCACCAGACCCCTGGGGCCATGCAGCCCCCAGTCTCTGTTGCCTCTGAGTGTTCTTTAATGAATAGAGGGCTGGCCACATGGTATTCAGGCTTGCCTGCCACTTCACTGCTGCCTCATCCCCAGTCCTGCTCATAGGTAGGGAAGAAGGAAGGCAGGAGTCTAGTGGGCTGCTGCTCACCCCTGCTCTTCTTTTCCCTCCTCTTTCCTCTGCCACCTTCCCGACAGTGAGTTCCAGGTGCAGGCACCAGTGCAAGGGACCCTGGGAAGAGTGTATCCAAGCATCAGGGGCTCAGAGAAGCACAGCCCTGACAGTGCCTGCTCTGTGGATTATAGCAGCAGCCGCCTTTCTAGCCCTGAGCACCCCAATGAAGGTGAGGCTGCAGCCCTAGGGAGGGCAAGAGCCACGCAGGTCAATGGATTGAGGTGGGAGTGGAGACTCTGGCGACAGATGGGTGCAGTGTGATGCTTCTGTCTCCCTCCCCCACATCCAGACTCTGAGAGCACGGAGCCCCTGAGTGTGGATGGCATTTCCTCAGACCTTGAAGAGCCAGCTGAGGGAGATGAAGAAGAAGAGGAAGAGGAGGGAGGCACTGGCCCCTATGGACTACAGGAAGGCAGCCCCCATACCCCGGACCAGGAGCAGTTTCTAAAACAGCACTTTGAGACTCTGGCCAATGGATCTGCTCCAGGTGTGGTCAGAGACCCAATGTTTGGTCACTACAATCTTCCCTGCTCCCATTTTGTCTGGTTAAGAGGGAGGGTCCAAAGGCAGAGCATGCCCTGGAGTTGCCTTCTGGGGGGTGGGGAAGAATCTGGGGCAAGGGCTTCCTTCATTTTAGGATTTCTGTCACCCTGGCAGGAGGCCCTATCCGAATACCAGAGAGGACAGAGTCTCAGAGCATCTCTTCACGATTCCTGTTGCAAGTACAGACCCCCCCACTCAGGTATGCTTCCCACAGCAGCTCTTGCTCTCCCACAAGGAGCTCCAGCTCTCCTGACCACCCAGTGCTCCTAGTAGGGGGCCAGTTCTGCCCCTGGGGCAGCATATAGCCCTCCTCTCTCCAGGCTTGTCTTACCACGTCCAACAATATTTTGTACTTCCAAGTTTTGGGGCTGGCCTGCCTGGCTTTGTGCCTGTCCTTCTCTCCTAGTGCTTCTCTAGTGTTAGTGTTGTGAGAGTTTCTCCCTATCTTGGCAAGAGAGAGCCCTAAGCCTCCTCTGGGCCTTCTTCCACATTTCTTCCCTTTAGGGTATCATCCCTATCTTCCTCAAGCCCAGCACTGACGTTGAGACCGGTCCAGATGCCACAGGCTTCTGGCGAGCATATGAGAGGCAGCGGTGCCAATCCTCCAGGAGCACCTCCAGAGGGGAAGCCTACCCCTGGAAATCCTGGCCCCCAGCAGGCAGCCCCTGTGCTGTTGCCACGACGTCGTCTCAGCCCAGACAGCAGCTGGGCTCCCAAGAGAGTGGCATCAACCATCTCCTTAGGTAGACTCCAGAAAGCCCAATCTGTGCAGAGTCTGGCGCCACAGGGTAAGGAGCCTGGTGGGCTCAGCTCTAGAGTATGGAAAATGTGGAGCACATGAGCATGCTAGAGAAAGGAGGGCCTGATGTAGCCCTGATGTGTCTCTGTGCTTGCCACTGGGTGTCCTTTAGTGGGTGTGTGTAGGGTATAGCAGCTCTTTGGGAATTGAACCTTGGCACCTGGAATACCTTCCTCACCATTTGACTTGCATGTATCTCTGTCTTCTCTGTAGGGGAGGCTCCTCCACCAGGCCCATTGCTCTTACGAGAGATAGAGGCCCAGGAGGGCCTGCGTTCCCTGCCTCAGGCTGATGGCCGCCTCTCTCGGTCCCACTCCTATCAGAACCCCACTACCAGTTCCATGGCCAAGATATCCCGCAGCATCTCTATTGGAGAGAATCTGGGCCTGACGGCTGAACCTCAAGCTCCTGCCCCTGTTCGAGTCTCACCACTTAGCAAGCTGGCCCTGCCCAGCCGGGCTCACTTGGTCCTAGACATTCCAAAGCCGTTGCCTGATCGTCCTACCCTGGCCACATTCTCACCTGTTACCAAAGGCAGGTCCCTTGGTGAGGCGGAACAGCCTGGCTCTCCAGTGGGCCGAGGAAAGACTCATAGTACATCTGAGAAGCGGGCCTCTTTGGGGGAGAGTACCCCTCCCAGGCCTAGGACAGAATGTCAGGCTCAGCCTGGGCCTAACAGCCCCTGTGCCCAGCACCTGTCAGTGGGCAGCCTCCTCCAAGGCCCTGAGAACTTGCAGCTCCCACTTCCTGAGAAGACTCCCAACCCCATGGAGTATACCAGGCCAGGGGCAGCCCCAAGCCAGGCCTCAGGTGTGCATGACTCAGGTGTGCATGACTCCCCAGCTCTTATCTCCTGCCCCATTCTCTCTCTCTTCTGTATCTGTTGACTGCTCTCTGGCTCTATTCCATTTCTGTGTGTCCAGCTTCTGATGTTTTTTTGTCCTGTCTGCTCCTGTCCATAAATCACACTCCTGATGGTGAGGCACTCCTGCCAATCTTCATGATCTCCCTGTGAAGCACTTGCCCCTCAGTGCTTAGCCCTGGGGCTAGGGCTGGCCTTTTCCTTTGGACCTTCTTTTCTGTGTGGTGCTGGGAGGGTGTTGGGAAGGAAGAGGCAAAAGGAAAGGACTGAGGGCAAGTGGAGAGGGTGCGATGCTTGCAGGGTAGGCTTGTCCTGCAGAGTGGCTGCAGGCGGGGATGCCTGAAAGGGCAGCTTTGCTGGGCTTTACTGAGCTATCTCTGTCCCTCCCAGAACCAGTAGTGAGCTTGGAGCAGTGTGAACAACTTGTGGCAGAACTCCAGAGCAGTGTGCGCCAGGCCGTGCAGCTCTACCACTTGGTATGTGTTGGGCGCCCACCAGTGGGGAGACAGAACATGTCAGGAGTGCTAAGTATCCAGAACATAATGATAACATTTTTCCACTAATGGGTGGATGTTGCAATTAAGAACATCCTGGGCAGAGTAGGTAAGGGGCTTGGAGGCCAGGCTGGGCCTCTTAAACTGAGCACCTATTGGTCATGTCTGGTTAAGAGCTGAAGAGGGTGGGTAGAGAGCCCACATGTCCTAGTTTGCTTGGGACCATCTTTTCCCAGTGTAGTTACGAATAGTATTGCTTTTCATATTAAAAAACTATTTGGCACCCTAGATGTGGGGGCAGTGCAGCAGGGCCCACGCCTCGAAACAGCAGTTGCTAGCAAAACGTAGATGGTGCCATAATCTGATGGGCTCCTTCTTCGGCGTCACCCCAGAGTCCACCTCAGTCGCATAGCCTCTGGTCATACTTGCTGATCTTGGGAGTGTGGAACTCCCAGCTATACCAAGATGGGCATGCAGTCCCTTTTTTGGGAAGCGGGGCAGGCTACCCAGGTGGGGCCCCTCCTTGTTACACAGTTGTTGACAGATCCCTCCCCTGTTCTTCTAACCCACTTCCGGGGTCGTGTTGCAGGTGGCCAGCTGCAAGACACCTTCAATGGAGCAAGGTCGCATCACCCAGCTCCTCAGAAACACCTTCTCTTCAGTGCGGCAGGAGCTAGAGGCCCTGGCTGGAACGGTGTTGCCTAGCCCTGGCGGGAGCCCTGGAACAGTAGGGGCTGAGCAAACACAGGCCCTGTTAGAGCAGTACTCAGAGCTGCTGCTTCGAGCTGTGGAGCGGCGCATGGAACGCAGACTCTGAGTTCCAGAAGTCTGTCCCAAGTGAATGCTCCCCATCTTCCAAACTGTAGCCCCTCCTCCACTCACCAAAACCTGTGGGATGCTTGGAGTGGATACCAGGGATCAGTGCTCAAAGGAGAAGCAGCTTTCCTACCTGTTCCTCATGGGGCCCCTGTATTTATTAATTTATTTCCCTGACTGTTGCCTCACTTTTTTTGAACTCCTGCCTCCACAGCTCCTCTAGTGGTTCATGCAGGGGTAGGTCTTGGATCTTTTGTCATCTTGGTGCTGTGAGGAGTAGGAGGGCAGCCTGCCCTATTTGGGTGAAATCCTGACGGGCTGGCCCTCTCCTTTAAGAAGCCATTTGAAATTACTGCAGGGATCAGCTCCCTGGGGTGGAGGGCACATAGGGTACTCAGTGGGTAGAGATGAGAGGCGCGGTATTCAGTGCCCTTCAGCCAACAGTGGAGCCTTTCCTCTACCTCCACTTCCCCTCCCATACCAGCTGCACTCCCCTGGCTGCCAGAGCACGGGTTATTCCTTTTCCCCAATTCCTGGCAGTTCAGAAAGACAGAGCCTTCTGCCCTCCAAGGACTTCCCAGGCATCGGGAGGCTTGAGTTGGTATTAAGGCCTGAGCCCCCACATTCCACTCCCATTCCCCCTCCGAGAGGGCCCTAGCATTGCCTCTCCCTGTGCCCCCTTTCTGTCCTGGCCAGCACGTGTAGAACCAGCTGTGGGATGTTGCTGCAGGACAGTAATGCCCTCTGCTCGGCCGACATGAAACCCTGGTCTCTTTTCCTTAGCTCCTCAGCCTTCCCTATCCTCCAACCCTGCTCCAGCAGGCTGCTGGAGCCCAGAAACCACCTTCTCCCTGCATCCTGAGTGATGCTCAGTCAGAAACCTATTGGAACTTCCTTCATGGTTTACAGGGTGCCGGCCCACCTTCTAAAGGACCTTGGCCACAGATGGTATCTTGCACACAGGCAGGTGCACATGCACGTGCGCGCGCGCGCACACACACACATACACATCCACAGTTGAATATTCATTGCTATAGTACTTGGCTGGCTGATGTGTGCTCACTTTCCTCTCATGTCCTGCCCCAACTTTTTTTCATCCTGGGAAAGGGATGGAACATACTAAACTCAAATTTTGGACTCTTTGTGTCCACAGCCTAGCTTATATGGCCCATAGGGTACCAGGTTTGAGTGGAAAAAGCCTGCTGAAAGGCAGAGTTGGGCACCTGGGGTGCTCTGGATACTGGAGTTTGAAGGGGAGAGGCACCTGTGACTACAGCAGGGGCCAAGAGACACTGGAAAGGTGTTAGGAGGAACAGGTAAGTTGTAGAGGTGAGGGGATTAGAATTAGAAACAGTTGTTTGAGGTGAGGGGAAAATGATAAGGCACAGTGGGCAGGTAGAGTAGCACCAAGTAGTGAAGCAGTTTGATGAGTTGGAATGAAGAATGTGTCTCTGGACCCTACTGCTTTACTCTGCCTCAGATAAGTCTGGGCAGCTTTACTGTAGCTCCTTGCCACAAAAGCCCATTCTCCCATGGGTGGGCCTTTGGGCCCCCTACTGGATCTATAGTTAGAGGCTTAGAAAGAAATTGCATTCTGAAGGGTGACCAGCTCTGTTTGCTTCACTCTGAGTGTACCTGAACAGATGAAACCTATTTCATCCCCACTCTTCTCTACTACCAGCACCTGGTCAATCCTGCAGAGAAGTCCTAGGCCCAAAACTGTTGTAGTTGAGGGTGGACCCTGGTGGGGCTACAGCTGGCCTTGTGAGGTTAGAAATCCACTCCCACCCCCTACCCAAATCTGCACACTAGCTAGCCACAGCCCACCCTAAACAGGGCTCAGGCCTGGCTCACTGTGGGCTGGGTTATTCTATCCTCATCCAGCCTGCCCCTCACAGGAGGGAACTGCACTCCTGCTAAGGTTTGTGAGAAGGTGGCCAGCCACCCTTTTTCCCCACCTTCAGCCCAGCGTTGGTGGGGCGGGGGTTTTGTGATCAGGCCAGTGCCTGTCCCCTTCTGCATGTCTGAGGCCACCGGCAACTGCCGGCCCTGTCCAGATTTGCCCTGACCCAGTTTTAAAACACCCTTATTTATAACTTTTATACTTTGCCCAGGACCTGGCGCTTCCCTCCTCCCCAGGTCTCATGGGGCAGAGGCTGTTTTTAATATGTCCGTTTGTATTGATGTATGAACTTGTCAATAAACACAATCATTTGTTAACTGAGAAGCCATCCAGTGGGGCAGACAACAGAAGGCTCTTCTCGATCGCTGTACGAATAGCAGAAACCGGTGTACGCCAAAGAAGGCTGGACAAAACCTTGGTGGCGGGGTGGGGGGAGGGGCCGGGAGCCGCATCCTGGGCAAGGGACGCAGGGAGGGCGGGGCGGCGGCGTCATGGCGGAGGCGGCTTTGGACGCTGTGCGGAGGGAGTTACGAGAATTCTCGGTTGCGGCCAGGGGTGAGTGGGTTCCTTTAGGCTGCAGCGTCCTGTCATTGACTGCCGAGTAACCACAGGGTGTGGGGGGGTGGGCCGTGGGCATGCCGGAAACCTGGTCCCAGAGTCGTGTGCACCTGGTCCTTCCTGGGCCGCTGACACCAAGACGTGCCCGAGTTCCTATCCTGGGCGCAGAACTCTACCCTCGTGCACGTGACTGATTGATTCCACCCCTCCCCCCCCCCCCCCCCCCGGCCCCGTCCCCACGCCCTCTATTCCCCGCTTTGATCACTCTTCTGCTCCCCTCCTTCAGGCCCACGGCTGGGTGCCCGAGTTCCCCTCCTGCCATGTTTGCACACCCTCGTGTCATCCTGAGGTGACTGTTCTTCACATTCCCAAAGCCTGGTTCATTCCTGACTCCTTTGTCCTGTGTTTCCTACAGTCAGCCTGACACTGAATAATCGGGAATCTGCTGTAGCTCTTCTACCCTTCCCTGTACTAAAGTGCTTAAGGTGGTCAGATACTCCCTGTCTGAACTCCCGCTGGAACTCTATTAATGAACAGACCCCCCCTCCAATCTGGGAGCAGTGCAGAGCTTGGGGACGATTGGAGGCAGCTGTACAGAGGATCCCTGGTTCCCCCCTGCTTTGTTTTTATTTTTCTCCCTCCTCTTTCCCTTCCTGTCTCACTTTTCTCTATTTTTAAGCGATTTCTTAACCACTGAGTATAACATGGGCACATGGTTTAAAAAAAACACAAATTTATAACGTAAAGTAAGCTTTCCTCCCATTCCAGGCCTCAGTTTGCATCCTTCCAGAAATACTGTTTACATCCGCACACATGATACCTCCCTTTTTTATTCAAATGGCAGTCTGCAGAACATACTCTTCTTCTGCCCTATTTATTTTGGAGATCATTCCATATCCCTCTACTGCAATCTTTTTTTCTACCTGGGTGCTAGTGCTGTAATTTACTAATTAGCCCACTGTGGATAGGCATTAGGTCATTCCCAATCTACTCTTTTCAATAGTGCTGCAAGGAATATTTGGAATACTCAATTAACAAATATAGCCCTATGCCAAATGCAAGGTTAGGTGACTTTGTTGTGGGAACATCGTAAGAGTATATTTACACAAACCTAGATGGTATAGCCTACTATTGTGTCTGTATGTACTTTATATACTTTTATGTGACTGGCAGCACATGGGTGTTTACACCAGCATCACCACAAACCATCTGGGACCACCATCATTTGTAGTCCCTCTTTGACCAAAAATTGTTTCGTGGCTCATGACTTTTCAGTGTATTTAGGATATATCACTGAGCAAAATAGACCTCTGCCCTTGTAGAGTTTACAGTTCTAAGTGAGGAGACAGACCATGAACCATATAGGCACACTCAATGAATAAATTATGTAGTAAAAAAAAATGGGTACAACAGTGGTCCCTAACCCCTGGACCGTGGACCAGTATGAGTCTGTGGACTGTTAAGAACCAGGCACAGCAGGAAGTGAACGATGGGCAAGGAAGCAAAGGTTCATCTGTGCTTGCATCTGCTCCCCAGCACTAGCATCACCACCTCAGCTCCACCTCAGATCATCAGGCATTAGGTTCATAGGAGCACCGGTCCCTGGTGCCATAAAGGTTGGGGACCGCTGGGTTACAAGATAAGTGCTATTGGAAAAAAGCAAAGCAGAATGATGGATCTCAGGATGTGGAGGTGGGGGCAGGTTACAAGTTTAAATAAGATGGTCAGGGGAGGCCTCTTTGATAAGGCAGCATTTGAGCACAGGCTTGAAGGAGGGGAGAGAGCTGGGCAGACAACTGAAGACATTGAGTAGAGAGCACACTCGGGTGAATGCCTTAAGGTGGGAGTGTGCCTGTTGTGTTCCTCTTCAAGGAACAGTGAAGAGGCCATTGTGCCTGGAGCACATTCTTTATGCACATGTGTGTGTATTTTTGTTCACTAAATTCCTAGCAGAATTGTTGGGCCAAAGGAATTGTTTGGATCCCTTTTGAAATTCACTTTGAAGCTCCAGGAGGGAACAGTGGCCATTCTGTAAAGGAAAACTATTAAATGATGAGAAAGTAAAACTGAAGTAGTTGAAGAAAATACAAAGAGTAAAAAAAAAAAAAAAAGAAGTTTTCACATGAGAATAATAACAGGGAGGTTTACTGAGCCCCACATCAACACCCTGAGCTCCCCATCCCCAAGGTGACCGATGGCATGACTGGCACAGCCTTTTGCCCGTCTCTTTCCCCTGCTCCCTTATCTACTTGGCAGGTTCTATCTTACTTCTCTAGCCAGGTAAGCAAGCACACATGCCAGCTCTTTCCTTTTCAGTTTTCCTGGGCCTACTAGGATCTGTCTTTCCACTCAGTTACAATTTTTGATCTAAAGACATTTACTTTCTGACTGATTGCAAGGCAAAGATGACCAGCATAGAAACACATTTGCAAGAGATAGAGCATGATCTTAGAGGTGAAAATGAGTTCAGTGGCCGTTCAGAGCAAGAGGCAGTAACCACCCATTGGGGGTTAAGACATTCAGGTTAGATTCAAGGATGAAAATAAGTAAGTGAGGCCCTGTACTGTTTATAAAAGCCAGGAGAAAGGCTTTCCAGTCTGAGCAGCTGGAACAAAGTTTGGTACCATCGGAATAGTGTGCGTAGGGGGCAGGTACTAGACAGGAGGAAACCAGACTGGAAAAGTAGGTTGAGCCTGATCATGGAGCATCTTGAATGAATGTCAAGGCAGACTGTATTTTGTAAGGAGTGGTGGTAAGTCATCAAAGGATTTTTTCCTGGGGGCGTGACAAGATGAGATTGTATTTTAGGAAGATTACTGGGTTCAAGGTAAGGGATGCTTTGAGAGGAAGTGGAATGAAGCCAAGGAAACCAGTTAGTTCCCTGCAGTAACTATCCAGCCAGGAGATATTGGAGGTGTTCAACCATTAAGGAAATATTTGCTGAGTACTTACTCTGTGATCGATATTATCTAGGTCCCAGGGATATATCAGTGAACAAGGCAAGCATTCCTGCCCTCATGGAGCTTATGTTCTAACAAGAAAGACCAGTAAACAATTTGAATAAGTGAAATATATAGTGTGTTAGATGATGATAAACGATAGGGAGAGAGAGAAAGGGATGGGTTATAAAAAGTATTGGGAGAAGGTTACAATTTTTAAAAAAGAAGAAAGCTTCATCGAATTGACATTTGAGGACCCAAAGGAAGTAGTGTGAATGTGGATACCAGCAGATGGAAGGAGGGTGGTGGTTTGAGGGACATAGGAGGTAAAGCAACAGGACTTGGAGACGATCAAAAAGATGATAGGAGTGAGGAAGAAGGGAAAGTCAAAAAGATTTTTATTAAGAGTGACACAGAGCCCCTATAGATATCTGCATAGGTGCCGCACTGCACAACCTGCCCAAGTGCGCATGGCAGCCCTCAGTGTCTGAGGATGGTGATGCTGTTTAGTAAGACAAAAGCCAGAGTTCAGCTTGCACTTTTCCCCTTGTAGTTGTGTGGCAGTCTGTCTCCCCAGTTAGGTTATAAGTTTCCTTAGATGATGATTAGATTATATCTTGACATCTCCATATTGGCCAAGCCAAGTACTGAGAACATTCTAGGTGCTCTTTAAATATCATTGTTGGGGGAGGGCTTTCCAAAGCCTCCACCTACCCACACTAGCCTGTGGCCTTGGGGCCTCTACTCTTTCTGGAGTTTCCAACACCACCTCAGTGGCTGCCTTTCCTAATGGATGCCAGGAGGTTGGCCACTCCAGAGTGGGAAAGCCAGGGGTCCACGATTCAGACTGGACATGGTCCTGTAGAAGGTTTGCGTTATGGGCTAAGCAGCAGCCCCTGGTCTGGGGGACTCTTGTATAGCCCATGCTGGTGTAATTTATGGGTGTATCACACTTTCTCCCTTAAATTTCCCTCCTCATCCTTTAACTCCTGGTCTTCTGGGGTCCTTTGGTCACCAATGGACATTGTCCAGTGTGGCCCATCCAGGAAGGGCATCTCTTATGCAGGCTGTGAGGCAGTGACTGGGAAATGTTGGCTTTAGCCCCCCGCCCCGCTTTTTCTCTCAGAGCTCAGTGTGCCTCTTGCTGTGCCCTACTTGGATGAGCCCCCGACTCCACTTCACTTCTACCGGGACTGGGTCTGCCCCAACAGGCCCTGCATCATCCGCAATGCCTTGCAGCACTGGCCGGCTCTCCAGAAGTGGTCACTCCCATACCTCAGGTGGGGGCTTCCCTGAAGGGATGTGGGTGGTACTTTGTGGCATCTGGGCATGGGCTGAATGTCTATTCCTTCAGAGCCACAGTGGGCTCTACGGAGGTGAGTGTGGCCATAACCCCGGATGGTTATGCGGATGCTGTGCGAGGGGACCGCTTTGTGATGCCCGCTGAACGCCACCTGCCCCTGAGCTGTGTGCTGGATGTGCTGGAGGGCCGAGCTCAACACCCAGGAGTCCTCTATGTGCAGAAGCAGTGCTCTAACCTGCCCATCGAGCTGCCCCAGCTGCTGCCTGATTTGGAGTCCCACGTGCCCTGGGCCTCTGAGGCGCTGGGTAAGTGGAGGCTGGGGCCCTGCTTCCTGCTTCTCTCTCTTTGATGACGACTTGGCCCCATGGGGTCAGGGTCAGGTGCTGTGCACTAAACACTCAAACCCCTAGGCCTTGACTTCACCTGGATGAACTACTGAAAATTGCTGACCTTCTTTCTGCCCCAGGAGAGGGAAGCCCCTCCCCAAGTGGCCCACCTCTACCCTTTTCCCCTACTCTCTCCGTGTAACCCTTCTGCTCCCCACTCAGGTTCTGGCCCAGCATCACTGTATGGGGTTAACCCCAGCTTGGCCTTCGGGGCACCCTTTCCTAAC
This sequence comes from Macroglossus sobrinus, assembly GCA_004027375.1. Taxonomy (NCBI): domain Eukaryota; kingdom Metazoa; phylum Chordata; class Mammalia; order Chiroptera; family Pteropodidae; genus Macroglossus; species Macroglossus sobrinus. The sequence continues at coordinate 152,886 of PVKZ01000061.1, read as the reverse complement.
CTCTTTCCTCCGACTCACAGGAAAGATGCCTGATGCTGTGAACTTCTGGCTGGGGGAGGCAGCTGCAGTGACATCTTGTAGGTATCAGGTGGGGGAGGAAGCCAAGAGTGGAAGGTGGGGCCTGGATGGAAGTTAGACTGTTCTCTAAGATTTATTTTGAGATTCTGGGCTCAGGCACAATAGAGGACTCCTCCTGACAGCTCAGGGCGGCGTAGGTACCTGTGGCATTGGGGGTGGAGGGCACTGTTTCTTCTAGATTTCTAGAAAGCTCTCCGAAGGTCAACTAGGTCAGCTAGGAGAGCTCTCTTGCTTGAATTTCCCTCTTGGTGTTGATGAACTTAGGGCCTGGAGAGTGTCAAGTTCCTGGTGGTCAGAGATTGGAAATGCTTGAATACCTGCCAGACACCTCCATATCCCTGCAAGCCTGCTGTGATGTTGCATGCTCTTGTCTTATACCTTAATCTGTCATGGGGTACAAGGCCCCCAAGCACAATCATTTGCTCCTTCCTGTGCCCTGCCCCTCACATCCATGCCCACTAGGCCTTCTTTGTATTGGCAGTGCATAAGGACCACTATGAGAACCTCTACTGTGTGATCTCAGGAGAAAAACACTTCCTGCTACATCCACCCAGCGACCGGCCGTTTATCCCCTATGGTAGGGATGTAGCCTGCAGAGGCTCTGGGGAGTAGGTGACCCAAGGTAGAGGGGAGGTAGTGAGTGCTTTGGGCAGGGCTGGTGCCCCAGGCCTGAGATGTAGACACAGTGTCCCCACTGCACTAGGACTCCTGACCCTCTTTTCCTCCTGTAACCAGGGAACAAGTAAATGCAAATGACTGGCAAGCTGCAGGCCATTTGAGGGTCCCTATACCTTTCTCCCTTTGGTTTCAGAGTTGTACATACCAGCAACTTATCAGCTGACGGAAGAGGGCTCCTTTAAGATTGTGGATGAAGAGGCCATGGAGAAGGTGTCTGTCTTGTTCCTGGGCCCCAGGGAGAGGGAAGGGTAGGAATCTGTGCTCTGAGGAGCAGGTACAAAAGAGCTGCGGATGTGCCACCTGAAACATGCCTAAGTCTGGGGCTTACCAGTGCCGTGCAGGGCAGGGCCTGTGTTGAGAGGAGTTGGGGAGCCCAAAGACTTAGTTCCTATTCCCTGGCATCCCCTGTGTCCCCAGGTGCCCTGGATCCCACTGGACCCCCTGGCTCCAGATCTGGCCCGGTACCCCAGTTACAGTCAGGCCCAGGCACTTCACTGCACAGTGCAGGCTGGTGAGATGCTCTACCTGCCAGCCCTGTGGTTCCACCATGTCCAGCAGTCCCATGGTTGCATGGCTGGTAAGGAGCTGCCCTGTCACCCAGGCAGGCCCACTAGGGCATCTGGTGGTGGGTTGGGGAGGCTGTGGGTTAGAGGGGGGCCTCTCATGCTCTGGTCTCCATTCTTCCTGCAGTGAATTTCTGGTATGACATGGAATATGGCCTCAAGTACAGCTACTTCCAGCTGCTTGACTCCCTCACTAAGGCCTCAGGTCTCGACTGATGGAGCCCTGGTGACCATTGCCGTGGACAACTCGTGGAAAATGTCATATCCCTTCTGGGTCAGGTCAAACCTGAAAGCAACCTGGAGTCAGAGTGTGCTGGCTGCTGACCCAGCTTGGCTTTGGATAATCTCTGGAGGCAGTCTGGAGGACCAGGAGACGCCAGGCAGGTCTGGGTGTGGGCTCCCAGGAAGTTGCCACACTGGAAGAAGAATGGGGTTCCAGGTGCAGCACCGCCTCTACCCTCTGTGACCTTGGGCAAGTTACTGCCTCGGAGCATTGGTATCTTGTCTGTAAAGCAGGGATAATGATGGTTCCTACCTCACGGTATGGTGAGGCTTGGAGATGGTATCTGTAAGGATAGCATGGGACTGGTACAGAGGAAGTGTTTAATAAAAGATAGCTGTATTTTGTGTGTACTGAGATTCCCTCTTGTAGTTGCTTCCCGTGGTCTGATGAGGACTGAAAATTTCAGGTGAAAGGTTCAGGTGGAAATTTCCAGGTGACTCAGATTGGAGGAGGTGAGGGCTGGGTCCAGGCCTGGGCCTGAGGAGCCCTCTGCTGCCAAGACGCCTCTGTCTTTGACAGTCATTGCAACCCCTCTCAGGGTAAGCAGGCTGACCCTGAAACTCTTTGGACCTCAGAACTCTTTGAGGCACGGACCTCATTGACTTGGGCTTATAAAGCTCTTCCTAGCTTTGTTTTGGCTTTGTTGGCTACCCTCCTGCTCCAGGGCAGCTGGTGGGGTACCCTGAGGGACATCCTATTTCTCCCACAACAAGCACAGGAGGGGACAGAAGCCCTTGCCCCTCTTGAGACTGTTCCCCTGTGGAAGGAGTGGATCTCCACACTCAGATTCCTTCTCTCCCTCTACCAACCCAGCCCTGGAGAAGAGCCCCCTATCCTAAGTGCCAACCCAGAGGCTCCATCCCTGGCCACCCAGCTTCAAGGGTGGAGGCAGCCAGCTTTGAAGGGCTGTTTCCTAGAACAAATCACACACCTGCCAGGTGGTGATGGGGCCTGGGGCACTCCTCTCAGATTGGCCAAGCACTTCAGTCAAGACTGGGTATTCCTGTCATACTGGCATTGGAAGGTTGTGAAAGGCCCTGCCACAGGGGACACTGCTCTTCCCTTTGCCACTGCTCTTGGCCCACCCCCTGCTTTCCAGACTTCAGTGGCTCCCCCAGGCCCCACTTTCCAGTCTTCCTGCTCAGCCTCTGAAAGCGAGCTCTCCTTGGGGCCCCTTCTCTAGGTTGGGGCTGGGTGGGGTAGGCACAGATGTTGATGGCTAAGGATAGTGGGTATTTGGGGGTATCGAGCCCCCACTATAGGGGTGTCGGTGGTTCTACCTAGGTTTAAGGTGCCTCATTTCCTGGATAGCTGTCTGATCCAGGAGTAGGTGTGGGTCTTGGGTGGAGTGGAGGTGGTTGGGAGGGACCTGGGAGGAGCTTGGAGCCAGCTGGGACATTCCTGGCTCTGGATTAAAAAGCCGACAGTCCTCTGTCTAGGGCCACTGCCTGTCATCCCTGGTTCCCAAGGACTCTCAGCTTCATGGCTCTGGTAAGACAGGGAACTGGGTCCCCACTCTGACCCCTAGTCCCCACTGGGGCATGGTCAATACTATTTCTTTGGGGAGCTATGGGCTTCTCCTTGGACCAGGGTGGTGAGCTGGAGCCAGGGAAGACGCAGGGTCTTGATGAGAGACTGTCTGAGTTCCTCCTGTAGGGACAGGTGTCAGGCAGAGCTCCTTGGCATCATGGGCCCCAGGAGGAAGTGGCTGCTCCAGTGCTTCTGACTCAGTTGTTTGGGGTGTGGGTGCCCAACGGCTGACAATGATAGATGAGCTTTCCCAGCTCTACCCCTGGACTCCATTCATCTGGGCCCTTCCCGAGGCAGAGCTGAAGGCCCAAAGGAAGGATTGGTTGGCACAGGACCCCTGCCTTGGCAACTTGCCAGGGTCCACATCCCCAGATCCAAGGTCATGGGTTTGGATAGAGCTGTCTGGGGGCCATTGTTACTCTCACCTTGTAGGACCTGAAGGATTTGACAACCCATGGGTGGTCTGAGCTGGCAACTGCTGTCTCTACCCTAGCAGAGAACCATATCCAGAATTGTCTTCTGGCCAGGGATGGAGAGTATGGGGGGTAGCTCAAGCAGGGGGGCCCAAGGCCAGGCTGGGCCCTGTTGTGCTTCTTTCCTGGCACCCCACCACCCAGGACCAGTCTCAAGTCTTCTTAAGCCAGGAGTGTGAGTGGAAAGACTAAAGAGGAGACTAGGATCGGGAAACACTTTACTGTGGGGATTGAGAGCGCATGTCTGGAGCTAGCCTGGTCCAATCCTGGCTCCTGACCTTGAGCAAGTGACTGACTACCAAGTCTTTCTGCCTTAGTTAACTCATAGGGATGGTCATAAGTAGTCCCATGCATAGGGTGGTTGTGTGATTAAATGAGTTAATGTTCGTGAAGACCTTGGACCAGAGTCGGCCCAGAGCATTGTATAACTGCTGGCAGGGATCATCAGCAGGTACCATTTCCTCCTTTCCATTCAGACCTGTAGCTGGGCAGGGCTGGGCTTTTTGTATCAGGGTTAGGCCTCGAGGGTTGTCTCAGCCTCCCCTTTAGCCCTTGTCTCCTTGAGCCCATTTTCCTTCAGAAGCCTGTCTATCTCTTTGCAGGCAAAGGTGCCTGGGACCTGCCTGCTCACCGTTCGTGTCCTGCAGGCCCGTGGCCTGCCCTCCAAGGACTTAGGTGAGTGCTGGGTCCAGGGAGGGCAACAGTTCTGCAGCTGCATAAAGAGTGGAGTAGGGGCAGTGGGAAGAGACGTGAGTAGGACTGGGCATGCAGGGGGGTCCTGGAGAGGGTGTCGAGAGGAGGTACTGAGTGGAAGGTCATGGTCAGGCTCTTCTGTCTCCCGACCCAGCCCCATTCCTTGAGTCTCCAGGTCTCCCGGGGCTGCTTGTGATGGAAGGACATGGACTGTGGTGATTGGACTGGGAAGGGCGGTTGGTAATCACTGGGTGCTCATTCCTCCTTCTCACAGTGACCCCCTCTGACTGCTATGTGACTCTGTGGCTGCCCACGGCCTCCAGCGACAGGCTCCAGACACGCACAGTTAGGAACAGCAGAAACCCCATTTGGAATCAGAGCTTTTGCTTCCGAATCCACAGCCTGCTCAAGGTGGGCCAGGTGTCAGCCCCAGCTCTGCTCACTCTCTGTGTCCACTGCCACTGTCATCTCTGAGCCTTTCATTCCCTGCCCTTGTGCTTCTCACCTTCTTATTCCACCCCTCCTTTCTGCACTGTGTTCCTCTTCCAGAACATCCTACAACTGCAAGTCTTCGACAAGGACCTTTTGACCAGCGATGACCCCATGTTGTCGGTGCTGTTTGATGTAGGGACTTTGAGAGTTGGGGAGTTGCGCAGTGAGAGCTTCACCCTAAGTCCTCAGGCAAGGCTGCATCCAGGGCCGGGGATGTCTTCTGCCGTGCGGAGGGGAGGTGTTTGGGAGGGTGGCTGAACACATGTGGCCTTCTTCCCCAGTGGGTGGTCCAGGCTTCCCTGGCATCTCAGAGGCTTCTTTCAGCCATAGCTACTGTCCCAAGGAGCAGTCCCATCCCTGACTCTCTTTCTTGGACCTTAAACCAAGGGCAGCTCTCTTGGAGTCATCCACAGGTGGTGGACAGAGCCACCTGGAGATGGACAATGGCTTTCTCAGAGCTGGGGCTCCAACAGTCCCAGCTGGCCTGTGGGTTGGAATCCACATTTGCAGGAGCACTCCCTCTCTTCCCCGCCTCCCTCCCTCTTTGTCTCACACATTCCTCACCCTTTCTAACTTGCTTGTTTCCCCTCTCTCTAGGGTGAGCAGCAGCTGGAAGTTGAATTTCGGCTGCAGAATCTGTGAGTCGGGCCATGGGGCAGTTCGGGGTGGGAGTGCTTTCTTCAGGAAGGACAGGGCTTAGCACACCCAGAGCTGGCTCCCTTCCTTAGGAGACATCCAGTGGTGGAGGAGGAATGCCCAGGCCTCCTTGGGGGGTGAGCCTTGGGAACCTGGACTCCTGCTGAGGGTCACTGGGCTTTTTCCAGAACAGACCGTGCTGAGCAGCTCTTCAGCAATGGCATCCTGGTGGTGAGTCTAGAACACCTCCCTCAGGCCATCTGCTCTCCTCCCCAAGCTTCAGGTTCACCACAGGGGGCAGGGACAGAGCCCAGTTGGGGGACCCTGGGATTTCAGTTCCTCAAGAAGATACAAGCTCAAGTAAATGTTTTGTGACTTGGGACAATAAAAGTGCTGAGCAAGAACCAGGGTGCTGGGAGGGTGGGGGCCACTAACAGAGAAAGGGTATGACTCTGAGGGCCTGTCTTAATGACTCAGGCCCGGGAGCTTTCCTGCTTGCACGTTCGACTGGAGGAGACAGGAGACCAGCGGGGTGAGTCCCTGACCCCTGGGGTAGGCCCCAGCCTTTATCTTCCCCTTTCTAAGGGAACCTTGTACTATCTACCTTCAGCTCTCAGGCAGGAGCAGGGGTTGGGGTGGCAAGTCCATACTGGGGCTTTTTCCCTTAGTGCTCAGAGGGGCTGTGGTGGGAGCTTCATCTCCCAGCCTTGGCCTGGCCAGATGTCCATCTTGGTGTGAGGAGGGAAGTGCCCCCAGGTCCCTTAGGCAAGATGAGGGCCTCTGTCGGTGGGGATCCTATCCCCAACCTCTCTGCTCTGGTTACTGTTTCCAGGCTCAGAAGGCAAAGTTCATCTTGTGGTCCCTGGGTCCTCTGAGGGTCCTCAGGAGGCCACAGTGGGCTCTGGCTCCTTCCACTTCCACTGCCTAGCCTGCTGGGAGCCAGAGCTGAGTGTTCAATTGCAGGTAGTGTACCTCTTGCTCCCGTGAGGTGGGGCGTGGAGCCTTATCCCCTCCTTTCCTCAGCACCTGCTGCCAGCCTGTCTCTGCTCACCCTGAGCCCCCCAACCCACCCACCCTTTACTCCCTGACAGAGTCAGGCACCCTGGGAAGATTGTGGGGCTGATGTCAGCCTCCTGTCCCCTTTCCTGCTGTTGCTTTGTCACTCCCAGGGGCAATTGGTGAAGTCCTTACTGGAATGGAATGGTAGAGATTCTTAGTTCTTCCATTCACCTTGCAGGATGCCTCCCAGGAGCAACTGAAAGTACCCCTGAGGGCTCTGCCCTCTGGTCAAGTGGTTAGGCTCGTCTTCCCTACATCCCAGGTACTTGCCACTGGAGGAAGAAAGCCAGATGCATGGGCAGGGCTGGGCCCCAGGCCTTGAAGGGGATAGCCTGCTTCTGTAGCAGCTTCTGTGCTCAGGCCATGCCCTGGCAATTGCTGGACCAGGCTCTGGGAAGAGGGGTTCTCTGAACATCTTTGCTTTTAGGCCTCAGGCCTGGGCCCTGTGGAGGTGACTGGGGGCCCAAGGGAGCATGGGGACTTCGTGGGGTATGGCTTGGGCTGGAATGAGAGGAACCCAGTGGCCAACTTTTGTGACTGTAGATTTCATGGTTTTCAGGAGCCCCTGATGAGGGTGGAGCTGAAAAAAGAAGAAGGGTGAGAGGCTGAGCTGGGCACTGGGAAAGGTCATGGGGGAAAGTAACCAGGGACAGGTGACCAATGAATGGTCAGGCATTTGTCCTGGAGGAGTGAGGGGAAGAGATGGGGCAACTCCCAGAACAACTGCTGTGCCACAAATCCTCCGAGATGCTCAGGGGTTTGCTCTCAGGTCAGAGCGTGATGCGTAGGGAGCCTTAGCAGGTAAAGGCTCTTTTTAACTTGCATTTCTGCTTTAGTCAGAGGGGTGTATGCTTAACTCAGGGCCTGGCACTTGGGAGACATTTGACAAACATTTGGCTGGAAAAACAGGTGGAAGGTAAGGAGAGTGGTTTGAGGCACAGAGAGGAGAGGGCAAGAAGACCAAGAGAAGAGAGAAATCCCTCCCCTTCAGGTGGCAGCTATTGTGGGCGAACCTTAGCTAATGAAACAAGGAGTCACAGGCCCTGGCCCTTCACATGCCTGGGAGACCAGCTGCTCACTACGAAGAGGTGGGAACACTGATTCTGTCCCATCGTAGTCACTTTTGGGTAGGTGAGGTTGAAAAGCTGAGAGATGCAAGTGGATCTTTGGTGTTGGGTCCCGCCTAGGGCCTATTTGCACACAGGGCCCTGGAGGGGCCTCTTTAGTCATCAGTGTTTCTGGTTCTGTGAATCTACTCCACTGTATTCCCCAAGCGTGTCCCCACGTGAGTCTGGGTTTGCTGTCTCCTTATCCCATTTACACATGTCATACCTCAGTTAGGACACAGAAGGGTTGAGGAGAGAAAAGAGGAGACACTGCAGTGGGATTTTCAGGGAGACTGACCCAACGTCCCTCTCTCTAATGAGGCTGGGAGCTGCCTCATGGGCCCTTTCTCTCGCCCAGACCAAAGGAGCTGGCCGTGCGTCTGGGCTGCGGGCCCTGTGCGGAGGAGCAGGCCTTCCTGAGCAGGAGGAAGCAAGTGGTGGCCAAGGCCCTGAAGCAGGTCCTGCAGCTGGACAGAGACCTGCAGGACGATGAGGTCTGGGGACTGGGCTGCAAGGAGTGGGCATCTTCAAGCTTGCTTGGGCCTAGGGCTCAGTGCTGGAGGCTAGAACTCGTTCCCTAACAAGACCAGGGCTGGTGCCCAGGTGGGCTTGGACCTGTCTCCTCTCTGCTTGTGCCTGCTTTGCTGCCTTCACTTGATGTTATCAAGAGCTTGAGCACATCAAATGCAGAGCATTGCATGAAGCACCTGGAGCTTGCAAGCTGCCCCAATGGGCTTTCCTTCTTGTTTCTTGATTTTTGGCCTGGTCTAGGTTGTGAGACCTGGCCTGGTCTGACCAATTGGTGAGACATACAGCCTGAGAGCTGCCTCCTGGCCCCAGGCAGTCTCTGGAGGTTTAGATCAGCCTGGGGCATCTCCTAGGGAGATGATCTCTCCTTGCAAGAGGGAGAAGGATGGGTACATGGACATTTTTGAAGTGGCCCTGGGGCTTCCCAAAAGCAATCACCAGACTGCTTGTGCTAGAGGTGAGGAAACAAGGCCTGGATTTGTCTGGTTCATTTTTCCTGGAGTTCTTAACACCAGACAAACCTGTCTCTTGAGAAGCTACTTCTGACTGAACCCTTCTCAGCACTCCTGACTAGTGCTGGTCCCAAGAGCCCTGATCAGATCTTGAGCAGCCTTAGCTGTGGGTGAGCTGAGTAGCCATTTGGCTTGCTACCTCCTCTTCTGCCTCCCTAAGATCACTCCAAGCCTGGCTGTGCTCTCTTTCAGATCCCAGTGGTAGCTGTTATGGCCACTGGTGGTGGGGTCCGTGCGATGACTTCTCTGTATGGGCAGCTGGCTGGCCTGAGGGAGCTGGGCCTCTTGGATTGCATTTCCTACATCACAGGGGCCTCAGGCTCCACTTGGTGAGCTGGCAGGAAGTTGAGTGCAGGAATCTGGTGGTGGCTGGTTGGGTTGTGATGGGATGGCGGTAGGCTCTCTTTGACCCCAGAGGCCTTTCTGACCAAATTGGAAGGACTTGGAGAGTGCATGTGCCAGAGAGAAATGTGTTCAGAGGGACCTCAGAAAGTGCCTGCCAGGCTGTTGTGCTAGAATAGAGTCCAATGCGTGCAGTGGGCTCTTTGAATGATGATCCTCCTGGCTTTGGCTTTTCCCAGGGCTTTGGCCAACCTCTATGAAGACCCAGAGTGGTCTCAGAAGGACCTGGCAGGGCCCATTGAGTTGCTGAAGACCCAGGTGACCAAGAGCAAGCTGGGCGTGCTGGCCCCCAGCCAGCTGCAGCGATACCGGCAGGAGATGGCTGAGCGTGCCCACCTGGGCCACCCAACCTGCTTCACTAACCTGTGGGCTCTCATCAATGAGGCGCTGCTTCATGATGAGGTGTGGAGAGGGGTACAGGCTGGGGAATGGATAGGTGGGGGTGGCCAAAGCCACCTCAAGTTCCCAAGATAGGGAGTCACCCTGGGTAGCAGGGGGTGGGGAAGCCCCAGGCATCAGGAAGCCACAGCTTCAGGTTCAGATCGTCACCTCCCTTCTCCTGCAGCCCCATGACTACAAACTCTCAGACCAGCGGGAGGCCTTGAGTCATGGCCAGAACCCTCTGCCCATTTACTGTGCCCTCAACACCAAGGGAAAGAACATGACCACCTTTGAGTTTGGGGGTGAGTGGCCTGGAGCTGTGATCCGTGTGTTCATGGTTGGTGGGTAGTCAGGCCTATGTGTAGGAGGTGGGCGATACATCCACTTCTTCTGGGCCAGGTCCCATGCTTTCCAGAAACTGTTGTTCAGGATTTAGGATGGGGGCAAGGGTCTTAGGTCCCACGCCCAGAGTACCAGCAATAAAGCGGAGCCTCCTGACCACCAGATTGTTCTGACATGAAGCCTCTGGTGGGTGTGTGGTGCCAAGGGCCCCTCAGGTTCTGGGCCTCATGGTGAGGCTGTGTGGCCTCCTCACAGAGTGGTGCGAGTTTTCCCCCTATGAAGTTGGCTTTCCCAAGTATGGTGCCTTCATCCCCTCCGAGCTCTTTGGCTCTGAGTTCTTCATGGGACGCCTGACAAAGCAACTTCCTGAGTCCCGCATCTGCTTCCTGGAAGGTGAGAGGGATTGGAAGGCTGGAAAAGCTGGGGTAGCAGGGAGAATGGGCCTGGGGGAGGTGGTGAGCCTTGGCCTTCCCAGCTTAGTCACTGGGATATTTCCTGGTTCAAGATGGGCCTTGGGGAAGGTTGTGACAAGGTGTGGTGGGACCTTCTTCCTCTTGTGTCCCCTCTCTTAGGTATCTGGAGCAACCTGTATGCAGCCAGCCTCCAGGACAGTTTATACTGGGCCTCAGAGCCCAGCCAGTTCTGGGACCGCTGGGCGCAGGATCAGGCCAGCCTGGGTAGGTGCCTGGGCTCCATAAGGATTCAAAAGGACAGCCAGTGGGGCTGCATTTGGGAAAAGGTGGGGTGGCTCTCAGGCCTTTGGGAATCCCTACAGACAGAGGCTGGGATACAGATCCAGGGGCCCCCATTTCCTGAATGCCCCACTTCCCTTCCTTGACTGCAGACAAAGAGCAGGTCCCCCTTTTGAAGATAGAAGAAACTCCCACAACAGCGGGCAGGATAGCTGAGTTTTTCACTGACCTTCTGACACGGCGCCCATTTGCCCAGGCCACCCACAACTTCATGCGTGGCCTCCATTTCCACAAGGACTATTTCCAGCATCCTCACTTCTCCACCTGGAAAGGTATCTGCTTTTCTCCCCCTGGTCCTAGCTTTCCAGTCTTCCCATGGCTGTCTGAGCCTTGGGTCCCTGGTCTAGACACGCACACTCCACAGCCCCTCATCTACAAGCCCTTTCAGCCTGGTTCCATGGTCTGCGTAGAGCAGGAGCCCCTTTTTCTCTTCTTATGTTTGGGATCAGGGCTCACCTTCAGGGTCTCAGGAAGTAGAGGCAATGCTTCAGTGGGAGAGAGCAGGGCCAGAGGGCAGTCTGTCCACCAGCAGCAAGGAGCTGGCATTAGGCCTGACAGGCTGGCACCCTCAGCACCAGTGACAGTTGCTTCTCCACTGTATCCCCCAACCTTTCTAGCCACCAAACTGGATGGGTTCCCTAACCAGCTGACACCTGCAGAGTCCCATCTTTGTCTGCTGGATGTCGGCTACCTTATCAATACCAGCTGCCCGCCTCTCCTGCGGCCCACACGGGACGTGGACCTCATCCTGTCGCTGGATTACAACCTCCACGGAGCCTTTCAGGTGGCCTGGGGTAGGCTTGGGAGGCAGTGGGCAGCCCCAGCTTGGGGCTGACATCCTGGCTCCTGCCTCTAGGGAGGATCTGCTTGGAGTCCAGCATCTGGTCCACCTTCCCTTAGAGCCTGTGACAGTGAGACCATGTAAACGAGAGACTGATTTTGTAGAATCCATAACCAGGAGATCCACAACCCTGCTCAGGAAGTTGGAATGATGGGGGAACTAGAATGTTTCTAAGTGTATTTTATATTTGGATCCCCTTTGCTGTACCTGCACCCCCAATTGGTTCTGAACCTCTAGGACTCCTTGCATTGAGTTTCTATGCTGGTCCAGTGAAGGTTTTTGGCTCCTAATTACAGAACTTGGGAAGCCCCATTCGGTTGAGCCCAGTAGAGCCGCAGCAGAAAGGCCGTCAGGTTTAGAGTATTTGTTCAAGTCTGGTCTGGCTGTGTTGGGTCCACTAGAGTCTGATATGGCCTCGGAGTACTAAGCCCCGTGTGTCCTAGCAGACCTCCGCATTCAGTCAGTCTGCTGTCGAGGACACTGGAGAGTCCTGTGGGCCTATCCCTCTGATGCCACTTCTGCCCAACCTGTAGCAACTGCAGCTCCTGGGCCGGTTCTGCCAGGAGCAGAGCATCCCATTCCCACCCATCTCACCGAGCCCTGAGGAGCAGCACCAGCCTCAGGAGTGTCACCTGTTCTTGCACCCCGACTGCCCTGAAGCCCCTGCTGTGCTACACTTCCCCCTGGTCAATGACTCCTTCCGGGAGCACTCGGCCCCTGGTGAGCCATGGTCCCAGCCCCTCCACTTTGCTCTCCTGGTGCCCTGGGCCCCCTGCCCCACCTCCTTGGTCCTTTATGCCTCTCTCACCCCGACCCCCTCAGTGCATTTCCCCTTCGTGCCAAGGCTGCACTCTTTCTCCGCTAGGAGTTCCACGGACAGCTGAGGAAAAAGAGGCTGGAGAGGTGAACCTCTCTTCCTCCAACTCCCCCTACCACTACTCGAAGGTGACTTACAGCCAGGAGGATGTGGACAAGCTGCTCCGCCTGACACATTACAATATCTGCAACAACCGGGAGCAGCTGCTGGAGGCGCTGCGTGAAGCTGTGCTGAGGCGGAGGCAGCGCAGGCAGCTCCAGCCCCAGTGATGGTGGCAGGAGCGGGTGACACCCTGGCCTGGGGCTCCCACCCACCCACTGCACCTGACTCTTTTAGGCTCACTCCTTCCTTGCCTGGCTGAGTTGGGGCAGAGACCATCATTACTAGGTTTTCCAGAGCCTCTGGGGGTATGGATGGTCCTTTTGGGGGCCCCATCACAGTGTGTACTCAGCACCACCCAAGTGTGGCACTGAAGACACCAAGTCTGCCACAGACACCTTTGGGTAGGTCAAGCATTCTAAATGGTTCCCGTGATGTGGGCTGGAGATGGCTGGCTTTTGAGCAAGAAGATTCAGAGATTCTGTGGCAGTTGGAGGTAGAGATGGAGGAGCCCAGAGCAGCATGATTGTATTTGCATAAGGGTGCAAAGCCCCGTGACTTGTCTGTTTTCCCTTCCTTATTACTTTAATTATACAGAGTGAAATAGAGCACTTTATATATTCCAGCAGCTCATACAAATGTGAGGCATTATCTGAGACTGTCATTGCTGCCAAGAAGGGACATGTTATTCCAGGCTCTCGGTTACAGAAGGCAAGGACTAGGTTAGGAAACAGGATGTTTCCCCAGGGACCTCAGAGCCCTGAGTCAGCATAGCTTTCCCCTAAAGCACCCACCCTGCCATGTGTGCCCCCAATCAGGGCTGCCCTTTCCAATCAGGCCAGAGGCCGGTTTGGCCTAGAAGGTCTCCACTGCTGCAGCCTGGGTCAGGTGAACAAACTTATAGCACCCCTAACCCAGGCTAGAATCTTGGGGTATATCCAGGGCCTCAATCAAAAGGCTGCTTCCTATCCTACAGGAGGGGTGGCCAGACCTGGGACCAGATGAGCCAAAGAAAGAGACTAGTGCCAATGGCATAGCTTCACCAAGCTGTGACCTTGGGGGTATCCTGTCCCTTAAAAAGGAGCCATCTATTCTCAAAGTTGGTCCTGAGGGGCCTGGTAGCTGAGTCTTGTTCTGGTCCCTTAGCGAGTGTCTTCACTCTTAGCCTTGAGGTTTGCTGCCACCTCAGGGTTTGCTTCAGGGCCCAGACCTATGGGGAGAACAAGGAGGCAGAGTGAATTTAGGGCCTCAGAAACCTAACCACCTCAGAATCTTCTTCACACACCAGTGCTACAGGCCTCTGGTTTCCCTGGGGACACCCCACCTCCTCTTAGCCTTTATGTGGGATATAGATATGGGGGGCCAGCAGGTAGCTGCAGGAATGACCATGGTGTGTGGGGTAGATGATATTTTTTTCATGACCCAGTGACTCTCAGGCCCTGGCCTGGGCATGTGACTAGAATCACAGAGCAGAAGAAATGGTTGTCATGGTAGCCTTAGAAGCCACTCTGTCAAAACACATTCACTCAGCAGCACATCACCTGAATTATAAACTGGAACCTTTAGGCCCTGCAGGAGTGAATGATTATACCGGAGACCACAACCATGGCTGCCACCCATTATGATGTGAGTGCTCCTCAGGCATGAGGTTGTGTATGTGTGTATGTGTGTATGTATGAGTACATATGTACTTGTGTGTCTGTCTGGCAGGTCTCTACATGTGTGTAGCTCTATGTGGGTTTGTCTCCATGTGGGTCTCTGTATGCGTCTGTGTGTGGGTCTTGGGGTCATCCATGGATATATCTGAGTGACATTCTGACTCCTGGTCTCTTTAGGACAGTAAGGCCCCTGTTTCCCCTTGGAGCAGGGAACAGGTCCATGGACTAGGGAGGGAAGATTAAGGCAGAGAGCAGGGACAAGATCAAAGGTATAGGAGGGGTCTGGCTGTCCTGCAAACAATGCTCCAATGGAGAGAAAGAGGAGGACTGAGGAGTGAGGGATGTGTGGGTTCTAGGTGGACAGAGCCAGGCAAGCTTTCTAGTATGAGCAAAGGTAACTGGGTGCCTCTCACCTTGGGTCTGGCCTGAGTAGGAAAGTTGGCGGGAGCCTTGTGCAGTGTCTTTTGCAGGGCCAGACGTTTCAGGGGGCTCCAAGGGCTGTGGGTGGCTGTCACTGCCCACGTGCGTTCCCCTCAGTGAGGAGGGTGGGGGACAGCTGTGAAATCTAAGTGGGGTGGGGAGAGGGAGCCTCATGACCTGGACTCTCTTGTCACTACAGAGAGTGAGCAGGGGTTGGCACTAGGTGGGGGCTTTCTGTTTTCTGGGGGTGGCTGAGGTTCTCTAATGTCGGGGTTACCACTACAGTGTAGGTCAGAGTCCCAGGACCTTGTGCAACATCTGTGCTGGTCATGGAGGCTTAGGACGCCTGCCCACACACCCAGGGGCCCTACCTGAGTGGAGCAGTCATGCTGGGTGCACCCTCAGCTGGGAAGTCCAAAGGTCTAGCTGTGGGCTCTGGGCTCAGACTGTGGGCTGCAGAGCAAGGGAAGAACCCTGATCAGCCCTGGCCTCGCTACTGGGCCAGCTACAGGCATGCTCCCACTTCTAGGCAATGGTCTGAATACTTCTGTACCCCCTCCCCCAATATGTTGAAATCCTAACCCCAAGGTAAAACTATTAGGAGGACAGGCCTTCGGGAGGTGATTAAGTAATGAGGGTGAAACCTTTAAAAAGAGAGACCCCAGAGAGCAGCCTTGCCCCTTCCACCACGTGAGGACACAGTGAGAAAGTACCACCTGCAACCGGAAGACAGTTCTCACCAGACACCCAGTCTGCTGGTGCCTTGATCTCGGACTTCTCAGCCTCCAGAACTGTGAGAAATAAATGCCTGTTGGTTATAACCTACCCAGTCTGTGGTATGTTTGTTACAACAGCCCAAACAGACTAAAATGCTCCTGCTTCTGGAGGCTAGGTGCGCAGCAAGCTCCATGTGGGAGTGCTTCTCAGGCTGAGCATCCCTGGGCAGGTTCCCCCCAGCATATCCTGCCTCCTAGACAGCTAAGAAAGGCTCGGCCTGGAGGAGATTCTGAAGAAATTCAGTATCTTTTGGGGATCCTGGAAGGACAGGCTCAGGGAACTCCTAGGGAAACAGTGTGAGAAATGGAGCCAGGAAACCAGAGAGACAGGGAGGAACTGAAGGGGGCTCGCAGTAGCGCCCCAGCAGCCTCAGGACGTGCCATGTACACACTCTGTTCAGAAGGTACAAGGGGGTGCTTTCTACTTGTACCTCCTGGTAGCAGAGCTGGGCTTGACCACTGTCTACATCCAGGGTGTGTGAGAACTTATGAATGATGGAGAAGCCCCCAGGATCAGACAGAGCAGAGCCTGGGAAAGCCCATGAAGAGTCTAGAAGGCTCAAGGGAGTCAAAGCAGCAGACTCCAAAGGGGACAGAACAGGACCAGGAGGCAGCCAGGAGATAAAGCCTGGACCTGCCTCTGCTACTAATTAGCTGTGAGCTTTGGCAAGTTGCTTACCCTCTCTGGGCCTTAAATTCCTTTGTGAAAAGGCAGTAAGTTCCACTTCCCTTACAGGCTACACAGGTACTAGATGCGAAACTTACCAGCATGCATAAACACCAGCAGCTTGAGGCCCAGGGAGTCAGTGCCCCCCAGGGTTTCCCTAGAGCCTACCTGATGCGCTGCTCAGGGCTTGATGCCAGCTCTCACCCTGCGCTTTAGATGGTGTTGCAAACAGGATCTCTGCCCCGCTGCTCAGCCTGCACCCAGAGAGCCATGGATCAAACTCTCCACCTCCATGCAGGGACCCCTGCCTCCAGGCCACTCTCAGGAGACCATGCCTGAGGCAGCCTGTCCCAGGCCAGTCTCTCTCCCTCTCTCCCCCGACTTGGCCCTTACCTTAAGGAAAAAGGGTGTTTCCTATTATGGTATTCCGTTGGCCTCTCACCCTGGGCTCCTATGAGGTCAAGGGTGGATATGGAAGCCACGTTCTGAGGAAATATGACAGGCAGGGGTCACCATGGTCATCTGAGCTTTTCCCAGTGGGCCCTTTCTGTTCTCTGTCTACCCCCACCACCACCCCCCCTGCCTGGTACCTCCACTGACCTCCTTGCATTCTGGGACAGACTCAGTGATCGGTCCCCGAAGGACCGGTGGCAAGCCGTCCCAGGGACTGGAGCTGGGCTGTAGTGAGTAGGCAGTGAAGCCATACCAGCTTCACCAGAACCAAGGTGCCCATGGGGATGAGGGAGCCAGGGAGCCATTTACAGAGAAACCAAAATAAGAGGAAGAGGACTCCCACCGTCCACCTGGGTGGGGCAAAACTGTGGGGGCTGGAGCCAGGGGAGTCCACTGAGAGTCCACAGTGCCATGGGGCCAGGCCCTGATGGCCCCCCTGAGCCCTACTAGTAGTTCTGTGGAGGGGAGGTGCCTAGGGAAGGAATTTCCTGGCACTTACCTGCCTTTCCCCAGGCAGGAGCTGCTGCTTAAGCTCCGAAGACCCCTCTGAGATGGGGCCACCCTTTGCATTCTGAAAGTGCAAGATGGGGCCCAGGAAACATGAGGACCAGCACAGATGATGGGGTCCCCTGTGTAAAGGTGGCTCCTTCCCAACCTCCTCATTGTCAACGATGCTCTTCTCCCTTGTCCAGTGGCCCTAGGTCCCTGGGCCTCAGCACTGGCTCCAGAGTTTGGCCCTTACCCCCAGGGCCCCACTGGGCTCCTGTGGTCTGGCTGCCTGCTCCAGGGAGACAATGGTGGCGAAGGGTATGTGCTGCCCGACAGGGACACCTGGCTGTAGGTCCCTTGTCTCAGCCAGCCATGTCCTAGGCCACCAGCTTCCAAGAGGCCTATGCTGAAAGGAGGTCAGCCCACTGCCAACTCTTCCAGGTTTTAGCCCCTTCACCTGCTGCAGCAGCTTCCGTTCCATCTAGGGAGGGGAGCAAGGTAAGTCAGGTCAGGGCCCCAGGGGTGGGGGCTCCATGCCCAGTCTCTCCTCCCCAAAGCTCTCCAACCCAGAGAGAGCCCATTTCCCTTCAGCTTAGAATTTTCCCTCATCCCAGCACATACTGGCACCCCAGCCTACTAGGATATGGGAATGGCAGTATACTGCAGCTGGCAAGGGGAACAATGAGGTTTTCCTGAAGGGCAAGTGCCCTGGGGAGACGCCCCCAACTCTCAGGCTGAGACTGGTACTGCTCCCAACACCAGCCCTCAGGACCCATCTCCTGGGATTCCTCCTCAGCCTTGCTCACCCCCACCTTCCTCTGCAGTTGAACGAACTCCTCCTCCTGGGCTGCCAGCAGCTTTTCTAAGTCCTGGTGTCTGCAGAGCAGCAGCTCCACATCGGACACTGAATCCTGGGGAGAAGCAAGGCAGGGTGAGAACCAGCTCCCGGGGGTGCCAAGAGCCTTCCCATCACTCTCTGCAGCCCAGCCTGGGTGGCCAGTTGAGAGGAGGAGCCACAGAAGCTTCCCTTGGCTGTAGCTGCTGGACGGTGCAGCTGGTGAGAGGGCAACACCTTGGCTCACCCCACAGTTGGGGTCCAGAAGGAGGCCCTCCCGGGAAGCCAGCCAGGCCTCGGCCTGGTCCAGCCCCTGCCGCAGCTTCTGCAGGCCCCAGTTCTCCTCGCAGCAATCCCGGCGCAGGGCCCAGGCCTCCTTGAGCACCTGCAGCTGCCCTTCCAGCTCCTGCAGACATTCTCTCACCTGGTGGGGAGGGGGTACTGTGGGTGAGATGCTGGGCGGAGCCACCAGGTAGGGCAGCCCTGGAGTGCCCAGCAGAAGTGTCAAAGGAAGGCTGAGAGGCCTGGACCCTCCCCTTCTCTGTCCCTCTCTCTTCACCCCTAGCCTGGCCTTCCTCTCCCACAGGCTTCACTCCTGTTAGGGGTCCTGAGGTCTTGAGTAATGGGGCTCCGTGTCTAGCTCAATGCCAGGCCCAACTCTGTGCTGATACCTCCAGAGACATAAAGTGGCCACTGTCCACCAGCTGCTGCCCCTCCTGCTTTATATTCTGGGCTTGAAGGCAGTGCTCCTTGATTTCTTGCTCCAGCTCCTCATGCTGCTCCAGGAGCCGCTCAGCCCCTGCCATGTCCCCAGCCAGCTCCTCTGAGGATACCAGTGCCTGCTTCTCCTGAGCCCATGCTCTGTGGGGCAGGGAGAGATAGCTGCTGTCAGGGACTGAAGGGCAGCATGGGCTGGAGGGGAGGACAGGGCATGAGCTGCACAGGAGGAGGTAGAGTTTCTTAAAGAGCTGGGGTGACCCCTCCACACACAACAGGGAATAGCTAAGCCAACAGCTGGGGCAGGATGCCACCTACAGCAATTCCCGACAGCGTCTGAGGATGGTGCGGCCCTGGGTAGCCTGCTCCAGCTGCCAGCCTCGTTCCTGGGCCTTCGCATGCAAGGTGGCCCAGACCTCCTGCACCTCGGCCAGCTGCTGAGCCAGGCTCTCCTGAGCCACAGGGTGTAGCTGGCCCAGTCGACAGGCCTCCATCTGCACCCGTGCCACCTCTTTCTCCATAGCTGCCAGTTCCATCTGCCATCAGAACACACTATCAGACCTCACCCTCTGGCAACCTGCCACATGCTACTCATTCAGGGAGCACCAAGTCTTCTCTGAGGAGTCTTGCTCTGCTTCCCAGACTCTCCCAGGCCACCTCTGTTCTGCTCCCCAAACTGGGCAGGCAGTCCCTGGGCTGGGAGAATCCTGGCCTCTCTGGGGTCCCTCTACTCACTGCCTTTAGGAAGGGGCTCAGACAGGAAGCCTACAGGGTGTGGGCACTCACCTCCAGGCGTTTGTGCTGTTTTTGCAGGGTCTGCCCAGATAACAGGCTGTGGTCATAAGTGTCTCTTGCCATCAGGGTGGCCTTCTCCTGCATCCAGCTCCGGAGCTCAGCCACCACCTGCTCAAAGCCATGGATCTCATAGGCCGCGGCCAGGTTCTGGGAGAGGAGAGAGGGCCTGCTCTGGTCCTTCTTCCCTGGAGACATACTCTCCTGGGCCACCTCCTTGTAAATAATGAGGACCCTGGGGCTTAGTAACTTGCTCATAACCACCAGGCACAGAAAATGTGGCAGCTGCTCAATGAACTAATGTAGGATGTTACTGATGATGTGGTCTGGCCTCAGGGGGCATCTTGTGAGGAGAGGGTCTTCAGTGCACAACTCATGAGAACGACAGAGATGGAGCCTCTGAAGCAGGTGGGGATGAGCCCATGGGAGGAAGGAAATCGGTCACGGGGGGAGAGGTTTGGCCAAGAGGAGAGGGTCAGCACAGAAGGCTGCTCTAGCCTGGCCCCTCAGGGATGGCATCTCCTGGCTGTGGGGTGTGTCAGAGGCTCGAAGAGCTGGCCTGCTTTTATAGAAACTACCAGCTTTGGCTAAGAGCTAAGGTTGTGGGGGAACACTGAAGATTTCTTTGGCACAAAAATTCACTGAGAGCACTTAGACGAGAAGAGTAAATGAGTGGAGTGAAGAAAACTGTTGCCTGACGAGATCGCGTCCAGTAGAGTCCCGTTAAAGAAACCAACAAGGCATATATCTTAAAACTGAAGCCTGTGTGTAGAGGGGGCTTGGCAGGGGTCAGAAGCTGGCCAGACATGCTGTTTCTCTTGCAGGTGTGAACTGTACTAGGAGGAACCAAATAGGTTGAGAGGGCAGGAGGTGGAAGACTATGAGACCCAGCTGGGAGTTTTAGAGGCAGCCAACCTATCCCTGCCACACACGTACACCTTTCCCCCGCCAAGACTCTGGTTGTCTCTTCCATGCAAAAGGCACAGATGTCTCTGCACCTTAACCACTTGTCGCCTGGCCTATGGCAATCTACCTGTGTGCGAGCCTTTATTGCCCTGTCCAGCCTCTCCCAAGTGGCCTCAATGCGACTCCTCTGGGCTTGAATCTGGGGAGAGCACCTGGGTGCCGCCCGTTCCAGGTTGCATGCCAGCTCCCTCAGGGCCTGCACTTTGGCTTGCCCCAGGCTCTGGACTTCCTCTCTGAAAGCATCAAACTTCTCTCCCAGAATCTGCAAGAGCATAAGGCCAGGAGGGTCACAGTGGAAGTGGTGTCCAGCAGCTCTTGAAGCTCACAAAGGATTTGGCAGTATCTGACGGTCCCAACTCCCCTTGGCCCAACTCTAGAACTGCAGCGTCCTGCCAAGAGTCGAGATCCCGCTCTCGCCTTCTGTTCACCCCCTTGCCTCCCCAGACACATACCTCCTTTGTCCTTGTTCGGCCTCAATCCACTCTCTCTTAGGTTTGCTCAGGAGTGTCTCACCTTGATGGCATCCAGGTCCTGTCCGTAGTCTTGAGATTCGGCAGTCGCCACCTTGCTGGCCAGCCAGTCATCAAGGAGCAGGGCCTCCCGCTCCAGTTGGTGGAGCTGCAGCTGCTCCCGGAGGCGTTGACGCCTGCCCTCTGCTCTGTGCAGCAGCCCTGAATGCCCCTCCTTCACTGCCTGCATCCGGGCCAGCACTTCGGGGCTATGGCAGAAAGGATAACCCTACTGGAGACCTTCCTCTCCAGGAGGGACCAACCTCACACTCCTCTGTAGGGTGCACCCCTCCCAGCTCCTCCCTAGATGCGTCTGGCTCCAAACAACCTTTCTGGACCCTGCCCACTCTCAAGGAGGGCTGCTGTCTTCTTAAGGCTCTCGATGCGCATGCTGAACCCCTCCAAGTCTCTCCTGGTGGCCTCCAGCCGCCGCAGAAAGGCCTGAGTGGCCTCAGCATTCTGGCCCACGTCCTCGATGTCCAGGACACAGCCTCGTTCAGCCAGCCAGGATTCCGCCTCCAGGAGCTGGGGTGACATAGAGGAGAGCAGCCCTCCAGGTATCCTTGCTTCACACGTCAGGATTAAGAGTGATTCTCAGCCTGGCTGTACATTGGAATCACTTGAGAGCTTTAAAAATGCTCTATACCTGGATCTCACCCTGAAAGATTCTGATTTGGCCTAGAATGGAGCCTGAGTACCGACATTTCTTAAAGGTGATTCTGATGTAAAGCATTCATTGAGAAGCACTGGTTCTGAAGACTCAGCAAAACCAAACCAAACAGAAGATTTATTTTCTAAGAAATGCACAAGACTTTGAGGGCAGACCACCTAACTGGAGGTGACAGAAGATGCACAGAGCCAGGAGCTCCCTGAGGAGTTACCTCCTGGGCTTTCATATACCTCAGAGGTACTCATGCCCACCCCAGCCCTCTGAGCCCCACAGACCCCCTCACCTCCACCAGGAGCTGCTGAGTTTCCTGAGCCTGCTGCAGCCGCTGCCACCTCTGCGCAGCCTCTGCCCGCAGGCAGCCCATGGCGGTCTCTAGCTGCTGTACCCGAGCAGCCACTTCACGGGCAGCAAAGTGCCCAGCCTGCACCAGCTTGTGCCCTGTGTCCACCACTGCCTGGATCAGAGCCTCATGGCTGCTCATCTCACTCTCCAGGTTCTGAGGAGGCAGAGGAAGACAGGACCAAGGCTGCTACTGGGCACTCTGCTGGGGACCCCAGTGTTGTGCCTGAAGCCTCGTGGGATCCCACAGACTTGCCCCCAAGGAGTTCCCTGTCCTTGTGACCAACAAAAAAATCCAGGATGCCCCTGAAGCCCCCAAGGCTGACCCCCCAGTAGGGCCTCAGCACCAGTTCCTTGGCTGATTGAGCTTCCATCTCCCTGGGTGGGCCCACACCTGGTGCTTCTCCTGCAGGCAGCGCACAGTGCTCAGGCTCTGGCCGTAGTCCTGGGCAGAGGCCAGGGGCAGCTTCTCCTGTACCCAGGCCATTTCCTCATCAGCATCCCTGAAGAACTGCAAGAGGAGGCTCCGGGCCTCCAGGGTTGTCCTGCGTTCCCGCAGGGGCTCCCACTGGCTCTCTAGCCTGCAGAGGTGGAGGGCAGGGCCAGGGCAGGTAGGGACTATTGTCATCAGTGTGAGGGCCAGATGGTGACACATTGCTCACTCACTCTGTGCCTTTCGCCAAGGGCTGGGGAAAGCCCTGAGATGAGCTGGGGGACAGGAAGGACGTGGGTGGGGAGGATGTGTACTGGCAGATCTACCTCTGAAGCAGCCGCTGGGCCTGCTCTTCCACATTGCGGGCGTGGCAGTGGCCTTCCTGTACAAAGTCTCGGGCCTGGCCCAGCAGTGCCTGTGCCTGCCTGGCCTGCCTGTCCACTGCTGCCTCCAGCTCTCCCTGAGTGCCCAGGAGCTCCTCCAGCCCAGCCTGGTTCTGGCCCCCGATGGGAACTCTCAGCTCAACTTCCATGGCCTCTAGCCAGCTCTCCATTTCCTTCACACTCCTCTGGAGACGCAGGGCCTGGGGCAGAACAAAGGTGGGCATCTGGGGAGAGGCCTGGAGCCCCATTCAGCCTGCTTCGAAGCCCACATGGCCTTACCTGGCAGGCCTCCTGGAGCTTGGCTGCCTTCCTCTGGCAGTTGGCTTGCAGCTCATCCCAGAGCTCTCCCAGCTCCTGCAGCCGCTCCTGGATGGTCTCTGAGGCTGGGTGGCCACCCTGCAGCAGCCTCTGCCCTTCCTACAGCCACAACATGGACTGCTGGTGCCAGGGCACTTATATCGGTGCCAGCCACCAGCCCCACAGCTGCCAAGTCTCTGGGTTCCAGCTGTGAGGTTTGGAGCAAGTTCCTTAACCTCTTTGAACTCATTAGCCTTATTTATTTAATTAAAGTAATAATGGTTATTTTGTTTAAATGAGGACAAACATTGAAAAAATTTAGCAGGGCACTTTGTACCAGAGGGAGCTGGCCTGGGGTCAGGGCCTGAGATTTGTAGGTAAGAGAGAGTAAATTTAAAAGGTTCTGTGCTTTTACTCTTTTACCCACAGGACTGCTGGCTGTGCTGGGATGGTACCCCTCCTGTTTTTCCAAGCTAGTTTTAAAAACCATCACATTAAAACACTATCTTTAAAATTGTTGGAAAAGGACCAGTTTTAGAGAGGGTGCCCAGGGAAGCTATCGTTTCTCACTATCCTTTGTTGCTTAGCACAGTGCCTGCACATAGAAAGTATTCTGTGAATGTCGGCCATCCATTATTATGGTCCAGAGCTGCTGCCAGGGCTCTGTGGAGATGCCCCATGATCTGGCCTGCCAGACTTTTCCATGGTCCCCCAGCTGGGTCCCCAGGGCCTCACCATCTGCAGCCTTTGTTGTTGGTGCACGCTTGTGTCCAGCTCAGCCTGGAGATTCTGCTGCTTCCGTAACTGTGCCTGCAGCATGGCTGGGTCCTGCCAGCCTTCTTCTGTGGCCACCAGGTTCCTCTCCCTGAGCCACGTAGCCACCTGGGCGCACAGGGAGAACCAGGTTCTGCTGCCTAGGGCTCTCTTCCCCTTTAATTTCTGGGCTGCCCCGAGGAATGGTGGCTTCTCTCTGAGAGGGCTCCTTCCCCCCACCACAACCACTCCCCACACCAAATGGGGAACCTCGTCGGAATCCTGTAGGAAAGTCTGCAGCTGCTGGAGCTCCTCCAGGTAGTGGTGGTAGGTCCGGGCTTGCTCCAGGAGTGCCTCTTTCCTGCCAGAAAGAGGGTCTCATGAGGCCACAGGTCCTCTCGCGAGGACCTGAAACTGCTATAGGGGTGCATGTGTGTGTGCGTGCGCATGCCCATATGTGTGCATATGGGTGCCCTTCCAATCTAAGACAGCCTTTCTTGGATATCAGTATACCCTGAATCTGGGGTTTCCTTTGAAATATACATTCTACTTCCCCTTTTGATTAGTGTCTATTATGGGATGGACTGTGTCCCCCCAGATTCCTGTGTTGAAGTCCTAATCCCCAGTACCTCAGAATGTGACAATACTTGGATACAGGGTCTTTAAATAGGTAATTAGGTTAAAATAAAGTCATTAGGGTGGATCCTAATATGATACGACAGATGTCCTTATAAGAAGAGATTAAGACAGAGACGCACACAGATGACCATGAGGAGACAGAGGGAAGAGACAGCCATTTGCAAGTCAAGGAGAAATGCCTAAGTAGAAACCAATCCTGAAAACGTCTTGATCTAGGGCTTTCAGCCTCCAGAACTGTGAGAAAATAAATGTCTGTTATTTAAGCCACCTAGTCTGTAGTATTCTGTTATTGCAGCTTGAGCAAACTAGAACACTGTCTAAACCACTTTTTGAACATGAACTGCTATTAGTAAGAATTTTTTGAGAGGTACTACTCATATATGTATTTGTGTGTATGCATGTATATATATACTGATTTATATGTGTGTGTACCTCTGTACCAATATATGAAGTACATTGCCATATGCACAAAAATAAAAATTAGAAATGAGATCTATAAAATAAATAGGAAAAGAAGTTCTAATACCATCACCACCCTCTATGTCCTGGAGTCCACAAACATCTCCCTTCAATAGTTTCCATACTGGTGTGTTAACCTTTGTCTCCCCCTGCTGGGGATACCAAAGTGTATGGGGCCAGGGGAGACATGGAGAGGCTGACTGAATAGAAACACCCCCCAGAGGATGTCAGAAGCCCAGGAGTGGAGGGGGTTAGGGTGACACTGTCCTGGGGGTCAGCCAGGCTTGCCAGGAACCATCTAAGGTGACTGGGTGGGAAGGGGGTATTGATAGAGAACAGCAAACCAAAGTTTGATATCTGTCAATCAAGCCCCCTGGGTTCCCAGGTAGGGGTCCACCTGTGAGGAGGAGGAGGGAATGGCTCACTCCGCCCGTCAGGGCGCCAGCACAAGGAGCCAACATTAAGGGCCCTGGTGGGCACTCTCTGAGAGATGGATACCCTCGCCAGTGGGGATCAGCTTCTGGTCAAATCTGCCTTGATCTAAAAATCTGAGGAGCCAGGCAAGGCAGCTGAACCAGATGCGCTTTTGTGAGGAATAAAGGCAGAACCTCCCGTTTTGTAAGCTGTGCCAGCTTCCGTTAAATGAGCATAAAAAAATCTGTCAACCTGCCCACTTGCCAGGCAATGTGTTAAGACACCAAGACTACCTTTTCAATCTTCACACAGCCCTAAGAGACAGGTATTGGTATGCCCTCGTTGTAGACATGAGACTACATGTGGAATCTTCCCCAAGTCCCCACGAATAAGTAGCAAGGAACCCAGGTCTCTCTGGTTCTAGAGGCCGACACTTAACCCCTGTGCCCTGGTGCCACCACTCCAGTAGGTCATTTCCTCTTAGTTTACCAGGATATGTCTCTGTAAAACTCCCCCTTATCTCAGCTGGATGACCATGTGCTGCCAGATATCCATAACGGGCCAATTCTCTGCAGGAATGACCAGCAGGGCTGGGAGTGGTGGGGCCCTGGCATCTGACTGCAGCCCTCGGAAAAGGCTGGAGAGCCTGGGCCAAGAGGCAGAGGACAGGAAGAAAAGAGCCGGGTGCCCCATGCCCCTGCTAGCCCGCCCACAGCTTCCCACAGCCTCAGAGCCAGAGGTACCTCAGGAGCATGGCCTGGCACCGGCTCAGAGTGCTCTGGGTCTCAGGGTGCCCACCCCAATGAAGGCTGTGGGCTGTGGCCTCCAGTGCGTTGATCTTTTTGGCCCGTGCCTCCAGGCCCTGCTCTAGTACCTTGTGCTTCCACAGGAGGGTCTCCACATTGGCCAAGGGGTCCTGGTGGAAAAAGGAGAAGCTGACACTGTCCATGGGGCTGCTCCCTCTCCATCCCAAGCTACCTGTTTTTTCACCTACAGCCATACTAGCAAATACCCCCATGTTGCGTGCTCTGCATGAACACAGCCTTATAACCCTCAAGGCTGTATCAGGCATTAGAACTGAGATTCTCAGCCAGGGAAGGTATTGGGAATAAGGTTTAAGGATCAAAATGTCCAGGGGACATGGAGCTTTTCATCTAACAGGTGAAAAGCTCCCAGTAATGCTGACTCAGCACGGGATGGGCTAGCTCAATTTTTCTCTGAAGCCTCCCATGAGTCAGGCTTGCCTACCACAGGGTTGGGACAGTGGTGGGACAGAAGCAAACCTCTGCATGTAAGGAAGTGAGAAGGGCAGAGGTGAGAAGGGTGGTGGGAAGGAGGCAAGAATGGGTCCAGAGTCACACACTCACCCTCTAAGCTCCCATGGCATTTGCATTACTGGTGGGGCCTAGCCCAGGTGCATAAGAACTGCTCACATCAGTGGGCATGTGACAGCTCAATGACTGACATGGCTGAGGTGGGGAGATCCTCTTAGCTGGGGGAGCTCAGGCAGCGCTGGCTGGAATTAATCCCTAATGCTGTTCGTGTAAACCTTCTCTCACTCCTGCTGGGCACCTACCCCCAGACCCTCGCTGGCTGGGTGGGCCTCCTGGCTGCAGAGCCAACTCTCCATCTGCTCCACAGAGCTCAGAAACAACTGTTGGGAAAGATAAAAGCAAGAGGAAATGAAGAGAGGGTTCAGTCACTGCAGGTGAGGTAAACCTGTCGGTCCAGTGAAGAAACCAGGGACTCAGGGCCTGGCTCAACAGAATGAGTTTACAGTAGGCCAGACTTGTGGGAGAGTTAGGTGGTGAGTGGTGAGTGGTGGGTGGTGGTAAGAGGCCCTGTCATAACAGCCTCTCTGTCTTTGGCTGTGACCAGGGGCCCTGGGGTCAGTGCAGGCCCCAGTGGGTGGGAGCAGGATGGAGGCTGCCTACCTGTATCTCCAAGGCCTGCTGGAGCTGGAGCTGGTGCTCCTGCCAGGCCCCTTCCAGGCCGTTCAGCTCCTGCTCTAAGCCAGCCAGGGCCTGGTGGATATCAGGGGCAGATGGGTGGCCAGCTGCAAGTAGTTGCTGCCCCATGCTCCGGGCCAGGTTGATGCTGTCTGTTCGGGAGTCCAGCTCGGCCTGTAACAGGACTGGGCTCATATCCCAGAGGCTGAGGCCCTTAGGGCTGGAGGAGGCCCAGTGAGGGGGAGGAGAGATGGGGAGACCGCTGAGGGGGTGGGATGGAAGAGGAGAAAGGCAGAGGCAGGTGACTGAGAAAGGACCCAAGATAGGGTTAGGATCACAGTAAGGGAGAGGGTAGAGAGGAGGCAAGATCCCAGGAAAGGTCCCAGGATCCCAGCGGCTCACCTTGTGCTCCTGGTGCTTCTCCAACATGTGCTGGGCCTCTGCAGGGCTTCGGGGGGTGCTTTGGGTATCCATCTCAGCTCGTAGCCTCCAGGCCCAGACAAGCAATTCCTGCAGCATCACCTGCAGTTTCTGAGCTTGGTGCGAGGCATCCAGCGACTCCCTCCTGACCACAGGATTCATCGGCTAGTCCTGGGGCCTCTGAGCCCTTTTTTCCCTCTGTGCCCACCAATGCCTAAATCCCCTCAGCCAAAGATGGGCCCAGGGGCTGGGATTAATGGGGTGACAACACAGACAGTTATTTGAAGGACGGAGAAAGATTCTTAGGGGAAAACCATGGCTAAGGGGAAGTGTGTGGCCTGAGGGATGTGTGAGGGAGGGCAGCGAGGGCTCATACCACTTCTGGGCCCTGCTCAGGAGCCGTTGCCAGCTGTCCACCATCTCTTGCTGCTTGCCGCTGAGGCTGTGGGCTGCCTTGGGGTTTCTTCGGCAGAGGCAGCCCACCTCATGCTCTAGGGGCTTTTGAGGGAAGCAGGATCAGGGGCTGGGGTGAAGTGGCAGGTTTTACTCAGGTGGGGTCCCTAGCTGCAGGAGACCCCTAGTCTGTGGGAATAACAGCTGAGTGGATCTGGCTGACTCTCAAGGTCCTGAAGCCCCGTTGTCCTCTGCATAGTGTCCCACAGAGGAGGTACCCTGGCCTGGGCCCACCTCCACACCCAGCAGCACACCTCCACCTGGGCCTGAATGAGGCCCATTTCCTGCTCCAACTTCTTGTGTTTCTGCAGCAGCCTCTGCACGCTCTCCAGATCTTTTCCGCAGTCCAGGGCCTGGACCAGGGTGGCCTGAGGAAGAATGGGGAGATAGTGACTTGGCCTCTCTCCAGTTCCTCCCTCACTGCAGAGGGGTCACTGGCCTCAGTTTGTGGGTGGAAAGTAAGCACTCAGCATGAGTTCCTTCCCAGTGTCTTCAGAGGGGCTGGAACGGGGTGCCCACTCTGACCAGAGGCCCCTTCCTTCTGCGAAGGAGGAAGGTTCTGAATTGAGCCTTGCGGTGGGGATGTCCCCTGAGGTAGTGATCTTCATCTGTGAGGTGCTTTCACATGCGCGGTCTCCTTCAACTCTCATGCCTCTGGGGGCAACTGAGCATGCACAGCCATGCCTGGTCGAGGTGGGAACCAGGGGAAGAGTAAGAACGGTCCACTGGGGCTTCTTAGGCTCTTCACTTCCACCTCTACCAGTGTGTAGTCCACGTTTCTCTGCAGTGGCTGATACAAGCCTGGGACAAACCTCCTGTGGGCTCAGGGCTTGCTCAGGGACAACAGAGGAAACTGGGGATGGCAGGCTCTGGCCTCTGGACCCACAGTGCTTCTGGGGGCAAAAGCGGGCAGGGGGGCTGGACTCTGAGCCTGCAGTGGAGGCATCTGTGGTCTGCAGTTGATATTGAGAGCCCCTGGCACCCTCCTGACACACCCCTGGCAGGACCTCCAAGTCCCCACCCTGAAGAGGTGAGAGGGGCAAGGGGCAGGGCACATGGGAGACTCCGCGGGCAACGCCCCACCACAGGCTGTGTTTGCGCTTTGGCTGCTTACCTTCTCCCCAATCAGCTCTGTAACAGTATCCAGCTCAAGGGACAATGTGTGTATCTCCAGGGCCTCTTCAAGCTGCCGCTGGTAGCGAAGCAGGTTGCCATGGAAACTGTGCCACCTAGCAGAGACGGTGTGAGGCTCAGTCTGAGGTGGCCCTCTAGCCCCCTATCCTGCCCCACTACTTCTGGCTCTGGAACTGGCCTATTGTTGAGATGGTGTCGCCGCTGGCAGATGATCCTGACTTGCTCCGGGTCCCTGTTCTTGAGCTGCAGTGACAAGTCATTGATGTTTCTGATGTAGGCATCGTCCACCATGTCCTGTGTGGGACAGGGTTGGAAAATTGGCACCAGCTGCTCCAAGCCCCTTCTTTGTGCTCTAGTCAGCACTTGGAGGATCTGTTTGGGCCTGAGAGAATGTGAGGAACAGCTTGTCTGGGGAGTGGAAATAGCGACTTCCTCCACTGTGGCCATCGTATCCCATCCCATCCTGGGTACAAGGAGCAGGATATACTAGGAGCCCCAGAGTTGTCTCTAAGGCTAGAAAGAAACGTGCTCCCTAGGTCAGGGCCAGGCAGGAGTGAAAGGGTGGGTATGTACTGATTAGTAAAAGTGTTTAAAGTTAAAATGCAGTTTCTTGGGATAAGAAAAGCAAAGCAAGGGGTGGAATGAAATGATGAGCTTGGGCCTCCTGGAGTTGGTTTCCCTATCACTCACTGAGCTGAGGGTGCCACTGCTTATGACAGTGGGTAGAACTTAAAGGTACCTAGGGAGGAGCCCCTGACAGTAGGTGGGGTTCTCAGGCTTCCTGCCTTTGGTAAAACCACCTTATATTTGTAGAGCTTGTTAAATTTCCAAAGCATTTCCCTATGAACTGTCTTAGATCAGGTAGGCAGGGAAGAGGGTTTCTCTCCTTTTCTATGTGCCAGAGCAGAGCTCAAAGGCTGATGTGGCTGCTTTGGGGCAGATCCAGGGTCAAGCCCAGCTCCTGAATCTAGTGTTCTTTCTACTATAGCATCTGGTATAGTGGCTGTGACATTCCTCCATTAGTAAAGGAAATCTTAGCTTGGAGCTCTGCAGCCCTTTAAAAAATCATGTGTACTTAACATCAGGGGAATGCATTTAGCATCTTTGGTCTCAAATATCTAATTGTGAATATATCTGTCTGATTTCCCCTATACCACACTAAGAAAAACAGATGCTTGGGGGTGTGTGTGCAGGTAAGTGAGAAGGGGATGCTGTGATGCTAAAGGACGGTTATCGATTATCTACTATATCCAAGCACACGTGCATTTTTTTTTTTAAATTTTAAAATAATTATAGATGCACAGGAAATTGCAAAAGTAGTGTAGAGCATCCCGTGTACCCTTCCCTAGCTTCCCCCACCGGTTAACATTTTGCAAATCTACACTATAATATGAAAACTAGGAAACACATTTGTCTATTAACTAGAATACAGATTTCATTCAGAGTTTCTACATGCGTGCATGTGTATGTGTCTGGGGGGGAGGTATAGTGCTCTGTAGTTTCATCACATGTATAGATTTGTGTAACCACCACCACACATATTACTCTCTTACCTATGAGAGTAATATTACCTATCCCCATTTTAAGGTGAAGAAACTAAGGCTCAGCAGGATGAGGAAGTCTGCCTAAGCACACGCAGGTAGAGTGTGTGGAGCTGACACTTGAGCCCACATGTGGCTACAGAGCCCATGCTCAGTCACTACTCTGAGCTGTATCTGCTAGTGGGGGGATGCGCTGGCCGACCTCTCCTGGGCATGGCCTCCTTACCCCGGCCCAGACTCCCCGGAACTCCCGGAGCTGTCTGCGGAGCTTCAGGCAGTGCTCCAGGTCCTGGCCCAGGTCACCGATGTTCACCATCACCTCCTGGGAGGGCAGAACTCTTGAGCATCAGCCCTGGTGCACCCAGCCCCCTAGCACCCAACTGCTGGGGCAGCGTCAGGGTGAATGGCAGCTTTGGGCACTTCCTGCCCAGGGAACCAGAGGGCCGTAGGCTTGTGGCTAGCCGCCATCCCTCAGCCGTACAGCTGAGGCCTCACCATGTCCAGCTGGGCCTCACCATGTCCTGGATCCAGGCCTCTGCACAGTCCACGCTCTGCAGGAACTTCAAGAAGTTCCGCATGTCCTCCAGGTCCTGGCCCTGGAGGGCCACTGCCTGCCTCAGCTTCTCCCAGTGTTTCTGCAGTGCCTGCAGCCTCTGGGAGACCTCTTCTGTCCAAGGGTGGCTCTGTGCCAGGAGAGTCTTGCCCTCCTGGGGAGGCAGGGGACACCAAGAAATCATGACTGTTAAGTTACCCTTTCTCCTGCTTTTCTGCCATCGCAGCCCTCACCCACCCTGCTTCCTGCCTAAGACCTTTACTCTTGGCCATCCTGGAGTCCAACTTTGGGGCAGTGCTGGGGCTGAGGGCCTGGCTGTTACCTTGGTGATAGCTATTATGACATCCTCATGGGCCTGGACCTCAGCCTTGAAGGCCTGGTGTTTCTGCAGGTGCCTCAACTTATCTTTCAGGTCTCCAGGAGGCAGTAGCTCTTCCAACTGCTGGACCCGCTCCTGGATCCAGTCCTCGGCCTGGTGGGAGTGGGGACATGGATTCCAAGATGCTGAAATTGCCTCGGTCCACAGAGCTGTCCCACCCATTTACCCTTAGCTGTGCCCAGGTAGCTGACCCAAGGGCAGGGTAGGGCAGAGAATGGTAAATGAGAACCAGTGATTCTAGACCAGGAAGACATGTCTCAGGCCCAGCTAGCTTCCCCTTCCCCCGCAAGCCACAGGAAGGAGCCAGCAGGGCCCTTGGGTGGGAGTTCATTTTGGGAGATGAGGCTTGCCTGGTCCTAGGCCCTGGACCACACTGCTCCCTCCCTTGTCTTTCTTTGCCATACGGCCCTGTGAGAGCTCAGGATGCAGTGGGGTCTCTGCACACAGGGTCTTCGACTCAAATTTTCTGGGCTTCAGCATGGCCTCTGGGAAAGCCATTTAAACTCTCCAAACCTCAGTGTTCTCATTACAGGGTTATGGTCAGGGCTGAAAGAGCCCAAGAAGGTGAATGTCATCTGTTAACTGTAAAATATGGCCCAATGGAAGGCTCTGGGGTTGGGGGGTGCCCTCTGACCTGGGCTGTGGCCCTAGTGAAGCCAGCCATCAGCAGGGAGGTGTGCAGGGCCTGTCCTCGGGTCTCCACCAGTTCCTTCACTCGAGCCCGATGTTCCAGCACTGTGTGGAGCAGGTCCTGCACCCCGGGGCCTCGGAGTGTGTCTGCCTGCTCACACAGAGCTGCCACCTGCGGGGTGGGGGCACAGCCTGCTGTTCTCTCATGCTGGTAAGTCTGGAGCAGGGGCTGGCCCACAGGGAAGCCCTTCCCTCAGGCCTTTGTGAACTAGGGCTGACTTAAGGCTGGCTCATCTCCCAGCGAGTCAGAACCCAGTGACAAAATGATATGGGGCCACATGGACTCTTTGCTCCTGCAGTGTGGCCCACCCCATCCAAGGCCCTTTTGAGCCAAACATCTAACTCTGCTCAGCCAGCCCTAACCAGACACTTCTAGCCTTACAGGTCAGCATCCCCTGCAACATTGCCTATGGGTACACACCAAGCACACTGTGTCCCCCCTTTAGGACTCTCCAAAGTTCCCCGACTCCCCCACCCTCCACCCCACCAACTCTGACAAGGCCCAGGACTCCCCGAGCCCAATACCTTCTCATCCTGGGTAGTCAGCACCTTCTGGAAGGTCTCATGCTTCCAGATCAACTGTTCCACCTCTTCCACTGAGCTCCCCAGGACACTGGTTTTCAGGAAGGCCTGGATCAGCCCACAGAAAAGAAAAAGAGGCCTTCAGGGACTGTCCAGACAGCAAGTCCGCTCAGCCCCCTTAACAGCTCTCTATGCTGAGGTGGTACACAGCCTCTGTGCTCCATATTGGAAAAAGCCAGAACCCCAAAGAGCAAGAAGGCAAGTTAGGGAGAGGGGAAATGGAGCAGAGAGAGCACTAGAATGTGCGAGTTGGGGTAAGGGCACCTGCCTCCTGGGCCATGAGGGTTTCTTCCAGGTGACCACACTTCCTGAGGAAGAGCTGCTCCTGGTGCGTGGCCTGCAGCCTCTCTCGCTTCTGCTCCCAGGCCTGGAACACCTGCTCCTGCCTGTCTTTCAGGGCCTGCAGCCCTTCCTGGACCTGGGGACAAGCATTTGGGAGCCTGTGCTGTGGGGAGCCGCATGAACGAGAGAGAAGCACATCCTGAGGGAGGCTTCTGAGGAGAGGTCTGCGCACAGTGGGGCAGGGCACAAGGAGGTCAGGTTCAGGCGAGGTCAGGATCGGCTGGGGGGCACCAGGAAAAGGGGCCCACCTCCTTAATGGGTGTCCCTGCAGCCAGAAGCGCCTGTTGGCCCAGCAGGGTGGCCCGCTGGTATAGCTCCTCCTGGGCCTCCAGCTCTTCCCGAAGCTGTTGGTGAATGTTGAGCTTTATCTGAATACTGCTGGCCTCCTGGGAGCTCTTCTCCTCCTGCAGCTCCTGCCATACACCAGCCACCCAGGACATGTAGTCCTGCATCTAGATCCCAAAGAGATGGAGAGAGAGTGCTGGGTGAGAGCTAGGTTGGTGGCAGAGAACCAGGCTCTGAGGCACAACCACCTGGATTCATTCATCCATTGCAGTGGCCTGAGCTGCCCTGGGTCACAGCCTCAGGTGAGGCTCAGGGGCCCTTTGTCAACTGGTTCCTCTATAGTCATTTTACTCAATCCTCCCAGGTCAACTAAACTCTCCATATCCAGCCCAGTCTCCTTATCACCCTCACCAAGGCTTATCTCCACCTTCTGCTTCTGCTGCCTCTCCTGCCTTAGAAGCTCTTCCTCCTTCCTTCTATCTCTTCTAAGCTCACACATTTTTTAAGAGTCAAGGCCTTCTTTGCTTCATGAAGGCTTCTCTGGCACCATGACATCTCACTACTCGTCTTGTCCTCTGGATTTCCAATTTAATATAAACTACTTTTGATGATTTGTGTACAAACAATGTTAAAGCTGGTGGGGCCTTGGACCCTTGTCCAAACATCTCATTGCACAGATGAAGAAGGGCAAATGGCACCATGTGCATGAAAGAGTTTTGTAAACTTTGGGCACTCACAAACAGGCTAACAACCTAAAATTAAGTGTCTTGCACAAGCCCACACATCTAGAAAGTGGCAGAGTAGCGTCCCTGAAAACAAACCTTTCCACAGTCATAGTTTGGGCTTTCTAGTCTACCAGGCACCAGGACATAGGGACTCTGGAGACATCCCACTCCAGGGCCTACTGTCCCAACCCCTCTTGGGTATTAGGCTCATCTAGACAGGCTCTATGAGGGAAGTGGCTCTCTTACGCAGCTCCTAGCACCCTCCTAGCATAGAGCTAAACGCACATGTTAAGTAGATGCTGCCTGCTCCCGAGATCACCATCTAGGACATCTGAGTCTCCAGTTATGGACTTTATTGGACCACTTTTATTTCTCAGCTCTGGTTGAGACCCTTGTCTCTCGACTGCCTTGTCACTCACCTGGACTGGTGTTGACCCAAACCTAAACAGTCATTGTTACAGCCCATGTGCTCAGCTCTCTGGCCAGCCAGACCAATATTCAGATATGCTCATGCTCTCTCATTTCATGTCCACACTTTTTTCATTCCAGAGCTGGAGAGCCTCATAAGTGCATGACCATGCATGGTACAACATGTACCATCCCCCACACGTGCTGCCCCAGGGGAAGGAACCCTCACCGCTGTGTGGAAGCGGGCCCGGAGGCATGCCTGCTCCAGCTGGGCCTTGCGCTGCTCCATGTGTAGTTTCAGGGCCTCCCAGGCCTGCACCAGTGCCTGCTGCCTCTGCTGCACTGCATGGGCCTGAGGGCCCAGCTTCTGCACTGTGTTTCCTGTCTCCAGCAGTTCCTGCAGCTGGGCTCAGGGAGGGGTATAGGAAGGGAAGGGTCATATCCTCCAAGAGGCAGAAGGGCCTGCCCATCTCACAGATTCTTTCTTGGGCCATGCCCTGCCGTATGTGATGGGGCCCAAATATAAGCCCCAAGGGAGTATAGGAAATCTAGAGAAACAGCTGGGCAGGCCTGAGGGGGCTGCAGGGGCCTGAGTGGGAGAGGCAGCCAGACCTAGCCTTACCTGCCGCTCAGTGCCCACAAGTTCATGCTCTAGCCCCTTGTGTCTCCTCAGCTGAGCCTCCAGCCCACGCAGGTCCTGGGCCAAGTCACTGGGGAGGCTTGTGGCTTTCTCCTGAGGAGAGGAGATGGCCCAAAGGATTAGAAATAGAAGGCATAGCACAGCCTGGGGTAGATCCACTTCTAGAAATAATACCCTTCCTCCCCTGGGCTCACACCTGGATCTGGGTGAGGGCTTCCGACAGATCTCTGTGAACTCTGAACATGATCTCAGCATCTCTGAGCAGCTGGCCTCGGGCCTGGGTCAGCTCCCATAGCTCTGACCAGGCAGCCCTGCCCCAAGGCATGCAAGAGACCAGCAACACATCAGCTATTGACCCAGCATCGCATTCAGCCCCCTCGCTAAGTCTGGCCAGCTCTCCTCCTCTCTGGGTGTTTCCAGGACTGGCATATAACTCCTCTCCTGCCTCTGGCCCTACCTGCAAACTTTCCTCCCTGGAGCCCATCTTTCCAACTTTACTGTGAATTCAATCCTTTGCTGCTATCAAGTTCAGTACTTAGTTGATTTCTATTCCTTGTGGCACTCCTTCCATCTTGTGTGTTCCAGTCTGAATATTATCAATCGATTATAAACGCTCGAAGGCACAGGCCATGTCTTTCCATTTCTCATTAACTCTGCAAACTCTCACTGAACTCCTAAGGCCCCTGCCAGGGCAGGCTCTGTGCTAGAAGTTATGAACAAGTCATGACCTTGCCTCATGGTACACAGGCTAGGGGTGGATCCAAACTCGCTAGGTAGGCAGCCAGGCAGTCCTCCCTCAGCTCCTCCTCCAGGTCCTGGGAGCCAGTGGTTTGAAAGAGTGCTCCTGGGGGCAGAGCTCTTGGATTTGCACTCCCAGCCTCACCTTCCTGCATAGGCCAAGGCCATGTGTGGCTGGTTCAGCTTCCCTGGACCAGCCCTTCTGCAGACTCCTCATGGGCATGCACAGACATGTGGCCCTCAGAGCATGCTGCTCCCTCTCTTAACACTCTAAGAGCTGCCTGCCCTGAACATTCCCCAAACCTACACCCCTGGCCTGGCCTGCTGGGCACTTACTGCAGCTCTTGCTGCCTCTGACAGGCCTTGGGGGCAGTGCTGTGTCCATGCTCCAGCAGCCTCTCCACCAGTTGCTGGCAGATTGCCACTTGCTGGCGGCCCATCTCCACTTGGTGCTGAAACTTTGCAAACTTGGTGCAGAGATGCTAAGAAAAAGAGGAATGGGTGACAGGGTGGCAAGGCAGCAAGCAGCCTGGCAGTGGGGTGTCAGTGACGTCTCAGTGACGTGGGGTTAGACAGGTGCAACACCTGCCCACTCAGACGTCTGTCCTTAGCCAGAGCTCATAATTTCCATGGCCCCTTTCTCCACACAGCTCAGCCCCCAGCATTCTGCCTCAGGGCTCCTCCTTGCCCCAGCCCTCTTCTTACCAGGATGTGCTCATGGTCCTCTCCGAGGCTTTCTCCTCCTCTGGCTGCCTGTGTCTGGCTAGCTAGCCAGCTCTGCAGCTCCTCAGCTTCCCTCATGAACTCGTGCAGCTTCAGGGTACCCTCCAGTTCTCGGTCCCTGTGGAGTGGCCCATGGTTCCCCAGAAGTTAGGTGCCTACCCTCCTGGGGACAACTGGTCCAGCCACAGGGGCTGACCTAAAGGAAGAGGTTATTCATGTTCTCTGCCCAAGCCTGTGGCTCTGGATTCAGAGAGAAGTAAACACAAGAAGGCCAGTGTAGGGCAGGAAAGGTATGGATGTGGGGAAGAGATGGCTTGCTGGAAGCTGGAGGTGCATGTTCCTGCCCAGTGGGCCATCACTGAAGAATTTATAAAAGGAGGTAAGCAACACATAGCAAGGACTCATCTGACACATCTCTGTGAGCCTGGGGTCATGGTATCCTTCCAACTCAGGGTCGTGGTATGGGAACGAACAGTCAACCATGGCTAGACCCCCTGTACCCATAGGGGGTGCAAGGCTTCTCACCGTGAGGCTGCCAACTCCTGCAGCACCTGCAGCTGCTCCCGGAGCCTCTTTTGCACCATGCCCAGCTGCTCAGGAGCCTTGGGACCACTGAGGGTGTGGGCCCTCTGATCAAGCTTCTCCATGGAGCTCCAATAAAGAGCCAGTTCCTGTTGCAGGGCCTGTCAGCATACAAGGACTCAGGCCAGGCTCAGATTGGTGACTCTTTTATCTATCCACCCACCTATCTATTTACCTATTGATCACACACACCCATCTCCCCACATCCTCTCATCCACCTCTAACTCAACTGTCTACTCATGGTTCCATCACCCACCTACTCATTCTGATGGAGTTTTTACAGTTCCATAAAAGTGAAGACATGGTCTGTGGCTTCAGAGGGCTCACTATTTACAGGGAAGGATGAATGCTGGGTAATCCAAGCCAAGAGAGGGAGGGCACAGATCGCATGATACAAGATCCCAACATCACAGTACAAGAAATGGAAAGAGTTAAGCAAAGTACCCAGGATGCCTGAGACACTGAAGCTCCATAAGGCCATGGCTACAGGCCCCTTAGGAATGGCTCATGGAAAGTCCTCAGTCGCAGGACACTAAAACACTGGCCACTAGGGCTGTGCAGAAAAAGTGCCCAGACAAGAAGACACTTACTTCAGTGACCACAGGAATCAGGATTGCTTCAGTTTAGGTTTTGGGGCTTGTGTGGTCCTGAGGGTCTGATCTCAGGAGAGGTATTCTAGGTCTCCTTTTAATTGTGGGTATTTGTGTGGGGGGAGGGAGGTTTCAGGAAGGGCATTTGGTTAACTCAAAGGATGATATTCAGAGCATGGGAGGAAGAAGAACCATGTGGAAGACAAGAAGAGGCCTAGAATGGGTGACTCCAAAAGAGAGTAGAAAGGTGCCGGGGGAGGAGAGGAAGCAAGAAGGGAAGGCAGAGTAGTCCCAAGGCCATGGGGATAGACTAGGACAGAGAATAAAGAGGGCAATAGATGCTTCAAAGGGGGTGCCTCTGAAGAAGGGGGCACTGGGTATGAGCAGGGACCCTGCGGGATTTGGGTGGGTGGTGGGGAAGGGGCCAGCTCTGTCTTCTGGAAGAAAGAGCAGGGCTCTGTGCCTCTGAGAAGTAGGAAGTGCCCTTTGGGCATGTGATAGAAGTTTCTCTGATGGCTCATCATAGCCCAAGTCCAGACTGTGTGGAGGATGCTCAGGACATGGTACCTGGTGCTTCTTAATGAGCCTGGTGGTGCCTGCCTCGTCTTCACCATAGTCCTGACTGCTCACCAGTGGCCGCTTTTCCTCTGCCCAGCCCTCCAGCTCTGACACATCCAGAAAATGCTGCCAAGGATAGTGTCAACTCACCTCGATGAACTCAGAGGAGACCCTCCATCAATGCTTGGGGACATCATGCTAGGCCAGCATGATGAGGCTTCTGTGGCCATACAGGGACCAGCCAGGTCCTGGCCCAGAGTTCTCACCACTGATCCACCTCCCAGAGAGTCCCAGATCCCGCAGACCTCACTCATCGGGACTGCCTACTTTGGCTACTTTGCCTGACCTGAGCTCTCTACATCCTACCTGCTGGAGAGCGACGGCCTGCTGCAGGCACTCAGCCTGCTCTTCACATGCCTGCTCCAGCTCTGCCCAGCGGTTTTCCAGTTCCTGGCACTGCTCCATGATATGCAAGGCTTGGGGGTGCCCTGAGGCTGCTAGGCTCTGTCCAGAACCCAGCACCTGCTGCACCTGTCCCTGGTGGGCTTTCACCTCCGCTCGGAGCTCCTGCCATGAAATAGCATGAGGGGCTGTTGTCTCCAGATTCCCTTAGCCACAGGGTTCCCATATCAGAGCCATGGATGTGGCTCCAGGCCTCAAATGTGGAACAGCTCTCAGGCAGAGAATAGCTGGGGACAGAGACTTGGAAAGCAGGACACCCTGAGTAGCAGCAGAGAGCTTCCAAGGCCTGGAAATAGGGCATCAGGGGTCCTGGGAGGAAAAGGGGGCCATTACCCTGTGCTTGTGGCAAAGGCTCAGGGCATCATCTAAGCACGTGGTGGAGCTGGCAGAGCTTGCACTAGGCATGTGCTCAGTTACCCACGTGAGCTCCATGGTGCTCAACTGGTAGAACTGGTACAGTTCAACTGAGACCTGCAGCTGCAGACGCCGGGTGGCCAGACATCCCTGCAGGGACTCCAACCTTGAATAGATGAAAGAGGTTGGGGACAGGTGAGGATAAACCTTCTGTCCTTTCCTTGGCTCAGTCAGGGACCCATGAGGAACAAGGTGGGGTACAGTGGAAATTTGATGGTAGGAGGCAGCTAGAGAGGGCCCATGGCCCATCCTCCTGCCCAAATGACTTGCCTGACTTCAGATTCTGGGGTGCCTAGGATGTCTTAGCTGGGGTCTCTGACCCTCCTAGCCCAGGAATGACTGCCCCAAAGGAAAAGAGATTTGGACAACCTCAGTGCTAGAGGTGCCTCTTTGCTGGGCTCACTGGGTAGAACTGCCCTTATGTTCACATGGGAGGGTGACACATGGTGGGGTGAAGATGGAACAAGCAGGCGAGTACCTCTGGAGATACTTTTGGATCTCTTCCATGATGGGCTGGAAATTGACCACCTGGTGGGCCTGGGCAACTAGGGCGGCCATTTTGCTGGCCAATGCCTGGCTCTCACTCTCCAGCTGGCGGTTTCTGCAGCTTCCGGCTAGAGCACAGGTCCTGCCCCGTTTCTGCTCCCTGTAGAGCCCTCTCCAGCTGCTCCGTCTTCTCCTTAGCATCCTGGCGAGGGCCGATGGTGCTGCATTGGGCTCTCCACATATAGGTTAGCAAATGGCCCTTCTTGGGCTCTAGGACTGAGTGCTTGTGGCACATCATATTCACCCAGGACCCACTGTAACCTCTGTCCTCACCATTTCCACCCCCTCACCAGAAGCGCCCAAACCATGAGGTTCCCCCAGAACCTCATGAGCACCCCTGTCTCCTCACACTGTTTTTTCTCCTTGGGGAACTCAAGCGTATGTATTAATCACATGCTGGGCACACAAGAGAAAATCTCATATTTGCCTACTGGTGGGCAAAACCAGACTCGACTTGCCATAGGCCAGAGGCCTCCAAAGGCTGCAGGATATCCTAGGGTCTCTCCAGAGTCAGCAGAACATCCAGATTCCTTCCCAGCCCAGCCTTGATCTCTGTCCTGTGCTCTGCCCCTTTCTTCATCTGACCTGTAGCAGCTCCAGGAGCTGATCCTGCTGCCTTGTATGCTGGAGCTGTTCCCTACGCTCTGCCATCTTGCAGTTCAACTCTTCCCACTGGCTACTCAGGCCCTGAAGCCAGGTCTGCACGTCCTCCTGCACACAGGGTCCGCTGCTCAACAGTTCTCTGCCAACCTGCAGTGGACACAAAGGCCCAGGGAATCTTGTTGAGCTGCTGGTACCATGAGCAGTTTCAGCAGGCTAGACCCCGGTGGCAGAGGTGGGCATGCTTGGTTACAAGGTGCATTTCACAGGCTGCAAGGGCTTGTGCAGTTCATATGGCCCTAATCTGTGGGCGGATGTGGGAGAGTTTTCCTCTGATGCCCACGAGTAGCTCGGGGGAGAAAGCATCTGGCCAATTGTGGGGAAGGTCTTTGTTAAGGTGGAGGAAACAGGCTCTGGAGCTGATCTGGAAAATTGAAAGAAAGGGAAGACAAAAGGTTTTGGGGCTGGTTTGAGTGCCTAGACTAGGGGCTGCCCAGCTGAAGGAAGGAGGAAGCTGGGGGATCCTAACTGCATGGTAACTGAAGTCAATTCTTCCTTCAATGAGTGTGTTCCATGAAAACATCCTGTGCAGCTGGGCAGGGAACTTGAAGACGAGTAGGCCTTGCACCCTCTGTCCAGTGCCCTACCTGCTGCAGGCCCTCCATGTGCCCATGGGTGGCCAGCAGCTCACGCTCAGCTGCTTCATGCCTCTTGAGTTTCTGTAGGATGTTACTGGGCTCCTGGGAGGGCTCATCCGCCACCATCAGCCCCTTCTCCCTCATCCACAACATCAGCTCCAACACGTCCTGCTTCCATTTCTGCCCAAGAACCAGGAGAGAGTAGGTCTCAGAAATCAGGGGTAAGGGCTGGTGTGAGGACCTCTAAGAGAGTGGTCTAAGGACCCTTGTGGGAAGAACAGGACCAGAGCCAATCCTAGGGTGCAAGAGGGGCAAGGCCTTGGTTTACTACTCCCAAGTGGGGACAGGGAAATCATGATTGTGAGGGAAACATTTCAGGGAAAGCAGTAGGAGGCTGGGGGAGTAAGGGCCTGGACCCCAAGGCACCCTGTTCTGGCAGGAGTGCTTGGTCAGCCAGAACCACTGCAGCCCACATAAGATTGTGTATGACCATCTCTCTCCAAACAGGCTTAAGTTCTGGGAGGGCCGTAGTCTGGTCCAGCTCTGAGCCCCTAAGGGTGGTAGAACAAATATCTGACAGAGCCAAAGTCTGTAGCTGGTACTCATGGAAGAGCCTAGTGCGTGTCCAGAAACAATGGGGAAGGGGAATAACCAGATGAGGAAGGGCGTTATTCAAGACTTTGGGCCCAGCCCTCTCTCCCAGCAGTGTGGCTTCAGCCTCAGTTTTCTTTATCTGGAAAAATCAGAGCCATAATGCCTGTTCCATGAGGGATACTGTGAGGGTCAATGACATAACGTGTGGGAAAGAGCTTTGTAAAGTGTAAAGTGCTCTGCATGGTGCACAGTTGTTAGTGCAGCAGCAGACTCTCAGGCATTCCTCTAGGGTAGGCCTTATGCTCCTGAGCGGGCCCCTCACCTGGAGCTGGAGGGAAGCCAGCAGCTGCTTCCTTCTCTGCTCGCACCTCTCCTGGACCCTGGTCCACTGTTCATGGACACTCTGCAGCTTCTCTCTGACCCTGGAGGGAAGGTGGAGGAGGGGAAGGGTGTGGGGAGGGCTCTATAATATCTGAGACCCACCCCAAAGGTCAGCCTAGGCAGCCTGGGGTACCCCTTCCCATCCCCCACTACTCTCCACCCACTCTCCCAGCATCAGGGCAAGAGGCTGTGCAATCTGAGAAAGAGTGGCAGGTGCTGGCC
This sequence comes from Macroglossus sobrinus, assembly GCA_004027375.1. NCBI lineage: Eukaryota > Metazoa > Chordata > Mammalia > Chiroptera > Pteropodidae > Macroglossus > Macroglossus sobrinus. Next base: position 110,803 of record PVKZ01000061.1, on the reverse strand, counting down.
TGACAGGCCCAAGCTCACTTGTGTACAGCAGGGTGTTGCCTCTGAGCCAGCTTCTTGCCACGTAACTGCAGAGCCTCTGCCCGAGGTCCCAGGATGCTGAGGAGCCGCCCAAACTCCTGGTGCTGCCGCAGCAGGCTCTGGGCCTCTCCCACATCTTCCTGAGGGTGCAGAGACCTGGGGTCATACCTGGGACAATGGGGGTTGGCACCATCTCGCCCACCACCAGCCCAGGGGTCTCCTGCCCAGCCTGGCTTCTAAGCTCCCTCCAGTGATGGGGAAGCAGCACCAGCTGGATGTCCCTGGATCCATACCCCAAGGTTGTCCAGCTGCAGGGAGGCCTCATGCTTGGCACAGGCAGCAGTGAAACCATCCACTTCTTGGCCAAACTTCTGCAGCTCCAATCCCTCCTGCAGCTGCTGCTGTCTCTGCTCCCAGGCATCCTTCAACCCCTGGCCTTGCTGGCTCAGGAGCCTCAAAACATTGATCACCTCTTGGGAGTCTGTGGAGTCCAAGGCTGCCATGGGCTCGCCCTGAGTCTTTAGCTGCTGCAGCCTGGCCAGGATGACAGGCAGAGGGTCAAAGCCCGTCCCTCCTCTCACTAACCTTCCTCCCATCTCGCCTCCCTGGTCATTTATCTCAGAGTTCTGATGTGAGGGTAGCTGGAGGGTGTCTGAGGCTGGTTAGCCCAGTGGTTCACTTGTCCTGTGGGACAGCTGTGCCCTGGCCCACTAGTGAGACACTGAACATCACAGACTCAGCACAATGCTTGGGACTCAGTAGTTCTCATAATCCCTGCCATGTCATACTCTTGCTCTAGCTGGCTATGCTGATGGCCAATGCCCAGGCAAGTAGATAGGTTAAGGCAGCACAACACATAAAAATCACTCAAATCACACTCATGCCTGACTGCAGGGCTATTGCAAGCCCATGTGGAGACTCAAGGAATTAGAAAAGGTGCCCTTCTCCGTTGGGTGCAGCCCACAAATACATGACTTGGGAACAGGTAACAGCTTTGTGTGAATTAGAAAAGGGCTCCACTTCTCTGAGCGTTTGCGGCCCTGAACCAGGTTGTCTGGTGAACAGGGGATGGGATGGACTCAGTGCTTGCTGGGCAACCTGTCAGGCTCCCTTGTGCGGGCATGGCCTGCAGACTGTGCTTGGTGACTCTGCCTGCCTATCGGGCCCAAACCATGAACTATGCAGAAGGAGAGTCATTGCCATATTGAGGAGGTAGGTATCTTAGTCCATGGGGGCCCTGGGCCATTTGCCTTCAGGGGCGAGTGTTACCCTGACTGAAATCAATCCATCAGGCTCACCTGCATGGTGGGTGTGGCCAAGCCTGGACTGACTAGAACTTCCTAGGCAGCTCAGTCTCTGTCCTCAGTCCCTTTCTGAAGTGTGCAGGATGCCTGAACAGCCCTTGGTTACATCTCCCCTCCTCAAAAACCTGCCTGGAACATCATACTAAACACCAGCCTGGACCAACCCCCTGGGTGATGCACTGTTTCCTGCCTCTCCCTTTCTGGTGGCCCATCCCCACGGGCCTTGGCCAGCCCAAAGTGCGCCCTGTCCGTTCTTCTGTCCTGACCTCTCCTGCTGCAGGTGAATCTCCTCCAGCAAATCTCGGTGTTCCTCCAACAGCCGCTGGGCTGAGGTCATGTCCTCCACCTCCTCCTTGCTGTGCAGCTGAGCCTGGACACCCTCTGCCCACAGTAGCAGCCGCTGGCTCTCTTGCAGGAAGCTCTGCCGAGCTTGCCTCTGGGCCTGGGCCTGGGCCTGCTGGGCCACTTGCTTCTGTACTCTCTCCAGCAGCCCCTGCAGCATCTCCACCTGTTCTTGTAGGGACTGGCTCTCTGTGGGGCCTGACTCCTTGACTCTGGGAGATGGGCCCAGTATCTAGTCAGTGCCCTCTCCTGGGCCCAGTAAGTAGGCCTACTATTCCCCAGAGAATGTGTGACTAGGCTGAACTCCCACCTCACTGTCGACTTAGGGGCACCTTGCCCATGTGGCCCTGTGAGCACTTCCTCATGCTCTCCCCCCACCTTTTCCCCTGCCCTTCAGGGGGCACATTCCAACCATCTTTACCCACCCCAACTTCTGGCCCCTTTCTCATTCTGTAACCCTGCTCTGGCCTTCCCTCCCTCTCAGAGCACCATCACCATGCCCAACCCAGGCCATACTTTATGGCCACCCTTTCCAGGTAGTGGATGGACCTCTCCAGTGCTAGTATCTTCTGCTGGGCCAGTTGCAGGATATGGTGGCTGTGCTCTGAGTGCCCAGGCTCCAAGGCTTCCAGCTGAAGTATCATATCTTGCAGCTGGACCTGTGTGGGTCCACATTCCTGCATAAAACTATACACATTTGTGGTGTGCACCAGCTGCATTTCCTTCTCTTTCTTCAGGGCCTCCAGCTGCCTCCACCTGGGTAGAAGGAGCAGGATGTCTCCATCACAGGGATACCTCCCTGTCCATCCTAGGGCCTTGGCAAAAAGTTCACATTACAGAAGCTGCCAGGCTGGCAGTCCCCACGCCCTCCCCTCTCTATCTCTGACATGTCCCGTCCTTCTTCCTGGTAGGGGAAGGCTGGATGCAGGTGCGCGGGCATTGCATCCAGCCTGCCACTATTGACCAGTACTCCCTCCTCATTCTCACCTTTGGCCCAGTTCCTCATGCTGTTGCTGGATTTTGGGGAAGTCTCCAGAACATCTCTGCTTCAGATGCTCAGTAGAGCTGCTGACCTCAGCCCAGTGGTCCTTTCCCACAGCCAGGGCAGTGAGAAAGTTCTAGGGAAAGGAGGACCCAGGCCTTGAGTGGGCTTATTCTCTTTCCACACTCCCCTCAAGATTATGCTCTGCTACAAAGGTGTTCCAGCTGTATCCTTCTGGAATAACAAGGGTCTGCATCTTTAAAAGGACTTTTAAAAAATTCAAGGTCAAGTACCCAAATTGAAAAGAAAGAAGTAAAATTGTAACTACTTACAGATGACATGATATATAGAGAATCCTAAAGATTCCACCAAAAACTGTTAGAATAAATTCAGTAAAGTTGTAGAGTACAAAATCAATATACATAAATCTGTTGCATTTTTATACACTAATAACTATCAGAAAGAGCAATCAAGAAAACAATCCCATTTATAAATGCACCAAAAAGAATAAAATACCTAGGAATAAATTTAACCAAAGAGGGAAAGACCTGTACACTGAAAACTATAAGACACTGATGAAAGAAATTAAAGAAGATATAGATAAATGGAAAGATATTACATGTTCATGGATTAGAAGAATTAAATTGTTAAAATGTTCATACTACCCAAAGCAATCTAGATTCAGTACAATTTCTGTTAAATTTCCAATGGCATTTTTCACAGAAATAGAACAAACAATCCTATAATTTGTATGGAACCATGGAAGACTGTAAATAACAAAAGCAATCTTGACAAAGAACAAAGCTGAAGGCATCATGCTTCCTGATTTCAAACTAAAGTATATTACAAAACTATAGTAATCAGATACACAGATCAGTGGAACAGAAAGAATAGAGAGACCAAAAATAAACCCACACCTATAGGGTCAATTAGTTTTATTACAAAAGAACCAAGAATATACAATCAGGAAAGAACAGCCTCTTTAATAACTGGTGCTGGGAAAACTGGACAGCCATATGTAAAGAATGAAACTGGACCACTATCTTACACCATACACAAACATGAACTCAAAATGTATTAAAGACTTGAAGGTAAGAAGATTTGAAACCATAAAACTCCTAGAAGAAAACATAGGTGTTAATTTCCTTGACATTGGTCTTGGCAATGTTTTTTTTTTTTTTTTTTTTTTTTGCATTTGACACTACAAGCAAGGGCAATACAAGCGAAAAAACAAAACAAAACAAAACCCCAAAAACAAAAAACCAAGTGAGACTATATCAAACTAAAAAGCTTGTGCACAGTGAAGAAAACCATTAACAAAATGAAAAGGCAACCTACTGAATGGGAGAAAATATTTGCAAATTATATATCTGATAAGGGTACATCTAAAATACATAAAAAATCCATATGACTTAATAGTAAAACAAACAAACAAACAAACAAAAAAACAAAAAAACCCTAACACTATTTGATTAAAAAAAAATGGGCAGAGGATCTGAAGAGACATTCTTCAAAGAAGATTCATGGATGGCCAACAGGTACATGAAAAGGTGCTCAACATCACTCATAACCAGGGAAATGGAAACTGAAACCATAATGAGATATTACCTCATACCTGTCCAAATGGTTATTATTAAAAAGACAAGAAATAAGTGTTAGCAAGAATGTAGAGTAAAGGGAACCCTTGTGTGCTGTTGGTGGGAATTTAAATTGGTACAACCACTATGGAGAACATGATTCAGCAATTCTACTTCTGGGTATTTATCTGCAGAAAATGAAAACACTAACTTGAAAAGATATATGCAACCCCATGTTCACTGTAGCATTATTTATATCAGCCAAGTTTTGAAATGACTTAAGTGTCCATCGACACAAGTGGATGAATAGATAAAGAAAATGTGATATATACAACCACACACACAATGGAATATTATTCAACTATAAAAAAGAATAAAATTTTGCCACTTGGGACAACATGTATGGACCTCGAGGGCATTATGCTAAGTGGAATAAGCCAGACAGAGAAAGCCAAATACCATTCAATCTCACTTATATGTGAGACAAAAAATAAAAATAAAAATCAAGCTTATAGATACAGAGAATAGATAAGTGGTTGCTAGAGGCAGTGGGTAGAGGATAGTCAAACTGGGTGAAGGGAATCAAAAGGTACAAACTTCCAGTGATAAAATAAAAAAGTCATGGAGATGTAATATACAGCATGACAACTGTAGTGAATATTGTATTGCATATTTGAAAGTAGCTAAGAGATCAAATCTTAAAAATTCTCATCACAAGAAAAAACTTCTGTAACTATATATGGTGACAGATATTAACTCGACTTTTTGTGGTATCATTTCACAATGTATACAAATATTGAATCATTACGTTGTGTACCTGAAACTAATACAGTGTTGTATGTCAATTATACCTCAATAAAAATAATTTAAGGCCAGCTCCTCTGCTCCCTCCTCCAAGACAGGACTATAGCAAACATGGAGAACTGAGGCACAGGGATGAACAATGGGGAGGCAGGAACAAGGTGAGGAGGGAGGACATAAATGAGGCAGCAGAGTCAAGCAGCTAAAATCCCCAAGGGGACTGTACCTTAAATTTGAGCTGCATGACATCCAAGTTGTCAGCGTGGGGCTGCAGCGTTCTGAGCAGAGCTGTCTGGTTCTCCAGCCAGGACCTGATCTGTTCACATGAGCCGTAGAAACCAAACAGAGCCACCGCCTCCTCCAGTTGGGCCCTGCGGTGCTGGGGAGAGGCCAGCCCAGACGCTGGGGTAAGGGTCAATGCCCTATTGGGCACTTAAAGCAGAGGATGTCCCCTTCACTCCTCCCCTGCTGGCAAGGGGCCAAGGCCAGAAGGGTCCCCACCCCACTGCTGGGCTCCAGGTCCTCTGTCAGGGGTCCAGTGGGTAAAGGGCCCTGGCAGTGTACTCTTGTGATCTTGTCCTGCTCAAGCCTTCAGCTCTTAGGTATAATCCACACTTCTACCTTGAGACCTGGCCAGGCCTACCTCTTCTCCAGGCTCTCCTTTAGCCATTCGCCACTCCCCAGCTCTCTTCTGTGCCCCAGGCACCTTGACTTTCACACCTCTATTGGGCCTTACTCCTGCCTTTTCATGGGTGCTGCCTAGATTACTATCTCCCTGTCATCTCCTCTGCCTTCCCCCTGGCTTTACCTGCTGCTCTCAGCTTCTTTTTGTTCAAACTCAGCCCAAAAGTCCTTCCCTCTGAGATACCTTCCCTGACTCCCCAGCCTGACCAGGGCTCCCCTCTCATATTCTCCCATCACACCCACATCCATTTAGTGACTCGTTTCACACCTTCTCTGCCATGATGTCAGCTCCTTGAGGGCAGGGAGCGCACACAGTCACTGCCCTGTCCCTGAGTTCACAATTCAGGGCCTAGCACAGAGTAGGTACTTCACGAACGAACATTCCTTGAACAAGGAGCATTACCTCTGCCAGGGCCCGCAGGCTCTCATAATCCTGGTTCAAGCGGTCCTGTGTCTGGAGTATGGTGTTGGGGTCAAAGTCAGCATCAGGCTTAGCTGGGAGGACCATCTTCTGGACACTCCAGGGGCCAGAGTGGCAGGAAACCTCACGCCAGGCCCCCAGGTTCCCCAGACCTTCACTTGGAGAGCTCAGGGAAGACACTACCTGTGCCGACAACACACAGAGCAGTGTAACTAGAGGCGTTCCCCCTAAACAGCAGAAGCCTTGGCAGGTTTGGGCCAGTGGTAGTACCTGGGGTTCCTGCTCCATGACGTGGCTGATGGGCACCCTAGTGGGGCTGGGCCACCCTGCCCATCATGCATGTGTGTTTTAAAAATTATGGGCTCAGAGAACTGAGGGAGAGTTTTCAGAAAGCATCTGGTATAGTGATTAGGCCACCTCAAACCTACAAGAGCCAAATCAGATGAGAGAGCCAGACTCTTAAGAATGAAAGGAAAGGGGGCATTGCTGAAGGGACCTGATTATTCCCTGGAAACGGGTGGGCAAAGTGAGCAGAGCCACACTACACTTTGATGACTTTCATAGGTGGGGGCCCACAGTAGTCCTTAACTTTGGGCAGGGGCAGCAGGGGAGATACTCTTGAGGTGGTGGAACGCATGCAAGCCCAGAGGAAGGCCATACTTCCAGGGTCAGCGGCCACAAATGCCCTCCCATTTCTACCCTCTGTGTGGCCATGGGAGATGGGGTGCAGCACATTTGGTGTTGGAAGCCTGTGGCTCTGGGTCCCTTTCCCGCCCCCACCAACACACACCGTGAGGGATGCCCTCGCTGCGGCAGCCCGTGCCTGCTCGTCCAGCTGCTGCAGCTCAGCCCCGAAGGCCCGCAGGGTGGACTCCAGACGCAGGTGCTTTAGCAGCAGGGCCTCGGTGTCGGCCTGGTCCGGTCCCCAGGACGTGCTCTCCAGAGATGACCGCTGCTCGAGTAGCCATGTGGCTGCGTCCGCTGCGTCCATGAAGTACTGCAGGCAGAAGGGAGGGCTGGGCGCGGACCCTGAACACGCCACCCCGTTGCCCACTGCCTACCACTTGGATACCTTTTGGATGAACAGCGCTGTCTGCAGCCACGCGCTCTGTCTTGCCACCTGGGCCCGCAGCTGCTGCCACAGGTCCTGCACCGCTTCTGCCCATTCCTGGGGATCTGGTTGGGTCAGGGGCCTGCGTGCGGCTAGGTCTCGTCCCCTCCTCTCGATATCAGCACACACAACCTGGTGGCTGCGGAGCTCACCCTCCAGGGCCTGGGGGAGTGCAGAGCTGTGAGTTGGCTGAGAGTAAAGTTGGAGTGGCAGGGAGGTGGGGATGGGTAGGGCACAGGGGAGCAGGCACCTTATGTTTCTGCAGAGTGGCAGCAATCTGGCTAAGATCCCCGCCCAGGATCACATCCTCCACCATCCGCATGCGCTCCCTCAACCAGGATTCCTCCTCCTCACAGTTGTGCAGAAACTCAGCCCGCTGCAGGGTCTGCTCCAGGAAGGCCCTCCTGAGGGAAAGCAAGGATCATTGAAGGGCTGGAAGTTAGGTTCCCCAGTAGGCTCAGACACTCCCCCTTAGGTAGACAGGAGTTTACTTTTCCATGAATGACTCAACTGGGGAGACAGAGGCTTTGGGGATGAGGAAGTTGCCATACTGGCAGTATTTTAACCTGGGCAGGAGGTAACTTGTGTTACAGAAATGTTCTGGAGAAGGTAGAAGTGTTGGGGTGAGCTTTTACCTGGCCTTGACAAGAGATACAAGGCTCTGGTGGAGCTGGGCCAGTGCCTGGACCTTGGCTTGTAGCATCTCCACACTAGTGCCCAGGGAGGAGTCCAGTGCCATGGTCTGGTAGGCAAGATGGCTCACATGGGCTCCGTGGCCTGAGACCTGGGCCTCCAGCAGGTCATGCCTCTGTAGCAGCTCCACTACCTCTGCCAGCTGTTGCCCACAGGCTGTGGAGCTGGCCAGCACCTGGCCAGGGACAAATTGTCATTGCAGTCCCAGGTTGCTAGGTCCCCATGAGTGCCAGAGCTGGCACACCTGCTGTGTTCCCCAAGGGATGGCTGATTCAGCGCCCACCTGCAGCTTCTTGAGCTGGTCGGAGGCATTCTCCACTTCCTGCAGCAGGCTCAGCACAGCCTGCACTCCTGCCATCCACTTCCTCTGCTCTCGGAGACGCTGAAGGAGCCTTTCCCAGCGCCGTGTGATCTCCAACTGCCTAGAGAACAAGGGTGGTCTCCACCGGCTGGGGTAGGGAAGCTGCCTTGGGACCTACAGCTGGTCAGGTGGCTTGACTGCCCTGGAGGAGCCTGAGCCTCCTGGTTGAGGTCTGTGAGCATCCCAGTCTTGGGCGGTAGGAGCAGTACATCCCTGCCTCTCAGACCCAGGACGAGAAGCCAGGAGGGTCTGGAAGGATCAGGCCTTCATGGTCCCCCAAGCATTATATCCAATCCCCATCTCAGGTGATAGCAATGCCATCCTTCCCAGTGATCAAACTAAAATCTTGATAACTCATTCTCATACCCCACAACTGATCTGTCTACAGATCTTCTTGGATTCAAAATATGTCCAGAATTACACCATATCTATTCACCCCCACTGCTTCTCTGGCCAGGATTATTACAATAGCTTCCTAACTGCTCTCTCTGCTTCTGCCTTTGCTCCTTCAGTCTGTTCCTGACATGGCATCCAGAATGATCATTGTAAAACAAAAATTAAGTTGTGTCCCTCCCCTGCTCAAGCCCTTCCATGATTTCTCATTTTTTTCTGAGAAAAAAACTAATCCTTACTGTACTCCACAGAGCCCAGCATGATATCTGCCCCACCCTTCACCCCTGTACCTCTTTGACCTCGACTCTTACTTGTTCACTTTGGCCAGCACTGGCCTCCACGCTATTTTTCAAATATACCAGGCACACACCCACTGTGGGACACTGCACTGTTCCCTCTGCCTAGTATAGTACGTCCCGAAATCTGTAAGGCTGGCTGCTTACTTCTTTCTGGTCTTTGCTCAAAAGTGAACTGCCTCTGGCCATCTGATCTAGTACCCTCCCTGCTCCCTGTTCCCCCTTCCTGCTTTTTATTACTTTTATTGCCATCTCACATACTACCTATGTTTCTTGTTTGTCTGTTTTCCTTAGTAGTGTGTATACTCCATGAAAGGATTTTTGTGTGTCCTCTTCACTGCTAAATCTCTAGCACCTAGAATAGTGCTTGGGACATAATAGACACTCAATAAATGCTTGTTTAGTGAATGAATTAATGAGAGACTACCTAGAGAGGACAGTGATTTACCAAAGGGATGAGTTACATATGGTGGAATTCAAGGCATCAGCGGGAGCTAGATCTTTTAAAAGGGAGCCCTGAATCCAGTCCTTTCCTCTGTGGCCAGGAATGGATATGAGTCACGTGCTTGGGGCTTACCTACAAGCCACATCTGCCCAGCTGTGATACTGCTCCTGCTGGAGGATGTCTGCGATCTCAGCCAGGGCCTGGAAGCGCCCCTCCTGGGGCAGGATGCTGGCCTCCAGAATGCCCAACCTCTGGGCTGCCACCTCCACTGTGACCAGGCTGGTGGGCGGGGCTGCGGACTGGTCCAGCACCTTCTCTGTGTCTGTCAGAAAGCTCTCCCGGAGGGCTGCCTTACGTTGGAAGCGCCGGGCCAGGGTTTCCAGCCGCTCTAGCTGTAGGAGTCTCTGCTGCAGGGCCTTGCTCCTTGAGGCCTCTGCCCGTTCCAGGTCTGCCCAGCGCTGAGACAGCTCTGCAAGGCCCAGGCCCTGGCGAGGCAGGAAGGGCCTTCGGTTCTGGGCTCGGAGTGCTGTCTGTAGCCGGAAGAGCAGGGCCTCTGCGGCCCCTCGCTGCTGCAGCCTCTGTGGCTTCTCCTTGGTGCGGAAGGAGGCAAAGGCTACCAGTAGCTGGCGCATGGAAGGCAGGGAGTCTGGGAAGTCCTGGGCCTCCAGCTGTACCTGCTTCTTTGCAATCCAGCATAGCATGCCGGCCACCAGCTTCTCGTACTGGGCCTGCAGTTCCTCTGTCTCCTGGAGCTGAAGCAGGATCTAGAGGAAGGCATGGGGAGGGATCAGGGCAGCACTTCAGGGCAGACTCTGGAATTGAGGCACTTTCCTTTGGACTCTGAGTGCCTGCAGGGTTGCCTGGGTGGGCAGCAGCTCCTTCCCTCAGCTGAGGATGCACTGAAGCGGGGTTGTCCCAGCCCCCAGAGAAGTGGATCTGCCTGAATTGCACACTCAGAACCAGGAGTGTGGGGCTCCCATCCTGTCTTCTTCAATCTTATTTTACCCCATTTGGCCTCACCTCCGGGCGGGAGGGTTGGGGAGCCCTATCCTCTTTCTGAGCCTTCTTTTCCTTCCCTGAGGCCCCCATACCCCTAAAGCAGATCAGAGCCTTTGGCCTGGATCATCCCCGCCATGCTTAACTGAGACACTAACCCTGAGAACAGCCCTCCCAGGCCTCAGACTTTGCCATCGTGCCCAGAGAGTAAGAGAGCCCCCCAAAAACATGGACTCAGCCCAGCGGAGCTGCTTCTCTGCTTGTCCTTGTAGAGTCCTGATCTCTGAGCCTTTTAATCCCTTTAGGAGCTTAAAAGCCTAAGAGCAGAGGGGAAGTCCAAGGGGGAGGGAGTCGCTCTGCTGGCTTTCCCTGTGTGTCAGGTACTGTGCTGGGCACTTTGCTCATGCTCCCTGAACACTCATCGCAGCCTTCTATCAGGCAGGCATTAGCATCTCCATTTTGCAGATGGAGCGAAGTAAAAGTTAGGTGACACGGCTAAGGCCACACAGCTAGGAAGTGGCTTCAAACCCAGGTGTGTCTGACTCTGGAGCTCATGCTCACCCTCACGTCTCCTTGATGCCACCTTCTCTTTGTCACCAACCTTAGTGAGTCTCCTCTGGACAGTCTGCTCCTGGTGCAGGCGGGAGAAGTGGTGGTAGTAGAGGGAGATGTAGGTCATGATGGAGCGCTCATCAGGCTGCAGGGCTGCTATGTCCTCGGGGTCCAGTAGCTGAGCAATGCCCAGCTCCTGCTCAGCCACGTGGAAAACAGCGTTGAGGTTGTACAGTGGGCAGTTGGGACGCAGGGAACTGTAGTCAAGCAGGTCTGGCCTGGACAGAGAGCAAGAAGTGCTCTTCATCCAGAATAATTTATTGCTTGGATTTAAGTGGATTTGTAAAAAAGGCAAACAAGCTCCTGTTAGTCATTCATACCTTGCTGTGCATTAGTTTCCCCCTGAGAGCCTGGCTGAAGGAATAGGGCTCTGACAGAGAGGGAAGGGTTACTTTGGCTCAGGGGCCAGGTTCTTGGGTAGGGAGTGCTCCCAAAGGGCAGGCACTTGCCAGAGAGAGAGAACTGAGAATAGGATCCAGGATATGAAAAGTAGAGAAAGGCAGCGGTCAAAGGCAAATTTGGCTAATTCCATGGAATTTTCTAGGAAAGAGGGAAGGGGGTTACCCCCACAGACCAGGGCCTTGGCTGACAGCCTTCTCTACTTCTGTTTTCAGGGTGCAGGGGCTGGAAGGATGTGGGAGAATGGGCAGGTTGAAGACCTGAGCCCAGGAACAGTTGGCTCAGTGGGTGGAGGCCTCCAGGAAAAAGGCTGGGACCCCTCTGCCTCACACAGACCTGTGGGCATGGATGAGGGCACCAAAGCCGAGCCCGTCACTCCAGCTGTGGGAAAAGTCGGTGATGTTGACGTTGGCGTAGCAGGCTGTCTTCCGCTGGCACCAGACCAGCAGAGCTTCCTTGGCAGAAAGCAGGGCCGCGCTGGCCCCAAACTCCTCCTGGAAGGGCAGGGCAGAGGGTCACCATTCAGGAGGAACAGCAGCAGAGCCTGCAGGTTATGGGAGAGGCAGGGTGGGCATGGTTATGATCCTCTCTAGCCCTTCTGTGCTCATGAGGGCTAATTGTCCTTCTAAAGAAGCAGGGCATCTGAAAGCTGTCACCTCAGAGCCAAAACTGGTGACAATAGCAGTAGTAGCCCTTCTGATGGGCTGACCATTGTGCTGACTGACCCTGGGCCTCATGGTATTGAGTCTGGTCTTCATCAGACTCACTCCTGGTCAGTGTGGGCTTTCTGCCAGCCACGTATTGGGCCCATACAAAAGGCTCTCCACCCCTCATAGCCCTGTGAGGTAGACAGTATCAGCATTTACATCCTAAGGATGACACGAGGTGCTATAAGAGAGATTAGGAAGCTGCCCAGTGTCCCCCAGTTAATTGGGATGGTCTCAGTTGACCCAGGAACTTCTGACAAGGAGCCCACCTCTGATGTATGAGCCACCTGTCTACCACCTTGATGCTGCATGCAGCTGCCTGAGGGCAGAGCTGGCACTGTTTCTTCAGGCTGGGGAATGACCATCTATACCTGGTTTCAATCCCCTCGCACCCCTGCCTGTTCCTCTTATTAATACTTTCCTTTATTCTGCCACTTACTAGTCAATGACTTGTCCCAGATGAGCTCTGAAGCCCATGAATCTAGTTCTCACTTCAACATAATATAATCTCTTTGACATTCTCAGTTCTTTTCCTATGATTAAAGAGTGAATATAAATTGTGTGGATGCCAAGGTTCTGCTGCAGGGGTAACAGTTGGGTGGAATTGCTCTGTGTCCAGGGGCCAGAGGTGAAGCCAGGGGTGGGCTGGGTAACTTGGTGGTGGGGGCTGAGATACCTGGTCCAGGGAGATGTGGGAAATCTGGAAACGCAGGATGATGATCCAGATTAGTCCCAAGATGAGTGTCTGGTCTCCGTCTACGATGTTCTCTGGCCCAATGAGAGGGATTGGCACCTGTGGGCACAGGTGGCTGGGTTCAGCATGAAGCCCGTGCATCAGAGAAGATGCAGTGTAACCACAAGTAACCTGGTGGGAGGGGCTGTATCCTGGGTAGCTTCTGTGGGTATTCTTTCTTGTATCTGCCTGGTCTTTACAGGACCCACCCACGCTCTCTGCGCTCTTCTCCTGGCACACCTGAGCTTGGAGTTGGAGCGTCTGGTTGGTGGGCTATTGGTCTGCTCATACCAGCTCATGAAGGCTGATCTTCCCAACTTTGTGTTAGTGGCATCATGCTGGTAGCTTGAAATCAGCCAGGGTGGAGGTATCAAGGCTATAGAAATCAGCAAATTCTACAAACCAGGGCTTTTATTTTCCCTCACAGAGCTGGTTGTTAACATTTACCAGCACACCACTTATCTGGGTTTAACTCAACTGTCTTCCTTGAACCTATAAGCCCCTGTGGTCTTTAATAACTGAAGTCCCCAGAGCCTGGTATAAAGCATCCAGTACATGGCATTCTCTAGAAATGAGTGTATCCCACACTCCGCTACTTATTAACTGTGTGTTGGGGCAACTCCTTTGTTTTAGCTTGACGACAGCTGCCTCGATGTACAGTAGAGACAAGGCTGTCACTTTCATAGGCTACATATAAGTAACATACTGTGTATCTAAGCTTGAGGGGAGTTCAGGGCCCCTGACAAGGGCCATGGGCTTGCACCCTTCCTAAGTTCCCCAAGGGGAGGTGCCTGGCTCATAGGCCATTGCCCCTGGGGCCAAGTAAGACCTGGTATCCTGTGGCTGGAAGCTTTCTGCTCTTCTGTGTGCTCGGGTCCCTTGCTTTGGCTTCTTACCTCCCTGGCTTCCCTCCAGTATGCCAGGCTCCCAGGGAGCTGACTATGACTTCCAATCCAGAACATAAGTGATGTACACACATACTCAGTCCCAGCCCAGCCAGTTCCATTTTAGTGACTTTACTGCCTCCCAGACAGCCAGCCACCTCTCAGCTTTAGTATCTGAGGTTGAGAGCCCTTGGGCTTTCTAATTCCTGCTTCTCAGCATAAATGACCACAGCCCTCTGACACTGGCTGTCAATGTCCCGCTGTGTCCCTGGAACTCTTGGTCCCCCTTTAGTGACTCTTTCTTTGGCCTTTCAGGGTTTCTTCTGTTTGCTGAGGCCCCTCCCTGCTATCCAGTTCAGCTTCCCCAAGGTCTTCAGACAGTCCCTGAACCTCTCCCCTCCACTGCCTGGTTCAGTGTCTGGGGCTCTTCCCCTGTGTCCTACCCTCGGCCAGCCTCCCATGGCTCCACACCCAGGTTCTGCTGGGCAGCTGACTCTGGGTCTTGTCTGATTAAATCTCCTTGTTTATAAAAAGAGAAGGTTAAGAGTACCTTAAGTCTTTCAGCTTAGAATTCTGTGATTTTTTCTTTACAGTCAGTGGCATATTTTAGTCCCACCCACTAGGATGATGACTATTCCTGCTCCAGCCGGTTGGGTGCTCTCTAAGCTGGGAGTACTGTGGCCAGGAAGGGCTTTGATTCCTGGCCTTCTGTATCCCAGCTGCTTCTCCTGGATTCAGGCTCCAGAGTCTCTGCTCTGCCCTGTGGCCAGCCCAGAAGAGATGATCTAAGAGTCCAGCCTGTCCCTGCTGCCAGCCCAGCACCATGCCCAGAAGCCCTTTCCCCAGAGCCCACCTTGGCCCTGAGGAAGGCCAGTGCCCGGCTGTTGTTCTCCAGGAAGTGCACACGCATGTGGCCCCGGCTGGGGGGTGGCAGGGCCTCCCCCGAGATGAGCTCCAGTAGCCGCAGTAGGTGGGTGCCATCTGCAAGCTCTGTGTACAGGTTCTGGATCTTGAGGCCCACCTGGGAGGGGATGGGGGAAGGCACAGGGTCAGCCCAGCCTCACCTGTCTGCCCCATCCCAGCCCCTGGGAGGTACAGGCCAGAGCAGCTGCCTCGAGAAAGGAGCATTGGCCTCAGCTGTGCTGCGTGTGGGGTCTTGAGAAGCCTCAGCCAGATGACCTCCTAGCCAGCCTCCCAAGTCCACCACTGGCCAGGGAGCTGGCAGGATGGTAGAGGTGGGCTGCGGGGTGCACCCAGCTGCACTCACTCGGCCGTGTTGGAAGATGTTGTTGATCCAGTTGGTGAAAGTCTTCTCCTGCATCCGCACATGCTGTGCCTGCAGCTTCCGAATGTGGCCCATCTCGTATGCAGAGTCCATGGCCAGACTGAGCTGCGAGGTCCGCCCCAGGGCTCTGTGGCTGGCCTTCTGCTTCAGGTGTCCTGTGGGGCTGGCCAGCAGTCAGGCCTGGACCTCTTTGGGGATGAGGGGCCAGTGGACATTTCCCAACCTGGAGATGTTGGGGGCATGGAGGCTGAGGGGTGTGTGTGGGTATGAAGACTCCCTGAGACCGGTGTGCCTTTGCCAAAGGTAAGGGGCCCCTCCCTGCCAGACTGTCCCCACATTTGGTGGTGGGGGGAGGGTTGTGGCTTGAAATCTAGCCAGGTAAGGTTCTGGTGCTTCTGGCTGATGCCCTGCGTTTGAATGGCCCAGGACCCCTTTTATCTCACCCTACTTTCCAGATTATTCTTCTTAGAGCTCTGCTGCCAGAGGTCTTCCCTGGGTCACAGTGATTGGCTGCTGCCTCTTGGGATAAATAGGGTGGGTGGGAGGAAAACAGGAAACTGCTCACCTTGACCTGTCTGAGCCCAGGGAGGAGACAAGGCTGGTTGGCTGGCTGGCTGGCTGGCTGGCTGGCTGGAGATGGAAGGTAGCTGGGGCTGTGTGAGGAGGGAGAGCCATCAGGAGAGGCTGAGGCTGGAGCTGGGGCCATGCCATGGCCCTCCTCTTAAGTCAGCGGGACAGTGGTGACAGCACACAACAGAACAGGCATTATCCTCCCACCTGCCTCCGGGTGTGGCCTAGACTGGGAGGGGGTGGCTCAAGAATGCTCCAGACCATTGGTTTAGGATCTCCTCCTTTATTGTCCCCACTGAAAATGCCCCCAGCATCAGGTAGGGGTCTTGGCTCCCAAGACACAGATGCCCGTGGGTGGCCTCGAATTGGCTCTCTGTGGGAGACCCTGGGGGTGCTGCAGTCTGAGTAAGGGCACCGGAGGACAGAGCCTCTGGTCAGAAGCATCTGAACCCACTTCTCAGTTGGGGACTGCTCTTCTGCACTCCACAGGGCCTCTTTGGGAGCACCCACAGAGATGGGGATGGGAGGGAGCATGCTGGGCCAGAGCCTTCTCCTCTCCCCTCCTGGGGAATTATCAGACCCTGGCCTAGGCTTTCCAGCCCCGACAGAAATGCACCCAATCTAGCCCAGGACTGATCACACCCGGAGCTCCTTTCTGAATGAGGCTCCCTCTGGAAGGCCTAACCTGGACCTGCAAAGGCCATGGAAATGACAGTGACTCAGTCCTTCAAAGCCAGGGGCACAGTGTTCACTGTTTGGGCTCCGTGGTGGGGCCCCAGCACCTGTGCCCTCACAGGGCTTGGAGGCAGGGGCTTTGGTGGGAGCCTGTGGCTCCTCCCTCCTTCCCTGAGCAGCCTCGGACAGCACGGTGGAGGGAGAGTGAGTTCTAATTCAGGTAGTTCGCAGAACAGTCTGACTAAACTCTGGGTAACAGTCCTCGAGCTGGGGTGTGTGTCTGGGTTCATCCATCCAGCAGCCCTGGAGGCTCCGGAAGGAGACATAATATTTATCAGGGGCGTGTCCCTGACAGCTAAGGCTGGCCAAGGGAGCAGCAGCCACAACCTGCCCCTGAGAGCTGAGAGGGACCGAACACACCGGAACCAGGCCGGCAGTGGCTGGGAGGGAGCTGCTCCTGGGGTGGGGCAGCTACCCTGTGTCTGAGAGCTTTCCACTCTGTGTCCTCTCCCTACAAGGTCCCTTCTGCCACTGACTGGTTTCTCAATGCCTCCACCCAGAGCCTGTCAGTCACGAACAGCTGCTGCTGTGTGCCCCCAGCACTCCCCTGTCCACCCTCCCACCCCATGTCCTCTCACTGTCCCTGCAGGTGCTCATCACCAGTCCCCAATCCATCATCCTGCTTGCACGTCGGCCTTCGCGTGGGCCCCTGATTTACCTCCCAGAGCACATCTCTGCTCATGCCTATGGAGACTCCTCATTGCCTGGACAGAAACAAAGCTTTCCTGCCCACGTCCAGACTTCAGCTTAGAATGTCCCTTCTATTCTCTATTGTCCCCATTCTCCTATCAGCCCCAGTTGAAATCCTGCCCCGTCTAGAAAGCTCTTCATCCCCATCTTGTTTCTCTTCGTATTAAGACCCTTGGCCTAGGGCATCTGTGTGATGTGACTATCTGAGGACAGGATGGAACTGCATGAGGCTTTGTACACAGAACTCAGCAGAGGTTGTTGTATCTGAGGTTGAGTGGGGCCGGGGAACTGCTCTTCTTCCTCCTTAGCTCAACTGTAGCTGCAGCCACTGCATAGGCTGTGAGCACTGGCTCTTTTTGCAGTGACTGCAGCCCTTACTGAAATGAAAATCTCTGTTGGTCCGTACATACTTTTGGATTATTTAAGTTGCAAGTAACTGAAATCTCAAGTCAAAGAGATTTAAACACTATAAAGGGGTTATACTGGCCCGCATAATTCAAAGATCTGGCAGGAGGGAGACTTCAGGTGAGGTTTGATCCAGCAGCTTAAATGATGCCACCACAGGCCTGAACTCCCTCTGCCTTTCTCAATGCCTACTTCATCTTCATGCTCCACAGGGTGATTGCTATCAGCCTAACATCACTCCTCTGCCCCTAGCTGCTCTGGGCACCCTCTCAATGCCATTTATATTATTGTACCAAAAGGCTCACTTCTAGACATTGCATGGTTCAGAGGAGAGAACATTTCTCCCAAGAGATGAAACAGAAATATGAGGGGCCTGGCTCTCATAGGCTTCAACTGAACCACATGGCCATTGCTGAAACAATTTCTGCGATCAGGGAGATGACATACCTTAACTGGCTTAAACCAATTAGGACCCACCCTGGGTTGGGGGTCAATCTCACCCAAACTTTGTAATTCAGATTAGGGTTGGTAAGTGGGGAGTGCTCTGCAGAAGAAATTCCTCGTCTGGATCATCAGAAGGGTAGATGGGTGCCAGTGGGAAAAAACCAGATGTTGGCTATGGGTGGTCTACACCTGTGAGGTATGTCAAGAGGCAGGAGCAGTACAAGCCAGTCAGGCTCCACCCTGGCTCTCTACTGCACCTTCAAGTGCATGAAGAGCAAACATTGTGCTCAGTGATGCCCGGTTCTAGCCTCTGAAAGGCCCTTCTCCATGGTCCCCTTGTCTTGGGGCTTCCAGTCACTCTTGGGGCTTCAGCCTCCATCAGGGCCTGCTTCCAGACCTGGCCTCTGCTCCAGTGGTTGGAGCCGTTTTTTTTTCTCATGGAGCTCCATTTTGGGAATGTCCCACCCGGAGAGAACACAAAGTCAGAGGTCACAGGGATGCTGTACAGAGTGGCACCTCATCCCCTAACTCCTCTGCCTTGTTTCAGAATAGATGTCAGGGATCCCACTTCACACCCGAGACAGCTACATGCAGCCCCTGGACAACCAGAGCCAGTAGAGTGATTTTTTCAGAAGTTTATTAATCAGTAGACTGTGTCTTTTTTTTGACACTTCTAAACAAACTTACAAAAAAAAAAAAAATAGAAGCACTGTGTATTAACTGCATTGGCTAATTGACATGTAACCTGATACACTCTTAATTAGGCTGTTTACCTGAAACTCAGTGGTTATCTGTCCTAAGATTTTTTTTCTGTCACTTTCCATGGAGGAAATTGACAGTGCCTCTGTTAAGTGCTCTGCTTATCTTCAAGGCGATTGATTCATCTGGGGTATTATTGCTCTGGGTGTAATAAAGGAATATAGTAGTGCAAAGGGGAAAGGTGCAGGTGCTGGCTGTCAGGAATGACTCTGGTGGCTAAGCCCCACCCTGGGCAGTGGACCTCAGCACAGGACATTCTCACTGTGGGGGAGGGGCAGCTCTTTATGAGACGCAGGGCACCAGAAGGGACTGTGGTCCGGGATGGTAGGGTCAGGGCTGGGGCCAGGGCTCTGCTGAGGCCTCTCTTACAGGCTGGTAAGGAGGGGGACAGGTTTGGGGGTAAAGTAGGCATCATTTTGCTTCTCCTCACATGCTCTCTGAATCATCTGGACACCCAGTACCATGATATAGAATAAGAATTCAATTACTCAAGGCCTAACATCCTGTGGAAGCACAGCCCCAAGTCCAAAGGTGCCATTGCTGCATTAACGACGAGTGTTCCAAAGAGAACCCAGTCCAGTCCTGGAGAAGCGAAAGCCAACTGAATGAATGGCCCTCCCCATGTCGTCCAAGTGTACAAGGAAAAAAAGTGACGTGTAAAGCTGGGCTGGAGCATGAGGCTGAAGCAGGTTAGACATCTACAGGTAGCCAGGAGCTGGGGAGTTTTGGCAGTTCTTAGATGGGTTTAGGAGGGCCTCATTAGCAGGCTTACAACTGGGAAGTCAACTTTGGGAGGAGTATGCTGAAGTTTTCATTTTCTTCCCCTAAACCCAACATTGCAGAAGGTTGTGTTATGCAATATCATGTGCTGTGTAGAAATTAGATTCGAGATTCCTAGATTTTCTTCTGTGGAATCATGGAGAACATGGGGATAGTTTCTCAGTGCTAGAATTTACCGACTTTCACCCTCCCACCCATCTATAAACACTCTGGGGAGGGGGTACTTTGAAAATCAGGGTGGTGTGGGAAGGGCAATTAAGGTCAAGGCACATTTTAGAGGACTGCTGTTCTGCCATCCTGATGCGTGTGTGGGGGTGGGAATAATGGGTAATTTGGATAGAGTCAAGGAACTTTGTGTGGGTCTCTGGAAGATATGGGTTCTCACTTGGCCACCATCCCTAATACTTTCCAGTCTTTTTCTTTCCAATCAACTCCAATGACTTCACGTTATAAAAGAAAATATTAAGAAAAATGAACATGTGATTTCTCTTTTTTTCTCAGTAGGGAAAGGATTCAGCTGTCAGATGTTATCCCACCTGAGGGCATGGGGTAGGGGTTAGGGATCATAATGCCAGACGTTTCCTTCCACATGGAAACCAGAAATCTGTTGGTCTTCTAAAACAGTTTTCCTATATGTCTTTACACAGACAACACATGTCCATAGCTACATATATAAATGTTGACAAGTGTCAAAAATAATACTCGTGACATATGTATATATATTTCTTTATGTATGTATGACAATCAAGCAGAGTTAAAGAAGAAAGATATTTCTGAATGGAAAATCAGCTAACTTTGGCATCTCCAAACCTATGGGTAAATGAACTCTCTCTTTTCTCTCAATTCTGCCCTTTGGTGGATTCCACTGTGCTTAAACTCTTAGGTGGTCCTCACACATTCACAGACCTACCTGCTAATATTACAGCGCTAGAATTATAAACGTCTCTTTTCTCTGTCTAATTAATTTATAAGTGTTCATTAAGATTAAAAACCATATTCTGCATTTACTTTCATTAAAACTAAATTATTTAGAAAGTTAGCTAGGGAGTATGAGGGCTGGCATCTGGATAAATGCTTTTCTAAAGTAAAAAATTTCTCTTCCGTCTGCAGTTCTGACCCTGATGTCACAGGTGACAAGAGAAAAAATAAGTGGTTTTTGAAAAGCTCAGGTGGGACTGTTCTGATTTCATTGATTTCTGGTGCTGGCAGGGCACCCGTCACTATTTCATGTCTGTTTTCTTCTATTGCATAACTAATGGTGAAAGGCATCTGCATCCTGGAGCTGGAGCCCACATAGCAGGGAGGGTGGCAGTGAGCATTAACTGCCCCCACCTGACACAGGCATCTGAGTGCGTGGTCCAGAGGGGTTGATGTGGGGGACCTGGGAGAGAACCAGGGAGCCAATATACAGGGACGTGCCCATACCTCATGACAGGCAGTCATGATAGGAACCACAAAACCTTTCGAAGAAAAGGTTTTATATGAAAGTTTCCATCCTGTTTCTGTATAAATGTTCTTATCCTGAAGAAAAAAAAGTGGACGACTTTATAGTAGAAATGCCTATTTTTAAAAAATAAAAAGTGTTTAAACTGGTTGACTATTCTTTTCTACCTGATAGCTTAGGGCAGGCTGGCCTGTCATTCCCCTTTGTGTCCACAGGCCCAGGACACTGCATGCACCAAGGTATGTTTTTGCTGAATTTAAGTTCTGCCATCCACCGAGAAGCTTTGGGGATATGTAACCACACTAAACTGATGACTGGGGAGAACCGCCCATTTTCCTTACTGTAGTTTAAGTACAATAAATAGACTTTGTTATACATTTTGGATAGACCAGTAAAAAAAGCTGCTCTTTAGACTTCAGCATGATTTAAACACTGGAAATCTTGCCAGGGGATTAATAAAGGTTATGCATTAAAATTTCTAACCAAATACAACTTTGCTGGGAAGACCAGTCAGTGGGTTGCTGGGACAGATGCTCTCTTTAGTCTGGCTGCCTGTTCTGCTTGGCTAGAGTCTGCAAAAGGGACGGGACACACACAGACACTGTCCATCCTTTCAAACCTTGGGCAACAGCTGCCTTCTCTTTGATAGACAGTTTGGAGAGAAAAGAAACCCTCTCCGCTCTATTCTTTTTTTTTCACTCTAAATACAGCAGGAAACAAAATAAATAAGGTCATCTTTGCTCCCTCCCAGTGCCCTCTGAGGGAGAGACAGGTTCATAATGATAAGTGGTCCAGGGAAGCTCAGCAGACTCTTGCTCCAGCAGTGCCCTTAGCTCACAACACACCCTGTGCTCCTGGGACTCCACCAAGCCCACCTCCACACCTATGTCTCTCTAGACTTCTGAGTACTCTTTGGTCAATTTCTCTTCAACCCTACAATCTCTTTATCCACTCCCTCCCCCCAATATTTTAATAGAAACTCAGGGAATTTTAGAGGTGAAAGGACCACATCTAGTGTCCAGTGTCTTCCCTCCCCATTCTACAGATGAGGAAACTGAGGCACAGAGAAGGCAGTGCCTTGCCCAAGGTCACTCAGTAAGTCAGTGGCAGCATAGGTCTCAGGCTCAGGTCCCCCGATTCCCACCCCACACTGCCTGCCCTGTGGGTGGCCTGCCCCTCAGTCAGCCTTCTGTAAGGACTTCCTGTGAGAGGGGGGCACGAGGTGCGGGGGCAGGTTGTTGGGCAGCTCGTAGCCATCCAGCTTGATCTTGATGAGGTGTTTGGCCAGTGCAAACTCCTCCTCGTCCAGCATGCCGTCGCAGTCACAGTCGGCCAGCTTCCAGATCTTGCCCAGGACGCTGTTGGGCAGCTTTGAGGTCACCATCTCCTTCTTGGCATTGACGCCCGTTATCTTGCCATTGACAGGAGACAAGGTGTAAAAGAGCTCGTCATAGACGGGCTTGTCTTTGGCCACAACCCATTCCTCCTCGTCGGCGCCCTCCTTGGCGCCCTCCCCATAACCCTGGTTGAAGGGGCCCTCAGCTGTGCCATCGAAGGCACCACCCTGCACGATCTGCGTGGGCATGCTCAGCTCCTCCTGGCTGATGAGGCTCATCAGGGATGAGATCTTGTTGGTCAGCATGTTATCCACAGCCTCGATCAGCTTGGGCTTCAGCGAGTGGAATTTGGTGAAGTCATAGTTCTCAAGCTGTTCCTGAAGAAGGAGAAACCACATACTTGGTCACGTGCTTCACTTCAGGAAGCAAACAGGGAGAGGAAAGGCTGAGGGAAGCGAATGCTCCCTTAGAGCAGACATTCCACACACACCCCCCCACCCCTGGGCTGTTTGGGGCTCTCTCTTTGGTTGGGTCCTCATATATGAACTCAACAGAGACAGGAGTGGCTTTTGGCACAAGAAACAAGATGCAATGTTTTGCTGTAGCTAACGTCTGGTGGTAGCCATATGAATGACAGCGATCCTCTAGGGCACTGAGACAACCTTCCTTCGCCTTGCCTTTTTCTTTTCTTTTTTTTTTTTTTAGAGATTTCATATTTTATCTTTTAAGGTGATTTTACAACACATCTCAGTCTTTACAACAATGATGGGAGTAAGGAAGGACAGGCATTAACAACTGTTTTACACAGAGCACATGAGTGTCCTGGTAGAGTCTAGACTAGAGCCTTTGTCTCCCGCCTCTTGACTAGTCCTCCTTGTGCTGGAACACGAACTGTGACAGAGGGACTTATTTAGCTAAAATAATTAGTTAAGGACACTGTTTTTGGATCAGTTTTTTAAAAGAGTAATTTCGAGTACAAATAAGTAAAAGTTGAAACTGGTAAGGGAGTGGAGTAGGAATGGGGAAGGTGAGAATAAATCCAGCCAATAGGACTGAGTGTACTCGTCAGGTCAGTGCAGGTCTCTGTTCCATGTCCCAGGAGAACCAGTGATCAGCAGATGGAGCAGCAGGAGCACAGGCTCCAGAGAGACAAGGCAATTTCCGGGCCAGGACAGGAGCCTACCACAGATGCTACAGAGGCTCTGTAGAAATAGTTCTTCCTTCCCTTGGTTCTCCTAGGTTACTCATTCATCATCCATCCATCCAACATTTATTGGCCATTTGTTATGTGCCAGGCCCTGTTCTGGGGCCTGGGAATATAAACAGAAAAAGCCACAGTCTGGACCCCTCAGGTGGTTGTTGTAACTGAGGAAGGACACTATAGTTTTCTAGCTCTTGTCTACTCTCAAAAAAGGATTGACTTAGCTTATAGTGAAAAAGTTAACATGAAACTGAAGTCATTAGAAAGGGAAAAGCCAAGTAATTAAAAGGGAGAGGAAGAAAATCATCACATCAGACCACTAAGGTGAGAAAAGCCGTTGCTCCTCAGCAGCTCCAGTCGAGGTGGGGATCACACTCCTTATTGTCTGAAGGAAGGAACCGCCTATTCATCGTAAACAAACTTTCTCTGGCCCTTAATTGTGAGATTACCTGGGGCTTTTTATGAGGGGCCTCAAAGATCTAGGAAAAACAACTTCAACAGCAGTTTGTCAAATAAAAGTAGAAAATGCCTAGTATGGCAGTTTTTATATGGACTCTAGGTGAGGTATTTCTGCTGCAAAAATTCTAGAGAGCTAGGTATACAATTTTTGGGAGATAAGGCAGAGAAACTCTTGAGGAAAAGAAGTTTCACTTACTCCTCAATTTATGACTTTTCAGGCAGAAATAATGTGACAAGCAGTTAGAAAAAATTAAAACTTCGTGCTATCATAAATATATTTTTATTGTAAAAATGTTGGGAAAAAACTGGTAAATAAAAATTAAAAAATTAAATTACTTATAATCTCATTACCCCAAAATAATCTGCTAATATTTTGAGGCATACATTTCTAGCCATTTTTACACACACACACACACACACACACACACACACTGTTTAACTGAAACAAGATCACACTCACTGTTTAACAAACTGCATTTTAAAGAAATAATGTACTATAGCTTTCCATGTTATTTTTATATCTTATTTTTTGTTTTTAGTGACTTTCCCAAATTATTTTTTTGCAAAGACAGTATTCGCTGAAATCTGTTTCTTAATTTGTGTTCAGCTAGTGTTTTAACAGAGATGTCTTTGAATGTCAGCACTAAGACAAAAACCAAACTCCAAGACCAAAGAACAAATAAAAAACCCACTTCCCCATCTTTGTAGAACTGCTCTATTCTAGGGCAGTCCTTCCATACTTGGCCAGGCTTGTACTGAACCTAGGAATCATCCTCATATACAACCTATTCTTAATAGCTACACAATACTGAATTTATAGCTGGGCCATTCATAATTTACTCTGTCCCATGTAGTTGGATATTTAGGTTATTTCCAATGGAGAATTAAAATTGTGGTCTGTAGGGTATTCTGTCAGGGCACCTGACAGAATTCTATGCTATTATTTGGAAATGGAGCCCTGAGCTTTAGATGGTGAAAGGGACAGAGCTGAATGTTGAACAGCCTGACATATCTCTACAGAGGCACCTCCAGCACCCTTCTCAGTAGTAAACTCTGCACCTGTCACATTTCACAGGGCTGGGGTTACACCCAGTGTTCAGTCTGCACTCGGCTTAGAGCAGCAGGGCAGTGCAGGTTTCTTAAATGCATTCTGGCAGGTGTGTCCTCCATCCTTATTGACAGACCATGGTCACCTGCATTGTACCCTAACATCATCACCAAACAATGTTGCTAACTCTTTGGGCTCCTGTGCCAACTTCTCAATCAGCCAAGGAAACTGAGAAGAGAAAGCCTTGGGGGAGGAGAGCAGGCAGCCTACACAAAAATCTGAGTGCTGCTGGGGTAAACAAATCTGGATTCCCCTGGGAGCACAAACACCTACCCCATTTCCTCATGAATGAGCCTGAGCTCTGAGCACACACAGAGCCTCTGTGTCTGGCTAAGTGGACAAATGAAGGGCAGTGCCCACCCAAAATTTCCACCCTCAAGGGGACATGGACTCATATTGCAAACCTCTGGGAAGCTGGGAAGGGGAAATGGCCACATATTTGCAAGAAGCAGCAGCAGCAGCAGCCATTCCTACCCTGAAAGGCACACAGGAAATAAATCCTATACTCCCATCTTTGTGGTACCTCCCCGTCCCCAGCCTGATCATGAAGTACTGGGTATGAATTAAACCGCCACCATCCCTGCCCTCCACCAGGGTAGCTCCCAAAAAAATCTTTTTAATAGGACAAATATACTCTTGGGAGTTTAAAGATTTACCCATCATCAATTGTATCCATCAAAGCCACCAAACCCGGGATCCTGGAACAGCTTTTTTCAAGATACAAAGGTCAGTTGCAGTCTCTGCAGGGCTTGCCCATTCACTCCCAGCATTCACCAGTTTTCAAATCCTCGGGGTCTGAACAGATAGGGATGGCTCTGCTGCCCTCTGCTGTTGAAATGCTGCCAACTCATCAGCTATGGGGATCAAATTCTCCCTGGAGGACAACTGAGTCAGTAATAGAAGTAGCCTTGCCAGTGTTCTTATTTTCCACATCAGTATGGTAAATCAGATTCCCTCCTGAAAGGGTGCAAGGCAGACACAGGCAGCTTCGCCAGTATGTCACGGGCCTCTCCCAGCACTGGGCAAAAGCCTTTGAAATACATTCAGCTTACTGTTACAGTTAAGAGTCAGCTGGACCAGCTTGGTCCATGAGAGCACAGGGAGAATAGAGATTTAAAGCTTGCATTGGTGAGCTCTCCAAGTGACCCTGAGATGTGCCTAAGATCACAATAATGTCATTGCCAAGCCTTTACATTGCCAGCCTCTGTCCCAGACACAGTTGATGTGAGGTTGGCCACCTGTGTTGAAGGGGATGTAAGATACTCAGCAAACTCAGGGATGACAGAGCCCCTGACTCACACCATGAACCATCCTGCCCCGCCAAAGCTCCCTGGGTAACAGCAAACTAGCTTAAAGTATTGGGTGACTGTAAACATACCTTACAGGCTCTAGGCCTACCTTGCTCCCTGGGGAGGCCCTGGGGGTCATGAGATCAGGGCCATCTTCCAGTTTCTAGGGGTTTGCTCTGGAAACTGTTGGTCTATGAGCCCTGTCAGAGTCAAGGATGGGCCTGGGTCTGAGATACTCACTATCCGAGAGCTTGCTATAATATAAATGGGAACAGAAAAGAGGGGCTATGTAGCAAACTTGAAAAGCTCAGTGACGGAGAGTGCCCACACAGAATAGTCTGATCCCAAATTCCTAACTGGGCAGGTTGTGGTGGGTAGTCCCATTCTGGGCCTATAGATCCTTAATAAAAGGTTAATCTTTGCCTTACTCGAGCCCTGCCCATTGTTTTCGTGTATCTAAGATAACATACTCTTGGAATGTCAGTTAACTATCTTTTTCAGACCCCTTGGACAGGTCATAACCATGCCATGTCCATTTTCTGTAAATGTGAAATGTTAACTGCCTTGTACGACCAATGTAAAACAAGTATGTATCTGTCCATTTTACTTTTTATCTAATCCTAGAGATTTCTCCCCTTTGCTTTCTTACCTTCTTAATCTACCACCACTAGATTTCATGTAGCCTTCCTTACGTTTTCTCCTTTGGTTCTAAATGTATAAAAAGAACTGCAAAACTCATTCCCCAGAGCATTTTCTCAATCCTTTAAGATTTTGCTTCTGGGCTGGTCCTCAGATTTTTGGCTCAAATAAACTCTTATAAACTTTTTCTATAGGTTTGAACTTTCATTGACGTGAACATGTACCAACTTATCGACGAACTCATTCAACAGATATTCACTGAGCACCTGCCTCATCCCAGGTGCTGGGAATAGGGCAGTGAATAGGACATAGGTCACTGGCCTCATGGACTTATAGCCTTAAGAGTGAGAGGGCCCAGATGCAACTCAGGGAAACCCTGAAACCAGGCCAAAAGCTGCCCAATTCCAACCTGTAAGCAACATCCTCAGTGAGCACTTCTTGCTGTATCCAGTGAAGTATAGCCATATCTACAGAGCCCATGGCCTCTGACTAGGCCCCTGCGCCTGCACCAGAAATGCTGCCTGAGCACATAATCCCACAGCACAAGGCAGTGCCAGGCAGGGCGGGCTTGAAGAGGCTACTGTGGGGACTGCCAAGGTCACCCCCAGCTCTAATTCTCTTAAGTTTCTGGGATTCCAAAAAACAGGTGTCACTTCAACCTTGTCAAAACAACCATGAACACAGCCTCAGAGGGTCACTCATATGATTTTCTCATATGAGCTTAATTGACTTTTTGAAATGTATCCCCTCTTGTTTAAACGTTTCAGGAAGCAAGCAACTTCTACTTTATTCACAGAAGACTATTATTACAGACCACCATTAGGAAGATGAATTCATTGCATTCTCCTCCATTCTAAACCATGAAACCGGCATGTGTACCCAGTAACCAGCTGGGCAAGGTGGCTCTCTATCCCTTGCTCATGACGTTGTAATGGGTGCCAAGTACCTGCATTGCCTTGACCTCTGGGAAGTCCCCTGCAGAAATCTGGTATTCTCGCTGCAGCTGAATGTAGATTTCTGGCAACCTGCTGATAAGCTCTCTCTTCTTGTTGTCCTTTCCAAATACACTCGGCATCTCCTTCTTCAGGTAGCTGATGATGTAGGCGTGTACCTGCAGGGGTATATGTAAGTGAGGATGTGCTATTTAGAAGTGCACCAGAAGGATAAACACGATGGCATCTTATTGTCACAACGCATAGTAAGCACCTACACAGAGTCATGGTCCTCAGGACAGGAGGAGGGCAAGGATCAGGTAGAGAAAGGATTGGGGACAATTACAAGCCAGGTTCTGGGTGTGTAGAATGTGAGGTACATGAGGGACCCTTACGGAGCGCTGGCGAGCAGTGAGGTGAGAATTCCACTACCTCCCCGTGGACAGTGAAGACCCTGAGACCGCTACAGGCGGCATTGAAGTCATTTCTGCACAAGGCTGGGCCCAGGCTAGACAGCAAAAGCTCTTTCCAGGAGAGGAACACCCCGCCCCCCCCCACAGGTACTTGAGGGAGAAGCCCCAGAAATCCTGATCACCTGGAGGCAGCAGACCCAGGACCGCTACCTGAGTGGGGGTGAATCCTGCTTGGCCCATGTCACTCCCTTCCTTAATGTTTCTACTCTTCCACTGATTTCCAACTTTAGCACATTAAGAAATGCTCATTACAAAAGTTCTCTTCTAGAATTCTAGAGTAATTTACAAGTCAAGAAAATAACTAAAATAAGAAAGGATTCAAGACAGAGCAGTGATTACAAAAATAAATGACTATGTAGCTATGGAAAATCCTATTAAAAAAAACAGACTTCAACTGTAATCTTGTGGAAGAATGAAAATTAAATAAAAGGGATAAGCAGATACATTCCATAGTTCAGCTGAGGGCCTCTGTGTAAGGATACACCCCAGGCATAGACAAAAACATTTTGCTAAGACTCGAACACTAAAATAAGTACATAATGCAAATGCTGGCATGCTCAGACCAGACAATGCTGACTTTTCCATCTTTATAAAGGTCATGTTTCACATAAGCACACACTGTGCTGCCTGGCTATTGCTACAAGTAAAAACTGGGAGAGATGATTCTAAAGTTTTCTGTCATTAGTAAACTTGTTTATTTACATATTTTGCAAATTAGGACAACCTATAATATTTACCTGATTCTTTGAGATAACTAGAGAAATCCAAACTTTAGGGATCACTTAGAGTGATGGGCTTTAACTGCATTCCTGAGGATATAATGAATAAGTGGTAGGACTAGTAATTTCCTTGCCTTGGATAGTAATGCCTGACCTGGTTTGGATGGGGCTGGAGGAGGGCCCTGCGTAGCCTGAAGGGTTTGGTGGTGCTGTCATATTCAAATGAGGAGAGCCAGCTGCTCACCAGCCACCCTTGTGTCATTTCCTGGGTCTTGGCCCTCCTGGAACGTCTGGACTGCTCCCTTCCAGGCTCAGACCTGTCCTGCTCTGTGACCAGCCCCAGCTGAAGTGGGAAGTCCCACAGATACTCAGTTTCCCATCCACAAGGGCTTCTGTCCTCCAAATCCTCCTTCTCCAAGTTCAGGCCTGGGGCTAAGGCCACCTCACCACCCACTAGTGTGGAACCTTGGAGCTTCCAGGTCCCTGCTCAGGGAAGGCTGACTCTCTACCCAGTTCCTGGGCCCCTGGGATTGACACTCTGTTTCTGAACACTGCCTGGTACTGGAGCCTATTTTACCTGGGCTGGACTGCGGGTGATGTGCACCTGCCACAGCTCTTCGCCCACTGCCTAGCACCTGCTCCCTGACCTCAGCCCTTACTGTGTTTAGTGGCTAATGACTGAGGCTGCTGGATAATGGGCCACCTTTGGACACCAGGCCTCTGGGGCCCTGATATAACTGGGTCAGTTTCTGTGCCAGGCCTCAATTCCCTCCTCCTCTCACCTGCCTAGTGCCACCTGAGTCATGACCCTCAGGTGGCCTGCTCATGCTGGAGGCTGCTCTTAGCCTCAGTCGCCACCTCTGGAAGTTCTCTTGGCCTGTTCTGTGGAAGTCTCCTGTTTTGCTGCCTCTGTATGGCAATCCACCTCCTGCCCTGCCCTGGGCATCCTGAGACAATAACCTAGGTCACATCCATGCATGAGCCCTGTCTCTAAGAAGCTTATTAAGTGACAAGGCAAATTATCCTTAGAATCATGGAGTTTTAGCTCTGGATGGAAGGGACCCCTATGTCTCATTGAATCCTGGTTCCGGAAAATTCATATGACTTACTCAAGGTCACACAGCTAGTTAGGAGATGCAGGGCCGGCACTGGCATTCAACTGCCTCACCCTCATCTTTATACAATTAATTGCTTTCTGTGGATTAAAAATCTTACCGAAGCTGTTAAAAATCTGAAATTCAAAATGAACTGCATCTTATAGAACAACAGTGGAAAACTTTGAAGTCTGGCTTCTGATTGTTCCTCACAGAGAAACTTTGGAAAGTCACTTACTCCCCGCATCCCCCCTCCCCCAACATAAATGGTATGTTATGACACACACCACTATAAACACCACAAAGAATGTGGGTAAAGACTGCAATCATCTGGCAGGATGGCACCTTATAATTTTCTAAGGACTTTTGGTAAACAGAGGGCACAGCCAGGACAGCTGAAGTCCCCAGTCAACTTCAGCAAAAGCCCTTATGTGTCAAAGGTGTCTCTCCAGATAAATGCCAGACGGAGGGCCAGACCAGGTTATGGTCCCTGTGGAAGGAGGTGAAAACAGTCTGAGATGTTCTGCTCTTTATAATGAGAGAAAACCAATTGAGAGAAGAAAAATAGGAAGGAGAAGATGAGGGAGAAAGAGAAGAGGGAGGCAGGGCGAGACCTGGTGCTAGAAGGCCAGGGTGAGACCCTGACACCACTGCCCACTTGCTTAGTAATTCCAAGAGTCGTCTGACCTTTACTCATTTGCAAATTGGAAACTGCAACTCTTACCTCACAGGGCTGTTACGAGAATCAAGAAGTCCTGGATGTGAATGTGCTCTGTCCATTAGAAAGAGGAATGAAAATACTACTTGTGATTGACTAAGATCAAAGACCAACAGCTGGAGGGGTAGCAATGCCAAAGAAGGCTTGTGGCTATTCAGTCCTTACTGAGTAATTAATAAACTCTACATATTTGAATAGTAATATGATGAGTTTGGGTCCCTGTGCTTCATTTACAAGTGAAGGACATTGAACCCTTGGGGCTTTTGAACATTCTTATCTTGCCTAGCTTGCCCTTTTCCATGTTTATAACTGGAAAAGCCCCAACTTGTCTTGTGGTAATGTCTGGGGATAAATCAAATGGATCAAAATGTCAATTTTTCTCTGAGTTAATAACTCAGAAAGAGATGTCCTCCTTTTAAATGAACATAAATTTATAGTTCACATGTACTCTGCCACAACCTTGTTAATTGTGTCCAGTGACGACAAGTGTTTATATACTCTGAAGCATGTGCTCAGAGTGACATTAAATACATCCACCCTGAGCTTGCTCATGGTCAGCAGGAATGAAAACAATCATGGAGTTTAGATACTGGGAGCAGTTTGGGGAAAGTCAGGGTGGGAAAACATGGCCCTATACTGTGCAATCTCCTCAGCAAGCTTAACACAACCTGTTGGAGACTTGTGTCTTTATAGGCCCAGCTGAAGCTTACACTGAACACCTAACATCAGGGGATCAGCACATTCTTAAAATGGGTTTATGATGACATAAGAAATTCAGTTCACAAACTAAAGACCCAAAAGATGAACCCATGGGTTACTAAGAGTGTGAGACTGAGAGAGGCAGAGAAAAGCAACTGATAGGTTTTCACTTGAGCAGGGGTTTGTTATTCTGTTGAAATCAAAACTGGTACCAACAGCACCTGTGATTCTGAACAGCTTAAAGGGAACTTGAGGGCCCCATACAGTCATGTGAGGTCAACCTTCAAAGAGACAGGCTCCTCTATGCACATCCACAGAACCTCAGGGCTGCCCACTGGGCTATTTTTAAAAGCCCCATGGTGGACTAAGCATTAAAGGGATCATCATCACCCACTGTAGAATAACTCTCACTCCCTAGCCTGGTTCCATTTGGTGAATTTAAAAATGTCTAACTTCTCCACAGAAAGAACTGACAGTGCAGACAGACCGGAAAGCTGGGCTCTGCACATTACATGTGACCAAGAAAAGAACACATTTTGAAGATGAAAACTAAATTCCACAGAACTATAGTGAACCCCCTAAATCACTGACCTCTCCTTTTCCTTCTCATTTTCAGTTGTTCCTCAAATGCTGACCTATTTTTTTGTTGAGCAAAGATCTCCTATGCTTAGGAAACATTTACAAAGGGTGAAGTACGATAGTGAATGGGCCTCAATTTTTACTTTTGTTCATTTATCCCATAAAATACTCTCATTTGGGGTTTGTAAGAGCCTAATTTCTTTAATTTGGCTATTTTAATTATAGCTGAATACAATAAATTTATATTTTCTAAACCCTTTTTTTGGGCTTTCCTCAAATGAACCCTGACCAGCATCTTAGATTGTGAACAGTCTTCAAAAAATGATGTCTACTAATACCACAAGATGTGATCTTTGAGGCTAACCAAAAAACCCACTTCAAAGGTTTCCTCTTCTTTAAAATAGAGAGTTGTGAAAAATACATATAAATAGAAGAAGCTGGGGAATCATTGAATTTCAAGAGCTATTTGATAAGAATGTCATTTTTATGACACCTTGAGTTTGATTACTGCAAAACTGGCAGGACATAAATGATGCACTTGTTTTATTTCTAGATGGGCCATGAAATCTGCCTAATAATGTCTATAAATAGACATATTCTAGCTCAGATCTGACACCTCCTAGGTAACATCTCAAAACATCCTTTGTAGGTTTTCCAAATGTCAGCTTGATAAGCCTCTAAACTTCTGGGTTTTGATGGGTAGAGAATTTTATAGAACAGAATGACAGATTAATGCAGAAAGCAAAGACATACATAGTAAGGAGTAAGAGATGCTGGATTTCAGGTGAATGCTTTCTGGCCCAAGGAGTCAGACCGACTGGGGTTTGAATCTGTATTTTGTAACTTACAGGCTGTGAAGCCTTGGGCAAGTTACTTCACCTTTCTGAGTGTCAGTTTTCTTGTGTGAGAAATGAAGATAGTGCCCAAGTCTGTGCTTTATTCACAGGATCAGACAAAATAATGTGTAATGCAAACCATAGAGCTTCTGGAACACTGCAGACTCTTTGTAAGCATTGATTTGTAAAAGGAAAACTGGGTCAAAAGAAATAAAGATTAATATACCAAAACCCAAGAGCATTTTTAATAAATAAATACAGCAAAGACAAAAACTTAGGTGACTTTTGTCCATTTAAGCAACAAGTTCACAAATGGCCATAAAACTGCAGATGGTGTAAAGTGGGTGGCCTCAAAGGCCATTGTGCTGAGTTCTGCATCTTATCTGCCTGAGACTGCTTCCTGTCCCCCTGCACAGCATGGCACTGCCCCAGGAGCACACTGGCACTGAGAAGCTCAGACTGGAAACATTGGTACTTCAAACATGTTCCTTTATGAAAAGGAACAAGCCAGATACTATTCCCAGGAAGAAAAAAAAAAAAGACAAGCTTTTTTCCTAGACATAAGCTCAGCAAGTTGACCACCCCCTGTCCCCCAGCCCTCATCTGCACAAGAGCCTTCATTATTCCTAGTGTCAGTACAGAGCAGCATTCTGTGTCTCTCTAGACCCAGGCCATGCTGGGCCGTCCAGAAGGCCTAATGCTCAAGGATGGCAGGACGTCTCGTGGTGCTTGACACTCCCAGGGAGCTCTTGGCTCTTTATTTAATTATATGACTGCATCTTAAGTCACTAGGCCTCAGCAATGACTGGTAAATTAAATATGTCTGTGGTCACTTAAAAATAGTTCCAAAAATTTTTGAGATCTGCAGAGGCTCTAACATGATTTACCAGTCTTGGTCATAAAATAATGCTGGGTATTGTGTACCCTGAATGTTAAGTTCAGCTGTATCAGCTGGAGAAGAGAAATACCACATGCCAAGTGGTCAGTGAACAGACTTCCTGCCACAAATTATTAGGCTCAGGACAAGTGGGAGAGAGAAATCATTTCAGGAGAGCTGCAAGCAAGTGGACTGATAAACCAGTTAGCACAATTATCTTGCAGAATTGGAACAAAAGTAGCTGTGGTTCTAGAAAGGAAGCAGCTGTACCAGGAAGAAAGGATAAAGAGCAGTGACTCACAGGAGCACCGGTGACTGTAGATTAGCTGAGCCACATGAGAGGAGGACATGAGCACACACCAGGATGGAAGTTGGGTAGAGAGGAAAAGAGTAAGTAGATAGAGATATTGTACATGAGGTCAGAGCAGCCAGGGAGGCCTTTTTGACACAGGAGTCTGCTGTATGAGCACACTGGCATGATGACATAGGCTGCTGAGAAGAGATAAAGTGTTGGAAGGCAGCTCATCTGCCCAGTGGTCACCCTCCATGAAGTCTCAGAGCACACTGTCCACACCCCAAAGGCACACAGCTCACTATTTTGTAACAGGAGTTTTGGCACATACCCTGTGTCCTGGTCCCCCACCAGAATAGGCTCCCCAGCCTTGTCCTGTGGGTGCTGAACAACTGTTGGATGAATGAGGCAAAGTGGCGAAGGCAGGCTTGGCCCCAAAGCCAGACCAGAACACACTCACTGAACAGCAAGAGAATCTGGGAGGGGACATGGGTTCTATGCCACCAGAAGACAAGGGGAAGTGAGTTGACATCATCTCCTGACCAGGGTACCAGCAGATTAGAAGAGGCAGGCCAGTGGCCTGGTTTTAGCTAAAGAGATGAAGCCAAAATAGAAGGCTAGACTGCGATCCAGGAGGGCTGTTGGTCCTGGCTTTGTCACTGACAGATTAGGTGACCCTGGAAAAACCATTTGTCCTACTTTGTCCTTGTAAGATTAGGGAGTCAGGATAGACCTCTGGTTCTCAAACTCAGCTGCTCATCAGAATCACCTGGGGAGCTTTACACACACACACACACACACACACACGATTTGGAGATTTGGAAGCTTGGGCACAGCGTCTGGAATTCATACTGGTTAACGCTACTGGGTGCTTCTGAGGATCACTGGGACTAGATAAACTCTGGAGGCACTTCTGGCATTATGACAGAACTGACTCTACTACTGGAGGGTGGTCAGCAGACTACCACTCACCCCTGCTGGGAAAAAACTCCTGGGGATGCTGAAAGGTTCAGCTATGAAGTAGGGGAGCCAGGAGCCACTGTGTGCATGCTCACAGGCCACAGTTCAGAATGGCGATAGGGTGTGACCCCAAAACCAGTTAGTTAAGTTAGGCTGAACCAACCTTCCTCCCACAGTTCCTCTGGGTCAAGGTGTGACATTGGGTTCTATACCTTAGGCACAGGGTGACTAGTGGTGGTATTTCAGCACCCCACCAGTCCTACCAACACTACCTCTCTGCAGTTTGCTGGTTACATTCCATTTTGTCCTAAAAGAATAGCAGTTTCCAGGTAGAAAGTGCACGGACTTGTCCCTGTGCACCAGGTATTACACAGAGCACTTTGCAAGCCCTGTCACCCTGAATCCTCACAAGCACCCTGTGATGTGCTCTGTTTAGCTTCATTTTATAGATTAGAAAACGGGTTTGGAAAGTTTAAGTCATTTACCCAAGATCACAGAGTGAGGAGCCAGAATCTAAACAAGGCTTGAGGCTCTCTTCTGACCCATGACAACTTCTGTTCCCTAAGGCTCCTCAAATAGGCACCCCATCCCCACTTTCCCTTAGAGAGGAGAGAGCGGGAAGGGTCCCCTGCCTGAGACTGGTGCCCCAGGTGTTTGTTGACTTACCTTGGCCAGCCTCGCGCGCTTGATGAGGTCATTGAGTTTGCGCACCGCTGCCTTTTGGGGAAGGCTCTGGATGTCTCTGAAGAGGTCCTGGGCCTCAGCCTCGAAGAGCCGGCGGTTGTCAGTGTTCTGCAGAGGCTGTGCCCAGAAAGAGCCGATGTAGACGCGCAGCACCTCGGGTGTGTTGATGACCTTGCCTAGCGACCACATGAGGGCCCCATAGACGCGCATCAGCTGCTGAGTGTCCACTTGGTCGGCCTTGTTCAGCACCACACGGATCTTGTCATCCTGGCCCCGGAAGGCCTTGATGGCCTCTGAGAACTCGTCTGAGATGTCCAGTTTGTGAGCATCAAAGAGCAGGATGATCCTGTCGACCCGCTCAGCAAACCACTGCAGGACCTGGCAGAAGTCGTACCCTAGATGGAGAGAGGAGTGTGTTGGCACAGCCACTGCTGCGGGAGGCATGCTTACAGGGAGGGTCCAGTCTCCACGCCAGAGACAGTGGAGGATTCAGACCTGGAAATCACTTTGAATGGGGCTCCCTGGGCTGGATGCATTTAATCAATGATGGGGATCCCAGGAGCCCTTCCACGCGAAGAAATAGAGAATAGAAAGGGGCTCATGGGCAACGCTTACTTCCATATCTGTAATTTCATTTAGTCCTTACTGGTCTCTTATTTCACCTAGCACTGTCCTTTTGAGCAATGGAAAATGTGATTGTGGCCCTAGATCAAAAGCTCTTCTGTCAAAGTCTCACTTTTCTGAAAGTACCAAA
Organism: Macroglossus sobrinus; assembly: GCA_004027375.1. Lineage (NCBI taxonomy): Eukaryota > Metazoa > Chordata > Mammalia > Chiroptera > Pteropodidae > Macroglossus > Macroglossus sobrinus. The sequence continues at coordinate 74,282 of PVKZ01000061.1, read as the reverse complement.
GATGGAGAAGGATGAAAACCTGGAGGCCACTTGGAATCCCATGGGGTGTCCCATAAGCACAACAAAAAAGGAAGAGCCTTCTCTTAACCCAAGTTTTTAAGGGTGTTAAGGAGGTCAAAGGTCGGCCTGGCCAAAACTATGACCAATATTTATCATTCGGACTATTTATATCGTAAGGATGTTGTAAATATCTTTAAAAATTATATCTTATAGCCATTCTGTACCGATTTCTTTTTTAAAATGGCTAGGCCCACAACAGGTTCTGTTTAGTTTGCTTTGGCCACGTAGCAATATGCTCTGAATCATGCAGCTAAATCAACACTCCTCTTAGCCTGTGGTCAAGACTTTCAGGCATTTCCCCAGGGAACAGAGACCCATGAAAGGCAAATAAGAGAAGGCCAGTCCCATAAGGTTGATTTTTAATCTCAATCTGATTATCTGTGGAATCAGCTCAATCATAGCCCAAGGGCACCTTTCCTGACTCCTGATTTCGTGCTTGCATCTCTTTTTTTTTAGATTTTTGAAAACTTCCAAATGCATAAAAGTCTAGAGAATCACAGAAATGTTGATAGACTCATCATGTAACTTTAATAAATTCTGATGCTTCAGATATTTTAAATAATTTAGGTCTAGTTTATTTTCATAATGAAATACCATAAACCACTGAGAATGAACCGATGATAAGATTATCACTGTCAGCATAGGTAAGTCTCCAAAAAAATGGTGAGTAAAAAATCAGTTTGAAAGGGTATATACAGTTTAACATTCATGTAAAAGACTAAAAAAAAAATAAATTTAATAATAACCAACAAAACCCCACAAAGCTATACTCAACAGCCTATGGATACATACTGAAGCACAAATACAAAATGTTACCATCTATTTTGGGATATTGGGAGTGAGGGATCTATGGTGGATGAGAAGGCATCTAGAAGAGAATAATCTATTAGGCAGAAATAAAAGGGGTCCATGCATTAAAGGTTTCATGAATTTAAAGAACAGGTGTAAGGGGAACAGTTGAACAAGCAAACTGGATTCAGATACATTTTTAATAATAATAAAAAAAAATGTTCAGTAATGCTGAAGCCCCCTGTATACCCTTTCTGAGCTCTTTCCTTAACCTCCTCTCAGAGAAAACCACAGCCTGAATGTGGTTTTTATCGTCACCAAGTGTGTTTGTGTACTCCCAGGTCATGCGTTTCGCTTCTCTATTCTGCCTCACTGTGGCACTCCTGATTCCTTGGGGACCAGGAGGCAAAGGTAGTTCTCAGAATATGGGCCAGAGTTTATTTTCATCGCTGATGGCAGCCAGATTAGAACAGAGAAAAATCAGAGACCTAATGAATGGGTTGCACAGTAAAATGTAAAGATTCAGAGTCAAGATTTCACTCTGAGTTATCCCTGGGAGGCCAGAACAAACTGCCTCCCAAGGTAAAAGTAAGTGGTTCTGTCATTCAAGACTGACTCATGGCCCAGAGAGCCCCAGATGCTGGTAGTAGATCCTTAGCAGATGAATGAAGGTGCTGCTGTTCCCTGGGAGCCAAGAAGACACTTTGCAACCACCCACCAGAAGGATCTGCAATGTGAACTTGCTTTTCCAATAGGGATGATCAACTTATCAGTCTAATCCAACCATCTCTATTCAGTCTCCCTTGTGACCAAAATTGGGTAACTGAAGGCTCAGAAACATGAAAGAAAATGCTGTGTCAGATGTATGCTGGAGTGGACACAAGCTGTGTTTTACTGCACACCCTTCTTATGGAGGGTGGTCCTCATGAGCCAAATAAGCTGCAGTTATGGCAGATAGTCTCTTGCCCCAGTTGTTAGCAGGCTGTGGTACAGACAGAGGATTTAGAATCAGACAATCTCCTTCCACTAGACTAGGGTGTTGGATTTTAAGGGAGTAATGCAAAACCATATGGAGGATGAGAATTTATTCATGGTGGAGGTGGCTGAGTTGAGAGTCTAGTGGTGGTGGCTTCCTAACCTAGTTTTTGAGCCTAGTTCTCCAACCTTCCAATTAATTCTATGAATAAACTGATTTTCCAAATATTCCTTTTCTGCTTAAGTTAGCCAGAATCAGCTTCTTTGGTTTGCTTCCAAGAACCACGATTGGTAAATAATTTTTCTCACATTTGAATATTTTTGAACTCTGGATGCCTCTTACAGTCAGTGCCAAAATAAACTTGCCACCCCTGTCACCATATGCATGTGCAAATTCAGCCACACAGACACGCATCTCTTCCTCTGAGGGCCACCTGTGTTGAGTGGTTGGCCTTGATAGCATTACACGTCTTTAAACTTTAACTTCAACTTGGGTTCCTAATAGTTATTTTACTTGTCTTTTTAAAAGACTGCATTCCAATGCTCCAGAGCAATAAAAAGCTACTGATAACAGAGTTGTCATATATGTTAACCATATCCATTATTCATCTCTGGAGGAGTGGCTGCATGTACATATTTTCTTATTTTAAAGAAACAAGAGCTTAGTAAGGTTTAAAAAGTCTAGGTACATAGAACTGTGTCACTGAGAAGCTGTAAAAAGGTTGCTTGTCACACATCACGCAATGAAATCAAAGGTGAAAAAAATCACCAAGTATCTCAGGAGAGAGCAGAGATTTATCAAAGCCGGGAAAGGTTCGTTTACTCAATCCCCCGCTGCCCCCACATGCACACAGTTTTTAATATTATTATTCAGTGGCATCAAGTACATTTATGCTGTTATGCAACCATCACTGCCATCCATCCCCAGAACTGTTTTAATCTTCCCAAACTGAAACTCTGTATCCATTAAACACTAACTCTCCAAACTCCTTTCACACTCCCTTGCAACCACCATTCTGATTTGTCTATGGATCTGACTACTCTAGTTACCTCATATAAATGGAATCATACAGCACTGGTCTTTTTGTGACTGGCTTACTTCACTTTAACATAATGTCACAGAGGTTATCCATGTTGTAGCATGTGTCAAAATTTCCTCCCTTATTAAGGCTGAACAGGTTTGCTAATTTCTTTTATCTTCATGACATAAGATGGGCACCAAATATCAAAAATTCCTGGCTGATTTTTAAGAAATTATTTAAGATATAATATTTAGTCTGACTGAATAAGGGCATAAGGAAAACAGTGATCAGGAGGACCTAGAGATCACTGATTCTCAAAGTCTGGTCTTGCATCAGAATCAAATAAGGGGCTTGTTAAAATTTAGACTCCCAGTTGCTCCCTAGAACCATGGAATCTAAATCCCTGGGGGTGGGCTTGGTGATCTGCATTTTATAAGTTCCCTAGCCAATTTCAATGCCTGATAAAGTTTGAGGACCACTGCCTTAGATTAAATATCAAGGCATGGATGGCAGATATGTGTTTGTTATTTTGGTCAGCAAACAAACAAATAAACAAACAAAAAACAAACAAAAAAAAACACAAAAAACCCCAAAACACATTTAGTTTTGCTTTTAAAAAGTTACAAATAGATGGTTAGATGGTGCATCACTGAATTGGGGAAACAGAGAATTTGAATCTGCTTATTTGAAGATGGATTTTAAAATTAATGAAAGCTCCCCTATCTTTGTTCATGCTGGGTCTTGGCCATGGCAAGCCCTTCCCCTCTGCTTTAGGACCTAGAAATCTAGCCCAAACCCTCTTCATTCCAAAAAACACCAGGGTGCATCCTGATTAAATTACACATTACCTCTTTAAGCCCCAATTTTCTAATTTGTAAAATCGGGTTACTGAGTGATTACATGAGAAAATGCTTTTAGTGTGCTCAATATAATGTTGAGACTTAGTAAGCTTTCAATTGATATAAGCTATTATTATTTCTGTCCCTCTCCCCTGCTGCAGGTGAATTCAATTGCTCCCTCTGTCAAGCTCCCAGAGCTCTTTGCTTGTGATTACACCACTTTATTCAGTGTGTTATCATCAGATGGATGTATGGGGTGCTCTCATTAGACCATAAATTCTTTAACTGTAAGGACAATGTCTTCTTGGTTGCACAAGACAGTGGTTATCAGTGTGGTCTTTGGACTTAGACTGCTTGAGATCAAATCCTGGCTCCATCACTTACTAGTTCTGTGACCTTGGACAAGTGACTTAACCTCTCGGTGCCTTGTTTTCTCATCTGGAAAAGGGAGCTAATAATAGTATTCACATACCTCATGGGGCTGCTGAGTCAATATGTGTGAAGCATTTAGAAAGCTCTCCAAAAATGTTATCTACTAGTTATTTTTAAAATCTTTGTATCCAATGCCTGGTGTATGGTGGGAGGTACGAAAAATGTTACTGGATGCCTGGCTGGGTGAAGTATAGTCTGTAGCCATGGAAAGAAACAAAATTAGTTAGCACAAAGGTAACAATGCAATGATGCTTGAGCCAAGTGAGAGGACCAGAGCTCAGAAAATAGCTAACGGAAGATACTGACTGAGCAGAGAACCACTCACATTTTACAAATAGAGATAGAGGATGCACAGAGACCCAGCAGCCTTTCTTTCCTTGTTTGTTAAATGGGCGGAGTTCTACCAGATGGTCTTAAAGAACCTGGGTTGTACCTAAAATAAATCTATGATTCTATCGCAGACAACCCCTGGCTTAGGAAAGTCTTGCATATACCACAACTGGCTGGGATAACTCAGGGCATACACTGTACTCTGTAGTAGGAGAGTAATGAATTTTCTCAAAGATTCTGTTTGAGAGTGGTGAGGTCCCAATTAACACGAAGTAGGTCTATGATGGAGCTACCACTTGAAATGAGGTTGAAAACCAGTGGTCCTTAGATTAAATGTGGCCCTCGGCTGCTGTTTCGTTTGGCTTACACAGTGTCTCTGCATTTCGAGTTGGCTGTCTTCGGTCTGGATATGCATTACTCACCTGGTGCCCACTTCTGAGCGGGAACACTACAGCTCTGATGTAGCCTTAGAGACCAAAATGTGCCCTCTGAAAAGCCGCCCCAGATCTCCCTGGTTCCCACAGGGGTCTCAAAGGCCCTCAGAGAACTGTATTGTGTGAGTTCGCAGGCATTTCCTTGACTGGGCCGTGTATGACTCTGAGGGCTGGGCCCTCTCTGACCCTGCTCGCTTCAGCATCAGAACAGCGCTGACCAGGAACAGTCTCAGCAAATGCTTCCTGAAGACTGAATGTTTTCTGTGGAAAAATGTGTTCAAAATTCCCAGAACTGACTTTAGATAATCTTTTGGAACACCTCTCTCTGAAAATTGGAAGTACACTAAACATCTTGGAATTTAACAAGACATTTTAAATACAAAAACTAAAAATGGAATAATTAATAATTATGAAGTACTTAGAATGTGCTTGGAACTGTTGCTGAGGGGCATACTTCTACAAAACTGAGGTTGCTAGCTTTACCCATAATACCCTCAAACTGGAAACAATCCAAATTTTCCTTAGTAGGTGAATAGATAAACTGTGGTACCATCTACACAATGGAATACTACTCAGCAATGCAACAACACAGGTGAATCTAAGAAACATCATGCTGAGAGAAGACAGACACCAAAGAGTATATACTGTATAATCTCATGTAGTTCAAATTCTAGAACAGGCAAAGATAAGCTACAGTGACAGAGAACAGATCAGCAGTTGTTTCTGGCAGAGGGTGGGGCTGAGACTGACTGCCAAGTGGCATGAATCAAGAAGGAACTTCTCAGGGTGATAGACAGCTTCTATTTCTTGATGATAATGGTGGTTGCCTGAGTGTGCAAATTTGTTAAAACTCACATTAATTAAATGAATGCATACCCATAAGATTAAAGTGCTATACTTCAGTAAAATTGACTTAAAAAGTAAAAAAATAAGAAATAAGGGAAGAAAAAAAAAGAGAAAGGGGAAGAAAGAAAGAACCCAAGGCTGCTAAACTAGTTTAAAGATATACACCTCTACCAACTGCTGAATGGACCCAGAAGTTGAAATCTGTCGATCAGGGGACCATGTAACTAATCCGGCTGGATATGGAGTTGTACTTAGCTAAGCAGGAGTCCTACACTTTAGTTGAAATCATTCTTAACCAAAGAGCTTAATGTGAAATTTGGCTCGTCCACTGGAACTTTTGAGAGTTGTGTTATTTCATATCTCCTGCCTTCTGGTCAGTGATAAGAGAGCTTCCCCCTGTGATGGATTGGGGACGCTCTAAATTTATGGGATACTCTAAATTTATTGGATGCTCTAAATTTATTGGATGCTCTAAATTTATGGGAGTCATTCCAGCTAGGCAGAATGCAACCTGAACTGGGCGCATACAAATCTGGGTGTGTATACGAACACACGTGAGCATGCATGTAGGTATACTGAATGTATGCATACATGAGCGTGTGTGTGGAGGCCATAGGAATCAACATAACAGAATTGTTCCCATGGTGCTCAATCTATTTTAAAATTTATTCATTCAATAATAGACCTTTCAATTCTATAAGACCTTCCAATGGTTTTATTAGTCTAGAACAAAAGAAGGATGTAATCAGTCCAATGTTTAAAAATATAGTTTTTATCTTAGAAAAAGGACCCCAAAGCTATATATCTTTGGCAGCTAGAAAAGAGAATCTATCCTGAAGAAAATCTCAGCTTGGCATTCCTGGCTCCATGTTCTGGGAACAAAGGGAGGGGCAGGAAGGAAGGGGCCCCTTCCACCCAATCAGAGGCTTCCCGTCAAAGCCCCCATGGAAACTAGTCTCCATCCCAGCTGAAGAGACCCACCAGGAAATGGCATCTAAGGTTAGAACCCTGGCCCCCTAGCTCAGGTAAATACATAGCGGGGGCCCTGAGGAAACAAATTTGGCAGACTATTTTTAATAGAACAGAGAAAAAAAAGGCTTCGATTTCTTCCCAGAGCCAAGTTTCTAATTACATGAGTTTTAAACAAGATGTGTGTTAAAAAAAGGATGCCAGATAATGGAGGATAGCCAGAACTGAGGCCAGGTCCTCCCTGCCATGCCTTCAGGCCCATTCTTGGGGCAGACAAGGCCACTTGCCCAGCTGGACACAGCCCAAGACTCTGTTCAGACCACTCCTCTTTGGCGGGGACCCAACCTGCCCTTCCTGGACTAGCAGCTCCTATTCCATGCTGGGGGACTCATACCCTACCCCAGCACTTATTGTGTGGGTCTGTTTGTGGAACACTGGCATAAAGTTTCAGTTAAACCAGAGGAGTAAGTTCTAGAGATCTGCTATATGACAATGACATTGAGCCTACAGTTCACAATACTGTATTGTACACTAAAAAATTTAAGAGAGTAGATCACATGTTAAGTGAATAAAATAAAATAGAATAAATTTGGTTTAATGAAGTGAATAGACCTGGACAGGAAGTGCATCTGATTTTTAGTAAGTTAGAGGGTTTGGTTGCTTAAATAGTACTGAGTTTGTAAAAAAAAAAAAAAAAAAAAAAAAAAAAAAAAAAAAAAAAAAAAAAAAAAAAAAAAAAAAAAAAAAAAAAAAAAACCCAACCCAAAACAAACCAAAACAAACCAAAAAAAGGCCATTACTAATTATAGGAAGTACAAATCTTCTCAAAATAAACATCAAATATCTGGGATCACTCAGGTATTAAATATATGTTTTCAAAAATAGGCACTTCAGTTAAGAATAACAGCTGCTTCAGTTAAACATGTGCAAGGAGTCCCTGTATTGTTTCCAGGCTAAGTTTACTTTGCAACTGAAAAAGGCAGATTTTGAAAATGTGATTGGGTTGGTGTAGAATGATAGCTAAAAATAAATACTTGCAGCAAATATTTACCAAGCTCTCTTGACATTCCTACACTGCCCTGAGAGCTTTATATCAACAGAATCTCCTGTAATCTTCACAATAACCCCATGAGACAGCTACTATTATTATCTCCATTTTGCAGGAGAGGATACAGAAACTCAGAGAAGTTAAATAACTCACTCAAAGTCACACAGCTATTTTCAAGGGGAGCCAGGATTCAAAAGCAGGGACTCTCATCTCAAGCCCTGTGCTTTTTGTTCATTGCACTGCCCCATATGTACACCAGGATGGTGGGATTAGAGATTATTTTTATTTTCTTCTTTCTGATCTCTTTTTAGTTTTCTAAGTAATCCACACTGAATATATACTATTTTTGTAATAAGAAGAAATAAGCATATTGTCAAAAATATGGGTCCATAAGTGACTGAGTGCAATTGAGGAAGGTGTTCCTTTTCTTCTAAAATGGTGTTTATAGCTAGGGCTGAATTTCGAACTGCTTTCTAGCCTATCCCATCTTAAGAAACCCTGAGGGTGAGTAGTGTCTTTGTGACTGCACAATCCCCTGGGGGAACAAGCTGTGAGAAAATGAGTCATAGACACTTAGCTCCTGCTGCCCTCTCTCCCTCTCTCCTCCCCTCTCACCAGCCCCCCCACCCCAGCTCCCCCACCTCTCAGATGACCAGACACTGTTGGGACTGGATGGGGGAGGGGACAGGCTTCTTCTGAGTGTGGGGAGGTACTAACACCAAACCCCATCCTAGAGATCAAGACTGCAGAGAGGACAAACACGGTGTCCTCCACATCTGCACTGGTGTCCTTAGTTCATCTCTTTTTTGTGGACATTCAGTGTGTGTGTGTGTGTGTGTGTGGGTGTGTGTGTGTGTTTGTTTTACCTCAAAGTATTCCGTTGGTAATGGCCATCTCTTGAAGAATTTAAGTGGCTACAAATAGTCCCTGCAGTCCCCTGCCTCACTGTGCCTGGCCTGAAGGAGTTTGGCCACTGAACATACCATGATTTAGATAAAATCAAGAACTGAATTTGTCCTGGGATGGGCTTGGTCTCCTTTATTCTCTAGCTCATCTCCCCACTCCATGTCCCTTTGGAGTTTGGTCCAAGACTCTGTGAATTAATTTTTCTGTTGCCAGTTTCCTCCTAAAATAAACAAACTAACCCCACAGCCTGTCTCTCCTTCCTCTGGAGGATGTTGTGAAGATAACGATGGGGCAGATGGGGGCCACATGACCCTGAAGGCCCCTTGCATATCTACTTCACGCCACACCACGGATGGGAACAGAAAATTTGTACTGGAACATTTAGCCTGATGAATGCTGCTGTTCTTGGCCATGTGACCAAGTAAAAGGGAAAATTGGGTTTCATATCTCATTTTCCATCTCAGATTAAAAATTAGGTTAAGAAGCAGGTCCAACTAAAGAGGACTGAGCCCTAGAAACAGACAGGAACATTACAGGGTATTTTAGGCTCTTTGTGGGAGAGGGAATTTTGTGAAAATCTGCCAAGAAAAACCCATAAGTCCTGGAGCCTGGCTCAGCATTTCACTTTGCTAGGCTGTAGTTTCTACATCAGAGGAATCAGATGATCAGTAAAGATTCTTTCCTGATATATATGGTTGTTCTGAATTTTAAGCTATTCAGAAATAAAAAGTCATATTCGCAGGAAAATCAATTTAGTGTCTGTAGAGTAGATATCAACTAATTACAGTACCTGCATAAGAATTTAAAATCATTTAGGGGCTACAGGACCATTCAATGACTAAATCTAAATGATAAAATTATCAAGTAGCAAGTTTCATTTTATTATATCCATTCCACTGGACTCATGTACTATGCTATGGCATTTTGGGTTGAAGGTCTTCCATGTTTCCACAGGGGTAGTTATTTGCCCTGAAGTTTAGTTTACTTGTCTTCCAATTCTAAAAATTTCTATGCTGAAAGAAATGAGCAGAGAAAAAGTCAAAGAATTTGAGACTTTCAAAGATGCTTAAGAGGTCATCAGGTTCAACTTTCTATTATTATAATTAATAGAATCCAGGAATCAGGTCACACACATGGAAATACTTCATTTTCAAGTGGGCTTTGTGTACTTCAGGCAAGAAGGTTGCAGACAATAGTCTATAAATCAGTCAGTTTGTACTTGCATTGGATTTTCTTGAGGCAAAATGCCAGTGGTATACAGACTCCACCCAAGGGTGAAGAGGCCAAATATTTACAAACAAGGCTTCAGTGCATCTTGTCATTTTGTGGTTCGGAAGGGCAAAAGGACAATGTTTCTTCAAGCCACAATTCAAAAAAAATAAATGTTAAACCAAGAGGATGACAACTTTGTAATTGACAAGGGGCATGTAAGAACCTTCTGACCCTGAAACACTCCCCTTTCCCTGTTCCCCCTTTTTAAACATTCCCAGTGCTGCATGAGTGTTCTGTGAGCATTTGGACAACACCCTGTCATGAAGTCCAACTCCAGCAACTAAAGTATCAGCTGAATCACTCCCAAACTATTGCTCAGAGTTAGTTATTTCTGGATCTATGTCACAGATGGAAAGATAAACCAAGTCAGTGAGGACCATGTTAGTCCACATGAGTTCCTTATTAAAAAGAAATAACTCACTTATTTTACTAAAAGTCTATGTAGTTACCAATAGTATTTCAAATAGTAACTATCTCCAGAAATCTTTTGAAAAGATTTGGCATTACGAAAAGATAGTCACACTAATAATGAGAAATGAAAATTTGAATTATAATGAGATGCCATTCATTTGTCAGATAAAGCAAACATAAAGCAAAGATAAAGAAAAAAAATGGCAATGCCCTGAATTGGGGAGGATATGTAGAAATAGGCACTTCTGTGATATTGGCAGGAAGGTAAATAGGTACATCTTCTAGAGAAGGCTTTTGGCATCTGCTACACAGTAAAAAGTCCACAGTTTCTTTCAGTTCAGCAGTTCCACTACTAGGAATGTATCTTATAGTTATATTTGCACATTACTGTGCAAACTGTATATACCTGCACAGTATGCGCAAAACCATATGCACTGTGGCATTATTTGTAACAGCTAAAGATTACAAACAGCCAGAATGTCATCTATCTAAAGGATACCAGCTATTAATGTTGGCACATCTATGTTACAGACTAAGAAGGAGGCAGCTCTAAAGTCTAGATATGGACATGTTCCAAGATTTACTGCTAAGTGGAAAAATCTTGGTGTACAGCAGTGTGTAGAGGGTCCTCCCCCTCTGGGAGGAATCCCGAGAGACTGCTACCAGGGATTGTCCTGGGAGAGGATATGGGGGATGTGGGTGGGACATACGCTCTTCCCTATCTAACTTTCTGTAACTTGAACTTTTTGTCCCAAGCACGGTATACACATTTGTACAAAACAGTGGTACTCCTGAAGGGTACCTGAAAAGATAAAAGGCTGACTTGATGGCCTGACTTGTGCTTTGCAACGTGATTTGAATTCAAATGGAAGGTGTTTTTAAGAAAGAGACTAAAAGAATTCAGGAGAATTGCAGGTTTCCTGAGGAAACAGCACATGTGAGAAATATCTCCAGATACAAGGAAGAGGATATTGACAAAAGAGAACTAGAAAAGTGACAAAAGCTGGGGCCCTTGGCCCCAGGAGAACACCTCCTTCAGATCACCCTCTTTAGCAGGTTCCCCCCAATTCCAGCCCTCGCCTGCATTCCTGCATTCTCCTGGCATTCTTTCTACAGCTCTGCTGTCAAGTCCAAATTTTTTCTTTACTACCCGCCACCTCCTTTTTTGGGTCCCTGAAAGAACAAGGTCCTTGTCTGTCTGATTCTCAGGACTCGGTCACCATCTGCTCTCCCTGGGGAAACTCTGGAGCACCTGGCTAAGCTGACCCTGTGATCTTAGTCAGTCTATTCCGAGACCACCCCAGTTCCACGATATAAACAGTTATTCAACCACCAATTACTCACAGGAGTCTACAACCCTGGGAGAGAGAATGCAGTCACTTTCTAAAAGTGTAAACTGAAGGTCCCATACCTCCAGGGACCATAGTGAGCTTACCTACTCCTCATCACCTCTCTGCTTCTATGAAAAACACAGATGCCCCGGAAGCACCACTATTTTCAGTGTTTCTATATCCACCATCTCGAGATGCCTACCCGCCAGGCGCCGATGTCTGACTTCTGTCTATACTGCAGGTCCTCTTATTCTCTGCATGCTTCACAGCTCATGTCCATGGAGTACTTAGGTATTTACACAGACTATTCAGATCCCCACAAGGTCCAACTCTGTGAGGGAAAGTACCTTTTCCCCATTTTATAGAGGAGGAAACTGTGGCTCACAGAGATAGAGTGACTTGCACAGGTTGCCCAGCTGGTAAGTGGAAGAGCAAGGAAAATGGGAAAATGTCTCGGGCCAGCGTTTCTTTACATTATACTGCTTTTCTCCCGCCTGGAACCCTGCATTTACAATGTCACTCCCACCTCCTGTCTGGGGGGTCCCCCATTGGTGCACAGTGATTAGGGGGAGAGAGCTTTTGCCACATAATAGTAGGGATAGAGGCTGAGTAACAAGAATGTCTCCATTATAGCAGTGAAGTTTTTAAACATTTGAAAATGTAAATGAGAAATCTTTTAAAAATTCCTTATTTTTCTTTAGAGGTTCCTAAAAACCCTATCTTACAAAGAGGTCTAGAATGATTTGATGTGCTCCTGCATGGAAGGAAGGCACAGGCAGAGCACAGTGGCATCAGGCCAGGGCTCTGTCAGACACCCACAAGGTTAATGCACAAGTGGTCACACCCATGGGGTAAAGTTACCTCTGCCCCACTTCAGAGCTCTCACCTGGGAGAGTGTTGGTTTGTCACAGAGCCCACCCAGAGACCCCTCTCTCCCACTTCCATCTTCCGTCCTGTCCTGCACCAGCAGCATTCACACTGGTGAAATGGAGACGGGGAACACAGCTTAGGTCTGTTTCAGTCAGTTTCTCAAGTTTGAGATGATCTTTTCTTTCACTTGGTTTGGGGGTGGTGGAGAACATAGAAGAATGCAAGCACAGTACTACCCCAGGTTCCTTAAAGTGGGGAACTCCTGTACCAGAGCCCCTGGGCAGGCAGCTTTCTGGGCCCACCTTAGGCCTCCCCAATAATCTGTATAAGCTGTGTGTGCTTGAGACCAGGAAGCAGTGTATTAACAAGCTCCCTGGAACCTGAGAATTACTCCTCTAGGCTTCATTCACAGCCTCATTGACCTAAGGGCAGAAGGGGAGAGGGTGACCTGAGAATGGGTACAACAGAAGCAAAATGACAGTGACAGCCTGATGTCAAGGGGAGAGAAAACCAACCAACCAAACAAACCCACAGAAACTGAGAGGCAGACCCAGTGCTGGTTTTGGTATTGCCTAGTACGAGAACACCTGAATATTCATAGCGACAATTTTGAGTAATCAAGCGGTTATAAAAGATAATCTTTCAATAGCTTCCTGTTCCGCTCAGAATAAAACCTGCGTGCTTCTCTAAGGCCAACAATTCATATCAGCAGGCCTGCCTGACCTCAGACCTCATTGCCCACCATTTCTCAGCTATTTACCAGCCTATTCACTATCAAAAATCACTAAAGAGAACCCCCATGAGATTTGGTATTTGTAGAGGAAAACCATCAATTACATGGAAACTTGCCCTATGTGGTACACCTTCCCCAGTGCTGCCTTCTCAGTTTATGTGTGTGTGTGGTGGAGGGCAGGAGGAGGAGGAAGGGAGAGTGGTGGGGGAGAAAGAGAGTGTGAGCGAAAGAGACTCTCTTGTGGTTGATAGCACATGCTCTGGAAATAGGCTGTCTAGTTTGAATCCCACTCAGCCATTTACTAGCTTCTTTGGTTATCTTAGTGGCTTAAACAACAACTTATTATTTTCTCTGGTCTAAGGGTTGACTGGGTTCGGCTAGGTGGTTGTTAGCTGGGTAATAGACAGGAGTTGAAGGTGAAGCCATCTGAAAGATACACTGAGCTGGCTGTCCATGGTGGCTTCTTCACTCACATCCGAGCTGGGCTAGTTGGAACAGCTGGAGGATACCTGAGGCCCATTCCTCTCCATGTGACTAGTTTGGGCTTCCTTCACAGTATGGTGGTCTCAGGGTAGTTGAACTTTTTAGATGGCAGTTGGCTTCCCCAGAACAAACATGCTAAGAGATCTAGGTAGAACCTTCGGGGATTCTTATGATTTAGACTTGGGAAGTCATAAAGCATTACTTCTGCTGATCAGAAGTGAGTCAGGAGGCCATCCCAGATTCAAGGGGAGGAGGCTGTACCAGAGCATGAATATTGGGAGGGGTGGTTCACGGTGATAGGAGTGGTGGGATAAGCAGGCAGCTTTTGAGACTACTGTCACATTTGCTTTAGAACTGTGGGTAAATTACTTAATCTCTTTGTGCCTCAGTCTTCTCTCCTATAAAATGGAATAATAGTTCCTACCTCATAAAGCTTTTGTGAAGAGCAAATGAGTTAATAATATATGAAAAGCACTCAACAAAGCACTGAGTATTAGCTATTGTTATTACTGATCAAAAGAGTAAGGAGCAACCCTTTTTTGATTAACCTTTGTATCCCAATGTCTGTGAGCTATTTTATGATAATGAGCTACTCTATATGGAAGGTGAAGAGAAGTGAACCTCTCTTGACTCCCCTAAAATTTTGTTTTTCATTTAGAAGGCTAGGTAGGTTTAAAGTTTGAGTAGAAAAGGTCATTCTTCATGACCAAGTATCCATTTAAAATATCAACAAAAATGAAAAACAACTGTCAGCGCTTGGCAAATGCCATTCTGAGTCACAGTAATGATGGCTCAGATTAGGGGCAGAAGCAGCAACACTGGTGTGGAATTTCCCGAGACACTGGAGGAAAAGGAGCCTTGAATGTGTTTGTCAGCAAACTTCCCCCAAACAAAAGAAACAAGGATTTCCTGTTGGAGGCCCAAGAAACAGGTGATGTCCAAGACGTCACTACCCAACCTCAGACTGGCCTCAGCACTGATGGGAAAACAGGATCTGCCAAGAAATCACCAGGTTGGCTCTGGCCCTGCAGATGGACGCTTTTCTGTTGCTGCTAAATCCAAACAAAGCTCAGAGACAAGTCACTGAGCTTGAGCTAAATATAAAAATGGCTTCATGATCCAACTGAGCCTATAAACATATGTTCTATTCCACAGAATTCTCTACCATGTCATTCTCCACTTCATTCCTTTCAGTATTTCATGCAGCCTTCAAGACAAAACCTGGTCTCCTGACATGTGCGCCTACCCGCCATATACCCATGTTCCAGCCATGTGTACGACTAGCATTCCTCCAAAGGGCACTGGGCTCACATGTCTCTCCTTGTTTTGCATACCCTCTTTCTGACATCTAGGAGAGAATGGTGATAGTAAGAGCTGCCGCGGTTATCTTTCCCTTGACTATGTACTGGACAGGTGTTAAGAGCTTTACTTTCTCATCTCACTTTACCCGCCCTGATCCTGTGAAGCCCTGACCTCACCGGCTGATGGGTGTACCTGCAGACTCTGATCAAGAGCCGCTTCATTAGGTCAGAAATACAGGTCAGTGCAACAGAACTGAAAGTCCAGAAATAAACCTTTGCATTTATAGCCAATTAACAAAGGGACCAAGACAATTCAGTGGGGGAACATACAGGCGACCCTTGAACAACATGCATTTGAACTGTGTGGGTCTAATTACATGCAGGTTGTTTTCAACAAATACATGCAGTATTGCAAATGTATTTTCTCTCCCTAATGATTTTCTTAAAAAACATTTTCTTTTCTCTAGCTTACTTTATTGTAAAAATATATAATACATATAACATACAAAAGATATGTTAATTGACTATTATGTTATTGGTAAGGCTTCCTGTCAATAGCAGGCTATTAGAAGTTAATTTTTGAGGGAGTCACATGCTACACACGGATTTTTGACTACCCACGGACTCAGCTCCCTAACTTCCATGTTGTTGAAAGATCAGTTGTATTGTCTTTTCAACAAATGATGCTGGGAAACCAAATATAAGTATACAAAAGAATCAAGTTGGACCCTGACCTCACACCATATAGAAAAATGAACTTAAAATGTATCATGACTTAAATGTAAATGCTAAAACTATAATCTTCCTGTAAAAAATATACTAGTAAATTTTCATGAGCTGGGGTTAAGCCAAAAGCACAAGTGGTAATAATTAAAATAGATAAATTATATTTCATTAAAATTAAAACCTTTTATGTTTCAGATATCATAAAGTAAAAGACAATGCAGAAAACTAGACAAAATATTTGCAAATCATATATTTGACTAGTATATAGTATATGGAATGTTGAAACTAAACAATAAAAAGACAAATAATCTAATTTAAAAATGGCCACGGGATCTACATACACATTTCTCCAAAGAAGATACATAAGTGGCCAACAAAGCACATGAAAAGAGGTTCAACATCATTAGCCATCAGATAAATGCAGATCAAAACCACAATGAAACATCACTTCATACTTAACTAAAATGGCTCTAATCGAAATGACAGTGTTGATGAGAATGGGGAGAAACTGAAACCCTCAGACACTTTTGGTGGAAATGTAAAGTGGTAGAGTCACTTTGGAAAAATCTAGCAGTTCCTCAAAATATTAATTTAAATACCGAGTTACCATGTAATCCAGCAATTCTGTTCCTAAGTATATACTCAAGAGAATTAATAACATGTTTTTTTAAAAAACTGGTACATGAATAATCATAGCAGCATTATTCATAATAGCCAAAAAAGTAGAGATAATCCAGATGTCCATCAATTAATGAATAAATAAAATGTGGTAAATCCATGCAATGGAATGCTATTCAACCATAAAAAGGAATGAAGTGCTAATACATGCTAGTACACAGATATACCTTGAAAGCACTGTGCTAAGTGAAAGAAGCCAGACACAAAGGCCACATGTATGATTTCATTTATATGAAATGTCCAGAATAGGCAAATCTATAGACACAGAAAGCAGGTTAGTGGTTGCCAGTATCTGGGGGAAGGAGGAGAATGGGTAGTGATTGCTAATGAGTACAAAGTTTCTTTTTCAGGTGATGAAAATCTTCAAAAATTGATTGTGGTAATGGTTGCACAACTCTGTAAATATACAAAAAGCAAACAAAAAACCCAAAACAAAAAAACACCCACTGAATTAAGAAAAAATTAAAGAAAAATGAAATCTGCTCCCCCCCACAACAAAACCACCACAAAAAAGGGGAAGAAGAGTTCTTTCTCTTAGAAGCTTTGCTGACTCTGCCTACCTCCCATCCCCCACTGGAGGCTATTGGGCCCCTCTGCTCACTGAACATCTTGATCAGAACTTCTGTAAAATACAGAGCAAGAGGTCTTGTTTGCAGGTCCATCCACCCCAACAGCATGTGAGTGCCTTGGCCAGGGCCTAAGTCTCATTCATTTTGAATGCTGGCATCCAGGACAGTGCTTGGCATCCACTAACTAATCAATATAAATGTGCACTGAATGAACAATCTTTAGCATGTCCCTAATATTACCCATTGCTTTTTATACCATCACTTCTAAAATAAAAGAATGCCAAAAGAATCACACAGAGACACACATACAAGCTGTTATTTTAAAATTCTTTTTCCATTAAATATTTCTAAAACTGAATTATCAATGTTATTTGTTTTCTACTTCCAGCGAGATATATGATTTCAAAATTTAAAAGCTGATCAATAAAATGACCACAATAATGTGGAAAAAGGTAGAAACACTTACCCCAAAATGGCATATTCAGTCCCTGAAAAACAAACTTCACATTTCAAATAACCTGACAAACATTTCCCTACTCTATGAGACAGAAAACTTCAAGAGATAATAAATCAGTATAAAGGCTAATATAATGCAATCTTTGAAAACTCTTTGGCCTTCAACAACAATTACCATACAATGAGATGATGAAGATAATAAGAATGAACATTTATTGAGCACGTACTATGTGCTAGGCTGGACATTATTTTCTGTGTCCTAGGTATTTGCTCAGTTACAACATTATACAGTAGGTACTATCACCCTCATTTTACAGAGAAATTAACAACTTTTTCAAGGCCACACGGTTAGTAAATAGCTGAGCTGAACTGGAATCCAGAAATTCTATTGTCCATACACTTTCCACTCTACTATGCAGGACAGCCTCCAGGGATGTCAATTCTTTGATGGGACCAAAAAAAGCAATTTGTTTGATTCTGGGTTTACAGACTGATGAGTGTAGGTTATAGAAAAGATGTGTGGTGCTGCTGAAAAGCTGGAGTAAAAGCTCAAATAAAAATATAAACTCTGAGAAGTACTAAAGAAAAGCTGGGATGGTCCTGAGCTGTATCTGTAATTGCATGGTGACTAGAATGAAGGACGGAACAGTGCTGTCTCACAATGCCTGCCCCCCGCTCCATTATTATTTCTACTCTTATTTATAAACTACCCAAGCAAGGCACAAACTTCCTTGTTCCAGGGTACTCGGCAGGCTTCACAGTTTCCTCTCAGAAACTTTTTTATGAAGTTCAGCATTTATACCTGCAGCCTGGCTGTGAGGGCCACCTCAGTGATACCTCTACCAGCCATCACAGTCCTGCTCTAGAACCTGCTGGCCTCTGAAGTCTTTTCAGTCTCAGCTCTCCCAGTGCTTCTTAGAAGGGCCTTTGCTGCTGTTGAACCTGGCTAACATCTTGCTCTAAGTTTTCTTGTTCTTTTAGGGGAAAATGTGGAGAGAGGGAGGGAGGGAGAGAGGGAGAGAGAGGGAGAGAGAGGGAGAGAGGGAGAAAGGGAGAGAGAGAGAGAGAGAGAGAGAGATTGTGTGTGTGTGTGTGTGTGTGTGTTTTCTTCTCTAGTCTTTATGGTTCCCAAAGCCTGAGAGGAAAGCCATTCTTCTCTGGACATCTCTAAATGTTCTTTGCCTTCTTTGGACAGCCTTTGAAATCTGATTTTTTGTCTCTCAAGTTCAAAAAACATGTCAAGTAGGTGTGTTTGTACTTCTTTGATTATGATTTGTTCCTGTCTTTTCTATTTTTTCTGCACCTTTTTAATTATAGTTTGGAATTTCTTTGCCCTGTTTTCCAGGTCTATCAATTATCTTGTGATATTATGTT
Source organism: Macroglossus sobrinus (assembly GCA_004027375.1). NCBI lineage: Eukaryota > Metazoa > Chordata > Mammalia > Chiroptera > Pteropodidae > Macroglossus > Macroglossus sobrinus. The sequence continues at coordinate 55,428 of PVKZ01000061.1, read as the reverse complement.
TGGGTACCTCAGCTGTGTTGGCAGACCCTTAAAAATGCCTGTTCATGTTTATCTCTCAGTATTTGAATGCCTTTTTTATTCTTGATGGCTTCCTGTAATGTTGCCCAAATCAGGAGAACCTAAGGATGTCTGTTTGTAAATGTTAAAACATTAATCAATGATTTTGAAGCTAACACTATTGTCTGTTATGTTATTTGAAGTACAGTGAGATACTTTCTGTTTCATGCATTACTGTTATTTATTGTTTTTACTAGCAGAACACTTTCTGCCCTTTTATTTTTCACTATCTTCTCAGTTCTAGTCATTGGCCTATAATGAAAAAAGCTTATATAGAGAAAGGCTTAAACATTAGAAGAAGATACCCTTAACTTTCATTTAACAAGCTGTTCGTCCTGGGAGAATAGGCACGTATATTAGAAAATTCAAGAGTTTTTTTAGAGTTATTTAAATTTTTAAAAGGGAAAAACAATACTAATTTTGTTACCAAAGTCAAGTCTGTTGAAGGCTACAGAGAACCTCATATTTGCTGCTAAAACAGCACATTCCAAATATGTATGTGCTAGGTAGATGGACAAGTCCACCAGTTGCCACATTAGAGTTTTTCACGGTGTTCTCCTTGTCAGATAAGGACATTATGATTGGAGCCAGAACCCAGAAGTTTGTTCCTAGTAGTTGGGAACACACTTGCATTCATGCCAGGTCCAGAAATAAATCCTAGATGATGTTTAGGTTCAGCAAGAAATAAACAGTATTTTAGGAAGCAAAGAGTCCAGGAGCCAGAATAATAAGAGGTTGAGAATGCAAATACGATGTGTGCATAAACGTGTTCCTTTCTTACCACATAAGAGTAAAAAATGTGGATGCTGTCATCAGGGGCAAAGAATGTTTCTTAAGAATGAACTGACTCAGATTTCACCCACCCGCTTCAAGAAAATAATCTAGAAAATCTTAAGAATCCAGGCGTTCTTTTATTGGTTACAAGAAAAGAATCAAGAAAAAGTTTGTAAGACTTTTAGGTAGCTATTACTTGATTAGAATAAAATTATGATAAATATAACGTTCTTATTCCTGCTTGATGGGAATAATTTTTTAATTGAAGAAATGATTTAAATTTTTTGATGGGAATTCTTTATGTTAGCTAAGAGAGCTATAGTTTAGTAACTAAGCTCAATTTTCTGTTCCTAAAAATTTTCTGCTAACTGTAAGCAAAAGAAAATTTGAAGAGCAACAGGTTTCCATATGAATTAGTATACTAAAAATTGCTCCAGAATCAATTACTCTACTGGGTTTTATTTACAGAACAGATTTACTCCCCTCAAATGCTGACTCTGAATTCTGGATTTATTCTGGAGCACACAGCAGGGAGGCAAGGAATGCAGTCACCTGACTTCTAGGGTAAGTGTTAAGATTCTACTAATGAGAAGGCTGTGCTAAGACACATTCTTTTGGTAAAGAGTGAGTTTGCCAGGTTATGCCTCAAACCTAACACCTCATGTGCAAATGTCAAGTGTTTCTTCTAATCACTTATGACTTTGGCTTAGAGAAGAGCAATGATTGTGAAATGCCATGTCCTCCTTGTAACCACACTTGCCCACTCTACTCAGCACAGAATAAAAAGAAACCAGGCTTATGATGTCATTAGAGAGAAGCCTGAACAAGGAAGAATGGGTCACAGGTGAGCTGAGACATGTGACTGAACCTCAGGTTCAGAGTCTCCAGTTTTGCTTTCACCACTAAGGCATCGGGACTCTTTTCTGATGATACACCCTCACTAGGCTATCTGGTCCCCAGAGCTCTGGGATACCTGGGCAATGTGCTGGGGGTACCTGCCAGTGATGATGTGATACCAGCTCCCCCAGTTCAAGTCCTCCTTCCCCATTTAATTTCCAGCAAAGCAGTACAATGCTCTACCCCCAACCCCGACTTGCCATCTGCCTTGTCCCATGCTGATGAGGAGAATTCTGTGTTGAAGTCAACAGAGGAGTTAACTTCAGTAGCTGGGAAGTTAACAGAGGAGTTATCAGAAGTAACTGGAGGTACTCAGCAGTCATCATGCACTCACCACCTCCTCCTGCATATACACTATCTGTCCAGCATGCTCTCAGCCAGGGCTGCACAGCCCTGCAGGCTAGAGGGTGGACGGGATCCACACTGCAGCTTCAGGCTTTAGCAACTGCCTGAAGCACTCATTCTCTGAGCCTGTCTCCAAAAATGGCATCTTGTCAAGTTTTCACTCTGTACAGATGTAAAACTGTACAAAAGCTCAGTCACCTATTTGCTCAGCATCTGGGCAAAGAATTCTCACAATCACTAGAAGGCTCTGGTTTCCAGAAGGAGTGAAGGTAAGGGGGTTTCCTTGGCCAGTGCTTAGCTTCTGTTTGTGCGTGACTGTGTTTGTGCGTGACTGTGCGTGACTGGTAACTTAGATATCAAATCTTAAATGATAAGCATAGTGTAGACACACAGCAAGGGCTCAACACGTGGTGAACTATTGTGAACACGCACATTGAGGATATGCCTTAAACATGCAAGAGGGACCTACTTGATGAGACTGCTCAAATGCACTAAGGGACAAAAACAAGGGAGGCAAAGCTCCACTGGTCAAGTCAATGAGGATGTTTCAAATGTTCTGTGGGGGTCAAAATTTGTACCTCCTTCCATATTGACATAAGTGAAGGTGGTGCTGTGATTTATGAAGCTGAAGGAATTGAAGCAGATATAAGCATGGGTGAGAATGTAATACTGTTTGTAATAGTTTAAGCTGAAGCCTCTTTAAAACAGTACATATTCTTTGAGGTTAGTGTGTTAGAACTGTCAGCTGAGTAACTCCAACCACCAACTGTGCCCACACACGGTGTGATACTCAAACTTGGAAACCCTGGCTGCATGCATAGTGCTGTCACTGTGTGCAGTTCTTGGTCCTTCCTCACCAGCTGCTTTGTCTGTCAAGATGGCAGGGACTGGCTGACTGGTTGGAATCGTATGTGCTATTTCTGTGCATAGGATGTGAGTAAGTCATGTCACAGTAAGTCAGACCAGGATATGAGTCAGATTATTATAAAGTGTTAAAAAGAACTGATCTTCAAAGCGTCCTAAAAAGATCATGCCATGCTACTCTGCTGTATGGGAGCTACAGTTTGAAAGATATTTATAATTACTAAGTAAAGGAGAAACCCTGAAGGATATGGATAATCAGAACTAGCCAAACGCCTACCAATGAAAAGCAATGAATAAAGCTGAAGCTAAAACCTAAAGGTCTTAACATTTATAGGTAAAAAGAAATATTTATTACAAGGACCACATGTTTCTCCAGCATGCTTCAGTTAGACATGTAGAAGCAGTGAAATGGGCAGCTCAGAAAAGCTGTGGAACAAGGTTCGCTTTATTTTCCTTTTAAAACAGAATATTTTATCTGCAGAGCAATTTTCATAGGGCCAAATTAATGGTCCTAACCTGGCTCTTGAAAAAAATTATTGGCAGTGAGGCATAAATATACAAAAAATTATTTTTCACTATTTGTAAGAATAAAAAATTATAAATCATCACAACATCTACAAATTAAATAAACTATGTTTTGTCCCTATGATGGAACCTAAGCAGCTGTTAAAAGGAATAAAGTAATTTGAATATAGGGGTATGGAAGAATGATGTCAGAGAGAGACTATTATGGAGAAAATCAAGTTGTAGAAAATGTGCATGGTAATTGCATTTCTGTTAAAAATGATTTGTTGTACATGTATAGGAAAAAGTCTCTAAGGAGCCAGAGGAAACCATTAAAAATTGTTATTTGTGACAGAGATTTTTGTATACCCCTATTCATTGTTTGAATCCTTTATAATAAACATTACTTTTATAACAGAAAATAAACCATCAAAGATATTTATGAGAATAGACTAGTATTAACCTGACTTTTTCTGTAACTGCAATGTTCTTAGAGGCCTCAGGGCAGCCTAATGGCCAACCAAGTCCCTGAGTGAATGAGTGAAGGCACAGACAGCAAGGCTCTGGGGGAGGCCATGGAGGCTGCACAGTCAGTGCTTCTGAAATGCCATCAGAAAAGAGGGTGTACAGACCAAGGAAGCCCATTATGTACCCCTGCCGTGGCACCCTTGCGTTCTAGCTCTTTCTGGACTCTGTAACTGTACTTCTGCTTTAGGAGCGCCGAGGGAGTTTTCACCGTCTGTCCATAAGCCATGGCTGTGACTCCAGAAAGGTTACTGCTCAATCTTGGCGTGTTAACAGTTCTGAAGATAGTTTTGCTGGCTTGCTGTTCAAGGGGTGGTGAAGAGTTATCAGTGAGAAGGGACAGCAGCAATTCATCGGATCCATCTTCTTCTTCCCAGCAAAGCCTGGAGAAACTATCTTTTGTTTTAAGGGCCAGGGTGAAGAAATTTTACCTATGTCTGTGACCACAGAAATCCATCACAGTGCCCTCCCAGTCAGGAATTTCCTAAGTAAACTGTGTCTTCTGCTCTGCCCCAGATGGCCCCTTTCTCTAAAAGGATGGGAGAGAGGGCGAGCCCCTTCGTTTAACCACAGGAAGGGGCTGGAAACAGTTACTGCCTCAGCCTTGTCTTCTGAAGACTGAAGAAACCCAGTTCTCCAGAAGCGTTTTCTATTCTCCAACAATCTCCTCTGAACATCTCACAATCAATCTCTCCTTCTCCACCCCAGAGCTGCCCTTAGGTAGCACCTAGTAAGCCTCCAGATTCTGGCTCAAATGCATGCCCTCTAGGGAGCCTTTCCCAACATCCCAAGGCCAGACCAGGTCTCTGTAACTGTACTTCTATACCTGACACACAGTCTTCATCTCAGAATGCTTATCCCAGCTCTCATTTTCCACTTATATTTATGACAAGTTGATTAATGTCTGTCTTCCTCATTGGAATGTTAAGCCCCTTAAGGGTGTAAACTGCACCTGTTTTTGCTGAACCCCCAGTTCATAGTATAGTGTCTAGTACGAAGCAGATACCATTAAAGGCTTATTCAATGGAAAGATGTTGCAGAGGCAACTGGGTGGAATATGTGCCAATGGGGAAGGGAGAGCGGCTACAAAGGCCCCTCTCCCTTGTCACTAACTTGCCTCTTTTATTTTTTGAAATATGTGTCCAAGTGAATGGTTAGCCAGTGATATGTCTCCTCTTAAAGTCTTAAGATTCATCTGAGGTGGGTCCTACTATAGGTCCTAGTAGTAGATGACAGTGTTTAAAGAAATTAAGAAGTTATGGCTAAGGCTCTGGCAAGTTTCTCCATTGAAATGGCAGAGCTTTTAATGCTATGACTTCTTGGTTACTTCTTGGGGGCTTTTAGCTCTGTATCTTGGGGCTGCCCAGGGATGCTTAGGGTATCCTGGAGCATGAAGAGAATCTCCTGGGGACAGAAATTCTCTGCCAACAGTAGAGAGAGCGTTGGCCAACAGCGGGTGAGCGGTGGGGCAGGGTAGGCACTGACCTCGGCTGATGCGCTGCTTCTCCCCAGACAGGATGCCAGGGCTGTCAATGATGCTGATGCTCTTCAGGACCTGATTGGGCAGCTGGGAGCACATAAACCTGGAAAAAAGGGGTCAAAAGTGGGGTCAGAAATTGCACTAACTATGGAGCTCCTTGGCCTCTGCGGGCTACTGATATCACCTGTGGTAAAGCGGGGGCTTTGAGGGGATTGTCAGCACACCTCTGGTGCTACAGAGACTAGATGCCAGGAATGGGAGGGTGAGCTGGCACCTGCTGCTACCTGCCACTGAATCCCCTACTGCTAATTATGATTTTAGCTAACATTTATTGAATACTTAGGTATTTTACAACATCATCACATTTGTCCTTCATTTTAGCCTCATGAGGGAGAAATTACTATTAACCTCAGAGAGGTTAAGTGGCTTGCTTAGCATCACTCAGAGCTGGTCTTTAAACCCAGGTCAGCCTGACTCCAAAGCCCATCTGTTTCCCCTGTGCCTCCTCCATGCTGCTCCTCTGCCGAGTGTCCCAAGCTTCTCCTCCCAGGGATCCCATGCCTCCTTCAGAGTTACCACCACACTGGGCTGAGTATCCTGAGCTCCTTGTCCAGCCCCTCCCTCCTCCTGATATGTCAGCAGAGGTGCTGGGGCCTGTTTTCACTGTCTAATGACCCAGGACTCAGCACTCCATCTGGTGCCCACTATGGCTTTAGGCTCAGGGTGGAGCAGGCACTTGTGGGCAACTCCCCAAATCCTCCAGGTGCTTCTGAGTCCTGGGGGTGCCCTAAGAGGGCCCTGCCAAACTTCTCCAAGCCTCCTCCCTTGTCCATCACTTCTCTGATACCATCTCCTCCATCTCATCTAGCATCTCCTGAGGTCAAGGCAGAATGGAGTGGCAGGGAAAATGTGGCCTGTGGGTCAGCAGATCTGGATTCAGGTTTGTCTTAGCCTTTACCAATAAATTGCTGTGGGACCCTGGACAAAGGCTCCTCACTCTGGGCCTCAGTTTCCTCATATATATAAATGGAGACACTTAGACCAGGAGCTAGTGAGGTCATTTTTAGCTCTAACGCTGTGTAACTCTCGAGTGGCAGATGGAAATGCTTTGTTCTCTCCACCCCAGGAAACAGAGCCCAGGTAGATCTGTTAGGCACTTGCATATTTTAGGGAGGGAACTGCAGAGAGCCTCTCCTTTCCTATATTGCCAATGTCAGTGTGGACAGAAAGCTTGAAAACCCTTGGTGAAAGCTTAATTCTTCCACAGAGTGGAACTGATGGGATTACTCAGAAAGTAAATATGCTGGGAATGCAGGACAGGGAGGCCTGCCCAGCCTTCACAGTGCACGTGTGGACAGCACAGCCACAGAAAGGATGTGGGAGCAGCCCGATGGGCAGGGTTGGACAGCCCTGAGCAAAATGTACAACTACTGACATTTTGAAATAACTTTATTTGAAGGTGTTTAGGACAAGTTTCTTACATATTCTTTCCCAGATTTTCAAGTCAGCCCTGGAAGATGTAAGAAAGATCTGAACATTTTATAGCTGTAAAAACTAAAGCACAAAGCAGTTATGACATCTTGGAGTCGTGCTGCAAATGCACAACTGGCTAGAGACTGCAACCTAATAGTTCTGATGTCATTTGAGTAGAACTCAACCCATAAGGCTGAAAACCTCAATACATGAAAAATAAAGGGTCAAGTTAAGAGAAGCCCTTCATTTCTGATTTTCTCCAGCTCCTCCTGCACCCTCTACCTTGAAATAAACCCCACCACCCAATACTCAGAGAGCAGATCTGTGAGAATAAAATGCATTGAGATCACTAAACATTCTTTGTAAGTTCGCAGTGAAAAACCACCACATTCAATTCTCTCGAACTGGGGGTAGGAATGGAATTCTGAGCATGTCTGTGATGGACCACATTTTTTGTCAATAATGATTTGGTCTCTTAACACAGTCCCATCCTTTTTATCAGATGGCTGGTTACATTTGGCAATGCTTAAAAACTGCACATATGGGGAACTACTTTATGTAAAGTATTCCTGGGAGAGGCTGATATTTTCCCAAAACTAAAAGCTCACAATATCAATATTTCTGAAACACAAGACCCCTGGATTCTAGCATAAAGTTAACAGAGGGATTAAAAAATTTACAAACTGTCCACTTCCTCTGCACGGTGACATTTCAATAACTCCCATGGCTCCTGACACAACAGCAGAGGTAGAATGTATGAGCTACAAAACAAGATGCAGTCAGAGGTGGTGAAGTTAGCATACAATGGACAAGGGAGCAGGCTGAGGGGTCAGGAGAGTAACTGCAGAAAAAAGAGGAAGGGGAAGAGGGGGATGAAGAGAGGAAAGGAGAGACGGGAAGAGGGAGGAGAGGGTAGAAGGGGAAAGGAGAGAAGGAAGAGTGAGAGGAGGGGAAGAAGAAAGGGAGGGAGAGAGAGGAAGTGAGTGAGAGAGGAGAGGGGAAGAGGACACTAATATTCTAATTCAAGGAGAAAGGGGAAGAAGAAGGGGGAAAGGAGGGGGAAGGGAAGAGGAGGCACCCTGAGAAGGAATAGTTAGGGTAATGTGAAAAGCTGGGCTCCACTCTGGGAAAGAAAACACATATGGGGGCGGGGGGCTGGGGGGTATAGAAAGGAGTATAGAACACAAGTCAGCTTTGAGACCCCTTGTAGACTATAACTCATACTCTATGGGTTAGAACCACACATTTTCTTAAATATACTGTAATCACAAAAAACCCTAATGCAATCTTGTTAAAGCAATCCTGTCTTAATTTTATGCTCTAAGAAAGGAATGTGGTAAGCAAAGTTATTTGCTTTGGGTAGATCACAGTAAGCTATGGGTCAGGCCTTCCCTTCCTATGTGTGTCTGCTGAAATGTTTCCAAGCACAGATTTGCTGTCTCAAGATGGATTTTCTACTACTTCCTGGAGTGATTTACATGAAGTGTATCCATGCTTTGCCTTCTGCATTTTACATGGAACCTACAGACATGTGTTGTTCAGCCCAGGAGCCTCACATAAGCTTTTATGAAGTATTCCTCACCTGGGGTTGACCTGATACATTTTATTTTCTGAAAACATTCCATTTCAATAATCAATATTTTAAAACAGGCAGTATCTTAATAATGCTTTTGATTTCCAGAAGATGTAGTGATGTGTAGTAGTTACAGTAATAATAAAGTGGCACAAACATTTGTGGACCACTTACTGTGTGTCAGGCACTGTTCTGAACATTTTCCATACACGTTAAGTCAATTCTTGACACAACCTCAGAAGTAGGGACTTTGTATCATTTTACAAAGGAGAAGACTGGGGTACAGAGGGATCACAGACCACAACTTGCCAAGTCACATGGCTGATAAGTGACATAACTGGGATGTTAACCTGGCAGTTCTGACTCCAGAGTCCAGGTTCTTAACTATTAGGCTGCTTCTACCATTCATGCATTTGAATCACCTCTATGGACCTTTATCACACATCTTGAAACAAAGGAGTGGCATGCCATAGTCATGAACTCCCCACCCAAGAGGCTCCCACTTGTGATTTGCTCTCAACCCAATGGTGGAGAGTGGGGCAGTGGATAGGAGGCAAAAGATTCAGACTCTGGCCATCATCTTTACTCTCATACCCTATTACTTCCTGCAGGTCTCTGAGCAATTCCACCAGCCTGAGGACTCCCAGGTTGTTAGGTTCAAGTAAACCTATGCTTCAATTGAGACAGTACAGAGTTGTTTCAAAGCACCTCCTTTGATAAGAGCTCACTTTACTGATAAAACTAAGACCAGAGAGATTAAACACCTTCCTAAATTGGCATAGTAAATAACATACAATATACAAAAGACTTTGACAATTAACCTGTAATAATTATTACGTGGTCCTACTACATATGGCTTATATAACCTTCCACTGCTCAGGAGGAATTTAATTTCACATTCAGACTACCAAAAGCCTGTGGTTGCCCCTTAGATTGAATCGTACAGAATTACCACTTTTACAAGTGAAAGATGATTGAGTATTGGCAATTTCACATTTAGGTTCAACTAAATATGTACTTTTCTAAATCAATCAAGCCTCTTTCTTTTGACTCTCATGGGGGAAAGCCTTGGGAAAAGCTGGGTGCAATGTACCATTGTCAGTGTCAGGAAAATCTGCCTGAACCCAGGCAGTAAAGCTGTTTTTCTGGAATGTCAGGCAGGACTGTATGGATAGCTGCCGATAGAAAACAATGGTTTAGTGACCTGGAACCACCACAACCTTGAGGTTAAAGATCAAATGGAAGAGCTTCAGGGAGTTTATTATGGATAAGCACATCACACAAAAAAACAATCTCTCAGATAAATTTTTTTTTTTTTCTGGTGAATCAAGGTGATTCTTGGCAAGAGTCTATTTTTCTTAATCTCTGCAGCTAAATTAGCTGGTGGAGCCAGCATGTGTCTGGATTGATGTTGAATAATAGTATTAAGTCAGTTTTTAAAAAATTCCCAATGATACTAAATAACTATGAAATATTCATAGTCTAAAAGAAGTCTATTTAATGAAACTTCATTTAATTACATAGACATAACAAATAGAGTATCAGTCCAAAAATACACATATGTATTCTATTATTGATAAATCATTTCACAAATATATAACAGTTTTTTTTTTTTTTTAAATCATCACTGTCATTAGGCCTGGCTAAAATGACAGGAACACTGGAAGTACTGTTCAGATTCCTTTAGCTGAAAAGGAAGTTCCAAAATTTCAATTCCCAAGGCCAGTAATTATTTTTAAAAGAAACAGAGGCAATTAAGAAGTAAATGAGATTAAGAATCTCTTCTGTGGAAGACTACAGTTTAAAATTATACTAGATCCTAAATTAAAAACAATGCCTGTAGCTATCTGGATTTGAAAAAAGACAATTTTAGAAAAGCAGATAGAAGAAAAAACATAACATTCAATTCAAAAGCAGACCACAGGGGGAAATGAGAAGCCAGTTCTCCATCAAAATACACTGTTGTCTCCCAGGACTTGAGGCCTGAGGGTGCTGTTGCTCTGTGCATCTCCTCCTGTGAAGTGGGACTGCTTCCTGATAAAAGACTTTGAAATCTCAATAGACACCTTCTCATGGAGCAATGCCAAGACCGGCCAGCCCTTGGAATTCTTCTCAGAAGTAATGCAGAATGTCACATTAAAGTCGTACCCATAGAACTCTTTTTGTTTTGGACTCAACTCCTTTTATTGTCCAAGTAGGGAATTTCTATAATTTGAACTTTCCTTTTTGGGAATCTGTCTTCTTTCTCAGAAGTGCACTATAGACTCCTTGTTATTTTCTTAAAAAACCAGCCTTGGAGATAGAGGCTCAGGCTCCAATGGTTTGCTTAATGCTTCAAGGCCAGTGTTACCCTCTAGGCATCCTGGGGTCAGATGCCCAAGCTAATGCCATATAATGAGGGATCAGGGTAAGGGGCCCTATCCCAGGGGTAATGACTAGTGGTTGCTCAGTAGGTGGAGAGGAGTTCTCCACAGCAGAAAACCAATTCTCTTTCCTATTAATGTTGTATTTTGACCTCATTCCCAGAAAGTATGCTATGTAAAAAGAAGTTTGCCTGCCCTTAGAGCAAACCTGCTGATGTTCCCACAGGGATGCTAAAATTACAGACACACATTTGAGTGTCCTACACTAATTGATTTTCTTCTGCAAGTGCTAGGTGAACAGCAGCACTGTCTGTACAACTTAATCATGCTGTTTATGCTTAAGTATGTTATTAATGTATATGAGGTACATCTCTTACATGTGAGCCTCACATATACATGGCCACCAGGATGGCGAGAAGGACAGAAACTCCTCTTTGCCAGTGCTTTGTGAAGTTCAGGGTAGCTGACAGAAAGGAAGAAGAAACCTGAATTCTAGCCCTGTCTGTCTCTCCTTGGGCAAGTCATTTGACTTCTTTGCTCTCGGTTTCCTCATCTGTAAAATTGCCACAGCATCATCTGTCTTGTTAACCCTGTAAAGATAGTGTCTATAAAATTATTAATCTATGATGTGGGGCATCATCATCTTCATCATAGTTGGTGGGCTATATTAAGGACAGCAACAAAGTCAGAAAGGAGGCAAGAGGCAATGATTCTTAGTCTAAACATCAAATCATTGGGCAGCTCAGTATAAGTCACTAGCATGGCCTATGGGACAGAAGGCCACTAAACTGAGTGACCCTGTAGAAGTTAAATTAACCTCTCTATGGATCAATCCCGCCTCTTGACATTGGGAACAATAGTAGCACCTATATCACAGTGTTTTTGTGATGATTGAGAGCTAATATAAACAGTATCTTACACATAGTAAATCCATATAATTATTTGCTATTATTTTTGTATATATTCTGAATTTAATTAACACTTAATATATAATGCATGGATTATTTTCAGTAAGCTTTAAATTTTGACATAATGAACCTAGCCATTCAAAATCTTTCCTGAATGTGTTCCCATACTCATCTGCTATACATTTGAGATTTGAAAAAAAAAATTTGTCATAAAGTCAGTCATTTGCCAAAATAAAATGAGCCAGTAGCCACGCTTCCTGGTTTTTCCCTTGTGAATATGGACTTCAAGAAACGGGAACTTGAAAAAAGTAGCAGCTTATTCCTTCTTTTTTCTTTTTCTTTTTTTTTTTTAGGTGAGGCAACCCTTGGTGGACCTCACAGATTGTAAGGTCCTTGCCAGTTTACAATCCTTCATTTTTTATTTTTTACTCCTACAGCACCCGGTCTTCCTAGGTGGTCTCCCATCCAAGTACTTACCAGGCCTAACCCTGTTTAGCTTCCAAGATCAGACGGGATTGCAGCTTATTCCTTTTATAAGCCTTTTTTAGGCAAAGAGACAGTAAGACCAAGGGCAGTGGTAATGAAACCACAGGACTCTAGGCAGCCCTTCCACAGATAAGGATGCTGTGCCCTAAACTTTCCAGGGCCTCTGGAATGTTCCAGAGCCAGTCTTGGGATAGAAAGCCTGGCTGTTGCCTGCCCCGTGACCATGGCTTCCTGGCAGGCCCTGACAGGGGAGCTTCTTGCCTCGCTTCCCCTTAACCGCGGTCCACTCTGTCCCAAGAGACTCTCTGGCATTCTCCCACTTGGGCTTGACCCCTACTTCTCTCAACACTTTGGTGCCAACCAATGCTGCTCTGGAGGGGAGAAGAAAACTCCTCTTAGAAGAGAGAATCCTGAAGGTGGAAAAAGAAAAATCACTTGGACAGTATCCTGCAAATCACTGTCAACAACAACATGAAATTTCTATCTATATCATCGGCACTTTTTCTATTATCCTACTGCCAAGTTTCCTCACTGCTATTTGGATGCTTTCTTTCATCTGTAATAGAAGCATTAAAAAGCCCTCAAAGAAGAGTATGGATTCCTAGAGAATTTAGTTTTTCAGAGAAGGCACTTGTGGAGGTTGCCTGGGCCATCGTCGGCAAAGCCACTGCACAGCACCCCAGCACAACAATCATTCCACAGTCCTTGTGAATGGAGTCCCTTGAAGTTGTACAATGAAGTACATCAGCCCTGGGACAATAGCAGTCAGCTGGGAGAATACATTCCTACATTTTTTTTAACATCTAAAAAGGAGAAGTGCAGTTCAAGTCTCCGGTCTGTCAGCTCTAGTCCCACCTCTCTGTAAAGGGGTTTGGCTAACCCCTCCCTGGCCCGGTATCTCTCACAGCCCAACCAGTTTAGAGCAGCAGACACTTAAAAGTGGGGATGGACGGGTGAGGGAAACAATAGGAAAGAAAAAAAAAAAAAGGTAAAAAAAAAAAAAGGCTAGGAGTGGCAGAGAGGAGGAGAGGGAGGTAACAGAAGATCACGTCTGAAAGTGCAGATCTGTATCCAGGAGTACCTGCCGCCTTATTCTTGCCCCTGCACCTATTTCATTGAGAACTATGTGAAAGGTTATGGGGTAGTGCAAATAAAACAAGTCTCCAATGAAGACAGACCTCAGCTAGCCTACAACTTCACATCTATAAAACAATGATCCTGTAACGAAATTAACTTTTTGTGTTGTTTTGGCTCTATTTCTCCTGACCTTCTCTAGTGTAGAAGGAAGCAGCTCAAAGCATGGGAGTAAGAAGCATTAGGGGACAGCTAGGGAGGTACGGTAGTCCTGAAATAATCAACGGACTAAATCTGGTGTCAAGTGAACCTCAGGGTTCCTCTGGGCTAAGCTCTTGGTGCAGGAAGCCCCCAAGCACACTATGCCTGAGAGGTGGCTATCCAGCCATCATTTAACATTGCCAGTGATAGGGAACTCACTACCTCACAAGGCAACTTGATCTATTTCTAGATAATAATTCAGATAATAATCTGAAGCTCAAATTATTAAGAATCTGTTCCTTATACTGTGTGGCCTTATAATGTCTAAACCTTGGCCTTAGCTCTGACCTTTGAAGCCATCTAGAATAGATGTAAATGATTATTTCCCATGAAAATCTTTCAAATATTTGAATATAATAAGCATATTCTCTATAACTTCTCTCCCATAAGACAGACACGCTCTGTTCTTGTTTTTGAACCTTTACATATAACTGGCAAAAATTCGAAGAAAAGTTTTAATAATCTGACCAAAGATGACAGTTTGTTAGTCCTTACCGATTCAGGAAAGCATTTCCAAAGCGACTAAGCTTTCGAAATGGCTTTTTAGGGTCCACGACTAAAGCATTCCCTGGAGTGCTGCCCTCGGTCTCCCCATACATCACAGCGATGAAGGAATCAGTAGTGGGCTCTGGACCAATCCTCATGCCAGGGAAATCTTGCTCCAGTAAGTATCTGGGGGAGGGGAGGAAAAAAGAAACAGCATGTTGTCACAAAGCAAGAGGCCAGAAAGCTTCCTGGGTCTACCAATTTTTAACACAAACACTTAAAAATCTGGAACTATAACCTCCAAGAAAAGGAGAATGGCTCATTCACATTAGTAGTATACTTTAAAAATAATTATTTGTTAACGTTCTGTCTGGCAGAATTGCTACTTGGCATTTTACTCTTTTGCTAATGATTTTTCAAAGCCTAAAATCTACAGACTGATTCCCCGCCGCCCTTCCCCCGCCACCCCCTCCACCCCCCCGCCACCCCGCCAGTGCAAGAAGCCCTGTGAACGAGATCAGACATCTTGCAGACTGACTGGGCCTTTTGAAAGTGTACTTTTGTTCAGCACAATAATTCTTATTCATGTTTCCTTTGGTGCAACAGACACCAACCACCCCAGAGAAGCATACCCAGCCAGTTCCTATGCATCCTTAAAGACCCTGCTCAGGCCTACCACCTTTAGGGAAGTGTCCCTCCAGCACATTGGGGAGACCTCCTCTGTGGGCCCCGGGTACCCTGTGCCTGTGGCCATCCTGGAGCTTACCATGGGTACTGTAATTCTTTGCTTGTGGGCCCCTGCAGGCAGGCTCATGTCTGTAGCCAGATGCAGTTTTACAACTGCTCTGGGATCTCTAGTCTGAAGTCTTCATCAGCAAAGCTAGAATTCAAGTCCAGATCACACCCCTCCCACATCTGTGGCCTGGATCATGCTATAACAGGAGGCCCAGGAGAGAGGCGAAGGAAGAAGAGACAACTGGGCAGAGGGACCAGGGCTTGGAAGAACAGCAGCAACCAGTGTCACCAGGTTCCCAACTCACAAAAGGGTTAGGGCCAAGTGTTGGTTTGAAACTTGCCAGGCACTTTCCATAGTATCAGTGTTAACTGCTATGGTTGGCTTGCCAAAACAGCCGACAAAAGGCCATACACAACAATAAAACAGACAAGAACTGATTTTTGGGGAAAGCTCAGTGTTGAGTTCTACCTTGGGTGGTTCTCTGCAATATGGCTCCTCCTCAGCACCTTCTCAGGCCTGTTGGGGAGGTAGGCATGTGAGAATGGGGCTCAGGCAGGGGTGGAGGACTGTGTGGAAGCGTAGTTAAGCACTGAGTCCCAGTGGGGCAATAACTCACATATAAAGGTGTGTAAGTCAGACCATCACCATCAGGGAGTGCCTGAATTGCTTCCTGATGGTTCATTTCTAGAAAAGCATAGCAAACCCCATGATTTTGGAATGACAGGGGTTTCAGTGACACATCCAAAGTATGAAATTGTCTAAAGAAGAGCAGGTGTTTCTTACTTTCAAGTTCATACTGTAATAGAAGCTAGAATATGCTAAGTAGTAATGCTGCCAGACAGAACATTAATAAATAATTGTTCTTTAGCTATGTTGCTAATGTGAATCAGTTCGAACCAAAAGGTGCTCCCTGAAGTGTGACCTTGGTAAAATCATCCAATCTCTGGGACCCAGACACAAAAGAACGAGAACTAGGGAGACTTACTGTTTAATATATCTTGCTTACATTATTAATTTACTTAGCAATACTTTCTGTCATAGATAATAAAAAGCCAAAATTCAATGTTCAATTTCATTTATCAAAGTAATATCAATTAAAGACATACTATATTAGCACTTTTCTTCTATTTATATTTATTTTTTTAGGCAAGGCAATCCTTTTTTTGACCTCATAGATTGCAAAGACTTTTTCAGTTTACAATCTCTTATTTTTTATTTTATTTTTTACGCTTACAGTACCTGGTCTTCCTAGGTGGTCTCCCATGCAAGTACTAACCAGGCCCAACCCTGCTTAGCTTCCAAGATCACATGGGATCAGGCTTGTTCAGGGTAGCATGGCTGTAGATCATATTAGCACTTTTAAAAACTCATAATACTCAATGCTGGTTGAGGATTCAATGAAATAAACACTCTTATATATGCTGGTGGAAGAATAAATTGGTATAACTTCGCTGGAAAGAAATTTGATTCTTTGTGTTAAGAATGAAGCCTTTAAAATGCGGGTTTTTGAAATCTAACCTTAGGGGAAATCCTAGACACATGAAAAAGATTTCTGCATAAAGATGTCCAGTGCAGCATTATCTATAATAACAAAAAATTAAGAAAAAAATTGTGTTCTCTTTCCTATAGCTCTTATCCTCCTCTATCATAATATGAAACTGACTTATTATTTTATAATTTATTTCCTGTCTCCTCCTGTAGTGTGTAAGACATAGGAAAGCAGCGCTTTTTGTCTTGTCTGTTCACTAATGCTACTCACGTGCTTGCAACAATCTCTGAGCACATGACCACTTGAGCACATGATTGAGAAGCTCAATAAACACCCGTTGAAATAATGAATGTATAAGTGTCTAATAACACTGGCCTTAGTACCACCTTCCCAATGTGCTACGGGCCATTCCCAGCTCAGAGGTGCTTGGAAGGCCCATTCCCCACATCTCTGCATGTCACATGGCACTTCCTCAGTGAGAACCCTGATAAAGTAGCCTCTCCAGTCTGTTTGATCTCCCTATACATATCTCTATCCCTCCCTCTCCCTCTCCTTCTCCCTCCACGTCCTCTTTCAGTTCCCTACTCATAGCACTTATCAGTATCTGAAATGATCTCATGTTTCTGTTTACATGTTATTGTCCCAGGATATTAGGAACTTCTTGAGAGAGGACCCTCATCTGCCTGGCTCACCACGACATCTCAGCATCTGACGTAGTGTCTGACACAGAGTAGCAGTATCCATGGGCTGACAAACTTTCTCCCTGCACTCATCCAGGAGACCATCAGGCTTTGGCCTGCCTCCCTCCCTCACTTCTCTGCCTCCTCATCACACCTCATTTGGGCTCTGGTCACTCTGTACTTCCCAGCTGCCTCCCTTTTCTGCCATCTGCCCATGAAGATCAGATTTTTTTCTAAAGTACCACTTTAATCAGACAGCCTTATTAACAGCCCAGTCCCTCCCAGATAACTTCCATTCAGGGATCTCCACAGGCCATCTCCTTCTACTTTGTAGTCTGGGCTCTTGCTCCTTCCCTACTGTGGATCTTCTTCCCTCCTTGATCAATCTCTTTCAGGACCCAAATTCCTACCCCCATCTTCCCTCACTTCATCTCCTCTGTCTGGTGGAGAATCATGTCTCTGATCTTTACTATCTAGCCTAACCACTTTTTAAGCCACTTTACAAAATGTCACCTCCTTGGGGGAAGTCCTCCCTAATCACTATAGAATCTTTGTTTTCTGAACACTCCCACCTCTCCTCTTGTGAATTCAAGCAAGATTTGGTATCCGTGTTATTGGTGGGCCTATTTCTTCTCTTCTAATATGTAGTTATTTCCTGCAGATCTCAAGCCACACACTCAGAACTTTAGAGCTCCAAAGTCTATGAGGAATCATTTGGTTCAACCCCACATCTTGACAGGTGAAGAGACTGAGGATGAGGGCAGAAATGTGACTTGTTGCTGGTCAAACCTGCCTGTAGCCATATGAGACTGGGTACCTGGAATTCCTCCCTCCTGGAACAAAGCTTTTGCTCTTACACTAGGCTCAGCTCCACGACCTTAGGGTCCCGCCCCCCCCCCCAGCTTCTGGTCCCCTGAGGACCTGTCAGATACATGAGTCAATATATGACAATGCTCCACTGATTGCCCGGAAGAGTTATTTATTTTTTAATCTGGGGATGGTGAAACTCAGATACACTTATGTCACACTGTTGGGCAGGCATGCACATGGCAAGGCAGTGAGACAACTAAGAATAACCAGGACACAGAGGAGCTGACATGAACGAAGTGAGAATGATGTGATGAGGTTCAAAACCAGCAACCTGCAAAGAAAGAGTCTGAGTGGATCCTGAGGTGGGATGTACAAAAATGGTTTACTCACACAGCCCCATGCACGAGGCTAATCAATTGTGTTAAATTTTTTTCTGCACCTCAGAGGCTTTCCCAAAGCCACGAGTTCCAGGGACTTTGTGGTGTTATTGCGATAACAAGAATTCAAAGGAACAAGAGGCCACAGGAAGCCTACAGAAAGAATTGACCACAGTTCAGAGCCGCTGGCCCACTGCACAAGCATCCTGTGCGTTAGATGGATTTTTGTCCCTAGCTCCACCTTGCTCTACTTTTCCTGTGTTCTCAGAGAGTCTGCCAATTCTAGTGGTGATTACTCCCAGAGTCTTGAGCCAAGTTGTCAACATAAAAAGATATAGACATTTAGATTCCAAGCAGCTGGGCGGAGGGGATGGGTGGTGGGGGGAGGACAGGAGACACGACATCTCCTTGTCCCTGTCCACTGAGGGCCACGGTTCAGCCTTGTACAGATGGCTCCTGGGTACACTGGCTACAATGCTCAGGCTAGGCTCAAGGAGCTGCTTTCAGGCAAAGGTATATGTGGACAGTGTCTTTTTTCTTTCATTGCTCAGGCTAGAAAATTTTTTTTAACTTCAAAGGAAAAAATGTGACAAGAAAAAATCTTTAAGATGATGAAAAGCACCTCAACATATACCAGCACCATCTTCTCAAAGATAAGCTTAAGAATGACTAAAATACAAGCAAACAAACTATAAGAGGTAAATTATTCCAAAATTCTAGCTGTAACTTTTATCTCCCCTGGGCATTGATCCATGCATTCTTAAATTTATTTCATCCTAAGTACCTTCTGGGGTAAATACTATTTTTATCCCCATTTTACAGTAGAGAAAACTAAAGCTCAAATACATTAAATGGTTTATTAGAACCTAGAATTTCTTACTAGTCATGTGAGAACACTACCTGTCCTAAATCAGAGCTTGAGAAGCTGAGTCAGCCTCCACCAGGAGCATTTATAGGAACACATTCCATGAATAACAAATATACAAATCTAAGACTTGTTAGTATTAGTATTCAATAGTTAAAAAAACATTCTGAAAGTAACATGGCACATATATTTAGAATGCATTATGAGTATTAAAATTCTTGAGAAAATCTAGAGAAATGGCTTGTATAATGAGATTAAAAAAATCTTTGTGCAAACACTGGCATCTGTGCATACAGTTTGTGGGTTCAATTCATTGATATGACCTGGAACATTTTTTTAAAAAGAGCAGTAAACTAACTCCAACAATCATTTTATTCTTTTGGGTACCACTAAGGTTTTAAACCATAAAGATGTGAAAAACATATATAAAGTACTACTTTTGAGTTCAGTGGAGAAGCAGTTTTATTTCCTTATTTTTAAATATGGGACTATGAGTTTAAATAATTTCAATTTATAATAAGCATAGTTTTACATTATGCATTATTGATAATACTTGATCCACTATTTATTAGTAGAAAGACTAAAAAGAAAGGGTTAGTTCTTCAACTCTGATTTGTCTTGAATCTGGAAATGTTTTCAAAGCAGTTTCCTTTGTTTATCCTCATGTTTAATACCAAGAAATGGAAGTAGGAAGAGAATCAAACATTTATTATCACAAAATTCTTATCAAATGGTTCAAAATACATAAGTTGATACTACCACCACCTCTACTTGCAGACACCACCAAACAATAGATTATTCTGAAATCGTGCTGTATAGTTTATAAGGCTTTTCACACTTTTTATCACTTCATCCTCACTGTCATTGGAGCAGGTACTCCTATCCCTAGCTTATAAGAGGGAAAAATGTGCTTATGACAAGTTAAGTAGCTGGCACAAGACCACATTAGCACAGAGTAATGACCACTTTTAACATTTTGAAATATTTCCATCCAGTCATTTTTCAGCAAATATATTTTTTAATGAAACTGAGATCAAAGTATTTAAAGTTTTGTATCTAGATTTTTTTCACCATTAGATTTTCCTCATGCCATTAAAAATTCTTTGAAAATGCAATTTTTAATGGCTACATACTGTTCTAAGGTGAATATATATCAATTTAGTTTACCATTTCCTACTGGGCATTTACATAGCTTCCAATTTCCTGTGATTATTAATAATTCTGAAATAAGTATCTCTGAACAAACACCTCATCTACTTTAAAATTTTAATCTTCTTTGAGCTATTGAAAAACAAAGTTAAGCCGAGCTTCACTTCCATTTTAAATGATATGTCTTCCTTAAGGGTGAAACCTAACTTTTATTTTAATTTTTTTTCCTTGGTTAAACTATTGGCATATTATCAGAAATTCTTTTTCAGATGATATATTTGAAACTGCTGACCTACTAAGGGAATAGATAGTAACCTGTTGGACCAAGAAACTGGAATTTGCTGGGTAAAGCCTTTTCACATCTCTATTTTTCCAGCTATGAATGGAATTTAAACTATACGTAACCAAGATGTGCTTAAAGCATACTGCAGTCTAACCTATGCCAGTCCCTGTAGCTGTTCCATTCCACTTTCCATGCTGTTTTGGAAAGAGAATGGAAGGATGGGAAATGAAGAAAGGGAGAGGAAGTTTAGTGGAATCAAAAGTAACATGCTTTCCAATTTCTTACAGCCCTGTTTATTTTTCCATTCATTCATTCACTCATGCAATGAAGCTCCATTAAGTGTTTTCTATGTTATGACTTATAATTTATGAATCTGACAACAGACTTTAGGTTGAATGGAAGAACTGTAAGCTTCCTGAGGAGGCTATATAACACAGTATTTCCCAAAGTTACTGGACTAGAGAATATTTTTTTTTCTTTGAACATCTATTAGTAATCTCCCAGAACTGCATTCCATAGAACACAGGGTAAAGGAAAAGGTAAAAAAAAAAATTTAATAAAACTCATCATCCATTCTAATTTTTTTCAAATGCAATTCTTTCAAAATTAGCAATAAAAAGATAATCTCTTAATGTGAATAATTTATAAAATATTAAACCAACAGCTAACATCATATCTTAAACAACAAATACATTACCATTAAAATTAGAAGCTTAATATGGATGCTCACTTCCAAATATAATAAAATATAAAACAGAAGATGAAACAAAGTATTCAAGAATGTACTTGATATAGCTATCTAAAAAACCCAAAAGAATCTAACAAAAAGCTGCCAGAATAACTTGAATCAAAGGGATACAAAATGAAAAAATAAATCGGTAGCTATCTTATATACTAGATATATCCATCTAGAAAATATAAAGGAAAAAAATCTAATTTACAAAGCGACAGAGGATAAAATACCTAAGAACAACATTAAAAAGAGTATATAAAACCTTTATGAGTAAATCAACCACTTTTCTGAGATACAGAAAGTCTGAGTAAAAGCGATGTTGAGTTCCTGCTTGGGAAGAGCGATCACCAAGATACAATGCAGTTCCAATAAAAATGGATCCCAATGGGATTTTCTGGGAAGAATCTAATGAAGTAATTTTAAAGTTCTTCCGAAAGAATAACAGGAAATGATGATTGAAAGTATTTGGGAAACAAAGAGAAATGAGATCAAAAGAGTCTATGCTGCAATTTATTAAAGAATGTTTTAAATTGACAATAAAAGCACTTAAAACATTTAAAATGACTTATGACAGTATGGTGCTGGTATAAGAATCTATAACCAGATAAACAGGATGCAAGAGAAAGGTCTCAAAAGATCCCAATATTTAGTAAGCTACCATAAGAGGAAGTCTTATGTAACATTAGGAAAAGGTAGAATTATTCAGTAAATAGTGCTAAAAAAAAGAATACCTTTGAAACAAATTTTACTTCCAAGTGGATTAGAGTCAAATATTTTTAAATGCCTATTAAAAAGAAGGAAATACAGGAGAATATTTTCTAAATCTTAGGATAAACAAGGATTTCCTATACATAAGTGAAAAAGACATTCATAAAAGAAAATAGTATTAAATTTGATCACAGATATTTAATATATTTACATGTCAAAAATCATCACAAAAAATTAAAAAGGCAAACATTGAACTGAAAAAAAAAAACTTAAAATACTTAAACATCTACAGGATAAAGAATACTCCTCCAAATAAAAATTGGGCAAAGTTCGCAGACAGTTCACAAAGAAATATAGATGATGACTATATATTTTACAACTTCACTAATTTTAAAAAAGCAAATTAGAAAAAATGTTTTCCTATCATATTTATTTAATTTTAATAGTAATACTTAATTTTACTGAGATTTGGTGACATAATGATTCTCATATTAGACTCCCAGGTGGGAATCTAATTTAGAATAAGAAATATGTATATATTATAAAATAAGGAATATATATAAACTTGAAAAATACTTATACTTTTTGATGCAATAATTCATACTCAGACACCTATTCTTAAAAAAAAAAAACATTAGAAACAAAGACTTATGGCCAAGAATGTTCACTGCAATATTACATGTAACAGCATAAAATTAGACATAACTTTCCAATCTGTACAATAGAATATGATGGAGTCATTAATGTTATTTTTGAAGTTTACTTAATGATATAAGTTCATTACATCAAATTAAGTGAGAAAGGCTATTTATTAAATTGCATTTATTAGATAATCCCTAGTTTTGTAAGCACAGCTTCTATCTTTATCTAGGTCGTTTGCTAAATATATGAATAGATGGAACTTGGACCACAAGCCATGGAATGCCCACTGAAGTGAGACACCCTCTTCTCAATTGAGGCTGACCTTTTTCAGGCTTGATGGTTCAATTGCCATGATTCCATCAAGTGAACCTTCATCTGTCAATGGTTCTCAAATATTTCCTTGGGGAGGTTGCCTAAGAATCACTTTGAGAGGGTTGGTTTACAGAAACAACAAAAAGCAATTTCCCCCATCCCTCTCCTTAGAATTCTTGTTCCACATCCTGCTAACTCTTAGGCTTCTAAAACACCAGCTTTCCCCTTTATAGCCAGCCCCCTTCCATCAACTTCGAACTTGTGCTCATCTTGAACCAAGCCTCTGGAATGCCTGTGTCCAGCACACAGTTCCTCCCCTTTAGCACCCAGTTGCTGAGAGTTTTCTATATTTGACACCTCACCTCCTACTCATGCCTCAACCCACTGCCACCTGGCTTCTGTCATCACCACTTACTGACATGGCTCTTTACAAGGTCACCCTGGCTCCTAACAGCTAATCCACAGGCTCCATTTCAATCCTTTTCCCAGAAGCATCTGATGCTGCTGACCAACCCCTTTCTCTTTCCCTGGCTTTTGTGGAGACTGCCTGCTGTTTCACCTATCCAGCATCCATCCCCTCTTTTTGATAATGGCACCCTTAGTAGCCACCTCTCCCCACTCTGCATCTACATGGTTTGGGGGCTGACCACCCCACTCCAGGAATGGGTATTTCATTCCCCTTGACACTAGGGCTAGCTCAGGGATGGGCATGTGGCCCAAGTCGAACCACTGAGACTCAAACCTGAGATTTCTGCTGAAACTGCTGGGGAAGAAAACATATATATATATATTTTTTCCACTGGAGTTGCTGAGCTGTCAAAATGTGAATGTGGAATTGGAGATGGCCATCTGCCTAATTCATGAGGGGCAATTGCCTGAGAAGGAAGCCAATATGAGGAAGGCAGCGGAGCTGACAGAGTCCTGATGCTAGTTGGGGTCCTAGGCCAGGCTTGAAGCCAGTATACCCTGGTCTAATCAGTTACATGAGAATGTGTACCTTTTTACTTAAGCCTTTCTTAGTTGACTTCCCATCTCTTGGAATCACAAGAGCCCTAAGCAACCTCTAAGCCACCATCCCCCATTAGCATTACTCCACCTCTCTGGTAACTTTTTCCCAAGTGTTTCCACAAGCTCCTCTTCCTCTCACACTAGACCCAAATGTCGGACCCCTTGTGGACTCTACACACCTAGGTGTCCACTTAAACATAGGTTTAAACCTAAAGTCAGATTATGCCCCTATTCTTTCTCTTCTTGTGTCCCCACCTCAGTGGTTAGCTCCACCACCCACCCGGTTACTCAAGACACCTGGGCCTGCTTGATGACACTTTCTCACCCTCACCTCCTCATCTCCTTTGAGCAGCTAATTCTGGCTTATTCCTCAGGACTCAGCTTTTAGGCTGTATCCTCAGGGAGACCTTTTCCAACCTCTAAGCCTGAATGCAGGTCCCTCCTATGCCCCCATCCCATCCTGTGCTTCTAGAGTCATAGCTTGTCACCCAGAGCCTTAATGGCTTGTGGATTCTTTCCCATATTCTCCATAAAACTCTAAGTTCTGTGATAGCTAAACACATTTCTGAAATCAGAATTACATTAGAGTATGTAGATATGATCTTTTATATTGTAATAGTTTACTCATCGGTAAAAATCAAATATTTCAATATCGCAGAGAGACCTGCAAAGGGCATGGTATTTGGCACAGAAGGCTAAGGTTTTTAGGGGCTCCAGTGTGTGACAAAGGGTGAGAATCACCAAACTGGGTCCAGTGTTTCCCTAATGGAATTTTTTTTTTTTAAATGGGTGAACCAAGCTGCTTCCTGTGAGTACCTTTACTTGCCTGCTTTCAATTTTCCGATATTTTTCATATCTTCATTTCTTTTTTTTTAAAAGATAATTATGATTTTTATATTCAGTGAAGACTTTCTATCCAGATGTAGCCTTTTTTTAATGCTAGTTTATTTTTTTTTCATACTATATATAATTTTTCCTAACATTTTGTTTTCCCTCTCCCTTCTGGTAACCACTATTCCATTGTCCATGACCATGAGTCTCTGTTTATTTGTCCTGTTCATTTGTTGCTTTTAGGTTTATAACCCACATATGTGATATGTGATTTTCAACCTTTTCTGTTTGGTTTATTTTGCTTAGCATGATTATCTTGAAGTCCATCCATGTTGTTCCAAATGGCAGTATTTCATCTCTTCTTATGTCTGAGTAATATTCCATTGTATATATGTAGCACAGCTTCTTTAGCCAATCATCTATCGTAGGACACTTCAGTTGCTTCCATGTCCTGGCCACTGTGAATAATGCTGCTATGAACATTGATGTGCAAATATCTTTATGTATATGAGTTTTCAAGTCTTTGGGGTAAATACCCAGTAGAGGGATTGTTGTATCGTATGGTAGATCCATTCTTAGTTTTTTGAGGAACCTCCATACTATTTTTCATAGTGGCCATACCAATTTGCAGTCCCACCAGCAGTGTATGAGGGTTTCTGTTTCTCCACATCCTCTCCAGCATTTGTTATTACTTCTCCTGTTGATTATAGCTATTCTAACAGATGTGAGATGGTATCTCATTGTGGTTTTGATTTGCATTTCCCTAATAGCTAGTGATGTTGAGCATCTTTTTATATATTTGTTGGATATTTGTATGTCCTCTAGGGAGAAGTGTCTGTTCAGGTCCTCTGCTCATTTTTGATTGGATTGTTTGTTTTTTTGTTGTTATTGAGTCGTATTCTTCATAATTTCTTAAAAATTATCAACCACAGTTCTTTGAGCATAACTACATGTTCTTCTTATACAGTTCTCCCATCCATACATACTCAGGTATTTACTGGGCTTGCCTGTGTGGGCCTTAGAGAGTGCCTGTCTCAGGGTTTGACACCCTCTCAAACATAGCTGGGCTCCCTCTGCCATCTCTGGATAATTTACTGTAAGGAAAAAGGAGGAAGTAAAATAGCTAAGTAGTTCTGCTTTCCTCTAATGTTATAGAAAGAGAGCAAAACAGTGGGCCTATCACTTCCTGAGTATTTTTCTTGTTCTAAACAGGACTAAAAAGCTTTTTAAAAATTGTCTGAGGCATTTCTGCCCAGCTTCTTAATGCTCCATACTGTCCTTAAACCTTGTTCCTATCCTTGCATATGGAACCCCTGCCTTTTGCTCCATTAACATATTTAAATAATATTTAAAGTTTTAAAATACAATTACTTCATCAGGCATTTTAGAGAAAAACATTGTACCTTGATTATACTAACTTGAGTGTTATGAAGAATGTGTTTATACACTGACAAGGATATATAGGGAAAAGATCATATAGGTATTATGTGGTGGCTGCTCCCTTTTTTCTCATGTCTGGCCCTTCGTTCCTTTTATCCTTGTGTTCTTTTAGCTAGTCCCACTTCTTTGTTTTCTTCCTGGCATCCATTTTTATTTTAAATTATTGCACACAGATGTAGACATTTTTTTATACTAATTGAAGAATTATGGAAATTAAACCATAGGATGCATAAGATTAGAAAACTGAATTGTTTTATATTTTTTTATTGAGATATAATCTATATATCATAAAATTCACCCTTTTAAAGGGTACAATTCTATAGCTTTTAGTATATTCACAAAGTTGTACAATTAATACCACTATTTAATTTTAAAACATTTCCGTTATTCCCAAAAGAAAGCCAGGACCCTCTAAAGGGATAGCAGTCACCCTCTATCTCTTTAGTGTGTGGCTATCCAGTGTCTCACCATCTTTTGTTGAAAAGAATATTCTTTCCCCCATTGAACTGTTTTTGAACCTGTGTAAAAACAAATTTCCCACAGATGTATGGGTTTATATTTGGATTCTCAATTCTATTCAATTGATCTATATATCTACCTTAATGCCACACTCTTGTTTAGTGTAGCTTTGTAGTAAGTTTTGAAATCAGGATGTATGAGAACCCCAGCTTTGTTCCTTTTCAAGGTTGTTTTGGCTATTCTGGGTCTCACAATTTCTAAGTAAATTTTAGGATTGGCTTGTCAATTTATTTAAAGAAAGTTGGAATCTTGGTAGGGATTGCACTGCATCCATAGATCACTTTGAGTTGTATTGCCATTTTAAAATTTGAAGTCTTCGGAACCTGAACATGGGAAGTCTTTTCATTTTTTTAAGGTTTTCTTTAACTTCTTTCAACCAAGTTTTATAGTTCTCAGTGTGTTTTACACTACATTTGTTACATTTATTCCTAAGTACTTTATTTTAGATGCTATTATAAGTAGAATTTTCTTAATTTCATTTTTCAGATTGTTCTCTGCTAGTGTACAGAAATACAATTAATTTTGTATATTTATCTTGTATCCTGAAACTTTGCTGAACTCATTTGACATTTTAGAGGCTTTTTAGGATTTCCCTAAATCCTTAGGACTGTCTATATAAAAGATCATGTTCTCTGTGAATAGAGATAATTTTACTTCTATCCAATCAACATGCTTTCTATTTCTTTTTCTTGCATAATTGCCTTGGTCTCTGACCTTTTAAAACCTACACAGTTTCTTGAGTGACTTCCCTCTTTTTTCCTCATTAAAAGGATACAGAGTATAGGAGAAACAGACAAAAGTGAAGCTCTTAAAAATCAGAAGATGCAACTGTGTGGTTTGAATTGACATTCTCAGTGGAAATGTCTTCCTTCACATCACTTGGACCCAGGGATTTTCTGGAGGAAATCTCAGATCTGTTTTCCTCAGGTTTTGGGCACAAGCCTGGCCAAGCCCAATATCCGCCCTTCCTTGGCTGTTTCAGAGACTAAAACGACATGGCCATTTCTCCCATGCCTGCTTCTTCTCCTTCTCTGGCCAATTCTTTCTTATTGGTCAGAGGTAGGGCACCAATAACTCTTCTTATGCATCTTCCCTCTTCTGGGAAATAAAACTGTCAGTGAGACAACAGACTTATCAGCTGTTCTGCTTCTACCCCAAAGAGACTTTGGCAAATATCTCCATCACATCTGAAGTCTCCTGGGCCAGCTTTGTGATTCACATGAGGAGAGTCTGCCAAGCCTCTTTTTACTTATCCTTTTCTTTGTATTTGGGTCCCTCATGGTGATCTCCCCAACAGAAGCGAGCATATTTTCTTCACTGTCAGGCTCTTTTTCCACCCCATCTAGGAGACCTTTTCATTAGAACAAGGCACACACTTAATTTCTGAGGGTCCTGGCTCACCATGTTTTAGTGGCGCTCCTAGTTCTTCCCAGTTATGGGACAAAAGGAGGGAAGAATAAGGTTCCATTAAAAAGGCCTTGCTGAGTGGCTTTACCATGAGTAAAACAATGCAGGCACTGACCAGATTCAGAGAAAAGATAGCCACAGATGCACACAGGATCCAAGACAATCAGTCCTGCTCCCCAGTTCCAGTGCAGGTCTCTAGAAGGTAGCTGCCCCCCTTTTTGTGTGTGCGTGTGGGGGGACTTTCCTCCCAGGAGCTAAATCTCTTCTTCCTAGCTCCACTGTGAAATGAAACTCAGGTCCCTGGTGCCTCAGCAAGCTTCATGTCCACTCTGATTTCCTTCTAACTTCACAGGTCTACTTTGTGCCCTCTGCCCCAGAACAAAGTCAGTCCAGGGACGATCTTAAGAACAAGTGACTTTCTGAAATGGTAATCCCTCTTTCAGCTCCAGCAGTGGTCCATTTTGATGGAGTCTCCAGGAGTCAGATCTCAAAATCCTTAAAACTATTCTGAACTATTCCACAAAACTACCTCCAAATGATAAAGCAGAGAAGAGTGAGAAATAATATAATGGAATAGTAAAAAAAAAAAAAAAGATCAAATCATGTTCCTGTGAATTGTGTTCTCTTGCCTCAGGCTTGCTTATTATCCAGGCTATGGGAGCAGAGAGAGAGCCACATCACATCCAAGATGGTAAAGTATCTACTGGGGCTTCCTAACCACATAGGACACAATAAAGTCCCCATGGCAAAGACAGGAGGAACTGCCCGCAGTGCTGTAAACATGTCACCATGAGTGTCTGAGATTATTATAACAATGTTACCTTCTTATCCCTCATCTGTGTATTTTAAAAGGTCCACTCTGTATCACTTGTTCATAACACTTCATTATCCCACATACTTAAAAACTACTATTACTGGGGACATCAAATGCATTGTCTGCCATCTTTCAAGGTACCAGTTTACTGTAATATTGCTATGGTTCATTATGAGTGTCTGGGGTGACACATTTAATACTATTTTCAGCATATTAATAAGCACCAAAAAAGCAATTTTAAAATTATTTTCTTCAGTCTTCCTTCACATTCAATTTACTGTCGAGGACTATATATTTCAATACAGTGTATTTGCTTTGCTGAATTCATTCATAGAATATCTGCAGGTCTGGATTGAACATATTTCCTGTAGTGACAACTCCTCTATTTGTAGGAACTATTCAGGTCATTGGACTGGAGAAAAAGAGGCCGCCACTTAATAGAAATGGCACGAATCCAAATATAGATGTAGCTTTCTGAACACCTGTTTAACATCAATGATGAAGAGACTGTTATAATTTCCAAAATCCTAGACCAAAACCTTAAATAGCCAGTCACTTTGTTTCAATTGACACAGGCTTTAACCCAGGAAAACAAGTTTCCTAACCAAAGAATGGAAAGCCTTAATTTGCCAGCAAATGCTTTGAAAGTAAAATAGCCTCTTTGAATATCTGTTTAAACGTCAATTATTTCCCATCAAAAGTGACTTCCCAGGAAGCTATAGGATTTGAACCTTAGGGCATGCACAGAATTGTTTGCTTTTGGAGATACAGCGAGCATGACAAATATTTTCAGTTGTCAAGGGTGAGCGAGGAAGGAATGACCAACCCAAGAAACGGAAACTAACGAATAGTAATATGACACTCCCCCTTAGTTTCACTGGGTGCGGGCTGCTACGCACAACTAACTCCCTATGGCAGGATAAAGGCGAGGCTGTGCAACAGCCGGGAGAAGGCGGCCCCTCTACCCACTCCCGAGAACACTGTGGTAGGAGGTGGCATGTAAGGACCTTAAGGGAAGGGGACATAGGCAATACCCTCTACGATTGCCATTTATTCATTCATTCAATAAATAGTTATAACCCGGGCACTGTGCTAGTGGCTTAACTCTCCAACTATGACTCAACAACCAATTCTGATAACCCACACCTCTGTCCCCATTTCTAGCCCTAGGCCTCACTCGCTCATCAAGAAGATGCTTATTATAGCCTTGCCCTCCTTCCCTTTCCCGGGTCCCCAGGCCAGGGTGACAGGATAAAACCAGCCGGAGCAGTGCCTTTTAATGAGTAAGGAAGGAGGGCTCGGAGTGCGCAGAGAAGGGGCTCTGGGGACGCTCCTGCCCGAGTGCAGTTGAGCCAGTCGCTACTCGGGTGGCTACGCCCTGGGGCAGGGCTGCGGGCACCTCGCTGGGATCAGGAACCCGAAGCCATGCAGATGCTGGAGGGGGAAGCAGTGGCGGGGGGGGGGGAATCAGCAAAAGGGGAAGTGG